>CM062819.1:1750587611-1751915184 GCA_031772625.1 Pinus tabuliformis | reverse complement strand
GATGTTCTTCTTAGATATGTACATGAAGAAATTGAAATATTTTGTTCGAAAAAGGGAGAAACGCGAGGGGTCTACGAAAGAGGGATATATATCGTATGAGTATTTATATTATGTCAATGAGTACAACAAGTAGATCGACAACACACTAGGTGCGCAGATTTGGGATGATGAAAGGGATGGATACAAAATAGAAAGGGAGTTTCTCTAAACGAATGGAAAGAGGCGCATGATAAAGAGCAAGTGGCTTGTCATTTGTAAATTTGCTACATAGTAACTATTCACAGTGAACTTTATAGTAATGCATATTTTGATCTCATACATACTATATATGTTGGTCTGATTTCATCAATGAATTCAGAAATTGAAGTCATCAACAAATTCATTCTTTATAATATGGAAGCGACACAACTTTCGATCAAATTGTATGAGAAGAAGAAGAAGAAATGGGATAGTGACAAGAAATAATTAAATTGGTTGAATGGTATAAGCGTTCCTTATCCTTACCATTCAAAATAACATATTCCAATGACATGCCTTGATAGTTGGGTTGATTATCAAGTCACATAAAAATACAGTGCATTTGGTCATTACCTGCATGCTGAAGAGGATCCACTAAACATAGGGATTGGGTGCAACAACTCAATAGTCATATCTTTATATACATTTTTAACTTCATACTGCAAATTTGAATTGTAACATCTATATATATTTTATATTTTTAATTATGTTCAGGTTATTAGACACGTGAAATTGTGATTTTTCACTTTTTTATAGGTGCATTTTTTCTGATCTATGTGGGCATATGCACATCATTTTCACATGGAAGATGTTGATGATGGATGCACGACACAAGACTATGAGCTGGAAGTTAATTTTGACCAATATAATTATGCTAGCCACTATGATCAAAACCTAATGCAAGGGATATTATGTTACATTGGACAAAAACAATAAATCATTCAGGTGGACTTCTCTTCATTCCAATGTGTTATTTTTAGGTGCAAGTGGCGGGACACCATTGATCATAATAATGGAAAAGGAATATTACAATAGTGGTTTGATATCTATCAACTCTAGAAAGATGTGGCATGAATCTAGGGAGCCTTGTGATTTCCCAAAACACTACAACCAAGTGTTTTTTTACCTGTATGTTTTGGATAGGGATTGGTGGTCCGTATTGAGACAAGCCCCTAGATCAAAACATAATTTTGAGAACAATAGTCTTATCATGCCAAGCAAGGAAGATAACCAGGGTGATGACAAAGGAGAGTGATATGTACTTATGTTATTTCATCATTTATACTATTGTTGTACGTTTCTGTTTTTTTTATATTACTAATTATTATTTTTTTTGTTCCTCTTGTTTCCATTTTATATAATTAGTAAGATTCACAAACATTTTAACATGTTTCTCTTATAGTGGAAACATTTTTACGCTTAAAACCAAGTATTTCCAATTGTGTACAATATCCATGATAATAAGGATTAAATATTTATTCTCGATTTAGATACTTATTGGTTATTAAACAATTCACATGTTTTTTATTCTTATTTAATTAAAAATAAATATAAATATTGTAGAGATAACTCTATGAGGACTTTAACAATGCAAAAATTATGTCACGTGCCAACCTATAACACCATTTATTCATACTATATATATATAAAAAACTGTTTCTATATGGTTAAATAGATTGAATATCATTGACTTTCTAATCCATGATTAATTTCTCGCTTTAACTCTATGGATATAACATGTTTTACACATTTGAATATTGTTAAGGTTGACTACACTTGGCTAAGTTAAATTTTATTGTTTAATATGTTTTCTCTAAGGTAATTTCTCACCCATGAACCCTGCCCTTATATCCTAAACCCTTATGTCTCCATATTTCAAAAGGGTTCTACCTTAACCCATTTCTCATGCCACTACCACCTAAGGTTAAGTCTAATGGTGTATTTCACTTGGCTGGTGGTAGTTACTAAGACCCAACACTCATAATGTAAAATGAATAGCTGGAAACCAACCCTCTCTCCTATCCTCTCAAGTCGCTTTGTATACCCAGACCTTGTCATTTCATCTTCAACTCATCTTGGTTCATATGGGTTTGTACCACTTCCCTACTGATGAGCCCCAAAAATGGACAATTATTTGGGCTCATTCAACCTCCTAATTTGACTTAATCCACCATTCTCATTAGTTTATTGCATATTTTTGATTATATTTATGTTAATAGAGTGAATTTGGTTAGTCATTATACCAACAAGTCTAATGGGTGCTTTGTGTAGCCTTTTTGGTCAATTTGGAGACAAAATTGAAGGTCTTAATGAGCACTTGGCAGCCAAATTTGTGAGAAGACAAGGGAGAGGATTTGTAGGAAGGTGTCCCCTTCATTTATGGGCCCTTACCTCGAATTCTCCACCATCAGCTCGAAGTTCAAGGGCCACCGAATCAATCAGCACAAGGGCAGCCAAGAAAGTCAAGTAGGACTGCTGTTAACTCCAAGTTTTGGGCAGCCGAGTCCCTAAAGTTTAGGAGGACTGTTGGGTCCTCAATTTGTATAAATAAGAAGGCTTAGGGCCTCATTTTGGTTAGCCAGTGGATGTTAGCTAGTTAGCCAGTAGATAGTAGCTAGTAGTTAGTCATTTCATAGCCTTGTTGTAGTCATTTTGTAATTCGATTTGTAGGCAATAGATTAGCTTTGCTTTCAGCTCATTCTCAAGCTCTCCTTGTGGACAGTTTTGATGTAACTCTTCATTCTTGATTAATAAAGATGAATACAGCTTTGCACCAGCTCTAAATCTCTCTTGGGAGGCTGTAGCTCTTGGGGTTGGGCCCATCTCAAGCGCCCAGTACCTCCCTTGTTTATCTTTATGTGTGTTCGCTGCATTCTTAAAATAAAGTCTGCTCTTTAGATTTAATTCGTGCTTTGTTACTTAGGTTGCTTCTGATGGTTGAAGTAGCTTTTTATGTTCAGGATGGATTGGTAGGAGTTAGTCATGCGTTTATATCTCTTTGATAATGTTTTGTTCACATGCTGTACGTGATTCTTGTCATGAATAAGGTTGCTGTTCACTGATCTCATTAAACTGTTAGATAGATCATCTAATATTTTGATTGTATGCAAGACGTAGTTGGTTTGATCAGGTAAACACTATGCAGGGCACCTTCATCACCTCCTCGTTCCTCTGAGCCTCATCCAGATCAGCTCCTCCATCACCAAGTCTGTTTCCTCATCTCCCATCTGCTCTTTTGCCACGTAACCCTACCTTCTTGCCTTTCCATTGCCTAAACCTTCTTTGATGCAAGCTAGACTTCCACACCCTCTCATCACCTCATCCCTCAGTCATTGGGTCATTCCAGGCCCCTACCCTACCTCCCTACCCATTCATGCATTCTCTCCCACTCACCTATCAGTCAAAAACCCAATCACGAAACATCCTGTAGAAGAATTACAGAACTTCCTGTAGAAACCCCTGCAGACTTCCTGTAGAAGCTCACAAATGAGGTTTCTTGATAGCCAAACTTTGTGAAACTCTTTGGAAGGGTGTTAGGGACTCCTTAGACCCTCTCTGAACCTTCCCGACCTCTTCCAAGCATTTCTCCTCCTTGATCCACCTCTGCACAGTGAAAAGCCAGTTAAAAGCACATGCATGATAATTCTAATAACTTAAACAAAAATACAAAAAGATGTTTTCTTCAGATAGTGATAACTTAGACACATGCATTTTACCTTCTTAGAAGTAATGGCATCTATTTCGGTAGTTTGCATGCTCTCCTTTGTGTCAGTAGGACTAGCTGGTAGAATTAGGGTTTGCTAGGGTTTGCGTTCCTTTTTGGCTTTCATTTTCTTTTCGCAATTAGATTAGCTTCCTTCGAGTTAGCTTTCATCCATCAATTAAAAAGCTTCTTCTAAGATCTCATAGAAGTTGGCTTAAGCTCCTAGCGGACTTGTGCCAGCTGACCAAGTGACAGCTGCGGCAAGAGCTAGTACTTGTGCATACAGCACCGTCGCTTCCAAGTTTGTTACGAACTACCGGGTTGATAAAATTAAAGAAGGGAGTTCCAGGAGTTGTAGCATTATTGCTACAATACTGGAGCCCACCATCTTTTTGGCGCCGTTGCCGGGGGAGCGTCAGACTATTGGTGATTGCCGCTTTTCTTCTATTTTCCACTACAATCTTCTGCTAAGTAGTTTATTTCATTTCCATTATGCAATTTCATTTTTGCAAAAGTAGATTACAATTTCCCGCTTTCATAGATTAGCATTTCAATTCCGCAATTTCATTTCTGCAAGCGTAGATTAGCATTTCAATTTCGCAAGCGTAGCCTAGCATTTCATTCCTGCAATTTCAATTGAGCAAAATAGATTAGTCCTTTCATGCTTTCATTTCAATTCCGGATTTTCGTTTCAGCAAGATAGTTAGTTGCAGTTCAATCTATTTCAGTTTTGCAGGTAGAAGTAGAGAAAAGAAAAAAATCAACCAAAAAGATTTCATTTCATGCCTTGTAGGAGTAGAGATAAGTTAGAAAAATGATTGCACAACACCTCCACTGCTTCACACAGCCAACATTCTCTCTTCTTCGATGGCTGTGATTAAAGAACCCCTGGGTGGACATCAAGGCATATTTAAAGAACCTCTAGGGGAGAAGAAGAAGAAAACATTCCTCTGGAGCAAATGGCTACAAGTAGAGATGTTGGGAGCAATACCTTGTCCAAGAATGAGTTTGCAACTCAAATGGAAGATTTCAAGAGTGATATGAGGCAGTTTCTTGCCATGCAACTGGATACCTTACAGATCCAAAGGAAGCAAGAGGGAGCCAAGAGCGCTTTGGTCATCTTTTGTCCTAAGTGCACTAAGAAGCATCCTAGGAACGAATGTCCAATGCACTCCCTAGAAGTGTGTTTCATTTGTGAAGAATACCATCCTACAAATCAGTGCCCTTCCTTGCCTGGACTTAAAGTTGCATATCAAAGAGTTAAAGGAGCCACTGAATCACTCTATTATATGAACCAAAGGAGGCCACATGAACCTAGAGCTTATCAGCAGGAAGTGCAAGGGACATCCGAGACCTATTATGACCCCTATCAAGCCACTTTCATGCCTTCTTGGGGTCCCCCTACTCATCCTTCCTGGTCTACACCTCCTCCTTGGTCATATTCTCCTTGTTCCTTCTCATATCCATATTATGCCCTACCAGTTGCTCATTCATTTCACTCTTATGCTCAGCCACAGCCTCAGTGGAATGCACCTTATCAAGAGTGGAGGCCCCAGTACAACTCTCATCCCGCTCATTTTTCTCCACCACCTGCTCATCCACAACCATCGCCTCCTCCTCCACCAAGGCAACCCCAAATGCCTACCCAACCACAATGTCATCCATCTCCATCTCAATTTCACACCTCCACTCAACTACCCGTACCATTTCCGAAGCCATACAATGGAGTAGCTCAACCCAATTGCAAAGCTGAGGCAAAACATGTGCAAATGACTCCTTTTGAGCTCAATGACGTTCACCAAAGCTCAGGAAGAGTGTTGCAAAAGAGAGATTATATTGACAACATTGAAGGACCAAAGGAAAAAGAAGATTCCAAAGAGGAGACCAAAGAACCATGGGCTGCACTTGATGAAGGGAATAGATCAGAATCAAAGATCGAGAGAGTTTCCTCATGGTTACCATCAAATCTTCCATGTATTCAAGAGAAAGATCAGCAAAAGGAGGAAGATGAGAAAGTCATGATAGAAAGTGACATGAAGAATGATCCAGATCAGCAAAAGGACCAAGGATATCAAAGCTATATTGAGACATGGTTCCAGACAGTCACTAAGTTGCAGCAGTACTCTCTTCCTCAGCTATGTTTGATCCCTTCAAGGTCAGATCATTTGGTCCCTGAGATCTGGATACCTATCCAAGCATGCATTTCGAGCCTCCAAATCATTTTGTCTCTAATCTTGATGTGCACATGGCTCCATTGGAAGTATTCTTATACTTGAAAATGATTTTGTTTTTCAAATAGGGTAGGGTAGAAAAAAAAAAAAAAAAAAAGAGAAAAAAATGAAAATAAGAAGAATAAAAATCTAAGGTGAAAACCCCCTCGGAGGCGCCTTAGATTGGCTCATTGATTGAAAACCCCCATGAGGCGGTCAATGGGTTGGAAAGAAGAGAAAATAAGAAGGGAATAAGATCCCTGGGTGAAAACCTTCCTTAGAGGCGCTCAAGGCAGGCAATTAGGGTGAAAACCTCCATGAGGCGCCCTAGTTGTTTTTCAAAAAAAAAGAGAAAAAGAAAAATAAAAATAAAACTAATTTCCAGTGGCTAATTGCAGGTTGCAAGAAGGACGTTTCATGACAGGAGGAGCACTCAAATCAAGATCAAAGGAATTTTTCTTGTGCCTTCTACAGGAAGCTCTGTATTTCTACAGGAAACATCCTGTAGAACCTTTGGACAAGCCAAATCCAATTTCAAAACTGAATCTAATGGTAGGAATCTGTTGATTAGGCCTACAAGCACTTGTGTGTCCATCCCTTGCCTTTATCCATCATTTTTTTTCCACCTCCTTGTGCTTCTCATTGTGCTTCTACAGGAACTTCCTGTAGAAATTGTGGGAAACTAGACATGGATTTCAAAAAGTGGTTTGGCGAACATGGTAGCTTCCTCAAGGGTTCAGAAGTCCTCATGCAATCTTCCAACTCCTCCTCCATCATCTCCATACCTGCATCACAGCCCATGCTCAGTTTTTCCTTCCATGCAAACATTTGCAAAAAGCCTTGAGGCAAAAATCCATAGAACAAAATTTGTTTTTGCCATAACTTGAAAACCATGCATCCATTTGACAAACCGTTTTATGAGGAGATGTACAAGGGTGATGGCAACATGCTTGAGCAGTTTCAGCCAATTCTGGTGCACGGTTTCCAAGAAATCAGCCTCCATCACCATCAGCCATTTTTGCATTTTCTCCATAACCGTGAATCTGTTTCAAAACCTATTTCATGGGGATATGCATACGAGTGATGATAACCTACCCAAGCAGTTTCAACCGATTCCGATGCACGGTTTCCGAGAAATCGATCCCTGAAATCTTCAGCCATTTTCCATTTTTCTCCAAATCTGTGCATCCATTGATCACGATTTTGCTATGGGAGATGCATCATGATGATAGAAACATGCTCAGCAAGTTTCAGATCAATCCGCTTTACCGTTTGGGAGAAATGGCGAAAACAAGTTCTGGTTCTGTGACATTGCAGCAGTAGCAGCTTGAAGGTGCAGATTTGAACGTGGAAACAAATGCATGCAGCTTAGATCTGGTCAGAGGACACCTGCACAAGGAAAAGCAATAAAAAATCATCAGCCAAGCCCTCATGCAACCAAAGGATCCAAGCATGCAGTAGCAGAACATGAGCATGCAGCAGCAAAAAGCTTCACAAGCAGCCGTTTGACTTCAGGTACGTGACTAAACCTTGTTCATCTATTGCATGAATCTAGTCTAAGCATTGCATGAACGAATGGAATGGTGAAATTAAGCCATGAATGTAGCAAGACACCCAGTTCTCTAGCACTCACGAGAAAGTCACGCAGCATGCATGGGTCAGTCATGCACGTGAAATTTAAAAAACACGGATAGTGTGGGTAGTCTAAACTCCAGTGCAACTGATGGATGAGATTACAGGCAGAGAACACACAGTTAACCACTGCAGTTCATGATAGCACAACAGTTGCATGGGCCAGCACACGTCTTTGCCACCTCACTCCAAAACAATCACGCAGAAATTAATGAGCGCTCAGCTGAAATTCATAAACTGTTAGTCAACTTGCACTTGCATCATGTTAAACTGAAGTATACATCCTCTGCTTCCACAATCAGCTTAACCTATCATCCTTCGCTGATTTTTTTTGGCCTGTTCAAAATTCTTCCGCATACCAAGATCGTGCAGAGGCGCAGAGACATCCTATGGCATCCGGCTAGCATTCTACAGGAAGATGTTTTACAGGAAAATACAGCAGAGTCTTCCAGAGCAGAGAAGCCTGAGTTTTTCTTCATCAAGTTTGGAGCTTGAAGAAAGGTGAAAATAGCTGAGGTGTATCATGCTATTGATTTTATTGTTCATTCACTTGCACATGATATTGCAGAGGGTATGAAAGCCGTGGAATTGCTTTTAGAGCTTTCAAAGGATATGGTTGTGTGTGAACAGATTGGCAAGGTACAAGGTTGTATCCTCCTCCTTGTAACAATGTCAAATAGTGACAATCCTAAAGATGCTAAGGATGCAAACGAAGTTCTGGAAAATCTCCCATACAGTGAGCATAATGTAGTGCAAATGGCACAGGCGAACTATTTCAAGCCCTTGATACAGAACCTGAGAGAAGGGTCTGACACAATGAAAATTGTTATGGCAAGTAAGTTGTCAGAGATAGGTTTAACAGATCAAAACAACGCTGCATTGCTCAAAGAGGGAGTTGTATTTCCACTTCTTGAAATGATTTCAAATGCTAATTTGAAGTCAAAATTAGCAGCCATTGGGGCACTTCAGAATCTTTCAAGTTTACCTGAGAATGCTTTACAAATGATCAAAGATGGGGTGGTCCGACCCATCTTGGACCTTCTATGCACACCACTGTCAACTGTATTGGCTTTGAGAGAAAAAGCTGCTAATACCTATGCAAACCTTGCTATGTCTACAACATTGCCCCAAAGAACAAATGACACAACAGCTGCATTATTGGAATCTGATGAGATCATATACCAGCTATTATCTTTAATAAATTTGACACCACCTTCAATACATGGAAGCATTGTTCGAGCATTCCATGCCATTTGTTGTGTACCAGCGGCTGTTGAGGCAAGGACAAATTTAAGAGAGGGAGGAGCAATTCAAGTATTGCTTCCCTTTTTGTGAAGCTACATACTCTGAAATGCGAGCTTATGCTGTGAAACTGTTGTTTATCTTGTCTCAAGATGGAGATAAAAGAAAATTAGCAGAACATCTTGGAGAAAAATATATGAAATGTTTAGCAAAACTTATTTCAACATCTTCAAATGAAGAAGAGAAAGTTGCCGCAGTCGGAAAGTATTGTCATGTTAGGAACATAAATTTGAATTAAAGTTAACTAATGGAAAAACAGTGATTTTGCATGAAGTGAATCTACCATGAAACAAACTGGAAAGTTCTGGTGTTGTTCTGGTTAGATTTGTTTATTTCAATACTTTCCAAGGGGTTCACAAGGTCTTTTGCAATAGCCAGATTATTCCATGTGAAAGAATTCTTAAAAATGTGATTCGGTATGAAGCTTTGCTCTACTCCTGGTTATACAGCAGCTTGAAACAAAACTTGGGAATTCTAATTTTTGGCCTGTTTTGAAGCAATTTCAGATTGAAGGGAAATGCTGATTCATAGCAGTGATATGTGAGCAAGTCATATTTTCTCTGCCCTTGATCTATCTTATGTTTTGTTCTGCTTCTGTTATCAATTCTTAGCAGAGTTCAAATCCAAGATTAAGAATGCCATTTGATTCAGTTAAAGGCCTGGAAACACTTTTTCCCATCCAGCTTTGGCATGCAATATCTATTCTCGGGCAGTTCATTGTACTTGTGTGCTTTTATAATACATTAGACTTGCCATTTGTGTTGGATTCGTTAGCTTTCAGGCAGCAGCACAGTTCAAGGAGAAGGCACCCCCATCCAAGCAAGCAAAGTCAGAGAAAATTGGTTCTACAGGAAGTTAGCAGACTGTTTCTACAGGAAGCCAGCGAACTATTTCTACAGGAAGTTTGAAAAGAGGGAAGCCAAAGGAGGAATCGGCCGAGATGTTAGCCAAAGAAGCCACCAGGGCCATCAAAGATGAGGAGAGAGATTGGTTGCTCAGAGGATGAGCAACACTTTTAGTAGGGGGGTGATGATGAGCCCCAAAAATGGACAATTATTTGGGCTCATTCAACCTCCTAATTTGACTTAATCCACCATTCTCATTAGTTTATTGCATTTTTTTTATTATATTTATGTTAATAGAGTGAATTTGTTTAGTCATTATGCCAACAAGTCTAATGGGTGCTTTGTGTAGCCTTTTTGGTCAATTTGGAGACAAAATTGAAGGTCTTAATGAGCACTTGGCAGCCAAATTCGTGGGAAGACAAGGGAGAGGATTTGTAGGAAGGTGTCCCCTTCATTTATGGGCCCTTACCTCGAATTCTCCACCATCAGCTCGGAGTTCAAGGGCCACCGAATCAATCAGCACAAGGGCAGCCAAGCAAGTCAAGTAGGACTGCTGTTAACTCCAAGTTTTGGGCAGCCGAGTCCCTAAAGTTTAGGAGGACTGTTGGGTCCTCAATTTGTATAAATAAGAAGGCTTAGGGCCTCATTTTGGTTAGCCAGTGGATGTTAGCTAGTTAGCCAGTAGATAGTAGCTAGTAGTTAGTCATTTCATAGCCTTGTTGTAGTCATTTTGTAATTCGATTTGTAGGCAATAGATTAGCTTTGCTTTCAGCTCATTCTCAAGCTCTCCTTGTGGACAGTTTTGATGTAACTCTTCATTCTTGATTAATAAAGATGAATCTAGCTTTGCACCAGCTCTAAATCTCTCTTGGGAGGCTGTAGCTCTTGGGGTTGGGCCCATCTCAAGTGCCCAGTACCTCCCTTGTTTATCTTTATGTGTGTTCGCTGCATTCTTAAAATAAAGTCTGCTCTTTAGATTTAATTCGTGATTTTCTACTTAGGTTGCTTTTGATGGTTGAAGTAGCTTTTTATGTTCAGGATGGATTGGTAGGAGTTAGTCATGCATTTATATCTCTTTGATAATGTTTTTTTCACATGCTGTATGTGATTCTTGTCATGAATAAGGTTGTTGTTCACTGATCTCATTAAACTGTTAGATAGATCATCTAATATTTTGATTGTATGCAAGAAATAGTTGGTTTGATCAGGTAAACACTATGCAGGGCACCTTCATCACCTCCTCGTTCATCTGAGCCTCGTCCACATCAGCTCCTCCATCACAAAGTCTGTTTCCTCATCTCCCATCTGCTCTTTTGCCACGTAACCCTACCTTCTTGCCTTTCCATTGCCTAAACCTTCTTTGATGCAAGCTAGACTTCCACACCCTCTCATCACCTCATCCCTCAGTCATTGGGTCATTCCAGGCCCCTACCCTACCTCCCTACCCATTCATGCATTCTCTCCCACTCACCTATCAGTCAAAAACCCAATCACGAAACATCCTGTAGAAGAATTATAGAACTTCCTGTAGAAACCCCTGCAGAATTCCCGTAGAAGCTCACAAATGAGGTTTCTTGATAGCCAAACTTTGTGAAACTCTTTGGAAGGGTGTTAGGGACTCCTTAGACCCTCTCTGAACCTTCCTGACCTCTTCCAAGCATTTCTCCTCCTTGATACACCTCTGCACAGTGAAAAGCCAGTTAAAAGCACATGCATGATAATTCTAATAACTTAAACAAAAATACAAAAAGATGTTTTCTTCAGATAGTGATAACTTAGACACATGCATTTTACCTTCTTAGAAGTAATGGCATCTCTTTCGGTAGTTTGCATGCTCTCCTTTGCGTCAGTAGGACTAGCTGGTAGAATTAGGGTTTGCTAGGGTTTGCGTTCCTTTTTGGCTTTCATTTTCTTTTCGCAATTAGATTAGCTTCCTTCGAGTTAGCTTTCATCCATCAATTAAAAAGCTTCTTCTAAGAGCTCATAGAAGTTGGCTTAAGCTCCTAGCAGACTTGTGCCAGCTGACCAAGTGACAGTTGCGGCAAGAGCTAGTACTTGTGCATACAGCACCGTCGCTTCCAAGTTTGTTACGAACTACCGGGTTGATAAAATTAAAGAAGGGAGTTCCAGGAGTTGTAGCATTATTGCTACAATACTGGAGCCCACCACCTACCTCCCCACTTTTTCTGAGGTGATGCGATGTTTACAGTCACGATCTCTTGCTGGGCATCTATAGTGGAGATTCACCTAGTCAACCCTAATCCCTCTGCCAAACAATATTTTGCTCATTGTTGACACTGTGTCACTGTGGTGAGGGCAGGGTCTAGTCATTCAACCTGGTTTTCGATAGAGTTACTCCACCATTGCTGCAAAACCTTACCTGGAAGTGTTGTGATCTTGCCTGGGCATTGCTAGAGTAGCGAGTCTTCACCCTTTTCTCTAACTATCCACAATAGCCATGCTTGGGGTAGTAGGAATGTAGTAGGTAAGCCTGTATTAAATTTATAAATTGTTAATTCACCTTATTACTCTTAAATTACTACCTTAGTCGATTCTTCCACCCAAGAATCTTGTGTGCAGGTCAACCTTCAATTCAGCCATGGCCATCCCCATTTTTGGAAATCCACCAAGGAGGCGCCCTTCACTGCTGCACAAATACAATAGGCACCATTTCACTTCGGTGTAAGGCTAACTAGTACTTTATTCATTCTACCCCTAAGTTTTCTAAAATTATGTTGGGTTACATCTTTATTTCTTGTTCATAGCCTTGTCTTGTGATGAGGTATAAAAGGTGTCTTTTGAACTCCTATTTATCCTACATTAATTATCAATCCAGGTACGATTTTTTATTTCAAGAGTGTACTCAGTCTGAGGCGGGCAATTTATTTCAAGAGTAATGTTTTCTAATTTGCAGTACAATGGTAAATACAAGAGTAAATGGATGCTTGAAATAAAATCTAATTGCAATCAAAAGAATCTTAATTCTTTGAAACTTAAATCATTCACTTAGAAAACTACAGCAATTTATCATTCAAGGATGCAGTAGTGACAACTCTTTCCTTTGCCAACCGATATAAATGAAATCAAATATAAACAAGATCCACAATTTTGGAACTTAGAGAGCGATAGCTAATGTCCTTTATATTTTTTGATCTTACACTCGACACTGAAGCAATTAACTGGAAATGAGAATTCAATCAATAATGCTGCTTAGAAGAAATGTAGTAAACATGCTCACTACAAAATACTTAAAAGCAAAACCAGATACTTGCAGGAAAGAAATAACACCTATCTAGTATGAATGAACAGCAACACTAAATGGAAATGAACAACAATGCTAACTGAATGGAAATGAACAACAAAGTCAAATGAACAACAATCTGTAATGAACGACAGAGTCCGAAGTCAACAGCGAAGCTTTATAACCATAATGAACAAGATAACAATTTAAGTTATAACGAATAGTAATCTTGTTATGGTGGAAGAAAATGGCAACGTGATCCAATTACGATTTCATGAAAATGTAAAGGAACAGGAAATTAGAAAGCAATGCGATTAAAAGCAAGGAAAAGTAAATCAAACCATCACACGACTGGAACTGTAAAATAATGTTGCAGGTAGCAAGTCGATCCACCAGGGTTGGGCCCATAGCCACTAGTGAAGCACCGTCGAGCTAATTCATTAGGAAGGAATGGAACGACAACTGATTTATGTATTAATCATGTATAAAAAGTTTACAAGCAATCGTACTCTGTTTTAACCAAAAAGAGTCGATGATCAAAGTAACAACACAACAGTAAGTTCTGTGAAATGATAATACTTATGCCCCTCGGACTACAAGCGTTGTCCCTTTTTATAATGGCCAGGTGGATATATCAAGAGTACAAATAAGTTTTGAAGTAGCGATCCCTTAGGATCAAAGGATCCTGAGGGATTCGCTTTATCTTTGATTTCCAGTTTATTGTTTTGTCTTCTTGCGCTGATGCCGCGTTTTCCCTTTATTGTCCTAGATTGTGCGCTCCGATCTTGATCTCCTTGTCTCGATACGGCTTCCTTGGGAAGGGACAGCAGTTGCTTCTACTTTGCATTTTCCTCCCGAATAGTGGTTTTCCATTTCCTTCATTTTCTGTATAGAGAAAGACAATAATCATTTATTTTGTATCAATAAAAAATCTCCTTAATTCTACCATAATTCTTTAACATATTACCATTTTAGAATGTAAAGGAGTTATGATTCAAAGGAAAAGAGAAAGAAATAAATGGCAAATACATACCTTTTTCATTGCTCAACACACCCCCTGCTTACCCTTTTTCATGCCCTCATGAAAACCATGTAATTTACATGCAAGGCAGTTAGGGAATAGGCTGGAGAGGGATTTTCATTAAGTGGTCTAAAACCATGATGTGTAGCTAAAACTTCAAAAGTGTGCCCTGTCTGCCCTTTAGGTAATTCATAGATGGCCTTATATTTTGCTGCAAGATACCAAATAATAGGGCTTCGAAATATACAACCTAACCAATACGGTCCTTCCCTCAAGATGAGGTTACTATATGTGACCAGGCAGTCGACCGCTAACTTAAAATTTTTGTAATTGAATGGCTCTCTGTCCTAAACATTCTAATTAGAAGTCTTCCATCGGAGTTTGGCTGCTACTACGGCATGGTCTTTGATAGACAAGAAATGTTCTACCCCTTGATGGACAATTGCTTTGTGGATGGGTCCCAATGTCTGGATCACACCCTCCTTTTTCATTAGGCTTTTATGCTTAGTCCACAGTTGTATTGGGTTTTGTGGTTCACCCCTAACCCAAAGGTCTAACCCATTTTCATGTCTCTGAAAAGTGTTATGGGCCTTGAGCCACTTTAATTTGTTAACGACAAATGAAATGAATGCTTGAAACTAGACATCTCCCACAAAAGGACTGGGATTCTTCTCCATTTCCTCTTCCAAGATAAAATTATGCAAATAAAATTCACAGAGTAATCGCTGAACTTTTACTCCATAATGTTTACAGCAATTTATAAAATCATCAACAATTTTTACTTCTATAGGCTTCCTTGCCTTAACAACTTTAATTTTTAATTACAAATATCTTTCTAATAAAAACAAAGCATAATTTTTGGTAGGGGCCCTACATGCTAGGACATCTGTATATAGAGAATAGAGAATATCCATTTGACTCCTGACTGTGTTTAGTCTATTTGTTACATTTTTGACTTTTTCCTCTACCCTCTAACATTTATTGAAGGCCTCACTCTCCGATGCATTTACGTTCTTTACTTGCTGCTATAACTTTTGATATTTTTCCTGAGGAATAGTGCCTTCTGTGAGCTTTTCTATAGTCTACTGAGCTTGTGCCAGATCCTCTTGGAGTTTTACTACCCTAGGGTCATTTTCTGTCGAAACACTTTTGGGTTGAATATCTACTTGGATCTTCTTATTGTGACATCTGGTTCCTACAGTCTGTGTCTCTTTATCATAAACTGTCTAGTCGGTCATGACGCTAGAGGACGGTGCCTCTATCTGGACGTCCTTATTACAGACTGGTGTATCTTCTGTTTGGTCCGTTGTGTCTGTAACAACTGCATGCTATTCCTTGTTATCCTGAATGGATATGGGCTCGGCTTGAGTCCTCGTGGCCTTTATTTTATGGGGTTTCATTCGGGTGGCTACATCTCTTGTTCTTGGGGTTCTTTTTGAGATTTTCCCCATTTTTAGGGCCCTTATCTGCTATCTGAGTTGTTTTACTACATTTAGTAGCCTTTGTTGTTCCTTTTGCAGCCTCTTGATTTCATTCATCTTCTTCTTCTTTTTCTTGGGAGGAACAATTGTTTCCTTGACTGGACTTGGCTACTCAGCTGGGTTTTGTTCTTTAGGGACTGTGCCCTCGCCCTGGCTTGTTTCCATATTTTCTATTTGGAACACTTCTTCAGTGTTCTCATCATCCTAATTAGGTCCCCTGGGGAGGTAACCCTGGTTTGATCTGCCACTTCCCGAGTGGATTCTGCTTCTTCTTCTTCCTCATCATTCATCTCCTCAGATGCACTCTTACTGTGAGTAGAGTGTTCCTATGATTGTGCTTCTTCTTCTTCCTCGTCATTCATCTCCTCAGATGCACTCTTACTGTGAGCAGAGTGTTCTGTGATTGCCCTGCCTAAATATTGAGGTTGAGGGGGCTCTGGGGTTGAATAGACTCACCCATATTGGCCAAAATTTGGGCCAATTTGTTTTCTTGCACTGGACTTGTCCGAAAGGTTGTGGGAAGTTCTGCTTCCTCCCTTTCTTCTTCACCAGAGCGCTCAGTTTCTTCCTCCAATTCCTCTTCCAATTCTTCTTCCACGTTTCCCCTCCTTCGATTTGTGGGGGTTGCTCATCCTCGGAGCCCTATATTTATAAGTGTTGGCTACTGATATCTTGGAGATTTCCCAATATTCCCCTACTTCTCCTCAATCTAGAGGGTTGTCTGCGTTTCTGTGGTCTAGTTGATGTGCTGGTGGTTCTTTTTCATTTCGGGGTTGGTAAGGCTAATCCCCCGTCTATTGAAAATACCAATTCTTCCCAAATAGCCTGCTGCTAAGTAAGACTATAACTGGTTGTTAATCGAATTAACCCATGATGACTTACCACCATTTCTGTATGGCATGATTTCTTTATGCTCCGAGCAGTGTCATGCAATAAAAATTTTAAATATGCAGGCAAATTTACAACACATTTCTGTCTTAATACTGCTAATAATTTGAGATGGCGTGGTCTTACCACATCCTTTCTCCCATCACATGTGATGTAGCTTTGCACTATTCTGGCTAATTCTGCCCATGGTTCTCCCAGGGTTACAGGCAGGACTCCTTTTCCTTTGACGATAAGGTTCCGTCCTTCGTCTTGAAAGATAGCTATGGCCTCTTGAAGTAATACCTTTTCTTGGGTCCATATTGGTCCAACAGCTAGTAGTCCAGATACTTTAGCAATTACTGCATCTGTTACTGTTATTTGCCTTCCCCTCACCATGGAACGATCTTCCTGCAAATTCTGCAGAAATTCGATGGCCATCGTTTCATGGGACTACTGTAGTCAGGTAAGGTAGGCAATCCATCTTGCTCTCTCTAGAATTTCTTGTGCAGCGTCAGAAACTGTTAGCACCTGCAGTTCACTGCATACTGGTCTGCCTCCCATTTCATCTAAGCTTAGCACACTGTTAATTTTTACAGAGAAAAACACAGAAATGACAATGGAAGAGCAAAGCTGTGCATATTGGAAAATATCAATACCATTAAACTTGTTATTTCTGAGATCTGATGGAGTCATAGTACCTCCAAATAGGGAATTGACGCGTATGTTGGTTTATTTTGGAGGTCACTTGTGCGCCCCTGAAATATGATAGGTCGTCCTCGACCAGCAAGTGGAGGAGCAGCGTACTGGACGGCAATCGTATAGTAAAACAAAGGAATGGCGTAATATCAATGACATGATTGCAAAACGTAGTGAATTACTGAAATCAAGGCTTATGATGAAAATCATGAATAGGTATGGAAATGCTATGAAATGATGTGAAAAATAAGGAAGAGGACAGTTGTCGTAAGTAAAAATGCTTAGGTGGTCATTATCCACTTTAACCATTATGATTGATTTTCAAACAATATTTCATGTGTAAGAGGTTCGAAAGGGTTTTAAAACATAATATAATTTGAAATCAAGATAAATATACAAGAAAAGGTTTTATAATGAATGTTGATGTGTGAGAAATATGACTTCAATACCATCAGCAGAGCTCTGTTGCCCACAGGTGTTCATATCATTGACAAAGTTGCTTTCTCACCCTTGGAACCATAATCCTTTATGTATGCCTAGGAAAGTTCTTTGTGATGTCAGAATGGAGGTCAGTATGCTGGCTTGGTAACCAGATGAATCACAATGCCATTCACCAGGAAGAAGTGAAAGGTGGGCAGGCCGGCTCATGATGAGACCTCCTGTTCCAAGGACTGTTTTATTTTTCTGATGTGCCTCTTAGATCATATCGCTAGTGTGGTGTCCATAGTGGGAATGCCACTTCACTACTTCCTTATGATCATGGTAGGCTAGCTCTTGATGAGACCCCCTATCCTTCATCTAACAAAGCATAGAATTGTTAGTAATCATATAGATATATATTTTTTTCTTCTTTTTTTCTTTTTCTTTTATATAGCACTTTCCTATTTATATACAGAGGATGGCTCAACACTCCTTAAGAGTAGGGATGGTGGAAGAAGTCTGAACATCTCAATAGAGGAAAATATGCCCTTATTCTTATTCAATAATAATGATCAAAGAGAATTATGAAGATTAGGGAAGAACCGACATGATAAAAGTAATCAATCAAATTAGTTTTAGTAAAAATAAAGACAACAAAGCGATATAAATAGTTGTGTCCTTTCCTCTTTTTTCTTATCGATACAAAGCAGTTTCTCTAAAGATGACAATTTTTCTTTGGTTTGCTAATTTTAGTATCCTCTAGTTTTTGTATCCTTGCATAAATTTATATCTGTGCCTTGAAGGGATCATGAACAGTGAACCATCATTCACAAAAATTCTCTAAATGATGTTCTTTAAGAAGCACACATACAAAAAATGCACTGAAAAGTGTTGTTCCTTAGATGGAACAACTACTGTTCCTTAAGAGGAACAACAAAAAGAACATATGCATGCAAAATTGTAGTTCCTTTAAGAGGAACAGCAAACAAAAGAAAAATATACACTCAAAACCATTGTTCCTTAAGAGGAACGACATCTGTTCCTTAAGCAGAACAACAAATAAAACAAGCACGAACTAAAATACCGATCCTTCGGCGGAACAGCTTAAGAACATTCCAAATCGAAACTGTTGTTCCTTCAAAATGAACTGCAAAAAATAAAAACAATCTGGCAAAAGTGTTGTTCCTTTAAGAGGAACAGCAAAAACAATTTGGTGGAAGTGTTGTTCCTTTAAGAGGAATACTGAAAATAAAACCGGGAGTGTTGTTCCTTAAGAGGAATAGCAGCTATTCCTTAAAAGGAATGGCAGTTGTTCCTTTAAAAGGGACAACAAAAATAGGCACATGGAAGTGTTGTTCCTTTAAAAGAAACAACGAAAATAAAGACGCAAAAAGTGTTGTTCTTTAAGAGGAACATATGTTGTTCCTTTAAAAGGAACAGCCAAAAAATAAGCACGGAGGAATGTTGTTCCTTTAAAAGGAACAACAAAAAATAAACATGCAGAAGTGTTGTTCCTTTAAAAGGAATGGCAAAAATAGACACGCAGAAGTGTTGTTCCTTTAAAAGGAACAACAAAAATAAACACGCAGAAGTGTTGTTCCTTTAAAAGGAACAACAAAAATAAACATGCAAATGTGTTGTTCCTTAAGAGGAACGGTTGTTGTTCCTTTAAGAGGAACAACAACTGTTCCTTTAAAAGGAACAACAAAAATAAATGAGGGTGTGGAAATGTTGTTCCTTTAGAGGAACAATAGTTGTTCCTTTGAAAGGAACAACAAAAATTGTGAAATACACAGAAATGTTGTTCCTAAAGAGGAACCACTGTTGTTCCTTTAGAGGAACAGCAATTGTTCCTTTAAAAGGAACAACAAACAAATGTAAGCACTCAAAACTACTATTCCTTAAGAGGAACAATTGTTTTTCCTTCGAAGGAACAACAACTGTTCCTGACGAGGAACAGTGCAAAAAATATAGGCACGCAAAATTGTTGTTCCTTAAGAGGAACAACAGTAACAATCTGTAAAAAAAATAGTTTATACAGGCAAAATTAAAGAGAAAAAGTTATATACAAAATTCAGAAACAAAAGAATTATTTAGTGAACTACTGCTGAGGAGGGGTTATCTTCCTCAGCAAGAATTTGCATAGTGGAATCTTCCCGTAATTGCTGGTAAAAGGATTCCTGAGTGAGCAGTTTGTGGTAAAGTTGCACTCGATGACCATTTGCTTTTAACGAATGTCCAGATCCATCAATGGTAGTCAATGTAATGGTGCCATTTTCGTGCAATTTCTGTAACTCATAAGGTCCAAGCCATCATGTCTGGAGTTTTCCTGGGAAATCCTTAAACCTGGAATCGTATAGGAGTGCCTAACCTCCTTCGTGGAAGATTTTCTTTTTAATAAGGGTGTCATGCCATTTTGCTCTCTGCTGTTGAATTAATGCAGTGTGTTGAAGAGCCGAGAGCCTAATTTCATCTAGCTTGTTGATTTGCTATAATCTGCTAGTCTGGGCTTCATTTAAATTCAAAGCCGCCTCTTGTGCTGTTTTTAATGTTTGTATTTCGAATTCTATTGGAAATATGGGTTCTTCTCCAAATACTAGTTGATATGGTGAATGGCCGGCAATATTTCTCCATGTTATTCAGTATGCCCACAAGGCCTTCGGCAATCTTGAAGCCCAATCACACCTATTTGATGCAATTGTTTTTGTCAGTATTGCTTCTATCACTTTATTCGTGCTCTCTACTTGGCCATTTGCTTGTGGGTGATACGGGGTGGTAATTTTGTGATGAATGTGGTAATTTTTTAATGTTGCAGCGATTTTATTACCTACAAATTTCAGTCCTCCATCTGTGATTATGTCCCTCGGGAGGCAATATCGCACAAATATTTGGAAAAGGAAATGTATTACAGAATCCTATATAGCTCTTGGAAGTGCCTTTGCTTCCACCCATTTGGTAACATACTCTGTTGCTACTAGAATGTATGTTTTCTAATTTGATGATGGGTTAATCAGACAAATAAAATAGAGCGCCAAACGCTCAAATGGCTCAATTAATAACTGTGGATTTAAAGGCATTTCGTCGAACTATCTAGGGCATCCCGCTCTTTGGCAACTATCACAGGCTTGAACAAATTTCTTAGCATCTTTAAAGATTGTAGGCCAGTAATAGTCTGTTTGTAAAACCTTGTGACCAATCCTACGGTCTGCGAAATGTATGCCACACGATCCGTCATGGAAAGCTTTCAGAATGTCAAATATTTTGTCTTCGCGGACACATCTTCTGATGTGCATATCCGCCCCTGTATGAAATAGGTAGCCCGCAATCCAAAAGAATCGGGTACTGCGTGGTACTATCTGTTTCCTTTCATTAGGCGTTAAATGCTTGGATAATTTACCTGCTGCTAAATAATTTGCAACATCAGCATACCATGGTGTCCTGACAGTAACAACAAACAAATGTTCATCAGGTAATTGATCTTCGTCTGCTACTGCATCCACTGGCTTTGGCATTCGTGAGAGAAAATCAGCTACAAGATTCTCTTTTCCAGGTCAATCCTTTATTGTGATGTCAAATTCCTGCAATAAAATCAACCATCTTGTTACTCTACCATTTGTAACAGGTTTATTTGCTAAATATTTTATGGCAGAGTGATCTGTATATAAAACTACAGGATACCCAGTTATATAATATCTAAACTTATTTGCAGCATGTATTACATCCAAAAACTCTTTTTCAGTTACAGTATAGTTTAGTTTAGCAGGAAATAGATTCTTGCTAATATAATAAATTTCATATGGCATTTTATCTTCTTCCTACCCAAGAACTGTTCCAATAGCTGTGTCTGAAGCATCAGATGAAATTTGGAATGACAAATCCCAATTTGGGCCCCTTAGCACTGGGGCTGTCGATACAAGATTTTTCAGATCCTCAAAAGCACAGTCACACTTATCTGTCCAAATAAAATCAACATTCCCAGTTAGTGCGTATAGAGGTGCAGCTATTTGAGAAAAATGCTCTATGAATCTCCTATAATAACCAGAAAAACCCAGAAAACTGCATACCTTTGTTTGTGTGGTAGGAGTAGGTATTAACAAAATTATTTGAATTTTAGCTAGATCTACATGTATTCCAGCTGCTGAGATATAATGACCTAAGATGAGTCCCTTGGTCATCATCATATGACACTTTTCATGGCTCAAGCAAAGCCTGGTGGCAATACATCTTTGCAACACCTTTTCCAATGTGTCTAGTGCTGGCTCAAAATCATCTCCATATGGTGTGAAATTATCCATATATACTTGAAGCCCTTCATTTATTAAATCTAAAAAGATGCTGAGGATGGCCCTTTGAAATGTGGCAGGGGCATTACATAGGCCAAAGGGTAGGACTCTGTAAGCAAATGTTCCCCAAGGATAGGTAAAAGTAGTTTTATCCTGGTCTTCAGGGGCAATCTGGATCTGATTGTATCCACTGAAGCCATCTAAGAAAGAAAAGAATTTCTTTCCTGCTAACGTGTCTAATACCTGATCAATGAATGGAAGGGGAAAGTGGTCTTTCTGGGTTGCTTTGTTTAATTCTCTGTAGTCTACACATATCCTCCACTTTCCATTCTTCTTTGGCACCACTACTAGTGGAGAGACCCACTTGCTGTCAGATATTGGGTAAATAAAGTTTACATCTAAAAGTTTTTGTAATTCAGCTTTCACAATATCCTTAAGATGAGGGTTTAGTCTCCGTTGGGGTTGGCGAACGGGTCTAGCATCCTTTTCTGTATAAATGTGGTGCGTACACAGCTGGGGATCAATTCCTTTCATGTCCGGGTAATCCCATGCAAAAGCTTCCTTGTATTTTCTCAGTAGTTGGACCAGCTTTTCTTCTTGTTCAGGAGTCAGGTTTTTGTTAATGTTCAAGGTTTTTCCTGGCTCAATCTCTATAGTTTTTCTGTTTGAAACAGAGGTAGTAGGTATTGATTGATCATGAGTGTCTTTGAGGGGATCTTCTTCTAGTTCATTATCAAATTCTACCTCTATCATGTGACATTGTACATGGGATCTGGTTTTTGGTTGGTTAATGAAATTGTTAATGATGTCATCCTATGTTTGGTCTTTAAATTCGAGGGCATCTTCTATGGTTAAAGGCGATCTAATGTTTTCTGTTAGATATGATACAGATTGCTTGTTAGTTTTCATTATTGTTAGGCTTGGCTGGGTTGGAAGGTACAAAGCTAAATTCTTGACATTACTTCCTCTAGTTATAGTCATACTGCCTTGACGGTAGCCAATGTAAGCATCAGCAGTTGCTAGCCAAGGTCTACCTAAGATTAAAGGGTGTCCATATAGCTGGTTTTTGGGATTAATTATCAGAAAGTCTGCAGGGTATTCCGAGGAGTCTATAGAGACCATTACATCATGTAGTGTGCCTTCTGGTCTGACTACCGATCAGTCAGCCAACTCCAATAAGGTTGTGGTTGGATCTATTGATGTAATGTTAAGATTTTGACAAGTGGTGGTTGTTAGGATATTGATTGCAGCTCCTAAATCAACTAAGGCATTTGGAAAGGAGTGTCCATTGATTTTCACCGTAACTATAGGATTCCCTAGGTCCTCATATTTTACGGGTGCCTCTCTTCTTGATAGTAAGTCAGATAGGGTGCCGACTACTTGGACGGTTGGGTTAGTTGTTATTCTCCTCTTTGGATTTTTTATACATAACTCTTTGATGGTTTTTGCGTAGATTGGGATATCTTGGATAGCCTGGAGGAGTGGGATCTTTATACACAAATTTCTTAGTTCTCCCAGAAGATCAAAGTCAGGATGTTCTATTGGGTGCGGTATGATTAGTCGTTCTGGGAATGGGGGAGAAGAAGTGGTTGCTTGGTCGTGAGTTTGTTGTCTAACCACATCCTCTTCTTGTAGTGGTTGTTCTAAAGGTAATGGATTTTCAACTTGAACATTTTTATCTCCCCCAGTTTCTATTATACGCCCAAACCTTAATTAAAGGTCATTTCACTCCCTTAACTCGGTTTCTGGCTCTGGTGCTTCAATTATTTGAACACATTGAACCGGTCTATTATTAGGGTTCAGGTTGTGTTGGGCTGGGAGTTGCGGTCTTAAGTTGGTTTGGGGATTTTGTTGCAATGTATATGGTGCTAGTAGTGTAGGTTGAGGGAGAAGAATCGCTCCAGCTGGCTGATTCATAGGTTTTTTCTAGTTCGACTGCCAGGTTTGACTCTGCGAGGTGGAGGGTGACCATTGTGTCGGATATGCATTATTTTGCCAAAATGGTGGACAGTAAGGGAAGTTTGGCCAATTGGTTTGATTTGTTTGATTTGGCCATGGTGATGTAGGAAATGGCTATTGTGACCAGCTGGGGAAAGGTGGCTGATTTTGCCACATTCCATTATATTGCTGAGCATTATACTGAGGAGACTGAAAAGAAGAGGATGGATCACTGGGTATACTTGTTTGTCATGGCTGCCATTGACGGCACTGATTGAGTAGGTACAATAGTTTTGATTCTTCTTCCACCTCCTTGTAGACTGCTTTTAGACCCGGGAGTGAGGGACAATTTTCTGTGGAGTGGTCTTTTGTGCAAATGGCGCAGACTTGGACTGCATCTAGTGGGCACTCTTTATGGTTGTGTTTCTTTCTGCATCTAGGGTAGAATATTGCCAATTTTGCTTTTCTTCTGCTTGCTTTTGTTTAGCCTACATAATGTCGAGCTGTGTTGTCAGAGTCCCTAGAATATCGATTTTTAAGTCTTCCAGTAGATTCCCAATTTCTACATGGGTTGCACCTCCACCGGAGATCTTGTTGTCCCTTGTGATTATGTCAAGTTCTATCGGTTGTACTGCCTCTCAAACTCCTGATACATAAATCAATAATGTCAGCAAAAATTTCTTGATATATGTCACCTTTTCCCATAATGTTTAATGTTTCAACCCATTGTTCCTTCATCCCTTTAATTAATGTAGTTTTTAACACATTATGAGGTAAGGGTAAAGATCATAAGGTGATCTTTGAAGATTGTATTGGAAGCGTTTTACATATTCCTCCAATGTTTCATTAGGTCTGGCTGTCATTTGAAATATTTCATCCTTTAATTCTATAAACCTACAAAAACCCTGATATTTCTTTAGAAAAACACCTTTCATCTGATCCCAGTCATTTATAACACCTCCACCTAACCCCATAAACCATCGTAAAGTTGCTCATTTTAATGTGGAGGGAAATAATTTTAGCTTTTAGGGATTAGTGGTATAGTCATACCCTCGACATAATACATCGAATTCAAATAGAAATGCATCTGGTTCTTCCGATGTTAAGCCATGGAATGCATGAATATGCTGGAGAGGAATGGCCTTCATAGGTGCATTAATTGCAATATCTACAATGGGATATTGCAGTGTGGAGGTTAGAGGTGTTTGCTGGTTCTAGGCCATTTGATCAAATATATGCCAATATCCTTCTGGGATTTCTAGGGAGTTATTCCTGGGCTGATTAGAAGGAATAGGAATGGCCTTAACAACACTTCCTTGGTCTGGGATAATGAGTGTTCCTTGCTGAACTATTATCTGGGGGGATTTTGGCTCTTCAGGTTCTTTAGCTTTGTTTTGGATGATCTTGACAGCACTTCCCTTATCTGGGTTGCTTAGTGTTTGAACTACTCCAAGAGGGGATCTTGGTTCTTCTATTTCCCCTGTTTCTCCTCCTCCTTCATAGAGATTACTAGAGTTCCCTTATTGTAATGAAATTGGATGAGAATTCTCAATTTCTTGAAAATCTTGCTCAGTTTCTTCTGTTTGGCTATGTACCTCAGCAAAGGCTACAGATGGTGATTCTGTGGCCTGAAGGGAGCTAGTAGGTTGTCTAGAAGCAACTTTTCTAGGGCCTACTGATGGCTGAGATTCTGCTTTCTTGATGATATCGTCTATAAAGGTCGATCGACCAAGGGTCACCGGTCCCTTAGCTTTATCAGGTTTGGGTAGTGGTATTGAATTCTTTTTAGGCATTTTCTGCTTAGTCATGCACACAAATCAAATATTTATTTGTACCCAAAATAATCAACAAATTTGTAGGGGAGCAGGCGGGGGAGTAGGGCTGTTACATGCTCTGTATGCAGGTTCTTACCTTCCATTTTTAATACCCAATTCTTTCATAGCAGGCACTTATCAAATGTACACTACTCTTATTAAAAAAAACAAATGGCTACACTCTCCCCGACAGTGGTGCCAAAATGTTGAGGTATAAAAGGTGTCTTTTGAACTCCTATTTATCCTACATTAATTATCAATCTAGGTACGATTTTTTATTTCAAGAGTGTACTCAGTCTGAGGCAGGAAATTTATTTCAAGAGTAATGTTTTCTAATTTGCAGTACAGTGCTAAATACAAGAGTAAATAGATGCTTGAAATAAAATCTAATTGCAATCAAAAGAAACTTAATGCTCTGAAACTTAAATCATTCACTCAGAAAACTACAACAATTTATCAGTCAAGGATGCAGTAGTGATAACTCTTTCCTTTGTCAACTGATATAAATGAAATCAAATATAAACAAGATCCACAATCTAAGAACTTAGACAGTGATAGCCAATGTCCTTTATAGTTGTTGATCTTACACTCCACACTAAAGCAATTAACTAGAAATGAGAATTCAATCAATAATGTTTCTTAGCAGAAATGTAGTAAACATGCTCACTGCAAAATACTTAAAAGCAAAACCAAATACTTGCAGGAAATAAATAACACCTGTCTAGTATGAATGAACAACAACGTTAAATGGAAATGAACAACAATGCTAACTTAATGGAAATGAACAACAATGCTAACTTAATAGAAATGAACAACAAAGCCAAATGAACAACAATCTGTAATGAACGACAGAGTCCGAAGTGAACAACAAAGCTTTATAACCAGAATGAATAGCATAACAATTTAAGTTATAATGAATAGTAATCTTGTTATGGTGGAAGAAAATGGAAACGCAATCCAATTACGATTTCATGAAAATGTAAAGGAACGGGAAATTAGAAATCCATGCAATTCAAAGCAATGAAAAGTAAATCAAACCATCACACGATTGGAACTGTAAAATAATGGTACAGGTAGCAAGTGGATCCACCAGGGCCGAGCCCTTAGCCGCTAGTGAAGCACCGCCAGGCTAATTCAGTAGGAAGGAATGGAACGGCAACTGATTTATGTGTTAATCATGCATGAAATGTTTACAAGCAATCATACTGTTGTTTAACCAACAAGAGTCGATGATCAAAGTAACAACACAATAGTAAGTTATGTGAAATGATAATACATATGCCCCCGAGCTACAAGCATTGTCCCTTTTTATAATGGCCAAGTTGATATATTAAGAGTACAAATAAGTTTTGAAGTAGCGTGTTAGAGCCTGGATCTACCTCAGGTTGAAGGAAGGCAGGTCTAGGGTAACATCAAACCACGCATAACCTGGTAGCTAGCCCTACCAGGTCGGGATAGGGCTATCTCCTTATCAATCTCAATTAGGATATTGGCAATTAGGGCTTGAGATGACTGAATTTAATGTAGATTTTAGGCTATGTATAGTAGCTCAGGGTTTCTGGTTCGATCCTTAGGTTTTGGTTGCTAGATCAATTGGAGAAGGCGGATTGGGTCCGGGAAATCAACTCAGGGATACAGTCATGTTATGTGGGGCGAGGTAGACAAGGGTTTATGTACTAGAAATGGATTAAGATGGTAGATTAAGACAATTGAGGAGTTGAGGAGGGCATAAATAAACTATGAATCCTCTTCAAACAGTTGAAAACATTGAAAACGAAATACATTCCCAAGACAAAGCACAACAGTGTATTTTGTCCATTCACCTTGATTCATTTAGTTTTAGAACAGAAAGATGGATTTGGATACATATAAAACATAAGAAAAACTCATTACAAAGAAGAAACAATACATAAACTCACTGTCACAAGAATACCACAAAAATAGCTGTGAAACCTAGTTTTATTCCTTGCCAAACTGCTGATACAAATGTTCAATGAGTGCCACGACTTCCACCAAAGTCCAACCTTTACAAATGACTGAGAAAAGAAATCATATAGACCTCAAAACCATCTGATTTATCCATCAGGGGTCAAATCCATGAGTCAAGGAACTGTTTCAACAACATCTAAACTAGGAACAAGAAAATAGGTAGTGGAACAACTTGCCTCTAAAACTAAGGAAACTGATACATTTAGTTTAAAATCACCTTTGCTTTGTTGTATCTACCCCATCAAGTGTTTTACATCAACATTTACATCATATTACATCATTTACCATGCAAAATTTGCCAAGAAAAGAAGAAAAAGTCAACTGCTGAAGAGACTAGATGAAATTTGACTTTTAGGCAAAATTGACAAAATTTGCCTAATGCGCAGTGCCTTGAGCCTGATGCACAACACCGCTTCAAGGATACCTTTCGAGGCCTTCCACTCATCCAAATTAGGCCCAAGATAGCTTTTTGGAAAGCCTCACCTGTCGAGTTTCCAGAACACTTTGAATTTTCTTATTTGGAGGTCATTTACCTCCTCAAAAGTGGATTCTCCCAAGACTGGTTCCTGTGTCTCCAAAAAGTGGCAGAGAGGGCACTTTTTGAGCGTTTTTTGCCCTTTTGGTGGCCAAGATCTCCTCTAAAATTGATGAAACTTTCTGGGTTTCCTTATTTCTTGATGTTGAATCCAAATATACAAGCCATTTTTCAAGAGGATGCACTAATTAAATGCATAATGCCAGTGGCGTTGCACATCAGCAGGAATTTCCTGTGTTGCCTAATTCAAAAATTGGAAAATGACAAAATTGTTTCAAAATTTTCCCAATTTTGGCTCAAATCTGCATCATGGGTTACTTTCTTGGGCTAAAGTCACATCAGCGAAAATGTTGAGCTTTTCATCCTTCTTTTTGCCTTTTAAGGCCCTCCTTAATCTTGCCTTAAGGTGCTTAATCCTCTTGTTGCATATTCTATTCCAGGTCAAATAATGGTAGGCCATATGCCTTAGCATCTTGTTGTCTCTATTTTCTTTCTTCAGAAGGCCCCTCAAAGTTTAAATTTACCCTTTCAAGCCATATTTATCTATCATGCTCCACTTCTTGTTCAATAGGAGTCAAGGGAACTGGATGCTCTTTGTTGCTTTGTCGTTGAATTTTTAGCATCTCTAACTCCATTTGGCTTTGTTCACCCTCTAACTTCTTATTCTCCTGCTCTATGTAATTGATAATATATCTTCCTCGAGCTATCTTTTCCTATAGCATGTTAATGTAAGCCTCATGTTTTTTCAAAAGCATTCTTTGATCAAAAGAAGGGCTATCTAGGTCTATTACCTGAGTATGATGAGGTGGCACATAAGAATCATCCTCCTCAAGCTGAAAATCCCTCTCAACATCATCACCCAAGCTCCTCCCCTGTAATCTTTCCTTTTCCTTTGTCAAGCTGCTGCAAGATCCTTTCCCTAGAGCTGTCACTTAGGGTGTCCTCCTTAAAATCATAGTCACTGTCTCTTTCCATGCTTGTCTCTATGGGATGATGTGGCGATGATATGGTGAATGGTAGATAATAGATGGCGGAAAAAGATGAGTATGAAGAGATTTGTGAAAGGAAAAATAGTGATGAGGTGAAGTAGGGGAGTGAGAGGGATGGATAGAGGACCTAGGGTTTGATGTATGAGCTTAGGGTTTCATAAAGGGATTAGTTTCTTAAGGAAAATAGGGAAAGGGAAAATAGGTTAGGGAAAATGGGATCAAGGGGTGGATTTAGGGAAAATGATAATGGGAAAGTGAAGACAAGTGACAAGAGCTAGAAATGGTGAGAAATATGGTAGGATACAACTGGGGTTTTGAGTTTTAATATGCTAAAACCACAATTATGGCATAAAAACCCTATGTGAGATCAAAAGTGAGGTTACTTACTTGATTGGAAGAGAAATGCCACAATGATGGTGATTAGAGGTGAATTTTGAGGGTTCTGAAGTGTTACTAGCCAATGCACAGCACCTTCTCACGAATGCGTAGCACCTTTCTGATGCGCAGCACCAATGTAAATTAACACAGGAGAAAAAGGCCTAATGCGCAGTGTCCCTCTAATGCGCAACGCCATTTTGCGGACTAGTTTTGGAGGCCTTCCCGGTGTCCAAATTGGGCATGTGATAGCGAGTTGTAAATCTTGTTTAGTCTACCTTCCAAAAAATCTTGAATTTTTCAAATTGGAGCTCATGTTCCCTGTCAAAGGTCAAATCCCCTAAGGCTGGTCAAAATGTGCAGAATGAGACTGCCTGAATGCACAGTGCTGTTACAGTCAATGTTTGAAGGTATTCCTCAACTCAAAATTGAGCTCATGATAGCTCATTGGAAAGATATTTGTGTCTAATTATCATTTGACTCATCAAGAAAGTCATTTGGCCAATGGGGCTGGGATAAATCTTGATTTTCCCAAGGTCCCTCTAGAAGTGCATCAATCCTCCTGAGGCCAATGATGTTTTCAACATTTCTCCCAAGCCATGAAACCTGTGTAGAAACTGAAAGAGGTTTTTATTATTAGGTAAAGGATCGACAAAACCCTCTCTCACTTTTTTCAAATTAATCTTATCTTTCTTAGAAACATCATTTCAATAAAACCTATCCCGATGTGTGGAATAGGGGATTTGTGGAAATGAAAGGAAACGAAGGGGATAAGAGGCTTCTAAATTATTGAGAAAATTTTAGGAAGTAGGGAGGGATGTTAGGAATCAATGGAAAGTGGAATTTCAAACATTGGGTGAGGGGAAGGGGTCCAAAAGGGCAAAACACAGGCCTAGCCTAGAAAATTGTCAAATTGTAGCAATAAACTAGGGTTTGTGGAAAAATGATGAATTTGAGGGATATGAGTGATGGGAAGCATTTAATAAGGTATATTAAGGATAGGGGAAGGTGTATGAGCATCAGGATACAAGTTTTGTTGATCATTTGACCATCCAAGAAAAATTTCCTTCAAAACCCTAGGAGAGGGAAAAGGGGCCTTACCCAAGTACAACTGAAGCACGAACAAGGTGTAAAATGATGCATTGGAGCCTGAAATGATGATGAAAACTCTTTGAATGATGGTAGACTAAGCTGAATGGTGACATGGACCAATACTCAGAAGACTTTGGAAGGAGTGAAAGAAACCCTAGACCTAATACCTAGTGACCAAATTTTACTTGAAGACTCACTGAAATGAAAAATTTGACTTTGACACCATGAGACCACTTTGTAAGAGCATATTTGATCACTGATGGAAGGCTTAAAAGGCTGACACTAACACAACAATCCCTCAGGATCAAAGGATCTTGAGGGATTCGCTTTATCTTTGATTTCTAGTTTATCATTTTGTCTTCTTGCATTGATGCCATGCTTTCCCTTTCTTCTCCTGGACTATGTCCTCCAATATTGATCTCCCTGTCTGTATATGGCTTCCTAGGGAAGGGACAATAGTTGCTTCTACTTTTTCTTTTCCTCCCAAATAGTGGTTTTCCATTTCCTTCATTTTCTGTATAGAAAAAGACAATAATCAGTTATTTTGTATCAATCACAAATCTCCTTAATTCTACCATAATTCTTTAACATATTACCATTTTAGAATGTAAAGGAGTTATGATTCAAAGGAAAAGATAAAGAAATAAATGGAAAATACATACCTTTTCCAACACTCAACATCTTGCACTGCATTTTAGCTCATCGTTCATTACAAAGGTAACCATATTCAACTTTCTTTTCTATTTCATTTTTCCATGTACATTTCTCACTATGAATAGGTTGAAAATGCTAACATAATTTGTGTTAATGGGGTTTTTGCATAGGTAATTCCATTTATTCCATAATTTCATATTCTTAGGTATCATGGCCAAGAATGAGGGCTCTCTGACAAAGAAATCATCTATTTCCAGATTAGTTATTTTCTCTCACCTCTTGTGCGACCCACTTCTGCAACTGGTGAAGTGGCCTTAATCTTTTTGGAACAAATTTTGCTTTTTTACCCTGCAGTTCCTATGGAAAGTGTCCACTACACCAGGATGTGATTTACCACTAGTAATGGCCATGATTGGCCACACAGGCGCCGACCATGGCTTCTCATTTGGGGCTTGAAACCGGTGTTGGTTATGTATATTTCTCTTTAGTATTTCATGATGAATACCTTCGTAACAATGCCTTTGAGTAGGGCATACTTTTAAATTTTTCATTTTAAATATTACATATTGTATATCACGATTAGTAAGTTCTCCCTAGTGTCATGTGAAGCTAATTAGTGACGTTCTAGGTCATATGTCGCTTTAATGCAACTATTATCTTATTTTATAAGTTTATATATTACTAAGTTTGATCTTTATTCTAATCTCTCCTCATCCTCCAGGTTTTTGGTTAGGTAGCTATGGCTTCTGTAATGTTTTGTACAATATTTTCCTTAATGTATGCACAATCTCTGAGTAATGAAGCACTTGAGAGATAACTTCTATTGATGGATATTAACACATAGAATGGTGTTCCTACAACGTGCTTGTATTTGGTCCTTCAGTTCTTATTATCATGCAGAATGTCCAGTATTATTTTACTTCTTGTATAGCTCTCCAACATCGACATTATGATCGGGTATACATATCAGTAACATAGGTATATTTTTTTCTTTAATATATGATGTTTCCTACTTTCTCCTTTAAGATGTGTTTTTCTCTATAATAGTCTCACCATATTGAAAGTGTATTGTGAATTGATTTAAGTTTATACATCATGTGAAACACTACTACACACAGTGCCCATTTTATTTTTCAATTATATTATATTGAATGAATATAAATTTGCAAGTATCTAGATACAGGATTCTTAACATGTGATGTTTTGAGAAGAACATCTAGGTTGTTAACAAGAAAAAAGTGTGGTTTGCTCTACAAAATGAATTTGTTCTTACTACTAAGAAATTAGTTAATCATTTCTAAGGATCTATATTTATTTTATAACCCAATTCATTCTACAAAGGTCATGTTGATTCGGTCGAGGCATAACATTTTCATAATCATTGTTTTGTAGTCACAGTCTTTTTTGACTTTTGTCCTAATTAAATAGTGACAGTGTTGGGTCCCTATCATACTAGTGATTAGCCCATTACTATTGTAGTTATACCCCTTATTTATATTGTTGTGCCCCTATTACCCCCATATTGTTATTTCTGTGCCCCATAGAATCCCTCTATTGTTATTTTTGTGGCTTTATATTATTATTGTTAGGTCGGCTGGATTATATTGTGACTCCTTAGACTCCTATATATAGAAAGGAGGTTTTGTCATTTGTATCATCCAAGAATTGTTCATTTATGTAATGTAAAGGAGGTTATCCCCTCGAAGAGGCTGAATTCTAAGGCGTTGATCTTTCTTTTCTATCTTTTCTTGAGCTGGTTTCATAACATTTGGTATCAGAGCTTTGGATTCTAGGGTTTCGCTGCTCCAAACAGGTCATCGTGGCATTTTCGCTATAACTTTTTTTTTGTGACATTTCAGAAGTCTAAAAAAAAACCCATTTGAGAAGAAATCGTACCGAACCTTGGGTCCAAATTTCAGATCTTTTCGCGCGATATTTGCGGAGATATGCTCTGAGGAAGTTGGTCTTTTTGCAGACTCCTGAATTACATTCAAAACAGGTGACCTAGGGAAAATCGTCATAACTTTCTCTCTGGGGATCAGATTGAAATTTCGTAAGAAGGTACAGAAAGAGGACGGACTGTAGTTTCTTGTATATCCGTTTCAGAACCAGAGGTCGAAATTTGTACACGTGGCACTTCATACAAGTTCACTCTTCTGAAAGTCTATAATCAAGTCACTTGGGAGATTGTGCATAACTCTTTCTTGGAGAATCCAATTTGGATCAGACTGTGGCATTGGAAAGAGGACACAGAGAGCTACTACAGGTCACAATTTCGAACTAGATGATTGGAAAGTACAGAGATACATCAGAGGCAATATCAAGCTCCTACAAAGTGAAAAAAGGTGTGTAGAGTTTTTTAAATTTTTGTTTAAGCTTGGTTTGAAAATTTATTTTGAAGGAATTCAAAGGGCATAGTAGAGAATTATTATCGGTAACTGATGCCCCGAGGAAAGAAAATGCAAACACCTAGTAAGGAACCTGAAAGCTCTAGCATGACTCATGAAGAAGAGGAAGAAATGCAACATGATATATCAAAATTACAAGACAAGTGCAACAAATGTCCCTTGCACAAAAAGGAACAGAATGTAAGATGGATGGTTTAAAGAAAGATGTAGAAGCTAAGATGGATGGTTTAAAGAAAGGTGTAGAAGCTAACATGGACTATTTAAAGAAAGGCGTAGAAGCTAAGATGGATGGCATGGAAGCTAAGGTGAATGGCATGGACGCTAAAATTGATGGCATGGATGATAAGATGGAAGAATTGAAGATAAATATGAATAAGTTGCTACAAGAAATGGTCACTAAGGGTGAAAGAGTACTAAAGGAAACTCATGATGAGAACAAAAGAAATGTTAATCATGATTCCATAGACTCTAATGTTGGATCGAAGACTCACCATGTTCCAAAAATCGATATGAGGAAGTTTGATGGCAAGGATCCCGCCACATGGATATTACAGATGGAGCAATTCTTCGATCTCAATAATGTGCAAAACACACAAAAGGTACGTATGGCAACTTTATATTTGGAACCAAATCAGTTTGTATGGTATCAATGGCTTTTTCTCGTAAACAATTTATCACTTGGGCAATTTTTACGGAAGAATTGATAGCACATTATGAGGATACAAAAAGCAACACTTTTTTTAGCCAATTGATAAGTCTCAAACAAAAGGGTTCAATAATGGAGCACATTGAGGAGTTCCAAAAATTGAACATAAGGGTAAAAGATATTCCAGAGGAGCATAGGATTGATGTGTTCATAGGGTCTTTAAAGGATAATATCCAACATGATGTGCGCCTTTGGGAACCTGATTCATTAGAGAAGGCATTCAGGTTAGCAAGAAAAATGGAAAGCAAAATTATGGCAACTAGGAAGCATACCATTCACAACTATAAAGACGGAAGTGTTGTTGCCCATAGTCTTCCACAACCTACAAGGTTGACACCACAACAATTGGAAGAAAAAAGAGCAAAAGGGCTTTGTTACAATTGTGATAGCAAATACACAAAAGGTCATAAGTGTGCTGAGAAGAAATTATTCTACATAGATTGTGAAGAGGAAGAAGAAAAGGAGCAAGAAAGGTCAAAAGAAGAGGATATATTCCAGGAACAAAGCCTAGATGAAGAACAAATAAATCCGACCATATCTTGTAATGCATTGGCGGGAATTACCACTCCTCAAACCATCAAGATAGAAGGACAAATCAAGAAGAAAAAGGTAATAGTGTTGATTGATTCAGGAAGCACCCACAATTTTATTCATTGTAGGGTAGCAAAAGAATTGAATTGCTTCCTATATCCAGCACCAGAGTGTCAAGTGATGATTGCAAATGGAGGAACAATAAATTGTTCTGGAAAGTGCCATAATATCAAGCTATCCATGGGAGAATATGTATTGACTAGCCCAATGCTTTCCATTCCAATGGGAGGTGCTGATGTTGTACTAGGAGTCCAATGGCTACAATCCTTGGGTACAATAGCTTTTAATTTTCAAGAACTTTTCATGAAATTTTCTATGGAAGGAAAGGAAGTTGAATTAAGGGGTATTGCAGGGAAACCAGGAAAGATAATCAGCTCTAATGGCATGACAAAGCTTCTAAAAAAGGAGCAAAGAGGTGTAATTGCACAATTATGTTCGCTAGATGTTTCCACATTGGAATCATCTATTTCTCCAGATCTCCAAAAAGTCCTGGACAATCATTCCAAGGTATTTGAGACTCCCAAAGGTCTCCCACCTATGCGTGATCATGATCATGCTATTCATCTGATTCCAGGAAGTGTTCCTCCAAACATCAGGCCGTACAGATATCCCTATGTCCAAAAAAGTGAAATTGAACGTATGGTTGCAGAAATGCTAGAGGCTGGTATAATTCAACCGAGTCAAAGTTCTTTCTCAGCTCCAGTAGTATTGGTGCACAAGAAGGATGGATCATGGCGCATGTGTCCAGATTATAGGGAGCTCAACAAGCTCACTATTAAAGATAAGTTCCCCATTCCTGTCATTGATGAATTACTGGATGAATTGCATGGATCAATTTACTTCACCAAGTTGGATCTTCGTTCGGGATATCATCAAATCAGAATGAAGATTGAAGACATTCCGAAAACGGCATTTAGAACTCATGAGGGTCATTATGAATTTTTGGTCATGCCTTTTGGCCTTACCAATGCACCTTCAACATTTCAAGGTTTGATGAATTCAATTTTCAAACCATTCCTTAGAAAATTTGTGTTAGTATTTTTTGATGATATACTAATCTACAGCAAGTCTTGGAAGGATCATGTTGAACATGTTGACAGGGTGCTACAACTATTGGAGGAGAAACAATTATATGCAAAAAGATCCAAATGTTTCTTTGGAGTCCAGGAGGTGGAATATTTGGGTCATATTGTATCTCATGAAGGAGTTAAGGTAGACCCTAGCAAAATTAAAGCCATTAAGGAATGGAAAATCCCCACATCCATAAAGCATCTGCGAGGATTTCTTGGGTTGACAGGGTATTATCGCAAGTTTGTTAAGAATTATGGGAGAATAGCAGCACCTCTAACAACATTATTGAAGAAAGATTCATTTTCATGGACTCCGGAAGCAACAAAGGCCTTTGAACATCTTAAAGAGGCAATGTGCCAAGCACCGGTCTTAGCTACACCGGACTTCACAAAAACCTTTATTGTGGAATGTGATGCTTCAGGAAATGGAATTGGTGTTGTTCTAATGCAAGATGAAAGACCCATTGCTTTTGAAAGTCGTCCAATCAAGGGAAAGTTTTTAAGCAAAGCTATTTATGAGAAGGAAATGTTGGCAATACTCCATGCACTTAAGAAATGGCGACCCTACCTAATGGGAAGACACTTCAAGGTAAAAACGGATCATGATAGCCTTAAATACTTTTTAGAACAAAGATTATCCTCTGAAGAGCAACAAAAGTGGGTCACAAAGATGTTGGGTTATGACTTTGAAATCATCTACAAAAAAGGGAAGCAAAATGTGGTGGCAGATGCACTCTCAAGAAAGGATGAGGATGTGGAAGCATTGTTGTGTGCCATTTCTATTATCCAACCAGATTGGATAAACGAAGCAAAGGAGGAATGGAAGAATGACGAAGAAGTGTGGGCACTTATTCGAAAGCTACAACAAGATTCCAGTACTTCTGATACATTTAGCTGGAAAAATGATTCGTTATGGTACAAAGATCGCTTATACCTCTGTAAGAATTCCCAGCTAAAACAAAAGATTCTTATGGAATTGCACACTTCTCCCTTAGGAGGGCACTCAGGATTTTTAAAAACTTACCACAGGGTTAAGAAGGAATTTTTTTGGGATGGCCTTAAATCAGATATTCAAAAGTTTGTGGCGGAATGTTTGGTTTGCCAACAAAATAAAGTTGAAACAATTAAGACACCGGGTCTATTACAACCTTTATCCATTCCAAGCCAACGTTGGGAGGAGGTTTCAATGGATTTTATCACAGGTTTACCCAAGTCTGAGGGAAAGAGTGTCATCATGGTGGTAGTTGACAGACTTACCAAGTATGCACACTTTTGTGCATTATCACATCCATTTAAAGCCAGTACAGTTTCTACTGCATTTATGGAAACAGTTCAAAAGCTACATGGAAACCCAAAGATTATTGTAAGTGACAGAGATCCCATTTTCACTGGAAATTTTTGGACAGAATTATTTTCTTGTCTTGGTACTCAGTTAGCTCATAGCTCATCTTATCATCCTCAATCTGATGGGCAAACTGAGATAGTAAACAAATGTTTGGAAGGATATCTTCGTTGCTTTGTATCTGATAAACAGACACAATGGGTCAAATGGTTGCCTCTGGCTGAATGGTGGTATAACACTTCCTTCCATACAGCAACAAAAATGACCCCATTTATGGCACTTTATGGGTATCAACCACCATCCATCACATCATATTTAAGAGAAAATTCTAAGGTTCAGGCAGTGGAACATCACATCGAACATCAACAACAAGTCCTCCAACTCTTAAAGGATAACCTCGTGTTGGCACAAAATAGAATGAAACAACAGGCAGATCAACATCGCAGTGAAAGAAGTTTTGATGTAGGTGATTGGGTATTCCTACGGCTACAACCATATAAGCAAATGTCCCTAAAGCAAGCTAAGAAGGATAATAAATTATCACCAAAGTATTATGGTCCGTACAAGGTGTTGCAAAAGATTGGTACTATGGCATACAAATTGGAGCTTCCTGCAGCTTCTCGATTGCACCCAGTTTTCCATGTTTCATGTTTAAAGAAGGTTATAGGCGACAAGCTCCCAATTCAAACAATATTGCCAGAACTTGACGAGGAAGGAAAAATTATATTGGAACCGGAAGCAGTCACAGAAACAAGAACTCGACAGCTACGAAATCGATCAATTTCAGAGTATCTTATCAAGTGGAAGAACTTATCCGCTGAAGATTCCACATGGGAGGATGAGAATTTTATGCAGAAGTATCCAGAACTACTCAAGCGTTGAGGACAACACTTTTTTGAAGGAGAGGGGCATGTTGGGTCCCTATAATACTAGTGATTACCCCATTACTATTGTAGTTATACCCCTTATTTATATTGTTGTGCCCCTATTACCCCCATATTGTTATTTCTGTGCCCCATAGAATCCCTCTATTGTTATTTTTGTGGCTTTATATTATTATTGTTAGGTCGGCTGGATTATATTGTGACTCCTTAGACTCCTATATATAGAAAGGAGGTTTTGTCATTTGTATCATCCAAGAATTGTTCATTTATGTAATGTAAAGGAGGTTGCCCCCTCGAAGAGGCTGAATTCTAAGGCGTTGATCTTTCTTTTCTATCTTTTCTTCAGCTGGTTCCATAACAGACAGTCACTACACTATTTTTTCAATTCTCCTCTCTTACTATTCACCTCAATAATCATAATTTACCTCTCCCCCTTAGTCAATTATTTCTAGCAACTAGGTTTCATAATAGTATTATTTGTTTTTTACTTCTTCTGTATATTGGGTCTAAGTAAGGCATAATTGATGTAATAATAAAAATGTCTACTATTTTTCATGACATTTAAATTTAGATTTTTAACATAATAGAAACTATATTATGATAATCTGATTGAGTCTACATGATGAAAAGAGAAATTGGGGTTAAGCCAAAATCTCTTTTCCTTAAGTAAAATCGATCTTGAGGTCTGTGGGTTATGGCCCACTAAGCCTATCAGAAGCATTCATTAGGTCTTAAACCTTGAAACCATGAACCATTCAACTATCAGAAGTGTTAATCTCCCGCTTCCCCTTTAAAAAAACCCATAACAACAAATATTGAAATACATGGGAAAACCATGAAAATCCTGCTCCGAATACATGCACCGGACTTCAAATTCTATGCACCCACATTTACAAATCTCATCAAGTCTGCTCTTCCAACCTTTCCGCTTGGCTATTCCGATCATCAAAATCCCCGACTTCTGATCGCCGATTTATCACATATCGGCAATCTCACCATATCGCTCATCGGCGTATTGGCCATCACTCCTCCACTGTCATTATTTTTTTGGCCTCTCCGACATGCGATCGTCGATCACATCACGACCATCGATTAGGACTCTTGATCCGATGGTCCAGGATCCATCAGATTATCGCAGTCGCACTGCTCGATGGTTGGACACCTTCCACTTTAAAATGCCGACCCGATATGCCTTCTGGACCCGATAAAGTATAGATCCCTGTCTATTACATTTCAAGTCGAGATTCTCGGATCCGACTATGTTTTACACTCGTTTTAGTGTAAGTCGAGATTTTCACTTGTGGGCCAAAATTAAATAATAAACTTTACTGATGCGAATCTTCGACTTACTCCCCAGCGACATCATCTGGACCATTGATCCATATGATCACATGGCTCCTATGCATTCTCGCCTACTTTCCTTCTTTACTTAATCTCGCTTGTCTTGGATGGAATCTGTGCTTTAGAGACAGTTCTTCTGCCACACCTGCATTCACACCACAACTCCACATATAACAATATAAACAATTAACTCTATATCCTTGGATCACCATTGATCCAACAATGATCGATTGATGATCAACATGCATACAAATGGGAATTATATCATTCTCACATATATACACAGATAACACGAAAAGGTTTACATAACACATAGGTGCACACTTAAACACACACTTTCTATTATACACGACATGGTTACATGCTAAGGCATTTTAGCCTTAGTGACAATTCTCCTTTTGATTACATTGTGAGTACTCTGTTTTCTCAGTTTTCTATCTATTACTATCACTTTGTCCCCCCTCTATATGTCTCATTACATATATATATATAGAACACGCAAGTTCATCGTTACAGGAATATTGGATCAGATCATTCAAAGGATTCGATCAATCGTCTCCTTGGTCTCCTCTAACAACCCACTAACAATGCACACATGGTAGATTACATTTAATTAGTCTCCTCAAGACTTTTATCTATTCCATCTTTTAAGCTCTCTTATAACAGAATTTGTCCCTATTTTTTTGATGGTCCACATCCTCCTTTTCCTGCTTTGGATTCCTCCTTTAATGAGGAGTGCCAGATGCTCTTGCATCACTACAGTTTAAATTTTATCTGTTGTCATTTCACTTTTCTTATCTCTTGCAGTCTGATAAGAGCACTCAATCATTCAATACAACTTCAACATTTTTCTTGTAAAATAGGATTTTTCCTCTTTTAAAGAGGAAGTGGTATTTGAGTAGCAACATGCATGATTTCACATGCATTAACTTGTGAAATTCTACTTACATCATTTCGTTTTCCTATCCTTCCATGAGTTTGATACCGATAATGTTATAGACAACACCAAATCCCAAGATTATACCCGATTCACCACTAAGCTCTGTTCAACAGTCTTGATTCCAACGATTATCTTTTGATGTTGGAAGATCCTAATCTAATATTATTCCTAACTAAGTAACTAAAGTGTTGCAGTCTCCTACGTTACATTTGTAGAATGAATAAATAGATCAGCAGCATAACTGCACAGAAACCATATTCCACCTCATTTAAGCATATGTAATAGAGTATATATAAATATATGTATTCCATAATCATATTCAGCATCTCCTTTTGTTTAACAATACGAGTTACATAGATAGAATATAAATAATTTAATCAAGCACATCCTAGTAGGGATTTACCTCATGAAAACATTTCATAATTCATATTCAGAACACATAGATACTTTTAATACTACAAAATCAATTAAAAAGTACTTGTAATGTTCTAGTAATATCTTCATTTCGCTTCCTTGTACAGATTAAAGATAAGAGACTAATATGTATTGCTACTTATCAATTGTACAAAATAATAGTAGTTATAACCTCTAACCAACTGATTTAAATCTAAATAATTTGACTTGGAGCGAAAGATTTCACTCCCAACCATGAACCTCCTCTTCCAGTTCTCCCCCGTGCTGAGATATGTCTCTCCTTCCCCCAAAATAAACATCCTCCACTCTTCTGGTGAAGGCATCTTTATGCCTCACTTTCCCTAGTAGACTTTCTATAACGACGTCCCATTTTTCTAGGTTCTGCCAATCGCCATAGCCTAGGCTTTTCCTATTTTTTTTCTTTGAGAAGGATTATTTTTCATTCTTTAAAGCCATTGTTTTCCCACTATGGTGCTTATTCACCAATTCCAGTGCTATTACCCCCCTCACTGGATGATTTTGCTAGATTTTTCTCTTCAAATCTAGCAAATCACATGATTTCACTCTAGGGATTTTTTTGAAGTGATTCGGAAAGTTTCCTTTTTTCCCTTTATCCAATATATACACCCTAGATTATGGATTAGGATAATGATATCATTCATTCCTTTGTTCATTCCAAGTAAATTCTTCAAATGACATATATAATTATTTCAAATTCAAATAATTACATTACCATAGTTTTTCCTCCACAAAGAAAATCTTGGCCATCATGCCATTTCTAACAATACTTCAACTACTAAATAATAACAACAACTTAACTATAATATTTTTTGAAATAGAGGGGCATTACATCTCCCCCCCCCCCCCCCCAAAAAAAATATAAAATAACACTGTCCTTGGTGTTTATTACTTAGTCATTTCTTTGTCAAACAAAGTTGGATAACTAGTTTTCATGTTGTCTTCCAGTTCCCAAGTGGCCTCCTCGGGAGTAAATTGTCTCCACTACACTTTAACTAGATAAATGCCCCAATTACAAAGCATGGTCTCTTTCCACACCAAGATACAAAGTGGATCTAGTCTAAAGTCTCCTTCAGGCTCCACCTATAACACATTCCAGTCATCTATATGAGAAGGATCATAAACATATTTTTTCAGGAATGATACATGAAACAGATTATGAACTTTAACATGAGTAGTTAGAGCCAACTAGTATGCTATTAGACCCACTCCATCTATAATTTCAAAAGGCCCACATAATCATGGTCTCGAGTTGTCACACCAAATGGCTTCCTACAACTGCCAACTTCCTTTTCCTAGGTCCTCGCATTCAGTCCAAACTGTAGGGACGGTGGTCGGGAAAATTTTCTCCGCCTTCCTAGGTTCATCATGTCTGATCATGGATAGGGTCATCTTCGCACACCCCATTTTGTTTACGGTCCTATTGGCCCATCGAACCAGTGGTACATGTAGGTTTAGTTGGGGCAGTGGTTGTACAGCATATGGCTGCATCCCTCGTCGTAGGTGGGTGCCCAAACCGCTTTGTCGTGGCTGTGTGGACCACATTCGACGCTAAAGGCCTCCAACCCATGCACGCAGCCACCTTCTACATTCGCGCCCATTCCACCTAATCTTCCAAGGTGTACTCCACCCTCGTGTATTTGGCACGCACAGCGCCCTTTTTTGCACACCGTGTCGCTCTTGCTCTATGATTGTAGTTCCATAGTGGTCTATGAACTCCTCCCTGCTTGTTGTGTCATCATCTACTGGTAGTTTCCTTACTTCAATTGTCACGCATCACAATGATCTAATCATCATATTATAATTTAGTGTTGTTACATCATGTAATCGGTCCTGCCATTGCTTTATCTCTTCATCTGAGTCCGACGTGCAGAAAATTTCGCGTTCCCATGAGATTCTCTCATCTGCTGTTGGATTCACCCAATCCTAGTCTTGCGCCGTTATCTAGTAGATGCAGTCTAGTTCATTGTCACTGTCCTCATTGCGCACAAGTTCAGTGTAGCACGCTCCTTCAGCTAGGTCCAGCAGAACTATTACATAGAGCGACTTTTTCTTGAATATCATCTTCTGTCTTTTTAAGTTAATCACCCCATTCATGTCCGTGGCCCAGTCTATTCCTAACAACGTAGGGTATGGATTACTATCATCAACAATTTCTATTAGCTCAAATTCTGTTTGCGTACTTACACCTTCAATGTCCACTATCACCCCTTGCAGCCTTCTCGTTGGTAAGATGTTTTGTTGGTATGCCATCCATAATTGAATAGGATACCACTACAATGCGGGCATGCACATGTGTTCCCACGTCTGTTTTGGTAATACATTCGCATCTGACACCAAATCTAGGATGACCTGATCCATCTCATACTCACCGATTTGCATCGTCAATCACATTTCTCGTCTAGTATGCAAAGCATGCTTTCCAAGCTTCCAGACCATGCATGGCTCTCCTGACCCTGCGCACCTAATGATCAGCTCTTGTAGCCCCTTAACTGCCTTATTGTCACATAGTTGCTTCATACATGTCTTTAAAAAGGTATTAAGCATAGAAGGATCCATTCCTGGCTCAATTTGATCCTTACTACCTGATGTAGAGGTTTTTGTGAAGCTCTTCTTACCTTCCTTAACTGTTTCCTTCACATGTTCCATCTCAGACTCAGGTTCCCTTGTAGGAGCCTCGCGAACCTGCGAATATTCTTCGGGTTGTTTCCTCTTATCTTCTCCCAGATTTGCACTACATCTGAGTACCATTTTACGTTGGGGTCCTCTTCGCCCAGTTCACACCTCACCATTTGGATATTTTGAGTGTGAGTGGGCTGTAGTACCCCTTTCTCATGCATTTGGGTGATCAGCGTTGGGAAATCTACCATTTCATGATCAAACTACTCATAGTATGGACAAGATACTCTCTTTGGGTTGGTACAATCGAGAGCATAGTGCCCTGGCCCTCCGCAATTATAACAAATCAGTTGTCTGTGCCCTAGTCCAAGTCCCATTACCCCTCTCCCTTCTCCACGTCCTTGGAATCCATCGTGTGCCACCGCGGCTGGATCAAAACCTCGCATTTTCGTCTGCATTCAATAGGTTGGGGTCATATCCATCATTAGTTCATAGCTTTGACACGTTCGCTCATTATGGCCTACTAATCTACAGATGTTATAACACAGTTACTACAGAGTCTGGGTATACTTCTACAACAGGTGACAGTTGTCTGTTGTGTGATTTCCTCCTACTTGACAAATCGCGCACCAGAGTGCAAGCACCGCACTTGGCCCAGCTTGTACCTACAGTGTCAATGGCATTGGTACCTCTCCCACCAAATAGTTCGTGAATACAGGGCAATGATCCTTATTGTGGCCCCGGCCTTTGCATTTGATACACCACACTTCTTCACGCGCCTCTGGTCGGGACATCCTATCTTGCTTTATGCTTCGCATCTCCAAGCATAGGTTTTGTAGTTGCGCATGGATTTGCTGAACTCCCAACCCAGGATCCTGTATTGTAGTTTCATGCAACCTCATCGCTATCTCTAATGCTTCAGCCTAGGTTGAGATTTTTTGTTGCGATAACACCATCCTCAGATGTGGTGTCAAAGACACCACAAACCACACGCAGTGTTCCACATTTGTTAGTGTCATGTTAGCCTCATGGATCATACTCTTCAGTCTCTGATCTAGATCCTAAGGGGTTTCACCTGGAAGCATCGCGATCTCCTTGAACCCGATGATTAACTGCGTCTCTGATTTCGGTCGGCTAAATTCTTTGTTCAATGCATCCTGGATCTCCACTATTCTGGCCTTTCGATGATTGCTAGACTGCTTTATATACCACGTCAATGCACGATCCTGCAGCACTCTCACCAAAGTATCATTTTTAATGTTATCATCCGTAACGCCTTGGGCTTCCCATATTGCCTTTACCACGAACCAAAACTGATCTGGTTCCTCATTTCCTACGCCTCTAAATATGGGCAACTTGATCACACTCACCATTCCAACCCTTGGAGGTGGTGGAGGTGGGGTAGGTGAAGATGGGGCTGATGTAGGTGAAGTGGGTGATGGCATGGATGGAGGTGGTAATAGTGGAATGCGCTACTTTATCAACTGGATCGCACTTCTCAGAGAGAACCCAGCAAGATCCTCCTTGCTTCCTCACAAAAGTGAAATCAGGGGAATGTTCTATACTCCTTCGATCCCTTGGTAGCCTCTTCCGCTCCGCACTATCCGAAACATCAATGGATTCGCATAACCCATTTCTCACATAACAACATTTTAATCCAGGTATTCAATGATTTGATGTGCTTACCTCTTGGTCCCTTGAGAAAGCGCTGCTCAGCTTCGTTGTAGCTCATAGTTGTGTCTATCATGAACTCATTGATAAACCCTCCTATTATCTGATCCAGCCAATGATCTACTGCCCGTGAAATTTTATCTTCAGATGTCTCTAGCTTGTGCACCAGCCCTGGAGTCCACACTATCGGTTGATCAAGTTTTCACCTTCCTAGACTATCAGCTAGCCTCACGATCCACTCACATAGTTCTAACGAGAAGGTTGTGGAGAAGATCTTGTGGATGTCTATATATATGTAGTGATCCAGCCACCTCTTCTCAGATATTTGCATGTTTGTGTTTTCCTGTACGATGAACTCCTGTAGCTTCTGATCCAACCAATCTTCAATCTCTTTTTTTGTAGGGTTCGAGCATTCTGACATCAGACATCCCTTAGGCAGATCGTGGTCCCAGCAATGGAACCATTTGTTGGCTTGATGGGGCCTGACCCAGGTTCAAAAGTGATTTAGCCAAACAAATCCCGCACTACCGGCCCTTTCGGCAATAGTTCGCGGAGTGTGGATTGAAGTCTCACCCGAGGTAGTATGAGAGGGTGTAGGAACCATGTTTCCCCACCTTAGGGATATCTTGACGAGGACTGGAAGGATCGTGAACCTATTTGTGCACTCACGCTACTCTGCATAGCTGTCTAGCCTTCGTGTAGCTTGGTGATGAGGAACTTCATAGATTCTTATTTAAGGTGTTTATTATAGATCAGATCTAATTCTTAAGGTCTTTAATCAAGCTAACAATAGTTATAAACAATGCGGCAACCATAAATCTTACAGATATGCAGAAACTTAGAACATAAGCATAAACATATAGATCTGTGAACAAATGCACAATAATCCAGAAACACTTATCTTTTATTAATCTTTAGTTCAGTACAATCCCATTCCACCCTGCCAACTCAGCGCCAGGGGTCCACGCACATAGTTGTGGACTCTACCAAGCCTCTGCGCACACAGTTGCAGAGCCTACTCTAGTTACTATCAACCTTGACTTAGACTTATAGATTCACAGTGAATATTTCCTTCATACACCCATAACATTCAAGAATCCCATCCAAAGAACTGCCTTCTATCCCTAGAACTTTGCTCTATTTATACATTCCCATGGTCCGTGGACCATGGGTAGGCCGACTTGCATTCTATTATTTTACATTATTTTTGGGCGGACAACCCTTTGAATTGACCCATTAAAATTCATGCTCTGTGCACTTCACAGAGCCTTTACCATACTTTTATCCAAAATTGTGGGCTTTGAGGCCCAAAACCCTTACGCGAGGGACCCGCTGCCCAACACTAATTTAGCACACCCTCTGGTTTTGAGAGAAATTTTCCAAGGCTTAACCCTTAGATATACATGCTCCCCCACTTTGAAATCTTTATATGCCCTTTTTCTGTCTGCATAACGTTCTTGTCGGTCTTGGGAATTTTTAATATTCTGTTGAATTTCCTGCACTGTATACTCCATTTCTCACAAAACATTCATTCCAAGAATCAACCTATCCATAGGTTGGCTCCCACTGAGTGGTGTATGGGATTTCTTGCCATGAAAGGTTTCAAATGGGCACATTTTTATAGATGTCTGATAGATTTTGTTATAGGTAAACTCAACTAGATGCAGAAAATCTTCCCACTTGGTGGGCCTGTCCATCACATACATTTGAAGCATGTCCTCTAAAATCAGATTCTTTGTTTCAATTTTCTTGTCCATCTGTGTATAGTATGTAGTATTGAAGGTCAACTTAGTTCCCGAACCCTTAAACATCTCTATCTGAAACTATCATCTTTGGTATCCCATGAAGTTTCAAGATATCCTTCATGAAGATATTAGCAATTTGTGCAGTGCCAAAAGTGGATTGTACTGGTATAGATTGTGTTGCTTTAGTCAATGTATTTACTACCACCATAATGGATTTGTGTTGGTGCTTGGTCTTTGGTAATCATGCTATAATATCCATGGAGATCAACTCCCACTTCCATTCTCGTTTGGGCAGTAGATTCAGTAATCATGCTAGATGTTGGTGTTCCACTTTTACTTGTTGGAACTCCTGGAATTTGGCTAGATAGTCTTCTACCTCTTTCTTCATGCCCATCCAAAAAAAGGTTTTCTTAAATTTGTTATCATTTTATAATATCCCGGATGACCAGTGTATGGACTATTATGGTGCTCATCTAGAATCATTTGTTTTAATACTTCTACATCAGGAATATATATCCTATTTCGATAGGTAGTTAAACCTCTTGAGTTTAAATCATACCCCATTATTTCTTCTTGCTGCATTTTCAGTTGCATTTCTTTATAACCAGGGTCTTGTTAAACTGCTAACTATATATGTTCTTCAAAACTTGTTTTCACACTTCTTCCTACACTTTCTATAAGAGAATGAGAATATCTACTTAGTGCATCAACAATTTTGTTTTATTTTCCCTTGATGTGTTTTATTTCCATTTCAAATTTGCTAAGGAATGTTAACCATCTTTCCTATCTAGCATTTAAATCAGGCTGACTAAAGAAATGCTTTAAGCTGATATGATCAGTTACTAACAGAAATTTATTTCCTAGAAAATAATGCCTCCACATTTTCAAGGCATGGATTATAGCAGCTAACTCCAGACTGTAAATTACATAATTTTGTTCATGTTTTCTCAGTTTTCTTAACTCATAGGCTATGCCAGCATTATTGTGCAGTAGCACAGCCCCCTGTCCTTCTAAAAATGCATTTGTACACATTATAAACTCCTTATTTGTGTCTTCTATCTTTATAATAAGATTTTTGGTCAACATTTTTTTCAGTTTATTAAAATTCTCTAGAAACATTGTTTTCAATTCAAAATTTAATCCCTTATTTTGTAGAGAAGTGCTGGGGTGAGTTAACTTTGAAAATCCCTCCACAAACCTTTGGTAGTACCCAACAATCCCCCTAAAGGAGTGGACTGTTGATACATCTTTTGGTGTGGGCCAGTTCATTATAACTCTGACTTTCTCATGATCTACTACAAAACACTCTTTGGAGATGATGTGTCCTGGATACTAGATTCTGGGTTTATAAAACTCCCATTTATTGCTCTTTGCATAAAGCTGATGCTCCCTTAGTGTTTGCAACACTACTCTAAGATGCTCTTGGTGTTCTTCCTCATTTTTAGAATACACTAAGATGTCATCAATGTAGACTAACACAAATTAGTCAAGGTACTCATGGAGCACACTATTCATGAGACACATGAAGGTCGCAAGTGCATTGGTGAGACCAAAAGGCAATACCACGACCTCATAATGACCATACCACTATTGGGCTGCGGAAAAGGTATGATTTATCCTCATATTAGCTTAATTTATCATTCATCTTTATGTGTTTATCTTTGTTTCAGGAATAAATATTGAAGAAACAATTGTAGAAGCTCGATAAAACCAATCATTAATGAATTGGGTAAATTTGGGCATGAAAAACTAACATTCACTATATTTATATGTAGAAGCATGAATTGAAGGATTGTTGTTCAAACGATAGAACAACAATGACCAAGAAAGGAAAAGGACAGTGTCTCGATTACGAAGGACATCCAAAGACTAGGAGAACCAATTCTATTATGTGATGAAATATCATTATCAACTGCAAAATCCTCAGGATCTCTCGATCCTAAGGATTCACTTTTATCTGTTTATCTTTCATAGTTTATATAAAGCCGAAAGGTGAAATGAATAGATAGTTAGAAATTTCAATATTGTAACTATTCATTTTGACACAGAGTACTTTCATTACTGTCATGTTGTAACTCTATTATCACGTTTTATGAGGAAGACTGTGTTCCACCTATATCACATTTTGAGTATCTTGCGGCAGTGACTTCTGGAGACTTTGGGCTAGGTCGATAGGAGATTTACTCTAGTTGTGTCATATTTATTTTTGTTTATTCTTACAATTGTTTATTACTATTAGTTCATGAAATTAGAATTATTCTAATTGTTGTGAGTATTGATTATTACGATTTTCTTTTTCCGTTCAAACTAGACTCTAGATCTTGCTATGTTTTGTAATTGTGTTAATTTTTACCGAATTGATCAAGTTAGTTTAGGTATTTGATTGCTTTTCATTCTGAAGTAGTGTTATCAGAGATATTAAACTTACAGTTGATTTCTTTCCGTGAGATGTTTGAATAGTCATTTGCCTTCTTTCATGTTGAGCGAATTATTGCTTGTACTAGTTAAGATTTGCTAAGAGTGATTCCTTTTGCTTCCATTACAATTCAGTTCTCTGCATCATAGATTAAAGTAGAATTGAAAATGATTTAAATATTTATTTCAGAGTTGTTTTGGATTGAAATTCAAGAATTAGCTATTAATCATTGCAACGATCAACCTCTGAATTCACTTGCATAGACAATGTTGAACACTCTTGAAATAAACGGACTTGCCCTGGTTGATAACTAATGTGGGAATTAAGGTTTCTTTTAATAGTCCTATTAGTGCAACAACATTTTGGCGTCGTTGCCGGGAAGAGTGTTTCAAAGTGATTTATTTTTATTTTTCTTACTGTAAGAGAATTAGGTTTTAAAATGAGAGGCAAGAACCTGCATAATCAGCAAGTAAAGTGCTTGCTCATCAGCCAACTTTTCAACAATTGCATAGACGTTAAATAGGAGTAGGGCTCTTTTTTTATGAATGACTAGGAATAAAAAGATATGAAAATATCAAAATCCCCCACCCAGATACACAAAACCCAAGGGATCAGTGAACCTTGGTAGATCAAATTTTATAGACGAAATTGTAAGAAAAGCATAATCTTAGGCATCAGTAGGACCCTAGAATATATCTGGAAAAAGCCCTAACATAATCCCTCAAGTAGGAGGCTCACCATCTGTAACCTTCACTGAGATTCATAGCCAAATCATAGGATCTGAAAAGAGTTTTTAGGTTACAGAAAATTTACATTCTGATCCTTTACAAGAGGGAAAATTGTGCAATCTAAGAGAAGGAGAGGGAGAAACAAGTGGAATTACTAAGGTAGAGCCACAATTGTCTGATCTAGGATCTAATGGCGAACCAGGTACCTCAAGGTCAGACCTTGACATTTGAATACCCCATAGTTAACCCAGTATCCAATGCCCTGACGAAAGCTATTCCCTTGCAAAACATCCCAACCTTTTATGGGATGACCATAGAATATCCGAATGTTTTCTTATTCGAGTTTGATGTCCTGTGTAGAGGATACGATTCTACCACCAACCCTAAAAACTGAAGTTGTTCCCTTATACCCTAAAAGGAGTAGCATTGAGTTGGTTCATGGGTTTAGGTGGGTGCACTATTAACTCTTGGGATGACATGAAAACTTCTTTTCTCACAAAATGTTAGGACTATTGTAGGACTAGGGAATTAAAAGATGAAATCTTTAATATGTATGCAAAGGATAATGAAACTCTAGAGGAATGTGTCAAATAGTTTCACTACAATTTGCAGAGATCCCCCCACTCCACATTACCAAACGAAGTCCTAAAAGCCATCTTAATTAAATAATGAAAGAAGAATGGATAGAGGCTTTAAATCTGATGGGGAAGGGAGACATTTCTATTGGGATGGGGTCCCCTGGGTCAGGTTTGGGGGGAAAGCGCAAGTTTTGGGGAAAAAGCCCAAGTTTTGATGTAAAAAGATGTAAAGTCTCTGCAAATTATGGAAGCGGAGTGAAGACTTAGTTAAGAGTCAAAAAGGGTTTTTACCCTCCTCTATGTAAAGTTGATTCAGTTTTTGAGTATCTACCCATGGCCCACCGACCATGGGATTGTATAAATAGGTGTGTGTTAGAGAATCTAAGGTAGTAATCTATGTTTGTCTATGGGTACGAAGGAAGAAGTCTAGCGCAAAGATAAATTTCTTAGAGGAAGAAAAGACTTTGTAGCTGAGTGCGTAGAGGCCTAGAGTAGTTTCCGCAGCTGAGTGTGTGGACCCCTGCAACTGAGTGCGCAACGAAGTTTTGAGTCTGTAAACCTTTACTGAATATCAATAAAGAAGACTGTTGTAGAAATTCCCATGTTTTATCTCTTTACTTCTATTTTGTATGAATGCGATATATGTTGTGATGAATAATGTATTTATGAAATAATGATGTAGTGATGCATGATTTTACTTGATCCATCTTATTATCTGAACTCAATTAATGATAAATGATTACGCAAAGATCATAGCACTTTCCGTTAAAGATATTGAACACTTAGGCAGATCTGAGTAAATACTTATCTAAGGATAATCTACGGTGCGCGTAAATAGCCGATTAACCTATTCAGAGTCCACAAACACTATTCATGGACCTTTGTGGCAGTCTAGAGGTCGATTAAGGGGAGTTACAGTGATAGGTCATAATGGCTTATAAATCTGCACAGAGGTAGATCTAGGTCATAAAAGGACATCACACTAACCTTTGGGTGGGGAAAATTGGTTCCAGCACCCCCCATACTGCTTCAGGTGAGACTTTAGTCCATGCACCGCAGATTGATGCCGAAAGGGCTAGTAGTGTAGGAATTTATTTGGCAGAACTAAATTTGAACCTAGGTCAGGACCCCTTAAGCCAACAAATGGTTCCATTTCCAGGACTAGGATCTACATAAAGAGATGTGTGATGTTGCATCAATGGAATCCAACCATAAAGGAAATTGGGAAGTGGTTGAATAGAAAGATCTACGAATTCGTAGCATCAGAGAATAGAAATACACACCCGATGAAATAAAAGTGGTTGGACAGATATTTGTACAAAGAAATACACGAAATTTTCTTTTGCACGTTCCCGATCAAACTATACCAGTGGATCACTAAGTTGGTAGATGGCTATTAAGTTATGCAATGGGTCTGTATTTACTCTCAATTACAGTTCCTTTTTCCTCTTTTCTTATCTCTTTCATACCTTGATACACTAACATATTAATGGATTATGATAAGAAATGAATGAATTTCTCTTGATTAAGATTTAGCCACCATAACTAAATCTTAATCCTTTTTGTGTAGAAAAACGACGAAAGGAACAAATTCTTTTCCCTAGAGACGGAACAACGTAAACTAATAAATGAGGAATAAGGCGCATCGGTTGTGGACAGGCTAGAGGACAAATCAAGAGGATCAATGCTAAACAAGAAGAATGTTAGAAGATAGCATTCAGTTGTGAATCCCTCAAGATCTCCCGATCTTGAGGGATCACATTTATCTTTTACCCTTTTTGACTATAAAAGTGGAAACTATAGAAAGGGAAGGGATCTTTGTTTTATTTCAAATTGTAATTTTAATTTACAGACTGGTTCTTTTGAGGAACACGACCATATTGTAATGAGGATTGAGTTCAATGGTTAATACACAATTTACGTTACTGTTCATTCTTATTCTCTGAAGTAGCTCAATAGTACTCATTGGTGGCTAAGGGCCCAGCCTCGGGTGGATCAAACTGCTATCCTTTGTGTTATATCTTTCTAATTCATGCAAGTTTGATTGGTTTGATGTTTTTCCGTTTTTTATGAGTTTTTCTTGTTTGCTATTTTCTGATTTCCTGTATTAAAGTTAGTTTACTTTCCTTATGTGATTCACAACTTTGTCATTTGATTCCATTTATGCTTACTGCAGATTAAATTGATTATCAGTTAAAGCATTGAATCTTGTTGATCATGATAAGAGTGTGTTTATTATAGAATCAGCTGAAAGGGATTCGTTAATACCACTGAACTCTCGGTTGACATCATTTCCATTTGAATCACTTAATTGAGATTGAGTGTGAGTTAGATAGAATTAGCTAGAAGAGATTGGCTAATGCTACTACGCTCTTGGTTGATGCTATTGTCAATTTAATTGCCTATTTGAGATTTGATTATGATTTCCATTGAATATTAAGTCTTCATGCTTAGATGTAGTATTTCCTTTAACAGTTGCAAGTTGAGTTTTATAAATGTAGCCGTTTACTCTTATATCAAAGGTTTATACTTCATTTTAAAAAGCATTACTTTTTGGATTCATAGCTTCCACATATTGTGTACACTCCTATAATAAAAGGACTTACTGATAATTAATGTGAGGCAATTAGGAGTTTTAAAAGACACCTATTAGCACCCAACATTTTGGCGTCGTTTCCTTGAGGATTTTCAGACGTTCCTTGGTCTGGATTCAACCTTGTAGATCATCTACGCTTGTGAGGTCTACTTGCTGATGGGGCAGTACTTTCTCTTTTTGGAACAGGGTTAGGTGCTGCCAGGTTTTCACCTCTTTCGAGGGCTAATATGAGATCATCCCATGTTCATTGTTGTTGGGAAAGGTTGTGACTAACTATTAACCTGATCAAACTATGGTGGCCAACTACTATCTCTGGGTGTTGAGGCCGTCTTAGCCTCTTGGCAGTATCATGCAATAATGAATTCAACAGTGCAAGCAAATTAACAGAGAATTTTTGTTTTAAGACTACTAAAAGTTTGAGTTACCATGGCCTTACCACGTCTCGACGCCCATTGTAGGTAATATAGTTCTGGACAATTCATGCCAATTCTCCCCATGGCACTCTGAGAGAAGATGGTAGAATGCCTTTTCATTTCTTGATTAGCTCTTATCCTTCATCCCTAAAATCTCCATAGAGTCATGCAGCTTTAGTTGCTTGTTAGCCCATACTGGTCCTTCTGCTGGCAACCCAGACACTTCTGCTATCACAACATCTGTTAAAGTGATTTGCCTACCTCTCACCAAGGATTTTCCATTTTGTAGATGCTGTAGAAATTCAATGGCGATTTCCTCATTGGGGGGTTGAAATATTGTAAAATATGTTGTCCATCCTGTGCAAGCTATAATTTCCCTGGCTCCATCAGAGACAGCGATAATTAAAGGTTCTCGTCACACTATTTTACCTCCCATGATGCTTGAGGTCTTCCTACTCCTCTAAATGATTAGCGTAGTGGAGAAAACACAACAACAAGCAGAGCCGAGAGATGGAACAACAAGTAGTTCTAACAACTCTGCCAGGTGATGTTTTATAAAAATAAATACCCTTAAATCGAGGACTGTTATAATGACACATGCTTTGTGATTATGGCATGTCGTATTATCCTACAAAATCCAATAAAATGATGACAGTGCATGCATGAGTGTACTGGAGGTCACTGCCTCCTCTTGAATTTAAAGGTCGCCTACGACTGAATGGACGAAAATATGACATTCTGGCGGCGAAGTACAGGGGTGATGGATTGGGCAGTAAAGGTGGCAGAGTACGTATATTAATGAAAGGATCATAAAAGGATATTGGAGTAATGAAGACAAGGCATGTAACGAGAATTATTAATGAGTGATAAGATGTCGTGAGGTGATGCGATAAGTAAAAAGGACAACATGCATAAGAGATGATACCTTATCGCTGTTATTCCACTTGAAAATGATGTGATTGATTTTAGAAAAAAATTTACTCATGCATCAAGGTTCAAGGTAGGGTAAGATAGGGAAAAAATCTCTCCGTAGAAAAAATATAAAAATAAGAATATGGCATCGTAATAATTATTGATGTAGAAAATAAAACTTCAATACCATAAGTAGAGTTGCTACTGCCTGCAGGCGTCCATAGCCTTGACAGAGTTTCTTTCTAACCCCTAGGAACCAAGATCCTCTATGTATAGTTGGGGAAGTGTATTATGATGTCCATAGTAGAGATCAATGTGCTGGCATGGTGACCAGATGAACACATTGCCATTCACTGGGAAGTAGCAAAAGTGGTTAGGCTGGCTCGTGATGAGACCTCCTGTTCCAAGGATTTTGTTTCTTGATGCATCCATTGGATCATATCCCTGGTGTGGTGGCCATAGTGGGAATGCCACTTCACCACATCCCTATGAACATGGTAGTTTGGCTCATGATGAGACCCCCTATTTTCCATCTGTAGATCAAAAATCATAAAATTGTTAGTGAATTTTTTCTTTTTTTTTACTTTTTATTTTTGACACTCCCCATTTTATATATAGAGGGTGGCTCAGTACTCCTTAAGAGTAGGGATGGTGGAAGAAGTTTAAACATATCAATAGAAAAAAGGTATACCCATAATCTTATTGATAATAAGCAGAGAGAATTATACTAGAGGAAGTAGAACGAGCATGGTGAAGATAATCAATCGATATCATCTATAGTAGAAATGAGGACAGTAAAGTGACATATATAATTGTCTCCTTTCTCTTTCGATCATCACAAGGAAATCTTATTAAAGATAATAATGTTAAGGATATTTGCCTGCTTTAATAGACTTCATACTTGTTTTCCTCATATATGTTTTGTACTCTATTCCATAAAGAGGGAAAAAAATGAGCCGGGATGGGCTGGGAATGATCATGCAAGGGGAAGAAAGGGTTTTTCTCAAAAATAGTCACAAGGTGTTGTTCCCTTTAGGGAAAAACAACTGTTCACTGGAGGAAACAATAAACACACTAGAAAACGTTTTGTTTCCTTTAGGGAAAAATAGTTGTTCCCTGTAGGGAACAACAAAAATACTCGCAGAAAGTGTTCTTCCTTGTTAGGGAACAGTAGCTCTTCCATGTAGGGAACAACAAGAACACACGGAGAAAGTGTTGTTCCCTTTAGGGAACAACAAAAATACTCACAGAAAGTGTTGTTCCTTGTTAGGGAACAACAGCTATTCCCTGTAGGGAACAACAAATGGACATACACAAAAAAGTGTTGTTCCCTTTAGAGAACAGAAAATGAACACACATGAAAAAGTGTTGTTCCCTTTAGGGAACAACAGTTGTTGCCTGTAGGGAACAACAAATGAAAACACACGAAAAAGTGTTGTTCCCTTTAGGGAACAATCACTGTTCCCTATAGGGAATAACAAATGAACACACACGAAAAATTGTTGTTCCCTTTAGGGAATGGCAGTTGTTCCCTGTAGGAAACAACAAATGAACACACAAAAAAAAGTGTTGTTCCCTTTAGGTAATAGTAGATGTTCCGTGTAGGGAACAACAAATGAAAACACATGAAAAAGTGTTGTTCCCTATAGGGAACAAAAAATGAAAACACACGAAAAAGTGTTGTTCCCTTTAAGCAACAACATATGTTCCTTGTAGGGAACAACAAATGAGAACAGGGAGAGAAAAAACACAGACAACAATCATCCCTATTGCTCTAAACAATAGAAGGCCTATGATACAAAAGAAAGAAAAAGAACAAACAAAAAAAGCAATTGTATTTACAAGTCTCAAAAAATCACTTTTCTTACAGGATTGGTGTTGTTGAAGAGTTGCTTTTTGCAACAAGAATTTGTATCATAGAATCTTCGTGTATTTGTTGGCAAAGGGATTCCTTTGTAAGTGGTTTATGGTAGAGGCGTACCTGATGCCCATATTCTTTAAAGGAGTTGCCAGACCGATCAATGGTGGCCAATGTAAGGGTGCCATTATCGTGTACTTTTATCTCGTAGGGACCTAACCACTGTTAGGGTCCAACCTTAACCCCCTTATTTATGTAATAGGATGGAGACATAGTTATAGTTAGGTAAAGAGTTAATAAAGCCCATATTAATAATTGTAAGTGGTTAACCCACATTTAATGAAGGGACCACAGTTAGTTGCAAATGGGCCATGGTATTAGATAGATGGTATTAAAAAGAACCATGGTATTGCCCCATAGTATTGCATGTATGAATCCTATATAAAGGATAGAGACTCCCCTCGAGGAGCATCATGTCTTATTTTGTAATTGAGCTCAGCTCTATTGGAGGTTTCCCCCTCGAAGAGGAAAGTGAACATTGCTTTCTGAATAATAAATTACTTGCTGTTATTTCTCATTGTTCTATGTTCTGGGTATACTTCTTCGCATATTTGGTATTCTGGTATCGTCTTGCAGGTTAAGAGCATAACAAGTGGTATCAGAGCGCTTTCCAGGGCTGATGGGATCTCCAATTTTTAGCAAAAAAAATTTTGGCTAGAGATGTGTTCCAGCGTCTTTAAACCACAGGACCTATCATTCAACGCATAAACCTACAGATTTGGGGAGGCATGCACGCAGGAAATACAAGAGGTGGTCACACTTGTTGGACTCCCTTGTAACCCCTATGGGTACCCCTTCGAGTAGTAGTGCATTAGACAAAATCATGCACGGACTGCCTTCCAAGTACCCTCTAGGTATATCGAAAGCCCCCTAGCTCCCTTGAAACCTCACCATAGATAAACCGTCAGTCGTCTTGCTGCTACAGTACACCAAGAACAATACTCGTGGAGATTAATCGCATGTACGATAGGGTAGTCGGGTTGTACGGCTAAGGGTACAATTGATCCTCCTTGGTTAGTGCCCTGAAAGATTGAGCCGAGTACTACAGTCAAACCCTTATGTATATTGCGCTCTGTAGCACTTGACACTCCTAGAGACCATAGTTCCCTTCTCTATCTCTGGATCACGCATCATCTTTGCCAGATGAGATCTCCCAGGTGGGGTTTTGTCACAACAACAACAATTAGTTCTGCCATTCAGATCTATCAAATCAGCCATTCAAATCTATCAAATCCATCAGATCCGCAATCCAGATTTAGGAGTTTTGGCTCTGTAGCCGTCACAATAATCAGATCCGCCATTCAGATCTGACTAATTCTATGGGTTCCTATACCCGGGCGTGATTTTTGCAGGACTTTGGGCAGCATTGAATTTTCTGGGATTCGGCTACTGCAGTATTCCTAGGCAAGGAGTAAAACTCTGTTCAGAGTAAAGGTCGACGATCTGAGTAAGGTGGTACCATTCAATTGGAGACTTAGCCCATAATAATCAAGTCGACGAGCTGAGCAAGGTGGTACCATTCAATTCTTACTGCCAAAAATTTTGGGCGGTCCCAAATTTCAAGTACATCGGATCGGTGCATGGTACAAACTAGAGCTCAAGCTATGGCCAATGAGAGGATTGACAACCTTGAATCACAATTGAAAGATGTACTGTTGTAGTTGAAGAACTTAAATGAAACACTCTCAAAGGGAAATATGGAGGAAGGCGCGGAGGCATATATTGGCAATGAAAACATTCAGGGTGAGTCTAGCTAGTCTCTTTACCTCTTTAGCACCCACCAACAATCCCATCCAAGACCACCCAAGCTAAACATGTATAAATTTGATGGCTCTCACTCAGCCACATGGATAGCACAAATGGAGCAATATTTCACACTGAATTACATCATGGATGATGCGACTCAGCTTAGTGTGGGTAGCATGTACTTGGACAATGAAAGATGGCAATGGTGGCAATGGCATCAACGTTGCTATGGAAGGCCCTTGACTTGGTAGACATTCAAAAAAGCTCTTACAGATCGCTTTGACCATGAATCTAATTTTTTGGGTCATCTCACTAAGCTCCGATAGACAGGAACAGTGAACAAATATATTACAGCCTTTGAATCCTTAGCTTTCCGCATAGGAGGTCTACACAATGAGTTCTATGTGGAATGTTTTGTCAGTGGTCTCAAAGAAGCCATACAAGCCCACGTCCGACTGCAACATCCTATCTCATGGCTGCATGCTTGTAGGATAGCTCGTGAAGTAGAAGGTGCGTTAGCGGCCCAGTCCAATCACCCTAATTTCACAGCCAAGGGTCGCCCCACCCAGGCTCAAAGCACTACCCAAACACGCAAGGTTCAAAAGGTCTCACCAGCAGAAATGGTGGAAAGAATAAATCAAGGATTGTGTTACTACTGTGATGAGAAATACTCCCCGGAGCATAAAGGCAAGGAGCCCAAATTCTATAAAATTGATGCTACTGATCACAATTCATTGGAGGAAGCCCCACCACTTGAGGAACCAGAGGAGGAAGAAGAGGACAACCAGTAGGACAATGTACCTGAAGAACCAGTTATCTCACTGCATGCTTTGGCAGGGATTTCTTCTCCCCAAAATCTCAAAATCAGAGGTTTTATTAAGCATCACCCAGTAGTAGTCTTGATTGATAGTGGTAGTACACATAACTTTATCCATCAAAGATTCGCAGAAGGAGTGCATTGTTTTGTCTGAGAAATTTCTAACTTCCAAGTCCAAATTGCTGATGGGGTGACAATGAAATGTGAAGGCCACTGTGAAAATGTCAAACTTCAAATGGGGGATTATCAGTTAAAAACCCACATGTTTTCCATACACATGGGAGGATGCGACATTGTCCTAGGTGTTGAATGGCTTCGCACACTTGGCCTAATCACAATGGATTTCCAGGAGTTATATATGAGCTTTAAGCAGAACAATCACACACATACCCTCGGAGGACTCCAGGAAAGAGCTCCCTCTATCATCAACTCACATCGGATGGAAAAATTGTTAAAAAAGGGCCACCATGGAGTTATAGCCCAATTTAATGCCATCCAGGCCTTCGAACCCAATTCTCTTCATATTCATCCTGAGATGTAATAGATCTTAATCAACCATCTGCCAGTCTTTGACAAGCCTCATGAGCTTCCACCCTTGAGAGGGGAACATGATCATAACATTACTTTGGTCCTAGGGGCCCAACCACCAAATGTGCACCCATATAGATATTCATTTTCCCAAAAGAATGAAATTGAAAAAGTCATCAAGGAACTCTTGGAAACAAACGTCATTCGTCCCAGCATTAGTCCTTATTCATCGCCTGTGGTCATGGTGCTCAAGAGAGATGGGGAATGGTGTATGTGTCCAGACTTCAGGGCCCTCAATAAGTTGACGGTCAAAGATAAATTTCCAATCCTGGTTGTCGATGATTTTCTGGATGAACTAAATGGGGCTCAATTCTTTACTAAGCTCGACCTTCACTCGGGCTATCACCAAATTCGCATGAAAGAAGTAGACATTCCAAAGACTGCTTTCCGAACTCATGAAGGCGATTATGAGTTCCTAGCCATGCCATTTGGTCTTTGTAATGCCCCATCCACTTTTCAGAGTCTTATGAACCACCTGCTCAAACCATATCTCACAAAATTTGTCCTTGTTTTCTTTGATGACATCCTCATCTACAGCCGCACCTAGGCCACACATCTTTAGCATGTAGATCTACTCTTGCAACTGCTTCGTAAGCATAAATTATTTTTCAAGATGTCCAAGTGCTCTTTCTCCATGGAAGAAGTTGAGTATTTGGGCCACATTGTGGGGCGTGAAGGTATCAAGGTGGACCCCAAAAATATCCAGGCAGTGCAGGATTGGCCTCAAAGACCCTGAAGAGGTTGAGAGGATTTTTGGGTCTCACAGGCTACCATCGCAAATTTGTCCGCAATTATGGTCACATTGCTCGGCCCCTCACTCAACTCCTCAAGAAAAATTCATTCCTCTAGAATGATGAAGCACAACAGGCCTTTATAGCTCTCAAACATGCCATGTGTTCCACTCTAGTCTTAACACTACCCAACTTCACCAAATCTTTTGTGATTGAATGTGATGCTTCTGGTACGGGTATTGGGGCGGTCTTAATGTAGGAAGGTCGACCCTTGGCCTTCATGAGCCAACAAATAAGTGGGAAGAATCTAGGACAATCTACCTATGAGAAGGAGATGATGGCCATCTTACATGTAGTAGATACCTGGCGACCATAGTTATTGGGGCGACGTTTCCAAATCCTCACAGACCATCAAAGCCTTAAATATTTTTTGGAGCAATGCCTATCCTCGCCACAACAAAATAAATGGCTCTCTAAAATGCTGGGATATGATTATGAGATAATTTACAAGAAAGGGTGCAAAAATATTGTAGCAGATGCATTATCCCTCCAATTTGAGGAGGAAAGTACCCTGCTCGCAATTTCCCTTCCCATTCCAGAATGGATTGAAGAGGCTCACAAGGAATGGTTTTCACATCCCTAGCTCTCCCAACTCATTAATCAATTGCAGGCGGATCCAAATTCCACAGCGAGCTACTCGTGGCAGGATGAGATTCTTCACTACAAGGATAGAGTCATAATATCACCAACATCCACCCTCAAAAGCCGTATTTTGGCAGAGTTGTACTCATCTCCCACTACAGGACATTCAGGCTTTCAAAAGACGTATGCTCACACTCGAATATCATTTTTTTGGACAGGCATGAAAAAGGACATTCTTACTTTTGTAGCTGAATGCGACATCTGTCAGCGCCACAAAGGAGAAACAGTCAAATACCCAGGCACATTACAGCCATTACCCATCCCGGCCTCAATCTGGACGGATGTTTCTACGGATTTCATTACGAGTCTTCCAAAGTCATGAAACAAGTCCATCATCATGGTGGTTGTGGACAGAGTTTCTAAGTATGCTCATTTTTGCACCCTACCCCACCCTTTTACACCGACTTTGGTCGCTCAATCTTCCATGGATCAGATCTTCAAATTGCATGGCATGCCCACTTCCATTGTGTCTGATCATGACTCGATCTTCACTAGTAACTTTTGGTAGGAACTCTTCCTTCTACAAGATACCCAACTACAACTCAGTACTTCCTATCATCCACAAACTGATGGTCAAACTGAAGCAGTCAACAAATGTCTGGAGACCTACCTTAGGTGTTTCACTTCAGAAAAGCAACATCTCTAGGTACAGTGGTTACCTCTAGCCGAATGGCAGTATAACACCAACTATCATGCCACCACCAAAATGACTCCATATGAAGCAGTTTATGGTGAACTCCCTCCTTCCCCTACTTCTTATATCAAGGGATGCTCAAACGTACAATCAGTGGATCAACTCCTACACAACCGCACAACCATGCTGGCCCACCTTAGAGAGAATCTTCATCAAGCCCAAAACTGCATGAAGCAACAAGCATATCAACATCGCTCAGAACGCCAATTTCAAGAAGGGGGTCAGGTATTTTTGAGGCTGCAACCATATAAGCAAACATCACTCAAAGACAAAGGTTGTCAGAAATTATCTCCAAAATTCTATGGACTGTATCAAGACTTCAGCACATTAGAGAAGTCGCCTACAAGCTAGCTTTCCCACCCACTGCAAAAATCCATCCAGTCTTCCATGTCTCGTGCCTCAAGAAAGTGATTGGGAACCATTGCAGAATTCAAACCAATCTACCTGAAGTGGATGAAGAAGGGTCAATCTGGCTCCAACCTGAATAGGTTCTTAACACATGAGAATAGCACCTGCGTGGCTGCACGATCAAGGAAATCCTCGTCAAGTGGAAAGACAAACAATGTAAATTTTGAAACGGGAACTATAAACTCAAAACGGGAACTCTGGCTAAAAAACCTCGAAAAAACACCAAAAACAGTGCTAAAAACGAAAAGTGTTGATACTGAAATAACACCTTTTTTTCTTGGGTAAATTTTCAACATGTTTTAAAAATAGCGGTGAAAACCAATTTTTTGCACAAAAGTTGTCCAAAAAACACCCTCAAAATGAAAAGTGTTAACGCTGGGAAAACACTTTTTTTTTATCAAAAGTAAAATTTCAACATTTCGAAATAATGGCGTAAAATATTTTATCATGACCCTGAAAAACATTAAAATTTAAAAAAAATAATGAAAACATAAAATAAAATAAAAATAAAAATAATTAAAACAATGAAAAAACACAAAACAAAAAAAGTTAAAAAAAAAAAACAAAACATAAATTAAAATATATACTAAAAAAAAAACATAAAATAAAAATAAAAAATGAAAAAAAAATCCAAATATATATAAAAAAAAAAAAAAATCAATCATAAAAATGTAAAAAAAAAAATAAAAAAATTAATGATAAGAATTAAAAAACAAAAAAAAAATAAACATTATAAAGAAATAAATAGTAAAAAAAGATATTTAAAATGGAACGAAAAATAAAAAATAAATAAATAAATAAAAAATAAAAAATATCTTGTAAACCATAAAAAAAAATGGCAAAAGAAAAAAGAAACAAAAATATGGAAAAGAAAAAAAAAACGTTTAAAATAAATTAAAAATTAGGTAGGTAAAAATAGAAAAATTAAAAATTAAAAACAAACTAGATTTAAAAAAAAATAGAAAATTAACAAAAAATAAAAAATAAAAACTACTAAAATTAATATTAAAATGTTGATTACTTAAAAAAACAAATATGAAAATATATATAAAAAAGACAAAAAAAAATAATAAAAAATGTTAAAAAAAATTATCTCATAAATCATAAAAGAATTTGGAAAAAAAAACAAAATTATATATATATATATATATATAAGTAAAAATAGAGAAATTAAAAGAAAACATTAGCAAAAAATAGGAAAAAAGAAATTAAAAACAAACTAATTAAAAAAAAAAATTAAAAAACTAGTAAAATTAATATTAAAAAAACAAAAATAAACTCAAATTATAAATAAAAAAACCAAAAAAATATGAAAATTGTTAAAAAAAACTGAAAAAATATGAAAATATTAAAAAAAAAGAAAATTAAAATTAATTTTTTTTTATTTATTTTTTTTTTTATTAAAAAAATTTATTCTTCTTAATTTTCTTTTAAAACAATATTTTTTTTTATTATTTAAACAAAATCATTAAAAAAAAATTATTTCTTTTTTAAATGAATTTCATTTTTAATTTAAAATTTAAAAATTTTAAAAAATTATTTTAGAAAAAAATTTAAAAAATTTTAAACATTTTTATTGATCTTTTTTTTTTTATTAAAGAAAAATAAATAGGCATGGCTCCACTTCTCCCCCGCCGCCCGTGGTGGCGCGGACGTGGGCGGAGGGGCCTGTGAGCAGGCCCTCTGCCCACGGCCGTGCGACCACGTGCGGCCGGGGTGCGGGAGGGCGATTCCTGGAATCGCCCGCCCACACCCCGGCTGCACGTGCTGGCGTGACCAGGGGGCGGGAGAGACATGCAGGTCCTCTGCCCATGCTCGTGGCACCACAGGCGGCCGGGGGGCGGGTCGGCCACATTGGCAATCTGCCCACTGCCGTGCAACCACGAGCGGCCGGGGGGCGGGCGGGCGATTCCTGGAATCGCCCGCCCGCTGGTGGTGGCGCGACTGTGGGCGGAGGGGCCTGCCACGACCACTTGTGGTGGCGCGGCCGTGGGCGGAGTGCCTATGTGGTCCACCCGCCCCATGGCCGCCCATGGTGGCACGGTTGTGGGCGAAGGGGCTGCGTGGCCCGCCCGCTCCCAGGGTGCCCATGGTGGCGCGACCATGAGCGGAGGGCCTGTGTGGCCTACTGGCCCCCCGACCGTGCCACCACGGGGGGCCGAGGGGCGGGCGGGCGATTCCGGGACCATAGTTAGCCATGGGTAGAGGGTCTACATGCAAGCCCCTCTGCCCACGGCAGCGCCATGTTAGGCGGCTGGGGGCGGGCAGGCGATTCCGGGAATAGCTCGCCCCCCCGACCGCCCGTGGCGGCGCGACTGTGGGCAGAGGGCCTGCCTGGCCCGCCAGCCCCCCGGCTACCCGTGGTGGTGCAGCCGTGGGTGAAGGGCCTTCGTGGCAGGCCCGTCCCCGGGCTGCCCTACCACGAGCGGCCGGGGGCCGGGCGGGCAGTTCCAAAACCACGGGCAGCCGCGGGGCGGGGGTGCGATTCCATGAATCGCCTGCCCATCGCCTGGCCTCCTGTGGTGGCACGGCCGTGGGCGAAGGGGTTGCGTGTAGGCCCCTCCACCCACAGGTGTGCCACCATGGGCGATCGAGGGGCGGGTGGGCGATTCCCTGAATCGCACTGCCACCCCCCGACTGCAGGCCCTCCGCCCACGACCGCGCCACCACAGGTGGCCAAGGGGTGGGCGGGCGATTCCCGAAATCAGCCGCATGCCCCCCGGCCGCCCATGGTCTCGGAATCGACCACCCGCCCCGCAGCCGCCCGTCGTCCCGAAATCGCCCGCCCGCCCCTCGGCCACTCGTGGTGGCGCGCCTAGTGGGCTAGTGCGCCACGCAGGCCCTCTGCCTACAGCCGCACCACCACAAGTGGCCAGGGGGCTGACGGGCCACGCAGGCCCTCTGCCCATGGCCGCGCCACCATGGGCGGCCGGGGGGCGGGCGGGCGATTCTGGGAATTGCCCGCCTGCCCCCACCCCCCGACCGCCCGTGGTGGCGCGGCCGTGGGCAGAGGGCCTGCATGGCCCTCCTCCCACGACCACGCCACCACGGGCGGCTAGGGGGTGGGCATGCCACGCAGACCCTCTGCCCATGGCCGCGCCACCATGGGCACCCGGGGGCCAGGTGGGTGTTATAGACATATTTGGGCACTACAACCCCAATCACATATGTCCATAAACCAAGGGCTTCTAAGTCCCTAAAAGTGTTTTTTCATACCCTAAAGGAGCAAGGTCAACTGATTACATCATCTGCTAGACGTTTTCCATGAAAAACCACTCAGAACTGGTCAAAGCAAGACCCTACAGACTGCCCAGTGCAAAGGGTACGATACATCTCACCTGCCACATGCAAAAAGTGTGATGCATACTGGAAATCCCTTCTATAGGGTGCGATGAGCGAGAGGAGACAAATGGCACAAGCAGTTTGATAGGTAGAGACCCTGAGAATCTTCTAGAAGCTGCTCATTTGACACTTGCCTACCTAAATTCACCCAAGGATGAGTAGGAGATCATGAAATATCCAAATGGAACCAAGAACTATCAGAGAGATGACACTAATCAAAATCCAAAAAGCTGACTCACCCCCTTGCAAATATTTATAAATAGATCCCTCGTCCCAGAGATCCAAAGGTTGGAATTTGGTAATTTGCAAAGAAGTGCTATTGGTTTCTCTTTGAAGACATTGTTGGGTGATCTTGCTTTGTGTGAGGTGAAGAGGGCTTTCAAGCTGGGAGGATGGCGCTGGGTCAGACCAAGTGGTTGTAATCCTCTCCTCTACTACTTTTACTAATAAAGCTATTTGAGTTTTCCTCCATATTCTTTTGTATCTCTGAATATTGTGTTGATATATGCATTTGTATGGTCAATATATATCTGATCCTATATTGTTTACAGTGAAAGATCTCTATGCTTTGATTGTATTATGCTACTGTGAATTTACAAGTGCTCTTTGAAGCGGGGCAAGTAAGGAAGCAATGGCGAGATTCTGTCAAAGGAGAAAGGAAACAAGCAAGGAGCCAAATGGAAGACTGAGGTTAATACTCTCTACTTCTTTCTCATCTCTCTCTCATAAAGGAAAAACAAGTGACTTTAATTTGTTTGTTTCTAAGATCGCTACCCGTCTTAGTGGGACTAGTAGCTCTGAATAGACACTAGATTTCCTGATAACAAAATGGTGACTCCACTGGGGAGCGATTAGCTTGATTGCTTGTCTCTATTTGTTTGATTCATAAACCACAGCTGGAGCCTAAAGTTAAGCCAGCTAGCCTTCGAACTGCATTTGCTATGCAAGTGAAAAGTAGATCAATGCTGCTTCAGTCAATCACCGGGTTTGTTTATGAACTGAACAATTGACTTGCAAACATCCTAAGTGCCCTAGAGGTAGCTTGAGTAACCTCATTATATCATCCCCTGTACTTTGTAGTTACTGACTATCATTTGTTCGGCCTAAATCCCTGAGCTAGGCTGCAAACTGTGACCAAAAACCAAGTTAAAGTCTCATCCTTGGACCATCGCACCTTCTCTTCTTGGAAATCTAGATGCATCGCACCTCCCATGTGCAGTAGCTGGGATGCATCCCTGTTTCCCTGTGTTACAGGTGCGATGATCAGACAAGACTAGATCTGCCTCCAGATTTTGGTTTTTTCTTCACTCTCTTCAGCTTTATTTAGGAGTTTTGCTGCCTATGATCAGTAGACCACTGTTGAAATCCCCTTTCTTTGCATCATCCAACCTCCATTGTGCAAAGATTTGTGAATGTTTTTATGTATTTTTCGCCATTCATAGTTCTCATTCACAAAATGGTAGCTTAATCGAACTATCCTCTTTGGATTTGAGAGTGTTGCAAGTGTCGTTTTCAGTCAAGGAAAAGAATCTTTCTCTTTTTGATAGTCGATTACAATGTTACTATTGTATTTGATCTGAATTAATAGTACTTCAAGTGTTGAAAGCAGTTTTCAGTTCAAAATCGCAAAGAGTTGTCTTGTCTCCATTTTTTTCTTTTGAAAAGAAAATCGTTAGTACTGTCACTTTGAAGGAAGATATAATTCAGATTTGTACTCAGCATTCTTTTTGTCATTCACACATTAAGAAAGCAGAAAACAAATACATTCATGTGCATTTGCATTTAGACTACTTGTTGATTATGATTTAGGACAATGCATCTAGTGTGTGCTCTCTACTCTATGTTGAAAGAATTTCATTTCTCTTTCCTTAATAGCTAAGATTTTCATTGCAAAAAGAAGATTAAATGACTGTTTATCATCTTAGATTGCATTTTAGGAATTGTATATCTACATCACGTGGTGAACTTGAAAGAAAAATTTCTTAAGAAAGATCAACTGTAAAATAAATTCAATGAACATAAAAATGCTTTGGAACCTAACGCACAACATTTAGAAGTCTAGGCTAGAGACGTATTCTGGCGTCGTAAAGCCTGGTAATTGTCGCTTTTATCGTAGGTTGGCTGATTCCTTCTCTTTGAGACGCAAAGTTCCTATATGGACTTGTGCTCGCACGTACCGTCGAGTATATATTGGGACACCACAATAGGCTATATCCTTTATCCTTAGGAAGCCGTGTCTGCTGCCTTATCGATCACAATGCACTGAACACAGCATTCGAGAAGATTGACTGCCGTACCGTAAGTATTCTGTAGTTTTGTGATTGGTTTGGTAATCCCTCTGTCTATATTTCAAGAGTAGTCTCTTTCATTCCTTTTCAGACTCCTTAAAGGAAAAGGTCCATCTGAGCACTTGTCACTTGAAGCTCATTAAAAATTGGAGGCGACTAGAGTCATCTTTAGCTTTTTCTCGACTCTTTAAAATTGAAAAAGCAAGTTGTGTCAAAGTGTCTAAAATTTATTTTAATCGAAATAACGTCACTGTTCCCTCGTTAGTCTTAGATTGAGAAAATGGAGTCCACCAACCAAGGATTTTCCCTTGGGGGTAATCCTAGTCCTTTCTCCTCTTGGGAAGATGTTTGTGCACCTCATATGGCCACATTGTCCCTTCCAGGACTGACAATTGGCCTACTGGTATGGCTTTTCTCGACCTCTGTCATTCAAAGCACCTTGATTCTTGAAAAATCGAATCAACAACTAGATGATACCAAAGTTCCCCCCCAACCTTCTACTTCATTTGTCTTTCCCTCTCCTTCTTCCTCTTCGCTTGGTGAAGATAGTAAAACTAAAAACCCAGTAACTGAGAAGAAGAAGAAGGAGAAGGAGAAGAAGAAGAAGGAGCCAACGGAAAAAATGGGCAACCATGAATTATCTAGCGAAAATCCACACACTGCATCGTCTAAACCCAAATCTCCATGTGTCATCTGCAAAGGAGACCACTATCACCGAGATTGTCCTTGCATCGCACGGATCCTAAGGGATTGGTCTCCCTGCGTGCACAATCCGGTGTCGTCAACCTCTGACGATCATGTTGAAAGTACACTGTCAACTAGTGAAAGCGAAGTCACCGGACAGAAAGGAAAATCTAAATTTCCCTGCAGACTGTGTGAAGGCGATCATGCCCTCCACCATTGTCCCTTCCTGGATGAAGCTAAAAGAGTCTTGGATAATCGTCCTGCATCATTGCAACGACTCCCTCCTAGATATAAGAAACTCTTGCCGAATCCATTTCTAGTTGAAAATTCGACTGACCCACCTTTCGTGTCGGTCGAAGCACCTATCATTGAAGATAAACCCTCTGAGTCCACATCGGACCAAAGTCAACAGGTCGAGAGAGCAGTCGACCCCATCTCGGCTTCAGAAGATTTACCTTCAAATGATACAGTCACCAAAGAGAATGAGAACGACATCATTCAAATTCTTTTCGTAAACACAGATTCCGATGAACATGGGGGTAATCTGCCCATTCCTTTACTGCAGGAAGGAAATTCATCAGAGTTGTATCTGGCCCTTTATTCGGTCCGACCTCCAAGCAACCTAGTCATTTCCCTCAATTGGAATCTACTAGGCAGACCCCGTTTACCATCTAATGTACCATTCCGAATCATAGTGCAAACTTACAAATTGGTCATGGTTGGTACCATCATAGATGAAGGGGCTTCTGTGAGTATCCTTTCCTCAACTGCTTGGAAAGCGCTTGGTTCGCCATCTCTTTTGCCTGAGATGAAAAATCTGATAGGCTTTGATAAAGGAACTAGTCGACCATTAGGGATCCTTCCAAGCTTGCCTATAACTTTGAGAAGGAAAACCGTTTATCTGAACATAATGGTAGTCCAAGGACCTTTAGATTACAATCTAATCCTTGGGCGTGACTACATTTATAGCATGGGAGCCATTGTATCCTCACTCTTTCAAGTAATGTGTTTTCTGCATGAAGGCAGAGTGGTCCAGCTCATAGACCAGCTTTCATTCCCCAGTTCACACATAGCTAATAGTCAAATGCCATCCCTAACAGGTATTTTTGTGCAAGGAATGTCTCATCAATCTCCAGTTCGTCCACCTGATGAGCGTGAGTGATTCGGTGGTCGTGACTAAAACCCAGGGGGCATGCACCCTGGTCTGCTTCGGCAGGAAAACTTCAGGTATAGGGTAGGTTTCCGTAGAGGATATATCACTGATCTGACACACCCATCCGTTTAGGAAAATGGGATTAGACCAGAATAAGATACCTCTGTTTGAAGGTAGGCCTTTCTCGATAGAACAAATGTTTTGTCTGCAAATTGAAGGGTAACGTGGAAAAGGTAGGCCTTTGCCAATAGAGCAAATGTTTTGTCTGCAAATTGAAGGGTAACTTGGAAAAGGTAGGCCTTTCCCGATAGAACAAATGTTTTTTCTGCAAATTGAGGGGTAACTTGGGAAACTCTACTTCGCTATACCTGGGGGCATGCAAACCTTTTTGCGTGAAATTGAAAAACGACCATTTATTTTCTTAGTTTGTAGGTTCTTAACCCTTTAAACTCGTAGGAATGGTTGTTCCTAGCTTACATAATAAATGGAGTCAGAGCATAATTTCGAATGGTGCAAGCTCCCTAAAAAATGAACCTATCGATGAGACATCCTTATTATACGACTGGCACGAGCAGTTTTACGCGAAGTTCAAGTTCGCTAAAAAATAAACCTGGCAATGAGCATATGTTCCACCAGAGTTTAAGCTCACTAAAAAATGAACCCACCACCGGTAAATAACCATTGAGATCGAATTATTATTAGCTTTTGAGACTTGGTCATGTTCTTACCATCACCTCCTCTCGTTTTTAACCGATCATATGACTCCATTTGATTGTTTACCCCTTTTTGAGGAACAACTGCGACGAGTGATCCTATTAGCCACCTTCTTTACACTGCCATGATTGAAAAGTTCCAAACATTACCTAGAACCAACTGCTATCTGAAAACATCACTCATTCCTCAAAAAAAAAAAACGAGTCTCCTTTAAGCTCTTTTCATCTGACTCGTAAAAAAAGAAAAGATTGCCGAGAAATTGGCCTCTCCAGCTCGTTAAAGTGATTGGAAGTGCCATCCCTCCTCTAGATTTTAATCTTTTTGGACCTGAGGGATTATTACACAAAAAGATCGAGCGTTTGTCTTGTTCGACTCGTTAAAACTATCAAAAAGTCATCCCTTTCGCATTGTTTTATACTTTTTCGGACTTCAGAGATGATATTACGAAAAAGGAATATTGGAGTTTTCTTTCCGTCTCTTTTCAGACTCTCTAAAATTGAAAAGGACCGAGTTATCCTTGTCGTTAAACTCATTAAAACAATAGCGACAAACTTGTCCATTCAGACAAGAGTGAGTTTCACTGTCGCTAGGCTCATTAAAACATAGCGATGGGTTTGCCCGAAGGGAAAATTATAGAACAAGCATATGTTATCCTCCTCAAGCTTGACAAAAATAAAGAGGTACTGGTCAGAAATGACTGGGGAAAATTGGGAAGAAAACTCGAAGAAACTTTATTGGTAGCAGGTCGCTCTTGAACATGACACTTTCACTCCATCACCATGATTGAGTCGGGTTGGGTTATTCCGTTCACCGGTCATACCACCATTGGTCCACCGTACCATCAACTTTTGGAGTTAATGCTACCAATCCATTTCAGTGTTGCCGATATGTTCAAGAGAAGTCGCTCAGAGAATTCACCTTCCCATCTTGTGTCTCATCCGCTACGATACCTTCACGCTTCATTTTTTCATGACTGCCACCCTGAACCTTGTATCATCAGATTGTTTTCACCTCTACAAAATTGTTTGCTCCGTTCCATGTCATGGATGTGGGATCCATTAATGCCCTCCTACGACGAGTCACTTCTTGTCGACATCAGCTCACTATCCAAGAAGCTGACCTAGGGACAACCCTTCCAGTACTTTGAATCTTGCATGTCTCAATGGCAAGTTTCTCACTTCCGGCGACAGGTTTACGCTAATGGCCTTCAACCGAAAGATTTTGCGTGGTGTTCGACATCAACTCATGTATTCACACCACGTGAATTGTACTGCAGTACCTTGAGGGTCATCGTCATCATCGGTGATTCATCTCGCGTCTATTAACAGCTTACATCATTGGCTGGTAATCAGGCGATGTCCTTCCATGTTCGACATCAGAACATCTTTTCACATGGATCAACTTGTACTTTCGGGCGAAGATTGAACGATTTTTGAAGACCCCGGATCTAGTTTCATCCATCCAGCCTGCAATATAATCAAGAAAATAAAGACATCAAATGTACATCATTGCTACACAGATAATCATCCAAACTAAGTGATGATGGCTCTACTAGAATCATCAGTCTGCACATAGATGGTTTTCTGTCCTGTGTACATGAAAATTAATTTATCAAGCTGAGCATGGGAATGCCTGCCTCAGCCAGATCATGAAAATATTATGAAGATAACGTATTGTATTGTATCTTATTACAGGTCACCTTCCAGTTCGAAAAACCTCGGATCCTCATTATAAAGCATTTCACCCAACATCAAAAGCTTTACAACCTCATGCTCTAGGGGGCAATTGTTATAGGCATATTTGGGCACTACAACCCCAATCACATATGTCCATAAACCAAGGGCTTCTAAGTCACTAAAAGTGTTGTTTCATACCCTAAAGGAGCAAGGTCAGTGTTATGCTCCTATACCAATAGGTGTCATATTTCATGATTGACTTGATTAGCTCTGCAATATGTACATACCTTTTCTTCCTGCAAAGGTTTTCCATATTCTTAAAGACTCAAAAAATTTTAAAAATGAAAAGAGGGTATACCCTAAAAGAAAAATCAAAGGGTAAACAGAATAAGATGGTCAGAAAAAAGACAAGAAATGAATCCCAAACAAAAGACTAGGAAAGTGTGCAAGTCCAAAATGCTACTACCATCTTATTTTTGCAATAATCTAATGGTGTGCAGCTTGTTGACCTATGCCACCATTGATGAATGGCCAAACAACTTAATCTTGGCTAGTTCATGTCTGAATTTACTTGTTTTAGTGATAGAGAATAAAATCTGTCCAAACTATTTAATCTTGGCAGATAAGTAGATAGGTAGAGAAGCAAAGGAGCTCAACAGTTAAATCTGAGCCCTTGGATGTTACAAGTGTTGACTTAGGTAGGCCTACCATGAAAAGAAAGAAGATTGAAAAGGGTTTGCCAGTCCAAGTGCACCCAAAGAAAAAGAAGAAAAAATGTTAGGTACACTAGGCTGGGTAGGCAGTTTTGATGTTGCAGAAGAAAACTTGTGAGTGACTTTGTCTCTCAGGTATTATGGCAGAAGCATGACTAACTCCCCTCCATCCTTTCCCTAAATCACTTACTAATCTCCCCCAGAGGTACTAAGATCTGCTTAATATCCTTACAAGCAATCACTCCATCTCATTTCATAAAAGGCCTAAGTAAAACCCTTGTTACTTAGGAGATTGTGCAAAATCACATACAAACTTTTTCTCCTTAAGCCTAAGTTTTTAAACTTTATAACTTAGCACTATTTTTCAATATATCTCTCATATTAACTCTTAACATTACTTTTTAATTCCCTATATTCGTTCCCCTTCCTGTATTATATATATAATAAAACCCCCAAATTTTATTATTCCCACCCCGGCTAAGTTATAGCCATATACCGTTGTGTCAAATGGAATTGGAGGTTTATCTGAAACCTTTAATAACCCTCCCACCACGCTATTTAAAGGATTAATTAACATTCGGTTGATTAATAACTTTCCCCAAGACCCCGCAAACCAATCAAACCCACCCCGATATTCTTAAAAATCATTATTTAAATGTATTGGACCCGCCCCTTAACCCTCCGCCATCTCTGACGCCCGTCAGCCGTCAGATCTTGGCCCTCACATCCGACGGCTGTAGATCATATCGCACCCCACTCCACCGCTGCACTTTAACATCCGGGGAACTGGCGGTATCGCGCTCGTACCGTGGACGCGTGTCGATCGCCCGCACTGCTCGCGGCCCCCCCCGTCCGAAACCACTTGAGCCGATAAGCAGTGCGGGCCAAAACCACTTACCGCCCTCCCACTGTCTCCTCATTGACGTCACTGCCACATCACCATCCCGTACCCCTACTAAGCGACAAGGTGTCCCATCATGCTGACGTCATCTGTTAATAAATGCCAAAAAGCCCCGCCAAAGCCAAAATTTTGTTAAAACCACAAAAAAATGTCATTTTCATCCATTTTTTCTGTGCACTGTTTTCATGCAAAATACATCCGGTTGATTGCAAATCACGTCCAGTCTGCCACCCACCCAAAAAACTCCAGCATCCTGCTCTGCAGCTCGTCCTGCAACCTGCGAATTACACGGTTCGCCTTTAAAGCAGGTATTCACCCCAATTCACTTCCCAAATAGGTAATTTTGTTTTTTTCTTTATGAATTCTACCCAAGAAGAGCCAAGTACAAGTAAAATCAACCCGTAGCTGTCATACCAGGACACCCAAAACAGCTGTTTTGCCCATTTTTCCACAGAAACACGAAATTCCGATTTGAAAACACAAGAACGAAACATGGAAGCTCCCGCAGCCCTGAACATTGCACCCCTCAATGCACCCCATAAAGACTTGAATCATCTACCCTTGGCCGACAGAGATTTCCAAATAAAAGACCCATCTGGTGACAGAAATCATCTTCATACCTTCTGCCAAATCAGAGATAGTCATCTAAGCAATTCTGACATTTTTGGACTATGGGAATCAAACCTTCCCATGTACTATCTTCCCTCAGTCCATGTTTTCCCTGACATTATTCACCAATGCTGTGCCAATTATGACCCTGTTCAGAGAGCTGTTATGTCACCTTCTCAAACTGTCCTTTTTTACATAACTGCTGAATCCATCAATGAGATGATACATTTTCATTCCACTGAGTCCCTTGCTCGTCTTTCCATGGGGATTTCACTTGAAAAGTCCTCTCAATTGACCAGCCTAGAAATAACTCGTATTGCCCAGATGCTCATGAAACCAAAATGCCAGTCCCAAGTTCCACCTCCCTATTTGCATGTCTGGTTCACTGAGATTGGAAGACTCATTCTTGACATGACATCCGTGATCTTGGGATTCAGGTCCAGTGAATATGTGGATGAGATCGTCTTGGTTCTGTTATCTATCTTTACTCCAGGACAACCCCCTACTGTTAAGTATGACTACGCCTCTTTCATTTCTGACAAAATCCATGCTCAATTCATGAATTTGGAAAGGGAAGGAGTGTTTAAATACACAACTTTCATATACCATCTACTGTTATATTATCACTCAGACAACTTTCCTTTTCCCATCAGAAAACTAGACTCAAAAGGAAATAGGAGTTCTGTGATATTTTGGAGCTCAGTCTTCCATAACTATGACTCCCCTTATACCTACAGTGAATTCATTGATTTGTTTGTACACCTAGCCTCCACTCTGTTGATAGGAGCTCCTCCTCCTAGAATTTCTGGTGATATGAGGAAAATTTTACAGCTGTCCAAATAGTACAGGATAGGTGACTGGTACCTCTACTAGAATCACACTAAAATCAGAATATATGGATGTGAATTATGCCCATTCAAGTTGCCTAGGTATGTGCCTATGAGGTTATTTGCATTAGAATATTTCAGGCAGCTCATCTATTCAGACTTAACCCACTTTTGTAATGTAAAGAAGAAGGCACAGCTGAGAATCAAAAACCAGTTGGGCCCTTATGTCATCCATTCTAGGGATGCATGGAAAGATGCTGAGAACATATTAGAAAACCACCTTAAATTCAAGAAGAGTTTTGAGTGGGTACCATATGACCCAAATAGTTTTATAAGTGACAGAAGAGTAAGAAATAGGCTGTCAGTTTATGTTCATCATAGCATCCCAGAAATAGAACAGTATGCAAATCAGGATGAATGGATAGAAGGGACCTTGATTGAAGAAATTAGTGAGCAATAAAAGATGGAAAAAGCTATGAAAAATCTTGAAAAGACCCTTGACCTGGACTCTTTTGGACAGGTATCTTTCAAGTGGCCTCAACAATCAGGAGTTGGGACATCCTCTGCTAGAACTTCTCAGCAACTTGCATAGAGAATCAACGCATCAGTCATAGGGAATTCAAAGGGCAAAGAGGTGGAAACTACAGAGCAGCCAATAATGATGGATCAGCCAGGGGGTTCCAAAGAACAGGAGCAAGTACAAATTCCTCCTGCCCAATCTAAAGCACCAGAAATCTCGGCATTGCAAACTCCACTAAATGAGGAGAAGGGAAAGAAGAGAGACAGAGAAGAGACCACACCTATTAGTGGACCTGCAGAGCAACCGGGTGCGAAGAGGCAAATATTGGATCCTCTGTTAGAAGAGGAAATCATTGAAGAAACAACACACAACCTAAAAGGTGAGAGGTTAGTCAGCCAATAGACTTCCCCAGTGGTAGATACATCAACTAGCTCACATAGGCAAGAGTTAGAAAGGTAGCATAGTGTTGAAGTGTCATCTACCAGGCCACAAGGCAAACAACCCTCTGACATCAAACGGACTTTCACAGAGATAAAGGCCAGGAACGATCCACTAAGGCTTCAAATTTACAACCAGTATCTTAAGATGGCCCCCACAAAACAACAAAGATTAATATCTGCGTATGACATAAAAGAAGGAAAGATGATAATGAGTTACTTTAAGCCCAAGGTGCAATAACCACAACCAACAGATGACTACATCAGGACAAATTTGGAGGTCGTAGCCAAGGATATTCATCCCTTGGACCAGATTGAGCTTCATAAACAGACTGGAGAGATGGTATACTCTACACTGGCTGACAAAGCAATGTTGGCCCATCAGTTGCAAAACTCCTTGAATAATACCTCTGCTCAGTTAGATTTAGAGAAAGCTTCTTCTCTAGCAAAGGACAACAGGATCAAATCCTTGGAGGAAATTATCATTGAACTGGGACATGATCCCAAAGATGCCAAAGGCATAAAGGCACTGATGAAGAAAAAGGAAGAGGACATTGCTGCCCTAAGAAAACAACTGAAACTACCTCCTTCCATGCACCCACAGACTGCAGAAGTTGTGCAACAAAAATCCGAAGAGGATATGATGGACCTGCTTATGAAACTCAATGAAAGATTAACCAACACTGAGAAGGAACTGGAAAAAGTGCTAAAGGAAAAGTAGGGAGAGTTGACCTCCCAGCCACCTGAAGAAATCCCTACAGTCACAACTGCAGTCCCCTCAACAACTGGATCAGCATTGGCGCCAAATGTCCCAGCAGCTACAGCAGCAGTAATCACAGGTACATCAACAACAGCAGCAGCACTAGGCAGCAGTACAAGCATGACTACGAAGGATTGATAAAAGCCATGGAGGAACTAAAACTCGAAGTATCAGAGCTGAAGCAAGTAAAGGAGAAATTGGCAAAAGTAGAACGGAGTTATGATAAATCCAAAATTAATGTGGTAGAGAAAACATGAGAGGTTAAAGCATTGCAGAACAAAGTCAAAACATTAGGAAAGGATCTCACTATGGACAAGCCTCTAGCAGAAATCAAGGGAATCCTTTGGACCAACATCACTCAATCCCTTAGTGATGTTTGGCCATCTATCTAGACAATTTATGAGCAGATTGACTTGGTGAATGCAGCACATGGAGAAATTAAGAAAGCAAGAGCTTTATTAGGAAAAATGCCTGATCAAGCCAACAAGCTCATTCAATTTTTGAATTATAGAAACAAAGAACAGTTGGAACAACTCGGCATCTCGGACAGGACAGGCACCATTTTGGATATCAAAAGAGTTCTAACCAAGAAAACTCTAATGCAGAATTTAGAAAAAAGATGCCAGGATATGCAAGTAGAAATCAATTCTTTCATGCAAAGATTTACAATTTTGTAGGATAAAGGACTGCCAAGTCTTTTAGGAAATAATGACAAGCTAATGAGACACACAGACTATGTACATAAGTTGAACACATATGCTATTGATCAAGTTAATACATCAACAAGTGCTTCAGGAGAAAAAGCACTCCCTCAGGCCAAAGTCTCTATGATAAGTTAGAGAATTTATTTTATATTGAACATGAGGTGAAACATCTGTTTCATCTACAACCTAATTTTTTCAGGTATACAAAAGCTGATGAAACCTTGAGGAAGCTTCAGAGGCATAAATTGCCAGATCAACAATGGTGGGAAGACATGTTGGGGATTTTGTGAATATCTCTTGGGTAAAACATACATTCTGAGCTATTTTTCCGTGATATAGATGAACAAATATAAATGAGGCTCGAGCATGACAAAGTGTATCTGATCAGAGTCAAAGAAAGTCCGGCCAAGACAGAACAACCAACACAGAGTTTCAGTGGAAAACAGCTGTGAACCGACTCGCAAAACCTACCTCCGGTACATCTAATAAAGAAGGAACGGCCAGCACAACATGAAATTTATTGTCTACCTATTTTCGAGACTGTTCATCTCTATCTCTTGTAAAAGAAGCATTAATTATCATCAGATTATATCTTCTTCAGATATTTTGTATGATATTTTGATATTTTGTATAAATACCCCCAAAAACGAAGTATTTGGGGTTGGTTAGTTGAGAAGCATTCTCAGACTTTGCTGTAATACAAGATTTTGGAATAAAAAGGCTGTTGGAACCATTTTTGTCTGGCCTACTGGATGAGGAATTGATGCTAAGGACCATGTTACAGAATTCTTGAATCAACTTATGGATCAATAAGTCCCTTCTAACTTGTATTTTCAGTTTATATGCTTACTATATCATCTACGTTTCATGATCTGAATAATAGAGAAAAAGAATAACTCAAAATTGCTTGATTGCACTCTATGCTCAGTCTTTATTATTATCAATGTTTTCTTCAAAATTAAAATAAACAATGAATTCTTAATTGCTCATGTTTCCCATGAGTCTTTCCTCTTGAGTATTTGCTAAGGAATTCTTAATTTCTCCTTAGCAGTAATCAACCATTTTCCCTCTGTCAACATGATGAAGGATTCTTAATTTCCCTTCACCCATTGACTCCACTCCATCTAATTCCAGCTTATGAATTGCTCAATATTTGAGTACCTTGCTCTGTGGTGCAATCCTCAGTCAGAAACTGAATCCACGAAGCTATCCTTCTTTGACTCCATCATGCCCAATGGATTGAAACTCTTCAGCTTTACCTCACTGTTCTGTTGAATCTCCATCTCTCCAATAAAATTCAAAACAAAACTCTTGTACTTCATAACTAGCCTAACACACATCAAAGCAAATCTAAATCACAAAGAGAGAGCCCTATTTGGATGTAGATTGGCTACAATCTGTATCTAAAAGATTGGTTTGTGGTTACCTCGGTTGTATTCCCTTTCTTACAACTTTTGGGAACAACCTGAGTGATAACAGTCAGCTGATTACATCATCTCCAAGAAGTTTTCCATAAAAAACCACTCAGAACTTGTCAAAGCAGGACCATACAGACTGCCCAGTGCAAAGGGTGTGATGCATCTCACCTGCCACATGCAAAAAGTGCGATGCATACTGGAAAGCCCTTCTGTAGGGTACGATGAGCGAGAGCAGACAAATGGCACAAGCAGTTTGCTAGGTGGAGACCCTGAGAATCTTCTAGAAGCTGCTCATTTGACACTTGCCTCCCCGAATTTGCCCAAGGATGAGTAGGAGATCATGGAATCTCCAAATGGAACCAAGAACTATCAGAGAGATGACACTAATCAAAATCACAGAAGTTGACTCACCCCCCTGCAAATATCTATAAATGGATCCCTCATTCCAGAGATCCAAAGGTTGGAATTTGGTAATTTGCAAAGAGGTGCTACTGGTTTCTCTTTGAAGACATTGTTGGGTGATCGTTCTTTGTGTGAGGTGAAGAGGGATTTCAAGCTGGAAGGATGGCGCTGGGTCAGACCAAGTAGTTGTAATCCTCTCTTCTACTACTTTTACTAATAAAGCTATTTGAGTTTTCCTCCATATTCTTGTGTATCTCTGAATATTGTGTTGATATATGCATTTGTATAGTCAATATATATCTGATCCTATATTGTTTACAGTGAAAGATCTCTATGCTTTGATGGTATTATGCTGCTGTGAATCTACAGGTGCTCTTTGAAGCGGAGCAAGTAAGGAAGCAATGGCGAGATTCTGTCAAAGGGGAAGGAAACAAGCAAGGAGCCAAACGGAAGATGGAGGTTGGCACTCTCTGCTTCTTTCTCATCTCTCTCTTGTAAAGGAAAAATAGGTGACTTTAATATGCTTGTTTCTAAAATAGCTACCCGTCTTAGTGGGACTACCAGCTCTGAATGGACACTAGATTTCCCGATAACAGCGGGCCACGCAGGCCCTCCGCCCACGGCTGTGTCGCCTGTGGTGGCGTGGCCATGGGCAAAGGGCCTACACGCAGGCCCCTCCGCCCACGGCCGCGCCACCACGGGCGGCAGTGGGGCGGGCGGGCAATTCGGGAATTGCCCGCCCGCCCCCCGACCACCCATGGTGGCACAGCCGTGGGCGGAGGGCCTGCACGCAGTCCCTCCGCCCACGGCCGCATCACCATGGGGGGCAGGGAAGCGGGTGGGCCATGCCCATTTTTTTTTTAATAAAAAAAAATCAATAAAAAACGTGTTAGGATATTCCGACACATAGGAAATAGTTAAGTATAACTTGGTCTAGTATAGAGTTAGGTAAAGTGTGTTTCTTTACTATGTACATTTTGTAACTTACAATCTGACGGTCACAATATGTAGTGATCTGACGATTTATTCTCATGCACAGTTAACCTACGGTTTTTTTAAATAATTGTTTAAAATTTTTCAATTTTAAATTTAAAAATGAAATTTGTTTAAAAAAACTTTAAATTTTTTTAATGATTTTTTAAAATAAAACAAAAAAATTGTTTTAAAAAAAGAATAATAATAATAATTTTTTTTTAATAAAAAAAAATAATTGTTTAAAAAAAAATTAAATTTTAATTTTTTTTTGGTTTTTTTAATATTTTAATATTTTTTTGGTTCTTTTTTTTTTTTTTAATTTTCATATATATATATATATATATATATATAATTTGAGTTTATTTTTGTTTTTTTTAATATTAATTTTACTAGTTTTCTATTTTTTTTCCGTTAATTTTCTTTTCTTTTTTTTAACGTTTGTTTTTAATTTTTTTTTTCCTAGTTTTTAATAATGTTTTCTTTTTAATTTCTCTATTTTTACTTACTTAATTATATATATATATATATATATATATATATATATATATATATATATATATATATATATATATATATATATATATATATATATATATAATTTTATTTTTTTTTAATTTTGTTTTTTTTCCAAATTCTTTCATGGTTTATGAGATAATTTTTTTTAACATTTTTTATTTTTTATTTTTTTCTTTTTTATATATATTTTTATATATGTTTTTTAGAGACAATTATTTCATGTGGATTGAAAATTTAATTAACGATGTATAAATATGTAGAATATCAAAAATGAAAAATATCGACCTTCTTCTTGGAATATGCAAAACAATAAAAACCTCATTACAAAAAAAATAAAAAATAAAAACAAGAAAATATGAAGAAGAAGACCACTTCCAAAATTATTAAATTTACAAAATAATTATTTACATTTCATACATTATAAAATTAAAAGTAAAAAAAAAAAACATTTTAAAAAAAGGGCATGGTGTAGAATTACCACTTTTTTAAATCAACATCAAAATCACTACCATTCTAAAACGCAATGTACATAAAAAAATTTATAGTGCCAAAATCTATGCTCTAAAAAAAACATGTGTGTTGTGCGTCACCCCTTTTCGAAATCGGGTCACTTTTTTGCTATCTCTGCAAAACGGGTAACAATATCAGTTCCTGTTTCAAAGTTTATGTTGTTGAAACCTTTCTGGAAAATGCAACCTGGGAACCAGCTACTATCCTTCAGCAGTTTCCGCAGCTTCAGCCTTGAGGACAAGGCTATTCTTATGGGGGAGGGCATGTTAGGGTCCAACCATAACCCCGTTTTTTATGTAATAGGATTGAGTCATAGTTATAGTTAAGTAAAGAGTCAATAAAGCCCATATTAATAAATGTAAGTGGTTAACCCGCATTTAATAAAGGGACCACAGTTAGTTGCAAATGGGCCATGGTATTAGATAGATGGTATTAATAAGAACCATGGTATTGCCCCATGGTATTGCATGTATGAATCCTATATAAAGGATAGAGACTCCCCTCGAGGAGCATCGTGTCTTATTTTGTAATTGAGCTTAGCTCTATTGGAGGTTTCCCCCTCGAAGAGGCAAGTGAACATTGCTTTCTAAATAATAAATTACTTGTTGTTATTTCTCACTATTCTATGTTCTGGGTATATTTCTTCGCATATTTGGTATTCTGGTACCATCTTGCAGGTTAAGAGAATAACAACCACTGAGTTTGGAGTTTTCCCGGGAAGTCTTGGAACCTGGAATCATAGAGAAGCACCCAGTCACCTTGATGGAATGTATTTTTCTTGATGAGGGTGTCATGCCATTTTGCTCTTTGTTGTTGAATAATTGTACTATGCTAAAGAGCCAATAGCCGGATTTCATCTAATTCATTTATTTGTTGTAATCTGTTAATCTATGCTTCATCCAAATCCAACACCACTTATTGGGCTATCCTTAATGTTTGAATTTCAAATTCTATGGGGAAGATAGGTTCCTTACTAAACACCAGTTGATATGGGGAGTATGTTGTTGTATTCCTCCAGGTTGTGTGATATGCGAATAGGGCTTTTGGCAATTTGGTAGTCCAGTCACATCTATGCAAGGCGACTATCTTTGTTACAATGGCCTTGATTACCTAAGTTGTTGGTACTCTCTACCTGGCCATTTGCCTGCAAGTGCTATGGAGAGGTGATTCTGTGCAAAATTTGATGATTTTTTAGTGTGGCAGCAATATTATGGCCTACAAGTTGTGGCGCTCCATCCATAATTATTTCTCTGGGCAAACCATACCGCACGAAAATTTCAAAGAGAAAATTGATTATTGTTTCCTCTGTTGCTCTTGGTAAGGCTACTGCCTCCACCCATTTAGTCACGTATTCCGTTGCAACCAATATATATGATTTTTTATTAGATGGTGGATTTATTGAGCCAACGAAGTCTAGCGCCCAGCATTCAAAGGGTTCGATGACTAGCTGGGGGTGTAAGGGCATCTCATCAGACTGGCCAGGGCAGCCCATTCTTTGGCAGCTATCGCATGCCTGGAAAAATTTCTTAGCGTCCTTAAAAATCGTCGGCCAAAAATAGCCCATCTGTAAAATTTTATGTCTAGTCCTGCGGTCTGCAAAATGTCCACTGCAAGGTCCATCGTGGCAGTCTTTTAGGATATCGTAGATTTCGTCTTCTCTGACACACCTGCGAATATGCATATCGGCTCCTGTGTGAAAGAGGTATCCTTCGATCCAGGAGAACCGAGCGTTGCGTTGCACTATCAATTTCCTTTCTCTGGGTGTCAGGTGTTTGGGTAGTTTCCCCACTGCTAAGTAATTCACCACATCTGCATACCATGGTGTTTTCATTGTCACAACGAACAAGTGCTCATCAGGGAACTGGTCTTCTACCGCCACTGCGTCATCTGTTCTTGACACTCAAGAGAGGAAGTCTGCCACCAGATTTTCCTTTCCTAGTCGATCCTTGATTGTTATCTCAAATTCTTGCAAAAGGATTAACCATCGTGTCACTCTTCCATTCATAATAGGTTTATTAGCTAAATATTTGATACCAGAGTGATCAGTATACAAGACTACAGGGTATCCTGTTATATAGTGTCTGAATTTATCAATAGCGTAGATTACAACTAGAAACTCCTTCTCTGTTACTGTGTAATTTAATTCAGCGGGAGTTAAATTTTTGCTGATGTAGTATATCGCATAGGGTTTCTTGTCTTCTTCTTGGTGAAGAACTGCTCCAATGGCTGTATATGATGCGTTTGATGAAATCTGGAATGGTATATCCCAGTTCAGTCCTCATAATACTGGTGCTGTTGATACTAGCCATTTTAATTCTACAAAGGAAATGTCACATTTTTCAGTCCATATAAAATCAATATTTCCTGTCAAAGCATATAATGGTGCCACAATTTGTGAAAAGATTTTTATAAATCTCTGATAATATCTAGAAAATCCCAAAAAACTACATACCTCTGTTTGCATGCAGGGGGTAGCTAGTAAGAGGATTATCTGTATTTTTGATAGATCTATCTGAATTCCAGCTGCAGAGATGTAATGGCCAAGGATCAAGCCCTCTGTCCTCATCATATGGCATTTCTCATGGCTCAAGCAGAGCCTAGTAGCAATGCATCTTTTTAGGACTTTCTCCAATGTCTATAATGCCTACTCGAAGTCATCTCCATAGGGTGTGAAATTGTCCATGTATACCTCTAATCCCTCATTTATCAAGTCTGCAAAAATACTGAGTATGGCTCTTTGGAATGTAGCAGGTGCGTTGCACAATATAAAAGGTAATACCCTGTAAGAAAACATCCCCCAGGGGTAGGTGAAGGTAGTCTTATCTTGGTCTTTGGGGCCAATTTGGATTTGGTTGTATCCATTGAAGCCATCCAGAAAAGAGAAGAATTTTTTACCTGCCAATGTGTCTAGAACCTGGTCGATAAATAGAAGGGGAAAATGGTATTTTTGCATTGTTTTGTTAAGTTCTATGTAATCGACGCATATACGCTATTTCCCATTATTTTTGGGAACCACAACTAATGGAGAGACCCATTTATTGTCAAATATAGGATAGATAAAATTCACATCTAACAGTTTCTGCAGTTCGTCTTTAACGATATCCTTTAGGGGAGGGTTCAATCTACGTTGAGGTTGTTGAATGGGTCTTACATCTTTTTCAGTGTAGATGTGGTGCATACATAGTTGAGGGTCAATCCCTTTCATATCTGGGTAATCCCAAGCAAAAGCTCCTTTATATTTCCTAAGGATTTGAATAAGCTTCTATTGTTGGTCATCACTCAAGTTTTTGTTAATGTTAAGGATTTTCCCTAGCTCAATTTCAATAGGTTTGCTATTATAGACAATTGTTGTTGGTATTGTTTGGTCATTGATATCTTTTAAAGGATCTTTTTCAATTTCATTATCAAGGACTGCTTCAATCATGTGACATTTTAGATTAGATACAACAACAGGGTGGCTAATGTAATTTTTAATAATATCGTCTTCTGTTTGGTTTTTAAATTCAAGAGCATCTGCTATAGTAAATGGTGATCAAATATTTTTTGTTAAATGTGTGATAGGCTGCTTCCTAGTTTTTATTATGGTTAGGCTTTGCTGAGCTGGAGGGTATAAAGCTAGGTTCTTCACGTCATTCCCTCTAGTTATAGTCATACTTCCCGTTCAAAAGTTTATATAAGCATCTGCAGTCGCTAGCCAAGGTCTTTCTAATATTTCGTCTTCTGTTTGGTTTTTAAATTCAAGAGCATCTGCTATAGTTAATGGTGATCAAATATTTTTTGTTAAATGTCTGACAAGCTGCTTCCTAGTTTTTATTATGGTTAGGCTTTGCTGAGCTGGAGGGTATAAAGCTAGGTTCTTCACGTCATTCCCTCTAGTTATAGTCATACTTCCTGTTCAACAGTTTATATAAGCATCTGCAGTCGCTAGCCAAGGTCTTTCTAATATTAAAAGATGTCCATCTAGCTAGTTTCTAAGATTAATAATCAAAAATTCTGCCGAGTATTCCCAAGAATCTATAGACACCATCACATCCTGTAATGTCCCTTCTAGTCTAATAACTTAACGATCAGCAATTTCCAGCAAGGTCGTAGTTGGATCTAAGACTGTGATTCCAAGTCTCTTACAGGTTGTTGTTGTGAGAATATTAATGGCTGCCCCTAAATCGACTAACACATTGGGAAAGGAGCATCCATTTATTTGTACTGTGACAATAGGGTTTCCTGGATCTTAATATTTCACCGATTCCTCTTTGCCTAATAATAGATCAAAAAAAGTTCTGACTACATGGACAACTGGTGTTGGCTTTATTTCCTCATAGACTTTTTGGCACACAATTCCTTAATTGTTTTTGCATAGATTGGAATGTCTTGAATAGCTTGGAGGAGGGGTATTTTTACACAAAGATTTTTTAGTTCTCCTAGGAGATCAAAGTCGGGATATTCGATTAGGAAAGGTATAATCAATCTTTCTAGGAATGGCGGAGAAGAGGTAATGATCTGTTCGTGACTTTTCTGCTTGACTTTATTTTCCCTTTGAGGTGTTTGTTCTACAGTCAATGGCTTATTTGGGTAAGGTTCTTCAAGTTGCAGATTTTTATCATCCACTGGTGTGATTATTCGTCCATACCTCAATTTTAGTTCATTATATTCTCTCAACTCAGTTACCGGATCCAAACCTTCAATGATTTGTACGGACTGGACTGGTCTGTTGTTAGGATTTGGGTTGGTCTGGGTTAGGAGTTGCGGTCATAGATTGGATTGAGGATTCTACTGCAACGTATAAGGTGTTCGTAGCGTGGGTTGAGGCAGAGGGACTGTCCCTAGTGGTTGGTTCGTGGGTCTTTTCTAGCTTGATTTCCAGTTTGGTTTTGTGAAGTAGAGGGGGACCATTGAGATGGATATGGGTTGTTCTGCTAGAATGATGGAAGGTAAGAGGGATTTGGCCAACTATTGTTTGGGTTTGACTTATTGGACCAAGGTAGCATGGAAAATGCTTGTGGTGGCCAATTAGGAAAAGGTGGTTGGTTCTACCATGTAGCTCCTGCATATTGCTGGGAATCATATTGTGAAGGACGAAAGAATGAAGATGGGTCGGTAGGCATCCCTGTTTATCGTGCTTTCCAATGGCCACGCTGATTTAACAGGTATACTAGTTCTGCTTCTTCCTCTGCCTCCTTGAAGACTACTTTTAATCCTAGGAGCAATGGGCAGCTTTTTGTGGCCTGTTTCCTAGTGCATATGGCACAAGTCTATACCATATCCAGTGGGAATTCTTTATGAGTATGTTTCTTTCTGCATCGGGGGAAAAAAATAACCAGGTTCTGCTCTATTTTGACCTGCTTCTGCTTGGTTTGCATGATGTCTAACTATGTTGTTAAGGTTCCCAGTATATCTGTTTTGAAATGTTCCACCAGGTTGCCGATTTTAGCACAAGTAATGATTCCCCCAGAAACTTTGTTGTCCCTGGTGATTGCATCGCATCCAGCTGGTTTCAATCTTGTACTACCCCTCGAGCACCTGATGCACAAATCAATAATATTAGCATAGTCTTCTTGATAAATATCACCTTTACCCATGATATTTAGTGTCTCTATCCACTGGTCTTTCATCCCTTTAATCATCGTGGTTTTTAGAACATTATCAGGTAGGTTTGCATAAGGAGACCTTTGGAGGTTATATTGGAAATGCTCCACATATTCTTCCAAAGTTTCACTAGGCCTTGCTACCATTTGGAATATCTCATCTTTTAGTTCTCTAGATCTGCAATAATATTGATATTTTTTAAGGAAGGCAATTTTCATTTGATCCCAATCGTTGATGGTGCCTCCACCTAATCTTGTAAACCAACGCAGGGCTGCTCCTTTTAAAGTGGAGGGGAACAACTTCAATTTCTTGGGGTTGGTAGTGTAATCATAACCACTACATAGGACATGGAATTCAAACAGGAATGCATTCGGATCTTCTGAAGTGATTCCATGAAAGGTGGGAATATTTTGTAATGGGATAGCTTTCATGGGGGCATTGACAGTTGTGTCAAAAAAAGGATACTGTAGTGTAGAGGTCTGGGGTGGTTGTGTATTATTGGCCATTTGGTCAAAAATATGCCAGTATCATTCTAGGATCTTCAGAGCTAGAGAGTTGTTTCTAGGATGTCCAGAAGAGGCAGGAATAATTTTAACATCACTCCCTTGATCTGGGACATTGGGTGTCCTCTGCTCAATTACTACCTCGAGAGATCTTGGTTCTGCTGATTTAACCTCAGATTTACCTATTTCTCCTTCTTCTTCATGGAGGTTGCAAGAATTCCCTTCCTGTGAGGGAATTGATTGTGAATTTTCAATATCTTGAAAACTCTATTCAGTGCCTTCAGTTTTAATGTGAACCTCAGTGTAGGCTATAGATGGTGATCCTATGGCCTAAAGGGAGATAGTAGGGTGTCTAGAAGCAATAGTTCGGGGTCCTACTAATGGGTGAGACTCAGCTTTCCTTATGATTTCGTCGATAAATGTTGATCATCCAAGGGTCACCAGCCCCTTAGATTTTTGAGGTTTGGGATGTTGAATTATATCATTTTCTGGTATTTTCTTCTTAGTCATTCATGCAAAAATTCAAACGTTTATTTCTACCTTAAATTCCTAGCAATTCTACTCAAAAGCGGGTGGGGGACTAGGCATTTTACTTACTCCTTAGAAGGTTCTTACCTTTGGTTTTTAATACCCAGTTCTCCCTTAGTAGACAAACATCAAACACCTACTTCACTTCTATGCAATTGTGCTGAAAAGCGGGCGGAGGAGCAAGCACTTTACTTACTCGTTACATACGTTCTTACCTCGCGTTTTCAATACCCAATTATTTCGTAGCAGCAATTATCAGATATACATCACTCCTTGTAAAATGGCGACACTCTTCCCGGCAATGGCGCCAAAATGTTGGTGGAGGCTTTATGGTCCAATAGTGTGGACCCCGGAGCTAGTGTGGAGGTTGGAAGCTTCTTAATATAAGATCGTGCACATTGTTGACCATTGGCTTGATTGGGTTATAAGAGGATTTGTTGCAGAATTCACGGTTGACACCTCAGTCATCTACAGCGCAGCAGAGTGATGCTCCTTGAAGGGAACGTGAGGTAAGTATTTGGGATCTTTGAATCCTTCAATTAATATGCTCTTATGTGAAAAGTGGGTTATGCCACTGCCTCGACGTTTGGATCTACGCGCAGTGGACAAAGCTTTAGAAATCAAGAAAAAGCATGTCCTAAATATAGTCCATTGATCAGACCTTCGTCGAGTGATGACGAAGGAGCGGTACAAGCCTCACCATGGAGCGATGTCCAGTTGATAAGGCAGGGTCTACTGGGAATACATCATCCGTCCACGCCACCTCCACCTTCACCTCCACAACATACACCTTCGCCCACACAAACACCACCACCACCATCGTCATTCAACATGTCAAATACGATGAAGTTGCCAGTTCTCAAGGGCCAAGGAAGTGAGGATTCATATCAGTTTTGGTTTGTTGCAAAGGTTGTGTGGACATCGCAATAAATTACGAATGAGAATATAAAGAAGGTGTAGTTGGCTACCGCTCTACAGGATCACGAGATGACATGGTACATCAAGTATTGCACTGATAATCCATTGGCATCATTAGCAGATACTTAGACCACTTTAAACAAAGAATTCGATAAGCCTAAATCTTCCTCACAATCAGTAATTGGATTTAATGAAATCACAATGAGGCCCAGTGAAATGCCCTGGGAGCTAAATCAAAGGCTGAAGTGTGGGATCCGCGAAGCTAATATGAATCACAAAGATAGTCAGCACCGCGATTGGGTTAAAGCCGCATTCTTGCCCCACCTAAGGATTCCTTTAATGTAGAAAAATATAGGAACTCAGGTGGAAGATCTTCAAATCATCATGAGATTACATGAAACACCTATTCAGGATGCATCTTTGGGAGTCCAAAAAATTCACTCACAGTTGCAGAACCTCTCTTTGGAATTGCAGAACTTGAAAAAAGAAAAAGACACCAGGACAAACGTGCATGAAGAAGTCTGGTGTGTCATGTGTAACACCCAGGGGCATGATAAGGATCACTGCCCTGTCTTCATGAATTATATCTCAGTAGGGGGATTGATTCCCCTGAGGAAGGAAGCTCTAGCAGGGCCAAGTATGGGGCCTATGCTATGGTGCTCTATTTGTGAGGTGGTTGGAAAACATGTCATAGATAATTGTCATTTGCTGCAAAATTTTGTATAGACAACACAACAATTATTCTGCGATTCTTGCAAAGCGGTGGGCCATGATGAGTGCCACTTTCAAAGCTATGAATTAATGATGGAAAGAACACCTACGTATCGAATGCAAGTAGAAAATCAGCCTCCAGATCAGGGCACTATGGGAGCAAATGGAGGATATCAGTGACGTGGATGAGGCTGAGGAGGGGAAGGACCTGGTAGAGGTCATGGGAAGGTCATTTTCTACAATTCCGGAATGCCAGGACACTACGCGCGGGAGTGTACAAATTAGACACGCCTGTCATGTCAATAATGCACTCAATTTGACCACACAATCGGAGAATGTCCTGTGCTGATGGCCAAGATGTAGGAGACGAAAACGCGGCCACAACATCCTGCCATAACTTATAGATGATGAGGGTCAAGACCCGTGAAAAGTATCCGAATGTGAATATCATGTTGCGAAGCGGGAGCACAACTAGTCGTGATAAGGGAAAACAACCTTAAGAAGTTGGATGGATTGGCAAGGACTTGGAAAAGGACACTAGTTTCAATCTGGAGTGCATGAAGGAAACATTTATGGAGTCAAGGTAAAGCTTCGCTAAGGCGTCTACCTCAGGAAGTCAAAAAAATCTGCTAGAAACCGGTGCGCCGACAAAGGTTGACCCCTATGTGCTCACCATGTTCTTGGAGACTTGTATGAAACTAATTTGTGATAACAAGGTTGTGAAAGGGCTACAATAATTGATAAACAAGTGTAATATTAAGGAAAACGATCCTAAAGGATGTCGAGCTGTCAGAAAGATCGACAAACAGAAGACGAGAACATGGTGCGAGATGAGTCTCACCGTGCAAATAGGAGACTATGAGATGGACAAAGTTATTCTTGATTTAGGGTCTGACACAAATTTTTTTCCTAAGTAGAGATGGGAGAGAATGGGCAGACATGTGCTGCAGTGGTCTCCAATTCAACTGAGGATGGCGAACCAATAAAAGATTATCCCTATGGGACCATTACATGGAGTGACTCTAGGTATAGAAGGTGTGAGTGTGTTGGTTTCTTTTGAAGTAATAGAAATTGTTGATGACAACAATCAATACCCTACACTCCTTGGGATTGATTGGGCTATTAACATGAATGGGGTCATCAATTTGAAGAAGCAGACAATCTCATTTGAAAGGAAATCACTCTGCATTGTAGTATTGTTGGACCTTGCAGAAGGGCGGCGCTATACCAAATCAGCCTGCAACTATGAAGAATGTGATGATGATTTGGATCAAATATACAAAATTACGATGTGATACAAATATTGGATTAATCCAACAGCTCGTGGATGGATTGCATGGGACTATGAAAGCTCTTATACCTTAGTCTTAGATGAAGAATTGGAGCATTGGCAGAATAGGGTGCATGAAGTATCTACGTTGCACTGCAATATGCTGACTAAATCATTGCATTGTGTGTCATTGGAGGTAAGAAATTTACCTTATTACGATGGTTTAACTGATGTAAGTAAGTTTTTGGATGCTTTTTAAAGGGAAGTCTTGGAGGATCACTTCTTTCAGGTGTTGGATTTGGCACTGCGCGCTACTCCTGCTCAATGGTGGGGTACGCACAAGGACAACATTGATGAATTGAGTGATTATAGGAGAATGATGAGGATGCAATTTGGTCATCCTAAAGTGTGGTTAACTGAGAAATATGATGGGAGGAATGATCCGCGTGATAATCTAGCAAAGTGGACTAAAATCTATGGAACAGAGCCATAGCCAGAGTGGGTGCACTAATTCTGTCACACTCTGGATATTATCCCTGTGAATTGGTACTTGGAAACAGAGCTCCACCATGACACCACAGAATGGGATATCTTAAGGGAAGACATTTTTATGACCTTCAGTTTTCAAGATGGATTTGAAAGCATTGATGAGGCACTGCAAGAGGTTAAGGTAGCGATCTTCAGAATTCTGTAGGATCCTTTGGAATTGGTTCAACTAGATTGGAACACCCAGCTGCAACATGCATTGGAATGTTATAATGTGACTAATGAAGGGGAGGATGAGTTTCCGAGGAATATAAATATCCTCGAAATTGAAGGCCACCGCAAGGTTGAAGGTCTGGAGATAGAGAACCCAGATATCGTCGCGTTGTTCAAGACTAGGCAGGTAAACATTGATACTGAAGCAAAGCTTAAATTTGTGAAGATCGGAGATTAATGGGATGATGCCATGGTAGATAACATTGTTGAGCTACTCCACGAGTATCATGATTTTTTTCCTACAAATTTTTTGGACTTGAAAGCCATGATAGGAGATTTGGGTGTGATGAAAATAAATTTGAACTAGATGCGAAGCCCATTAAGTAGAGGCCATGCCGCCTTAATGCCAAATACAAGGAAAAGGTCCGCTTGGAATTGGAAAAGATGCTTGAGGCAGGTATTATTGAACCAGTGGAGGAATCTAATTTGGTGAGCCCAATGGTAGTCCAGGAAAAGAAGCAGAAGTGAGAGATAAGGATTTTCATAGATCTAAGAAATATTAACGATGCATGCGTCCGTGATCCTTTCCCAACACTGTTTACTGATGAGGTACTGGACAATGTTGGAGGGAAAGAGTCCTATCCATTTATTTATGGGTTCTCTGGATACCATTAGATTAAGATCGTGCCAGAAGACAAGAGTAAAACAACCTTCATGATGGAATGGGGGTGTTTTCAGTACACAGTGATTCCCTTCGGACTCGAGAATGTGGCAACAATTTTCTCTCGCGTAGTCATCACGATGTTCAAATAATTTATTAAAAAATTCTTGGAGGTATATTTTGATGACTAGACAGTGTTTGGGTTAGTAAAGTACCATGTAGCGAGTCTACGCTTAATGTTGTATGCATGTCGAAGGTATCAGATTGCGCTAAACTTGAAGAAGTGCTTATTCTGTGTCCCCTTTGGAATTTTTCTAGGTCATGTGGTGTGCAAGAAAGGAATAATGATGGACCCTGCTAAGATCGTGGTCATGGTCAATTTGGAGGCTCCAAGGAGTGTCAAATAGCTAGGTGCAACGTTGGGCCATACTGGATATTATCGAAAGTTTATCAAGGCTTATGCTCAGATTACCATGCCTATGGAGAAGCTATTGAAGAAGGACACTACATTCTGTTGGGATGAAGAATGTCAACACAGTCTAGATGTATTGAAAGAGAGGATGGTAACCGCACCGATCTTCGTATTCCCAGATTGGAAGAAGGAATTCCATGTGCACATTGATGCCTTGTGTATTGCATTGGGAGTAGTGCTCACATAGGATGGTGAACGTGAGATGGATCATCCTATAGCATTCGCAAGAAGAAAGTTGTCAAAGGCTGAGAAGAATTATTCCACAACAGAGCGTGAAGGATTGGCTATGGTGTATGTGCTCCAAAGGTTCAGACACTATCTGTTGGGTGAACACTTCAAGATGTACACAGGCCATTCTGCATTGAAGTATCTAGTCAATAAGTCTATGTTGGGGCGTAAAATATGCAGATGGTTGTTGGTATTTCAAGAATATGAATTCAAGGTAATTGGGAAGCGACGAAGGTTGAATGCAAGAGATGACCATTTTTCATGCATTGAAACAGGGGAGGAACCTACTAATTTGGAGGAAGGGCTGCCCGAAGCATAACTCTTCGCAGTGCACATAGCGGACAACTATTTTGTGGATATTATCCACTTTTTGACTATAGGGACGACTCCAGAAGGATACACCAACCAATAGAAAAACGAGTTAGTTGTGCACATGACCGACTTCTCAGTAATTGTAGGACATTTGTATAAGATGGGCACTGATGAGATACTACGAAGATATTGTTCGGTTTGGAGCCTGATTATATTATGTATTCAAAGGTATAATCGCATTGGACCCTAGTTCGCAATGGGGTGGAAACACTTCCCATAAAATATACACTGTAGGGGTGGTCCAGATGGGGCGTCTACGAACGTTTTGAACCCCCTTCAGGGCAACGCTCCCAAAGCTAAAAATATATGTGAAATTGTCTTGTAAAATGTTGTAATTTCATATTCAATCTGGTTCGTTCATTAGGCGGAGAACTGACAGTAGAAGCTATGTTTAATTTAGGGTTTTTTGCCTTAGAAGGAAACCCCTCGCTACATATCATGGAATTGTATTGCGTCTGTGTAGATCTGTATTCTGAGCGAGAAGAGAGAGGAGATTGAGTGAGAAAGAAGAGGTAATTATAATGGATCTATTGTAGGTTGTATCTCTTGAGTTTGTTGGATAATAGAAAAGGAAGGACTGGTTATTTCTCCATGGACGTAGCCCAAATTGGGCAAACCACGTATATCTATGTCTCTTTTGTTTTATGCATTTTCTATGTTTATATTTCTGCAATATTTTATGTGTTCTATTGCTCTGTAATATATAATTTTCTAACAATTGGTATTAGAGCCGAAGGCGTATTTGGCTGATAAACTCGCAGGAGAAAATGGTTCTTGGTTCGAGTGGGAGCAATGGCAGAAGATGGTAGGTTTAGGGTTGAAAAATTTAATGGCCAAAACTACCAGTTGTGGAAGATGCAGATGGAAGATTATCTGTATCATAGAGATCTGTACCAACCATTGAGTGGAAAGGCAAAGAAGCCGATGACTATGACAGACACAGAATGGGATATTCTTGACAGAAAGGCACTTTGAACAATATGGTTGTGCCTAGCGGTGTCAATAGCATTTAATATTTCAAAGGAAACGAAAACAAAGGGTTTAATGTTGACATTGGGCAAACTATATGAAAAACCCTCATTCTCAAATAAGGTATTTCTTATGAAGCATTTATTGAATATGAAAATGTTAGAAGGTGGATCTGTTGCTGATCATTTAAACGAATTTAACACAATTACTAGTCAGTTAGGTTCAGGGGTAACTTTTGATGATGAAGTTAGGGCTTTGTTATTTCAATGCTCACTGCCAGAAAGTTTGAATGGTTTAGTTATGGCCATTAGTAACTCTGTCTTTGGATCTAGTACTTTAAAGTTTGATAATGTTTTCAATGCAATCCTTAGCGATGAAATGCGACAGAAAAGCTCCGGTGAGATATCAGGTAATGATTTGACTGGAGAGACTAGGGGAAGAAAAATGGAAAGATGAAAGAGCCCAAGATATCACAGTAAGTCAAGGAAAAGCAGATCCAAGTCCAGATCTGGGAGAGTGTGCTGGAAATGCAGGAAGAAAGGACACTTGAAGAAAGACTACAAGTCTCGAAAGGGAAAAGAAGGAGACACGCAACAAGAAAACAATCATGAAGTGAATGTGACAGGTGATGTGTTGCAAGATGATTTGATTCTTTCTTTAGAAAATATTATTTATGCCTAAGTGCCAGATTCAAGGGCCTCATCCCATGCCACACCTAATAGGAAACATTTTCATGATTATGTTCAAGGAGATTTTGGATAGGTTCGATTGGGTTATGATAAACCTGTAAAATCATTGGAATGGGTAGAGTTTTCATAAAATAGTAGAATGGAAATCAATGGCTATTGAAGGAGGTAAGGCGTGTTCCAGATCTGAAGAAAAATCTTATTTCAATAGGCCAGTTAGGAGGTGAAGGCTATGTGACTACGTTTACAGATAAAACTTCGAAGGTCACTAAAGGATCCTTGGTAATAGCAAAAGGAGAAAAGGTTGGTACATTGTATTTATGCAATGGTATTTCTAATTTTTTTAATGATTTAACCTCTATAGGAAAAGATACATCATTGTGGCATCATAGGCTTGGGCACATGAGTGAGAAGGGGATGCAAATTCTTCACTCAAGAAATTTGTTGCCACGTTTGAAGCATGTTGATTTAAAATTCTGTGAGAATTTTGTTTATGGAAAATAGAAGAGAGTCAGATTCCTCAGAGTTGGGAAAGAAAAGAAGAGTGAAAAATTAGAGCTTGTGCATACAAATGTATGGGGACCTGCTCAGGTATCATCTCTTGGTGGCTCTCATTATTATGTTACCTTTATTTGAAGGCGCAACCAAAAAAACCTCGATTTATTGTATTCGAAATAAATATGATGTATTTCATACATTCAAGAAATGGAAATCTTTGGTTGAAAGTGAGACAGGAAAAAGGTTGAAGTGTCTCAGATCAGATAATGTAGGTGCATATTGCAACAAAGAGTTTGATAGGTATTGTTCAGAGAATGGAATTCGCAGAGAGAAGACAGTTCCAAGAACACAACAAGAAAATGGTATGTTAGAAAGGATGATCAGGACAATCATGGAGCGTGCAAGGTGCATGAGATTGCATGCATGATTGCCTTTAAAATTTTGGGCAGATGTTGTAGATACTATCGTTTATCTAATAAACATAGGGCCTTCAAGTTCCTTGGATGGTGGTATTCCAGAGGAGGCATGGATAGGTAAAAAAGGTACACTACTCATTTTTAAAAACTTTTGGTTGTGAAGCCTTTGTCCACATTAATAAAGAAAATAGAACAAATCTTGAGGCAAAACCAAAGAAATGTACTTTTATTAGATATGGTGTTAATGATTTTGGTTATCGCTTTTATGATTATGAAAAACACAAAATCACTAGGAGCAGAGATGCCATATTCAATGGAAAGGTTTTGTATAAGGATCAGCTGCAGGAAAAGAAACAAGAACAAGAAAACAAAGAATACACAGTGCTTGACGAGATCGCAAAAAAAATGATGGTGCCTGAAAATCATAATGATCAACGGCCAGAACAAGAACCACAACAACAAGAAGCACCTCAAACACCTGAAAGTGGTGTTAGAAGATCTACCCAGATAAGTAGAATCCATGAACGATACTCTTCTTCATTATATTATGCATTGTTGACTAATTATGGTGAACTAGAATGTTATGAAGAAGCAGTAAAGGTAGAAACAGGGAAGAAGTGGAGCAAGCCATGAAAGAAGAGATGGACTCCTTTGCACATAACCAGACTTGGGACATAGTCAGGTTTCCTGCAGGTAAAATAGCATTACAGAATAAATTGTTTTACAAGTTGAAGGAAGAAGATGGAGGTAGACAAAGGTATAAAGCTAAACTTGTGGTGAAGGGGTTTGCACAGAAAAAGGGTATAGACTTTGATGAGATATTTTATCCTGTTGATAAAATGACTTCAATTAGAACTATTTTAAGTCTAGTAGCAGCTGAAGATTTGCATCTTGAGCAGTTAGATGTAAAGACAACGTTTCTCCATGTGGATTTGGAGGAAGAGATATATATGCAACAACCACAAGGATATGAGGTAAAAGGGAAGGAGAAACTAGTGTGCAGGTTGAGGAAGATCTTGTATGGCTTAAAATAGGCTCCAAGACAGTGGTATCTAAAATTTGACAGGTTTATGTCTGAAAAAAGTTATACTAGATGTCACTCTAATCATTATGTTTATCTCAAAAGAAAAAATGATGACAACTATATTATATTGTTATTGTATGTAGATGAAGTGCTTGTTGTAGGTTCTAACATGTAGGAAATAAATGTGCTCAAAAGAAAATTGGCAAACTCATTTGCAATGAAGGATTTGGGTGTTGCAAAACAAATCCTTGGTATGAGAATAGTTAGAGATAGGAAGAATCGAAAATTAACATTGTCTCAGAGTGAGTACATACAAAAGGTGTTGAAAAGGTTTAATATGCAGAATGTAAAACCAGTTAGAATACCTTTGGCTATCCATTTCAAACTAAGTAAGGAAATGTGTCCCAAGACTTAGGAAGAAATGGGTAATATGCCTAAAGTTCCATATGCATCAGCAGTTGGAAGCTTAATGTATGCAATGGTTTGCACAAGGCCTGATATTGCACATGCAGTGGGAGTAGTAAACATGTACATGAACAATCCAGGGAAAGAACATTGGATGGAAATAAAGTGGATTCTTAGGTATTTAAGAGGTACGACAAAACAAGCATTATTCTTTCATGGTTCCAACATTGCTCTACAGGGATATGTTGATGCAGATATGGCAAGTGATAGAGATAACAGGAGGAGCACCATAGGATATGTGTTGGAAATAATACTGAGAGGGGGGGTGGGTGAAATAGTATTAGCAACATAAAAATATTTCATTTCCATAAACAGATTTATATACGCTACTTCTATTAATGCAACTTGCGTATATACACAATTGTGTTTAGAGCAACCAGCGTATAGCTTTTAAACTTATTATTTAGTCAGTTGATCTTTAATTTGTGAATCAGAACCATATAAGCAGTAACATGTACAATAAAACAGAGCAGACAATCACACACAAGAACACAAGATATAAGGTGGAAACCCAATGTGGGTGAAAACCACCTGCTGCAATTCATCTATATATTCTTTTAATAAGAAACTTATTTTTACAATATTTCTGTACCGGTGCAGTCTTATACCAATACGCAGGCTTCTACTGAAGAAGGATACAACCTTCTCTCATTCTCCAGCTTCTCTTGGAAGGGAGATACAACCCCCTTAGCTCTTGCACTAGCTGATGTACTAGTATGTAGGTGCTGACCTACAGAAGGCTACAACCTTCTCTTTTCTTCCAGGGACCACGTTTCATAAATTTTCAGACTGGATCCACCAATAGCATCGATCAAACATCAAAATATATCTGCGTCAATCAATCTCCCTTGCATGAACCAAAACTAAAACAAAAAATCACTTCTTTGAATGATGTAACCAAAATTCAGTAACAATACCAGAACCCAACCAGAAACTAGAACATTGCAACAGTAAACAAAAGTAGCTAAAACATATTTTATGAGACGTTCGCTACTTCAATGTTTCGAACTTGCGTGCATACACTGCTATATGAAGGTAAACCTGCATATACGTTGTTTTGAATTGCCAAACCAGTGTGTATACATGCCTTTGCTATACTGAACCTACGCACAGATCTGTAAAAGATAATTTACCCTTTTCAACTATTTAGACATCAGTTATACCCAGATTATTAGATTTACAGATCAAGACATGCACCAATTATAAAAGATCAAAACCACACAAAGATACTTCTCATCAAGCCTTAAGATCTTGACCCATCAATAGAACTTATCCTTCTTCAAGCGCTCAGGTTCTTCCTTGATTCAGATCCAGCTATGCACCATAACCCAATCACCAGTATTCTAGATCTTGCTCTTCATTACATATTCAATATTTTTTTTGTGTTTTTGCCTAATGATCTCCTCCTCCTTTTATATTCTTAGGCCTTTCTCAATACCATGGTCCAAAACCACTTAGAAGCAATACCTTGGACCAAGTACCTGGGGTCAATACTTCGGACAAGATAACTTGTATCAATACCATGGGTCAAAATACCAAGGACCAAATACCATGGACCAAAGCCAAGTTTTCCAACATGTGTGCTCTTTTCCTTGCATGAAAGTGTGTGTATACGCATACGTGCCTTTTGGTTGGCGAACACGCGTGTATATGCTGCTTTGTGAAGGTAAACCTGCGTATAACTCTTTTTCTTTCATTCTGTGAGCCTAAACTATGATCTATCATCTGAGTGAGTTGCCATCAAGGAAAACACCTATGTCATAGTGCCAAACCTGTGTCATAATGCCAACAGTCTCCCCCTTTGGACTTGATGGCAACTCCAAGTCACTCTCCCCCTTTGTCATCAAGGGCAAAGGGTTATGCTCCCCCTGAGTACATGTTGAATTTTCTGATATGTTGAAGTGTGTTGTTCATGCTCCCCCTACTGTAAGCAAGGTCTGCAACAAGATGTTCTACAAGAAGAACAAGACATTATACATTATAAATGACCTTCCTATCACCAATGACTCATGCATACATCCATCTCCCAACCAAGTGGGGATATACCAAAAGTTTATACATGGTAAAACAAGAACATTACATCATCCATCCCAAGCATAGTGGGGAAACAAAATGTGTCGTTACATGAACTTGATAATAAAAGATATACATGACATAGAGACAAAAGATCTAAAACAAGACTATGATAGTCATCAACAACTATCATCAACAGCATCTGTCAATCACCATCCAGACCAGCAACCATGGTCTCCCTCTACACCTGTTCCACCTGAACAAAAACAACTGTGAAATTGTACCAAGATCTTCTAAGATAATGCCAAAAATGCATTATTAGAAGTATATGCTCCCCTTGAACCTATGCTAGATGGTCTATGTCAGACCCATATCAGACTTTTTTCATCCTGAGTCTGGCCCACTGTTTTTCTTCAAATCAACATATACGCAACTGTATCCACAGAAACCAGTGTATGTATGCAGATATGCTTCATGAAACTTGTGTACAACCATTTTCCTCTAAACTAGATAGTTTTCAACAGCTAGATGATGCATCAACTACTCCCAGCTTCTGTCTGAGATATTCAAATGTCTCTCTGGGCAGTAGTTTGGTGAATATATCAGCAACCTATTCCTTGGAGGGAACATACTCCAATTTGACCTTTTGTTCAAGCACTTGTTCCGAGAGAAAATGATATTTGATATGTATGTGCTTCGTCTTGGAATGCATGATAAGGTTCTTTGAAATACTAATTGCACTTGTATTATCACATAGAATGGAGATGGGTGGAGTACATGTGATTTGAATGTCTTGTAATGTTTGCATCATGCAAAGAAGCTGTGTGCAGCAAGATGCAGCAGCCACATATTCTTCTTCGGTTGTAGATAATGCAATTGAACTTTGTTTCTTGCTGAACCAAGACACTAATTTGGAACCCATAAAGAATGCACCACCACTGGTGCTTTCTATTTCATCCACGCCTCCTGCCCAATCTGCATTTGTATATGCATGAAGTGTAAGATCTGTATCTCTAGGATACCATAAACCAAAGTTTTGTGTTCCTTGAAGATATTTGAAAATCCTTTTGACTGGCTGAAGGTGTGATTCCTTTGGATTTGCCTGGAATCTTCCAACTATTCCCACTGCATGCACGATGTCTGGTCAGGTACCTGTTAGATAGAGCAGACTACCAATCATGGATCTGTAGGTTGGTTGATGCACTGCTGCTGATTCATCATTTGCGCTGAGGCTGCATCCCATTACCATAAGGGTACATACTGGTTTAGCATCTTCCATTCCATATTTCTTCAAGATCTGCTTGAGGTACTTGGTTTGTGTTAGAAAGATACCATCTTTATTTTGTTGAACTTGTAAACCAAGAAAATATGTGAGTTCACCAAGGAGAGATATTTTGTTGCATTACCAAAGCAAAGTTTTGACTCATGGCTTCTTCATTACTACCAAAAATGATATCATCAACATACACAACAAGTATTAGCAATTTGTCATTAGCAATTTTTATATATAGATTGCTATTAGCTGATCCTTTTGAAAAACCTTGTTGATGAAGATATTTTTCAAGATGATAATATCAGGCCCTTGGAGCTTGTTTTAGACCATAGAGAGCCTTTTTGAGTCTGCATACAAGTTTTGGATCATTTCCAAGGATTAATCCATTTGGTTGCTCAATATATACTTCTTCTTCTAGATCTCCATTAAGAAAGGCATATTTCACATCCATTTGATATATTTTGAACTTCTGAAAGCTAGAAAGAGCAAGGAACATTCTTATGGCTTCAAGTCTAGCAATAGGTGCAAAATTTTCTTCAAAGTCTATACGTTCTTGTTGAGCATATCCTTTACAAACAAGTCTAGCCTTGTTTCTAACAACTTCCCCATTTTCATTCAACTTGTATTTGAATATCCATTTGGTTCCAATGATATTCTTATCATGAGGTCTAGGAACTAATTCCCAAGTATTATTCTTTTCAATTTTCTCAAGCTCTTCATTCATGGCCTTGAACCAACATTCATCTTTGTATGCTTCATGTACATTTTGCGGTTCAATGGAGGAAAGCAAAGCTAGATAGCTTGAAGCTTCTGTAATAGTTCGTCTTGTCTGTACACCTGCCTCTTTCTGTCCCAAAATTTGAGTCTCTGGATTATTTTTCTTAACATATCTAGATGAAGTCTTTTCTTCTACCGTTATCTACTCTTCTGGTGCTTCATTGGTTTCTTCTTCTTCAATGTTAGTTTGATTTGATGTGGAAGGATAATCCTCATCTTCTTCCCACTCTTCAGTTTTTACCTGCTTTGAATTTTTGCCTGCTTCATCAACCACAACATCAGTACTTTCAACAATTTTCCCTAGTCTTTTATTATAACACTTGTATCCTTTACTTCGGGAAGAGTAACAAAGGAGAATGCCTTCATCTGCTCTAGGTTCAAACTTGCCTAGTTTTTCATCAGTGCTTTTGATGTAACATTTACTTCCAAAAACTTTGAAGTATTTTACAGTACGAGTCTTACCATACCAAATTTCATGAGGAGTTTGAGTGTTGTTTACTCGAACATTTGTTTTGTTGAGAATAGTGACGGTAGCAAATGCAGCTTCACCCCAGAAGGTTGTAGGAGTTCTAGACTCATCTAGCATAGCACGAGCCATTTGTTTAATATTTTTGTTCACCCTTTCTACCACTCCATTTTGCTGAGGAGTCCTTGCGGTAGAGAATTCCCTTCTTATTCCATGTTCTTCATAGAAGTCGAAGAATTCATCCGAGGTAAATTCCCCTCCTCGATCAGATCTGAGGCATTTGATTTTGCGATCTGATTCATTTTCAACCAAAGCTTTGAAGGCTTTGAACTTTTCAAATGCTTTGTCTTTATGCTTTAGAAGTTCTATCCAACACATTCTGGAAAAGTCATCAATGAACAATATAAAGTTTTCTTCTCCACGAGGTGACTTTTTCCTTGATGGAACACATAAATCAGTATGGACAAGTTCAAGCGGTTTACTAGCTGATCCTTCTTTCTCAAGGAAATGTGTTCTAGTTTGCTTACCAAATTGACATGATTTTCATATTGTATTTTCTAGAATTTTGATGTCAGGAAGATCACGAACAACCTGGAATTTGCATGCTTTCCTTATCTTAGGGAAGCTTAGATGCCCCAATCTTCTGTGCCATAGCCAGTGTTCATGATTTTTGCTTAGATAGCATTGTTTTTGTCCTCCCTTGAGTATGTATAAATTATTTGGAGTTCTTATGCCTTTTATCACTATTTCTCCTATATCAAGCTCACAGACAACACATCCATTTGATCAAAATACTACCTCATTTCCTTGATCACACATTTGACTAACAGTCAATAGAGTATGCTTTAAACCATCAACATACATAAGATTCCCAGCTTTGACCTTTTCTTTTAAGAGAATAGAGCCTTTACCTTTTATGACTGTAGGGGAGTCATTTCCAAATGAGACCTTGCTTTCCTTTTCTAAGGCACTATATGACTGAAGTTTTTCTTTATCACGTATCATGTGTTTTGAGCATCCACTGTCGATTTACCATTGATTTTCTTGTCCTTCTGCATATAAGGCTATACCACATCTTTTGGTTTGCGGTCCTTTCTTTTCCCATGTTTTGGGAACCAATGAGGCTTGCTCCTTCTAAGGTGTTTGCCGAAATTTACTCCTGCATTCAGAGTCTTCATGACCAAAGTTGTTATAGATAGAGCATTCTATTTCATTTTCAAGAGCAAAAAAGTTATTGTAGGTCCTTTTCATGATCCCAGTCACATTCCTTTGATTTCGTGCTTCTCTAGTCATGATAATCTTGTAAGCAACAGATTGAGCAGCTCTGTGTCCAAAGTTATGACATGAAAAACATTGGCCATTAAAGAAATTCCTGCGATTACCGAATCTACTGACCTGATGATTGTAGTTTCCGTTGACATTCATTCTTGAAGGAAATTGAGAATGATTTACCTAAGGTTGGTTATAGCTTCTGTTCATCCTTGAAGTAGATTGAACTCGATTTACCTGGTGATCTACTTTAAGCCTCTGCTGACGATTATCAACCTGTTTACTTCTCCTTGCTGCATCAAGATAGCTTTTGGAGGTCGATGGCTTCTATGCTTGAGATGGTTCTTCAGTATATCCAAGACCTATCTTTAACAAAGGAGAACGCTACACTTTGATAATTTCATCTAAAGTTTCTGTTCCTTTAGCAAACCTAAGATTGAGAGCTTTTGTTTTCTCAATTTCTTTTCTTAGACCCACAATTTCACATTCTAATTTTTCATTGTGTTTTTCCCTTCCAGTAAGTTGGAATGTCAGAGTATCTATAATCATACTCTTTTCTTCTAGACAGCTTTTAAGTTTAGAAACTTCTTCATAGAGACCATCTTCATCAAAAGCATCCAAGAAATCATCATCTTCAGAAGCCATCAAAAGTCTGTAATCATTATTATTTTCATCTTCATCACTATTTGATAAACCATCACTATCTTTAGCGTATGGTAGATCTTCTTATTTATACTTTGTTTTCTATTCCATTTTGCTGATTCCTTACCTTTATCAAGCTTTTCTTTGTGAGGACATTTGGCAGCATAATGACCTACTCTTCCACAAGAAAAACATTTGAAATGTAGTTTACCTCTGAATCTTCCATAGCCTCATTGAAGGTTCTTGACAAAGTTTGATTCTTCCTCTCCTTGTAACGTATGTCCTGCTCATTGAGTTCTCCTTTTCTTGAAGCTTTGAATGCGGCTTCTCTCATATCTGATGGACCCCCTTTTCTCATTTCGAAAGTAGTTAGGATTCCATGCAGTTGTTACATAGTAATACTCTGAATATCCTGCTTTTCTTCTATGGTAGAAACTTTTGATTCAAGCTTAGAAGACAAGGATATTAGAACCTTTTCAACTAAAGTAACTTCTTTTATCTCTTCACCCATGTTTTTCATGCAATTAACAATCTCATCTATACGTAAGAAATAATTAGCTAGACTTTCATCATTGTGCATTCTAATAGTTTCATATTGAATTCTGAGAGTTTGTAGTTTTGCACGTTTTACCTGATCGTCTCCTTCATAGCTTAAAATGATCTTGTCCCATATTTCTTTCGCAGTTTTGAGCTGCATAACCTTGACAAATTCTGATTGTGACAGACTCCCCTATAGAGTATTGATAGCCTTTACATTTTTTTCATACTACTTTTTACCTGCCGTATCTGTAGGAATTGTTGATGGAAATGTGTATCCTCCTTCCACGATATCCCAAACTTCTATTCCAAGAGATTGAAGATAGGTTGTGGTTCTTACCTTCCAATAGACGAAGTTTCTCCCATCAAAGATCGGTGCCCTGATGGATGCCTCTCTTTCATAGTTGCTTATGATGATAGATCTTCCTTCAAGCGATCAAGCTTCTTCTGAAGGACCTTCTTTGATACCAATTGTTGGAAATAATACTGAGGGGGGGGGGGGTGAATCAGTATTAGCAACTTAACAATATTTCATTTCCATAAATAGATTTATATACGCTACTTCTGTTAATGCAACTTGCGTATATACACAACTGTGTTTAGAGCAACCAGTGTATACCTTGTAAACTTATTATTTAGTCAATTGATCTTTAATCTGTGAATCAGAACCATATAAGCAGTAACAGGTACAGTAAAAAAGAGTAGACAATCACACACAAGAACATAAGATATAAGGTGGAAACCCAATGTGGGTGAAAACCACTTGCTGCAATTCGTCTCTATCTTCTTTTAATAAGAAACTTCTTTTTAAAATATTTCTATATTGGTGTAGTCTTATACCAGTACGCAGGCTTCTACCTGCAGAAGGCTACAACCTTCTCTCATTCTCCAGCTTCTCCTGGAAGGGAGCTACAACCCCCTTAGCTCTTCTACTCATTAATGTACTAGTATGTAGGTGATGACCTACAAAAGGCTACAACCTTCTCTTTTCTTCCAGGGACCACGTTTCATAAATTTTCAGTCTGGATCCATCAATAGCATCAATCAAACATCAAAATATATCTGCATCCATCAATCTCCCTTGCACTAACCAAAACTAAAACAAACAATCACTTCTCTGAATGATGTAACCAGAATTTAGTAATAGTACCAGAACCTAAGCAGAAACCAGAACACTGCAACAGTAAATAGAAGTAGCTAAAACATATTTTATGAGACGTACGCTACTTCAATGTGTCGCACCTGCATGCATACACTGCTATATGAAGGTAAACCTGCGTATACGCTGTTTTGAATTTCCGAACCAGCGTCTATATGTGCCTTTTCTATACTGAACTTACGTGTAGATTTGTGAAAGATAATTTACCCTTTTCAACTATTCAGACATCAGTTATACCTAGATTATCAGATTTATAGATCAAGACATGCGCCAATTATAAAAGATCAAAACCACACAAAGATACTTCTCTTCAAGCCTTAATATCTTGACCCATCAATAGAACTTATCCTTCTTCAAGTGCTTAGGTTCTTCCTTGATTCAGATCCAGCTATGCACCATAACCCAATCACCAGTATTCTAGATCTTGCTCCTCTTTAGATATTCAATATTTTTTTTGTGTTTTTGCCTAATGATCTCCTCCTTTTATAGTCTTAGGCCTTTCTCAATACCATGGTCCCAAACCACTTAGAAGCAATACCTTGGACCAAATACCTGTGGTCAATACTTCGAACAAGATACCTTGGACCGATACCATGGGTCAAAATACCACGGACCAAATACCACAGGCCAAAACCAAGTTTTCCAACATGTACGCGCTTTTCCTTGCGTGAAAGTGTGTGTATATGCATACGCACCTTTTGGTTGGCGAACCCGCATGTATACGTGGCTTTGTCAAGGTAAACCTGCGTTTGCCTCTTTTTCTTTCATTCTGTGAGCCTGAACTGTGATATGTCATCTGAATGAGTTTCCATCAAGGACAACATCTGTGTCATAGTGCCAAACCTATGTCATAATGCCAACAATGTGTTTACTATAGGTGGAACAGCTGTCAGTTGGGTCTCAAAACTGCGAAGTGTTGTTGCACTCTCAACAACAAAAGCATAGTATGTTGCTGCTATAGAGGCTAGTAAAGAAATGATTTGGTTACCAAGTTTTCTAGATGAATTGGGTAAGAAGCAGGAGTTGGGTAGGTTATACAATCACAGTGAGAGAGCCATACATCTTGCAAATAACTCTGCATTTCATTCCAAGACTAAACATATACAACTCAAGTTCCATTTCATATGGTCAGCGTTGGGAGATGGACAGTTGAAGATGGAAAAGATACACACTAGCCAGAATCCTGCAAATATGTTTAAAAAAGTTGTAACCAGGGAGAAACTGAGAGTTTGCTCAGTTTCGATTGGTCTTCAATTATGATGAATAAGATGAGAAATAGCCAGGTCCAAAGTGGAGTCATTGTCCAACAAATGAAGCAGCGGTGGAGTTTCTATAACTAGCCTCCAAGTGCGAGATTGTTGGGTGTGGAGCCTGATTATCTTTTGTATTCAAAGGTATCATCGCATTGGACCCCAGTTTGTAATGTGGCGGCAACGCTGCCCATAAAATATACGTTGCATGGGGAGTCCAAGGGGGGCGACTGTGACCTTTGGGAGCCCCCCCTGGCGGGGAGATCGCAGGAAGCACCCATGAAGCTAAAAATAGATGTAAAATTGCCTTGTAAAATGTTGTAATTTCATAGTCAATCTGGGTCATTCATTAGGTAGAGATCTAACGGTAGAAGTTATGTTTCATTTAGGGTTTTTTGCCCTAGAAGGAAACCCCTCACTATATATGAGGGAATTGTATTGCGTCTATGTAGATCTGTATTCTGAGTGAGAAGAGAGAGGAGATTGAACAAGAGAGAAGAGGGAATTACAACAAATCTATTGTAGGTTGTATCTCTTCAGTTTACTAGATAATATAAAGGAAGGACTGGTTGTTTCTCCTTGGACGTAGCCCAAATTGGGTGAACCATGTATATATGTGCCTCTCTTGTTTTATGCATTTTCTATGTTTATATTTCTGCAATATTTTATGTGTTCCATTGCTCTATAATATATAATTTGCTAACATATATGTACCTAATTTTGAATGAAATAGCATCCTTGCTGAAGCTCATGGCAGAGCTGCGCGAGGGGATTATGTAGGAAAAGCGACAACAAATAATATTTTACGCGTTGGTTTTTGGTGGCCTACACTGCATAAATATTCTAAAGCATATTGTAGGTCATGCGATGCATGTCATAGAATGGGAATACCATCGTGGAGGGATGAGCTGCCATTAAATCCTCAGGTGTCATTGTAGCCATTTGAGAATGGGAAATTGAGTTTGTAGGACCAATTCAACCCCCAGGAAGGAGGACAGGGGCATGCTATATCATCATTGTGACAGAATATCTAACCAGATGGGAGAAGGCACAACTGTTGAAGGATTGTATAGGGGCCATGGTAGCAAAGTTCCTATTCGAATATGTGCTAAACAGGTTCGGCTGCCCAAACGTATTGATGAGTGATCACAGTATGCACTCCCTTAATGAAACGATCAGTGTGCTGATAGAATAGTTTCAGGTGTATCATCAGAAGAGTATGCCATATCATCCTCAAGCTAGTGGAATAGTTGAGGCCTTCAAAAAAAAATTGGAGAACGCACTGACAAAGATTTGTAATGGGCAGTGGAATGATTGGGACATGCACGTGCCAGTATTGTTGTGGGCATATTAAACTACTTGCAAAAATCTAACAGGTGGGACACCTTTTCAGTTAGTCTATGGTGTATAAGGTGTGATGCCCATGGAATATATCAAGCCTAGTCAATGCATAGCAGCTTTCACAGGAATGGCGGACTGTGGCGTTTTGGAAGAGCGACTCGCACAACTAGAAGAGCTCGAAGAAGATAGATTCTTCATTGGATTCCATCAGTAAGTCCAGAAGGAATGTGAAAAGGCTTGGCACGATCACCACATTAAGATGTGAACATTGAAGGTAAATGACTTGGTTTTATTATGTGACAGTCAGTTTGCTAAGTTTCCAACAAAGTTTCAGATGCACTGGCTGGGGCCATATGTCATCAAGGAGATCACACATGGGGGCGTGGTTCAGCTCGTGAAGATGAACGGAGAACCTTTCCTAGGAAAAGTAAATGGCAGCTAATTGAAGCCGTATACAGGAGATATGACTCAATGACTACATGATTGCAACACAATCTTAGTGCTCAATGTAGGTGCAAGGGAGTGGGGGACTATAAAATACACTTCCTAGTTTTGGGGGCTACATGAGAGGGGGGCTGCGTGAAATGGGGTGATGTCACAGTACCGGAAGCTGGGTGAAGGGAGCTATGTTATGGAGGGAAATACCGCACAACATAGCTAGAAAGTGACCGTTAGAGTCACTGTTCATGATTTGACAGCTAGGAGATGGTTAAGAGGAGCGGGTGGCTACCATTTAAGGCTGAAATCTTCAGAGATCTACTGCCAAATTAGCATTAATGGACAGATTTTTTGGGGAATGATCAAATTTGAATTAAAAATATCCTATAAATTATGCTTGCCCATCCAACAGAGAACACTTTTCATCCTTAGATTTTTTGACCTGTGTTGTCCGTCACTCATGAATCACCAGCTCTTCAAAGATTTGGTCATAAGACTTGTGTTTGATACTCTACCCAAGGAAACTCAACAATTCATTTGCAGCACTATGTCAAGACGAGGCGAGACTGCAAGAACCAGAGGAACTATTGCCTCTGAAGGAGAATCCCTAGAAATTGTGAGCATGGAGGCTCTGACTCCTCTGCCTATGACACCGAGGTTGCCTAGTCTGAAGCCTACACCTATGTGTGAGACCCATAAGCCGAAGAAAGAGAAGCAAAAGGGGCCAATTCCATTGCGCGAGTCATTGAGAAAGCATTCTGCTACCCAAACTTAGAAGGACAAGTAGCCTGAGAAGGTTGTAGACTTGGAGGCTGAAGAGGGCACTGAAGATATTGATGCTAAGGGCACTGAGCCCATCTCCAAGTTGTTGGAGTATATCGCTTCGCATAAAGGAAAGGTGAAGGTCACCAAGGACCCAGCCGTGGAGAAATTCATCGTTCATATGCCCTTGCTTCTAGAAAATATCACCTTTGAAGGTCCGCACCTGGTGAGGGTTCCCCTTTGAAAGATGGGGGATGGGGACTTGGTTGACCACGAGAGTTTCCCCCACCACGCAATGGAGAATTACATGAAACGGGTATATTACAAGAATCTGGTGTCACTGCGTTAGAGCCAGTTGAGTGGTTGCGTGGATTAAATCAATTGGGGTTGTTGAACCTGCTGTGGGTGCCCCACTACCACTGCTTCAACATTAATACCACATTTATAAGGAAACTACTGAGTCTCGTGAATAATGGGTGTCTATGGCTGGTCATGCCTATCTCCATCACGGGCATGCTCATCCATAGGATCACGCTTCTTCCACATGAAGGCTTGAATTCAACCAAGGAGTTTGATAGAAAGACAAGCGAGCGCGACTTGGTCGAGAAGATAAAGAAGAAATTTTAGCTTCTCAAGAAGTTGCTTGGGTACTCCATAACATCCATCACGGACCCCACGGTGAAAATTTCCACCCAGATACTAGCCAAAAATGTCATAAGTAAGTTTTACACAGATGAGGTTCTGGTGCCCGTGATCTCATTGGATTCACAATGCGCGGAGGGCGTGTGGTTTAACGGTCGTGTTACCTATGTAGCGAGTTCCTTATGAATTTTCACGAGGCTCAAGATGAGAGAAACACCTTCCACAATGTGTAGTTGTTGTTCTCCATTGTGATGGTTTCTTGGGAGATGTAGGAGGACAATCAGTTCTGTCCATTGGAGGTGGGATTGTCGGAGGCTACACAATTTGCCTCCCTTTTGGCCATGAAGAACCTCGCATGGGTCACCGAGAGAAAAAAAAAATGGGTTTTGACAGAGGCGAGCATTCACATGGCCATCAACCATCGCCTATGGTTGTCCCCGACCGTGTATCAACAGCTGTTTGAGTACGTGGAATTCAAGGAAGACTTCCACCACATTTATATTAGGGCGTCGAAGGATCCGGAACAGAAGTGGTTCGATCTACCATATCTTGCCATAGATGATGCCATTCAGGAAGCCATCAAGCGCTAATTAGTAGATGGGCACTCTCTGTCCAACTTGGTTGTGGGTACCAGCAAAGGCGTGGGGAGTTTAGCAGAGAAAAAAATAAGGATGTAGAGAAACATGTGGTCCAGGAGTTGGCCGCGTAGCAAAGGAAGGAGAATGAGGAGAAGGCGCAATTAGAAAAGGAGCACACCGCAAAAGCAGTAGGCTGAACAAGAGCAACATGACTCCAAGTGAAATGGTAAATCCCCTTCGCCCAAGACCACAGAGGAATGAAACTCATCGTAGGGCGGTGGTGACGACGAGGGACATAGCACTCCATTCCAAGTAAAGATGTACAAAGAAAAACAACAGGAGGAGCCCCGGAAGAAGACAAAGGCAGGTAAGCCACCACTGGATCCCATTACACAAACGGAGGGTGATTTCGAAGAGATTGGGGACAAAGTACGTGACACTACCTCCGAACAGTTGCAGAAATTCGAGAAACAATATATGCATTCTTTGGGAGTTCTTCATAAGGATCTGCGTGAACTGCAGATCTAGACCAACAGAATATATGTGGGCATAGGGGAAGTCAGTGCCACACATATGAGCCTAGAACCAGGAACAAGTCAGGATATAGAGCTAGTACAAACAATGGATCTTAGGATAGTTTCACTGCGAGAAGAATCCCTGAGCGTGGTATCAACCGATTACAATATCATTGTCAACACTCTGAAGAACATTGGACTCAACATTGCAGTAGTCCCCAATGAATATCTTCACCTGCCGCAAACTAGCGTGACAACAGAATTGGGAGCATGACTACAGTGCACCCTCAATTTAATCAATGAATACAGGGTGAATAATGAATAAATCTTCAACAAGAAGACACAGGCCCTGAAGTCAAATGAAATGATCTAGGCGCAAAGCGTCCGCCTGACAGCCGCGGTTGCAGAGGCATGTAAGATAGTGTCGAAGTTGCACATACCTGAGGAGGCAACACTAGAGGCCAAGGTCCGAAAACTTTCTACGGGTGTCTGCAATGCTAAGGTAGATATGGCCAAGGTTCAGTTCGAATTCAGTATGAAAATCAAGGAACTGGAACTCAATTCCCAGCCTTCGACTCTGCGAGAAGTTATGGAATACCATGAAGCTGCTGTCAAGGAAGGAATATCTACCTTAGATTCCATGGTTGTCGACTTCACAAATTTGTTTGAAAAAACCATGGAAGTGGTGACGACCCTGCAGGAAGATCCAACCTTGCAAATATTGAACACATAGGTCCGCGAACTCCAACAGTTGTACGATGAAGTAAGGGAGATGATGCGCTCCATTTCTAGAGCACAGTGCCTCGCCAAGTTAAAGGAGGCAAAGAAACTCCTTACAAAGTGGAAGCAGTGCACAAGCAGGAAGCAGTCCTTAAGGCGAGGTTCGGTCCTTGGTTGGACGAAGCCGGCCTAGTCTCAGCTAACATACGTGAAAACTTGGCAAACTTGCATCTTACACGGGAGAAGATCAAGCGAGCTGCTAAAGGACCAACGATAGAGTAGTTGGTTGAGTAAGTGAAACAAGTAGCCACAGAGAGTGTGGCTGAAGTGGCGGTTGTGTAGGTAGAGCTAGGGGATCTTCATAGCAATATTGTCGTTCCAGCTGAGTGACTTGAGGGCGAGTCACAATCTTTGTGTTGGGGACCTGTTGGGATGGGGTCCCCTGGGTCAGTTTTGGGAAAAGCCAAGTTTTGATGTAAAAAGATGTAAAGTCTCTACAAATTTTGGATGCAGAGCACAGAGTTAGTTAAGAGTCAAAAAGGGTTTTTACCCTCCTTTATATAAACTTGAGTCATTTTTTGAAGATCTACCCATGGTCCACGGACAATGTGATTGTATAAATAGGTGTTTCTTAGAGAGTCTAATGGAGTAATCTAAGTTTGTTTATGGGTACGAAGGAAGAACTCTAGCGCATAGATAGAAATATTAGAGGAGGAAAAGGCTCTCGAGCTGAGTGCACATAGGCCTAGAGTAGTGTCCACAACAGAGTGTGCGAACCCCTGCAGCTAAGTGTGCAGGGAAGTTTTGAGTCTATAAACCTTTACTGGCGATCAATAAAGAAGACTGTTGTAGAAATTCCTACATTTCATCTCTTTACTTATGTTATGTATGAATGTGATATATGCTATCATGAATAATGTCTTTATGAAATAATGATTTAGTGATGCGTGATTTTACTTGATCCGTCTTATTATCTGAACACAATTAATGTTAAGTGGTTACGTGAAGATCATAACACTTTCCGTTAAAGTTATTGAACATTTAGGTAGATATGAGTAAATATTGATCTAAGGATAATCTAGGGTGCGCATAAATAGCCGATTGACCTATTCAGGGTCCACAAAATCTAGCCATAGACCTTCGCGGAGGTCTAGAGTCCGATTAAGGGGAGTTACAATGATAGGTCGTAAGGGCTTATAGATCTGCGTGGAGGTAGATCTCGATCATAAAAGGAAATCACAGTGATCTTTGGGTGTGGAAACTTGGTTCCAACACCCCCCCATACTGCTTCGGGTGAGACTTCAGTTCGCGCACCACGGATTGATGCCGAAAGGGCCAGTAGTGTAGGGATTCGTGCAGTGCAACTAACTTTGAACTTGGGTCAGGACCCCTTAAGCCAACAATTTCTCAAGAGGATTATGATGACATCATTCTCTTGCGTGTCAAGTGTTCGCAAGGTAGCACACCGACCGGGTCAGGGATCCGAGATCTTATGACTAGAGCAAGAAAACCACATAGTGGAGGCATAACAAGAATGGAGATAGATAACCTCCTGAAGGAATCCAAGATGGACATGCTGGGTACCCTTACAGTGCAGTTGGATGTCATGCAGGCCAAACAGAAACAAGCCTTAGAAGAACATAATTTGGCTATTTTTTGCATGTGCTGCTAGAAGAAGCATAGTCAATGGGAGTGTCCATTGGACATGGTCCACACACGTGCTATTTGCACCAAAGACCATGCCACTGAGTAGTGTCCATCACCTCTAGGGCTAAAAGAAGTTTTTAAAGAAGCAGAAGAAGAGACAAAACCAGTATACTTAATGAACCAACATCGACAGTGGCAAGGCTGACCTACAGGTATGTCACAAGACCCATCTCAGTTATTTCCTTCTCTGCCATTTAATCAGCAGCAGAATTCTACAACAACGTGGCAAGGTCAACCACCTTTCTCAAATTTGAAGTCCCAACCATTTCCTATGTCACCTTGGCCAACTCAGTCCTTTCCAAGTAACGGTTTGCCAAATTCTCCTTTTACTCCTTTTTGCAAAGTAATCTGTAGCCATCCAAGTGGCCTGCCTCTAGTTCACAAAATTCGAACTGGTCTCCGAATTGGCAATGACCTCTAGGGATAACTAATGAGCCTATGGGGACATGTACTCAACCTCAACCTACATTATCAGCCACATATCCATTACAACAAAATCCTTAGCCCGTTCTGCATCCTCAACTACCAGCCCAACCCAATCCAAACCCCAATAACAGACCGGTTGAGCTGGTGCAAATTGTTGAAAACTTAGACTATGAGACCGAAAAAAGAGTGCAATGAACTTAGACTGAGGTCAGAATGCATTATCACTCCTGAGGAAGACAGAGACAAGCCACCAATTGAGTTAGAAACCCCACCTGTACATACACCATTGACTGTGACTGACACAAAAAAAACAGGGAGACAACACAGTTGAGCATAAAGATCCTAAAAAACTTGCGGTTACTTCTCCCCCGTTCCCTGAAATATTAACCATACCTAATCTGATTGTTTATCCTAACTTTGATCTTATAATATAACTAAAAAAACTTTACATTAAAATTCCTCTCCTCTAGGCCATCCAAGATATTCCTATTTAGGCTAAAAAAAATAAAGAGCTATGTGTGAAAAAGATTGTGAGGAAAGTAAAAGCTCCACCCACTATTCATGTTGTAGGGACCTTGTCTGATTTACTCTTGGGTGGGGAAACATCAATAGAATATGAAGATCCTAGGAATCCTATAGTTACAATCCAAATATATGACTGCTCCTTTCCAAACCCACTAGTTGACTTGGGTGCAACCATTAACATCTTAACAATGGAAACTTGTAAGAAACTTGGTATTACAGCTCTGGAACCAACCACCACCCTCCTAGAGCTTGTTGATCATTCAGTGGTAAGACCAGAAGGAACTTTACCTAACATTACAGTTTTTGTTGATTCGTGGGAGTACCCAATAGATTTCTTTTCATAAACCCAAAAAGTCGACTACATGGGCACCCTTCAATTTTGGGCTGACCTTGCTCGCAAAAACTAATGCTTACATAGGTTGTCGAGAGGGAAGCATGACAATTGCTAAGGGGGACACTGTAAAAAATATTATTTTATATCCTCCTGTCAAACCATGTCTGCCCATTGTGAAAATACATAAACAACCACCCTCATACTTGGAAGAAAGCCTTCGTTCGCCGATTCCCATAGTAGAGGTGCTTGAGTTCAAGAATTAGACTAAAGATGATGTAATCAATAACTTTATCAATCAAAAAACCAACGTGAATATTGTAAAATGTCAAATGTTAAAACCAATTCTTGACAATGATAAAAAATTGATCGAGAACCTTAACCACATTCAAGAACAAAGGTAGAGAACAAAGGTTAAGAGGTTAAAAGGTTAATATTGGCCTTAAGCGCTAAAACCTTTGTTAAGATCAAAAACCTTTATAAAGTGACTTTTCTTTAAATTCAAAATTAAGCACGTGGGCAGTATTCGGCCAAGCGGTAAATGGTATATCGTGCAGGTGAAAGGCTGGAAGCAGTAATATACCAACAACACACGATTCGACTGAGTGGTCGACACGTAGCAGAGAAAAATTGCTTTTCTCATGCACCCTCGGTTAGATATTGTTTGTGCATGAAATCTACGCGATATTGAGCGACATTCGTTGGATTGAGCGGGGTCACATCAACGATGGAGATCATTCAGGCAAGTTGGCCAGTAGATGACATGACAGCCGTCGGATGGATGGGACAAATCAATGGTTTAGGATTAACCCGATCATGTAAGCTCTATGGAGGATTGTCCCTAACCACTGAGATTATACCGCACATATGTGAGCCCAACAGTTACGGTAATGCTAACGGCTACCTCTGACGGTCAGCCTGGTGGAGTGGCTAAAGTTTAGCGGATGTGCTAAGTTTAGTTGAAGATAGGTGTGGTCACTAATATTGGTGGAGATACCACATAAAAGCACTCACAGAGTAGTTTTACAAAAAAAAAAATTCCAGAGAGTCCAAAGAGAGTCTAGAGAGACAGACGCAGAGCCTGAATATTAGAGAAACTCTGAGAGAGTGAAACAATAGGTTCGCTAGACTAAACAGAGCCTTATAAAGTTGATGGAGTGATCCATAGAAATTGAAGTGGTCATCTTCATGGAAAATTCCATCCAAGAGGATTGATTCTGGAGTTGAGAGCCACCAGAGGTTGGAGGCAGTTGTAGGCACTACCAGAGCTCATTCTTAGTGATCCAACAGTCAATTCTGATTGTAATGAGCTTTTTGAATCCATTGTAGGGATTTGTAGAAGCATCTGAAGACTTCTAAGGGACAAGAAGCTACAGGGACGTTTCATGTAGCAAATGACGAAATGATCAGTCTGTTGTAGGTGTCTAGTATGTTGTTGGAGACAAAAGAAGAAATTCCAGAGACAGTTGAAGAATTCTGAGGAATTTAGTGCCATCCAGAATCTCAAGTCAGCTCAATGCACTACTTGAAGGAATCAAGTCCAAGGAAGGTTAGATATGTTTCCAGAGTAAGTACAACCAGGGATATAAATGGTATTCTAAGCCCATTGGTTCAATTCAGTAACCTTTGGAGTTAAGTTTGGAACCTGTAAAAGAAGCTTTACCATAATCCCAAAGAGCCAAGTCAAGTTGACAAGAGCTCAAGGAGATGTAGCCCATGATATTAGGGTGATCTCCTAGATTATATTGTTGTTATGTGTGGCTGTCTATTTGCTGCATTATATTACTATTATAAGCATTTTATATCAGTAGAAACACTTAAAGCACTTAAGCAATTAAAACAAATACATACACCTATTTCAAGTACTTAATTCCACAATTGTCAACATAAGGTAGATCATATTTTTGTTAAGCTTTGAAGTGGGATGTTCTTTTAAGTATAACAAGATGTTAAGCCCTCATTTAAGATCAGATAGTATCAGAGCTATTTTCTTGATAGACAGATAAATAGATTACTTGTTTGACTTGAAAGGTGTTTAAACAATACAAAGGATTTGACTGTTTGATTATTTGTAAACTGACTATTGTTTGAGTTTTCAAAGGTGAAGGGAAAGCTATTGATAGCTAAGTCCAGGAGAGGACAAGAAGGAAGAAGGGCTAAAGGAATTCTCCTTACCCCAAGGACCTCAAGACAATCCTTGAAACACAAGAAGGTTTGTTTGCAAAACGCTACTTGAATAAGCTCTTTGTGAATTTTGTTGAAGTTCTTTTGTTCATTTCGATAATGACAACTTCTACAAGTGAGTTCTCCTTCACAAGATTCTTTGATGAAGAAATGAAGCAAATCTTGTTCATCATGATGGATATGGTGAGAGAAATGTATGAGGATGAAAGGAAGAGCATCAAACTTCGAGAGAAGTTGAATTCCATGAAGGAAGAGAAGCAATTGCTTTCTGGGAAATTGCAGGAAATGGAGAGACAACTTCATATTGCAAATATGAACCTGGAAAGGATGCTTGAGTTGGAGACACAACTCCTTGTTGCCAAAGAATCCTTGGTCAAGTATCAACTTGAAGAAGAGGTAAACAGTTCTAGTTTTTCTTCAATTTCCTATAAGAATGCTTATGTTGGTTCTTTTGAAAAACATACAAGAGGCATAGGGTCCAAGTTGATGGCAAAAATGGGTTGTGAAGGAAAAGGATTGGGAAAACATGAACATGGCATTCTTGAGCCAATAATGGTTGAGGAAAGGCCTAAGCATTTGGGTCTTGTCTATGGACAACCTTATGGAGAAAGTTCCAAAGTAGCAATGGAGGCAATTGAAACCGTTCCTAGAAGGAGTTACATGTCAGGTTCTCTACCTCAAATTTGTTATTATTTTATTCTTGGGAAATGCAATAGTTTGAAACATACTTTGAAAGAGGAAGGTGTTCATAAGCATGCACTTGAGCCACAGAGTTGTGAAATCTCAAAAATGATTGAAGAGGTTGTGGGTGTTCCAAAGGGAGCCACTTCTTCATTTGATTCACCTCCTCATGAAGGTAACAAAGGTGAAAGAGAAAGGTATAAATCTGATTTCAATAATATTTCCTTTGATAATAAAAAGCATGGTAAATTTCCACATAAGAATTGGAAAATAATTGCATGTTCCTTTTGTGGTTTGGATAACCATAGTGTTTCTAGATGTTGGAAGAGAATGGCCACATACAGGAAACTATTGAAGAAAAGGAGGCAAGAAGCAAAAGGTCCATTAGACAAGGCAAATCATGCTGTCAAGAAGATGCAGATGTGTTGCACTTACTGCCATAAGCAAGGACATATTGCTGAAAAGTTTTGGACTCTGAATCCAACAATGCTTCCACGAAATTTGAAGAAGGTGGAAAGAGAGAATGGCAAGAATGGAAAGGAAGTTTCCATAATTGATGTGTTGTAGGATGATTCACAGTTTGATGTCAATGTGAAGACAAAGGAAGTACCTTTGATATGGATTGGTAAGAAATGGTTAGAGTTCTTATCCAATTAAGGTTGCATGTCTTTTGATTTGATGCATTTCTTTGCCAATGGAATGCAAGTTATAGGTTTTTACCAAAAAGGTGAATGGAAAAGTTTAGTATGTAGACTCACTTTATTGCAGAAAAATTATATTCATCTCAGCATTTTAAGTATAGTGTGCTTAAGAGAAAGTTGAAGGATGGAATACATACATGAGAATGGTATGTATGAACACATGGATGTTGATGATTTCCTTGTATTTCAACATGTATGTGTAATTGACTTGATGGTTGATTGCTTTGTTTTAAACATGCATGTAATGTTATGTTGACTTGGAAAAGTTGATTTGGTCTCCAAGATTGTAAAAGGGAGATAATTATGAAGTATTTCATCTTTGAAAAAGAATCCTTAAGTTATTTTTGTACATGATTGACTTGAAGAGTCAATTGATTGTAAAGGCATGCTTTTTGTCAGCTTATTATTCAGTCGATCATTTGTACACAAGATGTAAAGACATGATGATGATTCACATGATGTGAAATCGGTTTCTTTCATGAAGCAAGAGTTTATGTTGTTTTTGACAATATGTTAGTAAATCATACTGTAATTGGTACAAATGTAAATCTCTGTTAAGAAGATGTAATCTCACGTTTGTTTGAGCCACCTTGGATCAATGATCAAGGAAGAGATGTTCAACTACCTTCTATAACCTTCTAAGTAGAAGATCTAAATGAATTTAGGGAAGATAGTTTTTAACATGAGGATAAGCGCATCCTGGAAGGAAAGTGTTGAATACCTTCAAGTTATGGTTCAGAGGCACTAGCCATGCAAGGCAAGTGTATGGAGGCTGAAAGAAGACGGTGTTGTACTCTCATCTACTGTGCAGATTAGTATATCAGCCTTTTGGGGTCCAAAAGATTCTCAATGGGGAGGAGTGATCAGAAATTGATCCAGAACCTTAACCACGGTCAAGAACAAAGGTAAAGAACAAAGGTTAATAGTTTAAGAGGTTAATATTGGCCTTAAGCGTTAAAACCTTTGTTAAGCAGAAAAACCTTTATAAAGCGCCTTTTCTTTAAATTCAAAATTAAGCATGTGGGAAGTATTCGTCCAAGTGGTAAATGGTATATCACCTAGGTGAAAGGTTGGAAGCGGTAATATACCAAGAGCATGCATTTCCACTCAGCAGTTGACACATAGCAGAGAAAAACTTCTTTTCTCGTGCGCCCTCGATTAGATATCGTTCATGCATGAAATCTACGCGAGAATGAGCAATTTCGTTGGATTGAGTGGGGTCACATCAATTGCGGAGATCGTCTAGGAAAGTTGGCCAGTAGACGAGGTGATAGCCATTGGATGGACGGGAAAGATCGACAGTTTAGGATTAACCCAATTGCGAAAGCTCTATGGAGGATTGTCCCTAACCGCCGGGATTATACCGCACATATGTGCGCCCAACAGTTATGGTAATGCTAACAATTACCTCTGACGGCCAGCCTGGCGAAGTGGCTAATGTTTAGTGGATGTGCTAAATTTAGTTCAAGACAGGTGTGATTGCTAAGATTGGTGGAGATACCACATAGAAGCACTCACAGAGTAGTTTTACAAAAAACAAAAGTCCACAGAGTCCAAAGGGAGTCCAGAGAGATAGAGGCAGAGCCCGGAAGTAATAGAAACTCCAAGAGAGTGAAACAAGAGTCTCGCTAGACTAAATAGAGCCTTTTGAAGCTGATGGAATAATCCATAGAATCTGAAGAGTCATCTTCATGGAAAATTCCAACCAAGAAGATTGATTCCTGAGTTCAAAGCCACCAAAGGTTGGAGGCAGTTGCAGGAGCTACCAGAGCTCATTCTGAGTGATCCAACAGTCAATTCTGACTGTAATGAACTTTCTGCATCCATTGCAGGGATTTACAGAAGCATCTGAAGACTTCTAAGGGCCAAGAAGCTACAGGGAAGTTTCAGGTAGAAAATGATGAAATGATCAGTTTTTTGTACGTTTCTAGTATGTTGGTGGACACAGAAAAAGAAGTTCTAGGGACTGTTGTCACCTCAAGAAACTCTCCTAGGTTGTATCTCAGAGATGCTCGGGAACATTACAAACTCAACAAAAATGTGGGAAAATTGTGGATGAAGGGAGGGAATGATGCATATTCAAGCCAGATAACCACTTATACTATGCTTAACCCCAGACATGGGTGAACACCCCCAGACTACAAGGCTTTAGACCACCAATTACTCACAGTTTAAGGAATAGGTGAACATGGAGAATATTGATGTCACCAGCAGATGCACAGGACCCTGTGATGGCGAGCTGCAACTAGTAAAGAGGTCTGCAAATCTATTTCCTAATGCTCAGACAGGATGATAGCCTCTGGCACCAAGATAATAGAAAACCTGCATACATATTCAATGAAACATACTAGATTCTAACACAGAGGTGGGATGATAGCCCCTCTAATGCTAAACATCAAGAGCACATAAAAATGCATAACAGTCACAGCCTCGAACAAAGAAGAAGTGGAAAGTGAGCAATTAATAGCAAAAGAAACTTGTATTAGCTGAAAGTGAAGACCAGACGCTGCAGGTATCAGAATAGTTACAGTCTCCATAAGTTGAACTTCACATCAAAATAACATTCATCAACCCTCATTACATCTTGTTTTTGGGTATATATGGAGGTTGATTACAAAAAATCTGCTATCCTATGTGTGGAGGGGTCATAATGGACCACCAACCACATTTACTATCAGATATGGGTCTCTGATACAATCTGTTACTTTGATGAGTGAATTTGACCTTCACTGGTGCTTTATTGTCCTTCTCAAACCAGTGGAATGCCGTATGGAACAAGCTCCATAACTGCTGAAGGCATTTAACTGCTCGAGGCTGTACTTTCCTTCCCTGGCCATGCTACTGGTTGAATGAGGTTGTTGCGGATTTAATGCGCAGAGTGCTAGATCATGGCCTCCTTCCTCCTTCGGGTGCACAAGACAGGCCAAAAACACGAACACTGCATGGAAAATGGACGAGGGCCTAGGAATGAATGTTAGCCGTTGGATAGAACTGATGGATGGTTGCGATCTCATGGCGGGAGGCGATGGGAAGATGTGGGGCAGAGCAACTATGAACCGTTGGATCACATATATGGACGACTGAGATTAGGTTATGGAGTTTATCGGGAGATACGTGAATGGAGAAATGTGGGCTATCGGATCATGGTTGGGTAGATTCAATAGCTATCGGGAGGTCAAACAACGTGAGAGATAATGCACGGGGATCGTACAGGACGACGACAAGTGGTTTCCCCGCATCGCTTATCGGGGGCAGGTGGTATCCGTACAAGGGGCGCGATGCCACTTATGTGTTGACGCGTGGTGGATGTGACTCGCGGGAAACCACTTACCCTGTTGGCTATCGAATGCGCACGTTACGAGAGCAGGAGCTACGAACGCCGTCAGATTGTGTGGTAGACGATTGGACGGTGTAGAATAGGCATGCAGGTTATGGGTGCGTGGGACCGTCAGATCAGGTGATGTGCGATCGACGGTGGGGATTAAGGCAGAAGGTTGAATGGACGGCACGGAGCTTACATGCACGTGCTTACAGCTGATGTGATGAGAAAGGGTAGGTTATAGCACGCGGTCACGATATCGAGGTTTTATAACATTTAAACCCAGCACCCGGGAGCTAAGGAAACATGGCTTTAAAGCTAAATGTGGGTGTAAAATAGTGATAACGGGGTTCTATGGAGTTATAGGGAAAATGAAGGAGAAGAGGGAAAAACTGTTGCGAACCCTTTACAACCAAAACCAGCACTGCCAAACCTATTTTTTACCCATCAAAAGCTTAGTCTTATTGCAGAGCTAACACTGGCTCCTTCTGGGGATGAGATCCTCCCTGTGAGGTCTCAAGAACCTATAGATCAATGCCTTTCCAGTTGAAAACAAATTAACCAAAATTCCTAGTGTTCCATTGGGCATGGAGTCTACTTTGCCTATACAAAACTGATAAAAACCAAATATTTACAACTTTTAAGGCCAAAGGCCTTAAACCACATAATTTTTTAGAAAATGCCCATTAACTGGGCCATCAAAAACTGCCTCTCCTCCCATACTTTTTAGTATGAAGGTGTTGTTCCCTTGAATCTGAGAAATGATGAAAGGCCATGTCCAGAAAGCATCAAATTTCCCATGATTGCCTTTCTTTTCTTTCAATGCATCCCACTTCAACACCAAGTCTCCAACCTGAAAATTATTTGTCTTTGCCTTCTTGTCAAAGGCATCCTTGATCTTTTTCTGATGTGTTGCAACCTTTTCAACCAGTTGTTCTCTAATCTGATGTACCTCTACTAAATCAGTGATCCTCTTTGTAATTTCTTCTTCCTCATTCTGCTCTTCTTGAAGGAATTTTTCCACAGGGAGAATTAACTGAATTGGGAATACAACTTCAGTGCCATATACCAGCTTGAAAGGAGAATTCCTTGTGGATTTATTAATGGTTACTTTGTTAGCCCACAGTGCATATTTGAGCTTAGCATCCCAATTCCTTTTATTGTCCTCCAGTAGCTTCTTAGTTATCCTTATCAGGATTTTATTTTAAGATTCTGCCAGACCATTTCCTTGAGGATAATATGAGGTGGAATGAACCAGTTTAATACCCATTGAATCACACATTTCCACCAATTCTTTTGCCCTGAAGGCTGCTGCATTGTCTGTGACTAATTTGTGTGAACAACCAAATCTGGTAAAGATATTCTCTATCAAAAACTTCATGACCACATTATGATTAGCCTTTCTGGTAGGAATTGCTTCAATTCACTTAGTGAAATAATGAGTGGCTACTAATATCCACCTGTGCTGGCCACTGGAATGTGGATTGATTTCTCCAATGAAATCCAAGCCCCACTGCTGAAAAGGTCCTTTTGCATCTATTGGTTTTATGGGCAGGGACTTCAATTGCTGCTTTCCTTCAAATCTTTGGCACCTGTCACAGGATTTAACAAACGAAAACACATCAGAAAATAAAATGGGCCAATAGTACCCAGCTCTGAGAATATTAGGGTAGTGGTTTTCCAATAATGTTGCCCTCCAGACATGCTGGAATGCAACTGCTGCATGACTTCTATTGACTATTCTTTGTCTAGACACCTCAAAAGCATTCTAGCTGGATCCCTCCAATAGAGCAGATTTTTATTAATACAATATTTAGCTGCCCTAAGATTTATAGTTCTGGCTTGACTTTGAGTAAATCCTAAAGGGATTTCTAGCTTCAGCAAGAAATTTATTATTGTAGGATACCAATCATAAGAAGTTAGATTCTCGACCACTGACTGCTTTCTCTCTGATTCAGCTACTTCCTCTTCTTTATCTGTCTGACCAATTTCTGCAATTGTGTAAAGGAAATCAATATCCAATGATCTGCAATTTTCTTCAGCTAGTAATTTGGCCAGACCCTGACCTCTGACCAGCTTGGTGGGCTTCAGTTCTATATTAATTTCAATCAATTTTGCAATCCAATTAGCCCTTCTTCCATCAACATCAGGTTGTGTTAAGACATATTTTATTGCAGCAGAGGGTACATATGCAATTATCTTGGAATGCAAGATATAAACTCTGAAATCTTTTAAGTACTTGATAAGGGCATATGTTTGTTTTTCAATAATATCATACCTCAATTCAGCATCCCTCAAGTTCTTGCTGAAAAATGCTATTGGATGTTCTGAACCTTCTTCATCTGCATGCAATAAAACTACTACAATGGTGTCTTCAGAGGAAAATGAGAATACATGGAAATCCTTGCTATAATCTAGACTTATTAAAGTGGGAGCCTCCATAATAGCTTTTTTAATAGACTGAAATGAATTTCTTGCTATATCAGTCCATCTAATTTCTACCCCTTTCTTCCAAATGGAGGTAATATGCTTCACATATTCAGCAAAATTCGGGATAAACCTCCTTACAAAATTTATTTTGCCCAGAAAGGATTGGATATCCTTCTTCGATCTTGGGACAGGCAAAGTCTGTATTGCTTTGACTCTTTCTGGGTCAATTTGAACACCTGCCGTAGAAACAACATGTCCTAATAGCTTGCCTTCTTCTAAAGAAAATTGTGATTTCTTAGGATTGACTGAAATCCCAAACCTTCTGCACTTTAGAAACACTTTTTTTAAATACTGCAAATGATTTTGATGGCTGCTGGAGTATACTGTTATGTCATCAAGGTAGATAAGGACAAATTTATCCTTCTCTCCCACAAATGCTATGTTCATAGCTCTCTGAAAGGTAGCTCCAACATTCATCAACCCAAAAGGCATCTTGGCATACATAAAAGTGCCCCAAGGAGTGGCGAATGCAGTCTTCTCTTGGTCATCTAGATGCACAACAATCTGATTAAACCCTGAAAATCCGTCCAGGAAAGACATCACTTTGGCTCCTGAGACTTTTTGCAGCAAATGCTCCATCTTTGGAAGGGGATAATTGTCTTTCTTTGACCACTTGTTCAAGTTTCTGAAATCAACAAACAGTTTGATTTCTCCACTTTTCTTCCTCACCACTACTAGATTGGCTACCCATTTGGAATATCTAAGAGGAACTATAATCTTGGCAGCCAACAATTTTTTAATTTCTTTTTCAATTAGAGGAAGAAGCATAGGATTTATTGGTCTCAGCTTCTGTTTGAAAGGAATGGCATCTTTCTCTAAAAGGATTTTATGCTGAATAATCTTTTTATCATAAGTTTTCAGGTCACTATACTCCCAGGCAAACACATCAGCAAATTGCTTCATTAATTTGCAATATTCATCACTTTGGTCAGCAGACAGATGAGTGGACAAATTTATGTATCTAGGCTAACCTGGACTCCCTATATCGTGCTTACAGACTACAGATTGGTCTTATTTTTGAGAAGCCTTATAAGGCACATCATTTTGGTCAAACAGTCTTTCTAAAGGAATTAAACCCTTAGGAATATGATTGCTGGGAAGCTGGACAATGCTATTTTTGCCAATTTTATTTCTAAGCTGGGATTTGGGGCTTTCTAACAAGGCTTCATTATCTTGGTCAATTTTCATTTCAGAAAACTCACCAATGACTTGCAGAAACCTATCTATCTCATCATCATCATTGAAAACTTTCCAATGCTGGACATTATCAGGCAAGGATGGTCTATACTTCATTTGGACTTCATAAATCAGTCTGGGAGGCATGGGAGGGATAAACATGCTAGCAGACATGGCGAGGGAATGAGAAAGCTGATTTTTGGCTCTAGGGATATATGAAATACAGAAATAATCAAAAGAATCTTTGATTCTCTATACCTCATCTCCATATGCTTTTAGCCTTAGGTGCTTTGCCTAAAATGTTTTATTTACTCGCTGAATGATCAAATCAGCATCTCCAAACACCTTTATGTTCTTGATTATTCTATCTTTTGCTGCATTAAGGCCCAATAGCAGAGCCTCATACTCTGCTATGTTATTTGTGACTTGAAAAGCCAGCTTAAAAGACAGATGTGTGCTCTTCTGTTGTGGAGATATCAGCACCACCCCTACTCCTGCAGTCTCCCTGGAACATGCTCCATCAAAGAACATCTCCTAAACCTAACTTCCTTGCTCTTCTTCGGCCTGAACAGTTAATTTCCTGAGTTGCATTGAGGCCTTCTAAGATTCTTCTATTTGGAGGATGTATGCTCCAAAATCATTGTCCATAGCATATATGGGTTGATTAGTAGGATTCTTCTCATCACCAATTATGTATGCCAACTGTGCTTCTCTGTACAATCTCCTGCTTTCTCCTCCAAAAAATGGGACAGTGGCATAAGATAGATCATTCTGTAATGTCCCACCTAATCTCTTAATCCACCCTCTGGACAGCAGCATGCAAAACTTAGGAGGAACATCTGCTACCGCAATATCCATCATCATACTTTTCATGGCAACTGAGTTAGGGTAATAGCCAGGTCTTTGATTAATCCTAGTCATTTCACTTTCCTTAAATCAAAAGAAAATAAATCATGATATGGTCTAGTGATATCACGGCCTAACTCTTCCATGACAGCTTTAGGCATTAAATTGTGGCCGGCCCTTGTGTCTAACAGGAAATTGTGGAGGATTTTGTCATGAATGGTCAAGGAGACATAAAAAGATGGAGAATTATTATCAGTAGGTTCAATCAAAGGGCTGAGCACAATGGCAGGTATATCATCTTGCAAATTGACAAAGTCAGTGGAGGTTTGTGTGGTTTCCAACTCAAGAGCTTCAAGGATAGGCTTTCTAAACACTTCACTCTTGACCAACTCTTTAAGAGGCACATATATTTTTAACTTTTGGACTTCTGACTCAATGCTGAAAGAAGAAGATAACTTATCAGAACCTTTTACCTCTTGAACTGGAGCTTTGAGAATGACTGGATCAGCTGTTGGTCTTCTCTTTCTGATATTCTGTGACTCTGTTTGGACATCAGCTCTTTGGGTAGGATTGTCCTTGACATTTTTTGCATTTGACCTCAGATTGTATCTTTGCCATTCACTAGTTTGTAGAACAGCCTCTCTGTCCCACTCTGGACTGTCTTGTTCCTGCAGCAAAGATTCTTCATAAGCAGCCAATGTCAAAAATGCAGTGCTGCCTTTATCTTCCATGCAGTGAATTTCATCCTCATCTTCTTCAAATTGTTCCTCCTCCATGACTACATTTTGGAAAGGAGCTTTAAATTTTTGTTCTTCATTTGGTTCTTTACCCCTCTGAATGATTTGCAACTGTTCATTTGCCCTTCTAAATGGAATTGAATTTCTTGGAGCAAATGTGTTTTGTTGCCTTGTTTTTCCTAAATTTTGCTCAACCTTTAGCTTAGAAATTTCAGCAGCCAATGACTCTATCATCTTAGTCATTTTATGTAATTTAGGCTCTGAAGATGAAGCGGAGGAAGTAGAAGCCTGACCTCTCTGCCTCCTTCTATCAGCATGAATTTTGAGCTTTTCTGCAACCATAATATTATATTCTACTTCTAGGGCTGCATCCTGCATGTCTGCCAGAGTAGCACATCTCCTTTCTCTTAACAACACACAGAAATCAGAGTCAAAAGCATTGGCATAAGTGAGTTTGGCAAAGGTGGGGGTAGGCTTCACCTCAGCTGGTATCTTACTATACATATGATTGAATATTTTATTGAACTCAAGCAATGATTCCCCATTTTCCCTCTTCAGGTTACCAAACTCAGTATGATAATACAGCAAGTCCTTTTTATCTCCCCAATGCTTAAAAAATGCATCATCTAACACTTCAATATTAGCAGTAGATCTAGGGGCTAGTTCTCTGAACCACTTCCTGGCCTCTCCATCAAGGCTCTGGACAAAAACTCTCATCCACACATCATTTTCACTTATATCTAAGTTATCATCATAACTGTAAAAACCTTCTAGGTGTTCTTCTGCTGTCACTCCCTCTGTGCCAGTGAACTTAGGCATATATTTTTGATATTCTACCACAGGCATGGGATTTAAAGGAACAAGCAAGACCAAAGGTCCATATCTAGTAGCAACAATTCTTTCTATCTTCGAGGGTGCTTGCTGGCCTGTCATGATTGGGATATGTAGAAGGATACTAGCAGATTGAGCAGTATGAAATGATGAAGTGGACGATAGAGACAAAGGGATGTTTTTGACTGAATGGGAAGCCTTCTTTGGACTGAGATTCAAAGGGGAACTAAATGGATAAAGGGCTATATTAATCTCTGAAGGAATTTCCTTACTAACAGTGCTGGGCTCTAAATCTTCAAACTATATATCTTCAGCTATAACTTTATCTTTTAGAGATGCATGAGATTTCTTAGGCTTACTTGATCTTGATGCCCCTTTCTATGATGGTTTTTTCGATTTGACAGTCCTCTCACGGTCAGGCACTGGTTCAGCTGGTGATTTCTGAGGATTTCTTCGAGTATGTCTCACAAACTGAGCCAGAACTTCAATGTGGAGTTGCCAAAGGTTGTTCTTCCTCCAGTGGAGTCGCCAGATAGATGATTACAACCAGAAATGTGCCCAGACCTTGTCTATCATCAAAATCTAGAACTATGTTGTTCTCCCAGGGAAGCTGAGCTTCAATCTCCTCTCCCTGGCAACGGTGCCAATTAATGTTATCACCCCAAGAAATTCTCCTAGGTTGCATCTCAGAAATGCTTGGGAACATTAAAAACTCAACAAAATTTTGGAAAATGGTGGATGGATGGAAGGAATGATGCATATTCAAGCCAGATAATCACTTCTACTATGCTTCACCCCAGACATGGGTGAACACCCCCAGACTACAAGGCTTTAGACCACCAATTACTCACAGTTTAAGGAATAGGTGAACATGGAGAATACTGATCACACCAGCAGATGCATAGGACCCTGTGATGGCCAACTGCAACCAGTAAAGAGGTCTGCAAATCTATTTGCTAATGCTCAGACATGATGACAACTCTATGGCACCAAGATAATAGAAAACTTGCATACGTATTCAATGAAACACACTAGATTCTAACCCAGAGGTGGGATGACAGACCCTCTAATGCTAAACATCAAGAGCACATGAAAAATGCATAACAGGCACAACCTGGAACAAAGAAGAAGTGGAAAGTGAGCAATTAACAACAAAAGAAGCTTGTATTAGCTGAAAATAAAGACCAGACGCTGCAGGTATCACAGTAGTTACAGTCTCCAGAAGTTGAACTTTACATCAAAATAACATTCATCAACCCTCATTACATCTTGTTTCTGGGTATATATGGAGGTTGATTACAAAAAATCTACTATCCTATGCGTGGAGGGGTCATAATGGACCACCAACCACATTTACTATCAGATATGGGTCTCTGATACAATCTGTTGCTGTGATTAGTTAATTTGACCTTCACTGGTGCTTTATTGTCCTTCTCAAACCAGTGGAATGCGGTATGGAACAAACTCCTTAACTGCTGAAGGCATTTAATTGCTCCAGGCTGTACTTTCCTTCCCTAGCCGTGCTACTGGTTGAATGAGGTTCTTGCGGATTTAATGCGCAGAGTGCTAGATCATGGCCTCCTTCCTCCTTTGGGTGCACAGGACAAGCCAAAAACACGAAAAAAATATGGAAAATGGACAAGGGCCTGGGAATGAATGCTAGCCATTGGATAGAACTGACAAATGGCTGTGATTTCATGGCGGGAGGCGATGGGAAGACGCGGGGCAGAGCAACTATGAACCGTCAGATCACATATACGGACGACCGAGATTAGTTTATGGAGTCTATCGGGAGATACGTGAATGGAGAAATGTGGGCTGTCGGATCATGGTCAGGCAGATCCGACGGCTATCGAGAGGTCAAACAATGTGGGAGATAATGCGCGGGGATCGTACAGGATGGCGACAAGCGGTTTCCCCGCACCACTTATCGAAGGCGGGTGGCATCCGTACAGGGGGGCACGATGCCACTTATGTGTTGACCCATGGCGGATGTGACTCGCGCGAAACCGCTTACCCCGCTAGCTATCGCGCGCGTAAGTTACGAGAGCAGGAGCTGCGAGCGCCGTCAGATCGTGCGGTAGATGATCAGACGGTGTAGATCAGGCATGTAGGTTATAAGCGTGGGACCGTCGGATCGGGTGATGTGCGATTGACGGTGGGGATTAAGGCAGAAGGTTGAATGGACGGCGGGAGCTTACATGCACGTGCTTACAGCTGATGTGAAGGGAAAGGGCAGGTTATAGCGCGCGGTCACAATATCAAGGTTTTATAACATTTAAACCCAGCACCTAGGAGCTATGGAAGCACAACTTTAAAGCTAAATGTGAGTGTAAAATAGTGATAGCAGGGTTCTATGGAATTATAGGGAAAATAAAGGAGAAGAGGAAAAACTGCTACAAGCCCTTTACAACCAAAACTAGCACTGCCAAACCTATTTTTTACCCATCAAAAGCTTAGTCTTATAGCAGAGCTAATAGGGACAATTGAAGAATTCTGAAGGAGTTAGTACCATTCAGAAGCTCAAGTCAGCTCAGTGCACTGATTGAAGGAATCAAGTCCATGGAATCTTAGATCTGTTTGTAGAGTAAGGACAACCACAGATATAGATGGTGTTCTAAGCCCATTTTTTCAATTCAATAACCTTTGGAGTTAAGTGTGGAACTTCTAAAAGAAGCTTTACCATAATCCCAAAGAGCCAAGTCAAGTTGACACGAGCTCAAGGAGATGTAGCCCATGATATTAAGGTGAACTCCTAAATTATATTGTTATTCTGTGTGGTTGTTTGTTTGCTGCATTATATTACTATTATATGTGTTTTATACCAGCAGAAACAGTTAAAGCACTTAAGCAATTAAAACAAATACATACACCTATTTCAAGTACTTAATTTTGTAATTGTCAAGATAAGTCAGATCATATTTTTGTTCAGCTTTGAATTGGGAGGTTCTTGTAAGTATAACAAGATGTTAAACCCTCATTTCAAATTAGAGAATGAAGCCTCAGAAGACCCTTTGAAATATACTTGATGATCAACATATCCAAACAACTATCGTTCATAACAACAAGCCTGTTGACATTGAACCAGGAAATATTTTAAACATTAATGATAGTGTGGACAGTGACCAAAAAGAAAATCTCATTTAAGTTTTGCAAAAATATAAAGGGGCTTTTGCTTGGGACTATCCACACATGAAGGGCATAGACCCATAGTTATGTACGCATCATATCTACATCGAGAAAGATGCTCGACCTATCTAGAAACCCCAACAGAGATTGAATCTGCATCTCAAATATATTGAAAAAGAAGAACTACAAAAGTTGTGGGCAATAAATTTTATTTATCCCATTTCAGATAGTAGGTGGGTCTCTTCACTGGTACTTGTTCCTAGGAAAAATGGGAAGTAGCGTATTTGTGTGGATTATCAGGAATTAAATAAGGCCACGACGTCGGTATTGTGTGGACCCAACTGGGAACTTCCCTTTCACATCTATATGGATGTATTAGATGTAGCAATAGGCATTGTCCTTAGCCAAGAGGAGGAGAGAAAGTATTATGCTATTTATTATATCAACAAAAATCTTACTACCACTGAACTTAATTATACAGTAATAGAAAAGGAATTCTTAGTTCTCATTTATGCCATAAATAGATTTAGACATTATATAACTAGATATCAAGTTCTTCTATATACTGATCATTCCACCATTAGAGACTTAGCTAATAAACAAATTACAAATGCTGAGTGACTCATTGGTTGTTACTTTTGTAGGAGTTTGATATCACCATTAAAGACCGTCTAAGGAAGGAAAACCTAGTTGCGGATTTTCTGTTTTAGGTTCCAAAGATAAATGATCTGATGGCAGCAGATGACCAGCTTCTAGATGAACATTGGTTTTCCGTAGTAGTCAAAATGCCATGGTATGCAGATGTAGCAAACTACCTAGAGGTAGGGAAGTTGCCCAGACACTTGACAGCAAGGTAAAAGAAACAAATTGTCCAGTGTAGTGCTCGATTTTCTTGGATTGGTGGATACCTTTCTCATATAGGGCCCGATATGTGCATATGCAGATGGATTCGTGAAGATGAAATCTACGACATACGAAAGGCTTGCCATGATGAGACTTGTGGAGGGCACTTTGCAAATCACAGAACTAGGGATAAGATACTACAGATGGGCTATTATTGGCCCACCATTTTTAAAGACACTAAGAAATATGTCCAGGCATGTGATAGTTTCCAAAGGATGGGCCGTCTTGGTCAATATGACGAATTTCCGCAGTAGCCCCAATTGGTAATAGAACCTTTTGAACGATGGGAATTGGATTTTGTTAGCCTATTTCATCTGCCATGAAACCAAAAGGCCTACATACTGGTTGCTACAGACTATGTCACAAAGTGGGTAGAAACAATAGATTTTCCAAGAGCTATAGAAGAAGCCATAATTAATTTCCTTTTTGGGGTTATTTGTGTGGTATGGTTTACCTAGGGAAGTGATAACAGATGGTGGGGGGAAATTTGTAGGAAATAAGATTACAACCACTCTACAGAACCACCACATCACACACACAGTCACTTCCTGTATCACCCACAAGCGAACGAGTAGGTTGAAAGCACCAATAAGGTCATCGAAGAAATTCTAACCAAGATAGTTTTGACACATCGACGGGACTGGGCTACTAGACTAGCAAAGGCCTTGTGGGCCTATCACACAATTTGGTGAAATACTATTGGATATTCTCCTACAAATTTTATTTGGAAAAGAACGTATCTTTCCTATTGAATTTGAAATAAAGACTCTTAGAACAACCAAGGAAGTGGGATTCGATCTAATGGAGGCCCAAACCAAATGAATTCAACAAATAAATGATTTATATGAGGATCAAATACTTACTCTACAACACACCACAATTACTTAATAGCAAAGGCAAAAGTGTCATGATAATCTTATTAGAAAGAAGACATTTCAGAAAAGAGACTGGGTGGTGCTCTATGATTCCATATTCAAGACTTTCCAGGCAAGTAACAAACAAGGTGGCTTGGGCCATATGAAATTCAAGAGGTGCATAACAATGGGACTCTCATGTTGGCATTATGATGCATGTGTTGTACTTGATGGCAAACAACTCATAGAAGATCAACTCACTTATATATATCTAGATGAATCTACGGAAGAGATATCAGATGACAATTATCAGTATGACAAGTCCAAAGGGGGAGATTGCTGGCATTATGAGACAAGTGTTGTCCTTGATGGCAAATCACACAAATGATAAATTTGATAAATTATAGTGCAACAAAGTTTCCTTCATGTAGAGAAAAGTTCATGCACTTTTATGCAGAGAAAAGTTTATTCCATGTAGAGAAAAGTTCACGCACTTTTATGCAGAGAAAAGTTTATTCCATGTAGAGAAAAGTTCACGCACTTTTATGCAGAGAAAAGTTTATTCCATGTAGAGAAAAGTTCACACACTTTTATGCAGAGAAAAGTTTATTTCATGTAGAGAAAAGTTCACGCACTTTTATGCAGAGAAAAGTTTATTCCATGTAGAGAAAAGTTCACGCACTTTTATGCAGAGAAAAGTTTATTTCATGTAGAGAAAAGTTCACGCACTTTTATGCAGAGAAGAGTTTATTTCATGTAGAGAACTTTTCACGCACTTTTATGCAGAGAAACGTTTATGTAGAGAAATGTTTACGCACTTTCATGCAGAGAAAAGTTCCCTTCATGCAAGAGAAAAGTTTACGCACTTTCATGGTTGGTTCATGGTATTAGTCCGACAGTTTTTGATCCTATGGTTTTGGCCTGTGGTATTGCATCCAAAAGTGTTGATCTTACGCACTTTCATGGTTGGTTCATTGTATTAGTCCGACAGTTTTTGATCCTATGGTTTTGGTCTGTGGTATTGCATCCAAAAGTGTTGATCTCATGGACTTTCATGGTTGGTTCATGGTATTAGTCAAACAGTTTTTTGATCCTATGGTTTTGGACCGTAGTATTGAGAAAGGACTAAGGCTATAAAAGAGGAAGGAGATCATTTGGCAAAGCATCATATGAATTATGGAATATCTCATAAAGTGCTAGATCTAGAATACTGTGATTGGGTTATGGTGCAGATCTAGATCTGAGCTAAAGAGGGATCTCACCAGTTGATGGAAAACAAGATCTAAGGATAGATCGGGATCAAATGGTTTGAAATGAACTATCTCTATATATTTGATTATGCTTATTCTAGATCTATATACTGACGCTTGTAATGATCTGAACTGGGTATAACTTGAGTTTGAAATCGCTGCAAGTCATGTTTGAATATTTATAGATCTGTACGCGGGTTGGCTTTAGTGTAAGCGCATATGTATGCAGGTTTGGTTCATTGTAGTAGCGTATACAATTTGAGCTATGATATTTGAAGTCACAGGTGGTTCTGGTTGTTGATGGGTTCTGATGACAGTTTAAAGGTGTCAGTGTTCTGCATATCCTGTTTGGTTGATTGTGTTTAGCTTCAGTATTGATGGATGAGAACTAATATTGGATCAGGATCATAATGGCTCATATTTATGTAATCTGATGGACTAGATCTGGGTGCTGACACATATATTGTCCTTATATATGTATTGATCTAGTGTTTGGGTGATTCAGAAGATTGATTGATTATGTGCTTCAATGATATTAATGGGTCCAGTATGAAAATTGGATGAAACGTGGCCTTTCAGATTATGTGTTGTGCTTCAGGAGTATCCAGTATGAAAATGTATGAAACGTGGTACCTGGAGGAGAGAAGATGGTAGGCCGGCGCCTACGTACTAGTATCTTAGCTAGTACAAGAACTATGGGGGTTGTAGCTCCCTTCCAGGAAAGACTGGAGAACGAGAGAGGGTTGTAGCTCTCTGCAGGTAGAAGCCTGCGTACTGGTATAAGATTGCACCAGTACAGAAATATTGTAAAAGGATTTTCTTATTAAGAAGAAGATTGAGATGACTTGCAGCAGGTGGTTTTCTCCCACATTGGGTTTCCACCTTATATCATGGTGTTCATGTGTGATGATCTGTTCTATTTTACTGCACCTGTTTACTGTTAATATGGTTGATAATGTTCTAATGCACTCATTAAGGATCAACTAACTGAATCATAAGAAGTTGTGGAAGTAGCATATATGAATCTGAATATGGAAATGAAAACGTTTTATTGATGTGATAATACTGATTCACCCCCCCCCCTCTCAGTATTATTTCCAACATCTCACTCTAACAACCATTGATGAGTTTGACCATTCTTTCTGGGTGAATGGACGTTGGGTGCGTCTTTCTCATAAACCACTCCCCAAAAATTCTTTTTGCCAACAGGTATGTGATGATCCCACTATGCAAATTTTAGTTGGAGGAAGTGATGACCCGACCACTTGACATTCATAAAAATCTATCTTTATTCAACTGTAAATAATGTATATATGGTTGGTTGCAATTTAGGTTAGGCATCACTTTGTAAATACAAGGATTTCTCTTGTTTTTAGGTGTGTCTAACAAATTGTTGTTCAAACCGATTGAACAACACCAATTTCTTTTTTGTATGTTTTGTTGTCCAATCAACTAAAAAACTATTGTTCAAATTGATTTAACAACACCAATTTTTTTTTTGTGTTTTGGTTGTTCAACCGATTGAACAACACCGATTTCCTTTTCCGTGTTTTTCGTGTTCAATCAAGTGAACAACACCGATTTTTTATATATATATTTTGTTGTTTAATCAATTGAATAGCTGCTATTCAAATCAGTTGAACAACACTGATTTCTTTTTACTTGTTTTGATGTTCAATCGATTGAAGAACACCAATTTATTTTTGCGTGTTTTGTTGTTCAATCAATTGAACAAAACCAATTTTTTGTGTGTATTTTGTTGTTCAATCAATTGAACAACACCAATCTCTTTTTGTGTGTTTTCTATTCAATCAATTGAACAATTGTTGTTCAATCGATTGAACAGCTTCTGTTCGGTAGAACGAACAACTATGATTTATTTTTTGTTGTTCCATCACCGGCCCTTATTTTCCCCATTTTTATCTCCCATGTTTTCATAGTAAAACCATCTATTTGGATTTGGAATTTGTACCTGAGATAAAAGAAAAACAGTGATATTAATACCATTATGACTTGTAAAACCTTTGATGGTCATCTTTATTTTGAAACTGTCCTGGTTCATCTATATAATGAGTGGTTGAATATCTTCTCTTTCGACATATCATAGAATGAATTACTATCTTAATACCATGATGGTTTATTTTTCGCACTTTCAATTGATAAGTCCCTTTGGTATGATGATATAGGGGTGAGGGCATAACTTTCATTGGCATTTTGTTTACTTCTCAGGCTATCCATAACTCTTAAAGAGTAGATGAGCCTCCCTCCCTTTACAATAAAAATATGAAAATATGAAATGCAACACACATGTTCTTAAAGAGGATTGGGGTTCTCATCATGCGTGAGCCTACCATGATCATAAGGGTGTAACAAGTGACATTCCATTATGGCAACCACACTACAGTAATGAACTTCCTGATAATCAAAAGTGTCATAAGGATAGGAGGTCTCATCACGAGCCGACCTAATCACTTTGTTATATCATGGTGGATGGCACTATTATTATCTCATTACCATGCCATCATAGTGGTCTCTTTATAGCAATGAAAAGAAAACTCATCTAAATATTAAAAGGAGGACTCTGGCTCATTTTTGGGGTTAAAAAGCAACCTTGTCGAGGCTATGAATGCCTACTGGAAGTAGTGGCTCTTCTTGTTGTATTGAAGTGCTATGTTACATTGCCAAATATTCATTATCCTATTACTCCCTATTGACTCATTTCTAAAGGTGAATTTACCATTTGAACAACATTTATAACTAAATTAATCAACATGCATGGTAATCTATATCTTTAAATGCATTATATCATTATTGCCCAACCAATTGACACCAAAATTCATTATCATTTACCGTTGGTCATGCATTCATCACCTTTTCCACCTAATGCAAATATCTTTTCACATAATGATCTAGTCTCTATTTTATCCCTTTTACGGGCATTCCAAATCTTTTGACCTGTACTGCTCTAACTATTTTTGGTCATATTTATGCCACTTTGATTGTTGTCTGGATGCATTTATGAATTCCCGACGCCCTTCCCTTTTTCCCAAGCTTTGTGGCTGTGGATGCCCTTTTTTGATTGGACGGGGGATGGTCTCCATTATGGATAGCATGTGTAATGATTATTAAACTACTTCCAAATTGGAGGGGGAAAGGTCTGCATTACGAATGTACGTGCGTAATAATTATTAAACTATTTTCTGATTGGAGGAGGGAAGGTAAGCATTATGGATAGCATGCAAATTAATTATCAAGCTGCACCAAAATCTGCTGATGAGACAAACAACACAATTTCCTTTAATATTCATTCTAAAACAATGTCACTACTCCATTAATAACATTAACGTGTTGTATACAGTTTACGGTGTTGTTCCAAACTATAAAATTGTGAGAAGAGTGCATGCAAAACTGCAAGTGAACCAGCTACTACGAAACAACAACCATGGGAGGAAAATCCATCCACAGTGAACCTACAGTACTCCGAGTATCAGAGCATGCTCACGAAATTCTTGAGCGTGCCCGCTGGTTTCAATAATTGACTAAATTGCAGGGATCCCATGAGGAAATAAAACTTGAATTTTTGCAAAATATCCATAATGGAAGCACGATGGTGAACGGTGGGAGTATAATAGTTTTTGAAGAAGTTATAGTAGAAGTATTTGAACTACTAGTAGAAGGCACAAGATGGAATGATAAACATGTTCTCCTGTAGGATGCAGTTGCAGTATTCCAAGATGAAGATGAAAAATTGGTACGCAAAGTCAAAGGGATTCACCCCATAGCTTTAAAGCAACCATGGCAGGAATTGGAGACCATTTTTCAGAGGTACATCACTTGTGACAGACGTCAAGATGTGGTAAAACATTGACAACTCAAAATGTTTGCCAATCTAAAGCAGAAAGTTACAGTTAATTTGAACTTTTATTTAAATTCTTTATTGCATGATGTTTCTAGTCGGGTCAAGAAGACTAAGGACCCACATTTTGTCATCAACCATCATGGGCTGATCAAATTAATCGTCATTCGTGGACTGCCCCAACAATAATTGACCTAGGATAACCTTGTAAATCCTGCTTTAACCCCACTAGAAGAAAACCTAGAGACTTAACAACAAGGGGTAAGGGTAACAAGTCTGAAAAGGACAAGAAAAAGAATGAATCCTTCTTTGTCCTCGAGTAGGGCCATCTCATATTCCCAGCAGGAGCATACCCCAATTCCAACAGAAAAAGCAGGGCCATCTCACATTCCCTCTCCAAGTCCACAAGATGTTTTTTTTATAGGACTATAAGGAAGAAATGGATCAAGTACTAGAGAATATGGGGACATTCTATGAAGAAAGGAAGCCATATAGAAACTCTAAAGGGAAAAATTACACCCTTAACTAGTCTGCCTCTGCTAGAAGTTCTGGCTGTTCTGAAACTTTGCCATTTTTTCTTCATTTGGAGGGTCAGATGGAATCAGTTCCCTCTATGAATGAACCCCTTGAGAAAGAGGCCCATGCAGAGGAAACCCTCAGGGATGGTGTCATGCGGAAAGAGTCAATTTTGCGGACAAAACCGACCTCCCTAGAAGCTAAGGCTTTCTAGTGACAAACAAGACAACTAAACACTACCTTTCTCTAAATATGCATTTAGAATACAAGTAATCAGGTGTTCATAACATACCTTTAGTCCAACGCTTTGTAGTAGTCCAGCCTCGCCGTTCCGAATGAGCTCCTCCTTCTCTTCGAAACCTGCATTCACTAACAAGCCAAAAGATTAAATAGCACCTGAATAACTTATAAAATAAAACATATTCATCATACAGACCAAGGAGTATATGAAACAAATCATGTATAACAATCTGTTGAGAAAAGTGAGCTTAATTGTATTAAGTAGAAACAAAAGAAACCATTACAACCTGAGCCTTGGCGTTGTGCAGGTCCCTCCTAGGGTCCAGCAAGAGTTCTCCTTTACTTTGATCAGCTCACCCCCACTTCCAAATAAGGCTGGGAAAGGATGGGAATCTCTCGTCTCAAGCTCTATAAGGGAGTCCTAATTCCAGCAGCATCTACCCTTAGGAATGTTCAGCTTTCAACCTCCCCTCCCTCTGGCCCAATGCCTGTATTTATAGTGCTCTAGAGGAAGTTAATCAGGTCCACCATCAATGGGATAAGCCCCTCTTTGAATGGGATAGCTCCCCTCTTGATGGGATAAGTTCCTCTTTCATAGGGATACATGAACCATCTGGAGGCGCTCAATACATGTCAAACAAGCTTCTAGAATGCTCTAGAAATGACCACAAGTAACGTTTTTGAAGTGAAACTTGCGCCTTTTGACCTTTACAGGAGTACGCACCCACCCCTTTACAGACAGAGCGTACAAGTACGCAGGTATTGTGAACTTGGGGTGCGTACACGCAGGTAAGGCTAAGAGAAACTGCGTACCCAGAGATATATAGATTTTTAAAGACTTTCTCTCTTTCTTGGAGTTTGACATGAAGAGCATAGGTATGAGACTTGCCAAGGAGGATAGTATGACAGTTGATGGAGCCATACTAACTGCAAATAGTCATGGTGACAAATTTTAGTGTAACAGGTTGCCCCCTAAAGTCCGAAGCCTGTAGTAGATTAGGGTTTCATATCATCTAGGAAGGGTGAAGTACTTTATCATTTCAAGGATTATCTTGTGGAGAGCCCAGTCGGAACCTGCAAATATTCAACACAAAATACATGTATGAGATCATATCATCGCTGAGGTAGGCATTCCCATACTCAGATCAAAAACTTTAACTAACAAACTAACTACTGCTCTGATACAGGAATGATTTCGCAGTACATCATAATCATAGACTTGTGTAGACACAATATGGACGCAACCATCTGTTTATAGTTGGTCTACTATACAATGAATACAAAACTCCTCGCAGCCTGGATGGTGGAAACTAGATCCAGGGTCTTCATTTCTACTTCCGGAAATAGTACGATTCTATCCATGCGAATAAATGAGTTGATGTCGAACATGGTAGAAACCACTTGATTACCAGTCAATGATGTAAACTGTTAACAAGTGTGAGAGAGACCACCAGTGATGTCAATGGTTCTCAAAGTACCCAGTACAATCCATGAGATGTGAATGAATGAGTTGATGTCGAACATTTCACGGAATCCTTCGATCGAGAGTCAATGATGTAAACCGTCTTCAAAGGCGAGAAACCTGCTATTGATGCATGCAGATTTCAAGGTACTGACGATTTCTAGGTCATCTTTCTAGATAATGTGCTGATGTCGATAGAAAGAGACCCGTTGCAGGCAAGCCCACAACACGAAATCATAGATCAAGTTGAAGAAATGTAGCTGTAAGGACTGACTCAGGGATGGTCGAGATGGATGACGTGTATTTTGCAGATGAATGGTTTATCTGCAGTGACCTCTTGAACACATAACGACACAACAAATGGCTTGGTGACATTTGACCCAAAGTTAATACCCGGCTGAAGACTTTCAATGTGGTTTGATCAACTGTGAGGCAAAGGATTTCCCAACCCAGGTGAATGAAAAGTGTCGTGTTCAAGAGTGGTGATAAGGCTTCTTCTGAGACAAAGGATAACAAATAGGCTCATTTTTCTCTCTTTTCCCCCACCATTTCTGGCAAGTACCTCTTTATTTTTTACAAGCTTGAGGAGGATAACATATGCTTGATTATAAGCTCATCCTTCGGATGAGTCCAACTTAGTTTTGATTCAAACCCTAAGAAGGAGTGGTCTGTTCCTGTTTGTAATCGAACAGGTCCTTTACTGTGAAATTTTAACGAGTCCAGTATAGGAGAAACTCGGCATTTTTCAATTTTAGAGAGTCTGAAAAAACTTAAGAAAACTCCAGGTTTGAACTTTTTCGTAAATTTGTGTCTCCCAAGCCCGAAAAAGTATAAAATAATACTTGAGAGAACCGCTTGATCTTGCGACCAAGGAGTACTTTCATGATTAGTGACTTTGACCTGAAAGGTAAAAAGCGATCAAGGACACGTCATTTTATTTCCAGTATCGAATTTGAAACGACAAAAATACGGTAATATTTTCCTGTTTTTACGGTCAGAAAAGGGCTATAAGGGGACCGTGTTTTAATTCCATTTTAACGAGTGTAAAAGAAACGCTCGGCAATCTTTTCATGTTTTAGGAGTCAGAAAAGGGCTTAAAAGATGACTCTAATGTTTTTGTTTGTGAGAAATGACAATTTTCCCTGAAAATCCTTTTATCCTGCACAAGAACCAACACATTACTCATACCTGTTTAAAGATAGATAAAAATACTTTGAAAAATACCTTTTCACGGTGGAAAATAAACAAATTTGACATTTATTTACTCAAAAAACCTATAAAAAGGGCTTTTACCATTTCATTTTTACCATTTTACTGTTGAGGAGAGAAGAAGGGCTTTTGGCAAGAAACTTCCCGTGGACATTGCGGAGAATCCGACCGTCGAAACCGAACGCCGTCTCATCAGGTATTCTACAACATCATCCCTTGCATTTCCATCCGTTTAGAATTTGTTTTTAAGCTTTAGTTTCATTTTTTGGAGGCCTTGGGGTTTCAAGGTCCGCTTTTCGGGGTACGCAGGTGCTCCATGGGTGACCTACGTACCCGACATTTTCTCAGTTGGGAAAATGCCGGGCGTATACAGCTTGCCTTAAGAGAACCTGCGTACATACGCCCTGTCCCTAAAGGCGGGCTGCGTACACCGCGGAGAGGATTTTCAAACTCCCATTTCTCCAAAATGAACCAAAAAATTTTAAATTTATGGACTCTAACAGATGTTTTATGGTGTGTAGATTGCCCACCATGCTTGATTGGCGCAAGAGAGAACACGAAGATGTTGATTTGGCCACGATTAATCACCAACCTTCCATTGATGCTTTGAAGGCATGCGGTCTTTACAAATACTGGGCCATACCTTGCATGAGGGCCCATGTGCACTTTCTAGAGTGGCTGGTTGAAAGGTGGAACGTTCAGGATCAGTGCTTTTACATTGGAGGGCACTAGCTCGAGATAGAGCCCTCAGATATTTACTTTCTCACTGGTTTGCCCAAGAGGGGCGAACAATTGACTCTGTCCGGGACTAGGCCGGGTGGCCAGTCCATTGCTAGTCTCCGACTAGAGTGGTGTAATAATCAAAACCAGGATAAGGGGATAGAGATTAAAAAGATATCCCGACCTGAACTTATGGTAATTTCCTTTACAGTTACCAGACTTTGCGGGGATGCCACTTTGCACATTTCCACTGGATCCCAGATGCGGATGGTGGTTGATTGTTATCGGGCACCATTTTCAACTGGTGCGATGCTGTGTTGGCCAACTTAAAGGGCCAACTGACTAGGACCAAAAACGGACAGCTGAAGACTTTTGGTTATGGGCCTTTAGTTGTGAGTTTTGCCCTAGAGAGGGTTCCGATGCTGATCCCACAGCAGCTCACTGTTGAGGTTGGGCCTCCCCGAGAGCCTAAGTTGATGCGATGGGTTGCGGTGATGGCCCGTCATCCTGACGAGGGCACGGAGGTTGTCCGATTTAGACCGGAGTATTTTCACTGGTTGGAGAACCAGGTCTTCTCGATACAGGATTTTCCTTATGCCGGAGTTGATTTTTTTGGAGATCCGGACATGATTCTTCCACCGGGAGAACAGTGGGATGACACAGGTACTTCATTTTTCACAAGTTTTTAAATTATCTATTTTTTTTTGTTTTTATATCGTCTCAAAGCTGACAGTGACAAGTTTCAAAATGCAGATGTAGGTCCACAGCGTCCAGCCAATCTCCGGCCTTTCGAGAGGAGAGTACCAGTTGCACCAGCACCGGCCCCACAGGACGCGGCCGCAGAGACCTTAGCTGAGTTGGAACAAGACCTAGAGCGTCTTACGGCATACATACCAGAGACGACTATAGATGATATTCCTATCAGGCTTCAGCGCTATGTCGTCGCAGTCCCATGACCTTTTAGGAGGTTCTTGTGTAGGGTAGCCCGTGCAGTGGTGTCGTATAGAGAGCATCACCAATGATTGGATGATCACTTTTGTAGACACATGTGACATTTTGGTTTTTTGTACTTATCATTTTTGCCGATCATAAGGTGTTTTTCAACCTATGATCGAAGACGATGTATTTTTTGACACACTCCTATCTATATATATCATTATTACCGGCTTATCTTGTTAAACATGTGTGATGAAATGTTTTTTAAATTTACATGTATGATTATCGCAAATGTCTGTCTAACATTCGAGAAGCAATTGCATCTGCTAATGTATTTAAAGACCTTGGAATATGCTGATATTCAATGTAATCAAATTCACGTTCCAAGAGACACACTCTCAAAAATAACCTTAATAACACTGGATTTATAATGGCATACACTCTATTAAGCTGTAATACAACGAGTTCAGAACCTAACCTCACTATCAAAATCCGAATCCCAAATGAAATAGATTCAGACAATAATTCAATCACTGCACTCTATTCTGCAATGTTGTTTGTTGTTTGACCGAGGCTCACCCCATGCATAGAAACTAACTCGTCAGAGGGCGAATAAATAACCCAAGCTGCGGAAGAGATATTCCGTGTACTACGACAAGCACCATCAGCGAATCGAATGTACGTTTGGAGAGGCGTCGACATCTGCAATATCAAGAGTAAAACCAAGATAAGTCAGAATAACGACGAAAAACACACTCTCTAAGCTAAGCACACTGTCTATACTAACAAACACACCAGCTAGAAAGAAAAATCTAACCTAACTAAATCTCCATACCCATCATTTAAGCATAATACCTCTTTAGGTAAAGTCCATTCTTGGGTTTACCCAAAGAGTCCCCATCAAAATCTACCAGCTCATAGGCCCCTTTTGCTAACTTACGCTTGACAATGTAGGGCCCATGCCACATAGGAACGAATTTTCCAGCACCTAATTTATCGTTAGCTTGATCATATAATAGCACTAGGTCTCCTTCCGAAAAATTCCGAGGGCTCACATTTCGATCATACTGAGCTTTCATACGTTTTGCGTGAGTCTCGATTGCCAATGCAGCGTCACGTCGAGTCTCATCTAATTGAGCTAAGTATAACAAATGCTTCTCCTCTTCGGAAGTAGCTGGAAGTAATTCGACAGCCATTTGAAGTGACGGGATTTCGCATTCAATGGGCAGCACAACTTCCAAACCATAAACTAGTTGGAAAGGAGTGAACCCTGTTGATGTTTTCACTGAGGTTCGGTACGCCCAAAGCACGGAAAATAACATGTTGTGCCAATTTGACCGATGAATACCAATGATTCGTCGAATCATGATAACTAAAACTTTGTTGATGGACTCAACCAGACCATTTGCTTGTGGATAATAAGGAGTTGAGCTATCGTGACGCAAACCAAGCTGGCCTGTAAGTTCTGTCATCATAACATTTCGAAAATGGCGCCCATGGTCAGTGATTATCACTTGTGGGACACCAAACCTAGCAATAATGTGATTGAATACAAAAATTGCAGCTGTCTTGCCGTTTGCCTCGAATGTAGGCATCGCCTCGGCCACTTAGTAAAATAGTCAACCGCAAGGATGATATACGCATGCCCCCGGCCGAGTGAGGGTTACATGTAATAAAATCGATACCCCATTTGGCAAAAGGACCAACGAAAATTATAGGGTGGACAGGAGCAGGTGGTGTGCGCATCTTGCGATCAAACACTTGACAGTTGTGGCATTTCCGAACCGCAATAATACAGTCTTTAAACAAGGACGGCCAGAAGTAGCCAGCGCGCAATATCTTTTGGGCTGTGGCATACCCAGACATATGACCACCACACGCTCCAGAGTGATAGTCATTCAAAACCCTTTCAGCTTCCTCGTGAGCTAAGCAACGGCGAAAAACCAAGTCCGCCCCACGGCGATAAAGAGTATCTCCAATAATTTTGTACTGTTGGGACTGGAATCGAATTTTCCGACGTTCCGACTTTGAAACTTCGGGCTGAAAGGATTGGGTCTGGAGATAGACGATTATATCTCCATACCACGGATCTAAAGTGCTGATGAGAAACAAAGATTCGTCCGCAATGGGTTCCTTGGCCATAGTTTCCGTGTCAGCACGCGGGAAATCACACATCAACTCTGCAAAAACTAAAGATTTCTTAGACTTAGATTTTTCAAATTCCAAGTTGAACTCCTGCAGGATAACGATCCATTTAGAGTACTTTCCCCCTAGCAATTGTTTAGTCAAAATGTAGATCATAGGGTTGCAATTCGAAATGACTGTAGTTTTACGGAGAAGAATGTAGTGACGAAAACGTTGGACAGCTTGAACGGCTGCCATGGAAAATTTCTCCACATGTGAATATTTGAGCTCAGTGGGATTTAACGTCCGACTAAGGTAATAGATCACATGTTCCGTTCCGAATTCATCTTCCTAGACTGAGACCATTCCAATGGTGGAATGAGCGGCGGTGAGGTACAAAAAGTAATCCTGGTTGTAGTTGGGAGGATGCAGCAACGGTGCATGGGTCAACGCGTGCTTGAGTGCATCAAAAGATTTCTGAGCTATCTCATCCCAAGAGAATTGAGCATTTTGTTTCAACAACCGGGTAAAACCCTTGGTAATCTCGGCGTAGTTAGGAATGAATCGACGTAAAATGTTTGCTTTCCCCTGCAAACTTTGGAGTTGGTGAAGACTCGAAGGAGGAGGAAATTTGATGATAGCTTCTACCTTCGAGGGATCGACGCGGATGCCGGCTTTTGAAACTACAAATCTCAGCAATCTTCCCACTTCTATACAGAAGACACATTTGTGTGGGTTCAACCGAATCCGATAATGCCTACACCTCATGAATATTGCTCGTAAATGGACAAGGTGATCAGCTCGACGTAAGGAGTGAGCGGGCAAATCATCGAGATACGGTTGCACAATGTGTTTGATGTCATGAAATGCATAAGACATCGCCCTTTGAAAAGTGGCTCCGACATTCTTAAGCCTAAAAGGTAATTTGCAATAAGACAATGTCCCCCATGGACAAATGAAAGCCGTTTTTGGTTGATCGGCAGGTAGAATATTGATTTGGTTGTAACCGGAAAAACCGTCCATAAAGTAAAATATTTCACTGCCGGCACAATCATCAATTATTTGATCGATATAGGGTGTTGGATAGTTGTCCTTGGGACAAGCACGATTGATATCCCTATAGTCGATACATATTCTTATTGTTCCCTATTTTTTGTTAACCAGAACAATATTCGATACCCAATCCGTTAACGGGATCGGATAAATGAAACCTGCTTTCAACAGCTTCTCAACTTCTGCTTTAATTGCAGCCACTTTTCGTGGGTGAATCTGACGCAAACGTTGCCAGACGGGTTTAGCATTCGGGTAAGTCTTGATCTCATGGACAACAATTGCAGGATCAATTCCTGGCATTTCCTCATAGGACCAGGCAAACACGTCGCGGAATTCTTGAAATAGGGCCTTGTATGCATGAATTTCATCATCTGAACACGAGGCACCTATATGAATGTGCTCAACAATTCCGGGCTTGACTGAAATGTCAATGGGAATAGTGCGAGAAATGTTTCCCAAATTTAGCTCTGAATCAGGATGTTTCATTGGATTCTGAGCTTCTTTGACATATTCAGCTGTAAAGATTGATGAGAAATCGTTTTCAAAACGATCATCCTCAGGTAAAAACGAAGATTTATGATGGAGATCTTCCCATGGTAAATCTTCTACGCACAAGATTTCACAAAGTTGTTCATCAGATGAAACAACTTCGGGAAAAGTTATTAACTCCGAGGTTGACGCGAAAAGGGATTCCTCACGGACCACATTCATTTGGTCGATTTTGGTTGAACTCAGGTCGGTAAAAGACTGCACGACTTCATAGGCAATTTCATATGGACTCAAAGGCATTGTGTCACCAAATGAGTCTATCTCATATTCAGAAGGAACGATCCAAGGATCTTCATAAACAATGGTGTCTGAAGTAATCATATGAATAGTTGCAAATGAAGACACGACGTTGATCGGAGGAAAAGGAAAAGTTCCCAGTAAATCGGCATCTTTAACTAATCCTACGCCAACATCCTTGTAAGGGATAGTCATTTTACCAACATGCTGGATACTCTCTGAAGAGGTTGGGTCAGATGAAAAGTAAGCCAGCTGGTCTATGGTTACGATCTTGCCATTATATGGAAAATTTATTACTCTGAAGACCGACGAAACGACCGCTGTCATAGCGTAAGACCAACTTCAACCCAAGAGAAGGTTGTAGTCTAGAGGGGCATCAACCACCTCCACATCTAGACTAACGGTTTTTCCTTCAACCCCTATAGGAAAATCCTGTAGAATGCCAAACGTATGGAACCCAGGGCCATCAAAGGCCTTAAGAATTGTCGGGGATTGATTTAGTGAAGGAGAACCAAGCGATCTCCAGCACTGTATCGACATAATACACGTGGAAGCTCCCTCATCAATTACAGTCCGATGAATAGGCCTATTTTTGACTATCACTGGGATCTGGAAAGCCATCTGATGAGGCAAACGCGGTGTACTATTTTCTAGATCGAAGATTATTAGGTTCGGGTCTTGAACATCAACAGCTCCTATAGCCGACAAAAGTAATTTTCGCTGTGCTGGGCATGATTGCAGCACTTCTAAAGCCGACATTGGTGAGGGTGAAACAACTAAATCCTCAACAATGTTGTAATTCTGGGCCGCTCTCGCATGTGGATTGAAAGCAGACCTTCGAAGTACACCCTTGGCGGGCGGTTTGATTACTAAGTTAGGGTTAGGTTTCTCGATCTGTAGTGGATCGGAACTGGGAGTTGAGGTTGATGGATTTGAATGAGAAGATTCTGCTTCTTTCGATCCATCAACAGGACTTTTACTACCATAATCTTGCGATCGAGTCACAATCCTTACATGAGACATCATCAATATGGGTTCTTTGCTGGCACTCGAGGAAGAACCTATCATCTTACTCTCCTGCTTTGGAAATGGATCTTTCAAAACAGCAGGAGTTGGGGAACCCTTGACGATTTTCACAACCTCGGCCCGATGAGGGCAATCTCTTGTAAAATGATCCTCTTCACAAATAAGACAAGGATATCGAGGTTTGCGCTTTTCGTCATTGGTTTCCAACTTTTCTGTTTTCTCCTTCTTACTTTAACAGAAATCAAAGTTAAAAAATCTATGACAATCAAATCAACTCTATTTCACCCAAAAGCAAATCTAAGAGAAATTCACCTAAAAGTAAATCTAATGAGGCAAAAGCCTAGCAAGTATGATTCCAGGATGTTTTACTCAGTCAAAATTTAACTAAGGACTAGTTAATGCAGAATCAAAAACCAGTCAAAAACAAAAATCAAAATCTTTTGTTATTTTTCTTAAGAATAAAATTCAAATTTCAATCAACAAACTTTTTCTAGATTCGGAAAAGAGACAACACAAAGGTAGGTTTCTCACAAGGGTGGATTTTATGAAAGGTCTGACTCCTAAGAAGACTGAAAAGACCAGGGAGATCCAAGGTTTTACAACTTCTAAAGCCAAAGTCACTACAGGACCAGTGCAAAAATCAAACCCTAGGGCAAAATCTCTATGAATTTCACTAAAACTCTTGACACTGATGAAACAAGCTTAGGTGAAGATTTATGGCAGATAACCAGTGGATCTGGGCAGAAAAAACAAATTAAAAACAAAATCTAGAAGGAAAAAAAGGAGAAAATTGAAATTTTCGCAATTTTGACACGGTATGCAGGCAACCTGTTTGCACAGGTGCATGTACGCTCTGTGCACAAAACTGCAGTGCGTACAGGTACGCACTGTGCTTAACTCAGAGGGTGCGTACTGCTAGCAAAACCAAGAAAAACTAAAATCTAATTTAACCCTAAGCTATCCCACCCAAATACACAGTCAAACAGCCAAAAACCAGAAAACAAACGACTTTTCTCAGATCAAAGTTTCACACAAAGGGAAAATCATTCACATCAATGGAGTTCCCCAGCGGAGTCGCCATTTTGTCATGCAGAAAGAGTCAATTTTGCAGACAAAACCGACCTCCCTAGAAGCTAAGGATTTCTAGTGACAAACAAGACAACTAAACACTACCTTTCTCTAAATATGCATTTAGAATACAAGTAATCAGGTGTTCATAACATACCTTTAGTCCAACGCTTTGTAGTAGTCCAGCCTCGCTGATTCGGATGAGCTCCTCCTTCTCTTAGAAACCTGCATTCACTAACAAGCCAAAAGATTAAATAGCACCTGAATAACTTATAAAATAAAACATATTCATCATACAGACCAAGGAGTATATGAAACAAATCATGTATAACAATCTGTTGAGAAAAGTGAGCTTAATTGTATTAAGTGGAAACAAAAGAAACCATTACAACCTGAGCCTTGGTGTTGTGCAGGTCCCTCCTAGGGTCCAGCAAGAGTTCTCCTTTACTTTGATCAGCTCACCCACTTCCAAATAAGGCTAGGAAAGGATGGGAATCTCTTCTTTCAAGCTCTATAAGGGAGTCCTAATTCCAGCAGCATCTACCCTTAGGAATGTTCAGCTTTCAACCTCCCCTCCCTCTGGCCCAATGCCTGTATTTATAGTGCTCCAGAGGAAGTTAATCAGGTCCACCATGAATGGGATAAGCCCCTCTTTGAATGGGATAGCTCCCCTCTTGATGGGATAAGTTCCTCTTTCATAGGGATACATGAACCATCTGGAGGCGCTCAATACACGTCAAACAAGCTTCTAGAATGCTCTAGAAATGACCACAAGTAACTTTTTTGAAGTGAAACTTGCGCCTTTTGACCTTTACAGGAGTACGCACCCACCCCTTTACAGACAGAGCGTACAAGTATGCAGGTATTGTGAACTTGGGGTGCGTACACGTAGGTAAGGCTAAGAGAAACTGCGTACCCAGAGATATATAGATTTTTAAAGACTTTCTCTCTTTCTTGGAGTTTGACATGAAGAGCAGAGGTATGAGACTTGCCAAGGAGGATAGTATGACAGTTGATGGAGCCATACTAACTGCAAATAGTCATGGTGACAAATTTTAGTGTAACAGATGGAAATCAACCAGAGGTTACTGTTCCATTGGAATCCCCAATGAATGAGAACCATACAGAAGAAACCCTGGAGGATGAAAATAAACTAGGGGATACTATCGTAATGAAGTATCTAGAGGATGAGGCCCATACATAAGAAGACCCTGAAAAATGATAATCACTCAGGAGATACTATTCTATTAGAGTCCCATGAGAGAGAATCCCGTGAATAAAAAGACCTGGAAGACAAGAATCTATCAGGAGACATTGCTCCATTAGAACCTTATCCGGATATTGGCATAGCTCCTCCTGAACCTGAAACAAACAAAACTATGCCACCTTCAAACAAAAAACCCCACGATGAAGAAAACGTATAATGATATATTGAGGAAGCTGCTTAAGAAGTACAGTAAGGAGAAGAAAATAGTTAAGCAACTGAGAGAATGGTTGAAGGAAGCAATTAGGGTCCAGAAGTTGAAAGTGAAATGGACCCAAACGGAACACTCTTCTTTAGAGGATATTGAAACCAAGATTTAACATCCTTTTGTTTGATCAAAAGTGACCCAAACAAAGCAATGCCCTTTAAAGAATATTTAGACTCAGACTGAAGGTCCTTGCATTTGCTCAATGGAAACCCAAACAACCTTTCCCACTATAGATGTTGTTGTCCAAACCAATTATGAGGAAGACACCCAGGAAGACTACTATACACCCCAAGGAATAGTTGAAGTTGTTGTTTAATCTTATTTTGAAGGAAATTCCGAACCTGATTGTTGTATGTCTCGAGAAGCAACTGAAGTTGTTGTTCAAACTGATTCAAAGATAACACATGATTATGAAACTCAGATAGAGGAAGCACCTTACTACGTTCCTTTGGTAAGGGAAGTTGTTATCATAAAATTGTAAAATGAATTAACCAAGACTCAACAGGAGTTGGCTCAACATAAGGAAGAAGTAGTTCCGTTACAAGTACATCATGAATTGTGATAGAAGTTCGAGGGACTTACTGTAACATAAGACGGAACTTTCACCATTTTCAAAGATGATAAGAAGAAAGTAGAGAAAGCACAAGCCAAGCTATAGAAGGCCAAGGAGAAAAATGAAACTATTTGTTCTCTTTACTATGATGCACTACCTTGTCGATCCCCTACCACCAATTATGCGTTATTCTTGTTAGAAAGATACCTCTTACTGAAGGTGAAAGATGTCAAGGCTCGTAAGTTAGTGGAATTCAAGACCACTCCAGACTTTTTCAAATGTTTTAAGGAACGAAATGAACATGTACAATGCCTCTTATGTGAATTATACATGCATAATTTTTTCTTGGAGGATGAACTATATAATAATCTTGGCTTCTTCATTGGGGATATTCAATTTCAAGATTTTCTTTCTTTTTCTACCAATCAAATTAAATGGGCTAAATTCGATAACACTTTTCAAAAAGGGGAATATGGTATAGATTTATAGGTTAGGGGAGAACCCACGAAACCCCTGCATCTTTATGTCCAACATAAACAGTTCATGAAACGAACCAGAGTTGTGGCTCAATTAGGACCACTCCACATAGATATCATACAGGCAGGAAAGGAATAATTTCATGAAATTAAGAAGGAAGCTTTTCCAACAACAAGACAAAGATAGGAAGCTTCCACCAACCATGTCAGGAACATGAAGCCATTTAGGTATAGAAGTTTCAAAACTGCCTATAATTTCCTACAGAGATACAACAATATGGTCCTAAGCATGGGCCCTGACTAGATAGTGTGCCACTACAGATGTCCTATTATCTCGTACCCTCTTGATGGGTATTACAATGATTATAATTTTCCAGATTACTGTGTAAACCAGGCTTTTGTAATCCTTAAACAAAAAAACGGTTTTAGGCTATATAAGGAATAATTTTACCTTGCGTATTCCTTAACACAACATCACCTCAATCATCTTATTGCATGAGGACATGAAAAAGGTAAGCATGGGAGTATGTTTGGCCATTGAAATTGTATGTTTTATCCTCATATTAACTTAATTTATCATTCATCTTTATGTGTTTATCTTCTTTTTAGGAATAAATATTGAAGAAACAATTGTAGAAGCTCAATAAAACTGATCACTAACGAATTGGGTAAATTTGGGCAAGAAAAACTAGGTTTCACTATATTTATATGCAGGAGCATGAATTGAATAATTTTTGTTCAAACGAAAGAACAATAGACACCAAGAAAGGAAAAGGACAATGTCTTGATTGTGAAGGATAGTGGGAGACCAGGAGAACCAATTATATTATGTGATGAAATAAGATTGTTAGTTGTGAAATCCTCATGATCTCGTGATCCTAAGGGTTCGCTTTTATCCGTCTATCTTTCCTAGGTTATATAAAGCCAAAAGGTGAAATGAACAGCTAGTTATAAATTTCAAGATGGTAACTATTCATTTTGACACAGAGTACTTTCATTACTAGGACGTTGTAACTCTATTATCAATTTTAATGAAGAAGACTGTGTTCCACCTATAATCGCATTTTGAGTATCTTTTGACAGTGACTTCTGTAGACTTTGGGCTCGGTCGATAGGAGATTTAACGCTTTAATTGTGTCATATATATTTATGTTTATTCTTACACTTTTTTATTGTTGTTGGCTCATGAAATTAGAATTATTCTGATTGTTGTGACTATTGATTATTATGATTTTCTTTTTCCATTCAAGCTAGACTCTAGATCTTTTGTGTTTTGTATCCACATGTTAATATTTACCGAATTGCTTAGGTTGGTTTAAGTATTTGATTGTTGCTCATTCTGAAATAGTGTTATCAGAGATCTTAAGCTTACAATTGATTACTTTCCGTGAGATGTTTGAATAGGCACTTGTTATTCATTTGTTATTGCCTTCTTTCATGTGACTGAATTATTGCCTTTACTAGTTAAGATTTGCTAAGAGTGATTCCTTTTGCTTGCATTCTGATTCAGTTCTCTGCATCATAAATTAAAGTAGAATTTAAAATGCTTTAAATATTTATTTCAGAGTTGTTTTTGATTGAACTTCAGGAATTAGCTATTAATGATTGCAATGATCAGCCTCTGAATTCACTTGGATAGACAATGCTGAACACTCTTGAAATAAATAGAATTTCCTTGGTTGATAACTAATGTGGGAATTAAGGTTGATTTTAATAGTCATCTTAGTGCACCAACAACAACGTTCTAAAAGTCGTCTTATGTATAACCTCATATTTTATGCATTACTAATGATATCCAGTTTGTAGATCAATCTTTCAAAAGGCAGTTACCCCCCTCACTTGATCAAACAAATCATCGATCTGAGGTAGGGGATATCTGTTTTTTATGGTTAATTTATTTGCCTGTCTATAATCAATACACATTCTAAATGTGTCATCCTTTTTCTTAACAAATAGTATTGGGGCTCCACATGGCGACACACTCGGTTTGATATAACCTTTATCTAACAACTCCTGTAGCTACATTTTCAGTTCTAACAGTTTGCGAGCACTCATTCAGTAGGAGGCCTTGGATATACGTGTATAAGTTGGCACTAATTGAATCAAGAAATTTATGTTTCTCTGAGGGTGTAACTTGGGAATTTCTTAAGGAAACACATCCTAGAATTCTCTTATTATACGTAACTTATCTCCCCATTCGTTTTATGTTTGTTGTTCATATTTTTCGACATGAACCATATAAAATTGACACCCCTTCCTTGCTATTCTTTTCAGCTGCAATGTTGTTATTTTTTTGACATAGACAGGTTTTAGTTTTCCTCTTATCAAAAAGGATTTTCCTTATGAGTCGATACAACTCACAATCTTCTCTAAACAATTTACATCAAATTTTTATTGTTCCAACCAAGCCATCCAAATTAGGAGGTCATATGACCCTAAGGGGAGGATTTCTAATTTGATTTCCATAAGGTAACCATTTAAATCCACTACGCATTGTTTTAACACATGGGTCACTTTCTGTTTGGTACCAGTGGCTAGCTATACCAGTCAACGACTTCGAAATTTTTCTGATTTTAACTTACAGTTTTCCATAATCTGAGGACTAATATAGCTTAGACTAGCTATAGGGTCTATTAAAATAGACACATTGTTTTTGGATAATACCTTCAATATCAATCATTGTAGATTGGTGGTCTACCTGTTGGTGCTCCAATGTCGTTGTAATTCTCGAAATGCTCTTGCCACATTTTTCACTGTAGATGCCTCATGTGCCACTTTTTCATTCTAAATGGACCTGGGGTTGTGGGGGAAATCCTGCAACAGATGTGGTTCAACACAACCCCAAAATTTTATTGGCTCCCTCTATTTACCTCATATGCCATTCTTGCTACCCAATTCTACAGTTTTTTAGCAGTGTAAGATTGTGTTGGTTAACTTTGTTCTCCATTGTTAATTTTTTTCCACTGGAGATCCTTACCAGATTTATTTAAATAGGTCAGCTTCTACTACATCAAATTCATCCCCATATTGTTTTTATCCTTTGTCTGCTAGGGTCTGGAACCTTCACTCTGATTTCTGAACTACTAGTATCAAGTTCTATCCCTATGGACTACTTTATCCATAGACCTAGGATTATCAAATTCGATTATTTCTTTATACACCACTGGTAAATAGGTCAAAAAGCTCTGCACCTTGGCCTTTTCTTCTCTAACGTAGGGCACATCATTAATTAAGTTCATGAACTTGGTCACAAAATCATCGTTGGTAAGTTGCCTCAATCCTAATTCATGGAATTATTTTGCCCAGTTGTCATAATATCTCTTGCTCAAATAGAGAGCTTTAAATCTATGTTGGAAGTCCTCCCACGAAACAATTTTCTCATCCAGCACATGTATAACTTTTATCTCCTCCCACCATAAGGTGGCCTTTCCCTCCAACTAATAAAAAACCAATCTTGCTTTTAGGTTGCTTTCAGATTTATACAACTGAAAGTAATTGAATATATTCAAGAGACAAGCTTTCGAATTCTCCTCCCTCTCCCCATCAATGGTATGAGGTTTTATCTTTTGGAAGTATCCTTGTAATTCCCTCTTTATCTTATCCTTATGGGATTTAGAATATGTTTTATTAGATTCTTCATCACCTTCAGGAGGCATCGATCCTGCTGATTTCCATTTCGACCCTTCCATCTCAACACTCTTATGACTAGATTTCTCATCCCATTCTCTAATCAATTTCTCTTGTTACTGAATGAATTTTTTTAATCACTCATTGCTACTCTAGAGTTGTGTTAATTCTTGTTTCAAGTTCCTTACTATCTTTTCAAACTGAGCAGGCATTGAAGCACCACCTTCTCTTAGTTCCATGTATAGATCCTCCCCTCTCGCAATTGTTGGGGGAAAATCCTCCATCCTTCATTCTTTCACTAAAAACAATCCAATAAATATCAAACAGTTTCCTTCTACTATCAATTATTTGCAACAATAATAAATAATGGGGCCTCTATTTGAGCCCAGTGTAGAAATATGGGATTTGATACCATTTTTCACGTGCCAACCTATAACACCATTCATTAATACTATAACTTGTTTTTCTTTGTTTCCCTATGGTTACATGGATTGAATAGCGTTGAATGCCTAATCCCTGATTAATCTCTTGCTTTAACTCTATGGATATAACATGTTTTACACCTTCGCATATTTTTAAGGTTGAATACACTTGGCTAAGTTCAATTTTATTGTTTAATATGTTTTCTATGAGATAATTTCTCACCCATGAACCCTACCCTTATATCCTAAACTCCTATGTCTCCATATTTCAAAAGCATTATGCTTAATCCATTTCCCATGCCACTACTGACTAAGGTTAATTCTAATGGTGGATTTCGCTTGGATAGCAGTAGGTATTAGGACCCATCATTCATAATGTCATATGGATAGTTGGAAATCAACCCTCTCTCCCATCCTCTTGCATTGTTCCACTGACTCCAAAACATGTCGTTTCATCTTCCACTCGTCTTGGTTCACATGGGTTTGTACCACCACCCTACCTCCTCACTTATGTTGATGTGATACGACATTTATGGTCATGATATCCCATCGAACATCTATGGTGGAGATTCACCTGGTGAACCCTAATCCCTCCACCAAACAATCTTTCGGTCATTGTTGAGACTATATCACTGAGCCATGGGGAGGGCTTGGTCATTTGACCTGGTGTTCTATAGAGTTACTTTTCCACTGCTCTGAACCCTTTCCTGGAAGTGTTCTGGTCTCGCCTGGGCATTCCTAGAGTAGTGAGTCTGCACCGTTTTATCCAACTATGCACAATAACCATGTTTGGGGTGGTAGGAATGCAACAGGTAAGCCTGTATTAAAGTTCTAAATTATTTATTTGCCTTATTTATCTTAAATTAATGCCTTAATCAATTCTTCCTCATATGAATCTTATGTGCAGGTCAACCTTTAATTCATCCATGGTAATCGCCAATTTTGGAACCCCATGAAGGAGGCATCCTTCACCACTACACAAATACAGTAACAACCATTTCACTTTGGTGTAAGGCTAACCAGTACTTTATTCATTCTACCCCTGAGCTTCCTAATGTTTTACTGGGTTACATCTTTCTTTCTTGTTCACAGACTAGTCTGGAACCACATTTTAGCTCAGCGATCGTTACAAAGGTAGGCATTTCAACTCTGTTTTCTATTTCATTTTTCCATGTACATTTCTCATTCTAAAGAGGTTGAAAATGCTAACATAATTCATACATTTGGGTTTTTGGCATAGGTAATGCCATTCACTCTGCAATTTCAGGTTCCTATGTATCATGGCCAAGAACAAGGGCTCTCTGACAAAGAAATTGTCTCTTTCTAGGTTGGATTTTTCTCTCACCTATTGTGCGACCCACTTTTGTAATTGGTGAAGCATCCTTAATTTTCTTTTGAAGAACTTGTGCTTTATTATCCTGCATTTCCTATGGAAAGAGTCCATTACGCCCTTATGTGATTTACCACTGAGTACGGGAAATGATTGGCCACACAGGCACCGACCATGGTTTCTCATTTGGGCTTGAAACCCCTGTTAGTTATGTATATTTATTTTTATTCTTTCTTGATGAATACATTTGTCACAATGCCTCTGAGCATGGCATAATTCTAAATTTTTCCTTTTCAATATTACATACTGTATATGAATTTCGGGTATAAATTCTTCATGGTGTCATGTGAAGTTGAGTATTGATGTTCCAGTTCATATTCCACATTAATGTGATTGTTATCTTTTTTTCTCTATGTTTATACATTGCTAAGTTTCATTTCTATTATACCTGCTCCTAATCCTCTAGGTTTTTGATTAGGTAGCTATGACTCACATAATGTTTTGTACAATATTTCCCTTAATGTATGAATGAGCTTTGAGTAATGAAACACTAGAGAGATAGCTATTATTATGTTGATGAATATTGACACATAGAATGATGCGCCTACAACTTGCTTGTATTTGGTCCTTCAGTTCTTATTATCATGCAAAATGTCTAGTATTATTTTACTTCCTACATAACTCTCCACTAGTGGCATTATGATTAGATAGACATATCAGTAACTTGGGTATTTATTTTTCTTTAATATATGATGTTTACTACTTTCTCCTTTAAGATGTGTTTTTCTCCATAATAGTCTCACCATACTAAAAGTGTATTGTGAATTGTTTTAAGGTTATAAAACATGTGAAACACTACCATACACAATTCCCATTTGTTTTTCCAATTATATTATATTGAACGAATATAAACCCGTAAGTAGCTAGATAAAGGGTTCTTAACATGTGACATTGTGAGAAGAACGTTTGGGTTGTTAACTGGCAATATGTTTGGTTTGCTCTGCAAAATGAATTTTCTCTTACTACTAAGAAATTATTTAATCATTTCTGAGGATCTAGACATATTTTATAACTCAATTCATTCTACAGAGGTCATAATGAGCCATTTGAGGCATCATAGTTTCATAACCATTATTTTCTAGTCACAGTATTTTTCGTCTTTTGTCCTAATTAAATAGTGACATTCACTTCACTACTTTTCAATTCTACTCTCTTATTTATTCAACTCAATAATCATACTTTACCTCTCCCCCTTAATCAATTCTTTCCAGCAACTAGGTTTCGTAATAGGATTCTCTACTTTTACTTCTTTTGTATACTGGGTCTAAGGCATACTGGACATAATAATAACATTGTATACTATTTTTCATGGCATTTAAATTTATATTTTTAACATAATGGACACTATATTATGCTAAGGTGATTGAGTCTACAGTTCCAATTTTATTTGTTGTGATTTCACTTTTCTTATCTCTTGTAGTATGATAAGAGTGCTCGATCGTTCATTACCAGTTCAAGATTTTTCTTGTAAAATAGGATTTTTCTTCTTTAAAAGAGGAAGCGGTCTCTAAGTAGTGACATGCATGATTTTGCATGCATTCACCTGTGAGAAACTAATCAAATCGTTTCCTTTTCCTATCCTTCCATGAATTTGATACCGATAATGTTAAACATAACACCCAACCCCAGGACTATAACCAATTTAGCACTAAGCTCAGTCCAACAGTCTTAATTCCAACAACATTCTTCTGTTCTTGGAAGATCCCAATATAATATTATGCCTAACTGAGTAGCTAAAGTGTTGCAGTCTCCTATGTTACATTTGCAGAATGAAAAAGTAGATTAGCAGCACAGCTGCACAGAAACCATATGGCGCCTAATTTAAGCATATGAAATAGAGTATATATAAATATATGTATTCCATACCATATTCAAAATCTCCTTTTGGATAATAATACAAGTTACATGCACACAATATAAATAAGTAAATGAAGCACATCCTAGTAGGGCTTTACTTCATGAAAACATTTAACAAATCATATTCAGAACTCACTGATTCTTTTACTGCTACAAAATTAATTAACACGCATTGGTAATGTTCTAGTAATATCTTCAAGTATCTTCCTTGTACATATTAAAGATATCAAACTAAGATGCATTTCCACTTCTTTTAAAATTACCAGACCTATCAATTGTACAAAATAACAGTAGCTATAACCTATAACCAACGACCTATCAATTGTACAAAATAACAGTAGCTATAACCTATAACCAACTGGTTTAAATATGAAGAATTTGACTTGGAGCGAATGATTTTCCTCCCAACCATGAACCTCCTCTTCTAGCTCTCCCTTGTGCTAAGATTTGTCCCTCCTTCCCCAAAATCAACAACCTCTACTGTTTTGGTGAAGGCATTTTTATTCCTCACTTTCCATAGTAGACTTTCTATTACTAGGTCCCATTTTTCTGGGTTTTTCCAATCCCCATAGGATAGGTTTTTCCTATTTTTGTTTTGAAAATGATTCTTTTTCATGCTTTAAAACCAATATTTTTCCACTAAGGTGCTTATTCAACAATTCCAGTGTTGCTTCCCCACACTGGATGATTTTCCTAGATTTTTCTCTTCTTATCTAGTAAATCACATGATTTCACTCCAGGAATTTTTTTCAAGTCATTTGGGAAAGTTTCATTCTTTTACTTTATCCAATCTATCCACCCTGGATTATGGATTAGGATAATAATATCATTCGTTTTTTATTTCCAAACAAATTCTTCAAATGCCATATTTAATTATTTCAAATTCAAATAATTACATTATCACAGTTTTCCCTCCAGAAAGCAAATCTTGGCCATCATGACATTTCTAACAATACTTCAACTACTAAAGAATAACACCAACTTCACTAGAATAGTTTCTGAAATAGAGGTTCATTACAAATTGTGTATTAATTTGTAAGATTAAATTCTTCAAATGAGAGGTAAAGTCATGTTTACTGTATTTAAATTCCAATTCCTGCAACATTATGTAAACTAAAAGGAGGCAGTATGCATGTATAAAATGTTTATTACATCTTTTTATGGACCATAAGAGAAGCAAATGGGCTTACATGGATGCATGAGAGGTTTTAATTTTTTCTAAATGGAGAATGGAATATCTTTTATCTTTCTATTCAATGGTAATTATAAATAAAAGTTGAATTAATAAATATTTTATGGCTAAGAATTAAATGATAAATAATGTGATGATGATTAAGAAGCATTTGTTTTAGTTTATAATATATTTGGTGATGCATTTTTCTTTCCTATTTAGATTATGTAAAATAAATATCGTGTTTATGTATTTATAAGTAAATTATTTAAAGTAGACATGTCTTGATCATTGTGAATATGATGTAATATTAGAAAGTTGAAATGTGAAAACATGAATTTTAGTGACTGTCTCCTGATAAGTATGTGGAAAAAATAATATTTGTTGACTTGTTCATTAAGAAATAATCAAATATATTATTTGTCAAAAGTTTAAATCTAAGATAGTATGATTTTTTTATTATTTAACTCATGTTTATTATTAAAAAATGTTAAAGTTAAACAGGTACAACAGAAAATAAAGTACCAAAATAGCACCAAAATGGTAAATCTTTATTACTAGAAAACGTTCACTTGCCTCTTTAAGGGAGAACTTCCAATAGAGAAAATACCCAACTATAAGAAACTTCACACAACTTTATTTAATAGCAAATAAAGAATCAAAATAGCACCAAAACGCTATATGTTTATTACTAGAAACAAATTCATTTTCCTCTTTAAGGGAGGACTTCCAATAGAGAAAATCCCCAACTATAAGTAACTTCATAAAGCTTTATTTTACATCTCTTGATCCTAATCTTTAGAGAGAAATTTCTAGTCTAAATTGGTAAGAGTTACTATAAATATTAAATTTAAATTTCATCAAAATATCATAACTTTACTGAATAATTAAATTTTATTAAAATATAAAATTTTAAGTTATATTAAATATAAATTAATTATAAAAAATTATGACTTAAATTTTTTAAATTTAACAATAGATTGAAATTTATAAACCAATATTGATCCATATTAACAATTGATCTAGCATAAGCCCAAAGGGATCGAATCTCATTATATGAAAATCTCTTTCTAGAATGTAAAACTTGAAAATATGTAAATGTCAAAAGATTTAATTACTTTTAAAGATTGATAAATATGTCATTAAAATGGATCTATAGTAATGGTTTTATATCTCTATATACATAAACCACGTTGTAGTTTTTAATTGGTTAATTTGTATTTTATAATAATTTATTATTATTAATATTTTAAATTAAAAATTGAATCAGTTAGAAATTTTCATATTATTAAAAACTAACTAAATTATTTTACCTTCAATTATTTTTTACTTGTAAGTATTGAAATATTTTACTAATTAGGCTTGAATGGATATGAATGAACTATCTAAGCAATAGAAAAGTATTTATCATAATTTTACAATCATAGTATCAACCATACTAGATTTTGTAATTTATAAAAATATATTTGCATTTTTCTTATAGTAAGTAGTTTTGCATTCAACTTCACATATAAAATTTTCATACAATTTCACCAATACAAAATCTATAATAAATTTTATTTCATAGAAATAAACATCTTGATGACAACCATGTAACAAAAATAAAATCATCTAATATACACGTTCAAATTCACTACCATCATCTAATTATATACACCTCTATCACATATAAACTTCATTAGCTATGACACAAATCTAATAATCTAACAAGGCTTCATCATTGTGACCACATCTAACAAAACACAAGCATTGTAATCTAGCATCATCACCGCAAACATCCTCAAATTAATATACATCTCATGCCAAATAATTGCGATCACATACACATCTATGTGAAAGCACATTAAATGAACATATCTAACATAACCTAACAATCTACACATCAACACCAACATATAACTTAAGTACATCAACATGAACAAACAAAATGCATATATATATATATATATATATATATATATATATATATATATATATATATATATATATATATATATATATATATATATATATATATATATATATATATATATATATATATATATATATATATATATATATATATATATATATAAACAAGTCAAAGAATAATATCAAGTCAAATAAATGCTATCAAGTATCTAATACAACAGATGTAGTATTGGCAACCTGGTCTATAGCCTTGTCAAGTACTGCCTCAATAGCCATATTAGTGGCAACCTAGTCTTCAACAAAAGAAAATGGATGGTCAAGTACTGCCTCAACTACTTGACATTGAGTTGGAGGAGGAGATGGTTGGTTTTCTCTCTCAGGAGAAACATGAGGCACATCCTCTAGCTCTAACATCTTAGTATCAAGTGAATGAATAGGAGATGTACCTCCAGAAGGATCATCGACACCATGGCCATGATCCGATGGAGAAGTACTACCAAAAGCATAATCACCACCCTTATCATCATCATCCGATGAGTTACCACTGTGAGAAGGCTCATCTAACAAATCTAGTCGAGCTGCATTCCTACATCCCTCCTCACTTCCAGTAACCTGCTAGCTCTAACTATACGATGCATAAGAGTCAACATCTTCTGTAGAGAATCCCTTAAGAGATCCACGAACCTATGATTTACGCTCATGTCTCGAGCCATCACAAGGCATATTCCCTCCTCAACCAAAAATCTATACAATATATCGCAATAGTTTGTCCTAAATCTCAGACCATCACTATGGTCTGATATTCCCACGACCCCATGGGAGTGTACCTCACCCTGTTGGGTCTTGCCCATCTCCTTGTTAGCTCCCTCCGGTGGGGGAGGAGGCACGTACGCTAGTGTCAATTTCTACAAAATATATAGTACACAAGAATAATTAGACAATTTCATTAAATAATTTTGTAAAAAAAGTAAAGAACACAGAAGAATAAAATTTATTCTAATCAAGTAAAACAATAAAATGAATCTAGATTAATTTAAAGAAAACAATAATATTATCTCTATCATTTGCAGGCTCATCCGGTGTGAAGAGGATCTTGGGACACTATCTCTAATCAATACCTGCATATGAAAATAGCAACAATATAAATGTGTAGACATCATCACTGGCTAGCAGCCTAGTGCCTCGGCAGAAATCCTAGCCAGATACTCCGGAAGACCCCTCTTGGGCATCATCTAGCCCCATATATGCATTTGTACCTCAATCATCGACATAGGAGGGTGATGGTCAGATGTAGGCCCCATCTTTGGAAACCTCTCAAAAAATAAACAAAAAATATCTGAAACGAAAGTGAAGCTTTTCCCCTCATGTATCATCACACGACATCTATCTAAATCCCTAGGAAATTGCCTAAAACAAATTGGTGAGCATCTGATACATCATGACACCTGAATAAAAGAATAAACATAATGAAATAGAGGGAAACTAATGTGTTTCCCATCACTAGTATAGTGTTAAATGGTGGTCACTAATAATGAGATGCACCTAACCTCTTGTTCAAAAAAAGAAGCCGTCTGTAGTTGACAACGACACACCTAAAAATATATTGGATGGACTACATGAGCCCCAACATATCTTTGAGAATATATAAGCCAACTCTCTGCTACAACCCCATGAGATACATCATGCAACTGGGGAAAATCCTCCCCTCTACTAGAGAGGGCACTGATAAAATACATGTCCTCCTCATAGGGCCTATACCATGACTCAAGACCGACATGGAAACCCTACTCCTACACACTCCACCAATGGATCAAATGTGCCAACAAGATAGAGTGTGCCTTCAGGGATGTAGCCTCCTCATAGTACTTAAGGAGGCCCATATTCCTTAAGAGTTCTTTCATTGTTGCTCTAATATGGTGAGGGTATAAATGGACCTCTACCTCTCTGAGGCCTCCCATGGTTGGAGTGCATTGTATTGGTCCACCATTTGCTCCTGCTTCTGCTACTTCTCCCTTCATTGATGTTTTTGCTACATGATTGACATATAAAATACATCATCCTCATACATAAAACATAATTTGTTTTTATTAAATGAAAATTGTGTTTATAAATATCGAATCATAACTTCAAATTAAGAAAGAAAACAAAATCCTTGGTGTGCCCAAAAAGTAGTAATGAACCTCTTCTAGTGCTCTATCAAATGATACCACACGGGAAACAATGCGTACATATGTATGACGCACCACTTTTGGTTTGCATATATACATTTTCATCGTGGTGCGTCTCAAACTTATGCACTGGTGCACACATATAACCTTTTCACACAAGTTTAGAATGTTGAGGTTATCGAACACATCGATCTATATTTTTATATTATGTGTGTGGTGTGTTTGGTAAATATAAAAATGGAAGGAATAACTTAAAAATGCATGCATTAAAGTACAATTTATAACTTTTCTTGGTGCGTTTTGATTTACGAAATGCATCACAAAAATAATGGTGTGTTAGGCTCACACATTGAATTGTGGTGCACCATGTAAATTTATAGGGTGCACTGCCATCGGTGAGATCTGAAGCTATCGAATGCACTGCACAAGAACTATTTTTTTTAAATAGTGGATTTTTTGTCCTATTTTTCAATTCTAATATTATAATAAGTTAAATTAGAGAGAAACATAGACATTACCTAAAAAATTGGTCATCGACGAGGCATTGTTGATACATAATAGAGAAAAATAAATTTCACCATCGTTTGAGAAAATTGGAAAGCCACACACTGATCATGGTACAGAAGGATTGTGAGCAGGAGAAGCATAGATGTCAAGGAAATTTCATGAGACAAGAGTGGCATGAGTGCTTTAGAGCTCTACAACACTCCAGATGGTAAAAATGAAATTTATGGACAATTTTTTTTTTTATTCAACCCTCCTTTGGTGTGTTATTTTATCCAAGGGAATTGTTTTCTTTTTTTAAATTAATAACCCTATACCGATATTATTGTTAAGACGCATCGAGGTGTTCAAATCCATGTAATGCACTAGTGCTTAGTTAGACTATAGCACCACATTTTTTTTAAGATTAAAAATCACCTAGCAGTGCTCTTTCGAAGATGCACTAGGGTGTTTTAATACACGAACAACATTGGTGCTTCATAATAAGATAGAAATATTTTTTTTAAATTAAAAATACTATAGAAATTCCCTTGTTATGACCTACCTATTGGCCTCTATTCACCTCTATAAACATGTAGTAAGCTTTTTGTATCCGCTTCTTAAAATTTTGGACAAAGGCAATCCTTGTGAAATCTTAATTTATATATTGAGTATACTTATTTTTTAATTGAACTCATGAGCAATGATTTTCAAATTATTTATTTTTCCAAAGTGATCGTCATAGTGCTCTAGGTGATGTGTGAATATTTTTAGTTCGCATACTCAAATATCCTCTCATGAGAACATATTCATATATGTCCAATTTGATGAAGGTCTTGATGATGGGCTTGGGAAGTGTAGACTAGGTTTCTGCATCTACATGTACAACTGCTACTTTATTGGGCACTGGATCTAAACCAACTATAACATTATTGACTTGCTTCTAATGGGTTGCAGTCTCAATGTTCTGAACATAAACATGTTCAGAATGAATCCTCTGTTTTAATTCCTTTTGTTGACACTGAGATTCAAGCTCTGAAAATTCTATCTTCTCTTGTGCATTTTGTAGACAAATTCTAATGTCATCCAGAGAGGATTTGTTGATTTTACTGTGTCATTAGTAGTAGACTGTATCAAATTTTTCAAAAACTCTAATACTTCATAATTTTTCCCCATTTTCTCTAGTTCAAGAGTGCCAAGAAAATTCATAATAATGACATTTTTTTTCAAACCAACAATGCATTATTCATATATAATTCAGAGATTACAAAGATCACTGTGAGAAAAAATGAGGAGATATATGGTAGATTTGAATATACTGATACAAGTTCTGTGTATATATGGAAAATAAGGAACCTGTATACTCTCTAGCATGAGGAAAATGAAGATCTTGACCACGAAATATCCTCAGCTACAACAACATGACATACCATAAGAGAAACTTCAACAACACTAGAACTTGTGTGTCCTTAATGCTTATATACATGCACATAAATGAATGCCATAGCCTCACTAGTAGTCCATCAAGTGTTTTTGAATATGCCTAGAAATGATATATAGGTACAACCTCTCATTCTAGCAGAGAAAATTAAAAAGTGATAACGTGTGGCCTAGATGGCCCATCTATCTCTTGCACAATAATATTACAGCAAGGGATGGGAGAGATAACACGTTCAACCAATAAGAGAGAAAGTTCAGTCTTGGTTCTACTAATACCAGTAATGGAGACATGGTTCAAACTCCAAGAATATACACAAGGGTAGCTCGACCTCTTCCTTCAATAATAAACCCAAGAATCTCAACCCCTTTTTTATTAGAAATGACCCTAATCAAACTCCAAGAATATACTTCATGTCGGGTTCACCACAACATATGCAATAATATTTCTACATGTACTTCACAATTTTACCAGCTAAAGCTGCCAACATAATCAAAGTAATCACAACTACATACTTTACACACATGACACTTGATTTAGATTCCGCACTGAGGCTCAACGTTGCAGGAATTATAGTGGAGGCGATGACCAGGACATTCCAAATACTTTGTATTCAAACTTTGACTGGGTGAAATTCCTTTTTTTTTCTTAAATCATTACAAAGAATCTTCAAGATTTCATTCCATCGAACATAGATAAATGAATAAACCAACAAATATATATATATATATATATATATATATAGAGAGAGAGAGAGAGAGAGAGAGAGAGAGAGAGAGAGAGAGAGAGAGAGAGAGAGAGAGAGATGTTAGACATTGGTTGCTGCACATCTAAAATTTGAGGTCACACTTTAACTCATAAAATAGCCCCAAATTTCGTCAATTTGTCTGGAATTTCAACAGTCGAACCCAAACTCACCGAAAAGAAGCTGAGTTTTCCAACTCCAAGGGCAGGTAGTAACGCGGTTTTTGTAAAGGGCGAATCTCGTTTCTCAATCGAAATTTCGACAAGGCTTGCTATATGTTCAGAACAGTGCTGGTTTGTGATGCTTGATGCAGCTATATCTATTTTCCTCCGCTGCGTTTTCTCTTAATGAAATATCGGTCGTGGGTAGAAGCGAGGAGATACGCTAGATTTCGCTTGCTCTGAGAAGACTCAATACACTGAAGCATATGTAATAGCCTGCAAGCACACTCCTCGAACATTTACAAATCAGATGCAGAATTCATTTAACAAACCTCATTTGTTGATCCTCACTGATCCAAGGACTAATCATCAGCCCATAAGAGAAGCGGCCCTAGGTAATATTCCAATCATTACTTTCTGTGACACAAATTTACCAATGAAACATGTGGATATTGAGATACCTGCCAACAACAAGGGAAGACATAGCATTGGATTCCTATTTTGGATGCTTGCAAGAATGGTTCTGCAGATGCGAGTAACCATCCTTCCTGGTCATAAATGGGACATCATGGTTGATTTGTTCTTCTACATAGAGGTCGATGAAGCTAAGCTGTGATTTTCAGATGGAGAATTATGTGTACAAGAGGTGTTCTGCTGCGATTTTTAGATGGAGCGTTATGTGTAGAAGAGGCGTTCTGACGGGATATTCATCATCAATTTAGGTAAGACATGGGAAGAGTCGGGATTCGATTATGTATGGAGGTCGACTGTGTATGGAGGGAGAAGATAGTGTGTAGAGGGAGCAGCGTTTTGACTAGACGGAGAGCGGTATTATAATGGGCGTGGTTTTGAATATTGATTCAAATCACAGTTTGTGGAGGCATATACCACAACAGATTCACAAGAAATGTAAAAATAAACACATCATATTACAAAACAGTGATATATATGGTATGCAGGTGGAGGCACAGCGTATACCACACATAATTCACCTTTCACGCAGCCTAGAGGAGGCTCACCACAGCTTGAAGTTGTGTCTGCGGAATACCAGTTAGGGTAGCGCTACTACACCGAGAAACTTATGGCCATAGAAGGAAATCACACCTCCTTGTAGCGTTTCTACAACAGATTCACTGCGTATAATGCGTGAAATCTAATCCAACGTATTCACTGCATATAATGCATGAAATTTCTTAAGGAAGTGACAGAGATGTTAGTCAAGAGTAGCGTTACCAGCAAAAAGGTACACAAAGGAGAGGCAACGGATTTCTGGTAGACAATAAATTAGTGTAGCATTACAGGTAATGGGTAGAAATGGCAGGTCTGAGCAAGGAGCATTTTTAGAAGGCAGGTGAATAAAAATGGCACTGGAGAAATAACAGGTTGCAGCTAAAATTTAGCTGAGAAAATATTCATGAAATGCAGAATTAATGGAAGAAATGATATGCACATAAATGCCATAAAACAAATGGCTCATACTAATTATGTATGGCAGGAATACGTCTGCTCTGATACCATGTTAAACACACACATGGCAGCGAGAGAATCTGAAGGATAAAACATGACAGTCCATTTTTATTAACAAGTGATATACATTTATAGTACATGGTTTGACCGTTGGGTTCCACATCCCAAGGTCTCTTGGACTCCTTTTGTCTATTCGACTTCCACACTAACCCATTGAGGATTAGGTGTCTAACATTATGCAAATCTCTAACTAACTTATTCCAATATAAAACTGGGTATTTCTGTGTGATATGCAATCTACAAAGAGATCTGCTTGACATGTGATAATAAAGATCAATCATGCATAAAAAAGAGATAATAATGTATAAAGATAATTTATTTGACTAAATAGTTAGTCAAAGAAATTGTATAAACTATATCGCATATATGATGATTTATATATGAAAGTAGACAATTTCAGCTAGGCATCATACAATAGTGTAATTAACGCTTAATAGAAAGAATGTATCCCATACATAATTCATGAAAATAAAGTGTTGTCACTAATTAAACAGAAACATAATCAATCATACAAGATAAAAGTACCATATGTGTGAAGTTGTTCTCATCTGACTCATGACATGGATAAACTCCTTTCTTGAGATCAAATTATCTCCCAAGTATACAATAGTGTATCAACAAAGGAAAGTAGTCTGATATTTAAAAGAAATGATCATGTTCCATAATTTCACCAAAGCATTAACAAACTTACAATAGTGCATTATTTGAAAATGTTTTGATAAAATTCTGGACCCTTCTCTAAATGCATGAGAAGGATATAAATACTATTCTAACTAATGTGAAAAAATAGATTATACAAAAATTTGAGGAGGTTTCAAACAACCTTCCTCCTAACTAGTTAACTAATCTAAAAATAATCACTAGCTTGATGAGAAACGTCTAAGAGGATGATTTGTTATCTCCTAGCTTGTCCTTCAAATCGCATATGTTCGCAATTTGTATGACTTGAGGAGATGCCCAAAAGTGTGTCTGACCTGTCATGTGATAATCACATCGGTGAGAGGTGGTAGCATCCATTCAGTTGAATGAAGTGAGCAGTTAAGGGTCATGATTTGGGTGTATGGCTTCACGGAGAATTGCTAATATGAATCCCAGTCGGTCTTTTCCAATTTTATGATTGCTTCCCTTTGAGCTTCTGCCTTTTCCTGCCATATTTTACGCAAATCACCTAAATTGGGCATTTCTTTTGGATTTCCTTCTCTTACCGGGTTGGTGGAAACTAGAGTTGGTTGACCACCTTCATTATGTTCTTCGCCACCCAAGATGTTGTTTCCACTACTAGCTCAACTTGCTTGATTTTTGCGTCCCAATCTATGAAAATAATGTCCTTGTGTGTCTCCTTAATCTCAGATAAATTAGCTTTCCTCCAATCTTCTTTTTCTTTCCATTCTATGAACTCAGAGATTCTGGTGTTTAGATCATTAAATTTAGTTCTCTACTCAATCGCTTTATTTTTTAGTTGGTCACTACCGATTAGATAAGAAGGGATATGTGACATATTTTGGCAGAATTTTTCTTTTTGTTTCATCGGGAGGGAATTCAATTCCAACGCCTCTTGAATGAACTCCTCGACAATAGGAGTATCCTTATATTTTTCAATGACTTTTTGCAATTCCTGGAGTTGCGTATTTTTGGCCGATATATCAAGTTCATGGCTTATCTTCATGCCCATCATGCTTTGTTGCAATTGGCTGAGCTGGTCAGTGGCTTTCCTGTTCACACTTGCCCTCTCTGTTTCGAGCTACTGCTCGAGTTGTGCAATCTTCTCCTCCCTTTCTCTCAACAAAATAGAGACTTTGGTGGCTTTGTCCATGGTGGTCATTGCATATGCTCCCATAAACTATGAAAATATAGTCAAGTTCTCAACTAGGTTGGAAGGAATGTCCCTCCAAACTATGTCCATTGGTTCATTTCCAAGTGGGAGTTCAGGTGTTTCTACCCTTCTCCTTTTCCTTTGTCTTCTTACTACAACCTTGTGGAGCGGGCTGTAGAACACATCTAGAGGATGGATTTCAGTCACTTTCAAGGCAATCTCTATTGTGGGCAGAGAAGGGATAATCTCAGTCTACTGAGACGTTGTTACATGCTCATCTATTGGCTTGGAATCTGTATTTTCCTCATTAAGCAGAGAAGTCTGACACTCCATTGTTTCCTCAGTATCTGTGGTGTTGGGAGTGTACTGTAGTTTCTTAGAAAATGATGAAATGATTAGTTTGTTGTAGGTGTCTGGTATGTTGGTGGATACAAAAGAAGAAGTTCTAGAGACAATTGAAGAATTCTTAGGGAGTTAGTACCATCCAGAAGCTCAAGTTAGCTCAGTGCACTAATTGAAGGAATCAAGTCCATGGAATCTTAGATCTGTTTCCAGAGTAAGGACAGCCACGGATATAGATGGTGTTCTAAGCCCATTTGTTCAGTTCAGTAACCTTTGGAGTTAAGTGTGGAACTTGTAAAAGAAGCTTTACCATAATCCAAAAGAGCCAAGTCAAGTTGACAAGAGCTCAAGGGGATGTAGCCCATGATATTACGGTGAACTCCTAAATTATATTTATGTTCTGTGTGGTTGTATGTTTGCTGCATTATATTACTGTTATATGCATTTTATATCAGCAGAAACACTTAAAGAACTTAACCAATTAAAACAAATACATACACATATTTCAAGTACTTATGTCCGCAATTGTCAAGGTAATCCGGATCATATTTTTGTTAAGATTTGAAGTGGGAGGTTCTTGTAAGTATAAAAAGATGTTAAACCCTAATTTCAAATCAGAGAACGAAGCCTCAGAAGGCCCTTTGAAATATACTGATGATCAACATAGCCAAACAACTATCGTTCATAATAGCAAGCCTATTGGCATTGAACCAGGAAATATTTTAAACATTAATGATAGTATGGATAGTGACCAACAAGAAAATCTCATTTAAGTTTTGCAAAAATATAAAGGGGCTTTTACTTGGGACTATCCAGACATGAAGGGCATAGACCCACAATTATGTACGCATCATATTTACACCAAGAAATATGCTCGCCCTATCTGGAAACCTCAATGAAGATTGAATCTGCATCTCAAATATATTGAAAAAGAAGAACTACAAAAACATTTTGCAATAAATTTTATTTATCCCATTTCGGATAGTAAGTGGGTCTCTTCGTTTGTAGTTGTTCCTAGGAAAAATGGGAAGTAGCGTATCTGTGTGGATTATCAGGAATTAAATAAGGCCACACAAAAATATTGCTTCCCTCTTCCATTTATTCATCAAGTCCTTGATACATTGGCAGGAAAATAGTTCTTTTCCATTCTAGATGGCTTCAACGGCTACAATCACATCCAAAACGCCCCTGAAGACCAAGACAAAACCACCTCTACCTACCCATGGGGTACAATATTTGCTTACAGGGTGTTACCATTTGCTTTATGCAATGCCCTAGCTACATTTTGGAGGGCCATACTTAGCATTTCTGTTGATTTGATAAATGAAGGACTTGAAGTTTATAGGGGTGACTTTACCCGTTTACAGGGATGACTTTAGCCTGTATGGAGATGACTTTGATCAAGTGCTATAGACATTAGCGAAGGTTTTGGAACGATGCGTCACCACCCAGCTATGTTTAAGTAATGTCAAGTTTCACGTGATGATGGCAGAAGGCGTGATCCTAGGACACTACATTTCTGCAGATAGGATACAGGTAGATCTAGCAAAGATACACGTAATTCTCCTACTACCTACAACCTGTACTCAGACGGAGGTGCATAGCTTCCTTGGATATGCAGGTTATTATCGTAGGTTTATCAAAAAAATTCACAAATTATTGTGCCTTTGTATGCTTTAATAGGAAATGTTGACCTTAAATGGTCTGATAAATGTGACACAACTTTTACAGATTTCACGAAATTAGTTTCAACGGCACCAATATTGTGTGGAACCAACTGGGAACTTCCCTTTCACATCTATATGGATGTGTTAGATGTAGCGATAGACGTTGTCCTCAGCCAAGATGAGGAGAGAAAGTCTTATGCTATTTATTATATCAACAAAAATCTTACTACCACTGAACTTAATTATATAGTAATAGAAAAGGAATTCTTAGTTGTCATTTATGCCATAAACAAATTTAGACATTATATAACTAGATATCAAGTTCTTCAGTATACTGATCATTTCGCCATTAGAGACTTAGCTAATAAACCAATTACAAATGGCCAAGTGACTCGTTGGTTGTTACTTTTCAGGAGTTTGATATCACCATTAAAGACCGTCTAGGGAAGGAAAACCGAGCTGCGGATTTTCTGTCTTAGGTTCCAAAGATAAATGATCTGATGGAAGTAGATGACTAGCTTCTAGACGAACATTAGTTTTCCGCAGTAGTCAAAGTGTCATGGTATGTAGATGTAGCAAACTATCTGGTGGTAGGGAAGTTGCCCAGACACTTGACATCAAGGTAAAGGAAACCAGATTGTCCAGCGTAGTGCCCAATTTTCTTGGATTGGTGGATACCTTTTCCATATACGGTCTGATATGTGCATATGCAGATGGATTCATGAAGATGAAATCTACGACATACTAAAGGCTTGCCACGACGAGCCTTGTGGAGGGCACTTCGCAGATCGCAGAACTAGGCGTAGGATACTACAGATGGGCTATTATTGGGCCACCATTTTTAAAGACACTAAGAAATATGTCCAAGCTTGTGATAGTTTCCAAAGGATGGGTCGTCCTGGTCAATATGACAAAATGCCACAGTAGGCCCAATTGGTAATAGAACCTTTTGAACGATGGGCATTGGATTTTGTTAGCCTATTTCATCTGCCATGAAACCAAAAGGTCTACATACTGGTTGCTACAGACTATGTCACAAAGTGGGTAGAAACAATAGATTTTCCAAGAGCTACAAAGGATGCCATAATTAATTTCCTTTTTGGAGTTATTTGTGTGGTATGGTTTACCTAGGGATGTAAACCACCACATCACACACATAGTCACTTCCTGTATCACCCACTAGTGAACGGGAAGTTGAAAGCACCAATAAGGTCATCGAAAAAATTCTTACCAAGACAGTTTTGACACATCGACGGGACTAGGCTGCTAGACTGCCAGAGGCCTTGTGGACCTATCTCACAATTTGGTGAAATACTGCTGGATATTCTCCATGACAACTTTTATTTGGCAAAGAACCTATCTTTCCTATTGAATTTGAAATAAAGACTCTCAAAATAGCCTAGGAAGTGGGATTGGATCTAACGGAGGCCCAAACCAAATGAATTCAACAAATAAATGATTTATATGAGGATCGACTATTTACTCTACAACACACCACAATTATTTAACAACAAAGGGAAAATTGTCACAATAATCTTATTAGAAAGAAAACATTTTAGAAAAGAGACTGTGTGGTGCTCTATGATTCCATATTTCAGGGCTTTTCGGGCAAGTTACAAACAAGGTGGCTTGGGCCATATGAAATTCAAGAGGTTCACAATAATGGGACTCTCACTCTAACAACCATTGATGAGTTTGAACATTCTTTCCAGGTGAATGGACATCGGGTGCGTCTTTATCATAAACCACTCCCCAAAGATTCTTTTTGCCAACAGGTATGTGATGATCCCACTATGCAAATTTTAGTTGTAGGGAGTGATGACGCAACCACTTTACATTCATAAAAATTTATCTTTCTTCAGCTGTAAATAATGTATATATGGTTGGTTGCAATTTAGTTTAGGCATCACTTTGTAAATACAAGGATTTCTCTTGTTTTTGGGTGTGTTTAATAAATTGTTGTTCCAACCGATTGAACAACATCGATTTCTTTTTTGTATGTTTTATTGTCCAATCAACTGAACGACCATTGTTCAAATTGATTTAAAAACACCAATATTTTTTTGTGTTTTGGATGTTCCGTCAATTTACCATTGTTGTTCAACCAATTGAACAACACCGCTTTCCTTTTCTGTGTTTTTGGTGTTCAATCAAGTGAACAAAACTGATTTTATATATATATATATATATATTGTTGTTAAATCAATTGAATAGCTGTTGTTCAAATCAATTGAACAACACCGATTTATTTTTACTTTTTTTGATGTTCAATCGATTTAAGAACACTAATTTATTTTCACATGTTTTGTTGTTCAATCAATTGAACAACACCGATTTTTTGTGTGCATTTTTTTGTTCAATCAATTGAACAACACCAATATCTTTTTGTGTGTTTTCTATTCAATCAATTGAACAGTTGTTGTTCAATCGATTGAACAACTTTTGTTCAGTAGAAAGAACAACTATGATTTATTTTTTGTTGTTCCATCGTCGGCCCTGATTTTCCCCATTTTTATCTCCCATGTTTTCTTAGTAAAGCCATCTGTTTGGATTTGGAATTTGTACCTGAGATAAAAGAAAAACAGTGATATTAATACCATTATGACTTCTAAAACCTTTGATGGTCATCTTTATTTCGAAACTGACCTGGTTCATCTATATAATGAGTGGTTGAATATCTTCTCTTTCGACATATCATAGAATGAATTACTATCTTAATACCATGATGATTTATTTTTCACACTTTCAATTGATAAGTCCCTTTGGTACGATGATATAGGGGTAAGGGCATAAATTTCATTGGCATTTTTCTCTACTTCTTAGGCTATCCCTACTCTTAAAGAGTAGATGAGCCTCCCTCCCTTTACAATAAAAATATGAAAATATGAAATGCAACACACATGTTCTTAAAGAGGATAGGGGTTTTCATCATGTGTTAGCCTACCATGATCATAAGAGTGTAACAAGTGACATTCCATTATGGCCCCCACACTACGGTAATGAACTTCCTGATAGTCAAATGTGTCACAAGGATAGGAGGTCTCATCACGAGCCAACCTAATCACTTTGTTATATCATGGTGGATGGCACTATTATTATCTTGTTACCATGCCAGCATAGTGGTCTCTTTATAACAATGAAAAGAAAATTCATCTAAATATTAAAAGGAGGATTCTAGCTCACTTTTGGGGTTAAAAACCAACCCTGTCGAGGCTATGAATGCCTGGTGGAAGTAGTGGCTCTTCTTGTTCTATTGAAGTGCTAGGTTAAATTGCCAAATATTCATTATCCTATTACTCCCTATTGACTCATTTCTGAAGGTGAATTTACCATTTGAACAACATTTATAACTAAATCAACCAACATGCATGGTAATCCATATATTTAAATGCATTATGTCATTATTGTCCAACCAATCGACACCAACAGTCATTATCATTTACCGTTGGTCATGCGTTCATCACCTTTTCCACCACAAGCAAATATCTTTTCACATAATGATCTAGTCTCTGTTTTATCCCTTTTACGAGTATTCAAAATCTTTTGAACTGTACTGCTCTGACTATTTTTGGTCGTATTTACTCCACTTTGATTGTTGTCTGGATGCATTTATGAATTCCCAATGCCCTTCCCTTTTTCCCACGCTTTGTGGCTGTGGACACCCTTTTCTGATTGGACGGGGGATGGTCTCCATTATGGATAGCATGTGTAATGATTATTAAACTGCTTTCTGATTGGAGGGGGAAAGGTCTTAATTATGAATGCGCTTGCGTAATAATTATTAAACTATTTTCTAATTGGAGGGGGGAAGGTAAGCATTATGGATAACATGTGAATTAATTATCAAGTTGCACCAAAAACTGCTGATGAGACAAAAAACACAATTTCCTTTAACATTAATTCTCAAACAACGTCACTACTCCATTAGTAATGTTAATTTGTTGTATATAGTTTACGGTGTTGTTCCAAACTATGAAATTGTGAGAAGAGTGCATGAAAAAGTGCAAGTGAACCAGCTACTGAGAAACAACAACCATGGGAGGAAAATTTATCCGCAGTGAACCTAAAATACTCCAAGTATCAGAACAGGCTCACGAAATTCTTGAGCGTGCCAGCTAGCTTCAATAATTGACCAAATTGCAGGGATTCCATGAGGAAATAAAACTCGAATTTTTTCAAAATATCCATAATGGACTCACAACGGATAAGGATGGTAGTATAACAGTTTTTGAAGAAGTTATAGCAGAAGTATCTGAACTACCAATAGAAGGCACAATATGGAATGATAAACATGTTCTCCTGTAGGATGCAGTTGCACTATTCCAAGATGAAGATGAAAAATTGGTATGCAAAGCCAAAGGGATTCACCCCATAGATTTAAATCAACCATGGCAGGAATTGGAGACCATTTTTCAGAGGTACATCACTTGTGATAGATGTCAAGATGTGGTAGAACATCGACAACTCAAACTGTTTGCCAATCTGAAGCAGAAAATTACATTTAATTTGCCATTTTATTTAAATTCTTTATTGCATGATGTTTCTAGTCAGGTCAGGAAGACTAAGGACCCACATTCTGTCATCAACCATCATTGGCTGATCAAATTAATCATCATTCATGGACTGGCCCAACAACAATTGACTTGGGATAACCTTGTAAACCCTGCTTTAACCGCACCAGAAGAAAACCTAGAGACTAAACAACAGGGGGTAAGAGTAACAGGTCTGAAAAGGACAAGAAAAAGAATGAATCCTTCTTTTTCCTCGGACAAGGCCATCACACATTCCTAGAAGGAGCATACCCCAATTCCAATAGAAAAAGTAGGGCCATCTTACATTCCCTCTCCAACTCCACAAGATGTTTTTCTTGCAGGACTATGAGGAAGAAAAGGCTCAAGTACTGGAGAATATGGGAACATTCTGTGAAAAAAGGGAGCCATCTAGAAACTCTGAAGGGAAAAGTTATGCCCTTAACCAGTCTGCCTCTACCAAAAGTTCTGGCTATGCTGAAACTTTGCCATTTTTTGATCATTTGGATGGTCAGATGGAATCAGTTCCCTCTATGAATGAACCCCTTGAGAAAGAGGCCCATGCAGAGGAAACCCTCAGGGATGGAAATCAACCAGAGGTTACTGTTCCATTAGAATCCCCAACGAATGAGAACCATACAGAAGAAACCCTAAAGGATGAAAATAAACCAGGGGATACTATCTTAATGAAGTATCCAGAGGATGAGGCCCATACAGATAAAGAACCTGAAAAATGATAATCACTCAGGAGATACTATTATGTTAAAGTCCCATGAGAGAGAATCCCGTGAAGAAAAAGACCTGGAAGACGAGAATCCATCGGGAGACATTGTTCCATTGGAACCTTATCTGGATATTGGAACAGCTCCTCCTGAACCTAAAAGAAACACAACTATGCCACCTCCAATCAAAAAACCCCACGATGAAGAAAATGTATAAGGATATATTGAGGAAGCTGCTTAAGAAGTACAATAAGCAGAAGAAAATAGTTAAGCAACTGAGAGAATGGTTGAAGGAAGCAATTAGGGTCCAGAAGTTGAAAGTGAAATGGGCCCAAACAGAACACTCTTCTTTAGAGGATATTGAAACCAAGATTGAGAGTCATTTTGTTTGATCAAAAGTGACCCAAACAAAGCAATGCCCTTTAAAGAATATTGAGACTCAGACTTAAGGTCCTTGCGTTTGCTCGATGGAAACCCAAACAAACTTTCCCACTATAGATGTTGTTGTCCAAACCAATTATGAGGAAGATACCCAGGAAGACTACTGTATGCCCCAAGGAATAGTTGAAGTTGTTGTTCAATATTATTTTGAAGGAAATTCCCAACCTGATTGTTGTATGTATCGAGAAGCAACTGAAGTTGTTGTTCAAACTGATTCAATGATAACACAGGATTATGAAACTCAGATAGAGGAAGCACCTTACTACGTCCCTTTGGTAAGGGAATTTGTTATCATAAAATTGCAAAATGAATTAACCAAGACTCAACAAGAGTTGGCTCAACATAAGGAAGAAGTAGTTTTGTTGTAAGTACAACAGGAATTGCGGAAGAAGTTCGAGGGACTTACTGTAACATAAGACGAAACTTTCACCATTTTCAAAGATGATCAGAAGAAAGTAGAGAAAGCACAAGCCAAGTTGTAGAAGGCCAAGGAGAAAATTGAAACTATTTGTTCTCTTTACTATGATGCATTGCATTGTCAATCACCTACCACCAATTATGCACTATTCTTGTTAGAAAGATACCTCTTACTGAAGGTGAAAAATGTCAAGGCTGGTAAGTTAGTGGAATTCAAGACCACTCCAGAGTTTTTCAAATGTTTTAAGGAACAAAATGAACATGTACAATGCGTTTTATGTGAATTATACATGCATAATTTTTTCTTGGAGGATGAACTAGATAGTAATCCTGGCTGCTTCATTGGGTATATTCAATTTCAAGTTCTTCTTTCTTTTTCTACCAATCAGATTAAATTGGCTAAATTCGATAACACTTTACAAAAAAAGGGAAAATGGTATAGATTTATGGGTTAGGCAAGAACTCATGAAACCCCTGCATCTTTATGTCCAACGTAAACAATTCATGAAACGAACCAAAGTCGTGGCTCAATTAGGACCACTCCACATAGATATCATACAGGAAGGAAAGAAATAATTTCATGAAATTAAGAAGGAAGCTCTTCCAACAACAAGACAAATATGGGAAGCTTCCACTAACAATGTTAGGAACATGGAGCCATTAGGGTATAGAAGTTTCAAAACTACCTCTACTTGCCTACACAGATAGAAAAATATGGTCCTAAGAATGGGCCCTGACTAGATAGTGTGCTGCTACAGATGTCCTATTATCTGGTACCCTCCTGATGGGTATTATAGTGATTATAATTTTCCATTACTGTGTAAACTAGGCTATTGTAATCCTTAAGCAAAAAAATGGTTTTAGGCTATATAAGGAATAATTTTACCCTGCTTATTCCTTGACACAACATCACCTCAATCATCGTATTGCATGAGGACATGAAAAAGTTAAGAAGAGTAGTATGTTTGGCCATGGAAAGGTATGTTTTATCCTCTTATTAACTTAATTTATCATTCATCTTTATCTTTTTATCTTCGTTTTAGGAATAAATATTTAAGAAACAATTGTAGAAGCTTGATAAAACTGATCACTAATGAATTGGGTAAATTTGGGCATCAAAAACTAAGTTTCACTATCTTTATATGCAGGATCATGAAGTGAACGATTGTTGTTCAAATGAAAGAATAATAGACACCAAGAAAGGAAAAGGACAACGTCTCCATTGCGAAGGATAGTGGAAGACCAGGAGAACCAATTATATTATGTGATGAAATAAGATTGTTAGTTGCGAAATACTCATGATCTCGTGATCCTAAGGGTTCGCTTTTATCCGTCTATCTTCCCTAGGTTATATAAAGCCGAAAGGTGAAATGAACAGCTAGTTAGAAATTTCAAGATTGTAACTATTCATTTTGACACAAAGTACTTTCATTACTAAGACGTTGTAACTCTACTATCAACTTTAATGAAGAAGATTGTGTTCCACCTATAATCACATTTTGAGTATCTTTTGACAGTGACTTCTGGAGACCTTGGGCCCGGTCGATAGGAGATTTACTACTTTAATTGTGTAATATTTATTTCTATTTATTATTAGAATTTTTTATTACTGTTGGCTCATGAAATTAGAATTATTCTGATTGCTGTGACTACTAATTATTACGATTTTCTTTTTCTGTTCAATCTAGACTCTAGGTCTTTTGTGTTTTTGTATCCACGTGTTAATCTTTACTGAATTGATCAGGTTAGTTTAAGTATTTGATTGTTGTTCTTTCTGAAGTAGTGTTATCATAGATCTTAAGCTTACAGTTGATTGCTTTCTGTGATATGTTTGAATAGTCACTTGCTATTCATTTTTTATTGCCTTCTTTCATGTGACCGAATTATTGCCTTTACTAGTTAAGATTTGCGAAGAGTGATTCCTTTTGCTTGCATTATGTTGGGTCCCTATAATACTAGTGATTACCCCATTACTATTGTAGTTATACCCCTTATTAATATTTTTGTGCCCCTATTGCCCCCATATTGTTATTACTGTGCCCCATAGAATCCCTCTACTGTTATTTTTGTGGCTTTATATTATTATTGTTAGGTCGGCTGGATTATATTGTGACTCCTTAGACTCCTATATATAGAAAGGAGGTTTTGTCATTTGAATCATCGAAGAATTTTTCATTTATGTAATGTAAAGGAGGTTTCCCCCTCGAAGAGGTTGAATTCTAAGGCGTTGATCTATCTTTTCTATCTTTTCTTGAGTTGGTTTCATAACATTTGGTATCAGAGCTTTGGATTCTAGGGTTTCGCTGCTCAAAACAGGTCATCGTGGAATTTTCGCTATAAATTTTCTTCTGCAATGTTTCAGAAGTTGCAAAACAAACCCATTTCGGAAGAAATCGCGCTGAGCCTTGGGTCCGAATTTCAGAGCTTTTTGCACTACATTTGCGGAGATATGAGCTGAGGAAGTTGGTCTTTTTGCAGACTCTTGAATTACATTCCAAACAGGTGACCTGGGGAAAATCGTCATAACTTTCTCTCTGGGGATCGGATTGAAATTTCGTAAGAAGGAACAGAAATAGGATAGACTCTAGTTTCTTGTATGCATTTTTCAGATCCAAAGGTCAAAACAGTGACTCGTGCCACGTCATACAAGTTCGCTCTACTGAACTAGTCTATAATCAAGTCACTGTGGGAGATTTCGTATAACTCTTGCGTGGAGAATCCAATTTGGGTCAGACTTGTGGCATTGGAAAGAGGACATAGAGGACTACTGTAGGTCACAAATTCAGAACTAGATGATTGAAAAGTATAGAGATACATCAGAGGCAATATCAAGCTCCTACAAAATGAAAAAAGGTGTGTAGATTTTCTAAAATTTTTGCTTAAGATCGGTTTGAAAATTATTTTGAAGGAATTATTATCAGTAACTGATGCCTCGGGGAAAGAAAATGCAAACACCTAGTAAGGAACCTGAAAGCTCTAGCATGACTCTTGAAGAAGAGGAAGAAATGCTACATGATATATCAAAATTACAAGAACAAGTGCAACAAATGTCACGCTCACAAAAGCTAACAGAAGCTAAGATAAATGGAATGGAATCTAAGATAAAGGGCATTGAAGCTAAGATGGATGATTGGAAGACAGATTTGAAGACAGACATGGAAGAATTGAAGATATATTTGAACACAAACTTGAAGACAGGCATGACAGATATGAAGACAGATTTGACAAAGTTTCTACAAGAAATACTTACTAATGGTGAAAAGGTAGTAAAAGAAACTCATGATGCGAACAAAAGAAATGTTAATCATGATATCATAGACTCTAATGTTGGATCGAAGACCCACCATATTCCAAAAATCGATATGAGGAAGTTTGATGGCAAGGATCCCGCAACATGGATATTACAGATGGAGCAATTCTTCGATCTCAATAATGTGCAAAACACACAAAAGGTACGTATGGCAACTTTATATTTGGAACCAAATCAGTTTGTATGGTATCAATGGCTTTGCTCTCGTAAACAATTTATCACTTGGGCAATTTTTACGGAAGAATTGATAGCACATTATGAGGATACAAAAAGCAACACTTTTTTTAGCCAATTGATAAGTCTCAAACAAAAGGGTTCAATAATGAAGCACATTGAGGAGTTCCAAAAATTGAACATAAGGGTAAAAGATATTGCAGAGGAGCATAGGATTGATGTGTTGATAGGGTCTTTAAGGGATAATATCCAACATGATGTTCGCCTTTGGGAACCTGATTCATTAGAGAAGGCATCCAGGTTAGCAAGAAAAATGGAAAGCAAAATTATGGCAACCAGGAAGCATACCACTCACAACTATAAAGACGGAAGTGTTGTTGCCCCTAGTCTTCCACAACCTATAAGGTTGACACCACAGCAATTGGAAGAAAAAAGAGCAAAAGGGCTTTGTTACAGTTGTGATAGCAAATACGCTAAAGGTCATAAGTGTGCTGAGAAGAACTTATTCTACATAGATTGTGAAGAGGAAGAAGAAAAGGAGCAAGAAAGGTCAAAGGAAGAGGATATACTCCAGGAACAAAGCCTAGATGAAGAAAAAATAAATTCGACCATATCTTGTAATGCATTGGTGGGAATCACCACTCCTCAAACCATCAAGATAGAAGGACAAATCAAGAAGAAAAAGGTAATAGTGTTGATTGATTCAGGAAGCACCCACAATTTTATTCATTGTAGGGTAGCAAAAGAATTGAATTGCTTCCTATATCCAGCACCAGAGTGTCAAGTGATGATTGCAAATGGAGGAATAATAAATTGCTCTGGAAAGTGCCATAATATCAAGCTATCCATGGGAGAATATGTATTGACTAGCCCAATGCTTTCCATTCCAATGGGAGGTGCTGATGTTGTACTAGGAGTCCAATGGCTACAATCCTTCGGTACAATAGCTTTTAATTTTCAAGAACTTTTCATCAAATTTTCTGCGGAAGGAAAGGAAGTTGAATTAAGGGGTATTGCAGGGAAACCAAGAAATATAATCAACTCTAATGGTATGACAAAGCTTCTAAAAAAGGAGCAAAGAGGTGTAATTGCACAATTATGTTCGCTAGATGTTTCCACATCGGAATCATCTATTTCTCCAGATCTCCAAAAATTCTCGGACAATCATTCCAAGGTATTTGAGACTCTCAAAGGTCTCCCACCTATGCGTGAACATGATCATGCTATTCTTCTGATTCCAGGAAGTGTTCCTCCAAACATCAGGCCGTACAGATATCCTTTTGTCCAAAAGAGTGAAATTGAATGTATGGTTGCAGAAATGCTAGAGGCTGGGATAATTCAACCGAGTCAAAGTTCTTTCTCTGCTCCAGTAGTATTGGTGCACAAGAAGGATGGATCATGGCGCATGTGTCCGGATTATAGGGAGCTCAACAATCTCACTATTAAAGATAAGTTCCCCATTCCTGTCATTGATGAATTAATGGATGAATTGCATGGATCAATTTACTTCACCAAGTTGGATCTTCGTTCAGGATATCATCAAATCAGAATGAAGATTGAAGACATTCTGAAAACAGCATTTAGAACTCATGAGGGTCATTATGAATTTTTGGTCATGCCTTTTGGCCTTACCAATGCACCTTCAACATTTCAAGGTTTGATGAATTCAATTTTCAAACCATTCCTTAGAAAATTTGTGTTAGTATTTTTTCATGATATACTAATCTACAACAAGTCTTGGAAGGATCATGTTGAACATGTTGACAGGGTGCTACAACTATTGGAGGAGAGACAATTATATGCAAAAAGATCCAAATGTTTCTTTGGAGTCCAGGAGGTGGAATATTTGGGTCATATTGTATCTCATGAAGGAGTTAAGGTAGACCCCAGCAAAATTAAAGCCATTAAGGAATGGAAAATCCCCACATCCATAAAGCATCTGCGAGGATTTCTTGGGTTGACAGGGTATTATCGCAAGTTTGTTAAGAATTATGGGAGAATAGCAGCACCTCTAACAACATTATTGAAGAAAGATGTATTTTCATGGACTTCGGAAGCAACAAAGGCCTTTGAACATCTTAAAGAGGCAATGTGCCAAGCACCGGTCTTAGCTACACCGGACTTCACAAAAACCTTTATTGTGGAATGTGATGCTTCAGGAAATGGAATTGGTGCTGTTCTAATGCAAGATGAAAGACCCATTTCTTTTGAAAGTCGTCCAATCAAGGGAAAGTTTTTAAGCAAAGCTATTTATGAGAAGGAAATGTTGGCAATACTCCATGCACTTAAGAAATGGCAACCCTACCTAATGGGAAGACACTTCAAGGTAAAAACGGATCATGATAGCCTTAAATACTTTTTAGAACAAAGATTATCCTTTGAAGAGCAACAAAAGTGGGTCACAAAGATGTTGGGTTATGACTTTGAAATCATCTACAGAAAATGGAAGCAAAATGTGGTGGCAGATGCACTCTCAAGAAAGGATGAGGATGTGGAAGCATTGTTGTGCGCCATTTCTATTATCCAACCATATTGGATAAACGAAGCAAGGGGGGAATGGAAGAATGACGCAGAAGTGTGGGCACTTATTCGAAAGCTACAACAAGATTCTAGTACGTCTGATACATTTATCTGGCAAAATGATTCATTATGGTACAAAGATCGCTTATACCTCTATAAGAATTCCCAGCTAAAACAAAAGATTCTTATGGAATTGCACACTTCTCCCTTAGGAGGGCACTCAGGATTTCTAAAAACTTACCACAGGGTTAAGAAGGAATTTTTTTGGGATGGCCTTAAATCAGATATTCAAAAGTTTGTGGCAGAATGTTTGGTTTGCCAACAAAATAAAGTTGAAACAATTAAGACACCGGGTCTATTAGAACCTTTATCCATTCCAAGCCAACATTGGGAGGAGGTCTCAATGGATTTTATCACAGGTTTACCCAAGTCTAAGGGAAAGAGTGTCATCATGGTGGTAGTTGATAGACTTACCAAGTATGCACACTTTTGTGCACTATCACATCCATTTAAAGCTAGTACAGTTTCTACTGCATTTATGGAAACAATTCAAAAGCTACATGGAAACCCAAAGATTATTGTAAGTGACAGAGATCCCATTTTCACTGGAAATTTTTGGACATAAATATTTTCTTGTCTTGGTACTCAGTTAGCTCATAGCTCATCTTATCATCCTCAATCTGATGGGCAAACTGAGATAGTAAACAAATGTTTGGAAGGATATCTTCGTTGCTTTGTATCTGATAAACAGACACAATGGGTCAAATGGTTGCCTCTGGCTGAATGGTGGTATAAAACTTCCTTCCATACAGAAACAAAAATGACCACATTTATGGCACTTTATGGGTATCAACCACCATCCATCACATCATATTTAAGAGAAAATTCTAAGGTTCAGGCAGTGGAACATCACATCGAACATCAACAACAAGTCCTCCAACTCTTAAAGGATAACCTCGTGTTGGCACAGAATAGAATGAAACAACAGGCAGATCAACATCGCAGTGAAAGAAGTTTTGATGTAGGTGATTGGGTATTCCTACGGCTACAACCATATAAGCAAATGTCCCTCAAGCAAGCTAAGAAGGATAATAAATTATCACCAAAGTATTATGGTCCATACAAGGTGTTGCAAAATATTGGTACTATGGCATACAAATTGGAGCTTCCTGCAGCTTCTCGATTGCACCCAGTTTTCCATGTTTCATGTTTAAAGAAGGTTATAGGCGACAAGATCCCAGTTCAAACAATATTGTCAGAACTTGACGAGGAAGGAAAAATTATATTGGAACCAGAAGCAGTCATAGAAACAAGAACTCGACAGCTACGAAATCGATCAATTTCAGAGTATCTTATTAAGTGGAAGAACTTATTTGCTGAAGATTCCACATGGGAGGATGAGAATTTTGTGCAGAAGTATCCAGGACTACTCAAGCATTGAGGACAACACTTTTTGAAGGTGAGGGGAATGTTGGGTCCCTATAATACTAGTGATTACCCCATTACTATTGTAGTTATACCCCTTATTAATATTGTTGTGCCCCTATTGCCCCCATATTGTTATTATTGTGCCCCATAGAATCCCTCTATTGTTATTTTTGTGGCTTTATATTATTATTGTTAGGTCGGCTTGATTATATTGTGACTCCTTAGACTCCTATATATAGAAAGGAGGTTTTGTCATTTGAATCATCCAAGAATTGTTCATTTATGTAATGTAAAGGAGGTTGCCCCCTCGAAGAGGCTGAATTCTAAGGTGTTGATCTATCTTTTCTATCTTTTCTTGAGCTGGTTTCAAAACACATTCCAATTCAGTTCTCTGCATCATAGATTAAAGTAGAATTTTAAATGATTTAAGTATTTATTTCAGAGTTGTTTTGGATTGAACTTCAGGAATTAGCTACTAATGATTGCAATGATCAGCCTTTGAATTCATTTGGATAGACAATGTTGAACACTCTTGAAATAAACAGACTTTCCCTCGTTGATAATTAATATGGGAATTAAGGTTGATTTTAATAGTCATCTTAGTGCACCAACAATGACGTTCTAAAAGTTGTCTTATGTATAACCTCATCTTTTATGCATTACTGATGATATCTAGTTTGCAGATCAATCTTTCAAAAGACAGTTACTCCCCTCACTTGACCAAACAAATCGTCGATCTGAGGTAGGGGAAATCTATTTTTTATGGTTAATTTATTTGCCTCTCTATAATCAATACACATTCCAAATGTTTCATCCTTTTTCTTAACAAATAGTACCGAGCCTCCCCACGGTGACACACTCGGTTTGATATAACCTTTATCTAACAACTCCTATAGCTGCATTTTCAGTTCTAATACTTCCTGAGCACTCATTCGGTAGGAGGCCGTGGATATAGGTGTATAAGTTGGCAGTAAGTCAATCAGGAAATCTATGTTTCTTTGAGGATGTAACTTGGGAATTTCTTTAGGAAACACATCCTAGAATTCTCTTATTATATGTAACTAATCTCCCCATTTGTTTTATGTTTTTTGTTCATATTTTTTGACATGAGCCATATAAAATTGACAACCTTTCCTTGCTATTCTTTTCATCTGCAATGTTGTTATTTGTCTAACATAGACAGGTTTTAGTTTTCCTCTTATCAAAAAGGATTTCCCTTATGAGTCGATACAACTCATAGTCTTCTCTAAAATATTTACAACAGATTTTTATTGTTCCAACCAAGCCATCCAATTTAGGAGGTCATATGACCTTAAGTGGAGGATTTCTAATTCAATTTTCATAAGGTAACCATTTAAATCCACTACGCATTGTTTTAACACATGGGTCACTTTTCGTTTGGTACTAGTGGTTAGCTATACTAGTCAAGGACTTTGAAATTTTTCTGATTTTAACTTACTTTTTTCCATAATCTGAGGACTAGTATAGCTTAGACTAGCTGTAGGGTCTATTAAAATAGACACAGATTGCTTTTGGATAATACCTTCAATGTCAATCATTGTAGATTGGTGGTCTGCCTGTTGGTGCTCCAATGTCACTGTAATTCTCGGAATGCTCCTACCACATTTTTCACTGTAGATGCCTCATGTGCCACTTTTACATTCTAAATGGACTTGGGGTTGTGGGGTAAATCCTGCAACAGATGTGGTTCAACACAACCACAAAATTTTAGTGGCTCCCTCTATTTACCTCCCGTGCCATTCTTGCTACCCAATTCTACAGTTTTTTAGCAGTGTAAGATTATGTTGGTTAACTTTTTTCTCCTTTGTTAATTTTTTTCCATTGGAGATCCTTACTAGATTTATTTAAATAGGTCAGCTTCTGCTGCATCAAATTCATCCCCATATTGTTTTTATCCTTTCTTTGCTATGGTCTAGAACCTTCACTCTGATTTCTGAACTACTAGTAGCAAGTTCTAGCCCTCTGGACTACTTTATCCATAGTCGTAGGATTATCAAATTCGATTATTTCGTTATACACGTTGGTAAATAGTTCAAAAAGCTCTACACCTTGGCCTTTTCTTCTCTAACGTAGGGCACATACTGAGTTAAGTTGGTGAACTTGGTCACAAAATCATCAATGGTAAGTTGCCTCAATCGCAATTCATGGAATTATTTTGCCCAGTCGTCATAATACCTCTTGCTCCGATAGAGAGCTTTAAATTTATGTTGGAAGTTGTCCCACAAAACAATTTTCTCATCCAACAGGTGTATAACTTTTGTCTCCTCCCACAATAAGGTGGCCTTTCCCTCCAACTAATAAAAATCCAATCTTTCTTTTAGGTTGCTTTCATATTTATACAACTAAAAGTAATTGAATATATTCAAGAGCCAAGCTTCCGAATTCTCTTCCCTCTCCCCGTCAATGGTATGAGGTTTTATATTTTGGAAGTATCCTTGTAATTCCCCCTTTATCTTATTCTTATGGAATTTAGAATATGTTTTATTAGATTCTTCATCACCTTCAGGATTTTCTGGCATTAATCGTGCTGATTTCCATTTCGACCCTTCCATCTCAACACTCTTATGACTAGATTTCCCATCCCATTCTCTAATCAATTTCTCTTGTTCTTGAATGAATTTTTTAATCCCTCATTTCTACTCTAGGGTTGTGTTAATTCTTGTTTCAAGTTCCTTACTATCTTTTCAAACTGAGCAGACATTGAAGCACCACCTTCTCCTAGTTCCATGTATAGGTCCTCCCCTGTGGTAATAGTTTGGGGCGACTCCTCCATCCTTCACTCTTTCACTGAAAACAATCCAATAAATATCAAACAGTTTCCTTTTACTATCAATTATGTGCAACAATAATAAGTAATGGCGCCTCTATTTAAGCCCAATGTAGAAATATGGGATTTGATACCATTTTTCACGTGCTAACCTATAACACAATTCGTTCATACTATAACTTTTTCTTCTTTGTTTCCCTATGGTTACATGGATTGAATAGCATTGAATGCCTAATCCCTGATTAATCTCTTGCTTTAACTCTATGGATATAACATGTTTTGCACCTTCAAATATTTTTAAGGTTGAATACACTTGGCTAAGTTCAATTTTATTGTTTAATATGTTTTCTCTGAGATAATTTCTCACCCACGAACCCTACTCTTATATCCTAAACTCCTATGTCTCCATATTTCAAAAGCGTTCCGCCTTAATCCATTTCCTATGCCACTACTGCCTTAGGTTAAGTCTAATGGTGGATTTTGCTTGGCTAGTAGTAGGTATTAGGACCTATCACTCATAATGTCATATGGACAGTTGGAAATCAGCCCTTTGTCCTATCATCTCGCTTTGCTCCACTGACTCCAAACCTTGTCGTTTCATCTTCCACTCATCTTGGTTCACATGGGTTTGTACCACCACCCTACCTCCTCACTTATGTTGATGTGATGCGACATTTATTGCCATGATATCTTGTCAAACATCTATGGTGGAGATTCACCTGGTCAACCATAATCCCTCCACCAAACAATCTTTCGGTCATTGTTGACACTATATCACTGTGCCGAGGGGAGGGCTTGGTCATTTGACCTGGTGTTCGATAGAGTTACTTTTCCACTACTGTGAACCCTTTCTTGGAAGTGTTTTGGTCTAACCTAGGCATTACTAGAGTAGTGAGTTTGTACCCTTTTATCCAACTATGCACAATAACCATGTTTGGGGTGGTAGGAATGCAACAGGTAAGCCTGTATTAAAGTTCTAAATTATTTATTCACCTTATTTCTCTTAAATTATTACCCAAATAAATTCTTCCTCCTATGAATATTATATGTAGTTCAACCTTTAATTCATCCATGGCGATCGCCAATTTTGGAACCCCACGAAGGAGGCACCCTTCACCACTACACAAATACAGTAAGCACCATTTCACTTCGGTGTAAGGCTAACCGGTACTTTATTCATTCTACCCTTGAGCTTCCTAATGTTTTACTAGGTTATATCTTTCTTTCTTGTTCACAGGCTATTCTTGAACCACATTTTAGCATAGTGATCATTACGGAGGTAGCCATTGCAACTTTGTTTTCTATTTCATTTTTCCATGTACATTTCTCATTCTAAAGAGGTTGAAAATGCTAACATAATTCGTGCTTTTGGGGTTTTGTCATAGATAATGCCATTTTCTTCGTAATTTCAGGTTCCTATGTATCATGGCCAAGAATGAGGGCTCTCTAACAAAGCAATTGTCTCTTTCTAGGTTGGTTTTTTTCTCTCACCTATTGTGCAACCCACTTCTGTAATTGATGAAGTGTCCGTAATTTGTTTTTGAAGAACTTGTGCTTGTTTATCATGCATTTCCTATGGAAAGATTCCATTACACCCTTATGTGATTTACCACTGAGTAAGTGAAATGATTGACCACACAGGAACCAACCATCGTTTCTCATTTGGGGCTTGAAACCCCTGTTAGTTATGTATATTTATTTTTATTATTTCTTGATGAATAAATTTGTCACAACACCTCTAAACATGGCATAATTCTAAATTTTTCCTTTTCAATATTACATACTGTATATGAATTTCAGATATAAATTCTTCATGGTGTCATGTGAAGTTGAGTATTGATGTTCCAGTTCATATGCCACATTAATGTGATTGTTATCTTTTTTTCTATGTTTATACATTGCTAAGTTTGATCTCTATTATACCTCCTCCTAATCCTCTAGGTTTTTAGTCAGGTAGCTATGACTCTCACAATGTTTTGTACAATATTTCCCTTAATGTATGAATGATATTTGAGCAATGAAACACTACAGAGATAGCTAATATTATGTTGATGAATATTGACACATAGAATGATGTGCCTACAACTTGCTTGTATTTGGTCCTTCAGTTCTTATTATCATGTAAAATGTCTAGTATTATTTTACTTCCTACATAACTCTCCAACAATGGAATTATGATTAGATAGAGATATCAGTACCTTGGGTATTTATTTTTCTTTAATATATGATGTTTACTACTTTCTCCTTTAAGATGTGTTTTTCTCCATAATAGTCTCACCATACTAAAAGTGTATTGTGAATTGGTTTAAGGTTATACAACATGTGAAACACTAGTGTACATAGTTCCCATTTGCTTTTTCAATTATATTATATTGAACGAATATAACCCGTAAGTAGCTAGATAAAGGGTTCTTAACATGTGACGTTGTGAGAAGAACATTTCGGTTGTTAACTGGCAAGATGTTTGGTTTGCTCTCCAAAATGAATTTTCTCATTATTTAATCATTTCTAAGGATCTAGACATATTTTATAACTCAATTCATTCTACGGAGGTCATAATGAGCGAGTTGAGGCATTATAGTTTCGTAACCATTCTTTTCTAGTCACGGTATTTTTCATCTTTTGTCCTAATTAAATAGTGACATTCACTTCACTATTTTTTCAACTCTCCTCTCTTATTTATTCACCTCAATAATCATGCTCTACCTCTCTGCCTTAGTCAATTCTTTCCAGAAACTAGGTTTCGTAATATGATTCTCTATTTTTACTTCTTTTGTATACTGGGTCTAAGGCATACTCGATGCAATAATAACATTGTCTACTATTTTTCGTGGCATTCAAATTTATATTTTTAACATAATGGACACTATATTATGCTAAGGTGATTGAGTCTAGAGTTCGAATTTTATTTGTTGTCATTTCGCTTTTCTTATCTCTTGTAGTCTGATAAGAGTGCTCGATCGTTCATTACCACTTTAGGATTTTTCTTCTTTGAAAGAGGAAGCGGTCTCTAAGTAGTGACATGCATGATTTTGCATGCATTCACCTGTGAGACACTACTCAGATTGTTTCCTTTTCCTATCCTTCCACAAACTAGTTTCAAACAGCTTATGTATCGCTACACAATACTATTCTCCTAATTCCCATGTTTATGCAAAGACATATTAACTATTAAAAGCATCTAAAAAGATATTAACTTGGAACAGAAAGATTTCTTACATCGGCTTCCCGCAAAATTATAATAAAAAACTATATATTTAAATTATTAAAAAATTATTGTAACTTATTCAAACTTTAAAGTATATATTCAAATTATTAAAAATTTAATTGCACAAAGTGAATGGTTATGCGGGAGTGCAGAGAAAACATATTTCAATTCTCTGCACTACCACTAAAAACTATATCTTATCCCTTACTATACATATGCTTAACATGAGAAATTGTTTCTTTAATATGTTTTTTAATTTAGAAAACATGAATAAAACTATATATTGAATATATAAAAAGCTTAATGTTTTCCTAATTTGGAAAACATAAATAAAACTATATATTCAAATTATTAAAAATGTGATTATTTTTTAATTTCGAAAACAAAATTAAAACCATATATTCATATGATTAAAAATGAAATTGTAACTCAATCCAAATTTCAATTATATATTCAAATTACTAAAAACTTAATTGAACAACTAGTGAATGATTGTGATGGAGTGTAGAGAAAACTCATTTCTCCACACAATCAACTTCTCCTCACTACTAATGCAAACAATATCTTATCCTTTATTATGCCTACAATTGACATAAAAAATTATTCCTTTATGATATTTTTTAATTTTGAAAACATGAATAAAACTATATATTGAAATTATTTAAAACGTAATTATTTTTTAATTTTGAAAACATAAATAAAACTATATATTCAAATTATTAAAAAACTCGAATGTGACTGAATCCAACTTTAAACTATATATTCAAATTATTAAAAACTTAATTGCACAACATGAGTAAATGATTTTATGGGAGTATTGAGAAAACACATTTCTCTTCTCTGCATTACTACTGTAAATGATATCTCTAATACTATTGTAATTGCCAAAAGTATTCCCCTTCTCTAGAATTTCATAGAACATTTCATGTCAATTAATCTATTGTTGAAGTCTGTGCGGAGAGATTTGTACATAAAGCTTTTAGTATGTAGAGAGATGCTTACACTACTACATAAAGGAGGGTTTTAAGACAATATTTGAGACAATTTTTGGGTAAATTGTCTTAACTTAAGACAAAAAAAACTTGTGCATTGTCTTAAATATTGTCTTTAAATGGGTGTCTTAAAAATTATTGTCTTAAATATTATTGTCTTAAAAAATATTGTCGTAAAGATTATTGTCTAAAAAATATTGTCTTAAAGACTATTGTCTTGACACTTATTGTCTTGAAAATTATTGTCTTAAAAAATATTGTCTCTATAAAGACAATATATAACACAAGCATTATTCTCTCTTAGGAGACAATTTCATTTTTGTCTCTCTGGAGACAAATTCATTTTTGTCTCTCTAGAGACAAAACTCAAATTAGAGACAATATGTCTTTAATACTAGCTATTGTCTCTCTAGAGGCAATAAAAAAATATTTAAAGATCACTTTTGTCTCTTTAGAGACAATATAAAACAATGAATCCAGAAGTATCTCACCCTTGAAATAAATCGATGTAAAAACATTTAATTAAAAGTAAACTACAAAATTATTGATTAATTCATGTTAGCACATAGTGGAATCGAACCACCAACCTCCTCCTTGTAAGGCAGATGCTCTTCCATTGAGGTAGTACACCTTAAAGAATTATGTGAAGAGTTATGGCAATCCTTAACATTACATTTATAGCCATTTATTTAAAAAAAATAAAATTGTTTGACATTGTTGTGGCCTCAGATTTCTGCATCCAAAACATGGGGGATAACCACCTGCTCCGGACCTTAAGACAACTCCTTTTCCATTTAAAGTGGTGGCTCCAACTGCGGATAATGGGAAAAGTTTCCCATTGTGGGTTTTAAGATGAGAGTGGGTGGTTCACGAGTGATTGCAATAGAACAATGGTAATCTAAATAACATATTATATTATGTGTTAAACACAGACATGACAACAAGAGAATCTGAAGGATAAAACATGAGAGTCCATTTTTATTAACAAGTGATATACATTTATAGTACATGGTTTGACCATTGGGTTCCACATCCCAAGGTCTCTTGGACTCCTTTTTTCTATTCGGCTTCCACACTAACCCATTGAGGATTGGGTGTCCAAAATTTCCCCCCTTAATTTGAAGGGTTATGTATGAGTCCAAGAAGAGAGCTGTAATACAAAATGTGCAAAAATGCATGGCAGCACTAGGCTGAATGTGCTCTCTGAAATGTTGGTATAAAGTGTAGTGGTTTAAGGATGACCACCAACACTGGAACGCTTAGTGTAGTTCCCGGAACTCTTCCAAAACTGGCAAGAAGCTGAAGTCTTCTGCTAGAGGAAGTACTCCTATTGTTTTGAAGAGGGAAACCTTCAACCATGAAAGGAAGGTCTCACCCTGCATAAAAGGGAGAACTTCAACCTAAAAAGGGAAGTCTCAACCTGTGATGGTTTAAGGATGAACAACAACTCTAGAATGCTTAATGCAATTCCTAGAACTCTTCCAAAACTGGCAAGAAGCTGAAGTCTTCTACTAGAGGAAGTGTCCCCAATTTTGTTCCTGGAATTCTTCCAAAGCTAGAAAAAATCTGAAGTCTTCTGCTAGAGGAAGTGTCCCAGATTACCAACTAAAGGCATGCTCAGGGGCATCTTTGTTTCTGGCTACAACTCTGAAACTTGTGTGGCAGGTTGTGGCTCAGGCTTCCTTGATGTGGCTTTGAAGCTTGTAGATGACCATCATTTCCCCCCTTGTCAGATACAAGGTGAGATGATGGAGAAAAATCAACTGCAAGACTATTCAATACTCTGGAACAAGTTCTGACATGTGATTCAAATATCTTCTTGGCTATTGATGCCCATTGCCAAGAAGCGATCCATCCAAGATGAATCTTTGTTCTTGCAGGACGTTTGTTTCTAAAGCATCTGTTTGAAGAATGACTGGTTTTATGACAGTGCTTACATGGATGAAGATCAAAACAGTGATCTTTCAGATGGCCAACTCAGTCACAATGTTGGCATTTGACAATCTATTTTTGTTGTTGTGGAAGAGGAGCAGAATATGGAATAGCTAGAGGTGAACTGTCATGAATGAATCTAGCACTCTGAAACTGAATGGGATTTGAGTAGTCTGGAATATGAAAGGACAAGTCCTTGTCATATCCAAGACCAATTCTATGCTTGTTGTGGACAAGTTGTTCCCAAGGTCTGATGATGGGCTTGGGAAGTGCAGACTAGGTTTCTGCATCTACATGTACAATTGCTACTTTATTGGGCACTGGATCTAAACCAACTGTAACATTATTGACTTGCTTCTAATGGGTTGCAGTCTCAATGTTCTGAACAGAAACATGTTCAGAATGACTCCTCTGTTTTAATTCCTTTTGTTGACGCTGAGATTCAAGCTCCACAAATTCTATCTTCTCTTATGCATTTTGCAGACAAATTCTAATGTCATCCAAAGAGGATTTGTTGATTTTTACTGTGTCATTAGTAGTAGACTGTATCAAATTTTTCAAAAACTCTAATACTTCATAATTTTTCCCCATTTTCTTTAGTTCAAGAATGCCAAGAAAAATTCAGAATAATGACATTTTTTTTCAAACCAACAATGCATTATTCATATATAATTCAGAGATTACAAAGATCATTGTGAGAAAAAATGAGGAGATATATGGCAGATTTGAATATACTGATACAAACCTATATACTGATACAAGTTCTGTGTATAAAGGGAAAATAAGGAACCTGTATATGCTCCAGCATGAGGAAAATGAGGATCTTGACCACGAAATATCCTCAGCTACAACAACATGACATACCATAAGAGAAACTTCAACAACACTAGAACTTGTGTGTCCTTAATGCTTATATACATGCACATGAATGAATGCCATAGCCTCGCTAGTAGTCCATCAAGTGTTTTTGAATATGCCTAGAAATGATATATAGGTACAACCTCTCACTATAGCAGAGAAAATTAAAAAGTGATAACGTGTGGCCTAGATGGCCCATCTATCTCTTGTGCAGTAATATTTCAGCAAGGGATGGGAGAGATAACACGTTCAACCAATAAGAGAGAAAGTTCAGTCTTGGTTCTACTAATACCAGTAATGGAGACATGGTTCAAACTCCAAGAATATACGCAAGGGTAGCTCGACCTCTTCCTTCAATAATAAACCCAAGAATCTCAACCCCTTTTTAATTAGAAATGACCCCAATCAAACTCCAAGAATATACTTCACGTCGGGTTCACCACAACATATGCAATGATATTTCTACATGTACTTCACAATTTTACGAGCTAAAGCTGCCAACATAATCAAAATAATCACAAATACATACTTTAGGCACATGACACTTGATTTAGATTTCGCACTGAGGCTCAAAGTTGCAAGAATTATAGTGGAGGCGATGACCAGGACATTCCAAATACTTTGTATTCAAACTTTGACTGGGTGAAATTCCTTTTTTTTTCTTAAATCATCGCAAAGAATCTTCAAGATTTCATTCCATCGAACACAGATAAATGAATCAACTAACAGATATATATTTATATAGATATATTAGACATTGGTTGCTGCACATCTAAAATTTGAGGTGGCACTTTAACTCATAAAATAGCCCCAAATTTCATCAATTTGTCCAGAATTTCAACAATCGAACCTAAACTCACCGAAAAGAAGCTGAGTTTTCCAACTCCAACGACAGGTAGTTGCGCGGTTTTTGTGAAGGGCAAATCTCGTTTCTCAATTGAAATTTCAACAGGGCTTTCTATATGTTCAGAACAGTGCCGGTTTGTGATGCTTGATGCAGCTATTGCTATTTTCCTCCACTGCATTTTCTCTTAATGAAATATCGATCGCGGATAGAAGTGAGGAGATATGCTAGATTTCGCTTGCTCTGAGAAGACTCAATACACTGAAGCATATGCAATAGCCGGCAGGCACACTCTTGGAACATTTACAAATCAGATGCGCACTTCATTTAACAAACCTCATTTGTTGATCCTCACTGATCCAAGGACTAATCATTAGCCCATAAGAGAAGCAACCCTAGGTAATATTCCAATCATTGCTTTCTGTGACACAGATTTACCAATGAAACATGTGGATATGAGGATACCTGCCAACAACAAGGGAAGACATAACATTGGATGCCTGTTTTGGATTCTTGCAAGAATGGTTCTACAGATGCGAGGAACCATCCTTCCTGGTCATAAATGGGACATCATGGTTGATTTGTTCTTCTACAGAGAGGTCGATGAAGCTAAGCTGTGATTTTCAGATGGAGAATTATTTGTACAAGAGGCATTCTGCTGCGATTTTTAGATGGAGCGTTATGTGTAGAAGAGGCGTTCTGACGGGATATTCATCATCAATTTAGGTAAGACATGGGAAGAGTCGGGATTCGATTATGTATGGAGGTTGACTGTGTATGGAGGGAGAAGATAGTGTGTAGAGGGAGCAACGTTTTGACTAGACGGAGAGCGGTATTATAATGGGCGTGGTTTTGAATATTGATTCAAATCACAGTTTGTGGAGGCATATACCACAACAGATTCACAAGAAATGTAAAAAGAAACACATCATATTACAAAACAGTGATATATATGGTATGCAGGTGGAGGCACAGCGTATACCACACATAATTCACCTTTCATTCAGCCTAGAGGAGGCTCACCACAACTTGAAGTTGTGTTTGCGGAATACTAGTTAGGGTAGCACTACTACACCGAGAAACTTATGGCCATAGAAGGAAATCACACCTCCTTGTAGTGTTTCTACAACATATTCACTGCGTATAATGCGTGAAATCTAATCCAACGTATTCACTGCATATAATGCATGAAATTTCTTAAGGAAGTGACAGAGATGTTAGTCAAGAGTAGCGTTACCAGAAAAAAGGTACACAAAGGAGAGGTAGCGGATTTTTGGTAGACAATAAATTAATGGAGTGTTACAGGTAATGGGTAGAAATGGTAGGTGTGAGCAAGGAGCGTTTTTAGAAGGCAGGTGAATAAAAATGGCACTGGAGAAATAACAGGTTGCAGCTAAAATTTAGCTGAGAAAATATTCATGAAATGCAGAATCGATGGAAGAAATGATCTGCACATAAAGGCCATAAAACAAATGGCTCATAGTAATTATGTAGGGCAGGAATACGCCCGCTCTAATACCATGTTAAACACACACATGGCAGTGAGAGAATCTGAAGGATAAAACATGACAGTCCATTTTTATTAACAAGTGATATACATTTATAGTACATGGTTTGACCGTTGGGTTCCACATCCCATGGTCTCTTGGTATCCTTTTGTCTATTCGACTTCCACACTAACCCATTGAGGATTAGGTGTCCAACATTATGCAAATCTCTAACTAACTTATTCTAATATAAAACTGGGTATTTCTGTGTGATATCTAATCTACAAAGAGATCTGCTTGACATGTGATAATAAAGATAAATCATGCATAAAATAGAGATAATAATGTATAAATATAATTTATTTGACTAAATAGTTAGTTAAAGAAATTTTATAAACTATATCGCATATATGATGATTTATATATGAAAGTAGACAATTTCAGCTAGGCATCATACAATAGTGTAATTAACGCTTAATAGAAAGAATGTATCCCATACATAATTCATGAAAATAAAGTGTTGCCACTAATTAAATAGAAACATAATCAATCATACAAGATAAAAGTACCATATGTGTGAAGTTGTTCTCATCTGACTAATGACATGGATAAACTCCTTTCTTGAGATCAAATTATCTCCCAAGTATACAATAGTGTATCAACAAAGGAAAGTAGTCTGACATTTAAAAGAAATGATCATGTTCCATAATTTCACTAAAGCATTAACAAACTTACAATAGTGCATTATTTGAAAATGTTTTGATAAAATTCCGGACCCTTCTCGAAATGCATGAGAAGGATATAAATACTATTCTAACTAATGTGAAAAAATAGATTATACAAAAATTTGAGGAGGTTTCAAACAACCTTCCTCCTAACTAGTTAACTAAATCTAAAAATAATCACTAGCTTGATGAGCAATGTCTAAGAGGATGATTTGCTATCTCCTAGCTTGTCCTTCAAATCACATATGTTGGCAATTTGTATGACTTGAGGAGATGCCCAAAAGTGTGTCTGACCTGTCCTGTGATAATCACATCGGTGAGAGGTGGCAGCATCCAATCAGTTGAATGAAGTGAGCAGTTAAGGGTCATGATTTGGCTGTATGGCTTCACGAAGAATTGCTAATATGAATCCTAGTTGGTCTTTTCCAATTTTATGATTGCTTCCCTTTGAGCTTCTGCCTTTTCTTGCCATATTTTACGTAAATCACCTAAATCGGACATTTCTTTTGGATTTCCTTCTCTTACCGGGTTGGTGGAAACTAGAGTTGGTTGACCACCTTCATTATGTTCTTCGCCACCGAAGATGCTGTTTCCACTACTAGCTTAGATTGCTTGATTTTTGCATCCCAATCTATGAAAATAATGTCCTTGTGTGTCTCCTTATTCTCAAATAAATTAGCTTTCCTCCAATCTTCTTTTTCTTTCCATTCTACGAACTCATAGATTCTGGTGTTTAGATCATTAAATTTAGTTCTCTTCTCAATCTCCTTATTTGTTAGTTGGTCACTACCGATTAGATAAGAAGGGATGTGTGACATATTTTGGCAGAATTTTTCTTTTTGTTTCATCGGGAGGGAATTCAATTCCAACGCCTCTTGAATGAACTCCTCGACAGTAGGAGTATCCTTATATTTTTCAATGACTTTTTGCAATTCTTGGAGTTGCGTATTTTTTGCCGATATATCAAGTTCATGGCTTATCTTCATGACCACCATGCTCTGTTGCAATTGGCTGAGCTGGTCAGTGGCTTTCCTGTTCACACTTGCCCTCTCTGTTTCGAGCTACTGCTCGAGTTGTGCAATCTTCTCCTCCCTTTCTCTCAACAAAATAGAGACTTTGGTGGCTTTGTCCATGGTGGTCATTGCATATGCTCCCATAAACTGTGAAAATATAGTCAAGTTCTCAAATGGGTTTGAAGGAATGTCCCTCCAAACTATGTCCATTGGCTCATTTCCAAGTGGGAGCTCAGGTGTTTCTACCCTTCTCCTTTTCCTTTGTCTTCTTACTACAACCTTGTGCAGCGGGCTGTAGAACACATCTAGAGGATGGATTTCAGTCACTTTCAAGACAATCTCTGTTGTGGGTAGAGAAGGGATAATCTCAGTCTATTGAGACGTTGTTACATGCTCATATATTGGCTTGGAATCTGTATTTTCCTCATTATGCAGAGAAGTCTAACACTCCATTGTTTCCTGGGTATCTGTGGTGTTGGGAGTGTATTGTAGTTTCTTAGAAAATGATGAAATGATCAATTTGGTGTAGGTGTCTGGTATGTTGGTGGATACAAAAGAAGAAGTTCTAGAGACAATTGAAGAATTCTTAGGGAGTTAGTACCATCCAGAAGCTCAAATCAGCTCAGTGCACTAATTAAAGGAATCAAGTCCATGGAATCTTAGATCTGTTTCTAGAGTAAGGATAGCCACGGATATAGATGGTGTTCTAAGCCCATTTCTTCAGTTCAGTAACCTTTGGAGTTAAGTGTGGAACTTGTAAAAGAAGCTTTACCATAATCCAAAAGAGCCAAGTCAAGTTGACAAGAGCTCAAGGAGATGTATCCCATGATATTAGGGTGAACTCCTAAATTATATTGTTGTTCTGTGTGGTTGTATGTTTGTTGCATTATATTACTGTTATATGCGTTTTATATCAGCAGAAACACTTAAAGAACTTAACCAATTAAAACAAATACATACACCTATTTCAAGTACTTAAGTCCGCAATTGTCAAGATAAGCCAGATCATATTTTTGTTCAGCTTTGAATTGGGAGGTTCTTGTAAGTATAACAAGATGTTAAACCCTCATTTCAAATTAGAGAATGAAGCCTCAGAAGACCCTTTGAAATATACTTGATGATCAACATATCCAAACAACTATCGTTCATAACAACAAGCCTGTTGACATTGAACCAGGAAATATTTTAAACATTAATGATAGTGTGGACAGTGACCAAAAAGAAAATCTCATTTAAGTTTTGCAAAAATATAAAGGGGCTTTTGCTTGGGACTATCCACACATGAAGGGCATAGACCCATAGTTATGTACGCATCATATCTACATCGAGAAAGATGCTCGACCTATCTAGAAACCCCAACAGAGATTGAATCTGCATCTCAAATATATTGAAAAAGAAGAACTACAAAAGTTGTGGGCAATAAATTTTATTTATCCCATTTCAGATAGTAGGTGGGTCTCTTCACTGGTACTTGTTCCTAGGAAAAATGGGAAGTAGCGTATTTGTGTGGATTATCAGGAATTAAATAAGGCCACACAGAAATATCGCTTCCCTCTTCCATTTATTCATCAAGTCCTTGATACATTGGCAGTAAAATAGTTCTTTTCCATTCTAGATGGCTTCAACAACTACAATCACATCCAAAATGCCCCTGAAGACCAATACAAAACCACCTCTACCTACCCATGGGGTACAATATTTTCTTACAAGGTGTTACCATTTGCTTTATGCAATGCCCTAGCTACATTTTGGAAGGCCATACTTTGCATTTCTGTTGATTTGATAAATGAAGGACTTGAAGTTTACAGGAATGACTTTACCCTGTATGGAGATGACTTTGATCAAGTGCTATAGACATTAGCGAAGGTTTTGGAATGATGCATCATCACCCAGTTATATTTAAGTAATGTCAGGTTTCACGTGATGATGACAGAAGGCATGATCCTAGGACACTACATTTCTCCAGATAGGATACAGGTAGATCTAGCAAAGATACACGTAATTCTCCTACTACCTACAACCTGTACTCAGACGAAGGTGCATAGCTTCCTTGGATATTCAGGTTATTATCATAGGTTTATCAAAAAAATTCACAAATTATTGTGCCTTTGTATGCTTTAATAGGAAATGTTGACCTTAAATGTTCTGATAAATGTGACACAACTTTTACAGATTTCACGAAATTAGTTTCGACGGCACCAGTATTGTGTGGACCCAGCTGGGAACTTCCCTTTCACATCTATATGGATTTTTTAGATGTAGCGATAGGCGTTGTCCTCAGCCAAGATGAGGAGAGAAAGTCTTATGCTATTTATTATAACAACAAAAATCTTACTACCACTGAACTTAATTATATAGTAATAGAAAAGGAATTCTTAGTTGTCATTTATGCCATAAACAAATTTAGACATTATATAACTAGATATCAAGCTCTTCAGTATACCGATCATTCCGCCATTAGAGACTTAGCTAATAAACCAATTACAAATGGCTGAGTGACTCGTTGGTTGTTACTTTTCAGGAGTTTGATATCACCATTAAAGACCGTCTAGGGAAGGAAAGCCGAGTTGTGGATTTTCTGTCTTAGGTTCCAAAGATAAATGATCTGATGGCAGTAGATGACCAGCTTCTAGAAGAACATTAGTTTTCCATAGTAGTCAAAATGTCATGGTATGCAGATGTAGCAAACTATCTGGTGGTAGGGAAGTTGCCCAGACACTTGACATCAAGGTAAAGGAAACCAGATTGTCTAGCGTAGTGCCCAATTTTCTTGGATTGGTGGATACCTTTTCCATATAGGGTCTGATATGTGCATATGCAGATGGATTCGTGAAGATGAAATCTACGACATACTAAAGGCTTTCCATGACAAGCCTTGTGGAGGGCACTTCGCAGATCGCAGAACTAGGCGTAAGATACTACAGATGGGATTTTATTGGGCCACCATTTTTAAAGAGGCTAAGAAATATTTCTAGGCTTGTGATAGTTTCCAAAGGATGTGCTGTCCTGGTCAATATGATAAAATGCCACAGTAGCCCCAATAGGTAATAGAACCTTTTGAACGATGGGCATTGGATTTTGTTAGCCTATTTCATCTGCGATGAAACCAAAAGGTCTACATACTGGTTGCTACAGAATATGTCACAAAGTGGGTAGAAACAATAGATTTTCCAAGAGCTACAGAGGATGCCATAATTAATTTCCTTTTTGGAGTTATTTGTGTGGTATGGTTTACCTAGGGAAGTAAACCACCACATCACACACATAGTCACTTCCTGTATCACCCACTGGCGAACGGGCAAGTTGAAAGCACCAATAAGGTCATCAAAATAATTCTTACCAAGACAGTTTTAACACATCGGCGGGACTAGGCTGCTAGACTACCAGAGGCCTTGTGGGCCTATCTCACAATTTGGTGAAATATTGTTGGATATTCTCCATGACAACTTTTATTTGGCAAAGAACCTATCTTTCCTATTGAATTTGAAATAAAGACTCTCAAAACAGTCCAGGAAGTGGGATTGGATCTAACGGAGGCCCAAACCAAATGAATTCAACAAATAAATGATTTATATGAGGATCAACTATTTACTCTACAACACACCATAATTATTTAACAGCAAAGGGAAAATTGTCACGATAATCTTATTAGAAAGAAGACATTTTAGAAAAGAGACTGTGTGGTGCTCTATGATTCCATATTTCAAGACTTTTCGGGCAAGTTACAAACAAGGTGGCTTGGGCCATATGAAATTCAAGAGGTGCACAATAATGGGACTCTCACTCTAACAACCATTGATGAGTTTGAACATTCTTTCGAGGTGAATGGACATCGGGTGCGTCTTTTTCATAAACCACTCCCCAAAGATTCATTTTGCCAACAGGTATGTGATGATCCCACTATGAAAATTTTAGTTGTAGGGAGTGATGACCCAACCACTTTACATTCATAAAAAATTATCTTTCTTCAGCTGTAAATAATGTATATATGGTTGGTTGCAATTTAGTTTAGGCATCACTTTGTAAATACAAGGATTTCTCTTGTTTTTGGGTGTGTTTAATAAATTGTTGTTCCAACCGATTGAACAACACCGATTTATTTTTTGTATGTTTTATTGTCCAATCAATTGAACGACCGTTGTTCAAATTGATTTAAAAACACCAATTTTTTTTTTGTGTTGTGGATGTTCAGATAATTGACCATTGTTGTTCAACCAATTGAACAAAACCGCTTTCCTTTTCTGTATTTTTGGTGTTCAATCAAGTGAACAAAACTAATTATATATATATATATATATATATATATATATATATATATATATATATATATATATATATATATATATATATATAGATATAGACATATATATATTGTTGTTAAATCAATTGAACAACACCAATATCTTTTTGTGTGTTTTCTATTCAATCAATTGAACAGTTGTTGTTCAATCGATTGAACAGCTTTTTTTCGGTAGAAAGAACAACTATGATTTATTTTTTGTTGTTCCATCGTCGGCCCTGATTTTCCCCATTTTTATCTCCCATGTTTTCTTAGTAAAACCATCTGTTTGGATTTGGAATTTGTACCTGAGATAAAATAAAAACAGTGATATTAATAACATTATGACTTCTAAAACCTTTGATGGTCATCTTTATTTTGAAACTGACCTAGTTCATCTATATAATAAGTGGTTGAATATCTTCTCTTTCGACATATCATAGAATGAATTACTATCTTAATACCATTATGATTTATTTTTCACACTTTCAATTGATAAGTCCCTTTGGTATGATGATATAGGGGTAAGGGCATAACTTTCATTGGCATTTTTTCTACTTCTCAGGCTATCCCTAACTCTTAAAGAGTAGATGAGCTTCCCTCCCTTTACAATAAAAATATGAAAATATGAAATGCAACACACATGTTCTTAAAGAGGATAGGGGTTGTCATCATGTGTCAGCCTACCATGATCATAAGAGTGTAACAAGTGACATTCCATTATGGCCCCCACACTACGGTAATGAACTTCCTGATTGTTAAATGTGTCACAAGGATAGGAGGTCTCATCACGAGCCAACCTAATCACTTTGTTATATCGTGGTGGATGGCACTATTATTATCTCGTTACCATGCCAACATAGTGGTCTCTTTATAACAATGAAAAGAAAATTCATCTAAATATTAAAAGGAGGATTCTAGCTCATTTTGGGGTTAAAAACCAAACTTGTCGAGGCTATGAATGCCTGGTGGAAGTAGTGGCTCTTCTTGTTGTATTGAAGTGCTAGGTTAAATTGCCAAATATTCATTATCCTATTACTCCCTATTGACTCATTTCTGAAGGTGAATTTACCATTTGAACAACATTTATAACTAAATCAACCAACATGCATGGTAATCCATATCTTTAAATGCATTATGTCATTATTGTCCAACCAATTGACACCAACAGTCATTATCATTTACCGTTCGTCATGCATTCATCACATTTTCCACCTCAGGCATATATCTTTTCACATAATGATCTAGTCTCTGTTTTATCCCTTTTACGAGTATTCCAAATCTTTTGACCTGTACTGCTCTAACTATTTTTGGTCGTATTTACGCCACTTTGATTGTTGTTTGGATGCATTTATGAATTCCCAATGCCCTTCCCTTTTTCCCAGGCTTTGTGGCTATGGACGCCCTTTTCTGATTGGATGGTGGATGGTCTCCATTATGGATAGCATGTGTAATGATTATTAAACTGCTTTCTGATTGGAGGGGGAAAGCTCTGCATTATGAATGCACGTGAGTAATAATTATTAAACTATTTTCTAATTGGAGGGGGGAAGGTAGGCATTATGGATAACATGTGAATTAATTATCAAGTTGCACCAAAAACTGCTGATGAGACAAACAACACAATTTCCTTTAATATTAATTCTAAAACAACGTCACTACTCCGTTAATAATGTTAAGGTGTGTATATAGTTTACGGTGTTGTTCCAAACTATGAAATTGTGAGAAGAGTGCATGAAAAAGTGCAAGTGAACCAGCTACTGAGAAACAACAACCATGGGAGGAAACTTCATCCGCAGTGAACCTACAATACTCCAAGTATCATAACAGGATCACGAAATTCTTGAGCGTGCCAGCTAGCTTCAATAATTGACCAAATTGCAGGGATTCCATGAGGAAATAAAACTCGAATTTTTGCAAAATATCCATAATGGACTCACAACGATGAAGGATGGGAGTATAACAGTTTTTGAAGAAGTTATAGCAGAAGTATCTGAACTACCAATAGAAGGCATAAGATGGAATGATAAACATGTTCTCCTGTAGGATGTAGTTGCACTATTCCAAGATGAAGATGAAAAATTGGTACGCAAAGCCAAAGGGATTCACCCCATAGCTTTAAAGCAACCATGGTCGGAATTGGAGACCATTTTTCAGAGGTACATCACTTGTGATAGACGTCAAGATGTGGTAAAACATCAAAAACTCAAACTGTTTGCCAATCTGAAGCAGAAAGTTACATTTAATTTGCCATTTTATTTAAATTCTTTATTGCATGATGTTTCTAGTCGGGTTAGGAAGACTAAGGACCCACATTCTTTCATCAACCATCATGGGCTGATAAAATTAATCATCATTCATGGACTGGCCCAACAACAATTGACTTAGGATAACCTTGTAAACCCTGCTTTAACCGCACCAGAAGAAAACCTAGAGACTAAACAACAGGGGGTAAGAGTAACAGGTCTGAAAAGGACAAGAAAAAGAATGAATCCTTCTTTTTCCTCGGACAAGGCCATCTCACATTCCTAGCAGGAGCATACCCCAATTCCAATAGAAAAAGTAGGGCCATCTCACATTCCCTCTCCAAGTCCACAAGATGTTTTTTTTATAGGACTATGAGGAAGAAATGGCTCAAGAACTGGAGAATATGGGGACATTTTGTGAAGAAAGGGAGCCATCTAGAAACTCTGAAGGGAAAAGTTATGCCCTTAACCAGTCTGCCTCTACCAAAAGTTCTGGCTATGCTGAAACTTTGCCATTTTTTGATCATTTGGAGGGTCAGATGGAATCAGTTCCCTCTATGAATAAACCCATTGAGAAAGAGGCCCATGCAGAGGAAACCCTCAGGGATGGAAATCAACCAGAGGTTACTGTTCCATTAGAATCCCAAACGAATGGAACCATACAAAAGAAACCCTGAAGGATGAAAATAAGCCAGGGGATACTATCTTAATGAAGTATCCAAACGATGATGCCCATACAGAAGAAGAACTTGAAAAATGATAATCACTCAGGAGATACTATTATGTTAAAGTCCCATGAGAGAGAATCCTGTGAAGAAAAAGACCTGGAAGACAAGAATCCATTCGGAGACATTGTTCCATTGGAACCTTATCCGGATATTGGAACAACTCCTCCTGAACCTGAAGCAAACACAACTATGCCACCTCCAATCAAAAAACCCCACGACGAAGAAAATGTATAAGGATATATTGAGGAAGCTGCTTAAGAAGTACAATAAGTAGAAGAAAATAGTTAAGCAACTGAGAGAATGGTTGAAGGAAGCAATTAGGGTCCAGAAGTTGAAAGTGAAATGGACCCAAATGGAACACTCTTCTTTAGAGGATATTGAAACCAAGATTGAGAGTCATTTTGTTTGATCAAAAGTGACCCAAGCAAAGCAATGCCCTTTAAAGAATATTGAGACTCAGAGTGAAGGTCCTTGCATTTGCTCAATGGAAACCCAAACAGAATTTCCCACTACAGATGTTGCTGTCCAAACCAATTATGAGGAAGATACCCAGGAAGACTACTGTATGCCCCAAGGAATAGTTGAAGTTGTTGTTCAATATTATTTTGAAGGAAATTCCCAACCTGATTGTTGTATGTCTCGAGAAGCAACTGAAGTTGTTGTTCAAACTGATTCAATGATAACACATGATTATGAAACTCAGATAGAGGAATCACCTTACTACGTTCCTTTGGTAAGGGAAGTTGTTATCATAAAATTGAAAAATGAATTAACCAAGACTCAACCGGAGTTGGCTCAACATAAGGAAGAAGTAGTTCTGTTGTAAGTACAACAGGAAATGCGGAAGAAGTTCGAGGGACTTACTGTAACATAAGACGGAACTTTCACCATTTTCAAAGATGATCAGAAGAGAGTACAGAAAGCACAAGCCAAGCTGTAGAAGGCCAAGGAAAAAATTGAAACTATTTGTTCTCTTTACTATGATGCATTGCATTGTCAATCACCTACCACCAATTATGCACTATTCTTGTTAGAAAGATACATCTTACTAAAGGTGAAAGATGTCAAGGCTGGTAAGTTAGTGGAATTCAAGACCACTCCAGACATTTTCAAATGTTTTAAGGAACAAAATGAACATGTACAATGCATTTTATGTGAATTATACATGCATAATTTTTTCTTGGAGGATGAACTAGATAGTAATCCTGGCTGCTTCATTGGGAATATTCAATTTCAAGCTTTTCTTTCTTTTTCTACCAATCATATTAAATTGGCTAAATTCAATAACACTTTACAAAAAAAGTGAATATGGTATAGATTTATGGGTTAGGCAAGAACCCATGAAACCCCTGCATCTTTTTGTCCGACATAAACAGTTCATGAAACGAACCAGAGTCGTGGCTCAATTAGGACCACTCCACATAGATATCATACAGCCAGGAAAGGAATAATTGCATGAAATTAAGAAGGAAGCTTTTCCAACAACAAGACAAAGATGGGAAGCTTCCACTAACAATGTTAGGAACATGGAGCCATTTGGGTATAGAAGTTTCAAAACTGCCTCTACTTGCCTACACAGATAGAACAATATGGTCCTAAGCATGGGCCATGACTAGATAGTGTGCCGCTACAGATGTCCTACTATCTGGTACCCTCCTAATGGGTATTATAGTGATTATAATTTTCCAAATTACTGTGTAAACTAGGCATTTGTAATCCTTAAACAAAAAAATGGTTTTAGGCTATATAAGGAATAATTTTACCCTGCTTATTCCTTGACACAACATCACCTCAATCATCTTATTGCATGAGGACATGAAAAAGGTAAGAAGGGTAGTATGTTTGGCCATGGAAAGGTATGTTTTATCCTCATATTAACTTAATTTATCATTCATCTTTATTTGTTTATCTTCGTTTTAGGAATAAATATTTAAGAAACAATTGTAGAAGCTTGATAAAATTGATCACTAATGAATTGGGTAAATTTGGGCATCAAAAACTAAGTTTCACTATCTTTATATGCAGGAGCATGAATTGAACGATTGTTGTTCAAATGAAAGAACAATAGACACCAAGAAAGGGAAAGGAAAACGTCTCCATTGCGAAGGATAGTGGAAGACCAGGAGAACCAATTATATTATGTGATGAAATAATATTGTTAGTTGAGAAATCCTCATGATCTCGTGATCCTATGGGTTCGCTTTTATCCGTCTATCTTTCCTAGGTTATATAAAGCCGAAAGGTGAAATGAACAGCTAGTTAGAAATTTCAAGATTGTAACTATTCATTTTGACACAAAGTACTTTCATTACTAGGGCGTTGTAACTCTACTATCAATTTTAATGAAGAAGATTGTGTTCCACCTATAATCACATTTTGAGTATCTTTCGACGGTGACTTCTGGAGACTTTGAGCCTAGTCGATAGGAGATTTACTGCTTTAATTGTGTCATATTTATTTCTATTTATTCTTTCAAGTTTTTATTACTGTTGGCTCATGAAATTAGAATTATTCTGATTGCTGTGACTATTGATTATTATTATTTTCTTTTTCTGTTCAAGCTAGACTCTAGATCTTTTGTGTTTTTGTATCCACGTGTTAACCTTTACTGAATTGATCAGGTTAGTTTAAGTATTTGATCGTTGTTCATTCTGAAGTAGTGTTATCAGAGATCTTAAGCTTACAGTTGATTGCTTTCCGTGATATGTTTGAATAGTCACTTGCTATTCATTTTTTATTGCCTTCTTTCATGTGACCAAATTATTGCCTTTAGTAGTTAGGATTTTCTAAGAGTGATTCCTTTTGCTCGCATTCCAATTCAGTTCTCTGCATCATAGATTAAAGTAGAATTTTAAATTCTTTAAGTATTTATTTCAGAGTTGTTTTGGATTGAACTTCAGGAATTAGCTATTAATGATTGCAATGATCAGCCTCTAAATTCATTTGGATAGACAATGTTGAACACTCTTGAAATAAACAGACTTTCCCTGGTTGATAATTAATGTGGGAATTAAGGTTGATTTTAATAGTCATCATAGTGCACCAACAATGACGTTCTAAAAGTTGTCTTATGTATAACCTCATCTTTTATGCGTTACTGATGATATCTAGTTTGCAGATCAATCTTTCAAAAGATAGTTACCCCCCTCACTTGATCAAACAAATCGTCGATCTAAGGTAGGGGATATCTATTTTTTATGGTTAATTTATTTGCCTCTCTATAATTAATACACATTCCAAATGTTTCATCCTTTTTCTTAACAAATAGTACCGAGCCTCCCCACGGTGACACACTCGGTTTGATATAACCTTTATCTAACAACTCCTATAGCTGCATTTTCAGTTCTAATAGTTCCTGAGCACTCATTCGATAGGAGACCGTGGATATAGGTGTATAAGTTGGCAGTAAGTCAATTAGGAAATCTATGTTTCTCTGAGGATGTAACTTGGGAATTTCTTTAGGAAACACATCCTAGAATTCTCTTATTATACGTAACTAATCTCCCCATTTGTTTTATGTTTGTTGTTCATATTTTTTGACATGAACCATATAAAATTGGCAGCCTTTCCTTGTTATTCTTTTCATCTGCAATGTTGTTATTTGTCTAACATAGACACGTTTTAGTTTTCCTCTTATCAAAAAGGATTTTCCTTATGAGTCGATACAACTCATAGTCTTCTCTAAAATATTTACAACAGATTTTTGTTGTTCCAACCAAGCCATCCAATTTAGGAGGTCATATGACCTTAAGTGGAGGATTTCTAATTCAATTTTCATAAGGTAACCATTTAAATCCACTACACATTGTTTTAACACATGGGTCACTTTCTGTTTGGTACCAGTGGCTAGCTATACTAGTCAAGGACTTTGAAATTTTTCTGATTTTAACTTACCTTTTTCCATAATCTGAGGACTAGTACAGCTTAGACTAGCTGTAGGGTATATTAAAATAGACATAGATTGCTTTTGGATAATACCTTCAATATCAATCATTGTAGATTAGTGGTCTGCCTGTTGGTGCTCCAATGTCACTGTAATTCTCGGAATGCTCCTACCACATTTTTCATTGTAGATGCCTCATGTGCCACTTTTACATTCTAAATGGACTTGGGGTTGTGGGGTAAATCCTGCAACAAATGTGGTTCAACACAACCACAAAATTTTAGTGGCTCCCTATATTTACCTCCTATGCCATTCTTGCTACCCAACTCTACAATTTTTTAGCAGTGTAAGATTGTGTTGGTTAACCTTTTTTTCCTTTGTTAATTTTTTTCCATTGGAGATCCTTACCAGATTTATTTAAATAGGTCGGCTTCTGCTACATCAAATTCATCCCCATATTGTTTTTATCCTTTCTTTGCTAGGGTCTAGAACCTTCACTCTGATTTCTGAACTACTAGTAGCAAGTTTTAGCCCTCTGGACTACTTTATCCATAGTCCTAGGATTATCAAATTCAATTATTTCATTATACACCGTTGGTAAATAGTTCAAAAATCTCTACACCTTGGCCTTTTCTTCTCTAACGTAGGGCACATACTGAATTAAGTTGGTGAACTTGGTCACAAAATCATCAATGGTAAGTTGCCTCAATCACAATTCATGGAATTATTTTGCCCAGTCGTCATAATACCTCTTGCTCCGATAGAGAGATTTAAATTTATGTCGGAAGTCCTCCCACAAAACAATTTTATTATCCAACAGGTGTATAACTTTTGTCTCCTCCCACAATAAGGTGGTCTTTCCCTCCAACTAATAAAAATCCAATCTTGCTTTTAGGTTGCTCTCATATTTAGACAACTAAAAGTAATTGAATATATTCAAGAGCCAAGCTTCCGAATTCTCTTCCCTCTCCCCGTCAATGGTATGAGGTTTTATATTTTGGAAGTATCCTTGTAATTCCCTCTTTATCTTATTCTTATGGAATTTAGAATATGTTTTATTAGATTCTTCATCACCTTCAGCATTTTTTGGCATCGATCGTGCCAATTTCCATTTCGACCCTTCCATCTCAACACTCTTATGACTAGATTTCTCATCCAATTCTCTAATCAATTTCTCTTGTTCTTGAATGAATTTTTTTAATCACTCATTTCTACTCTAAAGTTATGTTAATTCTTGTTTCAAGTTCCTTACTATCTTTTCAAACTGAGCAGACATTGAAACACCACCTTCTCCTAGTTCCATGTATAGATCCTCCCCTACGGTAATAGTTTGGGGCGACTCCTCCATCCTTCACTCTTTCACTGAAAACAATCCAATAAATATCAGACAATTTCCTTTTACTATCAAATATGTGCAACAATAATAAGTAATGGGGCCTCTATTTAAGCCTAGTGTAGAAATATGGGATTTGATACCTTTTTTCACGTGCTAACCTATAACACCATTCATTCAAACTATAACTTTTTCTTCTTTGTTTCCCTATGGTTACATGGATTGAATAGCATTGAATGCCTAATCGCTGATTAATCTCTTGCTTTAACTCTATGGATATAACCTGTTTTGCACCTTCACATATTTTTAAGGTTGAATACACTTGGCTAAGTTCAATTTTATTGTTTAATATGTTTTCTCTGAGATAATTCCTCACCCATGAACCCTACCCTTATATCGTAAACTCCTATGTCTCCATATTTCAAAAGCGTTCTGCCTTAATCCATTTCCCATGCCACTACTGCCTAAGGTTAAGTTTAATGGTGGATTTTGCTTAGATAGTAGTAGGTATTAGGACCTATCACTCATAATGTCATATGGACAGTTGGAAATCAATCCTCTGTCCTATCATCTCGCGTCGCTCCACTGACTCCAAACCTTGTCGTTTCATCTTCCACTCATCTTGGTTCACATGGGTTTGTACCACCACCCTACCTCCTCACTAATGTCAATGTTATGCGACGTTTATTTTCATGATATCCTATCAAACATCTATGGTGGAGATTCACCTGGTCAACCATAATCCCTCCACCAAACAATCTTTCGATCATTGTTGACACTATATCACTGTGCTGAGGGGAGGGCTTGGTCATTTGACCTAGTGTTCGATAGAGTTACTTTTCCACTGCTGTGAACCCTTTCCTGGAAATGTTTTGGTCTAACCTAGGCATTACTAGAGTAGTGAGTCTACACCCTTTTATCCAACTATGAACAATAACCATGTTTGGGGTGGTAGGAATGCAATAGGTAAGCCTGTATTGAAGTTCTAAATTATGTATTCACCTTATTTCTCTTAAATTATTACCCAAATAAATTCTTCCTCCTATGAATCTTATATGTAGTTCAACCTTTAATTCATCCATGGCGATCGCCAATTTTGGAACCCCACGAAGGAGGCACCCTTCACCACTACACAAATACAGTAAGCACCATTTCACTTCGGTGTAAGGCTAACCAGTACTTTATTCATTCTACCCTTGAGCTTCCTAATGTTTTACTAGGTTATATCTTTCTCTCTTGTTCACAGGCTGGTCTTGAACCACATTTTAGCACAGTGATCATTACAGAGGTAGCCATTGCAACTTTGTTTTCTGTTTCATTATTCCATGTACATTTCTCATTCTAAAGAGGTTGAAAATGCTAACATAATTCGTGCTTTTGGGATTTTGTCACAGATAATTCCATTTTCTTTGTAATTTTAGGTTCCTATGTATCATGGCCAAGAACGAGGGCTTTCTAACAAAGCAATTGTCTCTTTCTAGGTTGGTTTTTTTCTCTCACCTATTGTGTGACCCACTTCTGTAATTGATGAAGTGTCCGTAATTTGTTTTTGAAGAACTTGTGCTTGTTTATCATGCATTTCCTATGGAAAGATTCCATTACACCCTTATGTGATTTACCACTAAGTAAGGGAAATGATTGACCACACAGGCAGCAACCATGGTTTCTCATTTGGGGCTTGAAACCCCTGTTAGTTATGTATATTTATTTTTATTCTTTCTTGATGAATAAATTTGTCACAACACCTCTGAACATGGCATAATTCTAGATTTTTCCTTTTCAATATTACATACTGTATATGAATTTCGGATATAAATTCTTCATGGTGTCATGTGAAATTGAGTATTGATGTTCCAGTTCATATGCCACATTAATGTGATTGTTATCTTTTTTTCTATGTTTATACATTGCTATGTTTGATCTCTATTATACCTGCTCCTAATCCTCTAGGTTTTTGGTTAGGTAGCTATGACTCTCATAATGTTTTGTACAATATTTCCCTTAATGTATGAATGATATTTGAGCAATGAAACACTAGAGAGATAGCTATTATTATGTTGATGAATATTGACACATAGAATGATGTGCCTACAACTTGCTTGTATTTGGTCCTTCAGTTATTATTCTCATGCAAAATGTCTAGTGTTATTTTACTTCCTACATAACTCTCCAACAGTGGCATTATGATTAGATAGACATATTAGTACCTTGGGTATTCATTTTTCTTTAATATATGGTGTTTACTACTTTCTCCTTTAAGATGTGTTTTTCTCCATAATAGTCTCACTATACTAAAAGTGTATTGTGAATTGGTTTAAGGTTATACAACATGTGAAACACTACTGTACATAGTTCCCATTTGTTTTTTCAATTATATTATATTGAGTGAATATAAACTCGTAAGTAGCTAGATAAAGGGTTCTTAACATGTGACGTTGTGAGAAGAACATTTGGGTTGTTAACTGGCAAGATGTTTGGTTTGATCTCCAATTTTCTCTTACTACTAAGAAATTATTTAATCATTTCTAAGGATCTAGACATATTTTATAACTCAATTCATTCTACAGAGGTCATAATGAGCCAGTTGAGGCATCATAGTTTCGTAACCATCCTTTTCTAGTCACGGTATTTTTCGTCTTTTGTCCTAATTAAATAGTGACATTCACTTCACTATTTTTTCAATGCTCCTCTCTTATTTATTCACCTCAATAATCATGCTCTACCTCTCTGCCTTAGTCAATTCTTTCCAGCAACTAGGTTTCGTAATATGATTCTCTATTTTTACTTCTTTTGTATACTGGGTCTAAGGCATACTCGATGCAATAATAACATTGTCTACTATTTTTCATGGCATTCAAATTTATATTTTTAACATAATGGACACTATATTATGCTAAGGTGATTGAGTCTAGAGTTCAAATTTTATTTGTTGTCATTTCGCTTTTCTTATCTCTTGCAGTCTGATAAGAGTGCTCGATCGTTCATTACCACGTTAGGATTTTCTTGTAAAATAGAATTTTTCTTCTTTGAAGGAAGAAGCAGTCTCTAAGTAGTGACATGCATGATTTTTCATGCATTCACCTGTGAGACACTACTCAGATTGTTTCCTTTTCCTATCCTTCCACAAACTAGTTTCAAATAGCTTATGTATCCCTACACAATACTATTCTCCTAATTCCCAAGTTTATGCAAAGACATATTAACTATTAAAAGCATCTAAAAAGATATTAACTTGGAACAGAAAGATTTCTCACATCGGCTTCCCGCAAAATTATAATAAAAAACTATATATTCAAATTATTAAAAAATTAATTGTAACTTAATCAAACTTTAAAGTATATATTCAAATTATTAAAAATTTAATTGCACAAAGTGAATGGTTATGCAGGAGTGTAGAGAAAACATATTTCAATTCTCTGCACTACTACTGAAAACTATATCTTATCCCTTACTATACATATGCTTAACATGAGAAATTGTTTCTTTAATATGTTTTTTAATTTAGAAAACATGAATAAAACTATATATTGAATATATAAAAAACTTAATGTTTTCCTAATTTGGAAAACATAAATAAAACTATATATTCAAATTATTAAAAACGTGATTATTTTTTAATTTCGAAAACAAAATTAAAACCATATATTCACATGATTAAAAATGAAATTGTAACTCAATCCAAATTTCAATTATATATTCAAATTATTAAAAACTTAATTGAACAACTAGTGAATGATTGTGATGGAGTGTAGAGAAAACTCATTTCTCCACACAATCAACTTCTCCTCACTACTAATGCAAACAATATCTTATCCTTTATTATGCCTACAATTGACATAAAAAATTGTTCCTTTATGATATTTTTTAATTTTGAAAACATGAATAAAACTATATATTGAAATTATTTAAAACGTAATTGTCTTAAAGACTATTGTCTTGACACTTATTGTCTTGAAAATTATTGTCGTAAAAAATGTTGTCTCTATAAAGACAATATATAACACAAGCAGTATTCTCTCTTAGGAGACAATTTCATTTTTGTCTCTCTGGAGACAAATTCATTTTTGTCTCTCTAGAGACAAAACTCAAATTAGAGACAATATGTCTTTAATACTAGCTATTGTCTCTCTAGAGGCAATAAAAAAATATTTAAAGATAACTTTTGTCTCTTTAGAGACAATATAAAACAATGAATCCAGAAGTATCTCGCCCTTGAAATAAATCAATGTAAAAACATTTAATTAAAAATAAACTACAAAATTGTTGATTAATTCATGTTAGCACATAGTGGAATCGAACCACCAACCTCCTCCTTGTAAGGCAGACGCTCTTCCATTGAGGTAGTACACTTTAAAGAATTATGTGAAGAGTTATGGAAATCCTTAACATTACATTTATAGCCATTTATTTAAAAAAAATAAAATTGTTTGACATTGTTGTGGCCTCAGATTTCTACATCCAAAACTTGGGGGATAACCACCTCGTCCGGACCTTAAGACAACTCCTTTTCCATTTAAAGTGGTGGCTCCAACTGTGGATAATGGGACAAGTTTCCCATTGTGGGTTTTAAGATGAGAGTGGGTGGTTCATGAGTGATTGCAATACAACAATGGTAATCTAAATAACATATTATATTATGTGTTAAACACAGACATGGTAGCAAGAGAATCTGAAGGATAAAATATGAGAGTCCATTTTTATTAACAAGTGATATACATTTATAGTACATGGTTTGACCATTGGGTTCCACATCCCAAGGTCTCTTGGACTCCTTTTTTCTATTCGGCTTCAACACTAACCCATTGAGGACTAGGTGTCCAAAATTCCCCCTCTTAATTTGAAGGGTTATGTATGAGTCCAAGAAGAGAGTTGTAATACAAAATGTGCAAAAATGCATGGCAGCACTAGGCTAAATGTGCTCTCTGAAATGTTGGTATAAAGTGCAGTGGTTTAAGGATGACCACCAACACTGGAATGCTTAGTGTAGTTCCCAGAACTCTTCCAAAACTGGCAAGAAGCTGAAGTCTTCTGCTAGAGGAAGTACTCCTATTTTTTTGAAGAGGGAAACCTTCAACCATGAAAGGTAGGTCTCACCCTGCATAAAAGGGAGAACTTCAACCTAAAAAGGTAAGTCTCAACCTGTGATGGTTTAAGGATGACCAACAACTCTGGAATGCTTAATGCAATTCCTAGAACTCTTCCAAAACTGGCAAGAAGCTGAAGTCTTCTACTAGAGGAAGTGTCCCCAATTTTGTCCCTGGAATTCTTCCAAAGCTAGCAAAAAGATGAAGTCTTCTGCTAGAGGAATTGTCCCAGATTACCAACTAAAGGCATGCTCAAGGGCATCTTTGTTTCTGGCTACAACTCTGAAACTTGTGTGGCAGGTTATGGCTCAGGCTTGCTTGATGTGGCTTTGAAACTTGTAGATGACCATCATTTCCCCCCTTGTCAGATACAAGGTGAGATGATGGAGAAAACTCAACTGCAAGACTATTCAATACTCGGGAACAAGTTCTGACATGTGATTGGAATATCTTCTTAGCTATTGATGCCCATTGCCAAGAAGCGATCCATCCAAGATGAATCTTTGTTCTTGCAGGATGTTTGTTTCTGAAGCATCTGTTTGAAGAATGACAGGTTTTATGACAGTGCTTACATGGATGAAGATCAAAACAGTGATCTTTCAGATGGCCAACTCAGTCACAATGTTGGCATTTGACAATCTGTTGTTGTTGTTGTGGAAGAGGAGCAGAATATGGAATAGCTGGAGGTGAACTGTCATGAATGAATCTAGCACTCTGAAACTGAATGGGCTTTGAGTAGTCTAGAATATGAAAGGACAAGTCCTTGTCATATCCAATACCAATTCTATGCTTGTTGTGGACAAGTTGTTCCCAAGGTCTGATGATGGGCTTGGGAAGTGCAGACTAGGTTTCTGCATCTACATGTACAACTGCTACTTTATTGGGCACTGGATCTAAACCAACTCTAACATTATTGACTTGTTTCTAATGGGTTGCAGTCTCAATGTTCTGAACAGAAACATGTTCAGAATGACTCCTCTGTTTTAATTCCTTTTGTTGACGCTGAGATTCAAGCTCCAAAAATTCTATCTTCTCTTGTGCCTTTTGCAGACAAATTCTAATGTCATCCAGAGAGGATTTGTTGATTTTTACTATGTCATTAGTAGTAGACTGTATCAAATTTTTCAAAAACTATAATACTTCATAATTTTTCCCCATTTTCTCTAGTTCAAGAGTGCCAAGAAAAATTCAGAATAATGACATTTTTTTTCTAACCAACAATGCATTATTCATATATAATTCAGAGATTACAAAGATCACTGTGAGAAAAAATGGGGAGATATATGGCAGATTTGAATATACTGATACAAACCTATATACTGATACAAGTTCTGTGTATATAGGGAAAATAAGGAACCTGTATACGCTCCAGCATGAGGAAAATGAGGATCTTGACCACAAAATATCCTCAGCTTCAACAACATGACATACCATAAGAGAAACTTCAACAACACTAGAACTTGTGTGTCCTTAATGCTTATATACATGCACATAAATGAATGCCATAGCCTCGCTAGTATTCCATCAAGTGTTTTTGAATATGCCTAGAAATGATATATAGGTACAACCTCTCATTCTAGCAGAGAAAATTAAAAAGTGATAACGTGTGGCCTAGATGGCCCATCTATCTCTTGCGCAGTAATATTTCAGCAAGGGATGGGAGAGATAACACGTTCAACCAATAAGAGAGAAAGTTCACTCTTGGTTCTACTAATACCATCAATGGAGACATGGATCAAACTCCAAGAATATACACAAGGGTAGCTCGACCTCCTCCTTCAATAATAAACCCAAGAATCTCAACCCCTTTTTTATTAGAAATGACCCCAATCAAACTCCAAGAATATACTTGACTTCGGGTTCACCACAACATATGCAATGATATTTCTACATGTACTTCATAATTTTACCAGCTAAAGCTGCCAACATAATCAAAATAATCACAACTACATACTTTACGCACATGACACTTGATTTAGATTCCGCACTGAGGCTCAACGTTGCAGGAATTATAGTGGAGGCGATGACCAGGACATTCCAAATGCTTTGTATTCAAACTTTGACTGGGTGAAATTCCTTTTTTTTTCTTAAATCATCACAAATAATCTTCAATATTTCATTCCATCGAACATAGATAAATGAATAAACCAACAAATATATATATATATATATATATATATATATATATATATATATATATATATATATATATATATATATATATATATATATATATATATAGATAGATATAGATATAGATATATTAGACATTGGTTTCCGAACATCTAAAATTTGAGGTCGCACTATAACTTATAAAATAGCCCCAAATTTCGTCAACTTGTCCGGAATTTCAATAGTCGAACCCAAACTCATAGAAAAGAAGCTAAGTTTTCCAACTCCAGCGACAGGTAGTAACGCAGTTTTTGTAAAGGGAGAATCTCGTTTCTCAATCAAAATTTTGACAGGGCTTGCTATATGTTCAAAACAATGCTGGTTTGTGATGCTTGATGCAGCTGTCGCTATTTTCCTCCGCTGCGTTTTCTCTTAATGAAATATCGATAGAGGGTAGAAGCGAGGAGATACGCTAGATCTCAATACACTGGAGCATATGCAATAGCCCGCAGGCACACTCCTGGAACATTTACAAATCAGATGCAGACTTCATTTAACAAACCTCATTTGTTGATCCTCACTGATCCAAGGACTAATCATCAGCCCATAAGAGAAGCGGCCCTAGGTAATATTCCAACCATTGCTTTCTGTGACACAGATTCACCAATGAAACATGTGGATATTGGGATACCTGCCAACAACAAGGGAAGACATAGCATTGGATGCCTGTTTTGGATGCTTGCAAGAATGGTTCTGCAGATGCGAGGAACCATCCTTCCTGGTCATAAATGGGACATCATGGTTGATTTGTTCTTCTACAGAGAGGTCGACGAAGCTAAGCTGTGATTTTCAGATGGAGCGTTATGTGTACAAGAGGCGTTCTGCTGCGATTTTTAGATGGAGCGTTATGTGTACAAGAGGCGTTCTGACGGGATATTCATCATCAATTTAGGTAAGATATGGAGGTCGACTGTGTATGGAGGGAGAAGATAGTGTGCAGAGGGAGCAGCGTTTTGACTAGACAGAGAGCGGTATTACAATGGGCGTGGTTTTGAATATTGATTCAAATCACAGTTTGTGGAGGCATATACCACAACAGATTCACAAGCAATGTAAAAACACATCATATTACCAAACAGTGATATATATGGTATGCAGGTGGAGGCACAACGTATACCACACATAATTCGCCTTTCATGCAGCCTAGAGGAGGCTCACCACAGCTTGAAGTTGTGTTTGCAGAATACTAGTTAGCGTAGCACTACTACACCGAGAAACTTATGGCCATAGAAGGAAATCACACCTCCTTGTAGTGTTTCTACAACATATTCACTGCGTATAATGCGTGAAATCTAATCCAAAGTAATCACTGCATATAATGCATGAAATTTTTGAGGGATGTGACAGAGATGTCAGTCAAGAGTAGAATTACTAGCAAAAAGGTACACAAAGGAGAGGCAGCAGATTTCTGGTAGACAATAAATTAATGGTGCGTTACAGGTAATGGGTAGAAATGGCAGGTGTGAGCAAGGAGCGTTTTTAGAAGGCAGGTGAATAAAAATGGCACTGGAGAAATAACAGGTTGCAGCTAGAATTTAGCTGATAAAATATTCATGAAATGCAGAATTGATGGAAGAAATGATCTGCACATAAAGGCCATAAAACAAATGGCTCATAGTAATTATGTAGGGTAGGAATACGCCCGCTCTGATACCATGTTAAACACACACATGGCAGCGAGAGAATCTGAAGGATAAAACATGAGAGTCCATTTTTATTAACAAGTGATATACATTTATAGTACATGGTTTGACCATTGGGTTCCACATCCCAAGGTCTCTTGGACTCCTTTTGTCTATTCGGCTTCCACACTAACCCATTGAGGATTAGGTGTCCAACATTATGCAAATCTCTAACTAACTTATTCTAATATAAAACTTGGTATTTCTGTGTGATATGCAATATACAAAGAGATCTGCTTGACATGTGATAATAAAGATCAATCATGCATAAAACAGAGATAATAATGTATAAAGGTAATTTATTTGACTAAATAGTTAGTCAAAGAAATTGTATAAACTATATCGCATATATGATGATTTATATATGAAAGTAGACAATTTTAGCTAGGCATCATACAGTAGTGTAATTAATGCTTAATAGAAAGAATGTATCCCATACATAATTCATGAAAATAAATTGTTGTCACTAATTAAACAGAAACATAATCAATCATACAAGATAAAAGTACCATATGTGTGAAGTTGTTCTCATCTGACTAATGACATGGATAAACGCCTTTCTTGAGATCAAATTATCTCCTAAGTATACAATAGTGTATCAACAAAGGAAAGTAGTCTGATATTTAAAAGAAATGATCATGTTCCATAATTTCACCAAAGCATTAACAAACTTACAATAGTGCATTATTTGAAAATGTTTTGATAAAATTCTGGACCCTTCTCTAAATGTATGAGAAGGATATAAATACTATTCTAACTAATGCGAAAAAATAGATTATACAAAAATTTGAGGAGGTTTCAAACAACCTTCCTCCAAACTAGTTAACTAAATCTAAAAATAATCACTAGCCTCATGAGCAATGTCTAAGAGGATGATTTGCTATCTCCTAGCTTGTCCTTCAAATCGCATATGTTGGCAATTTGTATGACTTGAGGAGATGCCCAAAAGTGTGTCTGACCTGTCCTGTGATAATCACATCAGTGAGAGGTGGCAGCATCCATTCAGTTGAATGAAGTGAGCAGTTAAGGGTCATGATTTGGCTGTATGGCTTCACGAAGAATTGCTAATACGAATCCCAGTCGGTCTTTTCCAATTTTATGATTGCTTCCCTTTGAGCTTCTGCCTTTTCCTGCCATATTTTACTCAAATCACCTAAATCGGGCATTTCTTTTGGATTTCCTTCTCTTACCGGGTTGGTGGAAACTAGAGTATGGTTGACCACCTTCATTATGTTCTTCGCCACCCAAGATGCTCTTTCCACTACTAGCTCAACTTGCTTGATTTTTGCGTCCCAATCTGTGAAAATAATGTCCTTGTGTGTCTCCTTAATCTCAGATAAATTAGCTTTCCTCCACTCTTTTTTTTCTTTCCATTCTATGAACTCAGAGATTCTGGTGTTTAGATCATTAAATTTAGTTCTCTGCTCAATCGCTTTATTTGTTAGTTGGTCACTACCGATTAGATAAAAAGTGATGTGTGACATATTTTGGCAGAATTGTTCTTTTTGTTTCATCAGGAGGGAATTCAATTCCAACGCCTCTTGAATGAACTCCTCGACAGTAGGAGTATCCTTATATTTTTCAATGACTTTTTGCAATTCTTGGAGTTGCGTATTTTTGGTTGATATATCAAGTTCATGGCTTATCTTCCTGACCACCATGCTCTGTTGCAATTGGCTGAGCTGGTCACTGGCTTTCCTATTCACACTTGCCCTCTCTGTTTTGAGCTACTCCTCGAGTTGTGCAATCTTCTCCTCCCTTTCTCTCAACAAAATAGAGACTTTGGTGGCTTTTTCCATGGTGTTCATTGCATATGCTCCCATAAACTGTGAAAATATAGTCAAGTTCTCAATTGGGTTGGAAGGAATGACCCTCCAAACTATGTCCATTGGCTCATTTCCAAGTGGGAGTTCAGGTGTTTCTACCCTTCTCCTTTTCCTTTGTCTTCTTACTACAACCTTGTGGAGCGGGCTGTAGAACACATCTAGAGGATGGATTTCAGTCACTTTCAAGACAATCTCTGTTGTGGGCAGAGAAGGGATAATCTCAGTCTACTGAGACATTGTTACATGCTCATCTATTGGCTTGTAATCTGTATTTTCCTCATTATGCAGAGAAGTCTGACACTCCATTGTTTCCTGGGTATCTGTGGTGTTGGGAGTGTATTGTAGTTTCTTGTTAAACTGATCCCACTCCTATTCCAAACTATCACTTTTGACCTCTGAACTGATCTCTTTAGGTTAGGTGCTCATAACCTCTTTCTCAGCTGACTTCCGACTAGATTCGGATGTATTATCTATTTCTTGGGCCTTCCCTGTATCTAGTGCTTTCTCGGTATTTACTTGAGATTCAATGCGAGAACTAGGTCCCTCTCTATTGATAGTCACACTCGGTGTGGGCTTATCCTCCATTTTCAACAAGTGCATCCAGATTATTTCGAGCCTGATATTTCTAAATTCCTGAAAGCTTCCAAAATCTCCATGACTCAGATTTTCCCTTGCCCATTCGAATTATTGTTCGAAGGATTCAACCAACTGTAACAGGTCTTAAAGATCATTGGCCTCATGGTTATATGGCTTGATCTTTAGCACATTATTGATTTTATATGCTATCTTGTCTAGATCAAATTTCCTTTTCAGCAACATATGAAGCCTGAGGCCTTCCATGTTTACTAATTCCTTTATCACATGATTAAAATTTGCCAAAGAAAAGGAACTGCACTTGATAGGAAAAGATGGCCATAAAAATTTCTTGCTTTCTTTGAGACTTTTGGTCAAGCCTTTTCCCATGGTCTGTTGTGCTACCAAAAACCCTAATATAGGTGAACCATTCTTCAACAAAATATTCGTCGACAACCAGAAGGTCTGTAGCATCTTATTGGGAGAATCTGGGGGCTTTCTTATTGAGAATTAATTGGTGCAGTGGAAAAATAACAACATGACATATTTTATAGAAATGGGGTATGTAATGGGATGCCCACATTTTCTTATGACTAAGATGGATAGGGTAAGGGTCGTGTAAGGTCCATTTCGAACCCATGATTGGAAATTTAGTGCAAAAACAGATGGCATCCATAATGTAGGCACTGAAATAGAATGAAGGAAGGTTCTTTGGAGAGGAGGGTCTCTTCTGTCGATATTCGGTGATGATGGTGGCTAGGTTATTAGATAGGATGATGGCCCAATTCATAATGTGGGAATTAACACAAGCATCAATAAGAGGAATCCATTCTATGGAAAACTTAGCATTATTAGGTAACCCATATAGTCTACATAACATAACAGCTACATCGTTGTGGGGGTTTTCCAAAGAGGCTATAACATACATACTCGATTTCTCGAATTTGAATTTGTTCTCCAACACTCTCTAGCCCTGAAATCACCTTAAGGGGATCTTGGTTCTTCTTTGAGAAGTTGGCCAGTGATGTGGTATCATATATTTCCTGTGGGTCAGATATATGGTACATTTTCTTCAGGTCCTCCGCTCTGAATAACCGCATGAGTTCAATTCACGAATTCCTGATTTGCCTATCTTCAATTGTGAGGTTTTCCACCACCCACCTGATCATATCCATGTATGGAAGGATTTTAGCTCTCACTTCTATCCTATGAAGGAAAGAACATGTGACATCCTTGAATTAGAGTTCTGAAAGTTTTATTGAATCAGCTATCGCTTTTGTGATAATAACCTTATGACGCTCATCCTCTAGCCTGTTGTATATGACCTCCCAAGTTGTTGCTTCCCTGTCAGCACTACAGACCATATTAGAGAATATAGGATCCATTTTTGTAAACTTGGGCTCTGCAATGCTCTGTTTCTTCTGTTTCTGCGTCACCTTCCTCAATGACATGTCTTTTGTAGCTTGCCTAAAATGGACGAGATATATCAGCGCAGACGATATCAGGTAATTAAGAATGAAAACTCTTATGAAATGATTTTGGGTCGTGGGAAAGGTTTAGATGAGATATCCAACGTTAACTACCCATAAATTGGAAAATAATTACCTCTCCTCGGGCTGCTAAACATTTATTACCCTATCAAACCATTCATTATTACATCAAACACAATTATTTCACATGCTTACTTCTCTATTCGAACATCGCAATCGTTAAAATCATGTAATATAGTGTTACCTGCTTATAAGGCGAAATGTGATTGCGATATCACATTTCTCAAATCATTAATGTAGTTAATAGTGGCATGGCTTAATTACTTACGATTTCTGCGAAATGTGATTGTGAGTTCATAAGTTGTTTAATCGGGATATCGCAACGCGAGGTTTGATCACACATCGCAATTTTTAAAGGTGTTTCATGTTCATCACATGGAAAAATGTGATTTGCGATTTGCAATGGGGATCCTATCTTTGGGTCGTATTAACAGTTTTTTAAGTAAATTTCTTAGAGTTACGTTCCAAAAATTTAAAAAGGGTCCCCATTTATTTGTCTAACCTCGGCTATTGCTATATATAAATGGGGGGGTTGTTTCACAGTACAACAATTGGTGATTCACTTGGGAGAACCAGTTATCTTTGAGTAGTTTTCTGAAATTCCTAAAACTTTCAAAGTAATTAGAGTTATAGGAATAAGAATTACATGAGTTATAAAGTAAGAAATATTTCTCTAGAATCATAATCACTTACTCAATCTATTTATTCAACTACTTTACTCTTGTAGTGATAAAAATCACAAATGTTTGTATCAGCTAGTAATCAGATTTAAAGTGATATAGCAGGTGTCTTCTACAAATTAGTTTTTTGGTGTTTACTCATTTATCACAGATAGAGCCTATGCTCCTAGTAGGCATGTATAGCCTCAACAGGGTTATCTTGTAACCAACAATGATTCATTGTCCCATATGAAGCAATTTTCGAAATTCAAAATGATATTCACTTCCTTTGAATCTCACTTGGATCTTGTCCTTTTCTAATTTTTAATATAATCTTTTCTTTTAGGCTTCTTAAAACACATTGTCTAGGCTTGGTGACCTAATAATGAAAATTCCCTTCATTGGTTATAACTAAACTCAACAAGCTGGCTATTGATGAGACCCCTTGTCCTCTGATCAATGAGATGATTGGCTATTACCCTGTTTTGATATGTAGTTTTGGTAATATCAGTTTAATTATTTCCCTATGATCATAGTAAACAGACTCTTAATGAGAATTTTTATCTTCTATGTTTAGTATCTTTTAGAATTACACTCTGAAAAAAGGAAAATTTTATCAGATGGGGTGAATCATTGGCTCTTTTAAGAGTTTTGGATGATAATGATAGAGTTTTAGGATACTGTAGGAATTTACAGGGTAAGTTCCTCAGACAGAACACCAAAGGACACCGTTCACACATAGATCACAGATCAATACACCAGTATTTTGACGTGGTTAAAACCCTCAAAGAGGGAAACAGTCCACGGCCTGAGCCAACGCGACCACTTTAGGAAATTTATTAATAAAAGAATGAAAATTTACATAATCTTCTCTCATGAATGGTTAACCTACAAATGACCCTCCATGCTCTTTAAATAGAGATCATGGACCAATCGGGTGTTAAGCCATGGATCAAGTGTCGGTAATACCGAGGAGAGAATGAACCGTCAGATCACTACATATCGTGACCGTCGGATTGTAAGTTACAAATGTACATAGTAAAGAAACACACTTTACCTAACTCTATACTAGACCAAGTTATACTTAACTATTTCCTATGTGTCGGAATATCCTAACATCCCCCCTTAAGAACAACTTGGGATAGGATTGAAGGATTTACAAATATGAAACAATAGGAGAAGGAAGGATGCACTAGAGCTTATCCCCCCTTAGTGACAACTTCCTGAACTCCAACCATAAATCGAAGTTTAGTGAACTTCGCCTCTGTGAGAGCCTTTGTAAAGATGTCTGCAACTTGATCATCTGTTGAACAATATTGCACTTCAAGAACATGGTCGTGGATGAGATTTCCGATGAAGTGCATGTGCAGTTCAATGTGTTTGCTGCACTGATGTTGGACTGGATCTTTGCATAGTTGAATGGAACTTTGATTATCACACCAAAGTGTAGTCGGATGCTGCTGCTGAAAGCCAAACTCTGACAGGATCTGACGAAGCCACAAGGCTTCCTTACTAGCTTCTACGGCACCACGACACTCTGCTTCTGCTGAAGAAAGAGAAATGGCACCTTGTTTCTTGCAAGCCCATGTAATAGGTCCTGAACCAAGAGTGAACACATAACCTGCAGTAGACTTCCGATCATCAGGGTCACCAGCCCAATCTGAATCAGTGAAACCAACCAATAGAGGAGCTGCTTCGGCACTGTAATGAATCCCAAACTAAACTGTACCTCGAACATAACGAAGTATTCTTTTAGCTGCTTTCCAATGACTTTCACGTGGGTTTTGCATAAACCGAGCAACGAGGCCAATAGCAAAGGAAAGGTCAGGACGAGTATGGATTAGATACAAAAGTTTTCCTACAAGTTGATGGTATAAGGTAGCATCAACTTCAGGAGAAGTAAAAGTGACTGAAAGTTTGACTCAAGACTGAAAGGGAGAAGGGGATGGCTTACAGTCTTCCATGTGAAAATGGCATAGAATATCACATGCATACTTGGACTGGGAAAGGGAAATACCTTCCTTGGATTGCAGGACTTGAAGACCAAGAAAATAATGTAAGTGTCTTAAGTCTGTCATTTCAAACTTCCTTTTAAGGCTAGTCTTCACATGGTTTATAAGGTTGGGATCACTACCAGTCAGGATAAGATCATCAACATAAAGAACAAGAATGATAAGAGACTTGCCCACTTTCTTGGTGTAGACAGTATTGTCAGAATGACACCTAGAAAAGCCATTTTCTAAAAGAAAGTTATCCATTTTGGCATAGCAAGCTCTTTGGCATAGCAAGCTCAAGGAGCTTGCTTGAGACCATAAAGGGATTTCTTAAGCCGACATACAAGGCTGGAGTCTATTTGTATAAAGCCAATAGGTTGTTCCATATAGATTTCTTCATGCAAGTCCCCATGCAAGAAGGCAGATTTAACATCCATCTGATGGACTTCCCATTTGAAAGAGGCAGCAAGGGAAAGAACAAGGCGGATAGAGTTCATTTTGGCAATAGGGGAGAAGGTTTCAGTGTAGTCAATGCCTTCAACTTGTGAAAAACCCTTAGCAACAAGATGAGATTTATGTTTATCAACTTTCCCATCTGGTCCATACTTGGTTCTGTAAACCCATTTGCATCTAACAAGTTTTCGTCCCTTTGGTAGAGGAACAAGATCCCATGTATCATTTGCCAATAATGAATGATATTCTTCATTCATAGCTGCTTCCCAATCTGGATGGCCTGAAGCTTCTGCAAAGGTGTCAGGATCATAATTCACTGAAGCTTGAGCCAGCAAAGAAGAGGCTCTATTGAACTGAGAACGTGTACGTCGCTGATCTATAGGATCACCGACAAGATCACCTGCTGCATCCCGAGTAGCATGGACCCATTTTGGAAGTTGAGGAGTTGAAGGAGGATCTTGAGAAGGTGGGGAAGGATTGTCATCCTCACTTTCATCATCTGAAGAAGAAATATTTTCAAAAGTAGAAGAGATAGGGAGAGGTGGCACATCCGCCGAACTAGGTTCGCAGGCCGATATATTTTCAGCAAACTTTACATCTCTTCTAATGATTACATTTTTGGACTTAAGTGGAATAAGTCTATATCCTTTGACATCTTTAGAATATCCAACAAAAATACATTTTTCACTCTTAGGTTCTAATGCTTTATGTTTCTCATCTAGAATATGGGCCCATGCTTCACTTCCAAAGACACGAAAGTGACTTACATCTGGTTTAATTGAGCTCCATGCTTCTTCTGGAGTGATATTCTTTAAAACCTTAGTAGGAGTGCGATTAATTATGTAATTTGCACAGTTAATTGCTTCTGCCCAATAACTAAGACTAAGTCCTTTAGATTGAAGCATACAATTAGCCATTTCCTTTAAGGTGTGATTCTTCCTTTCAGCTACACCATTTTGTTGTGGAGTATATGGAACAGTATGTTGCATTTGAATTCCATTCTCAGTGCAAAAGTTGATGAATTTGTTGTTAACATATTCTCCGCCATTATCAGATCTTAGCTTAAGAATTTGATGTCCAGATTGTTTTTCAACAAAGGCCTTAAAGGCCAAGAACATGTTAAATACTTCACTCTTGAGTTTTAAGAAGTATACCCAAGTGCGTCTGGAGAAATCATCAATGAAAGTTAAGAAATACTTGTAGCCAGAGAATGAAACAACTGGAAGTTGACCACATAAATCACTATGCACGAGCTGTAAAGGGGCTGAGGCGTGCCAAGAGGCACGTTTTTCAAAACTGTCTCGATGATGTTTTCCGAGTACACATCTGGAACAAACACCATCTCTGCAAGATACCATTGGAAGACCTGTGACCATATTTTCTTTACATAGATTCTGAAGAGAGAGATAGTTTAAGTGACCAAATCGCTCATGCCAAAGTTTGCTCACTTCATCATTATGAGCAACAAATACTGAGGGAAGATTTGATGACCCAAAGTTTTGAAACTTATACAACATTGTAGAATCATCAACAATTCCAGTAGCTAAAATCTGTCTAGGATCTCTTAGGTCCTTAATTAAAACATCGTGAAGTGAAAATTCAACGATTTTACCTTCACCTGAATGAGTTATCTGATATACAGATAGAAGGTTGCAGGATAAGGTTGGAACAAATAATACATCATTAAACTGACCATTGTCTATATGAACAGTTCCAGTCCCTACAACACTAAGAGATCTATCATCACCAACATATATATTTTTGGTGTTACAATCATTTAAAGAAGAAAACATGGCTTTGTTTTTGGCCATGTGATAAGAAGCTCTAGAATCAATGAGCCACTCATGAGAATGAGAAGAAGAAGATACATTTAGTGCATAGCCAGACCGAGATGCTTGACAACCCCATGTAGAAAGTGCCATTCCGGAAGATGAAGTTGAAGTTGAAGAGTGCTCCAAATGGATGTTATGCTTCTTCATTGCTGCTTCCAAGGCTTCCATCTTCTTAAAGCATTTGGATTCTAAGTGGCCATCTCGATTACAAAAGTTGCAATGTCTATCAGTCTTCTTCCCTTTGTTTTTATTTGTCTTATCATTTTGTTGAAATGATTTTTCATTTTGAGGCTGAAATTGCTTAGGACCCTTGTTTGGTTTAGGACCATTCCTTTTAGGATACAACTTCTTAGGATTCTTTGGATTTGGTTGTTGCTGGGTGGCTAACGCTTTCTTAGAAGAGTTTCCAAGATTAAGAAGACCAAGGTGTAAGAGTTTTTCTTGTTCTCTTATTAAAGAATCACAAAAAGAATCAAAGGAAGGGGGCTTGTAGTCTTGTCCTTGAGAAATGAAGGCTTCTCTTGTAGAATGGAAGGTGGAAACAAACACAGAATAGGATGGTCCCAACTTAGTAAGAATGGAATAGATAAGGCTACTATCTTCTTTCTTAACCTTAACACCTTCCAAGAGAAGTCTAATGGTTTTGAACTTGGACAAAAAATCTTCAATGCAAGAAAAATTATTGGGGTCCAATGTAAGAAACTCATTTTTGAGTTGATGGGCTTTAAGTTCATTTTTAATTCCAAAGACTTTAGTGATCTGTTTCATTGCTTCCTCAGGAGTATCAAGTTCTGCAATATGGAATCTAAGATCTGGAGAAATAGACATCCCTATCAACCCACGTGCTTGATCTTTCCTATTTTCCCATTTAGCTACCTTATCTTCATCTTTCGGTTTGGTTTCTTGGCCTTAGGCTATTCTGTAGAGACCTTTACTTCTAAGTAAATCCACAATGTAGGACCACCATTGGAAGTAGTTGGTCCTGTCAAGAATAACTTGGCATGGACTCTCCATTTTAACAGAAACTGTAGCTATAGATGCTAAAACTAAGTGTTGTAATGGAAAGATCTCGAAAAATTAGGCTGTTTCAAAAAAACGGTTCTGAAAACGGCTTCCGGATGAAGAAGTTATGGCTTTTTGAAGAAAATTTGATGAAGTCGCTGACGAAGTGTGGGAATGTGCGGAAATGAAAAATCCGCCCCCACAAAAAGGAGAGTTGAACTCAAGACCTCTACTCTCATAAATTAGCTTTGGAGAGAGAGAGAGAGAGGGAGAGAGAGAGAGAGCGGGGGGGGTGAAGCTTTGGGTTGCGTGCTTGCTTTGAGAAAAGAGAGAGAGAGAGAGAGAGAGAGAGAGAGAGAGAGGGGGTTGAAGCTTTGGGTTGCGTGCTTGCTTTGAGAAAGCTCTTTTTCCCTACAAAACAAAAAAACACAAAACCCAACACTAACATACAAAAAAAAATGAACCTTACGGCTCGAAGTTAGCTTTAGCCGGAAACTAAATATTTTCCTCAATGTTTCTGATTTTCCGAGATCACACTGAGGCGCAGCTGAAAAGAGCATACGCATTAGAAAAATCCTTCCTTTCTGTTTCTGATTTGCCCAGATCGCACAGAGTCGTGGGGCAAAGAGCATACGCAGAAATGAAAGGTATAGATCCGGTAATAAAAAAGGCTAAATAAACTGAAACCGAAATAAACAGAGAGAAAATAATTGTAAACTGCACATAAACACTGTATACCTCCAGATCTTAAAAATGACGCAGCTAGGGCTACCGGAAACCTTTTTGCGTGAAACGAAAGGGGTTCCTCACTGGAACAGATGCTCCCAACACAATAGAGCAGTCCTCTCGGCCCGAAAGCAGTCAAAAACAGTAGATCTAGGAAACGATAGTCGGATGCAGTTCTACCACGTTCAGATTTGGATCACCAACAGACGCGGCCCTCAAATAGCTCTGATACTATGTAGGAATTTACAGGGTAAGTTCCTCAGAAAAAACACCAAAGGAAACCACTCACACACAGATCACAGATCAATACACCAGTATTTTGACGTGATTAAAACCCTCAAAGAGGGAAACAATCCACGGCCTGAGCCAACGCGGCCACTTCAGGCAATTTATTAATAAAAGAATGAAAATTTACATAAGCTTCTCTCATGAACGGTTAACCTACAAATGACCCTCCATGCTCTTTAAATAGAGATCATGGACCAATCAGGTGTTAAGCCACGGATCAATTGTCGGTAATACCGAGGAGAGAATGAACCGTCGGATCACTACATATTGTGACCGTCGGATCACTACATATTGTGATCGTCGGATTGTAAGTCACAAAATGTACATAGTAAAGAAACACACTTTACCTAACTCTATACTAGACCAAGTTATACTTAACTATTTCCTATGTGTCGGAATATCCTAACATCCCCCCTTAAGAACAACTTGGGATAGGATTGAAGGATTTACAAATATGACACAATAGGAGAAGGAAGGAGGATACGCAGAAAGTCTTTACTAGGTTAAAGATTCTTTTCTTGACTGATAACAAAACATTCATACTTTATAAGGATAAGAGTTTGTTCATAGAATAAATGTTTTTAGCAAGATCAAGTTTTTCCAAACAAATTAGGTTTAATTTACTACTCAAATGTTCTAATTATTTCTTTTAACTTTTACTTACTTATAGAAGCGAAAAAAAAAAGTCAGAAATATTGTAAAAGATTTTATTTTGAAAAACCAAAAGTAAATACTACTTAACCTTTATTTTCATAAGAATTGTAAAGGTGATATCATACAAAATTGGAAGAGTCTATCTTTTAAGAAAAGAATTTTTTTAAGATTTTTCCATTAACGAGCAAGGAATCTATCTTACCTCACAAGTCTTGTAAAAGAAATGTTGATTCACCAATTTTCTCAACGATTTTAAAAGGGCCAATCCATAGTCTTTCGAATTTGGTATGTTTACCTTTTTCCTCGTGTGCTTTTTCCCATTTCAAAACCAAATTATCTACTTCAAAAGTTTTTTGACTAGCAGAGGTTGTATCAAAATAGGCTTTGACTAATTGTTGATGATGCAAGTGGGTTGCTTTAGCCTTTTCTCCTTCTTCTTCAAGCTTAAGAATCTGAAACTGCCTTGCCTGAAGAGAAGAGGAAGGGTTTTCATTGATGAATTTCACTAGGGCAAGGGATGGGATTGCTATTTTTGTGGGAAGAACAACTTATTTTCCATAAACTAAAGAAAAAGTGGAAGAACCAATGGAGGTCGTCTATGTAATTTTGTCTGCCCAAAGAGCAAATGTCAATGCTTTGTTCCAATTCCTGTGATTTTGGTCAATAGTTATTTTCATAATTCTGGTGAGGTTTTTGTTTATTGATTCTGCTAATCCATTACCTTGTGGATAATAGTTGGCTGAATATTTTAACTTAAAACATCACTTTAAAGAAAATTCTACCATTGCATTTCTAGAAAAATAAGATGCATTGTCAAACATTAAATTTGAGTGTAGGCCAAACCTGGTAATTATGTATTGATCAATGATTTCCATAATGATTTATATATTAGTTGTCTTTAGTGAGATAGCTTCTACCCATTTTGTGAAATAATCAGTAGTTGTAAGGATGTTTCTATGTTGTTTGGAAGAGTTAGGAACAATCTCACAAATTATGTCTAATCCCCATTATACGAATGGTTGTTGGATGTTTAGTGGTTGCAAAGGGAATGTTGGCTTCCTTTCTCTTACGGCTGTAGTTTGACAAGTTTTAGACTTTCTCGCATATTCATGTGCATCCTTAAATATTTTTTGCCAATAATATCCTGCATGCAAGATTTTGTGAGCTGTGGTATTTCCTCTGAAATATCCTCCAGTTGGTCTATCATGTAATTCCTGCATGACCTTCTCAGCTTCAGGTTTTTCTAGGCATCTTAACAATACTGAATCATATTTTTTCCTAAAAAATACATCATTGACTAATTCATACTGATTTGATTTCAACCTTAAAGCACTCTTTGTTTTAAAATTAAGAGGCATAGGAGCACACCCGTTCTTCAAATAAAATTTCAAATCAACATATTCTAATTGTTCATTATTCAGGATTAGCTCTGATATTTGTACTTGATTACCTTGAACTTCTTCTGTTGATAAGTAGGAAGCTCCAGTTAACATCCTATAAAATCCTTGGCCCCTAATAGTTTTAGCTGGTTGAATTTCTACATCCTATTCTTGAAGTGCAGTAACCTAATTCGCTCTTTTCTGCCCTACTTCTCTTTGGATCAATAATTACCTTACTGCGGGGTAGGTACTACTATTTTTGTATGGGTTTTGAGAAGAAAAGTTCTAAAATGTTTCAAGGTCTTAAAAAAAGCAAATGCTTGTTTCTCAACAGTTGAATAATTTAACTCAGCACCTTGCAATTGGAACTGAAGAAAGAGATGGGTTCCTCGATATTTTTATTGTTCAATTGTGTTAAAACTGCTACATATGATGTATCAGATGAAAAATTATATAACACAAATGGTTTGAGAAATTCATGGGTTGCCATAGAAGGAGAATTAATAATGGCTTTTTTAATTAACTCAAATGACTCTCTTTTGTCATTGTCCCATTTGAAAACTTTGTTTTTTCTTATCATTGTTTGAAGGGGTAGGACGATCTGTGAAAAGTCTGGAACAAATATTTTTACAAAATTAATTTGGCCTAGGAATGACTGCATGGTATTTTTGTTATGTGGGAAAGGATTCTTTTCGATCTCTTGGACTGTATCTGGATCAATGTAAATCCCTTTCTTGGACACTATAAACTGAACAAGTTTGCCTTCTGGTAAAGCGAAATAAGATTTTTTTGATTTAAGGAAATGCCATATTTCTTGCATCTTTGAAAAATGTGGTTCACGTCACTTAAATGATTGTTCCTATCCTTAGAATAGACTGTGATGTCATCTAAGTAAATAATAGCTGATCTATTAATCAGTCCTTTAAAAGCAATATCCATAGCACGTTGAAATGTATCACCTGCATTAATGAGTCCGAAAGGCATTTTCTGATAAGCATATGTTCCCCACTTGGTCCTGAATGTTGTCTTTAATATTTCATCTGGATGCACAAGAATTTGATTATATCGTGAAAACCCAGCTAGAAAAGACATTAATTCAGAACCTGCAACAGATTGCAATATATGTTCCATGGTAGGCAAAGGAAAGTTATATTTTTAACAAGCTTTATTTAGGTTTCTAAAATCAATACAAATCCTAATATCACTGTTCCTTTTTCTTACAAGCACCATGTTTGATACCCACTTTAAGTGTCTGACAGGGAAGATTATTTTGGCTTTTAGAAACTTGTTCAATTCAGATTTGATTTGATTTTCAAGGTTTGGGTGAATCTTCCGAAGCTTCTGTTGAACTAGTTTTTCATCCGAAGTCATAGGTATGGTATGTTTAATTACAGAGGTATCGTAGGTGTTGAGATCTGCGTAATCCCAGGAAAAGACACCTTTGTATGTTTTCAACAACCTAATGAATGATATTCTTTCTTCAGATGATAGGCCAAGACCTAGGTTGACATTTTTAGGTTTTTCATTTGACCCTAGGTTTACTACTTCAAATCTCAATGTAGAACTTTGATTTTTAGAGTTGGTAACTTTCTTGAACATAACCTTTAGATCATAGAGATCTTCTATCTTAACTATAGACTTTGTGATTGGGTTTTGGTATTGATTGTGTTTAATTTGCAGATCATGCTCATGTTCATCTATGACCTGTTCCTCATACAACCCTTCTAATGTAAGGAAATTAACTATATTTGCATCGTTATTGAATACTCTCCAATTTGTTATATTATCGGGAGTAGAAGACCTAAATATTCACTCTATTGGAAATCTTTATAGACTGAAATCTTCCAAGGGTATAAGCTTGGATGCCACATTAGCAAGTAAGTCAGCACTTGCGTTTTGCAACCTAGGAACTAAAGAAATAATAAAAGGAAGTGGGAAGTAAGTTTGTGGGCTAACGATTGATAATGTTTAAAGTGCCCAGAGACACAATGAATTTTATTTATTACCTACTTAATGATTATTTCAGAATCTCCATATACTTGCAAATATTTAACATTAAGACCAATGGGTTTAGACAGTCCCTGGATCAATTCTTCATATTCAGTGATATTATTAGTGCACTGAAATTCAATTCTGGAGGGTAACATGGTTTTCTCTGCTTGCAGGTTGATAAAAATGCATCCTGCACCTGCGCCGTCTTCAGATTTGGAACGATCAAAATAAAGAGTCCAGAAAAAAGAATTATTTGAAATTTTATCTAGTACATTTACACACTTGGAAGCATATGTTTGTGAAAAGTTTTCTATTTGAGACACTACGGTATTATTTGGGAAGGGAAACCTATGAGCATTAAAGGATCCCAAAATGACTTGGCTGAGTAATTTCTAATGATGTTATTGGTGAAGGCAATAGGTTCATTGCTTCCCTCAAGGTCAGTGGCTGTGTATTTCATGAACTTTTCTTGGTCTACTAGAATTTGATTTGGTTCACCATTATGTGGCAACCACATGCGAGAGCAATCAATTGCGAAGTAACCATGAAACTTTTCAAATCAATCCCTACTTAGAATCAAACCATAGAATTCTGGGATATCAGCCACTAGAATATCGATTATATGTGAAACTTTTGGATTAGAGGAAAGCCTAATTGAAACTGATGATATTTCTCCAAGTACCTCTATTTTTGTCCTGTCTAATTGAAGTATGTGTACTGTAGATTTTTTAGGTGTAATATTCAATTTGGTGCACATAGCTCTTAGCATAATATTTGAAGAGGCTCTTGCATCAACAAGGCAATTATGAACATTTCTGTTGAAAATTTCATAAGTAAGAAGAAATGGAGGAATATGAGAAATAGATCTATCACTGATTAGGACTAAATCTGAAATATCTACTTTGTTTGAAGATGAGGGAGGCTTTCCCATATCATAGGCAGCCTGAGTAACCACAACAGATGGTAAAGGAGACACAGGAACTACTTTTAACTCTCTTAATAGAATTTTCTGTTGTTGTTTGAGTTTAGTGAGTTCATTTAACAAAATGTTTCCTCTAGTCTTTTTCATGTTTTCCACTATGTTATATTCCAAGGTTTTCAAAGCATTTGGAGGATCTACTAGAATAGGGTCAGTTTGGATAATCTTATACTTCTTGCTTAGGGTTTTCTCCTTTACAGGGATATCAATCTTTTGTTTTTGATTTTTTATAGACATAGCAGGAGAGTTTTTACTCCTTGTGGTTACTGGCATAGCTTATGCTTCTACTTCATTTGGGAGGATGAAATCACACATTCCATTTAATTCAACTTATTCTTCTATCTCAGCTTCCTCTTCAGTTGGTGAGTCTTCTTCTGCTTCTTGATCAGATTCGACATTTGAAATAGTATTTGGTGGTTGCGATGTGGGAGAAGGATTTCTTTTAAATGAGCAAAAAGGTTTATTTGGGGTAGAGGATTCAGTGACATGTTTCTTGATTTCAACCATTTCATTAGAAATGGTATTTAACACTTTCTGAAGACCTTGAAGATCGAAAGGGTCCTTTGAAGCTTTCTTTTTTGGTTCATCCTTAAATGTTACTTTCTTTGACTTCCTCTCATCTATTTTTGATCTCCTTTATAAAGTTATAATCCTTCTTTCTATAGACAGGGCTTCTTTCATGTTTTCTACAAGGGTCACCATATTGGCTCTATCTACAAAAATAGCAATATTGGAAGGAAGAGATGATATGTACCATTATACTTGTACATCTACTACATGTTTTGATGCAGCTGGCATTTTATTTAGCAGCTTGTTAAATCTAGAGTTGAAGTCTTTTATCCTTTCATCTGAATTAGATTTTAAGTTAGAAAGATCATTGATCAAGGATGCTATGGTCCTGTCCTCACCATATTTTGTAAGAAATACTTCTTGAAAGGTATCTAAGTCTCTTATTGAACCTACCAGAAGGGAAAAATACCAAGATCCAACAAATCCTTGGAAGGTATACGGGAAGAGTCTAATTACAACATCTTCATGTGAAACTCCATTAAGATTCATGGCTAACATAAAGTTGTTTAGATGTTCTTCAACAGGAATACCATCATTGGGATTGTACTTAGGCAACCATTTTTTTGGGTTTGTTGGGAGCACATTTGGATTTGCAACTAGAACAACACCAGGATTTCTCCAAGGTTGAGTAGGTTGATTGGCCATGACTTGATTTGGATACTGAGACAATGGCAAGGTCGATCCAGAAGTAGGTATAGATGGTGAAGAACTTACTACTAGGTTAGTACTACCAGTAGCAGTACTAAGTGGAGAAGTGAATAGTTGAGAAGTTATGGATTGAGTAGAAGTGAATGGAGAAGTGAATGTTGGAAAAGGTGATATCATATCGCTGGGATCCAAATAAGTTCCTAGTGAGGTAAATTTCCTACGTTGTGGAGGGATGGGGAACTCAAAAGGGTTACTCCAAGCCTTTCACTTTGCAATCTAGTTAATACACTAGTTTGTTGTAATAAGGAAGTAACACATTCTTTACAAACTTCGGGCCTCTCTAGTTTCTCAGCATAAATGGATATCTATTCCAATTTCTATATCAAAGAATGGACTTCTAGAGACACGGGAGTGTAATTTGGATAAGGTGGTCATCTTACTACTTCAGGAGATGAGGGAGATGTTTCTACAACTTTAGATTTCTGATTAGGAGATTTTGAACGAGATCTAGAAACTGTAGAAGTTGTGTAGAGGTTTTGAATCTTATGAATGTTTTTCAATTGGTCTTTAGGTTTATATGCCATTCATAGTCGGATGGACCTCCTCTTAGTGCCAAAATCTTGCTGCCTCAAATTTCTCTTGCCGAAACATGCGGGTTAACCATCGGGTCCAGACCTTAAGACAACTCGTTTTCCATTTAAAGTGGTGGTTTTGATTGGGGACAATGGGACAAGTTTCCTAGTGTGGGTTTTAAGATGAGAGTGGGTGGTTCATGAGTGATTGCAATAGAATAATGGTAATCTAAATAACCTATTCTATTATGAAAATCTCTAACTAACTTATTCTAATATAAACCCGAGTATTTCTATGTGATATGCGATCTACAAAGATATTTTCTTGACATGTGATAATAAAGATCAATCACACATAAAACATAGACAATAACGTATAAAGATAATTTCTATGACTAAATAGTTAGTCAAAGAAATTGTATAAACTATATTACATATATGATTATTTATATATGAAAGTAGACAATTCCAACTAGGCATCATACAATAGTGCAATTAACGCTTAACAGAAAGAATGTATCCCATACATAATTCATGAAAATAAAGTGTTGTCACTAATTAAACAAAAACTGATTATATCATACAAGATAAAAGTACCATATGTGTGAAGTTCTGCTCATCTGATTAGTGACATGGATAAACTCCTTTCTTGAGATCAAATTATCTCTGAAGTATACGATAGTGCATCAACAAAGGAAAGCAGTCTGATATTTAAAAGAAATGATCATGTTCCATAATTTCACCAAAGCATTCACAAAATTACAATAGTGAAATCATTGCAATTGTTTTTGATAACATCCTAGACCCTTCTCTAAATGCATGAGAAGTGTATGAATACTATTCTAACTGTTGTACAAAAATAGATTATACAAAAATTTGAGGAGGTTTCAAACAACCTTCCTCCTAACTAGTTAACTAACTTTAGAAATAAACAGTGGCTTGATGAGGAGAGACTAAGATGATGATTTTTTTTATGCCAGCCTGTCCTTCAAATCACATATGTCAGCCATCAGTTTGACTTGAGGAGGTGCCCCAAAATGTGTTTTGAACTATCCTCCAAAAATCGCATCAGTGAGAGCTGGCAGCATCCTCTGAGTTGAATGAAGTGAGCAGTTAATGGTCATGATTTGTCTATGTGGCTTGACAAGGTATTGCCAATACGAATCCCAGTCGATTTTTCCCAATTTTGTGATTGCTTCCCTTTGAGCTTCTGCCTTTTCCTGCCATCTTTTATGAAAATCACCTAAATCAAACATTTTTTTTGGATTTCCTTCTCTTACCAGGTTGGTGGAAGACAGAGTATGGCTGACCACCTTGATTGTGTTCTTCACCATCCCAGCTTCTCTTACCACTGCTAGCTCAGCTTGCTTGATCCTTGCATCCCAATCCATGAAAAGGATGTCCTTGTGTGTCTCCTCAATCTCAGGCAATTTGTATTTCCTCCCATATTTTGTTTCTTGCCATTCGATGAACTCTGAGATTCTTGTGTTTAGATTAGTAAACTCAGTTCTCTGGTCAATCACTTTATCTTTTAGCTGGTCCCTAGTGATCAGATTAGGAGCGATGTGTGACATCTTTTGGCAGAATTGTTCTTGTTGTTTCATAAGGAGGGAATTCTATTCCAATGCCTCTTATTGAATTCCTGGACAATATGAGTATCCTTATATATTTCCATGCCTTGCTGCAATTCTTGGAGTTGCATATTTTTGGCTGATATATCGGCTTCATGGCTTATCTTCAAGGCCTCCATGTTCTATTACAATTGGGTGAGCTGGTCAGCAGCTTGCTTGTTCACACTTTCCCTCTCTGTTTCGAGCTGTTGCTTAAGCTATGCAATCCTCTCCTCCCTTTATCTCAACAAAATAGAGACTTTGGTGGCTTTGTCCATGGTGGCTATTGCATATGCTCCCATAAACTGTGACAATCTACTCAAGTTCTAAGCTGGGTTGGAAGTAATGTCCCTCCAAGCTATGTCCATTGGCTCATTTCCAAGTGGGAGTTCATGTGTTTCTACCCTTCTCCTTTTCCTCTATTTTCTTGCTACAACCTTGTGCAATAGGCTATACAAAAAATCTAGAGGAGGGATTTCAGTCACTTTGAAGACAATCTCTGTTGTGAGCAGAGCAGGGATAATCTTAGTCTGCTGAGACATTTTTGCTTACTCATCTATTGGCTTGGACTCTATTTTATACTGATTATGCAGAGGAGTTTGACACTCCATTGTTTCGTCAGTATTTGTTGTGTTGGGAGTGTCTTGCAGTTTCTTAATAAACTGATCCCACTCCTGTTCCAAATTGTCACTTTTGACCTCTGAATTGATCTCTTTAGGTGGGGTGCTCATAATCTGTTTCTCGGCTGACATCCTTCTGGGTTCTATTGTATTATCAGTGTCTTGGGCCTTTCCTGTATCCAGTGTTTTCTCAGTATTTACCTGGGATTCAATGTGAGAACTAGGTCCCTCTTGATTGACAGTCACACTGGGTGTGGGATTGTCCTCAATTTTCAACAAGTCCATCGGGATTATTTCAAGCCTTCTGTTTCTGAATTCCTAAAAGTTTCCAAAATCTCCAGGACTCAGATTTTCCCTTGCCCATTCAAATAATTGTTCGAAGGATTCAGCCGACTGTAACAGGTCTTCAAAATCATTAGTCTCATGGTTATATGGCTTGAGCTTTAGTGTAGTAGTGATATTATATACTATCTTGTCTATCAAATTTCCTTTTCGACAAGTATGAAGCCTAAGGCTTTCCATGCTTATTTATTCCTTTATTGCATGATTAACATTTTCCAAAGAAAAAGAACTGCACTTGATAGGAAAAGATGGCCACAACAATTTCTTGCTTTCTTTGAGAACTTTGGTTAGGCCTTTTCCCACGGTCTGCTGGGTGATTTCCATTCCCAAAAATTTATCAGAAATATACAAGGGGAGGACATGTGGGTCTGTTTTGCTACCAAAAACCCTAATATAGGTGAGCCATTCTTCAACAAAATATTTTCCAGCAGCCATATGGTCTATAGCGGCTTCTTGCAAGAATCTAGGTCTTTCCTATTCAAAATTAATTCATGCAGTGGAAAAATAACAGCATGACATATTTTATAGAAATGGGGTATGTAATGACATTTCCACATTTTCTTATGACTGAGATGGATAGGGTAGGGGTCCTGTAAGGTCCATTTCCAACCCATGATTGGAAATTTAGTGCAAAAATAGATGGCATCCATAATATAGGCACTGAAATAGAATGGAGGAAGGTTCTATGGAGAAGAGGATCTCTTTTGTCAATATTCGGTGATGATGGTGGGTAGGTTATCAGATAGGATGGTGGCCGAATTCATAACGTGGGAATTAACACAGGAATCAATCAAATAAATCCATTCTATGGAAAAATTAGCATTATTGGGTAACCCATATAGTCTACATAACATAGCAGCTACATAGTTGTAGGGGTTTGCCAAAGAGGCTATAGCGTACATAACTGATTTCTCAGATTTTAATTTGTTCTCCAACACCCTCCAGCCTTCAATCACTTTGAACGACTTTTGGTTCTTCTTTTCAAAGTTTTCCACATATGTGGTATCATATATATCCTGTGGGTCAGGCATATGGTACATTTGCTTTAGGTCCTCTACTCTAAATGACCCCATGAGTTCCATTTGTGAATTCATGAATTGCCTATCTTCAATTGTGAGGTTTTCCACCACCCACCTGATCATATCCTTGTTGGTAGGATTTTAGGTCTCGCTCCTATCCTATGAAGGCAACAACATGTCGCATCCTTGAATTGGAGTCCTGAGGGTTTTATTGAACCAATTGTCGCTTTTGTGACAGTAACCTTGAGACGCTCATCCTCGAGCCTGTTGTATATGACCTCCAAAATTGTTGCTCCCTCATTAGCACTACAGACCATACCAAGTAATATAGGAGCCATTTCTATAAACTCGGACTCTACAATGATCTGTTTTTTTTTTCTACATCACCTTCCTCAATGATATGTCTTTTGTAGCTTGCCTTAAATGGATGAGATATATTAGCGCAGACGGTATCTAGAAATTAAGACTGAAAACTCGTTTGAAATAAATTTGGATCATGGGAAAGGTTTAGATGAGATATCCAACCTTAACTTCCCATAACTTGGAAAATCATTACCTCTCGTCGGGCCGCTAAACATTTGTTACCCTATCAAACCGTTCATTATTACATTCAAACACAATTATTTCACATGCTTACTGCTTTATTCGTACATCGCAATATTTAAAATGATGTAATGTAGTGTTTCCTGCTTTTAAGGCGAAATTCGATTGTGATATCGTAATATCACATTTCACAAATCATTAATGAAGTTCATAGTGGCAAGGCTTAATTACTTGCGATTTTTGCGAAATGTGATTGCGAGTTCGCAAGTTGTTTAATTGGGATATCACAGTGGGAGATTTGATCGCACATTGCAATTTTTCAAAGGTGTTTCATGTTCATCACATGGAAAAAATGGGATTTGCGATTTGCGATGGGGATCCTATCTTTGGGTTGTTTTAAGAGTTTTTTAGGGCAATTTTTTAGAGCTAGGTTTTGTTATTTTAAGACCAAAAATTTAAAAAGGGTCCCCATTTATATGTCTAACCTTAGCTTTTGCCATATATAAATGGGGGGGGTTCTTTCACAGTACAACAAACACATGATCTATAATATTTATAAAAACTATAATCATGCAGACTATTTTTTTAACTTACTATAATAACTCAAGGGAGTTAGTTGAATGTCACACCCTACAGCATGACCCACACAAATTGTGGATTCCATTCAATGTATTGCTACAATGCCATATTATCAGCGCAAGAATGAATCTGAGCACGAAAGGACCAACAATATTAATCATCCTCAAAACCCGCTAACAACCTTTTCTCCATATTGGTAACATACAAGATGTGGTAGGTTAATGAAATTTTCCTAATCACCCAAGATATTGATTTAAATTGCCTATTTTACATAATAATTGAAACCTAAATTTCAATCCATTTACAATGAAGTATCTCTACAAAAACATATCAATCATAGTCCATCTGGAAATTGATATAAAATTTCCATTTTACATAGTAATTAAAAGTAAGAAAAGCATTGGCCTAAAGTGGGAGAGTTACCAAAGAGACAATGTAAAACCTTCCTAAGTACCCATAGGGTTCAACTTTGTTAAACGACTTTGTAAAATTTTATGTCTCATCGAAAAGGATATTAAAATGTACTATTAATTTGACAATATAAAATATCATTCATTACAAATTGCACGGATAAAATTTGTGGCGGAGATCTAACTCAAAGCGACAAAAAGTGGGTATCGACTTGGAATATTAAATAAATATCTCAAAATCAAGGCACCACAAATCAAGAACAACTCAAGAGAACCAATACTCCCAAAATGAATTGTAAAGTAGTGATATTAGCAAGTGGATCTATAGTCAAAGAATGTATGCGTTATAATTCATTGGCCTCGAAAGGTAACTAGGGCCTCTCAAGATCGCAAGGAGTCATATATATTGAAAAGGAACAAACATTGTTGAAATATTCACGGAATATTAGTGAAAAAATCAATAATATGAAAAACAATCAGCTCTTCTAAAAGAAGTGGCATTATTGAGCAATATTACTTCAAAAAACATTGCAATGTTGGGGACTCCTCAACTTATAATCTCCCATCTCACTAGTTTCTCTCAAGCTTCCAGTATCCAAATTGAAATAAATGTGAGTAGAGCGAAAGCTATTGTTCAAGTCATTTGACATTTGGGAGGCCAATCACATCCTCAAAACAAATGATACATAGACTCCAATGGCCAATCAAGAAATTCAATTCACCCATTAATTGAACTATAATTGGATTTGATAATAAAATTAAGAAAAATAAAATGAAATATTTCATTGGCCTTAACTTCCCAACAAACCACCCAACGATAATTATAAAATGGCCTCCAAGTTCTAGAAATATATAGAGATTAGATAAAGGAGGAGCATAGAGAAAAGATAATAGGGAGTCAAATATAGAGAATGGGTAGAGAATGAAGGTTGCTATCACATGAGGATGCAAACCAAAACAATGATATTTCTACCAAAACTAGGGTACATTACATAATGTTTCATCTATACTTAACATCTTTAAGCTCTTTTTATTATCCTTCTCTCAATTTATACTCGAGAGACAATCAAACCACTAAATTCCCTGTCTACTTATATGATGAGCCGAAAAGAGATACAACTACCATGTCCTCCAACTCCAAATAAGGCATCTCACCAAATCACAACCTTCTCTACTCACATCCATGTTCCATCTAAACAAGTTGACTATCGTCCAAACACTTTTGAAGATAAACAACATGGTATCTAGAACAAGTGGGAAGAAAAAAGACTACCAACATGTTTCCAACATGCTACACTAGAGAAAATCGATGTTGTAATAGCCCCTACAAGGGAATTCCCCTCCAAATGATTTCATAGCAAGGATACACTTCCAAGTTCCAAGTAGCCAAATCAATCAAACCAAGCACTCTCTCATTCTTGGGAAATCGACCCTCTCTCCACCATACTTTGACCATAAATAGGAATGTAATATCTATTCCAAAGACCAACATTGTGCTTAACTAGGCAAACTAATGTGAAACATAATACATCCTCCTAACCAATATTAATAATTAGAAAATTAGATCCTTATGTTATTGGACATGATGCTTAGCTTGAAACTGTTGCAAACACCAATCCCACATAGAAACAATTGAAAGCCTCACTCCAAATAAGTCCAAGATGCAAGCACTTATTTCCTATACCCCTCTAATATAATAGCAGCTCCATGCATGACATGATTCAATTAACATTCATTATTCACCTTTATTTCAGATCACAACATGTTTTTGCAAATATGAATCAGATTCCGTAATTGATTATGCATAATGTTCTACATGCATACCTTTGTTGCATTCAAGGCATATTCCACTCTTAAATTATTTTCCTTCAACTCTGTCTCTATTTTTGCTCCCACCTATCAACAATTATGAACACTATCATATATCCTCCATTCTTACTTTAAACAAATATACATTGAAATGCAGTCACCAACATCCATCAACTAGATTCAGATTGCTATAATGCCAATAATAGGGAATTGTTACAAATATCTACCATTAATTCAACCATCCTAAACTTTACCTGGATAACAGTGACTCCACCAGAAATCTTGGTAGTTCTTTCATTCAATTTTTCTTTTTTGTAGTCTTGTTCTGCAACTTGCAAAGAATGTGAGAATGATATGATCGGTGAAAACCTTTGATCAAATGGATTGATAGGGAAGTTACCTATCAAGTCAAGAATATTCTGATATTAAAGCAACCATAAGTTATTTAAATGTAATGTTAGTAATCATTGTTGCATGTTCTTCCAGAGGCACATATATTCAAAGTATAAACCATGCATCAAAATTGTTGCTTTCTACACTCCTGTCTTGACAACTCACAAGTCAAATTTGAGATTAATACCATCATCATGAATGATATTAATGAGGATATCCCTCCCCAAAATGTGATGGCCACTTTACAATATATGGTGGATATACATAAAAAACAAGACAATAACTTCAAGCCTCCATTTGGATAAAGAAACCTATTTTTAAGTTATAGAGAAATAACACACCTCAATCAAGCTTCTAATTTGAGAAACTCTTTTATTAACAACTTCGTGAGTGCTCCCATCACCAACTATCGTTGTTGAATCCTTGGTAAATACCACCTTGGTAGCAGTACCCAGAACCTTACTTCCAACTTTATCCAAGGGAAAATCAAACTTCATCCCTGATAACAGTGCCTGCACAAAGAAAGAATAAAAAAACAATATGTACATAAGATATTAGAAACCCATTACTATAGACACAGTGGATAGATTTTATTCTCAATACCTCTCACATTAGGAATTCATCCTATTAGCATGAAAATTTGAACTTGTAGAGCAAACCCATTACCAAATAAAGATTGTTTCCACAACAAATGATATAAGACTGCTTATATACACACCAAGATTTGTACTTAAGCTCTTAGTGCATGTAAGTCCTTAATGTAGCTAAACTTGCAAAATACCTCCAGTCAATATAGAAATGTCATCCAAATATTGGCTTTTCTGCTCTCCAAATCTAGGAGCTTTCAAAGTGCCAACCTTCAATGCACCACGAAGCTTGTTCACAACAAGAGGAGCCAAGGCTTCTTGTTCAATGTCCTCAGCAATGATCAAGATAGGATACCCCCCATGGATTGCCTCTTCCAATATTGTGATAAAGTATCCTACATTTGTGATCTTTTGTCAACCAATAATAACTTCAAATTATAAGAAAATATAAAGATGCAAGTTCATTCTGAAATTCTTGATCAGTGAATTTTAAAAATCAAGCACAAATAAATAGAAATTTAGAAACCCTCTGTGCATGCTTAGTAGTGGTCATAATTCTCTTTTAACAATATTCCAAATCGAATATTGTACAAATTTGAGAAATAACAAAAGGTTCATAAGGCACATATTTTAAAATTCCGTACAAAACCAACACCAACCCAAATTGAACCAGGAGGATGTGCCATGAATATATGACAGATGAAGGTAATTGGGAAAGAATTCCACAAATTAGATGAGAGCTTATTCAAAAAATGTTACACATGATTTCTATCCATTCTCTTTTCATTTCAAGGAGCAATAAAAAAGAGCACCACAACAAAAAAATTCAAGAACCTTTCAATTCACATCAATTACCTTGTAGTTTTCATACTCCATGGACATATTCTCATTGTATTTCACAAAGTATAGAGAAATATATCCATGATCAAATTTCATTCCCTCAATGACATACATATTTTTTTCTGCACTTTTCTCCTCTTCAAGTGTCACAACACCTTTCCTTCCAACTTTACTCATAACCTCATGTTTCCTATTTCATAATTATTCCCAACACTTACTGTAGAAGTATCTTCTAATTCACTATCTTCAGCCTGAACAATAATTTCGATTACAGGGTCTTAAGTTTTAGCATGTACACTCCCTTACAGATAACATTTGTCCTAGATGTTTCACAAGTAACTCCTCAACATTCTACCCTGGAGTCTTCAAGAAACTCTAGCTGACAATTTTGGATAAACTAACCTAGCATGTTGAACTCACAAATAATCTAGTGAAAGATGAAGCGAGTAACTATACTAGGGGGACTACTTAAGAAGGATTTCCTTATTTCTAGAAAGGTGCCCTACATTGGAATGATTAAATATCTAGTGGTTAAGCTAGTACAGATCCCATGAAAGCATGTAATGATGGATGTAGTGAATCAGTGATCATAAATTTCCATCCTACTTATGGTTTGTTGATGTCACATGGCTAGGGTACTCCTTCGGGGGGGGAATATTGAGTTTGACTCTTAATATGCCATAGTCCTTGTGTTCAGAGGGAGAACATGTATACTGTAGAGGGAACCCTACCAATTACACAAATTATCTCATGTATACAACTGATGAGATGGGTGAATATGTAATGAGTCTTAATGTTAAGCCTGTGGAAATTTCTAAGGATTTGATGAATGAGGATGAGAGGCCTGAGCCCGATATTTTATGGAATATTAGCTTTGATCTAAGTTCTTCTAAAGATTTTTTTGGGGTAGGTGTTTTTCTAGTTTCTCCTACAGGTACTGATCATCATTTTTCCTTTAGATTGGAGTTTTAATGTACCAACAATGTGGCTGAGTATGAAGCCATGGTGTTGGGTCTTAAGACTACTAGGAAGATAGGAATGAAAATGTTGAAGATTGTGGGTGATTCTGAGCTATATATCAATCAGGTGGAAAAACAATGTCAAGCTAAGCATCCAATACTAAGGTAGTACAAAAAGAAAGTATAGGATCTATTCTATTTCTGCATCAATATATATATCTATGTCATCAATCATGAGTACATAGTATCAGTGTATGAATGCTCACCCACATCCCCTAGGCTAGCTACATAAAAAATATGATGGTTGAGTGAAAAAATCACATGGAATACATCATAGGTGTGTCGTGGATACATCATGTATACACAGTACATCAGGAGAGGAGTATAAATCTGGCTCTGGCCCTCTCCCTCAAGAGGATCATTTGTTAGTATCTACTGCAAGCCCTATCTACATCTATATCCCATGCCTCGTAGGGTCATCTGTGAGGTGGTGGTCCTCACTCTCATAACTCTAGCACTGCTCATTGTCAGTGATGTCCCTAACCTCTTCCTACCTTACCTACTAGCCTCCTTATATCCCCTTAGATCGGTTTGTAGGCTCTCCTTCTCTCTCCTTAGCTAGATAATCTTCGTGTCCCTAGCTACTAGCATTGTACCCAATAGAGCTATATCTATGCCATAGTGTTTCATGGCCTAAACTAGTTGTATCTCTACTACACCTATGCCACAGTCACTAGATCTATGGCCACCTATGTCGGTGTGTATCCATGTGATCTCAATCACCATCTAAATAATTTATCTTTGTTGCATCCTGTCTTACCAACTTGGCCAAAATATTTTCAACTGGGTCCTCTAATTCAACCTATCAGAAGCAGGGTGCAACATTGAAATGCATTAACTAGACTGGTAATAACAATTGACCTTGACTCATCAACATCTGGCACACAAGTCTTTGTTTTCAACTGTTTAAAGCTTGATTCATTACTCTATTGTGGCTACTCCATAGACCAGGTAGATCATCAAAAGAGAAATATGTTGTCTATGACCTGTGAGAAATTTTCCTCCCAGGTATAAGATAGTAAGACATTTAGGCAAGGAAAACTAATATAGAATATAAAAAATTTACAACCCACATCTACAATTTATGTCCTTAGCTATTGTCACACCATCATTGACAATATTTGAAGAACCATACTTTCTTTCCAAAACAACATTTCTGCCCTTTGGTCCAAGGGTGACTCCGACAAGATCAACAAGCTTGTTGACACCTGAATGCAAGACAATTTGAAAATATTTTCAATAGATGCACAATAAAATGCTAGAATATATGTCATACCAAACCTACATACAAACCACACATTAACATCAAATGTATATGGACAAAGAAAGATCTACCACAGTAAAGTTTTATGTGAAAAGAACCTTCCTTTAGATGGACTTTTTTTCTCTGACCTGCAATTTTTTGTTGCTAACCCATCTTGGTTGAAGTACAACTCCTTTGCCATAGCTCTTGGATTGACTACCCGCTCTCTGCTACTTAATCTTTTGGCCTGCCTTTTTATTAAGAAATTGAAGGAGATGGGTGAAAAATAAATAAGAGAATACAATTGCCTAGAATTTTTGTCGGATATTGCACCCAACTTCCTTGCCTTTCCAATGTTACCCAAGGAGACAAGTGGAAACTATTGTCATACTACCCATAGCATAGGCCATCTTCCCTTATTCTGAATAGAGAATTACAATATCTTCATATTAGCTATTATTTCACAAACATGAATGCCAAAGTAACAAAAAACACCTGTAACTAACACACTAAATAGCTATTAAGGCTTCTGGAAAAATCTGTAGCATCATGACAAACATAGCCTAAGAGAAACCCAGCCACCATCCTCATCTTAAACAATATAGGTTTCTATACTTTCACTCTTATTTTGCAAAAACAGACAAAATATGGCTAAATTAATACTATAACAGAACAATATGAACCCAGTTCTGATATGCACCCCAAGGTTTCCAAGTGAGCCTGATATGCACCTTCAAGGTTTCCAAGCTAAAGTGTAGTCACCAAGCTTGAGATTGCATATTTTTTATTTTCAATATTTTACCTCTAGTGTCCATGTTTTCAATTGCATCCAATTGGCCATCTAGATTTAATTCACCACTACTCTACATAAACAATCCTGTATATGCAAGCACCAGATCTTGAAGGATCTTCCCAACCCATTCATATTGTAAATAACTCTATATAAAAAAGTGTATCACTACTAGAAACTGAAACATAATTTCTAAGTTACTGCATGAAAATTTCATACAAATCAACAACAACTTTAAGGAAATATCATCAAACCATACTAAGAATTTTCTATAGTAAGAGATCAAATTAGATGTAAACCAATAGTTATGGTGGAAAGAAGCTTTCTTACATGCTAATGAAAGAGCACTCCCACTTCTGAACCTATGGAAAGAACCCCATCCTAAAATCAAGAACAATTAGAGTCAATCATTGACACTGTTGTACGAGGAGACCCCTGACATCTCAGCAATAGGAACAGAGATTCAGGCAATGTAAGCATCACGAATCCAAGAGAGGCTGGACCTATTAAAGTGGACATTCAAGCAAGAGGGAGACTCCAACCCATAAATCATGTTTGTGTAGGTTTCTTTGGATAATGATTAGAATATGCTTTTCTAGAAAAAATTTAATCGCATCAGGGATTTAAAATACTACTTCTCATTGACTTTGACTCCTAAAGAAATTCAAAATTTCAAGCATTACATGGCTATAAATATTATGTACTATAGACAACGGGAATGTTCAAATTGTGCCTAGGTTTCCATGTAAGGTAAATCCTCGTTTCTGTAAATAATAGTAGAGATGATGAAATACAGAGTTGAAATAGAGATCATGAAATGCAAAGCTAGAAGAGAGATCATCTTTACTAAGTCACCATATGTCATGTAATTCTATGACACTAAAGAAATTTATTTGGCCAAAAGTAGTAAAATTCTAATAATCAAATGCAGCCTTCTTCTGGAAAGGCTTGCAGAAATTCTACTTATAGCATTTACCATTAACAGGGCACCCCTATATCCACCAAACACTATATAATTTTTAGGAGGTTATCTGGAAAATCACATGGGTGAGTGAGACTGGAAGAATTTCACTTATGGGGACTTATCAACTTGTGTGTAGTTCGAAAGCAGAGAAAATTCGAGTGCACATCCGAAGACACACATAATACCAAGAACTGTCCAACAGGTCATTTGCAGCTAGCTCTGTTATCAGAAATTGGAACTCAGAAGTGAAATGAGAATGAAATAAGAAATATGTACATACGATTTTGGGGAAAATAACTCTTAGCTCGCTCCAATTAGTAGATTCCTTATGGAAATAACTAGTAGGTGCTTAAAATGATGGTTTTTTATATGACCGATATGCTAGAAACTCCTCAGTTTGTATAATATTGTTGCCGATGTGCCCAATTATGCAAGGGAAGGGGTACATGTTTCATATGTTCCAAAATTTGCAAAGTTTGTACTAAAAATAACCCAAGTTTGTACAGAAAAGGATATGATTCTTCTGGTGAACATGATGAAGAGCTTTATGATGAAGTGGAGTTCTTGGATGATGAGAATGAGGTAGACTATAAAAAAGTAAGATCACTCATGAAGAGGGGATACAATTCAAGAGAAAATCTCCAGGAAAATAATTATGGAAGATGTGGTAGAAAAAAAGAGTTTGTGGATTTAAGAGAGAATATCATGGTAGTCGCTTAGAACACAATTCAAATTGTGTAAGTAGATTGAGGTAGTAATCTCAGGTATGTAGAAATATCTTCTTGTTTAATATATTTATAGATTGATCATAACAGGATCCTATGATTTTTGCTTGTAAATTCTATGTAGATGGGATTTTCTTTGAAGAAACCATTTCATAATAGTTTGTTTGGTTGGCCACCATCTGCAGCTGTAATCTAGACACAAAATTGCAAAAGGCCTAGAACCCCAACTCCATATAGACCCTCACCTGTCTAATCTCAATGCATGCGTCAAACTACTAGAAACAACCTTAAATAACAACCTCCTCAACTTTCAAGCTCCATAAGTGGTCCCTCAAGAGTCAATACCACCTACAACTCTGTTGGCATACTCTAGAGAACAAATTCAAGGTTTGATTACATTTGCAAGTGAACCTCCTCCTTAGGGAGCATTCCATACAAAGCCCAATCAAGATGCTACTGAAGGGATGTGTCCTACCTAGCCTCCTATTGCTGGTGACATGTTTGTGATAGTAAATTTATGGCAAACCCAGTAAGTGTTGTTCATTCTATGCCAGTATATGATCAAGCCCAAGGGATCTGCTCTTGGTAGCAACCTCCTTCTAAGAATTTTCATGATCCATTCAGACAAACTCTACACTCACAGACTTGCTTGAGGCCTCAGCATCATCCAGCTGGAGGGATTCAACCAGGGAATCCTTCTTCTAGGCCATCTTTCCCAAACTCTACTAGAGGTGTTCACCAAGTCCAACCCCTTGTTCTTGGTGTAGTTATTCTTACTAGGAGCTAGATGAATTCCAACCTCATGAGTTTCTCTTACAGGCCAATGCATTCTACTTTTATGGGAGAACCAACACAATATAATAACATTCATCCTAGCTTACCCAACAGAACACAATATAATTTGTGAATTCACCCCCATAGATTTAAATATGAATGACTATTCACGAGCGCCCATGCTCATGCCTTGGCCTTTGATGCCAAAAGTACACAATGGTGTGTTGGTTATTAACTTCAGAAACAAAGCACAAGCTTTTCCCACAACAGAAAATCCCACAAGAATATATATGAACTGTAGGTATAATATTCTAGTGAATTTATAGGTATGATATCGTTGAAATGATGCATGTACTAGTGAGTGAACCAACTAAACTATTTTAGTGTTGTAGTATGATTTACAACTATTACTCAGAGGAATATACCATAACCATCATACCACGAATGGATGAAACACTCGGAGTGTGATGGCATTAAACCAAGCAATAAAACAATGAGTTAAAGCCCAACATGGATGACTGTTGCTAATGGAAATGGTATAAAGTTTGTTCATAAATACACCAACGATTTGAGGGCCAGTTGACTCTCAGCACTTAGCAAATTAATAAGTAGAATTCCCATAATAACGAGGTTGGTTGTGCATTCACTTAACCTTAACGATACTAGGAATAGAAGATAACATTGTGGTTCAGCATTGCACCGAATTAACTAACAAGAGAATGTTGGACAGGGAATCCAATGCTATGGGTGTTAGGATAATATATGGTTGTAGGTAATTGAATGCAAAAGTATTATCTGATGTAGTTTTATATAGAAAAATTCACATCAAATTGAAGCTATTACACAACCAAACTCATTTAGATAGCTATTAACATAGAGACAATAGATTTTTACTGCAAGAACCCAAATTGAAAAACAAAAAATTGTTGGAAACTTTATTTTTCTTTGGAAATGCTTACAAATAATAAGATGTACATTGAGATTTCATGTATTGTTACTCACTGACAACAATTGCAACTCCTCATGCATGGACAGGCTCAATTGTCACTTCCTCCTCCAATCTTCAAGCAGGATTTTCTTCTTGAGTTTTTTCTTACTATTGCCCTTTTTCTTCATTTCCTCTCCATCTCTATCTTCATTGTTTTTGCATAAAGAAACATCCTCTATTAATGAGATACCTTGGAAATCAAACTGTCAAGAGGATTCATTTCTTGAGGCCTTTTGGCCTTTGAACTTCAAGTTGGTTGACAGTCAATCCCCAAATCAACCACAACAACATGCCACACTGCAGTAGATGGAAACACAAAAATAATTTGACAACAAGTTTCGACCCTTAATCTGGAAATCAAACTCAACAATATGGAAGATGTAAATGGAAAAAAACTTCAAAAAAAATTATTTGGACCTTTACATGAAACATATGAGACTATTATTATAGAAATTTCTAGCATTTTGTCTGGAATCAGTTTCCCTGCGCATGCTACGAAAAGCGAAATAAAAACAGGAACTGCTTTTAGATCTCAAGAAACAATGGATAGCTCCCGTTGTTCTCTAGGATGTAATACGATCACATTAGGGGATTAAACCCCAAGCAACTACTTTTGATACATAAATCTATTATGCACTCAGAATGGTACAAAGAAGCAATTTGTTAGCAAACATGTTGAAGTTACAAGCCCCTCAAGGTATTGTCCATAATCATGCTTTCTAAAGTATGGACACCCATTAACCTTTCTTCTGGGTGTCTTGTATCACTCATTATATGGACTTTTAAGAAACACTTTCCGATAATTCAAAATTAGATAAAAAATGATGAATCCTATGAACTCAAAGTACCAAATCCAGACTCTCCAAACTATGCATATCTGAAGGTATGTGTCACCAAATTTTTGTTCTAGTTCATTACATTCCAACGGCACAATATTTTTCCTCCTTATACAAAATTTCACCCTTTTAAAGAAACAAGAAGAGAGGTATCCAATGTACACAACCATGCTAAGAAACAAATGCTACAGTATGAAAGGCACTATAAATTTAAATTTTAAAGACTGATATTCTTTGCAACGCCCAGAAGTCTTGATTGATACAATGGCCAGAAAAGACAATGTGTCCCTATCCATTGTGATGGTGTCTATCAATAAAATCTGCAACACAATGTAATCTGGGCAAAAATTGAATGCATCACAAGAGTACTATATCTTTCTACAATTGTACATTAATTTGGAAAAGGTTTGCAGTGAACATTAGATATTCAGTGAATATGCACAAATGTAAAATGAATCACACAGACAGAAGGCAAACAACCTCTTCATTCGTTCAGGTGCTCAATAGTGGAAATAGAGGGATGTGGATCAATTCAAAATGATTGAAAGTGGTTTTGGTGTCATGCCTTGTGGGCCCTCTTTGGTTTGTGGTTGTTATCTATGTTCAGATTTCAATATTTTTGTCTTATTAGAAAATTCCATAGAGTTCCATCATGTAACTTTATGATATCCATGAAAACCATTGCCAAACTCACATCATTAATCAAGAATCCTATTTCTCCATCCAATATAATATATTTCAAGTCAACTTCAATTGTAGAAACCTTGCTTGGGTCCTCTTGATATATATCCCTAAACGTAAACATATATCTCTTCTCACAACTTTTGTCACATCTTCATATGTTATTCCTTTGAAAATAACAAGTTGGTCCACCTGAGCTTCCACCATCTTATTGGTAGATTATGGCCTGCATATTCACTCAACAATCATCTCAAAGCATTTTGACCATCTTCATCTAGTGTCAGATGACCTGGAAAGGTTCGAGGCAAATCCTTCTCAATCTAGCTTTTCCATTTCTTAGCAACACATGTTTCAAAAATAGCATTCATGGTGGTACTGCTTAGAATACCACCAGCTTTTGTTCTCTCAAACCCTTGATCACCTCCTAGAATAAGTAAATTTTTATAACATTTCTCTATCCTTTGTGTTCGAGTTCCAACAAAATCTTTCCAAGGATCTTTTCTAAGATCCATGGAGACACCTCCACAAACAAGGCTCTCTAATTCTTCTTTCCAAACACATGACTCTACATATGAGCCCTAAGCAGAATTTGCAGCAAAATCACCCACTATGCTATCATTTGTGGATGCATCCTAGATTGGATTGCTCCACATCATAGAAATCTTCTTATGAATCCTCTAAAGAGACAATATTTCCATCTTTTAATAGCCTGGGCTCCCACAAAGAAAGATGTTTGCTTCCATTGTTGGGTTCCTTGTTAATGACTTAAGCAATTTTCCTCTTCCTAACGTGGAAACTCAGATTCTATTCTATGGCATCTAGAGATGGTCTTATTTGTGACCATGTTTTATTTTTATGGTTTTCCATATCCTACTTCACATCATGTATATTGGATAGCTTTTAAAAGAACTTCTCTCCATGCTAGTAGTAGCATTAGGATTTGTATCATAAAATGATTAAACAAATGATTGCAACTTTCACTCGATAGTGAATCCGAGGTAGATATTTGGACAGAATTCACATAATTTTCTAGAAAGAACTACCATATTTATGATCTCTCCTTAGATGACCAACTCAGGAACTCTAGAACCATTCCATGTTGTATAAAATAGCTACTGTGTAAACAAAGAAAAATGCCATAATTAAAACCAGCATATTTTGAGGTAAAGGAAAAGAGAATCCATATGGCTTCACATCCATCAGCTCATAAAATCTCTTTCCCTCAAGCATGTCACTGGAAAGGTGTCAAGGGGATCTATATGTACATATGGGGCACTAATCACTATGTTATTTTCTATGAGGAAGATGGAGTTAAAAACCTTCAGTTGTGTGGGTTTGTTGATGCGCACTAGGTAGATGTTATGCATAATGGAAATTCTACCTGTGCTTATCTATTTATCTTGTTTTGAAGGAGTTTTGAGTTGGAGTAAGAGGAAATGAGTGGTTTCCCAATCAAGTATTCAGGTAGAGAACATTGTAGTTTCTTAAACAACCAAAGAAGTCTTTTGATTGAAGACATTATGAAGAGATATTGGGATTGAATAGGGGAACATGCCTATTTGTTGTGACAAAAAATGCATCAAATTAAAAAAAATGCGTGACATAGGATGTGTTGCTAAGGAATGATAGTGGTATCAATAATGATGTATTCACCAGAAAGTCAAGTTCCCAAGGCATTGATGGCACAATGAATCATGAGACAACAAAAAATTGGACAAAACGGTGAAACTGTGACGTCACATGATTAATTTTCATGATGCATTAATATTCCCTATGACAAAATCCTCTTATTAGTGCTCTGGGATTAATAACTTGCCTCATCAACTCAATGTCACAACAGATTATGGTAAATCACAAAACCATTTCTCCTTTTGAGAATATGAGAAACCATTTACTACTGAGACATTTAAATAAAAATTAAAATCATTGAGGTTCTCATGCACTATGAAAAAACAAACTCACAATCATCTTCATCATACTATATGCCACTGTCAAATTTATGGTTCAGATTTCAATATTTTTGTCTTATTAGAAAATGCCATAGAGTTCCATCATGTAACTTTATTATATCCATGAAAACCATTTCCAACCTCACATCGTTAATCAAGAATCCTATTTTTCCATCCGATATAATATTGTTCAAGTCAGCTTCAATTGTAGAAACCTTGCTTGGTTCCTCTTGATATATATCCCAAAACGTAAACATATATTTCTTCTTACAACTTTTGTCACATATTCATATGTTATTACTTTGAAAATAAAAAGTTGGTCCACGTGAGCTTCCACCATCTTATTGGTAGATTATGTCTTGCATATTTAGTTAACGTACATATCAAATCATTTTGACCATCTTCGCCCAGTGCCAGATGACCTGGAAAGGTTCAAGGCAAATCCTTCTCAATCTAGCTTTTCCATTTCTTAGCAACACATGTTTCAAAAATAATATTCATGGTGGTACTGCTTAGAATAATACCATATTTTTTTCTCTGAAACCCTTGATCACCTCCTAGAATAAGTAACTTCTTATAGCATTTCTCTATCCTTTGTGTTTGAGTTCCAACAAAATCTTGTCAAAGCTCTTTTCTAAGAACCATGGGGACACCTCCACAAACAAGGTTCTCTGATTCTTCTTTCCAAACACATGACTATGCATACGATCTCTGAGCAGAATTTGCAGTAGAACCAAACACTATGCTATCATTTGTGGATGCGTCCTAGATTAGATCACTCCACATCATAGAAATCTTCCTACAAATCCTTGAAAGAGACAAGGCTTTAATATTTTAATAGCCTAGGCTCCCACAAAGAAATACTTTTGCTTCCACTATTGGGTTCCTTATTAATGACTTAATAAATTTTCCTCTTCCTAACATGGAAAATCCGATTCTATTCTATGGCATCTAGAGATGGTCTTATTTGTGACCATGTTTTAGTTTTATGGTTTTCCATATCCTACTTCACATCATCTATTTATCTTGTTTTGAAGGAGTTTTGAGTCGGAGTAAGAGGAAATGAGTGGTTTCCCAATCAAGTATTGAGGTAGAGAACATTGTAGTTCCTTAAACAGCCAAGGAAGTCTTTTTATTGAAGAAATTATGTAGAGATATTGGGTTTGAATAGGGAAAAATGCCTATTTTTTGTGACAAAAAATGCATCAAATAAAAAAAAATGCATGACATAGGATGAGTTGCTAAGGAATGATAGTGGTATCAAGAAGGAAAGATAAATAGTGATGTATTCACCATATAATCAACTTCCCAAGGCCTTGATGGCACATTGAATAATGGGACAACAACAAACTAGACAAAACCTTGAAACCTTGAGGTCACATGGTTAATTTTCATGATGCATTAATATTCCCTATTACAAAATCCTCTTATTAGTGCTATGGGATTAATAACTTGCTTCATCAACTCAATGTCACAACAAATTATGGTAAATCACAAAACCATTTGTCCTCTTGAGAATATGAGAAACCACTAAAACATTTAAATTAAAATTAAAATCAATGAGGTTCTCATCCACTCTGAAAAAACAAACTCACAATCATCTTCATCATACTATATGCCACTGTCAAATTTATGGTTCAGATTTCAATATTTTTGTCTTATTAGAAAATGCCATAGAGTTCCATCATGTAACTTTATGATATCCATGAAAACCATTTCCAACCTCACATCATTAATCAAGAATCCTATTTCTCCATCCAATATAATATAGTTCAAGTCAACTTCAATTGTAGAAACCTTGCTTGGGTCCTCTTGATATATATCCCAAAATGTAAACATATATTTCTTCTTACAACTTTTGTCACATATTCATCTGTTATTCCTTTGAAAATAACAAGTTGGTCCACCTGAGCTTCCACCATCTTATTGGTAGATTATGGCTTGCATATTTAGTCAACAGACATATCAAAGCATTTTGACCATCTTCACCCAGTGCCAAATGACTTGGAAAGGTTCGAGGCAAATCCTTATCAATCTAGCTTTTCCATATCTTAGAAACACATGTTCCAAAAATAATATTCATGGTGGTACAGCTTAGAATACCAGCAGCTTTTGTTCTCTGAAATCCTTGATCACCTGCTAGAATAAGTAACTTCTTATAATATTTCTCTATCCTTTGTTTTTGAGTTCCGACAAAATCTTGTCAATGCTCTTTTCTAAGAGCCATGGGGACACCTCCACAAACAAGGTTCTCTAATTTTTCTTTCCAAACACATGACTCTGCATATGTGCTCTGAGCAGAATTTGCAGTAGAACCAAACACTATCCTATCATTTTTGGATGCATCATAGATTGGATCACTCCACATCATAGAAATCTTCCTACAAATCCTCTAAAGAGCCAAGATTTCCATATTTTAATACCCTAGGCTCCCACAAAGAAAGACTTTGCTTCCACTATTGGGTTCCTTGTTAATGACTTAATAAATTTTCCTCTTCCTAACATGGAAACTCCAATTCTATTCTATGGAATCTAGAGATGCTATTATTTGTGAGCATGTTTTAGTTTTATGGTTTCCCAAATCCTACTTCACGTCATCTATTTATCTTGTTTTGAAGGATTTTTGAGTTGGAGTAAGAGGAAATGAGTGTTTGCCCAATCAAGTATTGAGGTAGAGAACATTTTAGTTTCTTAAACAACCAAGGAAGTCATTTGATTGAAGAAATTATGTAGATATATTGGGTTTGAATAGGGGACCATGCCTATTTGTTGTGACAAAACATGAATCAAACAGAAAAAATGCATGACATATGATGTGTTACTAAGGAATGATAGTGGTATCAAGAATGAAAGATCAATAATGATGTATTCACTAGATAGTCAAGTTCCCAAGGCCTTGATGGCACAATGAATCATGAGACAACAAAAAACTAGACAAAACGTTGAAACTATGAGGTCACATGGTTGATTTTCATGATGCATTAATATTCCCTATGACAAAATCCTCTTATTAGTGCTATGGGATTAATAACTTGCCTCATCAACTCAATGTCACAACAGATTATGGTAAATAACAAAACCATTTGTCCTTTTGAGAATCTGAGAAACCATTTACTACTGAGACATTTAAATTAAAATTAAAATCATTGAGGTTCTCATTGACTATGAAAAAACAAACTCACAATCATCTTCATCATACTATGTGCCACTGTCAACTTTATGGTTTAGATTTCAATGTTTTTGTCTTATTAGAAAATGAAATAGAGTTCCATCATGTAACTTTATGATATCCATGAAAACCATTTCCAACCTCATAGCATTAATCAAGAATCATATTTTTCCATCCAATATAATATAGTTCAAGTCAACTTCAGTTGTAGAAACCTTGCTTGGGTCCTCTTCATATATATCACAAAACATAAACATATATTTCTTCTTACAACTTTTGTCACATATTCATCTATTATTCCTTTGATAATAACAAGTTGGTCCATGTGAGCTTCCACCATCTTATTGGTAGATTATGGCTTGCATATTTAGTTAACATACATATCAAAGCATTTTGACCATCTTCGCCTAGTGCTAGATGACCTACAAGGATTCGAGGCAAATCCTTCTCAATCTAGCTTTTGCATTTCTTAGCAACACATGTTTCAAAAATAATATCCATGTTGGTACTGCTTAGAATACCACCATCTGTTGTCCTCTAAAACCCTTGATCACCTCCTAGAATAAGTAACATCTTATAAAATTTCTCTATCCTTTGTATTTGAGTTCCAACAAAATCTTGTCAAGGTTCTTCTCTAAGAGCCATGGGGACACCTCCACAAATAAGGTACTCTAATTCTTCTTTCCAAATACATGACTCCGCATATGAGCTCTGAGCATAATTTGCAACAGAACCAAACACTATGCTATCATTTATGGATGCATCCTAGATTGGATCACTCCAAATCATAGAAATCTTCCTACGAATCCTCTAAAGTGACAACATTTGCATATTTTAATAGCCTAGGCTCCCACAAAGAAGGACTTTTGCTTCCACTGTTGGGTTCCTTGTTAATAAATTAATAAGTTTTCCTCCTCCTAAAATGGAAACTCCAATTCTATTCTATGGAATCTAGAGATTGTCTTATTTGTGACCATGTTTTAGTTTTATGGTTTTCCATATCCTACTTCACATCATCTATTTTGGATAGCTTCTCGGGATAAATTCTCTCCATGCTAGTAGTAACATTAGGACTTGTATTAGAAAGTGATTAAACAAATGATTACAACTTTCACTTGATCGTGAATCTGAGGTAGATATTAGGGCAGAATTCACATAAGTTTCTAGAAAGCACTGTCACCTTTCTGATCTCTCCTCTTATTATTCCTTGTAAATTGCTTCATACTCATGATACCACTACAAAAGTTGATGGAACATTGCAAATCCATATATATCAGGGCCAAGTTCCAAACTTAACTAATTGTATAGCCTCCCAACGTTTACCCTTTATCTCAATAATGTATTTCTCTATCCACCATTACATCATCATCCTAGAACCATTTAGTAAGAGATAAACTACAAAAAGGCTCTCTTTCACCATATTATTAATCCCAGAGCATTGATAAGAGGATTTTGTCATAAGGAATATTAATGCATAATGAAAATCAACCATGTGACCTCACGATTTCACCGTTTTGTCCAGTTTGTTGTTGTCTCATGATTCATTGTGCCATCAAGGCCTTGGGAACTTGACTATCTAGTGAATACATCATTATTGATCTTTCATTCTTGATACCACTGTAATTCCTTAACAACACATCCCATGTCATGCATTTTTTGTCATTTCTTGTGTATTCTTGCATATTCTAAAATTTTCCTTCACAATAATTATGACACATGAATAATGGCTTAATTACATCTTCTCCATCTTATCAAACCCTTCCATTTTGTGGAGACACTTCTCCCCATATGGGTGAAAGTCCCAATCCACATTTGCACTTGTCTGGTAGAATGTGACGGACTTTTGACCCATCCCACTCCTTTTGTTCGAGTACCCTTTGGATGTTTTACTCAAACATGGCTTGGATTGGACTGAAGAATAATATGAATAAACAAAGGAGGGTTTTATTGCAGAAGAATCATATGAATTGGAGTCGCTTACAAAAGGAGGTGATGAACACTTTTCCTTCTTGGTACCACCAGCCATAAAGAGAGAACTTAGAAATTTTGTGAGTTTTTTTCCTGGAGAGATTGACTGCTTGGGCTTCTTGGAATCCTTACCAGTTTTGGACTTTCACTTAATCTTAGCATGATGATTTGTAGGGTTGAAAGGCTTCTTTGTAGAATGAAAAGTGTCAACCCTAACTGATGATTTTCCATGTGAATCTCAGAAGAATTATCCACCAACAACCCATTTGCATGCTTTGTCTCTACTACCAGCCGCATGATGATAATTTTCCTTTTTTTTAGTAGTAGGAATGGAAGAAATATTTCAGTAGAGGGACTCCTATGCCAAGGTAAGGTGAACACATGGATTCATGTTTAAGCCTTAACCTTTGACATCTAAATCAAAAAACTTGGTATTTTCCCATGTATAGGTAGATATCAGAGTACCATTGTTTTAGAAGTAGGAATGGAAGAAATATTTTAGTAGAGGGACTCCTATGCCAAGGTAAGGTGAACATGTGGAGTCAAGTTTAAGCCTTAACCTTTGACATATAAATAAAAAAATGTGGTATTTTCCCATGTATAGGCAGATATCAGGGTACCATTTTGGGAGGCTAAGTTGCTCCCAAGGAAATATAACGAAACCCTATTTTAGGTGCCTATTCAATGTACATCGATAAAATTCCTTTTCTGATCCAACAACTAGGGAGAAACCATGAAAGTTAAAATTCAACAATGATATTCACCTTGTGGCAGTTGTTTTCCTAATTGAAGTAATCCAACAAATATTAATTTTGCAAAGCGTGTGTTCAAACTTTAGTCTCTCATTATTTCCATACAGTACTGTTTTGTTTCCGAAGCCAATATACATGAATTTCATACGAACAAGATGCTTACAGCTAAGAATTAATACGAAGAGAGAAAACATAGTACGTACAAGCTCCATCAACGTTCATTGTTGTGGAGAAGTAGCAGTTTCCTCACTGGTTAATCTCCACTAGTGTGTTGAGGCATAACCAACCCATGATCCTTGATACAAATTTCACCATGGTGTCTTTCTGCTCTCTACATCATACTACTTGTCAGGGCTACTTTGGAGCTTTGCCTCCCAAGGAAGAAACATTCAGTAAATGTCTACAGCCCAAAGAGTTATAAAAATAAATACCATGAATTTTTTGTTTAAAAATCAAAGGATTCCCACATGGGCATGAGGGCTATGAAGTTTCTCTCCTATCCACTTCCCCCAATCCATAGAGGGCATTAAACATACCCGAGTAGTAGAAGCACTTGAGGCGTGGTTACATTGCAGAGTGCTCAAGGGTGACTCAAAGCAGAGCTTCCTCTTTCCCCGCACCTCTCGGATGTTGCATCAGAGTGCTCAAGGGTGGATCGATGTGGAGAATTTTCATTGTAGAGTGATATTGCCAGGATGCCTCTTGGTTGCTTCATCATAGTGCTCAGTGGTGGCTTGATGTGGAGCATTTTCATTGCAGAGTGTTTAGGGGTGGCTTGATGCAGAGCTTCCTCTTGCCGCAGTGCCTCAGGACCCTAGACCACATAGAGGATAGAGAAGAGGAACCTGAAACTTCTCAGGACCCTAGACCACACATAATAGAAGACTCGAGCTTGCACGAGTGCACCAAAGGAAAGAAGAGTCAGGATATGATAAAATTTTAAGAAAAAAGGGCTTTGAAAAGCGCCAAACACAGGTGACTTTGAAGAAAGGGTTTAATATAATAATAAAAAAAAAAAGACTTAAGACAAAAATGATAATTTTAATACAAAATTATTATTTCATCTTAAATTAATGTTTTAAATATCTCAGGTTCATTGGTTAGCATCACCGCCATTGTTGAAATCAAAGGTTTTAGATAGGGTTTGGGTTTTCTTACACATGATGAAAATAGACCTATTTATGCATACAAAGCAGTCGGTATGCGGTCTTCTCTAATGGATTTTGAGGTATTCTAGCATGCTTCACCATGACTACAACCACAATGAGAATAAGGTCAGTGTTGGAATGATGTCTGACCTCTTAAGGTGGTTTCATCTAGAAGCCTCGGTCAGTGGTCCTCCCTAATGGATCAAGGAGTTAATGTTGTGCATTGCGGCTAGGTGGGGGTTAGGGTTTGCATTGTGTCCACAAGTTAAGGTATTTTTCTATGACGGTTTTATTTTTTACTCCCTTGAAAGGCTCGATAGTGTCTAGCAGATATAGTTATGGAGGAGGAATTGATAGATTACTTCAAAGAACCACCAGAGAATATCTCCATATAGACAAACCCTCCACCTAAGTAGCTTGGAATGGAAGCAGAAGCGACACTAAACTCAAAATTTTTTGCATCACTAGAAAATATCACAGAAGGGATTCCCTTTTCCCCATACTTTACCGGATCCAATGAGTCTACCTCCTCCCTGCAGCATAAGGAGGCATCATTTGAGATCCTGGTAACAATATCAATGCATTCGACCAAACAACTATCTCTTTCACCAAGTTTCTCGATTGAGGCCCTAAATTTCATTGAGGCCTGCTTAAAACCTAGCAACCCATTACAAACTTTCAGACTTGTCAACATCAGCTCTAATGTTTAGAGCCTTTAGGAAACATAGTGGTATTCTTCCAAGAACTACAGATTTCGGGGGCATTTTTGGGGGCTGTCATGGGGAACATGGATGGTCATGTGGAAGACCTCTTGACAGTTCAGTGACGAAAGGCGCAAATCTCTCCTAATTCCATTGTTGTCTCATTAGGGTTTCCCTCTTGTTTCGGTCATGGCATAGGGCATGAATGCAGATCACCAAACCTAGGGGAGGGTATCATATTGGATAAATTTATGTCTACAGTTAAAAGGGTTTTGGTCAGAATAATTAGAGCCAGGCACTACTCTACAACGCGTCTGAGGAGGTGGGTGCACGAGAGTTGGGAACACATTCTAGATGCGCTTTCATCTGTATGAACCATGCCCAAATGATGGTTTTCCTTCAACTTTAGTAAAGAGGGACATGTGAATTGGGTTATCTCGCATTACTGGAACATAGGAATGCCCCCAATGTATTTGAAAATGTGGAATCCCCTCTTTGACGTTGAGTGAGAGCAGCTAGGTGTAGGGCCAATATGATTAAGGTTCCATAGCCTCCCAATTCAACATTAGATGGAAGATGTCTTTCAGTGTATAGGGGATGGCCTCGGTACTTATCTTGACTTTGACAAATCATACTTGGAGACGAGGGAAATGTCTTATGGCAAGGTACTTTTCTATCTCCTCACCAGGGATGAATTGGTGGCAAATATGATACTCCACTACCTAGGATATGTGTGCAACCAAATATTGGATTATGAAGGGAAAACATTTTGATGTCGACGCTCCCATGAGGCCAACCATGTTTACAAAGAATGCCCCTTTTTAGAATATATAATTATTTGATATATAACTAAGGAATAATACAAGACATGACACAAAGTAACCCTTAAATGACATGATATAAGGTGACCCTGTTGGCATTATGATTCAGGTGTTGTCCTTGATGGCAAACCCATTCAGGTGATAAATCAAGAAGGACGCAGGAAATATATTCAGAAAGTGCGTCCCCGCAGGTATACCATACAGAACCCGCGTCCAGGGACGCCGGCCAGCCGTTCAGGAGGTGCGTCCGCCCAGTGCACACATTTCAAGGCAGAGAAAAGCACGTGGGGGTTTCTTGCGTGGTATCTAGCCGACGGTTTTGTGTTTCTATGGTGTCGGCTCGTGGTATTGTTCCATGTTTTGGGGAGAAGCTTGCCTATATAAAGCAAAGGAGTTCATTTGGATTAAGCATCATCTTGGTTGAATATCTTTTGGTGAGATCTAGTCCAGATCTATGAGGGCGAATCTTCTAATGGACTGTGATCTCTATGGCGCATGATCAGATCTGTGGATCTGAGTGTTTGGGTTGGTTCTGAAGTCCTCATATCTTTTATATCTGAAGGGACGCAGGTTCAGTGAAGGACAAGTGCGCCGGGACGCAGTACAGTAAAGGCTCAGGGGCGTCTCTGAAGCAAAAGACGCGGCGCGATAGTGTTTCGGGGTGCGCCGGTCGCAGCAAAGCATAGAGGAACAGTGCGTCTGCACGCAGAACAGCGGAGGGTAGACTGCGTCCAGTCGCAGGCCACAGAAAGAAAATATGCGTCCCTGTCTTAAGATGATCTGTTGACTGTATATTTCTGTTCATAAAGTGTTCTGGGTTATTTCTGTAATTACTGATCTGATATCTGTAGTGGACTGTATCTGTTATATACTTGTTGATCATTTGATTCTTCATGAAAAGAAGTAGGGGGTTGTAGCTCCCTTCCAGGAGAAACTGGAAAACGAGAGAGAGTTGTAGCTCTCTGCAGGTTGCAGCCTGCGTGCTGGTAAAGGACTGCACCAGTACAAAATCATTGTAAAAGAATTTCTTGAAAGAAGATAGAGACATATTGCAGCAGGTGGTTTTCTCCCGCATTGGGTTTCCACCTTACATCTTGTGTTCTTTGGTGTGACTGTCTATTTTCTTTATTCAAGCTCATTATTTTATGGTACTGATATGCAAGAATAATTCAAAAGATCAAATAAGGAAGATTTGGTAAATTGCTTAATAATACTGATTCACCCCCCCTCTCAGTATTATTTCCAACAATTGGTATCAGAGCAGGTCCTTCAGAAAAGCTTGATCGCTTGAAGGTAGATCGTTCATCATGAGCAACTACGAGAGAGAAGCATCAATCAGGCCACCAGTTTTTGATGGGACAAACTTCAATTATTGGAAGGTAAGAGTTACTGCATATCTTCAATCTCTTGGTACTGAAGTTTGGGACATTGTAGAAACAGGCTATGCTTTTCCTTCAGCTACTCCTACAGATCCAGCTGAGAAAAAGAAGTATGAAACAAATGGAAAAGCAGTTAGTACTCTATTAGGAAGTATATCCCAAACAGAATTCATGAAGGTAATGCACTTCAAATCAGCAAAAGAAATATGGGACAAAATGATCACAAGCTATGAAGGAGATGAACAGGTAAAACAAGCTAAACTTCAAACTCTCAGGATTCAATATGAGACTCTCAAGATGTATAATGATGAAAGTGTGGCTAATTATTTTCTTCGGGTAGATGAGATTGTAAATTGTATGAAAAATTTGGGTGAAGAAGTAAAGGAGTCCATAGTAGTTCAAAAGATTCTAAGATCATTATCCCCCAAGTTTGAATCCAAAGTATCTGCAATAGAAGAAAAAGAAAATCTCCGTGTTCTTACTATGTCTCAGCTACATGGAATTCTAACTGCTTATGAAATGAGAAAGGGAGGACCATCAGACAGAAGGGAGGCTGCTTTTAAAGCATCAGGCAAAGAAGATTACTATGAAGCAAGCCATGATCCAGAAGAAGAGGAAGAAGAATCAAATTTTGTCAGAAATCTTCAAAGAGGTTCTGGAAGGTTCAGAGGTAAGCTACCTTTCAAATGCTTTGCTTGTGGAAGAGTAGGTCATTATGCTGCAAAATGCTCTTATAAGGATAAAGGAAAGGAACCAGTTAGATGGAACAAGAAACAAAGCGCAAATAAGAAAAGCTACTACACCCATGAAGATAGTGATGGCTTATCAAACAGTGATGAAGATGAACAAGGTAATAAATATAGGTTGTTAATGGCATTTGAAGATGATGATTATGAGGATGCTGTAGATGTGGATAACCTTTATGATGAAATTACTAGACTCAAGAGATGCATAGAAGAAAAGAACATGATTATTGATACTCTACAATTCCAAATTGATGAAAAGGAAAAACATCTTGAAAAATTAGACGGTGAAATTGTTGGTCTTAGAAAAGAAATTGAGAAAACAAAAACTATTAATCTCAAGTTTGTCAAAGGATCTGAAACTTTGGATGAGATTATCAGTGTGCAGCGGTCTCCACTAAATAAGACAGGTTTGGGCTATAATGGAGAAACTTCTCAAGCATCCACTTCAAAAAGTTATCTTGATGCAGCAAGAAGAAATGAGCAAGAGCACAAGGAAGATCATCAGGTAAAGCAGGGACAAATGTCAAACAGAAACTATCAGGGGCAATCCAGCTTAAGGGTGAACAAAAGCCACAACCAGCCACAGGTAAAATCTTCTCAATTTGGTTCAAGAATAGATGAAAATAGAAATTACAATCAGTTGGCTGGTAGACCCAATAATCGCAGAAGCTTCTTCAATGGACAATGCTTTTCTTGCCATAACTTTGGTCACAAAGCAGCTCAATGTGTTGCGTATAAAACAATCATGACTAGGGAAGCTCAAAAACAAAGAAGTATGACAGGGATTACGAAAAGGACCTATAACAACTTTTCAGCTCTTGAAAATGAAGTTGAATGTTCTATTTGCAATAATTTTGGACATAAAGACTTTGAATGCAGAAGCAGGTTTCCGGAAAGAAAGGTACAAGAGCAGAAAAAGGAACAAGCCTCAGGCACCAAAACATGGAGAATAAAGGAACCTCAAACAGAAAGATGTGGGATAGCATTTTATGCAGAAGGACAAGAAAATCTATGGTACATTGACAGTGGATGCTCGAAGCATATGACAGGTGATAAAGAAAAACTTGAGTCTTATTCTAATTTAGAAAAGGGAAAGAAAGTCTCTTTTGGAAATGATACTCCTGCAACTATAAAAGGAAAAGGTATTGCTCCTTTAAAAGAAGATGTTAAGGCTGGAAATGTTTTGTTTGTTGATGGATTGAAGCATAATCTACTAAGTGTCAGCCAGATGTGTGATCAAAGAACCGAGGTTATATTCAGATCAAATGGATGCCTTGTTCGTGATCTTGATACAGGTAAAACAGTTCTCAAAGGAAAAAGAACTCCAAATAATCTATACATATTTGATGAAGGACAACAACAATGCTATCTAAGCAAGGATGAAGAGCACTGGCTATGGCATCGAAGTTTGGGACATCTAAGCTTCTCACAAATAAGGAAAGCTTGCAAATATCAGGCAGTTCGCGATCTTCCAGATATCAAAATTCCTGACAACACCATATGCAGATCATGTCAGTTTGGAAAACAAACCAGAACTAACTTTCCAGAGAAAGAAGGATCAGCCAGCATGCCTCTTGAGCTAGTACATACAGATGTATGTGGACCATTCAGAAAAAGAACACCTAGAGGAGAGGAATACTTGATATTATTTATTGACGATTTCTCCAGGTTTGTTTGGTTAGGACTTATGAAGCACAAAGATGAAGCATTCGAAAAATTCAAATCCTTCAAAGCCTTGGTTGAAAATGAATCAGGTCACAAAATTAAGTGCCTCAGATCTGACAGAGGTGGGGAATTTACTTCAAATGAATTTTTCGATTTCTGTGATGAACATGGGATAAGGAGAGAATTTTCTACAGCTAGAACTCCTCAGCAAAATGGAGTGGTTGAAAGAATGAACAGAACAATCCAGCAAATGGCTCGTGCTATGCTTGATGAATCAGGAACCCCTACAACCTTCTGGGGTGAAGCTGCACATGCGGCGGTTATTATTCTCAACAAAACAAATGTCCGAGTGAACAGCACTCAAACTCCTCATGAGCTCTGGAGTGGTAAAACTCCTTCGGTAAAGCACTTCAAAATCTTTGGGAGCAAATGCTATATCAAGAATACTGAGGAGCAGCTTGGTAAACTTGATCCTAGAGCAGATGAAGGTATTCTTCTTGGCTACTCTCCACATAGCAAAGCATACAAATGCTACAATAAAAGACTTGGCAAAATTGTTGACAGCATTGATGTAGTGGTTGATGAGAAGGGATACATTCCTAGGCAAATACATCGTGAAGACATCGAAGAAGATGAAAGCCACCCTCAAAGACAGAATGATGAAGAAGAAGAACCGCAAGAAGAATCTCAAGAAGAACCTCACGAAGAAGCAGAAGAACGAACAAGAATAGAAGAAAAGACTCCATCCAGATATGTTCAAAAGAACCATCCAGAATCTCAGATCATGGGACAGAAAGAAGCAGGTATACAAACTAGAAGAACAGTTGCAGAAGCTTCAAGTTATTTGGCATTACTCTCCTCTACTGAACCACAAAATGTGAAAGAGGCATGCAAAGATGAATGTTGGGTGAAAGCAATGGATGAAGAACTTGAGCAAATCGAAAAGAACAACACTTGGGAGCTGGTTCCTAGACCAAAGGATAAGAATGTTATCGGAACAAAATGGGTCTTCAAAAATAAATTGAATGAAAATGGAGAAGTAATTAGAAACAAAGCCAGACTTGTTTGTAAAGGATATGCACAGCAAGAAGGAATAGACTTTGAAGAAACTTTTGCTCCTGTTGCAAGACTTGAGGCCATCCGAATGTTCCTTGCTCTCTCAAGTTCTCAGAATTTCAAAGTATTTCAAATGGACGTAAAATCAACCTTTCTGAATGGAGACTTGGAAGAAGAAGTGTACATTGAACAGCCAGATGGGTTCATTCTTGGAAATGATCCAAATCTTGTATGCCGATTGAAAAAGGCTCTCTATGGTCTCAAACAAGCCCCAAGGGCTTGGTACTACCGGTTGGACAAATATCTTCATCAACAAGGTTTTTCAAAAGGTTCAGCAGATAGCAATCTATATATAAAAATTGAAAATGACAAATTGCTAATACTTGTTGTGTATGTAGATGACATTATTTTTGGCAGCAATGAAGAAGCTATGAGTCAAAGCTTTGCCTCAGTCATGCAGAAAGAATTTGAAATGTCCTTGCTAGGAGAACTGACATACTTTCTTGGTTTGCAAATCCAACAAAAGGAAGGAGGAATCCTTTTATCTCAAACCAAGTATCTCAAGCAGATTTTGAAGAAATATGGCATGGAAGATGCAAAACCAGTATGTACACCCATGGTCACAGGATGCAGTCTCAGTGCAAATGATGAATCTGCAGCAGTACATCAACCAACCTACAGATCTATGATTGGAAGTTTACTATATTTAACAGGTACCCGACCAGACATCATGCATGCAGTTGGAATAGTTGGAAGATTTCAGGAAAATCCGAAGGAGACTCATCTTCAAGCAGTGAAGAGAATTTTCAAATATCTTCAAGGGACTCAAAATTATGGCTTATGGTATCCTAGAAATACAGATCTTACTCTTCATGCCTATACAGATGCAGATTGGGCCGGAAGCGTGGATGACAGGAAAAGCACAAGTGGTGGTGCGTTCTTTATGGGTCCCAGACTGGTCTCTTGGTTCAGCAAGAAACAGAGTTCAATTGCCTTGTCTACAGCTGAAGCAGAATATGTTGCTGCTGCATCTTGTTGCACCCAACTCCTTTGGATGATGCAGACTTTGCAGGATTATCAAATCACTTGTACACCTCCAATCTCTATCTTATGTGACAACACAAGTGCAATCAGCATCTCAAAGAATCCGGTTATGCATTCAAAAACCAAGCACATACCAATCAAGTACCATTTTCTCCGGGAACAAGTACTTGAACAGAAGGTCAAGTTGGAGTATGTTCCTTCTAAGGAACAAGTTGTTGATATTTTCACCAAACCATTGCCCAGGGACACTTTTGAATACCTCAGGCAAAAGCTGGGGGTTGTTGATGCATCATCTTACTGTTGATCATCTTCCTATTGGTGGTATAGGCTCAGGGGAGCACATAATGCATTGTTGGCATTATGGAGAAGGAGATCTTGGAAATAGCTGCAATATGTCTCTATCTCCTTCATGATGGATTTCTGGTTACAGATCTGGAGATGCATGAGCATAGGGGGAGCATACCCTTTGCTCTTGATGTCAAAGGGGGAGAATGAAGCTGAAGATTATGTGGTTGCCATCAAGTCCAAAGGGGGAGATTGTTGGCATTATGATTCAGGTGTTATCCTTGATGGCAAACCCATTCAGGTGATAAATCAAGAAGGACGCAGGAAATATGTTCAGAAAGTGCGTCCCCGCAGGTATACCATACAGAACCCGCGTCCAGGGATGCCGGCCAGCCGTTCAGGAGGTGCGTCCGCCCAGTGCACACATTTCAAGGCAGAGAAAAGCACGTGGGGGTTTCTTGCGTGGTATCTAGCCGACGGTTTTGTGTTTCTATGGTGTCGGCTCGTGGTATTGTTCCATGTTTTGGGGAGAAGCTTGCCTATATAAAGCAAAGGAGTTCATTTGGATTAAGCATCATCTTGGTTGAATATCTTTTGGTGAGATCTAGTCCAGATCTATGAGGGCGAATCTTCTAATGGACTGTGATCTCTATGGCGCATGATCAGATCTGTGGATCTGAGTGTTTGGGTTGGTTCTGAAGTCCTCATATCTTTTATATCTGAAGGGACGCAGGTTCAGTGAAGGACAAGTGCGCCGGGACGCAGTACAGTAAAGGCTCAGGGGCGTCTCTGAAGCAAAAGACGCGGCGCGATAGTGTTTCGGGGTGCGCCGGTCGCAGCAAAGCATAGAGGAACAGTGCGTCTGCACGCAGAACAGCGGAGGGTAGACTGCGTCCAGTCGCAGGCCACAGAAAGAAAATATGCGTCCCTGTCTTAAGATGATCTGTTGACTGTATATTTCTGTTCATAAAGTGTTCTGGGTTATTTCTGTAATTACTGATCTGATATCTGTAGTGGATTGTATCTGTTATATACTTGTTGATCATTTGATTCTTCATGAAAAGAAGTAGGGGGTTGTAGCTCCCTTCCAGGAGAAACTCGAAAACGAGAGAGAGTTGTAGCTCTCTGCAGGTTGCAGCGTGCGTGCTAGTAAAGGACTGCACCAGTACAAAATCATTGTAAAAGAATTTCTTGAAAGAAGATAGAGACATATTGCAGCAGGTGGTTTTCTCCCGCATTGGGTTTCCACCTTACATCTTGTGTTCTTTGGTGTGACTGTCTATTTTCTTTATTCAAGCTCATTATTTTATGGTACTGATATGCAAGAATAATTCAAAAGATCAAATAAGGAAGATTTGGTAAATTGCTTAATAATACTGATTCACCCCCCCTCTCAGTATTATTTCCAACAGACCCTCCTCTGTGCATTTTTCCTGCAACATATCACCCACAAAAAGAATTGATTGTTAAAAAAATTTCCTAGTTGTCTTCTTTAATAAATCTAATACTCATGTAGTCTTATCCCTGTGACATTATTGGTGCACTCCAACATGAAGAAATACTGAAATATGTATTTTAGTCACTCTCGTGTAGATTGAAGAACCTTCTCATAAAAAAAAACTGATAACTTTGAGTCTGCCAACATACAAAACATCCCATATCAAGTATTTTGTTCAGAAAAACCTTCTTTCATCTATATGTGATACATTTCTCAAAATTCAAAGTAAATGAAGTATAATAATACCTAAGGGCCGAGATTCAAAGGTAAGATGAAGTATTGGAGATGACATCTAATACAAACTGAATAGTATGTATCATTTGGTGGAAAAAAAAGCTCACTGAAGGTGAATTATTCATATCAAGAATCAAAGTCATGTTCCATTTCAAGAGATTAAGTGTTTGAATTTCCATATGCACAAACTTGAAGTCTCTTAATCCCACCAAAAGGATAGATTTGAAGATCATTCTTTGAAGAAAGGAAAATGTAAAGTAAAAATGTCAAATGATTGTTTCAGACAATTTGTCTAAGCAACTTCAATGAACCACATTAACCATTAACCAGGTCTTTGTCTGAATCCTTTCTAGTCACTCTGCTCATACCACAAATATTTTACATGGTCTAGACACCCAAGATTTTGGGCTTATAAAAAACATGGATTAAAAGTGAATGAAGTTGGAGATAGTTTCACTTTTCAGTTATTTATAAATTACCTTTTGAATTAATGTATATATCAAATTCAACACTTTAAATATCTTCTAAGAAGAGAGCATGTTCATCTTCTATTTGCAATAAAACTCAAAATTTGATTTGAAAACTCTTTTGAAATTCAATAAATAAGGTGACGGGGGGGAATAACATCCATAACATGAAGTACTTTTCATAGAGAAGATGTAATCCAGGACTTAATCTCATTATCAAGATCTATTTCATTTACTAAATCCACATTTGTATGCGGAAGAAAATAGAAGGTGGAGACCACTATTTTGCCTACAATGAAAACATATGGAATTATGAGATTAATTAGGAAAGCATATCAAATCTATGTGCAAGAGCACTCGAGCAAGGTAAAATAGTATAAATATCACACACATACATTTACCAACAATCTCTTTGAGCTCCTTTAAAATGCTAAGCAAATTTTCCAAATCATTAGCCAAAATGTTTCTCCCATAATTTACTCCAACAAAAAGGTATCTGTTCTTAGGAAAGTGAATTGTTTTGACAATTACTCAGATTATGAAGTAATGTTGTATTTGTGTCTCCTCCTAATACCCAGAGAGAACAACTTTTCAATCTCCACTCCTCCTTCTGTATTTGAAAAATCTCATTCTCCCTCTTTTCTAAATCTACATCTCATAATTGATGTGCCACCGAGAAATAGATTTCATGTGAAGGATCCATTCGGGGACGTTTTACATGTAATTGGAGGCATGGTGACACAGGGTTACCGCCGCTTACACCCATAATACACATCTAAAATGCATACCCACACTTGTCCCAGGCATTTAACTCTCTAAGGAGTCAAAATCTTCAACCTCCAATGGTTAAGGGCCTCTTTTAGTCTCATGCGGAATGATTCATAGACTTAACAAAGTCTAAACATTAACCTGCCTTTTCCATTCTATCGGAAATTAATCACCCCGCTTAAACCCTCATTAACCTTTATTTCTAAATTTTCATTCAAATCCTTCCTATCAGGACTTTTCAAACCTTTCATAACCTTTCTAAAACCTTTTATTAAAGCCTTCCTCAAATCTCTCTTATCAGGACTTAAATCAACCCTTGAGCCTTCATAAAATACTTTAAGCCCGCATATATATATATATATATATATATATATATATATATATAAAGCCCGCATATATATATATATATATATATATATATATATATATATATATATATAACCTTTCCCTTTATTAACCTTGGTTAATATATATTTATCGTATAAAAGCTTCTATCAGCACTCTTTTCATTTACAAACCATTTACAAAGGAAAAACTCATTTACAAAGGAAAACCCCACAAACATACCTTTTGCCTTTCTACGGCCTCTACACACTTTCTGAGCTTAACTTTATCGAAATCGGGGATTGCAGTTACCCACGGTCTTACCACATATACGCTCTATCACCCCTCTGACTCCGATATGTGACTATCAGGCATGTTTTAAATAATTTTTTTACATTAAAAGACTCGAGCACACACTTTATGGAATACAAAGGAATACATTGAAATTTTGACCTGAACACATAAGGCCGGACTTCAAAGTTTTATAAGCCGCACCTATATTTATCGTCTAGTCCACCCTTCCATATCAAAACTTCCACTACGTTGCTCATCCTCTGATCTCCGGTCACCGAAGCCTCCAATCAAATCTTGACCATCCGTTGTATTCCTTGATCCAACAATTGATATTACTCCCACCCATTTAAACTTGCGCACAAATTCTCCATCGTCGATCTTCACCCAACAGATCCGACGGCTATCATTGATATCATGTAGATAACAAGCGTGAGGATTAACCAATTGATAAAGTGGTTTCCTCTCTCCTCTTGCTACCACACATCATTTTATGAGTGGAATCGGCGCTCGTCCTTCAATACCGCTTACAGTTTTGAGGCCGCCCGAAATCCACTTTCACTATTACAAAAACGTCGATGCGATATTCCTCCGTCTCCTCTAGGATTGGCTCCTAGCCATTGATCTTTAAGATCCAACAGTCGCTGTTAATCATTTCTTCACTTCTTTTTTCTCCATTTACTTATGTTTTTACACTATTTCTTCAATTTCCCTTCGTGGTTTCAGGTTTCTTCAGTGGTTCCTGTCCTCTGCTATTTCACTGCGCACTCTTCCTCCTGGATTAACTTTGCATGCTCCTTTGATCACTATCCTATTGGATCCTTCGAATGTATTCAATGATCCATTTCGATTCTCTGTATCATTTTCTCCCTCTGCATTTTTTTCATAACTCTGCCTGCAACCCCTGTTACAGAACCTACGAATTCACATACAATTCAACACTTGAAACATGTATTCCAACTTGGAATTGAGTTGATTGTGTTAATAAATATCAACAATGATTATAGAATGAGACCTTTGTCTCTCACAGGCCTGATCTTCAATATTTGTGGCCTCCTACTGAGTTTTTCCCGTAGGCTTACATTTATACCAGAAAGGTTCGTTGAACTAATCCTGGTTCGACTCCTAAATCTATTGAATTGACTCCTAAATCCTCTATCCTCTACGTCCACTTCTAATCTCCATTGAATTCCTAAGAGCTCTCCTTAGTTCCTCGAATCATGGAACTACTTAAAGAGTTCTAATTGACTTTAGACTCTTTTGTCATTCTTGCCCACTCATGTTCTCATTTATTTTAGAGAACTTACAAAAATCTCACACTATCTAAAAAGCCTAAATATTACATTAACTTCATAATTATGAAACTAATTTCCATAAAACACATTACCCCCCTATGTCTACTTATTTACAATGATTTTCTCTTGGGTTGAATGCTCCTGCAATAGATTCCCAAAGAAGAAAATATTCATGATCTCCTGATCATGTGTCTTATGATCTTTGTCTTCCTAGATCTCGTACTTTGCTTTGTAATTGTCCAAATGCTTTTCTCCTTTTTTGCTGTTGTACTTTTGTTGTTTTCTGTTCCATCTTCTTCTCTTTGTCAATCAGGTTCATGCTCTGATTGATCATTCTTCTTGCTGCTACCATTTTCCTCCATTTTGACTGCTTCATCATCAATCGCCATAACTCTTCAATCTCCATCTTTAGTATATCTTTGGGCTGGTCCATATTCTTCCATTCACTTCTTCCTCTTTCTCTTTGCTTCAGGTTGCTGTTGTCATCTGCTAATTCTTCAAACTGCGGCTGGTTACTTTCACTTTGCAGCTGCTAGTTTACTTTTTCTTCTTCTTTTTCTCTTGTTCCAAATTTTTATTTGGTTACTATGCTTACTGCCTCCCTATCATCCTTACCCTCTTTCATGATTATTTCTTTCTGCACTGAATCATGACTTTCCAACATTCTCTCCAGCAATTGAGCATCTCTGTTCCATGGATTGAATTCTTCCACAAAATCTTCTTCTTTCATTTTGATTTGGCTTCTCATCCGTGTCAAATTTCCTCCAACATCTGCAACAAAACCTGCATTCACAACACACTAGTTAAAACAAAAAACATAAGGCTTTTGTGCCTTATCCTCCTTTGGAAACAATTTAGTTTGCTACTCTATTTCTTTCTCCTCTGTTAGCACATCAGTATGCTGTGTTGAATTCTCAAAAGAACTCATGAGATTGTCAACTAGTCTCTCTTCCACATCATCTGCTCTAATGATGTCTTCCTACTCTTGCCCATTGTAGTGAACTCCTTCCTTTGCAGTGTCAATCTGTTGAAATTTCATATCCACATCCTTTTCCTTATGATTTTCATTCATGACAATGTTTTTGGTTTCCTTTTTCAACAATCTATCTTGAACATCTATTCTCTATTTTTCCAACTCCCTTCTTTGAAAATCTAATTTTCTATATAACTCAATAATTTCAATTGGAGTAGTTTTTGGAAATTTTACACAATTCTCCATACCTTCTTTTGGTATTGATAAATCATCATATGTCCTGTTTCCCTTTGCTAAGTCTTTTGCATAGACTTCTTCCTTCTTAACATCTTTCAGTAGATTTCCTTCCTTTTTACTGACCGTCTCAACAGCTTCCACAACTATTTCCACTGTGCCTACCATCATGGTGAATTGATGATCCTTTAGTATGATTTCAACTAACATAGTCTCTTCTTCGTCAGTACATCTTTCCTTGTTGTCCCTCTGTAACTCTTCTCCAAGAGTTATCCTTGTCTCACCATCTACATTAACATTCTCGTGTATTTGGTTTTCATCAATAACATTAATCAAACTCATTTGATTACCTTTCTAAGACAATATTCCTTCATTCTTCATTAGAGTAAGATCCTGATTCTTCATCTCTATGATGGCTTCTATAGACTCATCCATAGAATTTTTCTTATGTATGCAGTCAAATTATTCTTCTTCTAAGAAGTTTTCTTTGTCACCTTTTACTTCTAGATCATAATCTCCTCTAAAAATATCTTCAAAACGCTACTTTTCTCCTACAATACCTGCCATTATACACAAACTATCAGTTTTAAAAACATAAGACCTTGTGGTCTCACTTGATGCTTCAGTCATCATGTCTCCTTGCTGTTCCAAGTTCTCTTTATGACTCAGAAATTCTTTGATGATCTCCTCTTCAATCTCTTCAAGCCCTTCACTTGGTTGCTTGATATCTTTCCCCAACTGTATATGAGACATATCTACCTCATCTTCTTCCAGAACAAAATTTAGATTCTTCTTGTCTTCTTTCTCCTTTATGAAAATATCAAAAAAATTTCCTTGTTTACATGTTTCACCTACAAACATACACAAATTGTCAGATTTAAAACCATGTGACCCTTTGGCCTCACTTGAAGTTTCAGTCTTCAAGTCTTCATCTTCACTTTCTCCCAGAATTTCTCCTTGTTCTGGTTCACAAATGGACTCTTCCATTTCCAACTCAGCTTCCTTGAGTTTTCCCATCAGCCACTTTACTTGATTTTGTTGTAGCCTTCTCTGCATCTCATGCCATTCCACTGGCTTCTTCCTCAAGACCCAACCTAGTCTCTGGCTTTCCTCAAGTATCCTCCTTAATGCATCGAGTTGTTCTTTTAACTCTACAATCTCTTTGTCAATTTCCTCTTAACTCAGTCTCTTGCCATCTGCTTTGGCATTCTTCTTGTCATATCTTCTGTTGTGGCTTCTCTCTGAACCTTTGCTATGACTATCAGTAGTCATCTTCTTCTCTTCTCTTCTCATGAGCTCCTTACTCACTCACTATGAGCTACATTAAAGCCTCTACAACAACAAGTCCTCCTTGCTACCTCTTACCTCACTAAGCTCTCCTCTGTACTTGGTCTTTTGGCAAGTCTTTGGTTCTTTATCTCTGGAACCTCTTTTGAGCTCTTCTCTTTGGTCCTTCTAGGCTTCACTCATCTGCATATTCTCAATAACACAACTATCCTCTTGTATTTCAATCACAATGAAATACTTGGTTTTGACCAACTCTTCTTTCACTTAGAAAGTCCTACCAGCTTCCTTCATTACCTTGTTAATTCTACCTGCATCCTTTGTGGAATTACCTTTGTGAGTTGAAACAATACCTCTATAGTAACAAGTATCCTTCTTGCTACATATCCCTCACTAAGCTCCTCTCCTTTGAGCTCAGTCTTTTAGCATCTCTCTGGTTCCTTCCTTTGGAACCAATTGAGCACTCCTTGCTCTAGATTGCTGCAACCTTCACACCTTCTTATGTTGTCACTTGCATATCAATGTGTAAACACACATTCTCAAACCAAAACAGAACATATCACCTCACCTTCAAGATCTCAGCATGATATTTTTTCACCATTCCAACTGTACCTTGAATGGATTGTCCTCTGTTTCTTGTATCTGCAAGTTCTACTACACATCCCCTTTGTGTGCCTTCTTTCTGTCAGATTTGAATCTGATCCTTCCTTGCCTGCATAAGCATCTTAACACAGAATTTTGTTCTCAATACTTTCAAATAAATGTTCACACAGAGCTTCTTTATTATGCTATGATACCAAATGACGCAGGGTTACCCCCGCTTACACCCACAGTACGCATGTAAAATACATACTCACACTTGTCCCAGGTATTTAACTCTCTAAGGATTCAAAATCTTCAACCTCCAATGGTTAAGGCCCTCTTTTAATCTCATGCAGAATTATTCATAGACTTAACAAAGTCTAAACATTAACCCACCGTTTCCTTTCTATCGGAAATTAATCACCTTGCTTAAACACTCATTAACCTTTATTTCTGACTTTTCATTCAAATCCTTCCTATCAGGACTTTTAAAACCTTTCATAACCTTTCTAAAACCTTTCATCAAATCCTTCCTCAAATCTCTCTTATTGGGACTTAAATCAACCCTCGAGCCTTCATATAAGACTTTAAGCACGCATATATATATAACCTTTCCCTTTGTTAACCTTGGTTAATATATATTTATCATATAAAAGCTTCTATCGGGGCTCTTTTCCTTTACAAACCATTTACAAAGGAAAACCCCACAAACATACCTTTTGCCTTTGTACGGCCTCTGCACACTTTCTAAGCTTAAATTTATCGCAATCGGGGATCACAGTTACCCACGGTCTTACCACATATATGTTCTATCACCCCTCTGACTCCGATATGCGACTATCGGGAATGTTTTAAATAATGCTTTTACATTAAAAGACTCAGGCACACACTTTATGGAATATAAAGGAATACATTGAAATTCCGACTCGGACACATAAGGCCGGACTTCAAAGTTTTATAATCCGCACCTATATTTATCATTAGGTCTGCCCTTCCATATCAAAACTTCCACTGTGCTACTCCTCCTCCGATCTCCGATGACCAAAGTCTCCGATCAAATCTTGACCGTTCGTTGTATTCCTCGATCCAACAGTTGACGTTACTCCCGACCGTTTAAACTTGCACGCCTATTCTCCACCGTCGATCTGCACCCAACAGATCTGATGGCTATCATTGATATCAGGTGGATAACAAGAACGAGGATTAACCACCTGATAAAGTTGTTTCCTCTCTCCTCTCACTGCCCTGCGTTGTTTGAGGAGTGGAATCAACGCTCATCCTTCAATACTGCATACGGTTTTGAGGCCACCCGAAATGCACTTTCACTGTTACAAAACCGCCAATGCAATATTCCTCTGTCTCCTCTCCGATTGGCTCCTGGTCATTGATCTTCAAGATCCAACAGTCATTGTTCATAATTTCCTCACTTCTCGTTTCTCTATTTACTTATGTTTTTATGCTATTTCTTCAATTTCCCTTTGTGGTTTCAGGTTTCTTCAATGGTTCCCATTCTCTGCTATTTCACTGTGGACTCTTCCTCTTGGATTAACTTTGCATTCTCCTTTGATAACTATCCTCTCGGATACTTCAAATGGATTCAACAATCCATTACAATTCTCTATATGATTTTGTCCCTCTGCATGTTCTGCAGAACTCTGCTTGCAACCCCTGTTACAGAACCTATGAATTCACATACAATTCAACATTCAAAACACGCATTCCAACATGGAATTGAGTTGATTATATTAATAAATATCAACAATTATTACAAAATGAGACCTCTGTCTCTCATAGCCCTGATCTTCGATATCTGTGGCCTTCTACTGAGCTCTACCTGTAGGCTTACATTTATACCAGAAAGGTTCGTTGAACTAATCCAGGTTGGACTCCTAAATCTACTGAACTGACTCCTAAATATTCTATCCTCTACGTCCACTTCTAATCTCCATTTAATTCCTAAGAGCTCTCCTTAGTTCCTTGAAACATGGAACTTCTTAAAGAGTTCTAATTGACTTTAGACTCTTTTTTCATTATTTCCCACTAATGTTCTCATTTATTTGAGAGCATTTACAAACATCTCACATTATCTAAAAAGCCTAAATATTACATTAAATTGATACTTAGGAAACTAATTTCCCTAAAACATGTTACCCCCTATGTCTACTTAATTACAATGATCTTCTCTGGGGTTGAATGCTCCTGCATCACATGGTCAAATGGATTACATTCTCTTTTGTCATTTCATTGATGGAGATCCTTGTTCCTAGGTTAAAACTAGGGCCTAATTCCATGTGGATGAAGGATCTGAGAAAAACAGAGCTTTACAAGATGAGAGCCCAAATTGAGATCATTCCATGTAGCACTAAGCTACACATGGGTTTGGTTAAAGGCCCATTTGAGTCTTGAGGTTGGACACCTTCTTTAAGGACGTGGTTAGGGGATGTTGCAGGTAAGAAGGGGTGAGAAATGACCCTAATGAAAGATCTTCCATGTATTTGAAGTTGTGTTTCCTCCTCAAGTAGAAATTTATGGGGGTAAGGACACATTTTCACATATTTGGAGGCATATTTCACCTTTTGAGGTATTTGGGGTTATGTACATTACAAAAATTCAACCCTAGGTGACTATTATCCATATGAACCTAGTTAAATAGATAAATTTCTAACATTAATATAATGTGGAAATTACTTTTACATCATGGCAGCAATCACACAATAAATTAAAATTTACGTACTTGAAGAATAAAAGAGTTTTGCATATACATAAGTAATTTCTTCTTCAAAATCAGCTTTGCATACCTCAAGGAAACCTCTACAAGCTACTTAAATAAAAATTGCATGGTCAACAAAATCATTTTAAAATGAGGTATATGATCTACACAGAAAAGAAAGGCATAAGTTATACAACTGTTATATTTCTCCATATGACCATACAAATCCATACAATTGTATTGATTCTTTGTACAATTTCCTTTCAACCTATTGAAAACTTGTAAGTTCATCCTTATTGTGCATTGCTTTCTCTCAGTTGTTCAATGTGAGCAACACCTCTCTATATTGTTGTATTTATGCTTTTTTTAAACATGTACAAGTTCTTGCTTGTACTACATTTCTCAATGTACATATTTTTCGAGACCTTCTCTTCATATTTGGAAGAATTTTTGCATGGGGAGATACCATGTGTTTGTTGACATAATCAAACCCTCAGACTAATAGAAAATTTATGCTTTAAAAGGATTTCATGAAATATAAAGTGGCAAGTGCCAATATGGACCCATTTTATTCATTCAAAAGACAAGAGGAAGTTCTCCACTTGAGGAGGGTTAGGGCCTTGAAAAAATAAATATTATTTTATGAATTTTGGTTTGATTTGGAAAATCTAAATAGAGGAGAGGGTACTTTTGCCAAAATCATATCTGGAATATTGGGAGTTCCCTCTAGGCTTAGTTGAATATCTTTGGGAGGATTGGAAGAGAGGTTATGTAATATTTTTCCATCACTCTATTATTTCCATGGATGATTATCATTTTTTTAATTTCCATGAGTTTAGGTGAGACTTGTTTTGTCCTATTGACCTCCTTGCAAAATCAAATTCAAAAAATGATTTATTGTTCATTGTTTGTCCAATAAGAAGGTTGTACTACTTTCTCTACTTCGCTTAAGATTTCATGTTTTGGTTATTCCTTTGTTGTTCATGGTTTTTTGTTATCACTTGGTGGTAATTTCATGTTTATGATGGTGCATCTTCTTTAAGGGTTCCTAGTTATTCTTTTTCTTTAATGTTGCCAAGCTCTCATCTTCAAACTCTTAAGAAGCAATAACGACATCACTGGTACCTCACTAGCCCCAATCAAATCTTTCCTTTTACTCTTTCGTTATTTGAAAATTTGTTTTGTACTAATTATGAAACATTAGTGAATGGATTAATTATGTCTTATTTTTCATATTCAAAGTCTTTTCTCTTTGATTTTAACTCCATCAACCAAATGGATAGGCATTGGTCTATGTAAACTCCAAAATTCTTTTTATGTTAAATAAATACCATAAAATTAAATTTTGGTAGGGTTTCCTCCCTTGTGCTGGAAAAGAATTGGCCTAAAGTGAGGAAGCATAATCAACATCAACATTGCATACACGTTCACAATGAAGGACCAGATAGGTAGATACTATGACTTTCCATCATTGTATTTAGAGAAAGTTGCAGGGTGATTTGGAGGACTACAAGTAGCTAGGAGGGCACTGATCCCTATTCCATTCCCTCCACTTGATGGTGATATCAATCTGCTTATAGGTGACTGGTACAAAATCAATGCTTTAGTAAGTTATTAATCCACCCCTGAAACATGTATATCTCTTGAAATTAAAGAGATTGGGTATGTTCAACTTTAGCCTATCCATCGAAATGTTCTCTTGCAATGCACCAATCTCACTGTATTCTATCTTTGGGAAGATCCTTAGAAGAACACTTGATGTGGGCATATCTATTGGTAATCCTGATGCTCTTCACATTCATGGTTGTGGGCTGCCAAATGAAATAGAAATTATAGTAGAACACTGTACTTATCTCTAATCTCTATCATAAGGTTGTTGAGTCAATTACTTCTTCCCTTGCAATGTATCTAAACTTACCGATCTATTAATCTGTAGGGAAAACATACCACCTCCGAGTTTCAAATTTGGGATTGTCATCAACTTTGAACTTCAAGATTCAGGGTTATAAATTGAAGCTTGTGGAGGTAGAAGGATCTCACACCATTCAAAATGTCTATGATTCTCTTGACATTCATGTTGGCCAGTCCTACTTTGTTCTAGTCACTACGGATCAGCCACCTCAAGACTATTACATTGTTGCATCTACCCATTTCAAAAGTCCTATTATTTTTAATACTGACATTTTCCGCTACAACAATTCCTAGAAGCAGGTTTCTGGACCAATTCCACGGGGTCCAACAACCAAGATTGATTGGTCTATGAACCAGGCCAGAACCATCAGGTTTCATTCTTTCCTTGCTTACTTTGGTTTTAGTAATAATGTATGTGTGAGATAATATTATAGATTTTACAGATAGATAGATAGATGAATGTATATTTGTATGATTGATAATGTTTTATGATTACCAGAAAATATAGATAAAATATCATCATGGAAATTTAGGCTAACTATTAAAAATAGATTACAAAGAATGTTTAATGGTTTTTTGGTTTGAGTAGTTGGGATTGTGGCTTGCCAACTCATCTATCCAGGTTCAGGTCTCCTGAAGCATTGTCTAGACTGTATTGTTTAGGTTAGGTTGAAGAAGGAGGAATCCCCAAATAATCTCAATTAAACAAATTTTAATTTTAAAATATCTAGGATTTGGTACATATCCTATATAATCAAGTTCTCAAACTTTGAATGACTATTGTTGTACAGATGGAACTTGACAGCAAGTGCGGCTCGTCCAAATCCATAGGGATCTTTCCACTATGGAAAAATCAACATTACTTGAACAATAATCCTCTCAAACTAAGCCCACGTCATCGATGGAAAACAACGTTATGCAATATATGGTGTTTTCTACGTGTGTTCCAAAACACCATTGCAACTTCCAGATTACTACAACATAAGTGAAATGTCCGTCGCTGGTGCATTCCTCATAGTTCGAACATTACATTATCTTCTTACAAGGAAACGATGGTGCTAAATGTGGAATACCATGCTTTCATTGAGAATCCGAGAAGAAAATAAAAAGGGTCATGACTAGATTCCAGTGGAAATCGCTACCATTATAGGGCAATTTGGAAGTATTGACGAGCTTATGTGTTGAGAAGCTACATGCAAGACTACAAAGTGTAGTCAAGGTCTGATAAGGAGAACAAGTAGGAGAATTTTAGGATTTTTCCACTATAAATAGGGCTAAGCTTTTACAAACCCTATTCAAGGCCTTAATACCTAAATCCTACAAATTGGGTATGGAAGTGGCAATGTCCTTCAACATAGTACATTTATTCACAAACCCTACAAACCCTAGATTTGAAATACATTCTTGTGGTTGGTCAGGGTTCCCTAACAAGGTTTTTAAGGGATTTGGAGGTCAAATAGAAATCTTGGTCCTCTAGTTGATCCATACATTTAGAAAGATTTAAGTGTTTGACGTTTTTGAAGAGTGAAAATGAGAGAAAGAAGGAGTGCATGAGACTTGAGATTTTGTTATTTTTACGTGAGAACTTTGTTCCACATTCTACACCCCATGGATGTCGAGATTAAATCCCGTGGCTATGCTAGTAGTGTCGTGGTGAGGAGGGACAACAGATATGTGGCTTCTGGAAATCTCCACACTTCTCTCCATCTCTCCATTTTTTTCCTTTAGTTATCGGCTCCCCTCTGTTGATTCAATTGAGCGAGTAGAAAGAATAGGAAATCCAACAGAGTATGGGAAACTTGTGTGTGGTGCATAAATTATTGAACAACTATAGGAAAAATATATTTAGACAATTTGAAGAACAGTTGGAAACAAAATGACTTTGGATCGTGAAAAATATATAAAGGGTGTTAGAGTTACAATTGGTTCTCATTTAAAAGAGTTAAATTTTTTATGATTGCATTTTTTATATCTATTAATATTATGGTAAAGGTTAATTTATATTTAATATTAAGATAATAGGCACAAATTACTGAACAATTATAGGAAAATACATCTAGGAGACTTGGAAAAGAGTTTGAAACAAAATAATTTGTTATTGTGTAAAATATATAAAGGGTGTTCAAGTTATAATTGGTTCTCATTTAGAAGAATTAGATTTTTTCGAATTGCATTTTTTATATCCATTACTATTATGGCAAAGGTTAATGCATATTTAATATTAATATTTATATGTAAGGAGTGAAATTATTGTTAGTGTTATAGAAATTTTTGGGCACTCCAACCCCAATCAAACATGTCCATAAACCAAGGGCTCCTAAGTCCCTAAAAGCGTTGTTCCATCCCCTAAAAGAACAAGGTCAGCTGATTACATCATCTCCCAGAAGTTCTCCATGAAAAACTACTCAGAACTGGTCAAAACTGGACCATCTCACCTGCTCCATGGCCAAAGTGCGATGCATCCCACCTAATGCACATGGGAGGTGCGATGCATACTGAAAAGCCCTTCTATGGGGTGCGATGGGTGAGAGTGGACAAATGGCAGAGACAGTTTGCGAGGTGGATGATCATGGAATCTTCCAGAAACTTCTCCTGTGACACTTGCCTCTCTGAATTCGCCCAGGGATGAGTAAGAGATCATCAATCTCCAAGTGTAATCAAGGACTATCAGAGAGAGGACACTAATCAAATCCCAAAAGCTGACTCACCCCCCTGCAATCATCTATATATGGATCCCTCATCCCAGAGATCCAAAGGCTGGAATTTTGTATCTTGTAAGGAAGTGTTGTTGGTTTCTCGTTGGAATATCATAGTGTTGGGTGATCTAAGCTTTTCATGAGGTGAAAGAAGGGCTTTCATGCTAGAGGATAACGGTGGGTCAGAACAATAGGTTGTAATCCTCTTTTCTATTCTTGATTATTAATAAAGCTATTCAAATTTTCCTCCACATTCTTGTATGTTTGATGATATATGCATTTGTGTGGTCAATATATATCTGGTCCTATATTGTTTATGATTGTAGATCTCTGTTCTTCGATAGTATTATGCTGCTTTGATTCCACAGGTGCTCTTTGAAGCTGGGTAGACAAAGGAGAAGTGGCAAGGATCTGTTAGAAGGGAGAGGAACCGAGCAAGGAACCAAGCACAAGACTGAGGTTCGTGTCCTCCATTCCACTCTCATCTATTTCTCATAAAGGAAAATGAAAGTAGTTTTAGTTTGTTTGTTTCTAAGATAGCTACTAGTCTTAGTGGGACTAGTGGCTCAGAGTGGACACTAGATTTCCCGATAACAAAATGGCGACTCCACTGGGGAGCGAATAGATTGTTTGTTTGTTTTATAAACTTATAGACGGAGCCTGAAGTCAATCCAGCTAGCCTTCGAACTGCATTTGCTATGCAAGTGCAAAGTAGATCAACGCTACTTCAGTCTATCTTCGAGTTTTGTTTATAAACTCGACAATCGATTTGCAAACTTTCTAATTGCCCTAGCAGTGGCTCTAGTAACCTCATTAGATCAGCCCCTGTGATTTCTATTTACTATACATCATTTTCTCGGCCTAAATCCTTGAACTGAGCTGCAAACTGTGACCAAGAGCCAAGTAAAGTCTCGTCCTGGTACCATCGCACCCTCTCTTCAAGGAAATCTGGATGCATCGCACTTCCCGTGTGCAATAGGTGGGATGCATCCCTGTTTCCCTATGTTATACGTGCAATGATCAGAAAAGGCTAATTTTGCCTCCAGGTCTTGGTTTTTCTTCACTCTTTTCAGCTCTATTCTGGAGTTTTGCTGTCTGTGATCAGTATACCACTGTAGAAACCCCCTTCCTTTCCATTATTCCGCCTCCATTGTGCAAAGAACTGTGAATGTTTTTATGTATTTTCCGCCATTTTCAGTTCTCTTTTACAAAGTAGTAGCATAGTCGAACTGACGTCTTTTGATTTGAAAGTGTCACAAGTGTCGTTTTCAGTCAAAGAAAAGAATTCTATTTGTTCTTGATGGTTGATTATATAGTTACTCTTGTATTTGATTTGAATTAGTAGTTTTTCAAGTGTCGAAAGCAGTTTTCAATGCAAAATAGTAAAGTGTCATCATTATCTTCCTTTCGTTTTTTAAGAGAAATTTGTTAGTACTGTCGCTTTGAAAAGATAATTTAGATTTGTACTTAGCATTATTCTTGTCATTCACACATTAAGAAAGCTGAAAACAAATACATGCATGTGCATTTGCATTTAGACTACTTGTTGGTTTGATTTAGGACAGTGCATCTAGTGTGTGCTCTCTGCTGTATGTTGAAAGAATATCATCTCTCTTTCTTTAGTAGCTAGGATTTTCATTGCAAAAAGAAGATTAAATGATTGTTTATCATCTTAGATTGCATTTTAGGAATTGTACATCTACATCACGCGGTGAACCTGAAAGGAAAATTTCTTAAGAAATATCAACTGTAAAATAAATTTAATGAACCTAAAAACACTTTGGAACCTAACGCACAACATCTAGAAGTCTAGGCTAGAGATGTATTCCAGCGTCGTAAAGCCTGGTAGCTATCGCTTTCACTGTTGGTTGGGTGATTCCTCCTCTTTGAGACGACAAGTGCTAGTACAGACTTGTGCTCCCACGTACCATCGAGTATATATTGGGAGACCACAATAGGCTATATCCTTTATCCATAGGAAGCCGTGTCTGCCACCCTATCGATCGCAATGCATTGAACACAACATTCGAGAAGATTGACTGTCGTACCGTAAAAAGTATTCTACAGTTTTGCGATTGGTTTGGTAATCCCTCTGTCTAGATTTCCAGAGTAGTCTCTTTCATTCCTTTTCAGACTCCTTAAAGGAAAAGGTCCATCTAAGCACTTGTCACTTTAGGCTCATTAAAAATTGAAGGTGACTAGAGTCATCTTTTGTTTTTTCTCGACTCTTAAAAATTGAAAAAACAAGTTGTGTCAAAGCATCTAAAATTCATTTAATTTGGAAACATTTTCCCCATTATTTTTAGTTGATCAAGTAATCCGAAATCGTGGAAGAAAGTCAATTGAAACCCTGTCGTTCGCGGAGGCTTACGAGTCAATCGTCTTTGTTCCCAAAATCAAAACTATTATAGACAAAGTGAACTCGTTTAACTGGCTCAAAGGCCCCTGGTCGGGTTGGAACAAGTGTTCCAACACCCTCAGAGATTCCGGTTACTCCAAACATTTCTGGTACCCCTGCCTTTACAGAAGAAGTTCCGCAGCCACAAGAGGATAGTAGAACTGATCCTAGTGTGAGGGTAAACACTTCTATATCTAAACCGGCTCCATCCATAGCTGATTCGGAAGGTGTTGTTCCACAAACATCAGTCGCTACAGAATCTATACCTTCTTCGGCACCAGAAATATTTTACGGACCTGACGGTCTACCTCTTCCACCCAGTTTGATTGCTATAGAAGAGATTGTGGAGGATCCACCATCTAGTACTCCATCGCAATTTGGAGTCGGGATCACTCTATATCCTTCTTCGTCAGAAATTAGTCCACCGTTATCGGAAGTTCCTGTAGAATCACTAGGAAACCTTTTGGATAGACTAGATATGTCTGAACAACCGTCGACATCTAGGACTGTGTCCTCTAACACAGCACCGGCAGAACTTCCTACTGCTACTCCAACAATGTTTGTTGGCGTACTGTCTGTCACAACTAGCTCTCAATCACTGGATGGGATCCATCCAGGGGCTGTTTCGACGGTATGGTATGTTCCCGTTTGTTCGTCTGGAATAATATCTGGAATCTCTTATGTCGAGTCTCAGCAAATTTATCCTTTGCAATGTCAATTTGGGTAGTCCAGTCCTCAAAGGCAAATAATTCCCTTAAGCACCGGATTACCACTGTATGGGGGGCAATATGCCCTTTCATTGTATCCTCTAGGAGGTGAAACATACGAGAGTTCCCAACAGAATTCAAGTTATGTTGGAATTACATCTAGTGGTTGGATGCCAATACTGCCTCAACAACCAGGAGTTGTATACTCAATGCAACAAAGTTTTCCTATGTCAAATATCCCCACTACACCAGCTATAGTGACGGTGTCGCATGTACAAGAGTTACCTGTTGTATGCCAACCTCAAGTCTCTCAGGTCGCAATCCAACAGCCCCTTGTCCCTGCGACGCCACCACAATCATCAGTTAGCGGCTCCTTAACTGGAGTGACCCAGGCTCAAACGGGTACCATTACCCCTCATCTCAGTCAAACAGCCAGTATTGGGCAACAGCACATGGTCTCACAAGCATGGCTGGTGCAATATCAACAACCTCAATTCCAACAAGTTTACCAAGGATCTTAGCACCAAGTCTTTGCAAGTAATGGGCAGCCGTATATTCAAAATGGACAATGTCAACCATTTCATAATGGTTATGCCCATCAACCTTATAAAAGTTATTAACATCAAATGCACTATGCTGGTATGCAAATACCCACTGCTCAGGCGATCCCATCTTATCATGGGTACGCTTTGCCAAACCTAAATCAACAGTTGCCCTTCATGGCAACTTTAGAGTTACCAGATCTAAACCGGCTAACAAACGATCCAATCGCTTACGCCCCTTGGTGGCCAGCGATTCCTCATAAACTTTCGTCAGATATTCCTAAATTTAATGGAAATCTGGGTGAAGACCCATCGAATCATGTGATGACCTTTCACCTGTGGTGTTCATCTAACACTCTAAATGATGATTCAATCAGGCTTCACCTTTTTCAGCGAACGTTAACTGGTCCAGCAGCAAAATGGTATATCGAATTGCCTAGAGATTTGTTTGATAACTTTAGCACCCTAGCCGCAACCTTTTTAACCCATTTTTAGTTACCCATAAGGTACAAAACGGGAACAGAGCTTCTTACCAATTTCAAGAAAATGACGGCCACTCACATATCCGATCATATTCATGAGTGGCGATGTCATCATAGAATGGTAAAAACATATGTTCCTAATCAGCTATTGGATGAGTGGTTTATTAAGTCGTTGTTACCTTCTATTAAAGAAGATGTGGCAAAGGGAGGAGTCGTCACTGAAGAGCAAGTAATTGCTCATGTGCAATATCTAGACTTGATCTATACTCAGTCCGGAACGCTCTACGATAAAATCCCTGATGATCCTAGACCAAAATTTTTTGTTCCTCCCTCTCCTAAATCAAACGAAGACTCTCATGTCGGGGATGGCGTGATAGGAACGACCAACACGAAAACCATAAAGCCTAAGTCGAAGAAAGCCCGTATGGTTTCAGGTCGAAATGCCAATGAAGAACTTCTCGCCTCAGAAGTAAATGTCGTATCGATTGACAAAGGCAAAGAAACCAAGCAACCAGGAGGCAAGAAGAAAAAGAAAGGGAAGAAGAAAAAACAGGAAGAGTCATCCCCTAAAAAATCTTCTACAAACCCTTCTGGAGAAAGGAAACCAAATCATCCATGCCTAATATGTGATGAGGATCAATGGACAAGAGAATGTCCGTATAAAGCTGAGCTTAGAAAATTCTTCAAGAATTCAAAAACCTTGGCAGTATTGACTGATCCGTTTCCAAATCCAAGAACAAATCTGGTTGCTAGTGACAATGCTTCCTCGTCCCAAGTGCTAGTGTTGTCGGTTTCAAGAAACAAATGATGCTTTGATATCAACAAGGAATGAAGATTACGGGAATCCACAACTGTCGGACAACAAGGCCAATGATCAACCTAGTAGTTCGACAACAACTTTGACCGAAGTTGTGCCACCCATCATTGTTGAACTAACGATAAAGCCAACAAAGGGAGTAGTACACAAATAGACATTTAATCCTCGTGCCAGAGCAACACAGCATTATAATATAGTGGAAGATCTGTCCCAATCACCATCCGCTATGTCGACACTTGAGGTACTGCAAAATTTCCCCTTCCAAAAGGAGGCTTTATTATCAGCAATAGGTGGGATCGACCCAACGGATTCCAATCTTGTGTCCTTTAATCACAAAGGATATGACCCTCAGTTACCAGCTCAACTAGCTTTCCTCATTCAAGTGAAAGCCCTCAACAAAACTGTTCATCGAACAATTATTGATGAGGGGTCATCTACATGTATTATGTCGATGAGTTGCTGGAAAACTTTAGGATCTCCACCCTTGTCACGATCTTCGACAACATTAAAAGCATTTGATGGATGAACATACACCCCATATGGGATTTTAAGTAACTTGCAAGTCAAACTGGGGGGAAAAACAGTAGAAATAGATGTTGAAGTAATTGACGGAAACCTCGATTACAACATCCTACTGGGAAGGCCCTGGATATATGCTATGGCAGCCGTTGTGTCGACCTACTTCAGGAAGATTGCATTTCCCTTTCAAGGAGGAATTACAATCGTTGACCAACAGATGTTTCTCCCCAACAATTCACAGGTTACGGGAAGCATTCCGATGATCCATGGAAGCCCTCACTCGCTTCAAAATATCAGAGTAGGCCTACTAAAAGACCCTATATTAATGGGGACTTTTGCCCTACCGCCTCCAATCAATCTGGCGGAAGTGGCAACGGTGGGAACCTGCAATATGATATCTTATATTCAAAAGATATCTGAAAACGATATTAGCATGGATCATCTGCAGGTATTGCCTCCAAGCCCAATAGAAATCTTGTAGCAATCAATGTTTCTGGCATGGGAGGAAAACCCAAATCAACGCTCATCAACCGTTTGGATAGATAGGTCTAAGGAATATGGCACCTCTTTAGATCCTTGGTCGCATGTACATTCTACAGACGAAGGAATCATTCAGTCAAAAATGATAGGAGAGGCACCATGGGAAGATTACCACCGTTGTTCCCATCTTCCAAATTAGCACGAAGATTATTCTGGCAACCTTAATCATCCTTCAGTTTTTGATTTTCTATGAAATACTGTAAATATGGTCGATTTTGAGGACAGTTCCTATCTTGTGTCAACCTCATTAAAAAATGAAACAACTCCCTTTCCAAATCGAGTCTTTGATTACAATCTCGTAAAATCCAAGTCGAGTATTTCAAAGATCTCGAAGGTAAACCTTCATTCCAACCATCGTAATGAATGCAATGAAGCTTGGGGGGCATGCACCTCGATTTGCGTTATTATGCTAGGGGCATGCAAACTTATCACGAGCAGTGTTACAGCAGGGTTCAAGCTCGTTAAAAAATAAACCCGCCATGAGCAGTGTTACCGTAGGGTTCAAGCTCGTTAAAAAATAAACCCATCGCGAGCAGTGTTACCGAAGGGTTCAAGCTCGTTAAAAAATAAACCCGCCACGAGCAGTGTTTATTTAGAGTTCAGGCTCGTTAATTATCATGAGCAGTCTTACCGCAGGGTTCAAGCTCGTTAAAAAATAAACCCGCCACGAGCAGTTTTTATGTGGAGTTCAAGCTCGTTAAAAATTAAACATAAGCAATGAGCAAACATTCCCCCAGAGTTTAAGCTCATTAAAAAATGAACCAATTTCCAGTAAATAACCATTGTGAATGCATTATCATCAGCTTTTGAACCTTGGTCGTGTTCTCATCATCACCTCCACTCTGTTTTAGCCAATCATTCACCTCCATTTGATTGTTTACCCCTTTTTGAGGAACATCTGCGAAGAGTGATCTTGTTAGCCATCCTTGTGACACTTCGATGATTGGAAAATTCCAAACCTTACCTAGAATCAGCTGCTACCCGAAATTATCACTCGTTCCTAAAAAACGAGTCTCCTTTAAGCTCTTTTCAATTGACTCGTAAAATCTGAAAATATTGCTGAGAAATTGGCCTCTCCAACTCGTTAAAGTGACCGGAAGTGCTATCTCTCCTCTAGATTTTAATCTTTTTGGACATGAGGGATTATTACACAAAAAGATCGAGCGCTTGTCTTGTTCGGCTCGTTAAAATTATCGAAAATTCATCCCTGTCGTATTATTTTATACCTTTTCAGACTTAAGGGATTACATGACGAAAAGGGATTATTGGAGTTTCCTTTACGTCCCTTTCAGACTCTCTAAAATTGAAAAGAACCGAGTTATCTTTGTCGTTAAACTCGTTAAAACCGAATAACGACAAACTTGTCCATTCTGACAAGAACGAGTTTCACTGTCGCTAGGCTTGTTAAAATATAGCGACGGGTTTGCCCAAAGGGAAAATTATAGAACAAGAATATGTTATCCTCCTCAAGCTTTACAAAAATAAAGAGGTACTGGTCAGCAATGACTGGGAAAAATTGGGAAGAAAACTTGAAGAAACTTTATTGGTAGCAAGTCACTCGTAAGCATGAAATTTTCACTCCACATCCGAGTCGGGTTGGGTTGTTCCGTTCACTGGTCATATCACCATTGGTCCATCACACCATCCACATTTAGGGTTAACACTACCAATCCATCATGTCAGTGTTACCGGTATGTTCAAGAGAAGTCGCTCAGAGAATTCACCTGTCTCATCCGCTGCAATACATTCACCCTCCACTCTTTCATGACCACCACCCTGAACCCTATATCATCAGATCGTTTTCACCTCCAAAATCATTTACTCTGTTCCGTGTCGTAGATGTGGGATTCAAAGGATGATGATTCTATCAGAATCATCAGTCTCCCGCACAGACGGTTGTCTATCTTATGTACATAGAAATGAATTTATAAAGCTGAGCATGGGAATGCCCGCCTCAGCTAGATCATGAAAAATATTATGAAGATAATGTATTGTATTGTATCTTATTACAGGTCACCTTCCAGCTTGAAAAAACTTCGGATCCTCATGATAAAGCATTTCACCCGACATCAAAAGATTAACGACCTCATGCTTTAGGGGGCAAATATTATAGACATTTTTGGGCACTACAACCCCAATCAAACATGTCCATAAACCAAGGGCTCCTAAGTCCCTAAAAGTGTTGTTCCATCCCCTAAAAGAACAAGGTCAACTGATTACATCATCTCCCAGAAGTTCTCCATGAAAAACTACTCAGAACTGGTCAAAACTGGACCATCTCACCTGCTCCATGGTCAAAGTGCGATGCATCCCACCTAATGCACATGGGAGGTGTGATGCATACTGAAAATCCCTTCTATGGGGTGCGATGGGCGAGAGTGGACAAATGGCAGAGACAGTTTGCGAGGTGGATGATCATGGAATCTTCCAGAAACTTCTCCTGTGACACTTGCCTCTCTGAATTTGCCTAGGGATGAGTAAGAAATCATCAATCTCCAATTGGAATCAAGAACTATCGGAGAGAGGACACTAAGAAAATCCTAGAAGCTGACTCACCCCCTGCAATCATCTATATATGGATCCCTCATCCCAGAGATCCAGAGGCTAGAATTTTGTATCTTGTAAGGAAGTGTTGTTGGTTTCTCATTGGAATATCATAGTGTTGGGTGGTCTAAGATTTTCATGAGGTGAAATAAGGGCTTTCATGCTGGAGGATGACTCTGGGTCAGAACAATAGGTTGTAATCCTCTTTGCTATTCTTGATTATTAATTAAGCTATTCAAGTTTTCCTCCACATTCTTGCATGTTTGATGATATATGCATTTGTGAGGTCAATATATATCCGGTCCTATATTGTTTATGATTGTAGATCTCTGTTCTTCGATAGTATTATGCTGCTTTGATTCCACAGGTGCTCTTTGAAGCTGGGTAGACAAAGGAGAAGTGGCAAGGATCTATCGGAAGGGAGAGGAACCGAGCAAGGAACCAAGCGCAAGACTGAGGTTGGTGTCCTTCATTCCCCTCTCATCTATTTCTCATAAAGGAAAACGAAAGTAGTTTTAGTTTGTTTGTTTCTAAGATAGCTACCAGTCTTAGTGGGACTAGTAGCTCCAAGTGGACACTAGATTTCCCGATAACAGTTAGGAGGATGTATTAAGTTTGAAGTGACATAAGATCCATAAGTATCAATAAAAGAAATATATGCAATATCACATAGTAGTGTGACAGATCATGTTGGGATGAAGATATTTTGACAAAGGGTATTGTGCTTATTATTTGGGATCATATTCATTAATAATTTCTCTAGGGGATCTTATTAATATCTTTCCCTATGATATGGTATGTTTATCTTTTTATCACAAGACAAACTAGATAAAGTGATGAATGACATTGATTTTCATCATCTATAATTCATTAATATATCACAAAAAAGGCCCTTTGCATGTCCACCCACTTCTCTAATGTTTTTTTATAGAAAAAAATAATATATTGATGATTGGTTGTCATAATATATCTAAAGAATCTAATATACATGTAAATATGCAAGCCGTTTTTAAAGACCTAACTATATGGAAGAACCCATTTACCTTTAGGCCTGAGATGTTCATTGAAGAAAATGTTGATATGGAGTGCCATGACTATGGACTAATTCCATTTGGCACAAGATATAATATCTACACTAGTGCAAAATTGGGTGTTAACGTAATTTAGTCTATGTTGGGATACATGCTTCACCATATCATAGGAGAAACTCCTAAGAAAATTAGGATATAAGGCAAAGATCTCACACAAAGTCCAAGGTTTTTACTTTCATGGTCTCTTGTTTGGATGTAATTTCCATTCATCAATTTCATACTTATATTAATAAATGACAACCACTAAACTAATGTTATTATGTATTTGGAATTTCCTTGCAAAAAAAAAAAAACTTCTTGTTTGCCCCTTTTCCATAGTGAAAGTAGATTTATTTCTCCTGATTTAACCATTTTTTTTTAATTTCAATGAAAATATGATAATAACCAACCTCAATTTAATTTTTTCTCTTTATATGGTGTCACTTGTGTAATCTGAATTGATATATTGAATTTATTGAACTATCTTTACTAATCATAATGGGTAAAGCTAGTGTACTACAATTCCAATATAAACAAATATCATTCCACTTTGGAGCTTTTTATATTTAGAAGTCATTAATAAATGTTAGTGTTTGACATGCTTCACTACGAAAGGAACCTATTGGACTAAATGGAAAAACAAAATTCAATGAGGTATAAAACAATTTCCATGCACACCATATAAATAAGCTACTTCAATAATATTTTTCCTCATGCCATTGATAAAATTTTCCCTTATTAACTAATTGATATCGTGATCGTTAAGTTATTTGATAAATTGGAATCAATCAACCACTAATTATACATGTTTTCTATTTCAATTCATTTTAATAATAAATTGTCAAATGTTTAGTTAAGAGCTAGTAGCAATAAGGATTAGTTCAATTGGTAAATTCTCTTGCAAAAGAGTTCATAGAGCTCTCAATAGAAAATATTATTAATTCCGTTATGGTTACTAGTTGGTATTTTAGTTTCTAGTTACTATTGTGCTCCATCTGAAGACCAAGGAAGTGGGTGAATCTATGGCGATTGAAAATGTACAACCAACCTCCCTTAGCACCTTTAATACATTGGTGAGTAAGGGTAAAAAGTTTGCTTGGTGCAGCCCAACTTGGTCCAGTTTTGGTCAAAGACACCATATTTGAGGAGCAGAGCACACGGAGTCTGTGAAGTTCTAGTCATCACGCAGTGTCTAGGGGATTTGGGGTGGGACAACGCCCCTTAATTTGTAATGGGTATTGGGTGTTAGTTCATTGTTCTATCAGAGCCATGGTATGTTGACCATGGTCTTGTAGTAGTGGAACCTATATAAAGAGATGTAATACTTTGTCAAGGAGAGGGGAGCTAAGTCATAGATGAATCATTCATCATATTTTCTTAGTTTGTACTTTTGGGCCTCAAGGGATGGCTCCGCAACTGAGTGTGCAGAGGCCTTGGAAGAGTTTGCAGTTGAGTGCATAGAACACCTACAGCTGGGTGCGTAGGTATAGAAGTTGTATGTATTGAAAGACCCATCTTAATAAAGAAGACGAAGTTTTGGCAAAATATTGTGTATATGTGTTCATTATTTGTGTTTATACATACTGTTATGCATGCTTTTTACTGAATTATGTGAAAGAATACATGTGATATCGTTCTTTGATAATTTTACGCAATAAGTACAAATATGTGAAGTAAAGAATCACCATGAATTGTTTTGTATATGCGAAGTTGTAGTTAAGCATAAAACATAAGTAAACATACAAATGTCACAAAGCACCATCCCTCTAGCTACAAAAGCTCGGTTTTGCAACCTCCCATTACCGCTTTGGGTGAGATTGCAATCTTCTTGCAGGCCGTTGTCAAAATGGTGAGTGTTTGAGGGTTTTGTTGGTGTGCATTACACTCGAAACCTGGGTCAATGCCCCTTAAAACAACAAATGGTTCTATTACTGGGACCAAGATTTGTTTGAGGGTTTTGATGGTGAACAGTACACTCTGAACCTAGGTCAAGCCCCCTTAAGCAAACACACTTTTTAAAAATTGAAATGAACAATAATTCATTTACTAAGTCATACCCAAATATTAACAATACATAAGATATATTTCATAAAATATAATGGAGCCATTTGTAACACCCACTACCCAACTATTTTATGTTATGATTAGTTATTATCCTACCTACTAAAATATTGGTTTCTTGATAATTTCTTGTTGGTATTAATAGAATACATACAAGGTATGTGTATGCTATCTACATTCCCATAACGCACATGGATACACTAGTATTCTATGGTCTATTATGCTAGATGATTGATTAATGATTAAGATTATGATTAGCATTAAGATTGATTAAGCTTGATTAATCTTTTGCATATAACCTTATGAATAATTTAATATTAAATTAATTTTGGCCCTCTCATGACTCTTTGAATTTGATTAAATAACTAAAATTGTTTAATTATTTATCATGTATTAATTCTTATTATTTGGTTGGGTGGTGTTACAAAACATTTTGTCACTGTCCCTATACTCCCCATTTCTCAATCCTAGAGGACCTCTATAGTGAACCCTACATGCTTTCCCATCATGAAGGGACACCCATTATGTCCCTCTTCATGAGCAGAACATTTCCCTTTTGCATCATTTCCCAAGAATTTTCCTTTTACCCCAGTTTACAAGACCGGCACTAATAACCCATTTCTTCCTCGCGCTAATTTGCAGAGTTTAAAAACCGTGCTAATGTCGTACGGTGCAAATGAGCCTTTCCTCATTCACGCTGATCCTATTTTGTCAAGTTTTTTAAATATGTAGTCGAAGCTTCCATGTCTAGAAGCTTCATAATGGAAGTCTCGTAAATGGTTGAGCTAAATGGAGTTGGGGAAGTCAATTTGGGCTCCTTTCCCCTATCAGGATGGAACAAGCCCAAGAGATAAGGCCTCTTGCATGATAAGTGGAACCATCTCCCCTCCATCCAAGCTATATAAACTCCTCCTTTTCCAAGCTAATCTAGTCTTTGTCTTTTTGGAGCTTGAATAACCAACAAGACATCATAGCTTGTAGCCTTCTAGTTTATGTTTGTGGAGGGAGAATAGTGTGTTTGGTTTGGTTTGGATGTAAAGAGATGAAGCCTTAAAACCTCCATTGTTGGGTCTATCCATGAGATGCTAGCACAGGTGTGGGAACCCGTATACGTCGAAGGAGACCTACAATGTCAAGGCATTGGTTGTAATCTCTTTCTGAACTTATATGAATACAACAATTGATTGATTTCCTACATTAAGTGTTATCTTACATTTGATGGCTTAAGATTCCTTGAACTTTTAAGTAGGATGAATGAAATTTGTATGCTATCACGTTTGTTGTTGTTTTTTGTTTTCTTGTTTCAGGTATTCGAAGGAAGGAAACGGAAGGTAGCCGGAGTAAGGAAGCAGGATCATCACCAAGCGGGATAGTGTTCTAAGAGGTAGGCCCTCTTATTTGATTCTATCCTAAAGAAGTTTTCACTAGATTGTTTGTTTGTGGCTAGACCCACTCTCTCGGGCTAGAGGAATTGTCTTTGTCCGCATCAAGAATTTACCAACACCACAAATTGGTGACTCTGCTCGGAAACCATCCCTCTCTTTTGATTGTTTTTTATTTCATGGTTTGTGTGACCTTTTCTTGTATCACCATTTCCCTTTGGTTTGATACGCTTTGCTTGGTTTACTGATTTGGTTATGAAATTTAGAGTGACAAGTCTGGTTTTGAGATTTGAAAATTTATATTTTTTCCTTGAAATCCTCGATCAACGCATTTTATTTTCTGACAGTCGCGCCAACCAGCACGAATTTCTCTTAAACAGTCACTGCGTACCCCCTGGTGGCGCTTGTTGTTAGTTAGGAAATCGAGTCAATTCCTGTAGGTGAAGATCAGGGTTTCTCCTGAACCATAACTAGCGTGACTTGCCCTCATAATTTATGCCTTTTAGCCTGTTTGAAGGCATACACACACTAGCCCACCATCTGATGTGTTAGGCCTGGCCCTGTGTGAAGTTCTTTTTTATTTTTTCTTTGAATCCCTCGATCAACGCTCTTTTTGGCCAAACAATCATGCTGATCACACTTATTAGTGCTAGTTATAGTTTGGTCAGTCGTGTCGATCACATCGATCAGCGCCAGTTGTAGTCTAGCTAGTCGTGTGAATCTCTAAGTTAAGAAAAAATCAGAATTTCTCCCAATATAGTGCCAATCTTCCTTGACCCTCAAACTCTCTTCTTCCACCCAAAAGTGACTAGGATGCTTTGTTTGGTGGTTTTGATTGATTGATTGGCTTGATGTTTCTTTGCTTGATTTTTTGAGTTTTTTGTATGTTTTCTATGACCCTAGGGCATCTAGGTCAATTATTGTTCATTTCTTTGTTTACTCATTATGCAAGTTTCTGATTTGCTTCTTCATTTAATCCATCTTTCAATTGAAACATCTTCTTTGCTTCATTTTCAATTGAATGAGTGAAAGAGTCTTGTTTGTTCTCTTATTTCGAGTGTCTCTTTTCTCTCTCCGAGGATAGATAACATTGCTTGCTTCGTCTATTGAAGCTTTTATATGTTTGGTTTGTTTGATTCATGGAAGAAGTTTCTTTTAGTTTCATTTATCATGCTTTGGATTTGATTGATGCTTGTTTTCCTGGAATTGTGAAATTTTCATTAAAAGTGATTTATGTGAAAGATTCATTCTTCATTTTAAGAAAAGAAGAACATCATTCTAGTTTACTTAAGAGAAAATATTGCATTAGTAGCATTATTGAGAAGCTATAATTGCATCATCATAGGCATGGAAATGAAATGAATCTTCTTTTGTTGTTAAGGGAAGATTAAGTGCATTTAGGATGTGTATTAGTGAAATATTTCATTCTTTGATTGTTGCATTGACTACGTGCTCTCTATCCCTCAATTAGTGTTAAGTTTCATCGAAGAAAGATTTATTTTCTGATACAGCTACATATACGAGTTTTCAAATCACAACAGTAGAGCCTTGGAATTGAAACCTAATTCAAGGTCAACCACGAAAATTTATTGAATTAACCTAAGGAAGCATTGAAACTTAACACTTAAATTTACTGATCTAGGCTAGAGAAGTGTTCTGACGTCTTTAAACCTAGCAGTTGTCATTCGCTTTGGCACTAGATAGTGCTAGTATAGACTTGTGCTCACCATACCGTTGCATATATAAAGGGAGACCCCACCAGGTTTGCAATCCTTTATCTATTGGAAGCTGATTCGGCCACCTTCTAAACATGATACAACAAACACAACATTCGAGGAGATTTCCTGCCCGTACTTCTTGGTTCGCCGGGAGGTATTCTGCAGTTCACAGTTACCTGGTAATCCTTTATGCCTAGATTATCCTGAGCAGTCATTTTAGTCTTTTGACTCTTTAGATTTAAAATATCATCAAGAACTTGTCCTTTCAAGCTTGTTAACTCCGAAAGTGACTAGAGTCACCTTTCGTCCTTTTCTCGACCCTGAAAACATTAAAATGCAAAGTTTTGTTTCAGTGTCTTAAAATTAACTGCCCACAAAATATTCCTGGTTAATGTTATCTTCCTTAGTGATTCTTCAATTTCAATTCCAATGGAAACATTCCAAGAGTCTACTAGTCAAGGATTCCCCTCGGATGGGAATCCTTGTCCTTTTCCTTCGTTTGGAAATGTCATTGCTCCTTATATGGCAACGTTGTCCCTTCCTAGGCTAACCATTGGTTTACCTATCTGATTATTTTCAACCTCTGTGGTCCCGAGTGTCCCAACTCCTACCCAACAATCTCCTTCATTTGAGCTACATCACATTGATTCTAAGGTTGAACTATCGCCTTCTTCCCCTATTTCTTCACCTTCCTCTTCTACTTCGCTTGGTGAAAGTTTGAAATCCAGTAATCCAGTAATGAAGAAGAAGAAGTTAGATAAGCGAGAGGCCAACTGTGCGGCTATTACTCCAAATGCACCTCCTGTAAACACACCTTCTTATCCTCCAAGGAAGGTCAAATTCCCTTGCCGGCTATGTAAGGGTGACCATCTCCTTGGAGACTGTCCTGGTATTCCCAGAGTCTTAGAGGTATGGTATAAAAATCTAGATCGACCATCCCCATCGACCTCTGGAGATCATTTTGTTGCTACACCCTCTGTTAGCGATGGTAAGAAGAAGGGAAAAAATAAATTCCCCTACAGATTATGTGAAGGAGAGCATCTTCTTCACCTTTGTCCACTTATGGATAAAGCTTCCAAAGTTTTGGAAAACCTTACAACTCGTCAACCCCAAATTCCTATTGGTTCTCAGAGGCTTTCTTCTAACCCTCTCCTAGTTGGTAAAGAGATTGACTTGGATTCATCTCCTGCACATCCTTCTCTTCTTGATCATAACTCTCTTGTGTCTGTTCCTAACCAACCATTGGTAAAAAAGAGTGTCAACTTGGCTCCACCTTGAGTTGTTCACTCTCTTCCCAAATATAGTGATGATCATACTGCTCATGTTCTTATCGTCTCCTCAGATTCTCATGAAGTGAAGAGTGACCCTCCCATCGTGGTTGTTCAGGAGAGTCCTTCTACTATTCCTGTAAGGCATGGGGGGAATCATATGATACCCCCACCAAGTAGTTCTATCGTTTCTTTTGTTTGGAGTAAATTCACTGCTTTCCGCCTTCCATCTTATGTGCCTTTCCAGATCACAGTACAAGCCTATAATATGGTAGTACATGGCACTATATTACATGAAGGCACATATGTTAGCATCATGTCTTCTACTACTTGGAAAGCTTTGGATTCACCACACCTTGTGCCTGTCATCGAGAATCTATTGGCTTTCAATGGAGGAACCAGTCAACCCTTAGGAATCCTTCTGAAGTTCCATATTACTTTGGGAGGAAAGAGAATCTATATAGACGTGATGGTAGTCCAAGGTCCTTTAGATTTTAATCTTCTCTTTGGACATGACTATGTTTATGTCATGGGAGCTCTTGTTTCTTCTCTTTTGTGTGTGGTTTGTTTTCCACACGAAGGGAGAATAGTGACCTTTGAGCAATTGTCATTCATTGGTCACCAAGTGCCTCCTATGCAACCATCATACCCTATTGGTTCTTATTTGCAAGGAGTACCCTCCTCGCCACAGGTCAATTATGTGGCGACCCGTTCTGTCTCCAAATCTGCTGATGATCACACAGATGGTATAGTACATTATGTACTTGGGGTATTGGAACCTGATTTTTCATTTGTACCAGTTGGCATGTGTTCCTCCCAGAGCGTAGTTCTCCCGTCTAGGGAGGATCTCTTGGGGGCCATGTTCTCGTATGGTCCATGATAAATTGTCACGAAGATATTTCTTTTTTTGTGTCGATCTGGTTAAAAAATGAAATAGCGTGCAAGGATAGTTTGTTCCTGTATCACCCTCGTTAAAACATGAAACATATGTTATAAGGATAGTTCTTGGTCTTGTGTCAACCTCATTAAAAAATTAAACAACGTGTCAAAGCATGGTTCCTAGTCTTGTGTCAAGCTCCTTAAAAAATGAAACAATGAGTCTTGAGGATAGTTCTTTTACTGTGTCAAGCTCATTAAAAAATGAAACAACTCCCTTTTTCAAATCGAGTATTTGATTAAGATCTCGTCAAATTCAATTCGAGTCTTTCCTTGATCTTGAAAGTGAAACTTCATTCCATCTGCCTTTTAGCAACATGAAGTCTACTTCGGTGACTGAAATGAAGTTTGAGGGGCATGTGCCTCGGCTCTCATTATGCTGGGGGCATGCAAACTTAACTCAAGCATAGTTTTTCATTTCAAGCTTGTGTAAACATGAAACTGAATTCGAAACTGAATTCAAAAAAAGTTCCCCATGGTTCAAGCTTGTGTAAAAATGAGCCCATGCCCAATTGACATTTTGTGATTTCCATTTTTATCAGCTAATTTCTACTAGATGAGCCTTCGTTGTTTTATTCCATCACCACCATCTCTTTGGCCGATCATATGCTTTCACTTGGTTGTTTCTTCTTTCCTAAGGAACCACAGAAATGAGTGGTTTTTCTAGCTAGCCTCTTAACCTTTCAGTGTTTCGATGAGTTCCCCCTTAACTAGAGCCCATTTCTATCCTTTTATACCACTCATTCCTTTAGGACGAGTCATCTTTAAGCTCTTTTTTGACTCATAAAAAATGAAAAGATTGCTGAGTATTTTTCCCTTTTAGACTCGTTAAAGAAAATAAAAGTATGGAGTCATCTTTAAGCTCTTTTTTGACTCTCAAAATATGAAAATATTGTCAAACTCTTGTCATTTTAAACTCATTAAAGGCTGTGAAACATTGTTTACCCAATACATGTTCACCCCTTTTTTGGGCTAGTATAAACTATTTATGAAAAAGGTACTCCCTGACTGAAATGGTCAAGAGTTTCTCTCAAGTATCATTTTCTACCTTTTCCAGCTCGAAAGACACAAATGTATGAAAAGGGACCATTTGGAGTTTTCTTTTCCATTTCTTTTTCAAACTCTCAAAAGATGAAAAAGATACTGAGTTACACCTTTGTCGAACTCATTAAAACATTAAATGACATCGGATTTGTCACCATGACGAACATAAGATTCTCCTTCCTAGGCCTCATTAATCTTACTAGGTTGGATTCATCCGAAGGATGGACTTAAATTGCAAGCACATGCTATCCCCTTCAAGATGGCGATAAAAAATAATTGGGGTACCTACCAGAAATGGTGGGGGAAAATGGGAAATTCTATCAGTTGAGTTGGCATCTCACTCTTTAACATGACACTTTCTTCTTCATGTTGGGCTGGGATATCTTCACTCCATTGTTGACTTTCCTGGGTTGGTCCGTTCATTATTTCCTTCCATTTGAACTCTGCCACGTAATCATGACCTCCGATCATATGGATCCAAAAGCTTCCACACTCTGGAGTCGTGTTGCCAATATGTTCAAGAGTTGTCCTTCTGTATTAATACTCATTCCTGATTCTCTGTATCATCTCAAATCATTACGTCCCTTTCTCTACTGTCAATGATGTGGGAAACCTCATGGCCCTCCATTGACATAGTCACTTCCTGTCGACTTCAGCTCATTATCTAAGAAGTTGGCTGAGAGATTCCCTTCCCATACCTTACAGCTTGCATGCCATAATGGGAAGTTCTTCACACTCGACAACAAGTTCAGATCATTGGCTTTCGATCGGGTGATTTCATGGGTGTTCGACTTCATTTCCTTTATTCACATTTCGTGGATTGTACTGCTGGTACCTTGAGAGCCATTGTCATTATTGGTGGCCTCTCTCATACTTGTTAACAGTTCACATCATTGACCGGTAATCAAGCGACTTTCTAGCATGTTCGACCTCAACACATTTTATTCACATGTTATAATTTGTACTTTGATCGGGTCCTGTTGGAGCGCAAGACCCTGGGCTTAGATTACAAAAGTCCAGGTTGCAAGGCGATGTGACATAGTCATGCTGATATACATGTCTCTTTCAGATGGATGGTTGTGACCATACTATGAGTTGTTATATGTGATCCTTCTCATTATTGGATGGCTGTGACCATACCTTGGGTTCGATATGATCCTCTTTACTAGATGGTTGTGCCCATGCCTTGGCTCCATTTACATGATATTTATCTGATGGTTGTGTCCATACCACGATTCATGTATCATTTTTTAGAGTTTTCAGTGATGTATATGTATCTATGCTAGCTTGCAAGTTTTCCGATGATAGGACTCTGGTTCTCCGCATCTACTTGTAAAGCATTTCACCTGTCACTCGAGTGCGACCTTCATGCTGTAGGGGGCATCAATTACACAACATTTTGTCACTATCCCTATAATCCCATTCTTTGATCCTAGAGGACCTCTAGAGTGAACCCTACATGCTTTCCCATCATGAAGCGACACCCATTATGTCCCTCTTCATGAGCAGAACATTTCCCTTTTGCATCATTTCCCAAGAATCTTCCTTTTACCCCAGTTTACAAGACTGACGCTAATGACCCATTCCCTCCTCACATTGATTTTTAGAGTTTAAAACCCGACCTAGTGCCGTACGGTGCAAATGAGCCTTTCCTAAGTCACTTCGATCCTCTTTTAGCAAGTTTTTTAAATATTGAGTCGAATCTTTTAGGTCTAGAAGCTTCGTAATGGAATTCTAGTAAATGGTTGGGATCAATGGAGCCGAGGAAGTTAGTTTGGACTCCTTTCCCCTATTAGGATGGAACAAACCAAAGAGGTAAGGCCTCTCCCATAATAATAGGAACCATTTCCCCTCCATCCAAGCTATATAAACTTCTCCTTTTCAAAGCTAAATTAGTCTTAGTATTTTTGGAGCTTGAATAACCAACAAGATATGATAGCTTGTAGCCTTCTAGTTTATATTTGTGGAGGGAGAATAGTGTGTTTGGTTTGGTTTGGAACTAAAGGGAAGAATCCTTAAAACTTCCATTGTTAGGGCTATCCATGAGATGATAGCAGAGGTGTGGGAACCTGGATACGTCGAAGGAGACCTACAACATCAAGGCATTGGTTGTAATCTCTTTCTGAACTTATATGAATACAACTATTGATTTATTTCCTACATTAAGTGTTATATTACATTTGATGGCTTAAGATTCCTTGACCTTTTAAGTAGGTTGAATGAAATTTGTATGTTATCACATTTGTTGTTGTTGTTTGTTTTCTTGTTTCAGGTATTCTAAGGAAGGAAACGAAAGGTAGCTGGAGTAAGGAAGTAGTATCATCACCAAGTGGGATAGCGTTCTAAGAGCTAGGCCTTATTATTTGATTCTAGCCTAAGGAAGTTTTCACTAGATTGTTTGTTTGTGGCTAGACCCACTGTCTTGGGCTAAAGGAATTGTCTTTTTACGCATCAATAATTTACCTACACCATAGGAGTTATGGGACTTAAAGAATGGGTAGGTGAACCATTAAGGGGGAATAAATATTTTGGTGAAGGAGAGGGAATAAGTCTTCGAAGAGGAGGATGGCGAGAAGGAACTCTAGTCATTTTTTCATATTTGGGATTGTTGAAGTTTTGGGGAGAGATGTCAGGAATAAAGTTGAAAGAGTTTAGATACTAAGGGTTATGTAAGGAGGCTAAGAGAGGTGATAGGAACTTGATTATTTGAGCACATGGTTTGAAAATATTATGCGTGGAAATTAGTGCTTGGGAATGGAGGGTTAGGGAATTTGTGGAGGTTCCATAGGGCTAGGATGTTGGAAATATTTTTCCTAGTTGGTTGGTTCACAAATTGAATCAGGTGGGTTTGAATGTCATGGGAAGGAAAGAAACATCATGGACCTCACTACTTTCAATCTTGTTTCTTTGCATACTTTTTTCATTGAACCAAACATATAATGCAACATGTGTTATATGAAACTATGTTATTGCAAGTGTTATCTAAAAAATTACCAGTATTGGAATTGAATTACAAGTACTAGAATTGAATTGATCAAGTTTTTCACATGTTATAACTACATTTCATTGTCTTAAAGGTCTAAGGTCGTGTTCTACGAGACCAAAATTATGACATTTTTGGTGCTATGGTTTTGATTATTGTTTTTCCACTGTAATGAAGGCCTCTTCAAATAATACAACCATATTATTCACTGTATGATGATATAATTTGAGCCCAAACAAAGGATTCACATAGACTACTTAATTCAATGTGACTACTGTCAAGAAGAATGGAATGGAATTTACAATGAGAAGTGTAAATAAGGGAGATATTTTTTTTATTACACAAAGTACAGATGACAGAGGTGCAACTGCATTTACAATTATAAATTTTCTGAACATTGACCTTAGAGCTACTGGATCAATTCAATGAAAACGTTTTCTTTAATATCCAATGACAGAAGTTTGAGCTGTAGTTGTTGCATTTGCATGCATGGTTGTGAAGGATGGAATAAAGTCACGGTTCAAGAGGCTTGGCCAAACTTTTGGTGGAAGATATAGTATATAGTAAAGAATCATCCTGATATCCAACTTAGTAGATAACTAGAATGGGGTTACCAGTGAGGTGGATTCCCTTCAATCTGTGAGGCCTATATCTTGGAACTTTGATTCAAAGAATTTCTAAAATACTACATTTTGAGTAGCATCTATCAAAGAAATCTATGGTTGAAAATTTCAATCTTCCTACGACCCCTAGTTAAATGGAAAACCTTAACCTAGAATAACATTCAGAAATGAAATCATAGGGACATCTCTTGCTATTCATTGTGCCTTCATGAAGCTGAAATGTGGATCACTTATGCAAGATTTCTCCCTATTGCAATCATCTATTGAGAAATCTACAAGCTAGTATGAAGGGATAAAATCATGATCTATCTAGTCTCCCTTGCATTGTTAATAAATAGAGGGTTCGTCCTTTTAACTATCTTAACTCGAGATTCATTTGAAATACCCTTCTAAGTGTCATCTTGTGGATTTTTGGAAATAGAGGAATTATCTCATATTCAAGAATCTCTCCCTCCTTCACAACTTTCACTCGACCATAGTTCAAAACAATGTAAATGAATCAATTGTTATGCAGACCTCAATACAAAAAGATTATCATGCCTTATGTGAGGAGATCTTGCTGCGCCATAGTTAGTTATCTATTATAGGAATTAACATTTCTTCCTTCTCTTCTCTGCAACGATTTCCATTCCATTCTCTTAGATCCCTCCTCCCCTTAATTCTCTAAAGCTCATTTTTTTACGGTGCTTGAAAAGGTAACCCAGGAAAGGTGGGATATGCGTTTATCTTCATGGATAATTTGGGATCCCATATCTACTTTTATATATGTTTTGTGGGATATAATCCTAATAATGTAGTAAAATTGAAAGCCTTGCAAGATGTACTACTGATTTCCTAGACTCAAGGCTAGACCAAACTTATGGGGTGGGAGATTGTTACCTTGTTATAAACATAATCAAATGAATCCTAGAATACACCTAAACTAGAAGAATTTCTTTTATTTTGATACATGAAATCCTACTCATGTGAGTAGAATTTCTCTTTCCTTCCATTTTGATGATCATCCCAACCCACATCGGAAGAACTGGAAATAAAATTACAGAGAAATTAGATAATCATGTAAGTGTATCATCATATTTGCAAATCTTATCCTCACAGGAGCCATTTGAAGAATCTCCCCTCAAATAATAATGTTGGACTATATCTAAAAAATAAAAATTTCCCTTACCAAACTCTTTTTATCTTATTCCTTCATAATATTTGTTTGTAATTCTTAGCCTCTCATTGGCCTACATAGCCCAATTTTTATGTTTTGGTTTTTATATCAACAAGAGGAAACATGTTCTCTTATCTTTTAAAATGGTTGACATTCCAAGTTAGATCTACCTTTCCCAATGACATATAAGCCTATATAACTATGTCATAATATGTACTTCATGTTTTCACAAAACATAAAATGTTTGCTCCATAAATAGAAAACTTAGCAAAGAAATTGTATGCCACTTAAATCCATGACAATCCAAAAATGGGTTGATAATGTCCTAAGTTCCAAGTAATTAGTATCATTATGGTGTCTGTCCCTAATAATATCTTTCCATTTCTAATTAATACCCATTTTCCTTCATTTATGACTTCATTTTCTATTTGAACTTAATCTATGTCCTATGGATATAAGAAACATTTTTGAGAGATCATATTTTGTTTTTAGTATATTGAAAAATTATGTATTTCAATTAATGCAATGACCAATACCCTTCAAAGGAGAGTGTTTCTTCCCCATATAAAGTGCTATATCCAAAGGGTATTTTTCCCAATGTGATATTTGTTACCCAACGGAAATGCATTGTATCCGGTGCAAATTGAGTAAAAAGTATACTTCCTGTGTTTTTTATTGTATGATGATATGTATATTTTATGTTTTTAAACTTATAAACTGAATAAAATTTGAAATATGTATATTTTAAAAATATAGCATAAAAAACGTAATAAAATACACAATTATAAATCGATGAAAATGAAGGGACATTTTACCTCAACATAATAACTAAAACCGACTCAACTATCATATGATCCATGGGAGCTGAGGAGCTCATACCGTAGCATGGGAGCTGAGCCAAAATTTGAATGGTCCTCTCATACAAAAAAAATTTTAGGTCCGGTTGGGACCTCATACCGTAGAGAGTCACAAACTATTGTTGGGAAATTTTCTGCTATCAACATGTATGTGAACTAGGGAATCAAGGTCCATAATAAAGTTGAGACCAAAAAATGTGGTCATTTAAGGCCTCAAGATGGATCCTAAAGCTTTTCTCTGGAAATTTTCAAGGTGGTATAAGTAGTAAAAATGACACATAATGTTGATTCCTCCAAATATTCCGCTCTAAAATATGGTTGCAAAATAATATATTGATCCAACCAAAATTATTTATACTTTACAAACCTTCCTCTTGGATCATATCTAACAATATATGAACAAATTGTTTTACCTAGAACATCTATGTAAAAGGCCTACTCACATTTCTTAGAAGAACATAATATGCCATCGTCAAAATCCTCCAACTCCTCAAGTTACAAAATAGTATTAGGGGAAGGAAAGGTTACTTTGAATCTTAACACACCAATAGGATTGGCATCGAGGGGCAAGCTTAGAAATATCTAATTGCAGAAAGGAGAAACCATTCCACATTACTCTCCGGGTTCACTTAGTGTCGAGATGAGCTTGGAGGAGTTGGAGAAAATATTCCCTCTCTAGAACTAATGATCTTAGCCCTCATACGCATTCAAAAATCCTGGCACAACTATTGGGACTCTATAAATGGAAGGGACAAATTACCAAATTGCGAGAGACTTTGATCTGATTTAGTGCAGGAAGAAATTCAACTGAACACTAGAGATGGAATACCATCCAAATCTGAGGAGGAAGAGAATTTTTCCTTTGTTAGAAAGGGAAATAAGGGAAAGGGGACGAAGGCCCAAGAAAAACCATATACTAGCCAGAACAATGGTAAGAAGAAGGACTTGACCAAGATAAAATGTTCTTGTTGCCATGAATTTAGGCACTATGCAACAAAGTATTCACATAAGAAGTATAACAAGAGGCTTTCAAGAGGAGCAGGAGGTGAAGCACTTGCCTTAAAATTCAAGTTAGACTTCACCCTGATTGCATTTATGGAAAACACTATAACGGGGAATGTGTGGTATATATATTCAGGTTCCTGGTTCCATATGACATGATGTAAAGAATTCTTTAGTAACCTAGAGGAGAAGGATCTCCATATCCACATAAAAATTGGGGATGATGGGTGGTACAATACCAAAGGAATTGGTACTGTAACCTTTAAGAGGGAGTTAGGCTCCCATCTTCATTTGAAAGATGTCATGTATGTACTTGGATGAAGAAGAACTTGATCTCTATAGTTGCGTTGGAGGATAATGGCTATGATGCTGTTTTTAGTAAGGGGAAATCCTTTTTGAGACATGTAGCTACCAGGAAAATGAAAAAAATTGGAGTTTTTGTGAAGAACCTACACAAACTTGAGGTGGAAGCTTGCATTTCACTAATTAGCAAGGTAGGAGAAGTGTAGAATTGGGATGTTGGAGAAATTTGGTACAAACACGTGGGAGACTTATACCATAGCGCCTTAAAAATCACGCAGCAAATTACCACCAGTCTCCTAAAATGCACCTTGAACAACATGATGTCTGTAAGGGATGCACATTGGCTAAATATGTCAAATCCACCTTGCAAGGCTGAGATAACATAGTTGGAGTAATATTGGAGTGATTCCACTCTATTGTATGTGGACCATTTTCTACAACCTCTACAACAAAACACAAGCATTATGTTATTTTGTTTATGACTTTCGAAGAAAATGTTGGATTTTCTTCATGCAGAAGAAGGATGAAGTTTTCTCAAAATTTATTGAATTCAAAGCATTGGTTTAAAATGATATTGGTCAGAAATTGAAAGCCTTGAGAAGTGATAATGGAGGAAAATATGTATCTAGCACCTTTAAGTAATTTTGTGTGAAATATGGTATTAGAAGAGAACTGATAACACCTCATAACCTACAACAATTTGGGCTAGTTGAAAGGAAGAACAAAAGAATAGTGGTAGTAGCAAGAGCCATGTTGCATGATCAGGGACTTCCATTACACCTGTTAGCTCTACTACAAACTTCAGCATTTGGAGAACCAAATATCAGCTCGGCCATTTGTTTATGTAGAAAAGGGAGCTCGCAGAAGTCATTTACCTTCCTCTCCTTCAGCTTCTTTATACTCTCTTAGCCCTCCGCTGCATGTGCTTTCCTCCATTTCACCTCTAAATTGTTGTGAAAGACTATATTTCCTCCAGCCCCCGAGCGCACAACTCAAACCATAATGTGATCTTGTCCATATGACCCCGCGCTTTCACTGTCGATCGTCATCCTTCGTTCGTAGCCGTTGATCATCCTGATCCAACGGTCTCCGCCTTTTCCCTTGCATGTTAAACCGCATTCAGTTCCCTGCCATCCGACCGTCTGTCACGTGATCTGACGGCATTTTCTCGTTCCACACCCGCGAGCTGCTCACTCGTTAACCAGCGGGGAAAGCGGTTTGTCACCGGTCCCATCGGCCACGTGTCAACCGATGAATGGGATCGCGCGGCCATGTACAAATACTGTCGCAGCTCCAAAGGCGATGCGATAATACCTCTTACTTCCATTCCCCCATTTCCTCGGTCGTTAAATCCCCCGCATCTTCTGTGTCCGATGACCGTTGGATCTCCCCGCCTGAGATCCAATGGCCCACAATCTCCCTGCTCTCTTACTGCCCGATACCCTCTGCAAATCGATCTCTGCCATTCGTCTACTAGATCCAATGGCAGATATTGGTTCCCATCGTGCCCATGCCTCCGCTATATTGTTCGTGCCATCCTTGATTGTTGCGTGCTACCGAAGGACGAAGGCAATCATCCACCAGCACTCTTCCCATTAGATACTCAACAACTGCATTTAACAAGCAGCATGGCCGAGGAAGAAAAGTACAGAGCTTCAGCAGATAAAGGCATTTATCAGTTATGGAGATTCTTTCAGTCAACACTCCACCTGTTCGAGAAGGACGACAGAGCATTAGAGAATGTCAAATTAATTCATTGAAGCAGCAGATTGTAGCAGAGGCCCAATTTAGACAGTTAATGTGGTTGGTGGTCAATTATGACCCCTCCATGCATAGAACAATAGGATATTTTTGTAATGAAACTCTATATATACCCAGAACACAGTTGTAATTAGGGTTGATGGTTGTAGTTTTGATGTAAGGTTCAACTTCTGGAGACTATAACCACTATGATACCTGCAGTGTCTGGTCTTCATTTTCAGCTAATACAATCTTCTTTTGCTGTTAATTTCCCACTTTCCACTTCTATTCTGTTCTAGGCTATACCTGTTATGCACTTGTCCATGTGCACTTGATATTTAACATTAGAGGGGCTGTCATCTCACCTCTGTCTTGAAATCTAGTATGTATCATTGAATGTGTTATGCAGGTTTCTATTTACTTAGTGCCAGAGAGTTGTCATCCTGTCTATGCATTAGGAAATAGATTTGCAGACCTCTTTACTGGTTGCAGCCGGCCATCACATGGTCTTGTGCATCTGCTGGTGTCGTCAGTTTTCTCCATGTTCACTTAATCCTAAAACTGTGAGTAATTGGTGGTCTAAAGCCTTGTAGTCTGGAGGTGTTCACCCATGTCTGGGGTTAAGCATAGTAGAAGTGGTTATATGGCTTGAATATGCATCATTCCTTCCATTCACCCACCTATTTCCAACATTTTTGTTGAGTTTGGATTGTTTCCAAGGATCTTTGAGATACAACCTAGGAGAGTTTCTTGGGGTGATAAAATTAATTGGCGTCATTACTGGGGAGAGGAGACTAAGGCTCGGCTTCCCTAGGAGAACGACACAGTTCTAGGTTTTGATAATAGACAAGGCTTGGACACATATTCTGATTGTACTCATCTATCTGGTGACTCCACTGGAGGAGGACCAACCTTTGGCGACTCCACATTGTAGTTCTGGCTCAGTTTGTGAGGCATGCTCGAAGAAATCCTCAGAAATCACCAGCTAAACTAGTGCCTGACCCTGAAAAGATCATTAAGCAGAAGAAAATTTCGTAGAAAGGAGCATCAAGATTAGGTAAGCCTTAAAATTTCCATGTATCTATGCTAGTGAGGAAGTCACTTTCAGAGATTCACAAAGCTCCTGTTCATTCATTTCCCTTTCGGATCTTAGTCTAAAGAAGAATCCCATGATGTCCATCGTATTCCTCTGTCTCTGTCATCCTTTTCATTGATCCATACCACTCAGTCTACCAGTATCCTTTCATATAACCTAGTCATGGCAGGTCAGCAAGCCCTCACAAAGATAGAAGGAATCGTTGCTGCTAGGTATGGACCCTTGGTCTTGCCTATTCCGTTAAATGCAGTGCCTGTAGGAGATTATCAAGAATATATGCCTAAGTTTACTGGTACAGAAGGAGTAATAGCTGAAGAGCACCTTGAGGCCTTTTATTGCTATGATGATAACCTAGATATCAATGAAGGGGATGTGTGGATGAGGGTTTTTGTCCAAAGCCTAGATGGGGAGGCTAGAAAATGGTTTAGAGAATTACCCCCTAGGTCTATTGCAGACATTGAGGCCTTAGATGATGTGTTTTTAAAGCATTGGGGGATAATAAAGATCTGCTCCATTATCATACTGAATTTGGGAATTTGCAGAGGGAAGATGGTGAGTTGTTGTCTGATTTCAACAAGAGATTCAACCATATGTACAACAGAATACCATGTGAAATAAAGCCTACCCCTACTTCTGCTATGATTACTTATGCCAATGCCTTTGATTCTTAGTTCTGCCTGCTGTTAAGAGAAATAAGATGTGCTTCTTTGGCTCATATGTAAAATGCAGCTTTTGAAGTAGAAGCAAACATCATTGCTGCAGAAAGACTCGAAGGTGATGCTGAAAGGAGAAGACAAGGAGGTGAACTCTCATCATCCTCAAATTCTAAGATCGATAAATTAGCCAGGATGATAGAGTTATTAACCTCTGAAGTTTCTAGAATAGAAGATAAGCAGTATTATCAAGAAGCAGGAGCTCCTCGTGCCTTTTATCTTCCAAAGTCAAATCCATATAAAGGAGCACCGGAGTAGTTGCAGATTTTGCAAAGAAACAAAGATGCAAACGAAGACAAAAGGGTGAAAACCCTTTTTCAAAATATAGTCATGGAAGAAGAGCAATATGAAGAAGAGGAGGAGGTCCATTTTTTGGAGGATAAGGGTAGTGCCCCTTTCTTAACAAGAGCTGGATTTGAAGAAGAATTATCCAAAGGCACTGCTCGTGAGTTTGTTGTACCTGCAGAAGAACAAGCTCATCAGTAGAAGCAAGTAGCAGCAGGCACCACCATCCTCAAAGAAGCTGAGCCTAAAGCTAGCCCATCCTATAATGACTATGCAAATATGCAAATTAGCCAACCTGCTTTTGTCCCCTGCCCAGTGATCAATATGGGAGAGGAAATCTCCCCATCATCTTTTGTCCCTCTATCTGCTCAAGTGACAATCCCTCACAGTTTCTCACTAGGCACTGAGGCAGACCATAACTCAATGCCCAAGGCTGATAATGATCATCTCAGTCTTGATATTCTGATGCCTTCTCAGGTGGCCTCCATACAGCTTGAAAGGGAAGATTTTTAGATCACAGAGGAAGAGGGTGCACAGTCTTGGGACTCCTCCTTGGATGCGGACTGTTCTAAGAAAAATGAAGGAGCAGATAATGTCTCTCTGTTCCCCGCGCAAGAATACATTGGTTCACTATTCATATTAGTTGTGCAGGCCACAAATGACACAGAGAAGTACACAGCAACCATTATTATTCATCAGGTGTACAAAGGCTCCCATGAGGAACATCCAACGATGAGAGTATACAGAAAGGGGATGAAATTTGATCCATATCTACTAGATAAAGTCAAATGCCCTAAACTCTTTGAGGTAGAGGATCAAATTAACCCAATTTTGCTGATCAATGATGAACCAGTTGAGAGGAGGGGAAACAGTTTTGATGGCCCAACAGATGGCCAGTTTTTGAAGATTTATGTTGTTTAAGGTTCTCAAACCTTAATGATTGTAAGCATTTTCTTTTACAGGTTTTAGTGTAGACTTAATTTGACTCCATGCCCAATGGATACTAGGCAATGTTTTAAAGCTAGTTTTATATGAAGGCATTGGTCTGTAGTTCTTGAGACCTCACAGGGAGGATCTCATCCCTAGAAGGAGCTAGTGTTAGCTCTGCTACAAACTTCAGCATTTGGAGGACCAAATATCAGCTCGGCCATGTGTTTATGCAGAAAAGGGAGCTCGCAACAGTCATTTACCTTCCTCTCCTTCAGCTTCTTCATACTCTCTTAGCCCTCCGCTGCATGTGTTTTCCTCCATTTCACCTCTAAATTGTTGTGAAAGACTATATTTCCTCCAACCCCCGAGCGTGCAACTCAAACCATAATGTGATGTTATACATACGACCCCGTGCTTTCGCTGTCGATTGTCATCCTTAGTTCATAGTCGTTGATCGTCCTGATCCAACTGTCTCTGCCTTTTCCCTCACATGTTAAACCACATTCAGTTCCTCACCATCCGACCGTCCGTCACGTGATCCGACGGCATTCGCTCGTTCCACACCCGCAAGCTGCTCACTTGTTAACCAGCGGGGAAAGCGGTTTGCCGTCGGTCCCATCGGCCACGTGTCGACTGATGAATGGGATCACACGGCCATGTACGAATACCGCCATAGCTCCAAAGGCTGTGCGATAATACCACTTACCGCCATTCACCCATTTCCCTGGCCATTAAATCCCCCGCATCTTCCGCGCCCGATGACCATTTGATTTCCCCACCCGAGATCCAATGGCCCACAATCTCCTCACTCTCTTATTGCCTGATACCCTCTGCAAATCGATCTCTGCCATTCATCTGCTGGATCCAATGGTTGATATTGGTTCCCATCATCCCCATGCCTCCGCTATATTGTTCGTGTCATCCTTGACTTTTCTGTGCTGCCGAAGGATGAAGGCGATCATCCACCAGCACTCTGCACATTAGATCCTCAACAACCGCATTTAACAAGCAGCATGGTCGAGGAAGAAAAGTACAGAGCTTGAGAAGATAAATGCATTTATCAGTTATGGAGTTTCTTTCATTCAACACTCCACCTGTTTGAGAAGGACGACAGAGCATCAGAGAATGTCAAATTAATTCATTGAAGCAGCAGATTGTAACAGAGGCCCATTTTAGACAGCTAATGTTGTTGGTGGTCAATTATGACCCCTCCACGCATAGAACAGTAGGATATTTTTGTAATGAAACTCTATATATACCCATAACACAGATGTAATCAGGGTTGATGGTTGTAGTTTTGATGTAAGGTTCAACTTCTAGAGACTATAACTACTGTGATACCTACAGCGTCTGGTCTTCATTTTCAGCTAATACAAGCTTCTTTTATTGTTAATTGCTCACTTTCCACTTCTATTCTATTCCAAGCTATACCTATTATGCATTTTTTCATGTGTTCTTATATTTATCATTAGAGGGGTTGTCATCCTACCTCTGTGTTGAAATCTAGTATATATGATTGAATGTGTTATGCAAGTTTCTTTTTACTTAGTTCCAGAGAGTTGTCATCATGTCTATGCATTAGGAAATAGATTTGCAGACCTCTTTATTGGTTGCAGCCAACAATCACATGGTCTTGTGCATCTGTTGGTGTGGCCAGTTTTCTCCATGTTCACTTAATCCTCAAACTGTGAGTAATTGGTAATCTAAAGCCTTGTAGTCTGGGGGTGTTCACCCATGTCTAGGGTTAAGCATAGTAGAAGTGGTTATCAAGCTTGAATATGCATCATTCCTTCCATTCATTCACCTATTTCCAACATTTTTGTTGAGTTTGTAATGTTCTCGAGCATCTTTGAGATACAATCTATGGGAGTTTCTTGGGGTGATAACATTAATTGGCGTCGTTGTTAGGGAGAGGAGACTGAAGCTCAGCTTCCCTTGGAGAATGACACAATTCCAGGTTTTGATGATAGACAAGGCCTGGACACATATTCTGGTTGTAATCATCTATCTGGTGACTCCACTGGAGGACGACCAACCTTTGGCGACTCCACATTGTAGTTTTGCCTCAGTTTGTGAGGCATGCTCGAAGAAATCCTCAGAAATCACTAGCTGAACCAGTGCCTGACCCTAAAAAGATCATTAAGCAGAAGAAAATTTCGTAGAAAGGAGCATCAGGATCAGGTAAGCCTTAAAATTCTCATGTATCTCTGCTAGTGAGGAAGTCACTTTCAGAGATTCACAAAGCTCCTGTTCATTCATTTCCCTTTCAGATCTCAATCTAAATAAGCATCCCATGTTGTCCATCATATTCCTCTATCTTTGTCATCCTTTTCATTGATCCATACCACTCAGTCTACCAGTATCCTTTCATATAACCTAGTCATGGCAGGTCAGCAAGCCCTCACAAAGATAGAAAGAATCATTGCTGCTAGGTATGGGCCCTTGGTATTGCCTGTTCCTTTAAATGTCGTGCCTGCAAGAGATTATCAAGAATATATGCCTAAGTTTACTAGTATAGAAGGAGTAACAGCTGAAGAGCACCTTGAGGCCTTTTATTGCTATGATGATAACCTGGATATCAATGAAGGGGATGTGTGGATGAGGGTTTTTGTCCAAAGCCTAGATGGGGAGGCTAGAAAATGGTTTAGAGAATTACCCCCTAGGTCTATTACAGACATTGATGCCTTAGATGATGTGTTTTTAAAGCATTGGGGGGGATAATAAAGATCTTCTCCATTATCATACTGAATTGGGAACTTGCAGAGGGAAGATGGTGAGCTGTTGTCTGATTTCAACAATAGATTCAACCATATGTACAGCAGAATACCATGTGAAATAAAGCCTACCACTTCTTCAGCTATGATTACTTATGCCAATGCCTTTGATTCTTAGTTCTGCCTGTTGTTAAGAGAAAGAAGATGTGCTTCTTTGGCCGATATGCAAAATTCAGCTTTTGAAGTAGAAGAAAACATCATTGCTGCAGAAAGACTCGAACGTGATGCTGAAAGGAGAAGACAGGGAGGTGAACTCTCATCATCCTCAGATTCTAAGATCGATAAATTAGCCAGGATGATAGAGTTACTAGCCTCTGAAGTTTCCATACTAGAAGCTGAGCAGTATTCTAAAGAAGCAGGAGCTCCTGGTGCCTTTTCTCTTCCAAAGTCAAATCCATATAAAGGAGCATCGGAGCAATTGCAGATTTTGCAAAGAAACGAAGATGCAAATGAAGACAAAAGGGTGAAAACCCTTTTTCAGAATATAGTCATGGAAGAAGAGCAATATGAAGAAGAGGAGGAGGTCCATGGTTTCAGGGATAAGGGTAGTGGCCCTTTCTTAACAAGAGTTGGATTTGAAGAAGCATTATCCAAAGGCACTACTCATGAGTTTGTTGTACCTGCAGAACAACAAGCTCATCAGCAAAAGCAAGTAGAAGCAGGCACCACCATCCTCAAAGAAGCTGAGCCTAATGCTAGCCCATCCTCTAATGACTATGCAAATCTGAAAATTAGCCAACCTGCTTTTGTCCCCTGCCTAGTGATCAATAAGGGAGAGGAAAGCTCCCCATCATCTTTTGTCCCTCTGTCTGCTCAAGTGACAATCCCTCATAGTTGCTCACTAGGCACTGAGGCAGACCATAACTCAATGCCCAAGGCTGATACTGATCATCTCAGTCTCGATATTCTGATGCCTGCTCAGGTGGCCTCCATACAGCTTGAAAGGGTAGCTTGTCAGATCATAGAGGAAGAGGGTGCACAATCTTGGGACTCCTCCTTGGATGTGGACTGTTCTAAGAAAAATGAAGGAGTAGATAATGTCTCTGTGTTTCCCGCACAAGAATACATTGGTTCACCATTCATATTAGTTCTGCAAGCCACAAATGACATAGAGAAGTACACAGCAACCATTGTTATTCATCAGGTGTACAAAGGCTCCCATGAAGAACATCCAAGGATGCGAGTATACAGAAAGGGGATCAAATTTGATCCATATCTACCAGATAAATTCAAATGTCCTAAACTCTTTGAGGTAGAGGATCAAATCAACCCAATTTTGCTGATCTATGATGAACTGGTAGAGAGGAGGGGAAATAGTTTTGATGGCCTGACAGATGGCCAGTTTTTGAAGATTTATGTTGTTTAAGGTTCTCAAACCTTAATGATTGTAAGCATTTTCTTTTAGTGGTTTTAGTGTAGACTTAATTTGACTCCATGCCCAATGGATACTAGGCAATGTTTTAAAGCTGGTTTTGTATGAAGGCATTGGTCTGCAGTTCTTGAGACCTCACAGGGAGGATCTCATCCCCAGAAGGAACCAGTGTTAGCTCTACTACAAAATTCAGCATTTGGAGAACCAAATATTAGCTCGACCATGTGTTTATGCAGAAAAGGGAGCTCGCAGCAGTCATTTACCTTCCTCTCCTTCAGCTTCTTCATACTCTCTTAGCCCTCCGCTGCATGTGTTTTCCTCCATTTCACCTCTAAATTGCTGTGAAAACGTATATTTCCTCCAGCCCCCGAGCGTGCAACTCAAACCATAATGTGATCTTGTCCATATGACCCCACGCTTTCACTGTCGATCGTCATCCTTCGTTCGCAGCTGTTGATCGTCTCGATCCAACGGTTTCCGCCTTTACCCTATCACGTTAAACCACGTTCAGTTCCCTGCCATCCGACCAGCTGTCGCATGATCTGACGGCATTCAGTCGTTCCACACGCGCAAGCTTCTCACTTGTTAACCAGCGGGGAAAGTGGTTTGCCGCCAATCCCATCGGCCACGTGTCGACCGATGAATGCGATCATGCAGTCGTGTACGAATACCGTCGTAGCTCCAAAGGCGGTGTGATAATACCGCTTTCCGCCATTCGCCCATTTCTCCGGTCGTTAAATCTCCCGCATATTCCGCGCCCGACGACCGTTGGATCTCCTCGCCCGAGATCCAATGGCCTGCAATCTCCCCGCTCTCTTACCACCCAATACCCTCTGCAAATCGATCTCCATCATTCATCTATTGGATCCAATGGCTGATATTGGCTCCCTTTGTGCCCATGCCTCCGCTATATTGTTCGTGCCATCCTTGACTGTTCCGTGCTGCCGAAGGACGAAGGCGATCATCCACCAGCACTCTGCACATTAGATCCTCAACAAATGCATTTAACAAGCAGCATGGCCAAGGAAGAAAAGTACAGCTCGAGCAGATAAAGGCATTTATCAGTTATGGAGCTTCTTTCAATCAACACTCCACCTGTTCAATAAGGACGGCAGAGCATCAGAGAATGTAAAATTAATTTTTTGAAGCAACAGATTGTAGCAGAGGCCCATTTTAGAGAGTTAATGTGGTTGGTGGTCAATTATGACCCCTCCACGCATAGAACAGCAGGATATTTTTGTAATGAAACTCTATATAGACCCATAACATAGATGTAATCAGTGTTGATGATTGTATTTTTGATGTAAGGTTCAACTTCTGGAGACTATAACTACTGTGATACCTGCAACGTCTAGTCTTCATTTGCAACTAATACAAGCTTCTTTTGCTATTAATTTCTCACTTTCCACTTCTATTTTGTTCCAGGCTGTACTAGTTATGCATTTGTTCATGTGCTCTTGATATTTAGCATTAGAGGGGCTGCCATCCCACCTCTTTGTTGAAATCTTGTATGTATCATTGAATGTGTTATGCAGGTTTCTATTTACTTAGTGCCAGAGAGCTGTCATCCTGTCTGTGCATTAGGAAATAGATTTGCAGACCTCTTTATTGGTCGCAGCTGGTCATCACATGGTCTTGTGCATCTGTTGGTGTGGTCAGTTTTCTCCATGTTCACTTAGTCCTCAAACTATGAGTAATTTGTGTTCTAAAGCCTTGTAGTCTGGGGGTGTTCACCCATGTCTGGGGTTAAGCATAGTAAAAGTGGTTATCTAGTTTGAAAATGCATCATTCCTTCCATTCATCCACCTATTTCCAATATTTTTGTTGAGTTTGTAATGTTCCTGAGCATCTCTGAGATACAACCTAGGAGAGTTTCTTGGGGTGATAACAACACCTATGGGAATAAGCATGCAACAATGCAATCTATTTGTAGAACCAAAGTCCTCATAAAATACTTGGTATGATCACACCCGAAATTTTTGATTGGAGGAAGCGAACTTTATATCACTTTAGATTTTTTAGAGCTATTGTGTATTGTCTTGTCTCCAAGGATATCAAGAATAAAATTGAGCCTGCAACTGAGATGGGAGTCTTTATAGGATACATAGAGACACCACATAACTATAAGGTGTATTTGTCATCACCCAGGGTGATAGTAATGAGGAGAGATGTCAAATTTGATGAGGAGAAGGCTATGAGATGCTCTCTAGAGTGAGAGTTGAGTATCCCATCATAGGAGGAGCTTATAGTTCCTAAGGAGGAGCCTCATGTAGAGCTTTAGGAGGTTTTGGAGCAGACACGTGCAGAGTAGTAGAAAGGAGGTCGAGTGGATGCACCCACTCAACCATAATCTTTTTTAAAGGGGAGGAAGAGAGCCAAAGAACCTAGCATATTGGTACAAGATGCAGAGGAGCATGTGGGAGCTCCTTCCTCTTAGCACAGGAAGAGGAGGTCACCAGATAGATATATTGGGTATATGGCTCTGATTATAGAGCTCATTGAATCAAAGCCTCCTTCCTTTGTGGAAGCAATTTCTCAACCAGTGTGGGTTGATGCCATGGTGGAGGAGTATGACTCCATCATGAAGAATAATGTATGGGAGGTGGTGCCAAGGCCAACGAAAAAGTTAGTAGTTGGTTCAAGATGGATGTACAAAGTGAACCATGCAGCTGTGGAGAGCATATAGAAGTACAAGGCTAGATTTCTGGCCAAAGACTTCTCTCAGGTAAAGGGAGTGGACTATGAGGAAATATTTACACCAGTGGAAAGATATTCCTCGATCCTAACCATTATTGCATTAGCTACAAATATGGGGTGGAAGATCCACTAGATCAATTTGAATACCACCTTTCTAAATGGTGTTGGTGAGGAAGAAATTTACATAGTGGCCTAGAGAAAAGTTTAAGGATGAAAATTTATTTTAAGGTTTATAATTCTTGGCGAATCTCAATAGTGTCTAATATGAAAACTATAAAATGTTTGTTGATATATTTATAAAACTATCCAAATTTCTAATTATTTTATAGGTGGATTCCATATAATTTTGGTGATTTTTAGGGTAAAATTTTTTTTATACTATAAAATTTGGGCGAATAATTTTTAGAAGAAATGGAAATTGGCAAATCTTTTTTTTGGAAAACTCATGGAAAATTAACCCGCTTACAAATATTAGCCCCTAAAATTTTCCATGGAGCGGCCAAAGGGATTTGAGACATATGACTGGGAGACGTGTGTAGACTCAAAAGATCCCTGTATGGTGCCAAACAAGCACCTTGAGCATGGTACACTCAAATTTATACATGTATTAGTTGATTGGGATTCACCAAAAATGAAGTAGATGCCAACCTCTATGAAATTGTGTTATATGTCAAGTTCCCTATCTTGGTATTGTATGTTGATGACTTGATACTTAGAGGAGATGAGTAGTGATTCGGAGATGAAGGACATGGGATTGATACATTACTTCCTTGGGCTTGAAGTATGGTAGGGTGATGGTGAGATGTTTGTGAGTCAGGGAAAGTACGCCTCTGAATACTTTAGAGATTTTACATGGAGAAATGCAAGCCTATGGACACACCTCTAGCTACAAACTGGAGGAAGGAGAGTGCTTCTTTAGGAGAGGAAATAGATGCTACCATCTACAAATAGCTTGTGGGATCCTTGATGTATCTGGTGAACACAAGGCCTGACATATGTTATGCAGCTAATTAGTTGAGTCAAGCCATGGTTAAGCCCACCAAGCTTTATTGGAAGGTGAAAAATCATGTGTTGAGGTACCTCAGAGGCACAACTAAGAATGGGGTATGGTAGAGGAGGACAAAGGGAGTGAAGCTCCAAGGCTTCACTGATGCAGATTAGGCAGGGAGTCCATCAGACAAGAAAAGTACTTCGGGTGCTATCTTCAGTGTTGGGTCTGCAACTATTTCCTGGTATAGTAGGAAACAGAGGTATGTGGCACTCAACTCAACAGAGGTTGAATACATGGCTACAAGTCAAGAAGCATGTGAGGCCATGTGGATGAGGAAAATACTTGTGGGTCTTTTCAGTCAATAGATGGATTTGACAATGATTTATTGTGATAATCAGAGTTGTATCAAACTCTTTGAGAATCCAGTATTTCATGACAGGTCCAAGCACATTGATATCATGTACCATCACTTGCAGAATTGTGTGCAGAGGAGAATTATGATGTTACAGTACATTCCAACTGAGAAGTGGGATGCAAATATATTGAAAAAGGCATTGTCAAGAGGAAAATTCAAATTCCACAGGTGCAAGATATGGGTGGTTCAAAATCCCTTTCTTACTAAGAGGGAGTGTTAGAAAATGTAGCAAGAAAGGCTAAATTTGACTTGTTCCTTAGTCAAATTTAGTAATTCGATTTTCCAAATCAACAAGATGACTTGGATGGAAGTTAACTTGTGTGACATGGCCTTGTCTACTTGTTTACTCAGTAAATTCTAGTTATAGGCTAGAAGTAGAGTTATGCATGTAGTGTTGCTAAAATTTAGCAATCTAATTCAATTATTTTTAGTTTGATTGAGTTAACTGAGCTGAAGCAACTAGTTGAGTCAGTTGAGTAGTAGAATTGTTGTTAACTCAATGATCTCTCGGTTAAACTAGTCAATAAGATAAAAATAACCCAGACATGCATGGAATTTTAATTGCCAAACTAAAGTGGAGGAAAAGGAACATTGTAATTATTAATTTACACTAGTTGAGTGTACGTGTTGGGCATTGAGGAAGACAATCAATTACTTGGGATTTTCACAAGGGAACAGTGAATTCCCTTATTATTTAGAAGTTAATTTCCTCGGGAATAGTGCAAGGAAATAGGAGAAAGATGGGGCTTTGAATTGAATAATTGTTTTCCAAAGAAGGACAATCAATAGGAGAACATGTTTACAGTGAAGGGTGTGCTTTAGGATTGAAGCAAGACATTGTTTCTCACTCTGATATTATTAATGAAACAAGTGGAAGGGTTTTTCCTTGTTGGGTTTCCCTATAAAGAATTGTTTTTTGTGTTTTTTTGTGGTTGCATGTCATTGCGTGTGTTTCTAAATTGTGATTTCCATTTCGCAAAATAGTAGAGGAAATTTGTAATCTCTTGTTCTCAATTCAAATACATCAGTATTAGCAAATTTATATTAATTTTACACTCTTAACATGTTGTAGGGTACAAATATCTCAACGATGGGAGGCTAAAAATGTTCCCAACACTCCCATTTCTTCTAAGACCACTCTCTTGGCCTTTATGATTCTCACCCAAAATAAAGAAACATTTGGCCAAGTGTATAGACCTTACCCTTACCTCAGATTTGATCATTGGGGCCGATGGATTACGATTGGTGTCTATAAACACAACATGGTTCCACTAAGGTGTGGTTTCACAAGTGTCCACTAGGTGTTGGACCTGCTAACATGTAAACAAAGTCATGTTCTCCTACTTCCTCTCCACCTTAAAAACATAGCGTATATGGGCTAAAAACAAACCTATACTAGGTTCATAAAGAATAACTACAACTGTTATGCGCCCACCTTCCTATAGTTTTAAGGAGACTCATGGCCCAATTCCTGATACCTAAATTCTTAGTTTTGACATAATAACTAGTGTAGGGATTGGTTAAACTACGTATACCCATAAATTTGGAAATCAACTGATTGAATATGAACACATAATTGCACATTCACCATGCACATAATAATGAATAGCATATCCTAGGCACACTTTAAAATTCATGTGCATACATGACACCGTTCTAATCACAAGGACACAGTGAGTGTCAAAACTCAGACGTTCATTACATTTCCAAACACGCAAGATATTGCACCATTCACAATGTAACAAGATTCATCACACTCCATAAGGAAATACAGACAAGAAATGTACACTTATCAATCTGTGTGTTTAATGATGACTGAAAAATGAAGGAAGGACTTCAACTCTCCACCCATTTGTAAGCTAGCCACATTGCAATCTTTCTTGTAGCTGATTACCTTGAGATAGATCCAAAGTCTAAGGGGATGCATACTAAGGGAAATTTGAACTCGAGGCTTAATCACATAACCAGGAGAAGGAGTCCATAATTTAGTTAGTTTATCAACTACTCAAAAATAGTAAGCACCAAAGTGACTCACCGACCAAATTCAATGACAAACAAATTGTCTCTAATCATATCAAACAAAGATTGTAGGGACATAAGTGGAACTAATGTCCAGGCAATATTTCAAGGAAAAGTTATCATATTCTTCGGAGTCGGATACCCCCACAAAACGAGGATCCCAACAAATCATTGTCTTTATATAAGATAATGTGAATGGTAAGTGAAAAAACAACCTTGGTATAGGTGCGAGACAATAGTAGTCTGCAAGTTGGCAGACTTAGGGTACAGTGTGAGAGTTAGTTTTGCAGTGGTTAGATAATATTTTCTTAAATTGATATGTTTTTGTCTTAATTGTTAATTGTCTTCAATGAGTTTCATATTAAGTGAGCATTGTCTTAAATATAAAGTTTTTTATTAAAATAATTGTCTTAAAGTGTTTTTGTCTTAAATATAAAGTTTTGTCTTAAAAAAATTTTGTCTCAAATTGTTTTTGTCTTAAATATAAAGTTTTGTCTTAAAATATTTTTGTCTTAAACTGTTTTGTCTTAAAATACTTTTGTCTCAAACTTTTTTTGTCTTAAATTTAAAGTTTTGTCTTAAAAGTTGCATTAAAGACAACTCCGAAAACAATTAATCATTTTTGTGCCCAAAACCTAGACTATTCTCTAGAAACTAGAAAATTAGATTAATAAGAAAAACTTAATTCATTATGTGAAACTTAACTCATTGTGTAGAACTATTTATTTTATTTATTGAAAAATAAATACATCACTAGTAAAAAAAATATTATGAAAAAAAAATCAATTAAATAACATAAACTGAATCGCAACTATCCTTCTTACCTGTTATATAATTATTTGATATTTTTGCTTATTCCCATAAAGGCATGGCCGAGAACTATTTGAAAACCCATTTAAAAAAATAGTACCCAATGCACTCTGTGTGTTGTTCTTGGAAAATTTGATAAATTTAACTTGAAGATTGTTATATACAAAGGTGCATAAATAGTAGTTAATGGGCTATTTTTACACATTTGAATTTATTAATAATAAAAGATGAAAACAAAGTTGAAAACTTGAAAAACATCATAATAACACATTATTGGATCATCTTTATGTAAAGTCATATTCACATTTTCCATATTGTGGAATTTGAGAACAGCTTAAGAGCTCTCCAGACGTTTTTTTCAATTGAAAGAAAACAACGGCAAGGTCACAAGCAAATCTGAAGTTGCGCGTTCCTCCAATCACCGCATACTGTTGTTGATGGAACCTGTCGGTAATGTGCTGCTGGTGTACTCCGTATTCTAAAAATGAGCGTGAAAACAATGAATAAATAAATACTGGTAATTAGATTTGTATTTAATTATTTTATGTGTTGTGGTAATTAGATTTGTATTTAATTATTTTATGTGTTGTTGAATTGAGGCTTCTGTAATCCATAATAGCTATAAGTAGAATTTTTGGGTAAATCACATAAAGAGAGAAATTTGTTGACGTGTTTAGAACCAACCAGTGTGGCTCATCGTCAAGACAAGTTGAAGAAACGGATCCAAATTTGTATTTAATTATTTTATGTGTGTTTGTGATAGCGAGCTAAACCCGCCAAACCCAGAATCACACAAAACCGATCCGTATAGCATATCTAATACCTGGCAAAATCACACTCAATATATGCCCTTGAAACGTAATCAACATTGACATTCACAATTGCCACCAGCGCATATGGGATTATTAATCTTCAAGGTTTATTCAACATACAGTTTCTCTGTTCAAAAGTCGACTTTTCCTTTATTTAAAAAATAAAGACCATATAAGCTGAAACCCATACCTGACCTTTTCTCACTTCTGTGCTTCAGGTCGAACAATGTAGTCGGCCTCAATTTTAACAAATCGCCTTCAATTATTGTGGCACCTCTACGGTTTCATACGATTTTAAGAATCCTCAACAAACCAGAAATTAAAACCTTCAATTACTTACCTTCTCCGCCATTTACAATGCTTTGATACCAAAAATGATAGCGAGCTAAACCCGCCAAACGCAGAATCACACAAAACCGATGCGTATAGCATATCTCAACATCTTAATACCTGGCAAAATCACACTCAATATATGCCCTTGAAACGTAATCAACATTGACATTCACAATTGCCTGATGCAGCCCAGGCCACTCCCAGGCCACTTCTACCAAGATCTTTTATAACCCATGCGTACCCACTTCAATACAAACAAATTCCAAATGTTTTGGGCAAGATTCAATACGCCCTTACCTTTAAACCAGGCTACTTAACTCACAGCGCTAAGGAACCCATACTTTCTTACCTACGGTGTTCTGCACTGTGTTGGAATATTAATTCCAACTACACAGCGCAACGCAGTTTCGGAAAACCACCGTGGTCTCCCCGCACCACCATTCGGCGAAGGCGGTTTCCGTAGCAGGGGCTCCGAACACCTTCACACTCCGCCACGCGTCCCATGTACGAGCACCGAAAAACCACTTTCCCCGGACGGTAAAAGTCGTGTGGTTTGCGGAAGAGTGGTGTGCGAATTGTGTTGGATCGGGTCTGCAGGCTCAGATCTCCGAGAAGCTACGCAGACTTTATCGACTGGGCCCGATGCACTGTGGTGGCGACACGTGGCACCGGCCCGCGTCAAATCAATTTTTTTTTGTCGTTTTCTTTGGTTGACCGCCGTAGGTGAAAAGTCATGTTTTAATGTTCTTACGTGAATTAGGTGGCCCCTTTTAATATGGTTATGGGCGCACGCCTTTTATATATGTTTTTACGTAGTGTTTTGTTGGAGGCCATTTAATATGGTTATGGGCCATTTTTATATATGTTTATATATGGCTATGTAAGCCTAAGTGTAAAATGTGTGTTATGTAGTTTTTTTTGAGTGTAGTGTGACTGCGCACGATATGTGCTGTAGTTTTTTTTTGTATGTAATTGTGTCTGCGCGCAGGAGGTTTATAGAGAACAGGGAAAACATGTAGTGAGCCTGCACGCTGGAAATATATGAGAAAACAGGGAAAAGAATGGAAAGCCTGCGCGTGTATTGTCCAGAGAACAGTGAGAAGAACACTGTGTGTGCCTGCGTGGTAGTTGCATGAAGAACAGGCAAATGAACGCACAGCAGTGCGGGGAACAGAGGCATGTAATGTTTGTTTGCCATTGTAAAATACATGAATTGTATGAAGCTGTTTTGTAACGCCCACAGCAGTGGAAAACCAGAACTGAAGGAGACAAAGTTTCTCCAGTGAATCCCTCTCTGTGCAGAGGATGAAATGTATATCAGTTTTTTTTTTGTTATTTAAATCAATAGAAACTGTTTTATGGCTGTTGTAATGGACTGTTGTGAGTCATTTTGTTTTTAATAGCTTCGCTGTGCAAAGGTCCTGGAACAAAGGAAACAGAGCATTGTCTCTGTGGTGAATATTTTGTTGGTTTTGGTATTTCTCCATTTAAAAATTCCCAACAGTGGTATCAGAGCCGGTCCAGGCTCTTTGATGGTGACAGAGCTAGTCCAGGCTCTTTGAAGACTCAAAGAAGCTGAAGGAAGGTGTGGTTGCAACAGTCAAACTTCTCCAGCAGTGTGAAGACTCAGCGAAAAGAGTTAAGGTATTTTTCAAAGCTTTCCTTTGTGTTACTGTTAAAAGAACAGTCAGTGATTTAAAAGAAAACACAGTCAAGTATTTAAAGCCTAGATAAGAATGGCAAGGTCAAAGAAGAAAGCCTCCAGGGCTGTTAAAAATGTGTCTCCCTCCTCTACTAAACTAGAAGGGAATCTATTTGAAAGCATTGTATTTGAGGTTCCAAAGTTTGATGGAAACTTTGATGTATGGGAAATAATGATGAGGGCTTTCCTAATGTCTGAGGGGATTGAAGTCTGGGAGTCAGTGATTGATGACAGCAAAATGGATAAAGAATCCATGGAGTATGATGCACAAGCAGCAAAGACTATCTTGAATGGACTCCCTGATTCTGTGAAGAGGAATCTAGGAAAATATACATCAGCAAAGGATATATGGGACAGACTGCATGACCTTCATGCAAAGGGAGCACTGACCATGACAATGAGTCAAGAAGAACCCATCATAGAAGCTGAAAATGAAAAGCTTGACCTCATCAAGCTTCAAGTAAAAGAAAGGGATGAAGAGCTTGCCAAGCTCAAGAAGGAGCTTGATCAATGCAAGAGGAAACATTATGAAGAAGTCATATCCATGACAAATCAGCTGAATGAAGCAAGGAAGCAGGCAGATGCCTTGTCAAGTCAACTTGAACAAAGGCACATGAGGGTGAACAAACTTGTGGAAGAGATTGGACAATATAAGGTAGAGGTATCCTCCCTTAAGTCCGAACTACAAGAAGCCAGGAAGCAGGCACAAGGAGCTGAAAAGAAAATGAAGAGCAGTCAAGCAAATGATGAAGAAGTCTCCAAAATGAAGACAGAGATTATCTCCTTCAAAGTAGTAGCAGCTGAAGCTACTCATAGCAAGGAAGAAACTGAGGGACAACTAGCAAAGAAAAATAATGAATGTGAAAAGTTAGAAGAAGAGATTGTCCTCCTCAGGAAGAAGGTTGAAGGGATGAACAAGATCATGAAGAGCTCTCAAGCATTGGATGACATGCTTAGCTATCATAGATCTCCATATGATAAATCAGGACTTGGGTATGTAGGTGAACCCTCAAACAAGCATGAGGATGCTTTAAGCAAAGGAGATGTGAAGAAGCCAGAAAGAGATGGTGATGCTCCTAGTTCCAGCAAAGGCAAGGAGAAAAATGAAGGCAGCAATAGAAGAAATCCAACTCCAAGAAGAAATGTAGCTGATGGCAAAAATGCAAGAGGCAATGGTGATCATCAAAGGATCTCAAGGCAGCAAGGCTTCAGAAGCACATCAATGAAACCTCCGTCTCCCAGGTACCAAAGTTCATTTTATGGTTATTGTTATGCTTGCTCAAACTTTGGTCATATGGCAAAAGACTGTAGAGCATTTCATGGAGATAGATGTTGTGGTCCCCGACAATCTCCAAGAAATAATTTCACAAGAAGAAATCATGAATTCTTATTCATGAATGAAGTTGAATGCTTCAAGTGTCATAACATTGGGCATATGGCACGTGACTGTAACTTGACATGGGCTCTTACACAAGCTAGACCCATGCAAAAGAAGAAAGTTACACAAGAATGGAGAAGAAAAGAAATACAGTGTGAAAGTCCCTTAAGCAACGCAGCTGATCTAAATTTGTTTTGAGAAGAGTCTGCCAAAAGAAGACAAGCATACATTAAAGGGGAGCTTGAATTTTTTTTTGTTTGTTGAACTGTATTAACAGTCATTTGCTGATGGAGGATGTATTGCAACGCAGCAGTTGCAAATGAAATCTTTGTTAATCCCTCTGAAAGGTAATATGCAGTAGTGATGAAATCAGCAATGTTTTTACTTTGTTTTTATGCAATATGCACAGAAATGCATAAAGAAGAAAAGGAGGCAGCACTCAAATGTAAAGTGCAGCAACGCAATAAGAAGTGTGCAAAGCATGGAGACCCTCACAGCAGTGGGAAGATAAAACACAAAACAGCAGTTTGGAAATTTTTGTGGTGCACATGCATTGAAATGCATAGTAATGGAATGTAGTTTTCCTTCTATGTAAAGTGAGAAAATATACTCACAGGGACAGCAGATTTTTAATGCACATGGGATGAATGAGAATGTGTATGGCAGCAGAAAATTGAAAGGGATTGCACAGCAGTGCATTGTGTAAAAGAAAATGAATGAAGTTGAAAATTGTGTGAAGCAAGGGTGCATAAGAAAAGGGAGCAGCCCGTGTTAATTTTTTTTTCTCTTGGAGAATGAAGTGCCAAGTGTATGTGCACACAGTAGTGCAAATTGCAGCAGCAACACAACAGCAAGTGTATGGACAGCAGCAGCTTGAAGAAAAGTTTTCCCATCATGAAGAAGAAGAAGTATACAGCAAGGCAAATAAGAAAATGCAGCAGCATGAAGCTTTGTTGAAGAAATGTGTTTTTACACAGCAATGCAAATGTGGAAAATGCAGCAGCAAGAAGTTATGGACAGCAGCACAGGTAAAAGAATTTTTTTTACAGCAGTAAATGTAAGTGCAGTGAGTGTGTTGTTTGCATATGAAATGCAAGTAAGACACAGCAAAAGTATGATTGTAATTAATGAAGGGGAGCACGCAGCAGCGCGAAGAAAAGCTTTCCCATGGTGAAGAAGGGAAGCACGCATTAGTGCACAAGTAAAGAATTCTCACACAACAGTGTGAATGTGAGAAAGGAAAGGCATAGCAACGCACATGTGATTTTTTTATTGACGCACAGCAATGCAGAGTTTGTAAAGAAATGTAAGAGCAGTGCAGGTGTAGACGCAGTAGCGTGGAGCAGACACAACAGTGTGGGGTAGATGCAGCAAAGAAGATGGCACAACAGTGTAGCAGAGAATATGCAGCAGCATAAAAGAACATTGTAATGAACTTGCACACACAGCAGTGCAATGATTGTTTGTTTTGGAACTGCATTTGAAGCAGTCATTTGGTGAAACCCTCTGTTAAAGAGGAAGGTGCTTTTCAGCACATTGTCAAGGTAAAACCCTCTATCAAGAGGATGATGCTTTTCAGCATAGTCATTAGTGATTCCCTCTGTTGAGAGGAAGATGCTTTTTAGCATTGTTTGGTAAATCCCTCTGTTAAGAGGAAGATGTTTTTATAACAGGTGAATCCCTCTATCATGAGGAAGGTGCTCTTCAGCACATTGTAATGGTGAATCCCTCTGTCATGAGGAAGGTGCTCTTAAGCACAGTTTCAGGTTAATCCCTCTATTAAGAGGAAGACAACTTTGTTGTGTGTAGAACTGCATCAGAAGCAGTTGGTGAATCCCTCTATGTGAGGAAGATGTTATTGCAACAGCAGCTGAGGAATCCCTCTACGAGAGGAAGTGCTTGGGTATGTCTGAATGCCCAGCAGTTGAAATTAAAGGGGAGTGTTGGAATATTAATTCCAACTGCACAGCGCAACGCAGTTTCGGAAAACCACCGTGGTCTCCCCGCACCACCATTCGGCGAAGGCGGTTTCCGTAGCAGGGGCTCCGAACACCTTCACACTCCGCCACGCGTCCCATGTACGAGCACCGAAAAACCACTTTCCCCGGACGGTAAAAGTCGTGTGGTTTGCGGAAGAGTGGTGTGTGAATTGTGTTGGATCGGGTCTGCAGGCTCAGATCTCCGAGAAGCTACGCAGACTTTATCGACTGGGCCCGATGCACTGTGGTGGCGACACGTGGCACCGGCCCGCGTCAAATCAATTTTTTTTTTGTCGTTTTCTTTGGTTGACCGCCGTAGGTGAAAAGTCATGTTTTAATGTTCTTACGTGAATTAGGTGGCCCCTTTTAATATGGTTATGGGCGCACGCCTTTTATATATGTTTTTACGTAGTGTTTTGTTGGAGGCCATTTAATATGGTTATGGGCCATTTTTATATATGTTTATATATGGCTATGTAAGCCTAAGTGTAAAATGTGTGTTATGTAGTTTTTTTTTAGTGTAGTGTGACTGCGCACGATATGTGCTGTAGTTTTTTTTTGTATGTAATTGTGTCTGCGCGCAGGAGGTTTATAGAGAACAGGGAAAACATGTAGTGAGCCTGCACGCTGGAAATATATGAGAAAACAGGGAAAAGAATGGAAAGCCTGCGCGTGTATTGTCCAGAGAACAGTGAGAAGAACACTGTGTGTGCCTGCGTGGTAGTTGCATGAAGAACAGGCAAATGAACGCACAGCAGTGCGGGGAACAGAGGCATGTAATGTTTGTTTGCCATTGTAAAATACATGAATTGTATGAAGCTGTTTTGTAACGCCCACAGCAGTGGAAAACCAGAACTGAAGGAGACAAAGTTTCTCCAGTGAATCCCTCTCTGTGCAGAGGATGAAATGTATATCAGTTTTTTTTTTGTTATTTAAATCAATAGAAACTGTTTTATGGCTGTTGTAATGGACTGTTGTGAGTCATTTTGTTTTTAATAGCTTCGCTGTGCAAAGGTCCTGGAACAAAGGAAACAGAGCATTGTCTCTGTGGTGAATATTTTGTTGGTTTTGGTATTTCTCCATTTAAAAATTCCCAACACACTGCAGACAATTCTTAAAGAAACATACAATGGAGGACACACACAATACATATGTATGTTCATGTTATATACGCCCACAGCTTATTCTCCCTTCTGCTTTGATATCGGCGTCAGTACATAGGCTGGACGTTACCTTGGCAAAGACTCATATATTATGGACCGAAGCTATATGTATTCCATGCTCTGTAATTGTGTATGGTTTTCTCACCTTCGAATGTGGCTCTTGAAAAATGAGTTTCTCCCTCCTCTATTATGTCACTCGAATAACTTTCCATAAGGTATAAAATTTCCAACGCAATTTACTTACCTTCCTCTGCAGCAATTGAATGTTTCAAAGCATCCTGTGCCGAAATGACGATAGACACTGAGTTCATAACGACTTTCTCATTTACTGATGCCAAGTCGCCTGCTCCAACGTTTCGATCACGTCACCACGTACAGAACGCGAAAGACCAAAGGTTCGAACGGCTGAAACAGTGGAATTTTGATCAGCTTTATCGTATGCTTTGGATTTTATCTCAATTTGTTGAGACCGTTTGTCCTCGGCGTACAATCAGATGCAATGTTGACACAAGACTGAGAACCATAACGTCAAAACGCAAAGGCGTGAAAGTATAGAGGAAACGGCGCTATAAAATTCAGAACGATTGAATTTTGATAATGAAATTTATGCAGCCTTCGCACACGTAGCCAGTTCCGCCATTCAGCGATCCACCACCGCATGACATACAGGTTGTAAGTTATGTTAAATCGCTCCCAATTATGGAATCATAGTAGCCAATTCAAAAGGGTTCCCCACCACGATGATTTATAAGCCGAGATGCTTTATAATCCGAGCACACAAGCAGCTCGCAATTTCAACATTATATAACTGCATATATAAATCAGGCATATATGTGCGCCATATAAAATCAAGCTTGAAAAGGAGCGCAGAACCCTATGGAGAATCAAGCCAGTCTATACATCAAGCGAAAAGAAAACCGACTCATCATTATACACAGTCAATGCGTATGGAAAATAAGCCATTATCCCTTTATGCAAATTCAATGTTACCAAACATCAATTTCGTCAATCATGTATATGTCTTCATGAGTTCGATTTTCCAATTTGACATGCCGGAATCACACATTTACTGTACTGTTCAATGCTATTCGAAACATATCAAATTTAAATTGAATTCTAACAGAATTTCAACATAACTCTGCACAACTCTATATTCAGTTCCTCATATTAACCAATCGATCTCCAACAGAAATCTTTCCTTAGAATGGCGCCCTTTGCAAACAGATATTTTAATACCATTTACCCTTGATGATTAGCATAACAGTTTTCACATAAATAAATGTGATTTCAAGCCCATCCATCGTTAATTTGACAACGTTACGAACAAAATACAATTTCTAAATCACCCAATATATATAAACTGGAATAAAACAATGACTTACAACTTTTTACTGGCCAGATGTTTCAATGCCATGGCCCTTTACAATTTCTGAAGGCTTACAGCCTTGCTGATCAAGCCTGTTCTCAATCAACCTCTCTCACAATCTCTCACAATCTCTCCTGTCTTTTTTCCTCAAAAAGGCTTCTCTAATTATACAATTAAAAAAAAAAAATTTAATTAAATGCTCAATCCCTTCAATTCCTCCTATTTTATTAAAAATAACAAATTAATTAACAAAATATTAAAAATTGTCACACCCCCCTTTAATCACATATTTACAATGAAAAAAATGGTCTTGATGCTCCTGCATCAGACTCCCAACGTTAAAATAAACATGATCGCCTGATCATGTGTTGGATCCCATATCTTGTGTTGTAACTTTCCACTTGCTGCACTTTCACAATCTATCTCTATTTCCATTTTGCTGCTGCTTCTGCTGCTTCTCTTCCTTGCTACTGCTGGTTTCTTCCGGGATTCTTTTGTCATCAGTCTTCTGATACTTTCAATCTCTCGATCTAATAAATCTGCAGGCTGTTGATTTCTTGCTGTCTGCTGAGCTAAGACGGGTTGCTCAGTTTTTACTTTCTCTATCTCTACTCTCACTTGTTGTCTTCTTACTTCTTTGCTTGTTTTTATTCAGTCTTCACTGCCACCCAATCATCCATGCCCTCTTGTTTTCTAGAACAGAAAACTTCTTCTTCCTTCATTTGACTTCTCAATTGAGTCAAATGTTCTGCAACAATACCTGCATTCACAAAACACTTGTTAGAATAAAAATCAGAAGGCATCAGTGCCTTGTCATCCTTTGCCAGCACTTCAGTATGCTGTTCTGAATTCTCCTCCACTATCAGCACATCACTATGTTGATTCTCTTTGCCCAAAGAATCCTCTGAAGAATTCTCAAGACTGTCAACCAGTCTTTCTCCCACATCATACTCCGAATTTTTCAACAAATATTCTAGCAATGCAATTTCCCTGTAGCATTGCTGAAGCATAACATCACCATCACTTACAGTCCCTGCATTCATACACAACTTGTCAGTTTGAAAACTACAAGTCTCAACAGCTTTATTCGTTGGTTCATATACCAGCTCTTCCAGATAATCATCTTCTTCATTCACATGAACTTCCTCTTCAACAAAACCTGTAACCACATCACAACTGTCAGCTATAAAAACACAAGAGTTCACATTATCCAGCTGATCTGGATCTGCCCAATAGTTCAAGAAATCATCAATGATCTCCTCCTCTGTTTCATCAATGGAAACCTCCTCTTCCAACTCAGCTACTCTGAGTTCTTCACGTCTCAATTGTACATCCATCATCTGCTCGAGCTTTCTCAGCTCTTCTGTTAACTGCATGTTTATCTGTCGATCTCTTTTCTGTTGTAGCCTCTGCCACTTCACTTTCTTTCCCTTCAGTGGAAAGATCCATCCTCTATTCTGGTTTTCCTGCTCTTGCAGCCATTCCTCTAGTACCTGCAATTGCACTTTCATTACTGCAATCTCTCTTTCTCTGACTTCTGCAGTCATCTCATCGCTGTGGCATTCCTCTGAACCTCTTCTTTGATCCTCCATGATCACTTTCTCCATGAGTTGTTCACTCACTATGAGTTGTACTAGCCTCTACGACAGCAATCTCTTCTGCTGCCACTTACCTCACCAAGCCCTCCTCACTCAGTCTTTTGGTAAGTACTTGGTTCACTGCCTCTGGAACCTTTCGAGCACTCTCTCTGCTCTCTTCAGGCTATCTCTTCAACTCACCTTCTTCTTCAGGACACTACAATTGTCCTCCTTATTCAGCCTTTAGCTGAATGTCAGGTTCAATGCCATCGTCTTTTCTGCAACCATAAACTCTCATCACAAATTTCAAATCAGAAAAAAAAATCATTTCACCTCTTAAGATCTTGCACGATCTTATCTCCATTTACTTCTGTCATCCTGTTCACTGCATTTGTGTAGCTTGCATATCAAATTTAAAACTCTGATCTTCCTCATCATACAGGCAAAAATATATTTCAATTCTCATTCAGAAAATAAATATTTCAATAGAGCATTCCGGCTCTGATACCAAAAATGCAGCCCAGGCCACTTCTACCAGGATCTTTTATAACCCATGCATATGTACTTCAATACAAACAAATTCCAAATGTTTTGGGCAAGATTCAATACGCCCTTACCTTTAAACCAGGCTACTTAACTCACAGTGCTAAGGAACCCATACTTTCTTACCTACGGTGTTCTTCAGGCAATTCTTAAAGAAACATACAATGGAGGACACACACAATACATATGTATGTTCATGTTATATACGCCCACAGCTTATTCTCCCTTCTGCTTTGATATCAGCGTCAGTACATAGGCTGGACGTTACCTTGGCAAAGACTCATATATTATGGACCGAAGCTATATGTATTCCATGCTCTGTAATTGTGTATGGTTTTCTCACCTTCGAATGTGGCTCTTGAAAAATGAGTTTCTCCCTCCTCTATTCTGTCACTCGAATAACTTTCCATAAGGTATAAATTTCCAACGCAATTTACTTACCTTCCTCTGCAGCAATTGAATATTTCAAAGCATCCTGTGTCGAAATGACGATAGACACTGAGTTCATAACGACTTTCTCATTTACTGATGCCAAGTCGCCTGCTCCAACGTTTCGATCACGTCACCATGTATAGAACGCGAAAGACCAAAGGTTCGAACGGCTGAAACAGTGGAATTTTGATCAGCTTTATCGTATGCTTTGGATTTTATCTCAATTTTCTGAGACCGTTTGTCCTCGGCGTACAATCGGATGCAATGTTGACACAAGACTGAGAACCATAACGTCAAAACGCAAAGGCGTGAAAGTATAGAGGAAACGGCGCTATAAAATTCAGAACAATTGAATTTTGATAATGAAATTTATGCAGCCTTCGCACACGTAGCCAGTTTCGCGATTCAGCGATCCACCACCGCATGACATACAGGTTGTAAGTTATGTTAAATCGCTCCCAATTATGGAATCACAGTAGCCAATTCAAAAGGGTTCCCCACCACGATGCTTTATAAGCCGAGATGCTTTATAATCCGAGCACACAAGCAGCTCCCAATTTCAACATTATATAACTGCATATATAAATTAGGCATATATGTGCGCCATATAAAATCAAGCTTGAAAAGGAGCGCAGAACCCTATGGAGAATCAAGCCAGTCTATACATCAAGCGAAAAGAAAACCGATTCATCATTATACACAGTCAATGCGTATGGAAAATAAGCCATTATCCATTTATGCAAATTCAATGTTACCAAACATCAATTTCGCCAATCATGTATATGTCTTCATGAGTTCGATTTTCCAATTTGACATGCCGGAATCACACATTTACTGTATTGTTCAATGCTATTCGAAACATATCAAATTTAAATTGAATTCTAACAGAATTTCAACATAACTCTGCGCAACTCTATATTCAGTTCCTCATATTAACCAATCGATCTCTAACAGAAATCTTTCCTTAGAATGGCGCCCTTTGCAAACAGATATTTTAATACCATTTACCCTTGATGATTAGCATAACAGTTTTCACATAAATAAATGTGATTTCAAGCCCATCGATCGTTAATTTGACAACGTTACGAACAAAATACAATTTCTAAATCACCCAATATATATAAACTGGAATAAAACAATGACTTACAACTTTTTACTGGCCACATGTTTCAATACCATGGCCCTTTACAATTTCTGAAGGCTTACAGCCTTGCTCATCAAGCCTGTTCTCAATCAACCTCTCTCACAATCTCTCCTGTCTTTTTTCCTCAAAAAGGCTTCTCTAATTATACAATTAAAAAAAAATCATTTAATTAAATGCTCAATCCCTTCAATTCCTCCTATTTTATTAAAAATAACAAATTAATTAACAAAATATTAAAAATTGTCACACCCCCTTTAATCACATATTTACAATGAAAAAATGGTCTTGATGCTCCTGCATCAGTTTGCAATTTTCTATCCATATGATTCGTCGTGTTGTCACTTCTAATGTGTTGGTTAGATACTTACTTCCTCAGAATTGTATTTCACATGTTCCTATTTCGATCACAATTTTAAAATAAGATATATTATCGATAGAAATATTTTCAGTGCTTTTCATTTTTTCATATAATATTTTAAATTTCAGGTTTAAGATTAGGTTATGGTTAAAACACATCTTCTACATTCATAGTTATTTATTATTTCCACCCTTCAAGTGAGACACATATATTATAGGTGGAAAATATATTCATAGCTACTTATTATTTCTACCCCTCAAGAGAGACACATATGTTATATGTGGAGAATATATTCTTAGAAGACAAATCATTATATTTTATAGTATTTTAGGTTTTTTTTAGTTTGTTAATGATGTGACTATGTTATTTTTCATAAGGTATATTAATATTATTAATAATGTTAAGATGCTATTTTCCATAATGTATAATTTTTTTTTTTTTTTAATTTTATATATTTAATCTCTTTAATTTTCATTTTTTTTAGGTATACATTTTCATTTTATTAAAGAACTAAAGTGAGTCATAACCTATACATTGTGTGAGGTATTCAAAAATAACATTATATTTAAGAGCCCATAACCTTACCTCGAATTATGCCTATTACTGCAAAAAGAGTCTTATGATCAGCCTTATAAAACTTCCCAACACTAGTATAACACTAGTATGGTATGGAAAAAACTTCCAAACACTAGTATAAATTTTTATAACATTAGAAATATATATCTGCGGGGTGAAGGTCTAGTTTGGTTCAAAGAGATCAAATTTTCCTCAACTTCTTTCTAGAGTATCTACCTCCTATACAGTCCTAACTTTATTCTTCTTGGGCTCCCCACTGATTCTAGCTACATATTTGATGAAATGAACCCTTGATCTAGTGCTTTTCTTAATTTCAGCCAATTCTACATGAATTTGCGGCTCAAACAACTCCACTTTGATGTGTGGGAGGTCAAATTTTGTATTCATCCAGAGCTTAAATCTATAATTTTATTAATTCTTATAACTTTTTTAAATTTTAGCAAATATGCAAGGTTTGATAAAATATGTTTTTTAATATTTTATTATGGATTGATGTCTATAAACATTTATTAACAAAATATTTAATCTATATCATTACCTTAATATATATTATATATATCATTATATTATAAATAAGCTTGTTTTACTGTAATTCAAATGATTTAAAATTCCCAACTCGTTTTTTCCTTAATATTTCCATTTTTACTAAAATGGAGGTTTTCTTTTTTCTTAATTTCTCAATAAATTCCTATATGGGAAATCAATAGGATTATTTTAATTAATACTCTTACAACAAAACATTTTTTATATGGTTTTAAAAATATATTCTTGATTATGAATCTTTTTTTTCCGTCTCATCTTTTTAGCAAAATAAATCTTCTAAGAAGCATTATGCAAACGTCAGTTTTGTGAAGTGAAATGATTTAATTTTATAGAAAAATAAAAGATCTTTTATTGCTTAGCTTTAAAAAAAATTATATAATTTTATTAAAAACATATCTAAATACGCACTCTATTTTTATTAAATTAAGTTTTATTTCTATGCTCAACAAGGTAGTTTTAAATATTAAAAATTAAAAAACACTTGACTATAAGATCTTAATATTAAAAATTAAAAAATACTTAATTTTAAGATCTTAATTTTAGTTTTATAATGAATTAATATATAAAAATCAAATTATATAATCAATAAAACCTATGATCTTTAGTAAAATTTTCATAAATAAAAAATTGGAAAAATTAAAGTAGTTAATGTTCTTAAAACTTAAAAGGTTTTTGTCCCATCTGTTAGTATATTTATATATTTTTATTGATGCTTCATGATTTTATTTATTTAGAAGGTATGTTTCTTAGGATTTGAACATATGTCTATTTTTATGAAATGGATGTTACAAGTGGAATTTGACTTGTTTGTCCTATTTATTATAGTATATTTATATATTTTGATTGAAATCTTGTGATTTGATTTACAGGATATGAACATGTATCATATTTTATGAAATGGTTGTCACAAGTGGCATTTGACTTGTTTGTCCAATCTATTATAGTATATTCATATATTTTTATAGAAATTTTGTGATTTGATTTATACAATATGAACACATGTCTATTTTTATGAAATGGTTGTCACAAGTGGTTGAAATGGTAGTCACAATTCTCTGATTTTATTTGGACTATGCCTCCTAGGATATGAACATATGTCTATTTTTGAAATGGTTGTCACAAGTGGTAGAAATGGTAGTCACGATTCTTTGATTTTATTTGGAGGTATGTCTCTTAGGATATGAACATACGTCTATTTTTGAAATTGTTGTCACAAGTGGTAGAAATGGTAGTCTTTTGAAATGGTAGTCACTAGTGGTAGAAATGGTAGTCACAATTCTCTGATTTTATTTGGAGGTATGTCTCCTAGGATATGAACATATGTCTATTTTTGAAATGGTTGTCACAAGTGGTAGAAATGGTAGTCACAATTCTCTGACTTTATTTGGAGGTATGTCTCCTAGGATATGAACATATGTCTGTTTTTGAAATGGTTGGTAGAAATGGCAGTCACAATTCTTTGATTTTATTTGGACATATGTCTCCTAGGATATGAACATAGGTCTATTTTTATAAAATGGTTGTTACAGGTGTAGTCACAACTCATTTGGAGGTACATCTCCTAGGATATGAACATATGTCTATTTTTATAAAATGGGTGTAGTCACAACTCATGGTAGGTACATCTCCTAGGATATGAACATAGGTCTACTTTTATAGAATGGTTGTAACATAGGTCTATTTTTATAAAATGGGTATAGTCACAACTCATGGTAGGTACATCTCCTAGGATATGAACATAGGTCTATTTTTATAAAATGGTTGTTACACATGTAGTCACAACTCTCTATGGGCTAGACCATTTTGTACATAGCTCAAGTTTTGAAAGATTATTGATTAACATCATTTTTAAATCCTTCATGGTTTTTAAAATCAAAATACATTTTAAGAAAATATAATTATATGAATGTGGGATATTACATTTATGCAATTTCAATAAAAAAATGAGGGTCACATAGTAGCTAGTACCTTCATCTTAGTCTAAATATAGTTTAATGAAACAAAAAATAACAAATACAAAGACGTCATCACAAAAATAAAATAACTAATAAAATATTATATTGTTATGTGCCATCACAAAAATTAAGAAATATGATTAACTAATATTGTTTACATTAATATACATATTGTAACATGTACTGACTCTAACTATTTCACAAAGGAAAAAAAAAATTGACAGCAAGGTTAACACATAGTATTGTTATATTATTGAGCAGACGCAACATTATTAAACTAATGATTTAAATTTACCAATATTCATAATTTTGAATCTCGTATTAAATGAATTGATTGTATTTAATGTACAAATTTTAATATTTGGCTTTCGATTTGGGTTTAGTTTATACATTGGATCTCTTTGGGATTATGTACCGTGTGTTTATGCTACGAATACATATGCACTTGGCACATCTCAAGGTTTTGGGTTTATTGTTTATGATGGTGGCGTTACATGTTGCTTTACACCTATCCTCACCTTGAATTTACCACTCCATTGGCGGCCTACACTTGGAGATAGCCAAAGTCATTGATACTCAGGTGCTTAATCCAAACATGGTGAGGGTTCTCAAAGTTGTTAGGGTAACGACGACCCTAAACCCTATTTCCCCTCTATCATTTTACGTTGTTGCAACCAGGGTTCAGCTCTGCCTCCTCCGCAATTGGTTAATTGGTTTTTACCTTCGTCCATGCCTGAGAAGGTTTATGCTCTGTCAAATCTCTGATAAGGTTTATGTTTCAAGCTGTTTACGAACTGGATGGAGTATTGCAGGTTTGTTCTGCTCAATTTTATGCTAATTTTACCATTCCTTTTTGGATTTCCATTAACAAGAAACATTGTTTACCTTGGTTGCACATAGGAATGGAAAACAAGCAATTCTACTCCAGGCATTTCTCTTCTCTGTAGAAATTTCCCAAGCAGTTATGTATCTTAGGTATTTGGATTTGCATGTTAGCTTTCTGGTTTGGTTTCCATTGGTTCGTTCCTCATTTGAATTCATATGGCCCTTTGTGTTATTTTCTATGCAGGGTTTGCACACGGTGAAGCGTCTTCACTGCCTGACTCGGCTTCTGCTGGCACTGTTGATGGATGTTGCGTCCATTCTCCATAGTGCTTCGAGTTCCAGGTGCTTAGATAATTAATGGCTTGGGTTTTGTAGTCTTCCGAATGGCTAACCTTCACCACCATCCGAGGGTCAGGTTTCATTTGAGTTTGGTTTGTATTGACTCTCATTTTTGTCCCATTTTGGTTACAATCCTTCTGCGTTCACCCTTTTCGGTTTTTCTCATAGTAGATCCTCTTTTATGTATTCTCTCGAATCTTTAGTTGAAATTATACAAGTGATTCTCCTCCATTTTGTGGCAATGGAAGGTCTCTATGACCTCGCACTTGGGTTTTGAACAATTTGTTTATATATATATATATATATATATATATATATATATATTGGATTGACAATTGTGCATAGTATATTTTTGTTTTTCTTTAATAGTATGGAAAATTTTGGGTTGTTAAGTTATTTTTTCTGTTGTGACTACACTTGAAAGAATAATAATAACTTAGATTGATTTTAATTTCTTATTACTACACCTCTAAAATTAATTAATTAGCCATCATGGTTTCCATGTATTGTTGCTTTTCGGCTGAGAACTGTTCTCGGCTGTCCACCGTGACTAGGCTGTAAGAATAAATCTGAGATTTGTGTTAATGTATCAGTAGTACTTTCATTTGTGCTATGTTTTTCTTTCACTCTATGGAACCATTGGTTGCTAGTTTATTATGACAATATTACTATTCAATTATTTGTAAGCTATGTTTTTCTTTCACTCTATGGAACATTGGTTGCTAGTTTATTATGACAATATTACTATTCAATTATTTGTAAGCTAGTCGACCCACAGGGGTTCTCGTTTTGGGGTTTCCGATGTAAATTCTTTCAGATCTAAATTTTCCAGTATAAGTATGTTGTATTTATTCCACTATTATGTTATAAACTTACACAAGCTATTAAGGAGAATTGAATGGATGGTTATTACTTCTCCACAGTACCCATAAAAATAATTTATTGCTACAACACTAAGACTGATAGAAAATCAATTCTATGTAAATGTAATTATATAGGCTAGCTCTCCATTCAATGGGCTTTCTCAATAATCTAATAACGTACCACTCTGTCTTTATAGGAATAAAATAGAAATCAAATCCTACCTTTGCTCACACCTTCTAAAAAATATTTTGTAAACTAGAATATAAAAACTTTAGTAAAAATCTTCCTAAATCAATTATCTATGTATAATTGAACTCCTTGGAAAACCGTCCCCCCAACCATGAGTTAGGAAATTACGTCTTGGCTCTCCCCAGTATCCTTGCTCCAAAACAGTGGTTTTTTGTAGTTGAAAATACTTAATGAACCCCAAGACTTCTCTGTCCAATTTAAAACACAATTGTTTCACCAAAGGAGCTCCACTAGTTTCGCAACCAACTCAAGAACAACTGTAGGCCAGTAGTACACCAACACTGTGAGATCATTGTTGTTTCTTCCTAAGAACTTTCCATGCATAAAACATAGTCCTCTCTCCCCCAGGAGAAGGAAGAGGGATCATATAAAATTGTTTCCCCCAACCGCTTTCTTTAACAGTTTTGGAGATTCTTGGAATTTTTCTTTACGGTTCTTTAGCATAATAAGTCTAATTAGTTATGCCTTTTAATTTTAAGAAAGAAATGAAAACATAGTCCATAATTTATTATTTACAATAAGTAATCAAAATTACTATGGTAAATGTTGCACTCTGGAGTGTTACATCTTCCCCCTCTTGATTAAACATTGTCCTCAATGTTTGTTCCAGTTTTCCAGAATACTTCCAGGTAATCCTTAAGCACAAAGTTCTTATATTCCCAGGTAGCTTCTTCTTAGCTAATGTTCTTCCATGACACTTTAAACTAGGTGACAACTCGTCTCTGCAATGTTACTTCTCTCTCCTTGAGAATACGCATGGGTTCTATTAGAAATTAATCTTCTGGTACAACCTGCACCACCATATGATTGATTAAAACATATTCGTCACATGTATCTTTCATGATAGTGTGTTTATAAAAGAAACATATACATATTTCTATAATTACTTATAACTCTTACCAATTAATTACATGTCTAGGGTCACATACATATGGTTTCAGTAAAGATACGTGGAACACGTTGTGAACTTGAATATGACTCGGTAATTCCGATCGATAGGCCATTGACTTAATTCTTTCTAGAATTTGGAAGGGGTCGCAATATCTAGGTGCCAGTTTAGCAGAATTGCCCCATTTTAAGGTGCTCCTCCTTGGTTTGACTCTAATATATACATGATCCCCAATTTGACATTCCTTAAAGGTCCTTTTCTTGTTTGCGTAAGCCTTCTACCTATCTTGGGTAGCCTTCAAGTTCTGACGAACCCTTTCAACTTCTTCTCCATGTCTGCTACCATATCAAGTCCTAAAATCAATTTATCTTCTGGGCTATGCTAGTGAATAGGTACTCTACATTTCCTACCATATAATACTTCAAAAGGGCTCATTTTTAAAGAGTCATGGTAGTAGTTGTTGTAAGAAAACTCAACTAGGTGGAGGTATTCCTCCCACTTATTTGGTTGTTGCATCACGTACATGCGCATCATGTCTTCCATCACTTGATTAGCTCATTCAGTATTCCCATCGGTTTGAGGGTGATGGGCAGTGCTGAATGAATTTATGTACCCAATTCGATAAAAGGGCCTTCTAGAATGCTGATGTGAACTTTACATATTTGTCTAAGATCACCACGCGAGGTATTCCATGTAGCCATAATATTTCCCTCATGAAAATATCTGCAACTTAAACTGTCTTAAATGTAGATTTAACTAGTACAAATTGATTTCTGTTACTTAGCTTATCTACTACTACAAGTATGGGGTCATTTTGTCTTGTAATCCTTGGTAACTCGGTGACAAAATCTAATGTAATTCTATCCCACTTCCATTCTGGTATGGGTAAAGGGTGGAACAACCCAAAAGGATGTGGATGTTCTGTTTTTACCTATTGGAACTCTAAGAACTTTGCCACATATTCAATAATATCTTTTCTCATTCTTGGCCAATAATGCTTGTTCTTAATTCCAAAGAATAATTTTTGATAGCTTGGGTGAGTTAGGTATGGGCTCTTATGAAACTCATGCAACATGAATTGTTTAATGGAAATTTGATTAGGAATAAATATTCTTCCTCTAAAGAGAAATAGACCATTACTATCAATACTATAATTAGTTTGTTGATTAGATTTATGTGCTTGCTTAGGTTGCTTCCATGGAAATTTATATTCAGGATCCTACTAGGAAACTTCTTTAATTGTTGCAGAAAAATTAGTTCTCATCCAATTGTAAGAAATTTCATAAACACAATGTGCCTTTCTACTCAACGCATCATCCGCTCTGTTCTCTTTACATTTAATGTGTGTTATCTCTAATTCAAAATCAATTAGAAACACAGTCTATCTAGCTTGTCGACCGTTTAAATTAGTCTAATTAAAAAAACTAGTTAGGCTGCTATGATCTGTCATTGATAGAATTTTTTTCCCAGCAAGTAATGTCGCCAAACCTTCAGCACATGAATCACAACAGTTAGTTCCATATTGTAAGAAGAGTACCATTGTTCATGCTCTTTTAACTTACGAGAATCATAAGCTATTATCTTCCCTTCCTGCATTAGTACTCCTCAAACTCCTTCCAATATTGCATCTATACATACAATGTATTCTTTTTCCGGATCAGCTATCTTCAATACAGGGGAGGTGGTTAATGCCATTGTTAGTTGCTCAAAAATTTGTTTTCATGTAGCTGTCCAATTAATTTTTTTACCTTTATTTTGGAGGGAAGTGATGGAGTATGCAATCCTAGAAAATTTGTCTATAAAACAGCAGTAATACTCCACTAACCACACAAAGGATCATATCAAAGCCACATTTGTAGGTGCAGACCATTCCATAATAGTTCGGATTACCCTCGGGTGAAATTATATGCCCTAGATATTGAATTTGATCCTTGAAGAAATCACATTTTCTATACTTAACATAAACTTGATTATCACGCAAGGTTTTCAACACTATCCTCAAGCGTTCGTTATGCTCTTCCATGTTCCTGGAGTAAATCAAAATGTCAGCGATAAAAATCAAGACAAATTTATCTGAATAAGAATGGAATATAACATTCATGAGACTCATGAATGTGGTCGGAGCTTTGGTAAGCCCAAAGGGAAATACCACGAACTCAGAATGACCATAACGAGTTCAGAAAGTTTTTTTACAAATATCTTCATCATTAATGCGGATCTGATGATATCTGAAGCATAAGTCTATCTTAGATAACACACTAGCTCCCTTAACCTGATCAAATAAGTCATCAATATGAGGTAAGGGGTATTTATTCTTTATAGTGAGATTGTTTAATTGCCTGTAATCAGTGCATAATCATTAGGTACCATCTTTCTTCCATACAAAAAGTACAAGTGTTCCCCAGGGTGATACACTAGGTCGAATATAACCTTTATCAAGAAGCTCTTCCAACTACATCTTGAGTTCTCGCAATTCAGGTACACTCATGTGATAAGGAGTTTTGGATACAAGGGCTGCTCCTGGAGCTAATTCAATGGTAAAATCAATGTCTCCATTAGGAAGTAAAAAAGGTATGTGCTATGGAAATACATCAACAAACTCTTGTATTTGTTATGAAACCAGCTCACAAAAATATAGAAAAGATAGATCAACGCCTTAGAATTCAGGCTCTTCGAGGGGGAAACCTCCTTTACATTACATAAATGAACAATTCTTAGATGATACAAATGACAAAACCTCCTTTCTATATATACGAGTCTATGGGGTCACAATATAACCAAGCCAACCTAAGAATAATAATATAAAGGCACAAAAATAATAATAGAGGGATTCTATGGGGCACAATAACAACAATATGGGGACAATAGGGGCACAACAATATTAATACGGGATACAACTACAATAGTAATGGGGGAATCACTAGTATTATAGGGACCTAATATGCCCCTCTCCTTCAAAAAAGTGTTGTCCTCAATGCTTGAGTAGTTTTGGATGCTTCTGTATAAAATTCTCATGCTCCCATGTGGAATCCTCAGTGGATAAGTTCTTCCACTTGATGAGATACTCTGAAATTGATCGATTTTGTAGCTGTCGAGTTCTTGTTTTTGTGACTTCTTCCGGTTCCAATATCATTTTTCCTTCTTCGCCAAGTTCTGTCAATATTGTTTGAATTGGGAGCTTGTTGCCTATAACCTTCTTTAAACATGAAACATGGAAAACTGGGTGCACTCGAGAAGCTGTAAGAAGCTCCAATTTGTATGCCATAGTACCAATCTTTTGCAACACCTTGTATGGACCATAATACTTTGGTGATAATTTATTATCCTTCTTAGCTTTCTTGAGGGACATTTGTTTATATGGTTGTAGTCGTAGGAATACGTAGTCACCTACATCAAAACTTCTTTCACGGCGATGTTGATCTTCCTGTTGTTTCATTCTATTTTGCGCCAACATGAGGTTATCCTTTAAGAGTTGGAGAGCTTGTTGTTGATGATCGATGTGATGTTCCACTGCTTGAACCTTATAATTTTCTCTTAAATATGATGTGATGGATGGTGGCTGATATCCATAAAGTGCCATAAATGGGGTCATTTTTGTTGCATTATGGAAGGAAGTGTTATACCACCATTTAGCCAGAGGCAACAATTTGACCCATTGGGTCTGTTTATCAGATACAAAGCAACGAAGATACCCTTCCAAACATTTGTTTACTATCTCAGTTTTCCCATCAGATTGAGGACGATAAGATGAGCTATGAGCTAACTGAGTACCCAGATAAGAAAATAATTCTGTCCAAAAATTTCCAATCAAAATGGGATCTCTATCACTTACAATAATCTTTGGGTTTCCATGTAGCTTTTGAATTGTTTCCATAAATGCAGTAGAAACTGTATTGGCTTTAAATGGATGCGATAATGCACAAAAGTGTGCATACTTGGTAAGTCTGTCAACTACCACCATGATGACACTCTTTCCCTCAGACTTGGGTAAACTTGTGATAAAATCCATTGAAACCTCCTTCCAAAGTTGGCTTGGAATGGATAAAGGTTGTAATAGACCTGGGGTCTTAATTGTTTCAACTTTATTTTGTTGGCAAACCAAACATTCCGCCACAAATTTTTGAATATCCGATTTAAGGCCATCCAAAAAAAATTCCTTCTTAACCCTATGGTAAGCTTTTAAAAATCCTAAGTGCCCTCCTAAGGGAGAAGTGTGTAATTCCATAAGAATCTTTTGTTTGAGTTGGGAATTCTTACAAAGGTATAAGCGTTATTTGTACCATAACGAAACATTTTTCCAGCTAAATGTATCAGACGTACTAGAATCTTGTTGTAGTTTTTGAATAAGTGCCCACACTTCTTCATCATTCTTCCATTCCTCCCTTGCTTCGTTTATCCAATCTGGTTGGATAATAGAAATGGCACACAACAATGCTTCCACATCCTCATCCTTTCTTGAGAGTGCATCTGCCACAACATTTTGCTTCCCTATTTTGTAGATGATTTCAAAGTCATAACCCAACATCTTTGTGACCCATTTTTTTTGCTCTTCAGAGGATAATCTTTGTTCTAAAAATTATTTAAGGTTATCATGATCCGTTTTTACCTTGAAGTGTCTTCCCATTAGGTAGGGTCACCATTTCTTAAGTGCATGTAGTATTGCCAACATTTACTTCTCATAAATAGCTTTGTGTAAATACTTCCCTTGATTGGACAACTTTCAAAAGAAATGGGTCTTTCATCTTACATTAAAACAACACCAATTCCATTTCCTGAAGCATCACATTCCACAATAAAAGTTTTTGTGAAGTCCGGTGTAGCTAAGACTGGTGCTTGGCCCATTACCTCTTTAAGATGTTCGAAGGCCTTTGTTGGTTCTAGAGTCCATGAAAATGCATCTTTCTTCAATAGTGTTTTTAGAGGTTATGATATTCTCCCATAATTCTTAACAAACATGTGATAATACCCTATCAACTCGAGAAATCCTCGCAGATGCTTTATGGATGTGGGGATTTTCCATTCCTTAATGACTTTAATTTTTCTAGGGTCTACCTTAACTCCTTCATGAGATACAATATGACCCAGATATTCCACCTCTTGTACTCCAAAGAAACATTTGGATCTGTTTGCATATAATTGTTTCTCCTCCAATAGTTGTAGCACCTTGTCAACATGTTCAACATGATCCTTCCAAGACTTGTTGTAGATTAGTATATCATCAAAAAATACTAACACAATTTTTCTAAGGAAGGGTTTGAAAATGGAATTCATCAAACCTTGAAATGTAGAAGGTACATTGGTAAGGTCAAAAGAGATGACCAAAAATTCATAATGACCCTAATCAGTTATAAATGTTGTTTTTGGAATGTCTTCAGTCTTCATTCTGATTTGATGATATCCTGAATGAAGGTCCAACTTGGTGAAGTAAATTGATCCATGCAATTCATCAATGCCAGGAATGGGAAACCTATCTTTATTAGTGAGTTTGTGGAGCTCCCTATAATCTAGACACATGTGCCATGATCCATCCTTCTTGTGCACCAGTACTACTGGAGCAGAGAAAGAACTTTGACTAGGTTGAATTATACCAGCCTCTAACATTTTTGCAACCATACATTCAATTTCACTCATTTGGGAATAGGGATATCTATAGGGCCTGATGTTTGGAGGAACACTTCCAAGAATCAAATGAATAGCATGATCATGATCATGAATAGGTGGGAGACATTTGGGAGTCTCAAATACCTTGGAATGATTGTCGAAGACTTTTTGGAGATATGGAGAAAGAGATGATTTCGATGTGGAAACATCTAGCAAACATAATTGTGAAATTAAACCTCGTTGTTCCTTTCTTAGAAGCTTTGTCATACCATTAGAGCTAATTATACTTCCTGGTTTCCTTGCAATACCCCTTAATTCAACTTCCTTTCCTTCCGCATAAAATTTCATGAAAAGTTCTTGAAAATTAAAAGCTATTGTACCCAAGGATTGTAGCCATTGGACTCCTAGTACAACATCAACACCTCCAATTGGAATGGAAAGCATTGGGCTATTCAATACATATTCTCCCATGGATAGCTTGATATTATAGCACTTTCCAGAGCAATTTATGGTTCTGCCACTTGCAACAATCACTTGACACTCTGGTGCTAGATATAGGAAGCAATTCAATTCTTTTGCTATCTTACAATGCATAAAATCGTGGGTACTTCTTGAATCAATCAACGCTATTACCTCTTTCTTCTTGATATGTCCTTCTATCTTGATAGTTTGAGGAGTGGTAATTCCAGCCAATGCATTACAAGATATGGTCAGATTCATTACTTCTTTATCTAGGGTTTGTTCCTAGAGTATATCCTCTTATTTTGACATTTCTTGTTCCTTTTCTTCCTCCTCTTCAAAATCTATGTAGAATAATTTCTTCTCAGCACACTTATGACCTTTAGTGTATTTGCTATCACAACTATAAAAAAGCCCTTTTTCTCTTTTTTCTTCTAATTGTGGTGGTGTCAACCTTATAGTTTGTGGAAGGCTAGGGGCAACAAAACTTCCATCTTTATAGTTGTGAGTGGTAGGCTTCCTGGTTGCCATAGTTTTGCTTTCCATTTTTCTTGCTAACCTGAATGCCTTCTCCAATGAATCAGGTTCCCAAAGACAAACCTCATGTTGAATATTATCGTTTCAAGTCCCTATGAACACATCAATCCTATGCTCCTCTGGAATATCTTTCACCCTTATGTTTAATTTTTGGAAGTCCTCAATGTGCTCCATCATTGGACCCTTTTGTTTGATACTTATCAATTGGCTAAACAAAGTGTTGCTTTTTGTATCCTCATAATGTGTTGTCATTTCTTCGATAAAAATTGCCCAAGTGACAATTTTTTTATGCGAGCAAAGCCATCGATACCATACAAACTGATTTTGTTCCAAATATAAAGTTGCAATACATACCTTTTGTGTGTTTAGCACATTATGGAGATCGAAAAATCGCTCCATCTATAGTATCCATGTTGCGGGATCCGTGCCATCAAAATTACTCATATCGATTTTTGGAATATCGTGGTTCTTCGATCCAATGTTAGAGTCTATGATATCATGATTAACATTTATTTTGTTCTCATTATGATTTTCCTTTACTACCCTCTCACCATTCGTAAGCATCTCTTGTAGAAACTTTATCAAATCTATCTTCAAATCTTCCATGCCTTTCTTCAAATCTGTCTTCAAATCTATCTTCAAATCATCCATCTTAGCTTCCACATCATTCATCTTAGCTTCCACGCCATACATATTAGCTTCTACATCTTTCTTTAAACCATCCATCTTAGATTTTGTTACTTTTTGTGTGAGTGACATTTGTTGCACTTGGTCTCGTAATTTTGATATATCATGTTGCATTTCTTTCTTTTCTTCATGAGTCATGCTAGAGCTTTCAGGTTGCTTACTAGGTGTTCACATTTTCTTTCCTTGGGGCATAAATTACTGATAATAATGCTTTACTATTCCCTTTGAATTCCTTCAAACTAATTTTTCAAACCAAGCTTATGCAAAAATTAAAAAAAACTACACACCTTTTTTCACTTTGTAGGAGCTCGATATTGAATTTGATGTATCTCTGTAATTTTGGATCATCCAGTTCTGAAATTGCGACCTACAGTAGCCCTCTACGTCGTCTATCTAATGCCACCAGTCTAATCAAATTTAGATTCTCCAAGAAATAGTTATGCACAATCTCCCAAGATGACCTGATTATATACCTTTTCAGAAGAGCGAACTTGTATGAAGTGCCACGTGTCACTGTTTTGATCTTCATATCTAAACATTATATACAGGAATGTAATTTCGGAGCCTACAAAAAGGTCAAATTCCTCAGATCATATTGCCAATATAGCATGAAAAGCTCTGAAATTCAGACCCGAGCTTCAGAACAATTTCGGTCCAAATGGGTTTTTGTTTTAGCATCTGAAACGTCGCAGAAAAAAGGTTATAGCGCAAATTCCATGATGACCTATTTGGAGCAGAGAAACCCTATAATCCAAAGCTCTGATACCAAATGTTATGAAACCAGCTCACAAAAAGATGGAAAAGATAAATCAAAACCTTGGAATTTAGCCTCTTAGAGGGGGCAACCTCCTTTACATTACATAAATGAACAATTCTTGGATGATACAAATGACAAAACCTCATTTCTATATATAGGAGTCTATGGGGTCACAATATAACCAAGCCAAACTAACAATAATAATATAAAGGCACAAAAATAACAATAGAGGGATTCTATGGGGCATAGTAATAACAATATGGGGACAACAGGGGCACAACAATATTAATAAGGGATACAACTACAATAGTAATGGGGGAATCACTAGTATTATAGGGACCTAATAGTATTTTGTGCAGGTTTTCCAGAGAGAGAGTCTTATCCTTTGAATTGGTATATCCCACTTGTACAACACAAATTTTATAACCTTTCCGAATACATTTCCCCAACTGGTTCGCTGTGATGGCTCGAATCTTGACATCTCTTTTCCTTCCTTAAATTTCCTGGAGAGTTCCTTCTTCATTTAGAAAGCTAATGGTCTTGGCTTTATAGTTTACCATGGACTAGTGTTTTTCCAGCTAGTCCATTCCAACCAGAACATCATCGGATCATAAAGGTAATATGTTTAGGTTGATTTGAGTTTATTGGCCTCCAATATTAATAGATCAATTTTCAATTTTAGCATTCACCATTTGTTTAGCTCCTGTAGCTAATTGCACCAACCATGGATTTCTAAATTTCATAGTTTGCAAATGACATTTTTTCACTTCCCTTGGACTAATATAGCTTAAACTTGCACCAGGGTATACTAAAGTAGAAACATAATGGCTAGATATTTAACCTTCTAGTTCCACCATAGTGGGTTGATATTGTGCTTGACTATCATCCAAGGCTAGGTTTATTCTATGCATGCTTTTTTCTACCTCACACACATAGGGGCTTCCTGTACATTGTCAGCCTGATCAACACATGTGCGATGAGGACAGATTTGTAATAATGGGGTTCTCCACACCCCGAACATTGCAGAGGATATCTTTGATGCTAGTTGTTTTCTAGTTTATTTACCACTTCTATTTTCTTATTTTCCATTTGAGTTCCATTTTTCTGAAATTCTTTTCCATTTAACTTGGTCTCGAATTTCTGGTGGATATTCCTTCCATCTGCAATTTTCATGTTTTTCTTGTTCAACGAACCTTTCTGTCGTTTTTTAAAGGAACCAATACAAGTTCCTTCTCCTTTCTGTTTCATCTGCTGATAGCCAATTCCGTCTTTTCAATTTGCCTCATCCATTGTCTTTGGGTTATCAAATTCCAGTTTCTCCCTCATAAAGGCAAGAATGCTACTAGTAAAGCATTGTACCTTTGCCTTTCCTTCTTGAATGTATGGAACATATCTTAATAAGGAGGTGAATCGAGTTATAAACTCATTCATTGTCAACTAACCCAACCTTAGGTCAAGGAACTCCTTTTCCCTCTCATCATAGAATATTTCAGTTAGATACTTATCCCTAAAATTCTTTTGAAACTTTTCCCTAATTACTTCTTTTTCATTTATTTTCCGTACGGTTTTAATTTCTTCTCACCACAAGGTGGCTTTACCCTGTAGTTGGTAGATTTCCAATCGATCTTTAAGGTTCTATCCATATTCATCAATCTAGAAGTATTTATTCATATTAATTATCCAGGCTTCCAATGCATCCTGAACCTCTCTGCCAAAATTTGGTGGTTTAATATTGTTAAACTCTCCTTGCAATTCTATTTTCTGCTTCTTATTTCATTTTCCTTTGGAAACATTTTCAAACCTTCCTTCTGACTTAGCATGACCCTCCCCTTGCTTAAAGGTTTCAATCATATTTCCATCACCTAAACTGGGATTAGGTCCTCGCTGGTTTTGTTTATGAGATAAACTTTTGAGAATTAACTCTTGGTCCGATCTTAGTTTTTCATTATCTTCCCTCAAATTAATCATCTAAGCTCGTAGTGGCTTCACAGTCTCTAATAGTGCAACATTTTATTGACGTGAATCCTCTCCCAATTGTACTCATAATTTAGGATTGCACTCGTTGAATGATGCTTCAAATTGATTCTAAGTTTCTACACCTCATCACATCCTACCTTGGTCTTGCTTCCTTTCTTTCTCTGTGCATTAATCCAATTCAAGTTGTTTTCCTAGTTGCCCATTATTGGCCTCAGTGTTTGAAACTGCTCTTTGATACCACTTCTCACTGTAACTATTTCACAAAGTAAAAAAAAAATGATTGCAATGTTAACACGTAGTACCATTATATTGTTTGGAAAATGAAACATTATTAAACCAATGATTTAAATGTACCAATGTTCATAATTCTGAATCTCATATTACATGAATTGATTGTATTAAATGTACCAATTTTAATATTTGGGTTTCGATTTGGGTTTATCTAATACATTGGATATCTTCGGGATTATGTATCATGTCCTTATGTTGTGAATACATATGCACTTGGCACATTGCAAGGTTTTGGGTTTATGGTTTACGATGGTGATGCTACATGTTTCCTTACACCTACCCTCACCTCCAATTTCCCACTCCATATATAAATAACTTATTACCCTTTCCCTCAAAACTAGCATAGATCCATATTAACTTATCTAATGAGAGTCAAATTAAAGCTTTTGAGGTGAAAATATTTTTTCAAGTTCTGCACTTAAAAAGGGGTTTGCATATTTGGTAGATGAGTGTTGGAGTTAAGATGGATCTATCTTGGTTTATATCATAGGTAGGTACTTGTAGAAAAGACTTATAGAGATTAATATCCTATGATAATCCATTAGAAAAAGTCAAATGTAAGTAAAAATGAAATTATAATAAAATTTTGTTAAACAAAAATACCAAACGACACTAAATGACTAGGGTCATTGATATAGCTCCACGCCTAGTGCAAGCCAACAATTATTGAGTTTCTGAAATCTTTCTAGTTGGGAATTAAGTTATTTAGGGTTTTGGTCAGTGTTAGTGTGGGTTTATTAGAAATCAATTTGCAACATGGAAAATTGATTTTGATAGAAGTAATGGATTTGTTATAATATTGGTTGTAGGTTTCAACTGGGGGGGGAGCATAATAAATAGTGTGATGGGAAGGTGGGGCTAATGACGTGGGAGTGGTGGAAGGGGTGAGTCGGTCCACACAAAAGGACTTACTAAAGAGTTATATATAAGTTATTAGTCTAGAGATTGGCATGGAAGAAAGATGAGTAGTAATAGGGTGGGTGGGTCCACAAAAAATGACATAAGAAAGATGGGTATCATTGCAATAATTGTAGAAATTCCTTGTATAGATTCAAACTGCAAATTTTAATATTCTAAAACAATTGACTTGAATATACTCTACTCATTAGCAGAAACAATTAAAGGATTGCACAATTACGAAGAATACAAGAGAAATAATTGAATCAACACATTACAAAATCATTTCCTTGGGGAAGCCACAACTAAAAACCCCTATTATTTGTATATTACATTAGTAAAAAAATATGGGAAGATTACAATGCTTTGCTCAAGCCCGAGCAACCTCTGTACTATCTCTATCTATTTCACTGCTCCCTAGCCTGACTCTAGCCAACACTTAACCAATTTCCTAGCTTTCAAAGCTCCTACTTCCTTGCTCTCACAAGTTCCAAGCACAAACTTATGCTTCCTATTGCTTGGTCTCACCAACTCGCACTCACAAAAAAATGATTAAACTTATGCCTTCATTCCTTCTTTTAAAGGAAATTCAAATGGTTAAAAGTAGCGAGTTTTCTAATTAAAGAATGATTTATTATATGTCTTCTTCTGACTGCATGCACCATCTATTAAATTTAGATGATTTCACAATTGATAATACACTATTCCTAAACTCCAATCTCATCTGGGTCTTTCTCTGATCTGACATGCATGAGTTCATAATGAGTGAATGCTCAATTTAGTGGTTGATCATTGTAGGTAGAATCACACTACACTTCAGGTGGAACCCCATTGCTTGACACAAAGCACCCTACTACTGCAGGTTACACCCCAAGTGTGAACCTCCCGCTAATTCCTCCATTAGTTGGAACTAGTGTAACCGACTTTAACTCAGTTAGACTAAACTAACTAATTACAACTCAAAATAAACTCAACTAATGCTCCTAATTTTAGGAGACACTCTACATGACTCTAACTAGACTCTCAAATCGAATTAACCGAGCCACCTAAGTCAAATTAATTTATTTAACTATTACAAGTTGTCATGAGATATGGAATTACAATTTTATTCCCAATTTAATTCAAGGACAAATTAAATTAGGATTTTTCTTGATGCTATTTTTAACATTTCTTATTTTTGTTTTCAACACACCCTCTCAACAAGAAAGGAATTCAACTATATTTCGATTTGGTAACTTTAGAATGTTCTACATGCAACTCTTGTCATTGTTGTTGTTGCTACTATAATATCTTCATCCAAAAAGCATCTAAACAAAATAATCTAAATCAATTGTGTCTGCAATTGTCTACTAAAAAAATGTGTTGCTACTGACTCTTCTACCAAGCCTCCTTCTTTGTTTTCAACCCTGCTATGCACTCCTCAATATCTGACTGACACTAATCCTCATGCTACTGAATACTATAGCCCCCCCGTAGCAAGGTAATGATCCATGAGACATAAATAACCTCAATGGATCATGCCCAATTTCTGAAACTCTTGGAACTATTTCTTCACATCGCCCCACCTCTCACCTAGTGGTATGGTTGCATGTTCTCCCTCTACCCACTTGGATCGAAATCCCCCCCTACTGAAGGTATCTACTTGAGTGGATGTCTCCACTCTGTCTCCTCTTTGCTTCTCCAATTGTGGATGCTCCAAAACTTGTTGAGGTTGATTCCGAGGCTACATGTTGAGAGGTAATTCATGCCCACTCTCAACCACCAAGCCTCTAACCTTTTCCTTGCTCCTCAAGGATTTTCATTCATGAGCTAAATTTCATATACTCATACTGCTATTGCTAATACTTTGTTGTTTCTTCCACTCTACTGCTACAACCACTGCAATATTGAGTCTGATCTCCCTAGATCCTGAAGTAATGGCTTCGATAGGGTTTCTCCTTCTAGAACTAGACTCCATCTGAGTCTTGATCTCCTTGTGGGAAATTTCTCTTCTCCTCAATCTACCAATACCAATGATCACAACTCCTTTTTGCGCCACTAAAAATTGGCTCATGGTTCTGCCCACTAGCAATCTTCTTGTTCCATTAGGAATTATACGCATAGGGCCTTTTGGATCTACTCTCAACTATAGCTCCATCAGTCTGCAAGGACAACCTTGAATTATTCTCTTATATTGTGATTTTAGCTTTGATATCATGTATAAATTTCTACAAATATAGATCTGATAACATGTAGAACTTTATAAAATATAGCTATGATACCATGTAGAAAATTCTACACATCTAGTTATGATAGAATGTATAAAATTCATACAAATCTAGCTTTGATACCATGTAGATATTTGTACAAATCTATCTCAGATACCATGTAGAAGCTTCTATAAATCTAGCTCTGATACCATCCACATATTCCTTGTAGATTGAAACTTCTTATGCGATATTTAAAAAAAGGAATTGAATCTACTCTACTCATCAATAGAAAATAATTCATCGAGAAATCACAACATAAACATGAGACAAGATTCAATCACATATTCTTAGAGATTTATCTAAGGGGAAAGCTTGCTACTCAAAACCCCTTCCTATCTGTATATTTCATTATTCATAAAATATGAGAAGATTACAATGTTTTTCTCACACTTGAGCAACCTCTGCACTATCTCTATCTATCTCATTACTTTCTAGGCTGACTCTAGCCAACACTTATCCAATTTCCTTGCCTTCCAATCTCCTACTCCCTTTCTTTCACAAGCTCCAAGCACAAACTTGTTCTTCCTATTGCTTGGTCTCACTAACTTGTTCTCACAAAAACAATGATTACACTTTTCCTTATATTCCTCCTTTTAATTGCAATTCGAATGGTTAAAATTTGTGAGTTTTCTAATTGAGAAATGATTTGTTATAGACCTTCTTCTAACTGCATGCACCATTTGTTTAATTTAGATGACTTTACAACTGATAGTACACTGTTCTTGAACTCTAATAACAACTAGGTCTTTCTCTAATTTGACATGCATGAGTTAATTATGAGTGAATCTTCACTTTAATGGTTGATTATTGTAGGCAACACCACACTGCACTTCAGGCAACACCCCATTGTTCAAAAGGAAACATCACACTACTACACATTACACTCCACTATTGTCTGTTACACCTCACCATTGGACCTCCCACTAATTCCCCTATAAGTTGGAACTAGTGTAACTGAATGGAACTTAGTTACACTGAATTAATAATTTCAGCTTAAAATAGACTCAACTATTGCTCCTAATTGTACGAGACATTCTACATTACTCTAGTTAGACCCTCAACTCTAATTAGCTAAGCCAACTAAGTCAAATTAACTTAGTTAACTATTTCAAGTTGTGATGAGATGTGCAATTGTTTATTCCCAATTTAATTCAAGGACAAATTAAATTAGGATTTTTGTTGATGTTATTTTTAACATTTCTTATTTCTCTTTTCAACAATAACCATGACATAAGGAATATTTTAATATATTCCCCAAACGAGGGTGTCATTTATTTTTGTGGCGATTCCTTTCGTAGATAGTATTTACTTTCTTTTGGTTTTAAGGGAGGAAATTGATAGTATATTCCATTTAATGTTTGTTAGTGCATTACGTTATTTTTAAGTGACTATTCATGACATTTCAAGAGAAAAGAGTGACAACCTACATGTAATGTTATAACCACTACAAAAAAAAGTGGTGACAAAGAGTTAATATTAAGAGGTGAAATGGTTTGTGGATCTTATAGAACATCATATCATATCGAATGCTTTCTCAGAAAAAATACCACCCATTCTTCATGCATTGATGCTCTTTTCCATGCATATTGTCTTCTTTTCTATGTCTATTTTGTGTCAAGTATTTCAAATCTTATTTTGAGGATGGATTCTTCAACCACTCCACATACTTGCATATTTTTAGATGGTATGCCCATAACAACCATGTGGTTAAGAATCGAGGTGTTTCTCCATTTCATCAATAACCAAGAGAGAAACAATATCTAACATGAATTCACTAGTGATCTCAGTTCATAACTAGATCTTGATTCTTCTTAATTACTTTTTTCCCTGCGTATTTTATTTATAGAAACTAATCATTGGTAGTGATAACCATGTTTGGATTATAATTTAGGATTCTATTAGAAGGAATAGTTTGGTATTTGAATCTATTTATAATATATCTTGAATATCTGGCGTATTTTTCAATGATTTTGAGTTCTTTCATAATGTTAGAGTCATATATTCCTTAACCCCTAGTAGATAAAATTATATATTGTAATGGAAGAAATGATATCATTAGTGAATGAGCAGTGTAGTAGTGTGAACACAACTATTATAAGAGGGCTTACTAGAAGGGTTTTCCTACATAAGTGTACTTCCACTAGTGCTAGAAGGATAGAAAGTAGTATATATAGAGGTAGAAACATTGTATAATATTCCTTGGATAACCATTGTAACAAAGATATTCTCTATTGGAGGTTATCCCCTCGAAGAGGCAAGTGAACATTGTGATATTTTTAGTAAAATTCTCTTATTTTGGATCCCATTATCATTGTTCTCTCTATTTAATTACCTTTATTCTTAATTTTCTTATGATATTTACATTTATGACCTAGATAATTTTATTAGGTACGTAACAAATGGTATTAGAGAGGTTTCCATGACCAATTGTATATTATTTTTTGAAATCCATACACATGTTTTAGCATCTATAAAAAACCATAGTGATCTATAATTAAGTGGGTAAACCTATGGTTGGGGAAGAATACACATAATAACTACACATTGTTTGACTTAATTGTAAACCCATGTAACCCTTCCTTGTACCCCTTCGAGTACTATCAAATCAAACAAGACCTATACACAAAATATGACTTTAACATACTCTTAGGTATATTGTAAGTTATGTAGAAATCTTGAAACTACCCTTAGATTAGCTTCTCAACCTTGTGACTTCTATAGTGGCATTGATAATATCATTCAAGAATAATATAGCAAGTATATGATTAATAGAGAAATAAGGCTGAGAGTATGGTTAAACCTCCTTAGTTATATCCCTTATACAATAGGTTGAGTACCATTATTACACCTTGCAAGCATATTTGAGAGTTACAACACACGAAGTTCCTTGTCCTTAATACGCTTCAAGACCTAACCCTCGCTACTTAGTTCCTAGAAACCATATTTACTACATCAAATTGAAAAATTTCTACACATTTTTCAGTATTCAAAGTTTGGTCCTTGTGTCAATCCAACAATATTCAATTCGGAATATAACTTTGTAGGAGTGAATAAGAAAAAAACAAATGAAATCCTTATTTCATACATATCTTAAAGTATTCCTTATGCCATGGTTATTGCAATGGTATGCCTATTTCTTAAACCATCTTTTTGTGGACTCAACCACCCTATTACTACTCATTTATATTCCTTGCCCTAGAAATCCAAAATAATCGTTTATATATAACTGTTTAGTCATTATTTTTTTGTGGAGCCACTCGCCCTTTTCTACCACTCCCACACCATTAGCCCCACCTTCCCATCACACTCCTCCATGAAACCCTCTCCAAATGGAAACTTGCAATCAATGTTATAACAACTTCATTCATTCCATTGAAAAAAAAAATCCATGTTGCAAAATGACTTTCAATAAGCCCACAATAACACTGAGTAAAACCTTAAATCATTTAATTTCCAAATGGCTATATTTCAAAACCTCAATAATTGTTGACTTGCACTAGAGGCCTTTCTAGCTAAATAAATTACCCTAATTATGGAATTATATAACTTATGAAAGAATCCTTAAAATCCTACCTATAAAGTTATCAATGAAAACCCTCTCCTAGAATTTTAATGGGTATAAATGGTCCATCTAAGAAAAAACTTCTCAAAGACAAAATCAACTAAGAAAATCCTACAATATTGATGATCAAAGAGACTAAATGTGTGGATACAAAAATCAATAGAGTTGCAAATATAGTTTGGAATGGACTCCAAGTGGTAGTGGTGGATGCACATGGAGCTTTCGGAGAAGTAGTCATTCTATGGAATATGAATGGTGTCACACCCTCTAAATTTACTACTACTCAATCAATCCTGAGAACAAATTTTCAACTAAAAGGAGTTATTTCCTTTATAAATATGGTTTATGGACCCAACGTCTCTAGTGATAAAGTAAACATAAAAAAAAAATACGCATAATGTTCATCAATTGATAAAGGAATTCACTTGGACTTTAGGAGGAAATTTTAATTTGATAAAACATTTAGATAGAAGGAAGGGAGGCCTAATATGGCTTGATGAATATCCTATACATTTCAAAGAAATGGCAAGGGACATAGAAATAGTCAGCCAAGAAATGCCCATTGATGTCTACATGTGGAACAAACAAAGGGGGAGAAGCCCATATGCACTCTAGATTGGATTAATTTCTAGTATTAGAATCACTAATCCTCTCTGGAATCTCATCGACCACTTCAATCCTTCCAAGTTATGGCACAAATTACTAGCCAATAGTGTTAGAAATTGATTGGAAAGGAGGCCCCAGAAACATTCCCTTCAAATTCAAAGCATTTTGAATACATCATCCCTCTAAAGGAGCACATCAAGAATTTATGGAAGGAAGCACCCATTATGGATGAATTTCCCATGTAAAACTTCCACCTTAAGTTAAAAAAAAAAAAAATAGATGTCTTGAATAAACATGAATTTGGGATACGAAAAAAAGTGATAAAAGATATGGAGGAGGTGAAACAACAAATATTATCAATAGGGAGAACTAACGAACTCATCCAAAAATAAATTATCTCTCAAGCTAAATTGTAAGAAAGGATTATCCAAGAAGAGATTTTCTGGAAGCACAAAATTTAGAGTATATTAGCTAAAGGAAGGAGAAATAAATTCCAAATTATTTCATAAATAAATGAGACATAATTGTAAAATAAAATAGAATCTCCTACATGAAATTTCAATAAGGGTGGAAACGTGAAAATCACTAAGATATGGAGAAAGAATTCAGATATTATTTTGAGAATCTTCTAACTGAGCCTCAACATTATTAGAAGTGAGGATGAGAATAAATACACAAAATATACCTTCACTTATCACTCTTGAACAAAAATGCACTTTGTTAAAGGAAATTTAGCACAAATATGTTGAAACAAAAGTACTAGATATGCCAAAGGGAAAGTCAGCTAGTCCTGATGGATTCACAATCAAATTCTTCCAATCATATTTTTCAATGACTGGGAAGGAAGTGGTGGACTTAGTGGAAAACTCATGAAGAATAAATTTAGTATTTTCATCTCTTGAAGCCACCTTTATCACCATAATCACAGAGGAAAATAAATTTGATTGTCTCTCCTCTTTATACATGTAGCTCTTTGCAAATTTATTTATAAAAAAATTCCAAACGTTATTGGTAATCGAATAAACCCTTGATTGTGAAAACCGCTAGTTAATATTTCCTCATTTGAAATCATTGTAATCATTAAGAAAATGGTTTTGCGAAAGGGACAAATATTCCATTTGCTTGGGGAGCGAGATTTCTTGAGGAATTGGTGAATTTAAATACATTAACCATGGCTTGGCTGAGAAGATTAAATGGGTTAACTGTACAATAAATTAACTTAAAAGGAAAATGGCAAACCCAAATTTCCTTTAGTTCTAACAACAAGCAAATATGACAAGAAAATAGAGAACATGAATGGCTTGCATTATGAAGGATAGGTTGAATGCGCGGAGCCTTGGAAAAAAAGAAAGGTTGGTCTGTTGGGAAGGCATGAAAATAAGCTGACAAAGAGATCAAAGAACTCGTTCATCATTATATAGAGTGGAAGAAGAGAATGATGATGAGCACTAGAAGGAAAAATCCTACAAGAGTTAGAGGTGTTGTGGAGAGAAATGATTAAAATTATAAAGATCGAGCTATGGAGAACGTGAACTAGTTGAGGAAACCTCAAAGAGGATTGTTGGGTGAAAACTTTATAAAGAGAAATGGCTTTCCTGGAGGGTGAAGAACCCATTCAAATCTTGTGGATTGATAAATGTATTGGATTGGGAAGAGACACTTAGGTATTTTTTAGTTTGATGAACCACCAGGAGTTTCCTTATGGGTTGATGCTCTGGTGCTTGACTCACAGATGAAGTACCTAGGGAAGTGATCTCTTATTCATTAGTAGCTTATCCATTGATGAACCTTCTGTCGATGTGGACTCTCTTCTCCTAAAAGTGAGCTAGCACTCGTTGTATTGTGATATCCTGACATGGATGTTAGTCATGTCTAAAAGGTTAGGAAATACTAAGTGGATGCTTATGTAGATGGGGGATGAAGGTAGAGTGACATGGTGGCATCCTGATTTAGGTGTCAATACTGGTTATGTTTCCTCTCAAAAGTACTCCTCATCAAGCACTGGAATCAGTCTTGGGGGTGATAGGTAGATGTAAATGTGGCTATATCTTGTCTAAGGTTGGGTGTAGAGTTATAGTCCCAATCTTAGATGCCATATCTCTTATAAGATAAGATCTATCTTATTTATTTGAGCATACGCGATGTAGGAGAATAATTCTAAAATTCATACCTATCAGCTATACCTATGGGTCTTAGCATTCACCAACGGATTTGGTTCCCTAAATTTAGTTTATTTGTTTAATTATTTGTAATGTTATATCTTTCTAGGGAATTCTAGAAATATTTTATCATTGATGTAGTTAGTCTGTAATTAGATTTCCCTATGATAGTGGAGCTCGAGAATTGTGAAGGTTTGGAGAAATTCTAAAGTGATCTCTGGAGGATTTTCTAGATATAGAAGTTATTAGTTGAGAGAATATTATGGATCTAAAATAATTCTAGTTTAGAATCCGCTTGTATAATTTGTAAATCAAGAGAGTCATTTAGATGGAGATATTAGAAAGGAGAGTAGAAAGGATTGAGTGAGGAGGCCAAGTATGTAAAGAGAGTCAAAGAGAAGCTAATTAATGTAAATTAGGCCTAAGGAAGGCGTTATATGAAAATTATATGTACAGTTAGTGTGTACTTAGTCAATGAGGAGTAGATATATGGATTGAATGTTTTGAAATTAATTGGTGTGGATATAAATATGTAAAATTGAATCCATATACGCATATTGATTTTAGTGTGTTATAGGCTTGTTACACTAAATATCACGAGAGAATTCAAGTGTGAAGCAGGTGTAGTTATAGGAGGGAGAGTGATTTTAGAGGAGTAGCGTAGGAATGGAATTAAGATAGAGGAGGTAAAATACCTTTGAACAGGTTCAGTGGAGATCATTGACTATTGATTAAATGGTGTAATTAGCGATCCGAAATAAATGGACAATGATCGAGACAAATAATGAGTTTATTAGAAGAAAGTGTTGTAGAGGTGTTTAAGACAGGGTGTTTTCAATGGAACACCTCCTTAGGACAGAGCGCACAGGGTCAAAGGCTTTTTTTTTTTTAAATAATACCAATAATTCTATTAAGTTCCATGTTTTTCAATTGTTGGAGTTTATTCCCATCCCGACCTTCCATGGATATCTGCTAGTCAAGGTCAACCACCAATCAACCCTTGTTAAAGTTCAAGTTGAATTTTACCCCCGACTAGTGCTGAACTTAGCTAGTCTCAACCCTGACTTGAGTGGGACACAATCAACCAATTCAGGAAGAGTACACGTTAGCTAATTTCGAGGAAGGAAGGGTGAGTCTTTGGTTATATTTCACGGTTGTCAAGTGTTATTGGAAAGAAATTTCAGCAATGAGAAGGGGATATGAGATAGAGGATTGGTCCTCCAACTAAAATAAAGGTAAGAGGAATTCCCTATGACCTTTACATTGTAAAGGGTTCCTTCCATATGCATGATATATAAAAGGTTAGAATTTGATATTTTTGAAAAGGTACTTATCCCTTCCCTTTAGCATATTACATATATGTCTTGAACCCATGTTAGTTGTTTTATAATACAATTTTGGATTTGGTGGTTTTTTTTTATAAAGAAATCCTCCCACTTGGCTATCAAATTACTAGTTTACAAAAAATATTTATTCCCATAGTTAGATTGGGGGAACTACCTTTTTGCCATATGATTGGAGAGTTAAGTTTTTTCAGCATCAAAGTGGTATCAAAGAAGGTTTAATCCTACTTATTGATGATTGAAGGAATTTGAAGAGAATGATAGCACTGGCATAAAACTAGCATAGAGACCATAAACACATAATATTTTTATGAAATCAATGGTGGTGTAAGGATTTGATAGATAGTGGCATTGGATTGTATAGAAAATCATGTTGGAGAAAGGAATCATTTGGGTAGCATTGGAGGAAAAGTACAAAGCTAGAAGGGATTCATTGAAGACTAGATTGAGAACAGGGGATCATATCTTTGAAGCTATGACATGTAAAATAAGCAACTATACTCTCTAAAAATTAGATAGAACTATATTTTCTCATTGAAGTGAAGGATATTCAAACATGATCAGGCTCGTAGGAATATGAATGAGGGAAAGTTGATTTTACATTGCAATTTATATTGAATTTGGAGATTGATGATTATAGGATGAAGCTCTGAGGAAGAACACTGTAGTTCTTGGAAGCAAATATACAAAGGAATCATATTTTGACTTAAAAGGATATTAAAGGATCATAACAGTGAAGTTATATTAAACATAGAATTGGATATTGGAGATGATTGCAAAGGACTGAAAGAGCCAATGTACTCTTGAGAGGGATATTTTTGAAAGAATAAAGAGTAGGTGTACTCTTGAAAAATAATTGATTCAGAGGAATGGATCAAAAGAACGATTACTTGAGAGGTGAGTTCTTGATATAAATATTTAAGAGTTGATGATTAGGAAACTAGCTCTGGTTTTTCATATTGCAGTAAGGAAGATTGATAGAAACAATTACAACAATGAAGTTATGACATAGGAAGAGGGATCATACAAATATCTCAAGTGAAGAAATTTGTGATAGAACCCCAACAACAAAATGGAATTACTGAAAGAGAAGAGGACAACATAAATTATCAAAGGAGGAAGAGAGAAGTGGGCAGTTGAAGATGCAGAAGCAGAAATAAATTTCGAAGTTGAGGAGAAAGAGTACTTGGGAAGGGGTTCTACTGCAGAGAACTAGAAGAGACAATACTTAGAGGATGACTTGGTACTAGTGACAAGTAGTAATTTTTTTACAAAGATGGTAAAGGGTTGTTTCAACTCACAAGTGGAAAAAAAGAATTAACAAAAGAATGAGGTGAGAATGACTACTGATAGTCATGTCAAGGGTTTAGAGAGAATTGATAATAAGGTGGAATATAATGCCAAAATACTTGGCATGAGGCAGATGAGTGATGTGGATCCTGAGAGAGATGCATGAGCTAAAAGAAGAACTCAATAACATAGAACAATTTCTGAAAGAATATGAGGAGGATCAAAGATATGGTTGGACAATGGAAAAGAAGAAGGCTAAATGGCATATGTTGCAAGTGAAGATGAAGAACAAGTTGTGCACAAGATTAAGGAAAGAACTCAAACAAATTAGTTTGAAGTGGAAGTATTGATTTATGGTAGCATATGATGTGCTCTAAGCCTCAAAATTTATATGATGGCTAGGGCGCATCTATTCCAAAATACCCAGAAATTGTTTTGGGAAATTCCACCCGGAGATAGTTTTATTAAAATAATTAATCAAACTAGGGGTGAAACTTCTAGAAGAAGATGAGGATCAAGCCAAAATGATATGATCCATTTATTAGAATCTAATCTAGGTTGTTGATTGAAAAACAAGAGGATTATAAGAAGAGGATTGATGGGTGTTTGGAAAATACATCAATTGAGATCAAGAGATCGATTTCTCAAGAGAGCAGCGCAACAATTTCCAGAGAAGTCATCAAGGAGATTTCTTGCAGTGAGGGGCAAGGATAGCTTTCTTGTTGAAGAGTTTCCTGATCCATAGATACATTGTAGAGGAGGTAGATATAGATCTAGAAGGGGTAGCATAGGACCACACTGCGGAATGTGAAGCGATGTTGAGGCAGCACAAAGCCCTTGAGGAGATTCGTGATTTTGGTGAGGAGCATATCAGATCGAGTGCCAAGATCTGGGGTGTGAGACCGGAGGAGCTAGAGGATAGAGCATCTAGCCAAAAGATTAATTAGCCAAAAGGAATGACATAGTCCCCAAACATTGTGATGTAGAGAAACGCAGAGACTTTGTATAGGTAGTTTGGGGCTAGCCATTTAGTGGTTGGATCAGGTTTGAATCTCTTGTGCTAGTGTGAGGTATTTATCACTAATTCTCTTGCCATTAGATTCTCTGTATCAAATATTTAGTAAGGCATCCAAAGATTGTTTTCAGAAACTACTGCATAATAATACAAACCCTCAGTTGTTGCACTAATTTTCCCACATTGGGTTTTTCCTAGGATATTTTTCCAAAAACAATGGTGTCATTTGCATGTGTTATATTTCTTTCTTTCTCAATTCTTATTTCTACATATTATTTAATTTTTGGAGGATGCAGTTTTATCATTTCGATGTTTACCATATAATGTTGTAAATAACTTGATTCAATAGGAGAAATATAGTTAGTTGTTGTAGTAGTGATTCGAGGATTCCAAATTTTCACATGGTATTGGAGCACAGGTGAAGCAAGAGAGCAGACTAGAAGAGCCCACCATTGAAGAGAGGGCGGTAGATCGAAGTGCTACATAGGCAACAAATCAAAGCCCCAGTGAAATTGTACAGTTCGAGCCAGGAGGGAAAGATTCTCAAGGAAAATATCTCTCTGAGTGAGTTGACAGAGAGGTAAGATTTCCAGATTGAGATTTGTTAGCAGTAGAGGGAGAAACACAACAAAATATTCAGCGCAGAGCTATCATCAGGTGAGACACAGTTTTTTGCAGTAGCTGTTGGGGCACAAAAACATCAGAAGAAGGAAGGAGACAAATTTTAAGGGAATTTATTCCTCAGAAAATTTGTCAAGTCCCTATAAGACTAGTGTATTCCCTTATTGTTATTGTCATTGTAGCCCTTTATTATTATTTTTGTGCCCATGTTGGGCCCATATTGTTATTATTGTTCCCCATAGAAGCCCTCTATTGTTATTGTTTTGCCCTTACATTATTATCGTTATGTCGACTCTAATTATATTATGACCCCTTAGACTCATATATATAGAAATGAGGTTTTTTCATTTGATTCATCCAAGAATTTTTCATTTGTGTAATGTAAAGCAGGTTTCACCCTTGAAGAGGTAGATTTTGAAGTTGTTTACATATCTTTTCTTCTATTTTGTGAGATGGTTGCATAACATTTGGTATCAGAGCTTTGGATTCAAGGGTTTCGCTGCTCCAAACAAGTCAACATGGAATTTTCACTATAAAATTTTTCTACAAAGGTTCAGAAGCTGAAAAACAAAATCATTGGAGGCGAAGTCTTTTTAACCTCGGATCCAAATTTCCAATCTTGTTTCGCTATATTTTCGGAGATATGGTCCAAGGAAGGTAGGGTTTTTGCAGGCTCCCGAATTACATCACAAACATGTGACCTTGGGAAAATCGTCATAACATCCTATTTGAGAATCAGATTGAAATTTTGTAAGAAGTTACAGAAATAGGATGGATTGTAGTGTTCTTTGTAGCATTTTCAAGTCCGAAGATCGAAACAGTAATATGTGGTATGTCATACAAGTTCGCTCTACTAAACCAGTCTATAATAAGGTCATCGTGGGGGATTTGGCATAACTCTTTCTTGAAGAATCCAATCTTGATCAGAATTGTGAAGTTGAAAAGAGGAATCAGAGGGATACCGTAGGATGAAATTTAAGACCTTGAACATCTGAGATTACAGAGAAATATTGATTCAATATCGAGCTCCTACGAAGCAACAAAAAAAGGTGTGTTGTCTTTTTTAAAAAAATTCATAATTTTGGTTTGAAAAATTAGTTTGAAGTGACTCAAATGGCATATTGAAGCATAATTATCATTAATTGATGCCTCTAAGAAAGAAAATGGAAACACATATTCAGTAGCCTGAAATCTCTACCATGACTCACAAAGAAGTGGAAGAAATGCAACATGATATATCAAAATTACAAGACCAAGTGCAACAAATTTCACTCTCACAAAAAGTAACAAAAGCTAAGATGGATTGTTTAAAGAAAGGCATAATCGATGGTGTGGAACATAATATGGAAGCTACGATGGATGGATTAGAAGCAAAACTAAAGGGAAACGTTGAAGATTTGAAGAAGGACATGGAAGGTTTGAAAGGAGGTTTGGCCAAGTTGCTACTAGAAATGCTTCCTAATGGTGAAAAGGTAGTAGAGGAAACTCATGATGAGAACAAAAAAAATTGTAATCATGATTTCATAGAATATAACATTGGATTAAAGACTCACCATGTCCCAAAGATCGATTTGAGGAAGTTTGATTGTAAGGATCTCGTAACATGGATGGTATAGATGGAACAATATTTCGATCTCCATAATGTGCAAAACACACAAAAGGTAGACATTGCAACTTTATATTTAGAAACCAATAAGTTTGTATGGTATCGATAGCTTTTCTCTGTTAAACAAATTGTCACTGGTTGATTTTTATGAAGGAAATGATAGCACATTATGAGGATACAAAAAGAAGCACTTTCTTTAGCCAATTGATAAATCTCAAACAAAAGGGTTCAATGGTGGAGCACATTGAGGACTTCCAAAAATTGAGTATAAGGGTAAAATATATTCCAGAGGAGCATAGGATTGATGTGTTCATAGAGACTTTAAAGGATAACATCTAACATGAGGTTCTCTTGGGAACCTGATCCATTAGAGAAGGCATTCAGGTTGGGAAGGAAAATTGTTTTATGAAACCAACTCACAAAAAGATAGAAAAGATAGATCAACGCCTTAGAATTCAGCCTCTTTGAGGGGGCAACCTCCTTTAGATTACACAAATGAATGATTCTTTGATGATTCAAATGAAAAAACATCCTTTCTATATATAGTAGTCTAAGGAGTCACAATACAACCTAGCTGACCTAAAAATAATAATATAAAGGCACAAAAATAACAATAGAGGGATTCTATGGGGCATAGTAATAACAATATGGGGACAATAGGGGCACAACAATATTAATAAGGGATATAAATATAATAGTAATGTGGTAATCACTAGTATTATAGGGGCCTAACATGCCCCTCTCCTTCAAAAAAGTGTTGTCCTCAACGCTCGAGTAGTTCTAGGTGCTTCTGTATCAAATTTTCATCCTCCCATGTGGAATCTTCAGCGGATAAGTTCTTCCACTTGATGAGATACTCCGAAATTGATCGATTTCATAGCTTTCAAGTTCTTGTTTCTATGACTGCTTCTGGTTCCAATATAATTGTTCCTTCCTCGTCATGTTTTGGCAATATTGTTTGAACTGGGAGCTTGTCACCTATAACCTTCTTTAAACATGAAACATGGAAAACTAGGTGCACTCGAGAAGCTGCAGGAAGCTCCAATTTGTATGCCATGGTACCAATCTTTTGTAACACCTTGTACGGTCCATAATACTTTGGTGATAATTTATTATCCTTCTTAGCTTGCTTGAGGGACATTTGTTTATATGGTTGTAGCCCTAGGAATACCTAATCACCTACATCAAAACTTCTTTCGCTGCGATGTTGATATGCTTGTTATTTCATTCTATTCTATGCCAACACGAGGTTATCCTTTAAGAGTTGGAGGACTTGTTGTTGATGCTTGATGTGATGTTCCACTACTTGAACATTAGAATTTTCTCTTAAATATGATGTGATGGATGGTGTCTAATATCCATAAAGTGCCATAAATGGGGTCATTTTTGTTGTTGTATGGAAGGAAGTGTTATACTACCTTTCAGCCAAAGGAAACCATTTGACCCATTATGTCTGTTTATCAAATACAAAGTAATGAAGATATCCTTCCAAACATTTTTTTATTATCTCAGTTTGCCCATCAGATTGAGGATGATAAGACGAGCTATGAGATAACTAAGTACCTATTAGAGTCGGTCTAGTTAGTCCTCCATCAGAGATCAAAACTCTTTATGCATTTCATTTTTAGGTGTCCCGCTCCATTCACGCAGTTGCATTCCGCTAGGGACATGCCATAATCTGACGGAGAAAGGTCATGCTAGTCATTTCCCTTCATGTCTCGCTCCCGCTGGCTTCGGTCTTTTGTCAATGATCACCAAAGTCCATGACAGTCAAGGTCTGGTCCTTTAATGGACAAAAGTCATTTTTGATCATTAGGTCTAGGGATTTATCAGTTTGGTCTTTAAATATGTCCAGTAAAGCCATGCAGGCCAGAGAGAGGCCCTTACAAAATAATGATTCACAAAGTTTCATCATCATATTGATAAACTTCGACTGTTCTTCAAAACTCTGTTTTGAAGAAAAGTCAAACAATGTCATTGGTGATAAAATTTTCAAAGAGATCGACAGTTGATTTCTCCAGGTGCAGTCATGGTTTCCATGGCCAAATGACCTGTCATGCAATCCCTGCAAAGAGTGTCGAAAATTTCATCATTTGAGCCAAAATTTCAAAGGAAAAGTGAAAATCAGTGTTGATTTAAGTCAGTGAAAAAGTGGCAAAACATGACATTAGAAAAATGGGTTGTTGAAAAAGAAAAATTTAAATCATGACCTCCAAGTCTCTATACACAAGTTTACATCAAAAATCAAAGTCATTGTGCAATCAAAGATATAGGGAAAACATTGCAAAGTCGTGGAGTGTGCATCGTGCGTTTTGGAGCAAAGTTGGAGGCGGTTTCAGCGCGCGGCGCACACACAGGGCGCGGCGCACACAGAGCCCGCCCGCAGTGCAATTTTCTAACTGGCGTGTCGTATTAGGTTTTGCGCGCGGCGCACAGAGACAAAGGGCCAGAAACTTGCCAAAACTCCCTCAAATATTTTGTGGATGCCCATCAGCTCGACAGGTAGGCTCTATAACATCAATGGTTCCTCAAATTATGTAACTAATATAGTGATGTATGCCTACGATTGAAATGCAACAAAACTCATAAAACAACCACAAGACAACATAAAGGGCCATTTTTGCTAGGGTTGTGTAATTGTGTTGTTGATGCCAAGGTCCCATTTTCCCTTCCTTACCATTTTTCCTTATTCCCCCATGCCATTTTTCCTATTATCACTACCCTAAAACACTACCAAACCCTATTCCCTTCCCACTCCTCCTATTGGTCAATACAAACCCTAAACCCTACCTTATAAAAAAACCCAAACCCTACCCTATCAAACCCCCTATATATCCCTAAACAAACTTCCCCCCATAACCCCTATTCCCATCACATTACTACCTTCCTAATATTCCCCTTGTTTCATCATTCCCCTTGGTGGCAGATATCACAAACAACGCCCATCTCCACCATCATCAAAGGGAAGCCTAAGTACATTATATAAACAGCAGCCATGGCATCTGAGGGTTCATCAGAGTATGAGGTGGAAACTCACAACGATACAGCTACAGGAGAACAGGCTCCCAGGAGACATCACAAAAGTGGAAAACATGTTAGGGATGAGCCAAACACCCTCATTGAATTGCAGGCATGCCCTCTTGCTATGTCATGTTTCCAGCACCTAGCATGTTTTGAATTTTGTCAAAGGGTGGCTAATGTTAGATTTCATCATGAGTTGGCCCGTCTTTTTGTGCTTCATCTACATGGAGGTCAGTGTATCTTGGCCGAGGTCACCTTCACATTGATACGCGAAACTATCTCAGTGGCAACAGGCATACCAAATGTTGGAGAACAGTGGCATAAGAAGAAGAAGGTGGATAGGCAATACTATGAGCCTTACATTAAGGCCAGTTATTTGAGGCATCTCACAAGAGTCTTCCCATTTAGATATTTGAAAGATGAGTATGCTCCACTCATTAAATTGATCATGAATTACTTCAGTTGTGAGGGGAGGTTCTCTCGCCTATATGCCTATCACATCAGGTTGCTCATGCACTTTACCAGGGTGCGGATGATGAACCTCCCATTTTTCATTTGCAGGAACATAGAGAGGATGAATAATTTCATGCAGCATAAGACCCCTCAGCAGCAACTTAACAGTGTTTATCACTTTGCTCTTATCCGGATTTTGGTGGATCATCAGTTGGGATTGTAGGGCATTTCTTGGGAGGACTTCATCTCCCGTGACTTCTTCAGCTCTCCACAGGTAGTATCAAAGGCAGAGCATGAGATAGGTTGTCCTTCTCATCAGTATGAGCACCATGAGGCCGCTACTATGCCAGTATTCATCACCTATCAAAGAGGTAGTAGACATTTGTTTGCAGCGGCAAAGCGAGTGTTATCTCCACCTGGGGTGGAAGGGGCCTGGCTTCCGAAATCGATGAGACAGGAACAGGACAGAGGTAAGGAGCCAATGCATGATGAGGGGCCTTCAAGTGAGCCATCAGGTGAACGAGAGACAGAATTCGTTCTCCTTCATGATGATGAGACAGATACAAAACCTACAAATGCAGAGCTTAGAGAGATCATCCAGGAGTAGCAATCAGTGATTGAGGCCTTATCCCTTGACTTGGAGAGGGCTAAGTGGAACATGAAATACCTGGAGTAGAGGAACAAACAGCTGGAGGATCAGCGGGCGATCATGGAGCTACAAAACATTCGTGAGCATCGCCAAGCTGCACAAAGAAGAAGAGTTGAGCTCACGTCATTGGAGAAAGAGATCAATGAGGATCGGGAGGCCAATCTAGAGAGAGTTAACATTCACTTGGAAAGGCTGCTTGACAAGGCCGACAAGGACCATGCCTTACTGAGACACATGGCTTTCCATTACAAGGCACGAAACATGAGTGCAAGGGCCCGGATAAAGAGCTTGAAGGCAAAATTGAGCAAAGCAACAAAAGAGGCAAAAGAGGCAAAAGAGCAAGATCGGCTTCGAATCTTGGCTGAATCTTCCTTTGCACAGCATAGCACTTCATAGAGGACCTCCAGCCCACATTTCAAGAAATTTGGGGAAATTTTGGTCATATGACAAATTTTTGGGCAAAACATAAGTTTTAGTGGCGCGGTGCTAAAAATTGGGAGCTCCAAATGAAGAATGGTTTGCATTTTTGGATTCAGCATGAAAAATCACAACTACTGGTGCTTGGAAAAGAAATTTGGGCAAGATATGAGTCTCCAGGAGGTCAAAAACACCCAAAAAATGACCTCTCTAGCCCTATTTTGACACACAGGAATCAGTCTTGGTAGAATCAAGATTTGGAGGGGCAAATGAGCACCAAATTCAGAAATTCCACTTGGGTTATAAATTATACAGGACAGGCTTTCCAACAAGCACACTTGGGCACATTTTGGACTCCTGCAAGTGACCCAAACCAGGCTCCAAAGTGGCCCGGAGCACACAGAAAATGGCGCGACGCATATAGGAAAAAAGCCCAATTTTACCTTTGTTTCACGAAATTTCGATTCGTGACTTCTCCAAGTGGGCCCGCTCATCTACATTTCAGTTTTTTGGGATCTAATGCGGCATTTAAAGTATTTTCTCTCCAAATTGGCTTCTATCCAAGTGGCGAAGGAAGTCAAATAGTCACCCAAGCCATTTGTCATGTTTGTAACACTGCACCTGTAGCTAATGGTTGGCTCTTCACCTCCATTTCGTAATGATTCAAGTAACTCCCATACCCTTGGGCGTTCTATCTCTTCATAGCACATTCTATATATTGTATGCAAACTATTTGCAAAGGGTTGGTTGGCTTGTAACTTCTGGGAGGCTGTGGGAAAGAAACTCTGTTTCTTCACTGTATATTTTGGACAGAGAATCAATGAAAGGCAATGGCTCTGTTTCATGAGATTCATGTGGTTGTGAGTGTAGCAAATGTGTCTCTTATGTTTCATATGTATTTCGTTATGTTTCATAGTTCAATTCATGTTCATTTCTAGTGAAATTTTCTGAGTTAGATAAGGTAGAATTCAATTTTATTGCTCTGCCTGTGGGAAAATTTCATGTTCAGTGTTCTTCTTCTGTTGAAAAGGATTCATGTTCTTATGCCCTTTTCACTCTCCTAAGCAATCCCTCCATTTTGCATTATTTCGAACTAAATTGCTACACTTTCTGCCTATCTTGCCTCACGAAGTAATCTGTGCCTTTGTATTAAATTCTCTGTTCTTTGCTAACCGTTGGTCCCATACCATCCCAGAAGCTCGGTCATTCATAAAAATTGTTTCTTGTATCCATATTCACTTACTAGCCTAAGATCAATATTTCGCTGTAAGTCATCTCAGACCGTTTTTGCTTATCTATTTACTGAGCGTGACTCGAGAGAGCCCTCTCCTGTTCTGGTAGGGCTAGCTACTAGACTAAGCGTGGTTTGTGGTTACCCTGAATTTTGCCTTCCTTCAGCCTAGGGCAGATTTAGGTGCTAACATAGTGGCGACTCCACTGGGGACTGAAATCAAATCCCCTTACTTCTTAATAATTCTAAGCTTCTGGATGATAAGTTTAGGATTGGATAGGCTGAGTAAGTTGGTTGTGCCCTGTGATTTTTCTCAATAGCACGCTGGCTTCGAGACGATATACCAGAGCCAATCCAGACCCAGATCCTCCTCATATCTACGAAAACCCCAATTTGATTCCAAGACTCCTTTGTCAAGAGAGCACTATAACTCCTGTGTTCAAATCCCATTCATGTCCTGACATTTTTGAGTATCTTGAAGAGCTTGAATTTGACGAGCGGTTTGAAATATCATTGTTCGAGTCTAAATCTGAAAGGGTTGTTGACTATACTATCCCCAATCCACAATTTCTTGTAGATCTAGAAACTGAAAGAGCTAACCAGTTAATTGATAATTATATTGCGACACAGCCTCAAACTCCAATTGCTAGCCCCTTACAAACTATGCAAACTCCTCCAACACCTCCAAGGCCAAATCCACCAAGAGTGATGGCTGCCCGTTTTGCACCCCTTGTTCTGCCTCAAGTTCTAGATGACATGCCCGCAGATTATCAAGGCAAAATCTCGTTTTTTGATGGCACTCTTAACAACATTACTGCTCAGCAACATGTGGAAAAAATGGAAGATTTCTATGAACTTCATGAGATTGATGCGGAGAATGTGGCAATGAGACTCTTTGTACAAACATTTGCAGGTGATGTGAGGAAATGGTTCAAAGGTTTGCTGGCGGCAAGTATCCCTACCTTGGCCAACCTACAAAGACAATTTTTAAACCGATGGGAAGTGAAAAAGAATCCTCTTCAAATTCTGGCTGAATATGAACAAATCAAACGAAATGCTGGTGAGTTGGTCCAAGACTATTGTGTTAGATTCAATTCAGTTTATAACAAAATTCCAGATCATCTAAAGCCACCTGCGGGACTAGCTATGATGAAATTTTCGGATGGTTTTGATGCTGACATGGCCTACGAATTAAGAGAGAGAGAGAACCGGCTACAATGGAAGACATGCAGAAAATCGTGGTTAGCGTTGAAGCAAATCTGTTGTCCAAGAGAGCTAGAGCGAAAGCAGAAAAGAAAGTCACTGTTAAGGAAGAGTCTTCCTCAATGGATCAATTACTCAAAAAGGTAGAGCAGATGCGCGAAAGGGTGAAGCTCAACAAACTTGAGCCACAAGTTAGAAATCCTAACTTCCATGGCCAACAACAACCACAATATAGAATAAGACAGAGAGATCAGTTAGCCCAAGAGCAGAGAGCACAACAGCCAGTACAGACACCTTTGCAGCAAAATTTTGTGCATGGACCAGAGTCAGATGAGGACGGGAATGTAATAGGTGAAGAAAACCACCTCTTTACTCCAGATGAGCTGCCTACTTACATTACTGAAGAAGAAGAGTGTGCGATGATTTCAGCTGCACACAAAGATGTAGATTTCGTTCTAGCAAGTGACACTGTTTTACAAGAAGAATCAAAGGAGTATCAAAGTGGATATATGAATGCTCTGTCCACATAGCAGCAATGATATTCACTTAGAAACAGAGATGTTTTGGCCAAACCAATTCATAAAAGGAAGGATGTTGAGGCATCAAAGAATGATTCATCAGTTACACAAAGGAAAGTAAAGGAGGTGATTGGTCGGGAGAGCAGCAAAACACCATCAGCAGAACAATCACATCAGCAAGTTGCATCAAAACAAAAGGAAAAGAAAGAAATCCTAGTCAAAGATGTAGAAAACATTCTCGCTTTTAATTTAGAGAATGAGATTTCTAAATTAAAGGTATCCATCCCCTTGACTGAAATAATGAGGAACAACAGTTATAGAGGACAAATATCTAAGATGTTGAATTTGGACCCAATGTCTGACATGGTGAATGTCGAAGATGATCAACCTGAAATGATTTTTGGGCCAGCATCGAATGGTGAGTCTCCTGATAGTGATGTGCCACCCTTTTATATCAGTTTAAGAGTGCATGATTTTGTGTTACACAATGCCATGTTCGATTCCGGAGCCTCTCACAATCTCATGCCCAAGGCTATCATGGATAAACTTGGTCTGGACATCACCCGGCAATACCACGATCTCTATTCATTTGATTCCAGTAGAGTAAGATGTATAGGACTCATCAAAGACTTAGTTGTGAGTCTGGATCAACTCGCAATGAAGAATGTTTTGATGGATGTGGTTGTAGTAGATATTCCTCCAAGGTTTGGCATGCTTCTTTCGAGGTCTTGGGTAGCGAAATTGAAAGGGACACTACAGCTAGATTTCACCTATGCAACGATTCTGGTGTTTGTACAAATGAGGAAATTGTATCGGGAACAAAAAATGAAATACATGATCACAAGCAAGGAGAAACCAATAAATCATCCAATTAACTATATACATACAGATTTAGAGTCTTTTGTTTTGTATTCAGATAGTTTTAATGATATAGATAGTTAGTTAGTTGAAGCAGATGATATTCCGGAAATAACAGAAAATTTCAGAGAAATTTTAAAGAAAAAAGGACAAGAACAGCAGAACATTGTTGGGCAATCAGCTGAAAGTAATGGACAGTAAGCAGACAAGGCACAACAAACAGATTTCTAGCACTTGCAAGAGGAGGAAGAAGGTTTGTGGACCATGGATTTCGATGGAGCAGTAGGAAATGATGGTGCTGGAATTGGAATTTGGGTATGCAGTCCTTTCTCCGCCCCGAACAAAGTGCCTAGTAACGTGCGGGTATGCTCTTACAAGTTGGATTTTGAGTGTTCAAACAATGAAGCTGAGTATGAAGCCCTGATTGCTAGCCTAAAGATTCTAAGAAAGCTGAATGCTAAGAGGATTTTAGTATACGACGACTTCGAATTGGTAATTAAGCAGGTCAGAGGCAGGTATCAAGCAAAACATCCTAGGATGCGGTCATACCGTAATGCAGTTCTAGACATCCTAAAATAATTTTCAGAATACACCTTGACATGTGTGCCTTGTATACAAAATAGTATTGCTGACACTCTTGCCAAGGCAACAAGTAGTTTGAAGATCCCAATGAACTCTAGCAATAAATTCGAAATCCATGTCAAGCATCGTCCAACTGTTCCAGACAATCAGAGATATTGGCAAGTGTTTCAAGATGATGAGGAGATTAATCATTTTTTGCAAAACAAAGGCAAGTTCAAAGAAACCTCAATAGATGTAGAAAATGACGATGGTAAAGGGAATGGTATAGATGAAGTACAGATCAATGAAATGGACGTGTTGCAGCTGAAGAATAACGTTATTCCTAAAGGCTTGATACCTTTAGAAGAACTTTTTGATCAAGATGATGTAGCCCGCAAGCCAACATTGCAACCAACAGAGAAGGGTGTAGAAGAGGTCAACATCGGAATAGCCACTAATCCTAAGTTGGTAGAATTGTCCAAAGCATTGCCGCCAAAGATCAAGGAAAAATACATCAGTTTGCTGGCTTCATTTGCAGATGTGTTTGCTTGGGACTATTCTGATTTAAAGACATATGATACCAATATAATTCAACACACTATACCCATCAAGCCCAATCAAAAACCATTCAGACAGAAGTTGAGAAGGATAAATCCAAAGTTGTTGCCATCTATTGAAAAGGAGGTAAACAGGTTGTACAAATCAAGGATCATTGTGCCCATCAGATTTTCAGATTGGATATCTAACTTGGTGCCCATACGAAAGAAGACAAGTGAGATCTGCTTATGCATTGATTTCAGAAATCTCAATAAAGTTTCATTGAAGGACAACTATCCACTGCCCAAAATGGACCATATACTTCAGCGAGTAGTGGGAGCATCTCGTATGTCACTACTTGATGGTTATTCTGGATATAACCAAATTTCTGTCCATGAAGATGACCAAGACAAGACAGCATTCACCACTCCATGGGGAACCTTTCATTACGCCAAAATGCCTTTCGGTTTAAAGAATGCAGGTGCCACATTTCAGCGTGCAATAGACTTCACTTTTGCAAATGAGAAGGATGTCTTTTTGGTGGTATACTTGGATGATTTGATGGTGTTTTCCAAATCTGATGAAGAGCACATGCACCATCTAAAAACTGTCTTTCAAAAGTGCAGAAAATATGGTTTGTCGCTGAATCTGAAGAAGAGCTTGTCCGCCATGGAGGAAGGCAAATTACTTGGGCATATTATCTCAAGAGATGGCATTCATATTGACCCAGCACGTGTGCAAGCAATTCAGCAAATCGATCTGCCCCGGAATAAAAAAGAGATAAAATCGTTCAATGGTAAGATGAATTTTCTACATCGCTTTATGCCTAATCTTGCTGAACACTTAAGAGAAATGACAAACATGCTTAAGAAGTACAGCCAAGTGAAATGGACGGAGGAGGCTATAAAATCTTTCAATTTGATCAAATTGGCTCTTTCTTCAGCTCCTGTTCTAGTCAGCCCAGACTACACTCAAGATTTCATATTGTTTTCATTTGCTTCGGAGCACACTATGGCAGTAGTATTATTGCAAAAAAGAGATGACCATGAAAGACCCATTGAATTCTTCAGTGGAGCTATAAGGGATGCAGTCTTAAAGTACAAAATCATTGAGAAACAAGCCCTGGCACTTGTGAAGGCATTGAAAGATTTCCGGGTATATATTCTACATTCTCATATTCTAGCCTATCTTCCTAACGCTGTCGTAAAAGATGTTTTAGTGTAGACCGATCTGGAAGGAAGATGAGGCAAATGGATTGCAGCCTTGCTGGAATATGATGTGGAAATAAAGCCCACAAAGCTGGTTAAAGGACAAGGATTGGCGAAGTTAATGGCCGAATCAAACTTGCATGCCTTGGACATAAATCTGATTGCTGCTATGTCCAATGAGAATGAAGAATCATCATCAATTCAGGTATCTAAAATGTTTTCTCTTTCTCCATGGTACTCAGATATGATATATGTGCTTAAAAATTTGTCACCACCGCCCGACATGCCTAGAAACAAAGCGAGAACACTCAAGTTGAAAGCTGCCAAGTTTTGCATTCTAAATTCTGCGCTGTATTGGAAAGATCCCGGTGGCGTTCTTTTGAATTGTTTGGTGGAAGAAGAAGCACAGAAAGTTATGGAGGATTGCCACGGAGGAGAATGTGGTGGTCACCTTTTTTGGAAATCAACAGCAAATAAAATTATGAGAGTAGGATACTATTGGCCGACATTGTTTGCTGATGTATATAAGATGGTCAAGTGCTGTCATAAGTGTCAGATTTTCGAAGGAAAGCAGAAGTTACAACCTTTTCCACTTAATCCTATTGAGGTGAGCGCTCCTTTCCAGCAATGGGGGTTGGATTTCATTGGTGAAATTCATCCCACTTCTTCCAGTCAGCATAGATGGATCCTCACAGTGACAGATTATTTCACGAAATGGATTGAGGCAACTCCCACCAGACAAGCTACAGATGTGGTAATCATTTCATTTCTTGAAAATAACATCTTGTCTCGCTTTGGTTGTCCAAATAAGTTAATCATTGATAACGCAGCAGCTTTCAAATCAAAAAGGATGGTAGAGTTTTGTCATAAATATCACATCATTTTGGGTCACTCAACTGCCTATCATCTGCAAGGCAATGGATTGGCAGAGTCTTCGAACAAATCATTGATCAACATCATCAAGAAGCTGCTGGAAATAAATAAGAAGAGCTGGCATAAGAGGTTGGTCCATGCACTTTGGGCAGATCGGATCAGTCAGAAAAAATCCATTGGTATGTCACCGTTTGAGCTTGTTTATGGAGTTCATACAATATTTCCTACCTCTCTCACTGCCCCGGTAGTTAGACTTCTTCAGGAGGCCAGCAGTGAAGAAGATCCCATGCAGAGAAGTTTGAATCAAATGGTCCACTTGCAGGAGACAAGAGAATAAGTTTTCAAGAACACATCCAAATTACAGGAGAAGATCAAGAAAATTTATGACAGAAAAGCAAAGGCAGATAAATTTCAGTTGGATGATGTGGTGCTGAAGTGGGATGCAAGGAATGAGGAGAAAGGTAAGCATGGAAAGTTCGAGAATATTTGGAAAGGTCCTTTCAAGATTGCAGCATATAGGGGTCAGAATGCCTTTCTTCTGAAGGAAATGAACGGGGAAGATTGTCCAGGAGGGCCGATCAATGGTCGGCTGCTCAAGCGATACCATTTCTGAGTTATTAACGCTGCTTCCACTGTCATTGTAAATACCATTTTTATTTTAGTTTGGTTTGAGTTTGTCAAGTTTGTATTCAAGTCATTTCAATGTCAAGTTTGAGTTAATTTTTTGGTCATTTTAGTTTCAAAAATGAGTCAGAGTCCTGTGTTGTTAGTCGAAAAATGACTCCATAGCCCAATGGATGAAGGCACTGTCTAGCTCTTCCAGAGATCTGCTATTCTTGGCACCTCCAAGGAGCTACCATCCCCCATTGGAGCCAATGTTAGAGTCGGTCTGGTCAGTCCTCCGTCAGAGATCAAAACTCTTTATGCATTTCATTTTTAGGTGTCCCGCTCCATTCACTCAGCTGCATTCCGCTAGGGGCATGCCATAATCTGACGGAGAAATGTCATGCTAGTCATTTCCCCTCATGTTTGGCTCCTGCTGGCTTCGGTCTTTTGTCAATGATCACCAAAGTCCATGACAGTCAAGGTCTGGTCCTTTAATGGACAAAAGTCATTTTTGATCATTAGGTCTAGGGATTTATTAAGTTGGTCTTTAAATATGTCCAGTAAAGCCATGCAGGCCAGAGAGAGGCCCTTACAAAATAATGATTCACAGAGTTTCATCATCATATTGATAAACTTCGATTGTTCTTTAAAACTTTGTTTTGAAGAAAAGTTAAACAATGTCATTGGCGATAAAATTTTCAAAGAGATCGACAGTTGATTTCTCCAGGTGCAGTCATGGTTTCCGTGGCCAAATGCCCTGTCATGCAATCCCCGCAAAGAGTGTCGAAAATTTCATCATTTGAGCCAAAATTTCAAAGGAAAAGTGAAAATCAATGTTGATTTAAGTCAGTGAAAAAGTGGCAAAACATGACACTAGAAAAATGGGTTGTTGAAAAAGAAAAATTTAAATCATGACCTCCAAGTCTTTATACACAAGTTTACATCAAAAATCAAAGTCATTGTGCAATCAAAGGCATCGGGAAAACATTGCAAAGTCGTGGAGCGTGCATCGTGCGTTTTGGAGCAAAGTTGGAGGCGGTTTCAGTGCGCGGCACATATAGGCTGGGGCGCGGTGCACATACAGGGCACGGCGCACACAGAGCCCGCCCGCAGTGCAATTTTCTAACTGGCGCGGTGCACACCCAGGGCGTGGCGCACTGGGTTTTGCACGTAGCGCACAGAGACAAAGGGCCAGAAACTTGCCAAAACTCACTCAAATCTTTTGTGGATGCCCATCAGCTCGAGAGGTAGGCTCTATAACATGAATGGTTCCTCAAATTATGTAAATGATATAGTGATGTATGCCTACGATTGAAATGCAACAAAATTCATAAAGCAACCACAAGAAAACACAAAGGGCCATTTTTGCTAGGGTTGTGTAATTGTGTTGTTGATGCCAAGGTCCCATTTTCCCTTCCTTACCATTTTTCCTTATTCCCCCATGCCATTTTCCTATTATCACTACCCTAAAACACTACCAAACCCTATTCCCTTCCCCCTCCTCCTATTGGTCAATACAAACCCCAAACCCTACCTTATAAAAAACCCCAAACCCTACCTTGTCAAACCCCCTATATATCCCTAAAAAAACTTCCCCCCATAACCCCTATTCCCATCACATTACTCCCTTCCTAATATTCCCTTTGTTTCCTTGTTCCCCTTGGTGTCAGATATCACAAACAACACCCAGCTTCACCATCATCAAAGGGCAGCCTAAGTACAATATATAAACAACAGCCATGGCATCTGAGGGTTCATCAGAGTATGAGGTGGAAACTCAAAGCAATACAGCTTCAGGAGAACAGGCTCCCAAGAGACATCACAGGAGTGGCAAACATGTTAGGGATGAGCCAAACACCCTCACTGAATTGTAGTCATGCCCTCTTCCTATGTCTTGTTTCCAACACCTAGCATGTTTTGAATTTTGTCAAAGGGTGGCTAATGTTAGAGTTCATCATGAGTTCGCCCGTCTTTTTGTGCTTCATCTACATGGAGGTCAGACTATCTTGGGTGGGGTCACCTTCACATTGACACCCGAAACTATCTCAGTGGCAACAAGCATACCAAATGTTGGAGAACAGTGGCATAAGAAGAAGAAGGTGGATAGTCAATACCATGAGCCTTACATTAAGGCCAGTTGTTTGAGGCATCTCACAAGAGTCTTCCGATTTAGATATTTGAAAGATGAGTATGCTCCGCTCATGAAATTGATCATGAAGTACTTCAGTTGTGAGAGGAGGTTCTCTCGCCTATATGCCTATCACATCAGGTTGCTCATGCACTTTACCAGGGTGCGGATGATGAGCCTCCCAATTTTCATTTGTAGGAACATAGAGAGGATGAACAATTTCATGCATCATAAGACCCCTCAGCAACAGTTTAATAGTGTTTATCACTTTGCTCTTATCCGGATTTTGGTGGATCATCAGTTGGGATTGCAGGGCATTGCTTGGGAGGACTTCATCTCCCGCGACTTCTTCAGCTCTCCACAGGTAGTATTAGAGGCAGAGCATGAGATAGGTGGTCCTTCTCATCAGTATGAGCGCCATGAGGCCGCTACTATGCCAGTATTCATCACCTATCAGAGAGGCAGTAGACATTTGTTTGCAGCGGCAAAGCGAGTGTTATCTCCACCCAGGGTGGAAGGGGCCTTGCTTCCGGCATCGATGACATAGGAACAGGACAGAGGTAAGGATCCAATGCATGATGAGGGGCCTTCAGGTGAGCCATCAGGTGAACGAGAGACAGAATTCGTTCTCCTTCATGATGATGAGACAGATACAGAACCTACAAATGCAGAGCTTAGAGAGATCATCTAGGAGCAGCAATCAGTGATTGAGGCCTTATCCCTTGACTTGGAGAGGGATAAGTGGAACATGAAATACCTGGAGCAGAGGAACAAACAGCTGGAGGATCAGTGGGCGATCATGGAGCTACAAAACATTCGTGAGCATCGCCAAGCTGCACAAAGAAGAAGAGTTGAGCTCACGTCATTAGAGCAAGAGATCAATGAGGATCGAGAGGTCAATATAGAGAGAGAGTTAAAATGCACTTGGAGAGGCTTCTGGACAAGGCCGACAAGGACCATGCCTTACTGAGACACATGGCTTTCCATTACAGGGCACGAAACATGAGTGCAAGGGCGCGGATAAAGAGCTTGAAGGCAAAATTGACCAAAGCAACAAAAGAGGCAAAAGAGGCAAAACAGCAAGATCGTCCTTGAATCTTGGTTGAAGCTTCCTTGGCATAGCATAGCACTTCATAGAGGACCTCCAGCGCCAATTTCAAGAAATTTTGGGAAATTTTGGTCATATGACAAATTTTTGGGCAAAACATAGGTTTTCTCTCCTAGTGGCACGGCGCTAAAAATTGGGAGCTCCAAATGAAGAATGGTTTTCATTTTTGGACTTAGCATGAAAAATCACGACTACTGGTGCTTGGACAAGAAATTTGGGCAACATCTGAGTCTCCAGGGGGTCAAAAACACCCAAAAAATGACCTCTCTGCCCCTATTTTGACACACAAGAAGCAGTCTTGGGAGAATGAAGATTTGGAGGGGAAAATGAGCACCAAATTCAGAAATTCCACTTGGGTTAGAAATTAGACAGGACAGGCTTTCCAACAAGCACACTTGGGCACATTTTGGACTCCTGAAAGTGCCTCAAAACAGGCTCCAAAGTGGCGTGGCGCACACAGAAAATGGCGCGGCGCATATAGGAAAAAAGCCCAATTTTACCTCTGTTTCGCGAAATTTCGATTCGCGACTTCTCCAAGTGGGCCTGCTCATCTACATTTCAGTTTTTTGGCACCTAAGGTGGCATTTAAAGTATTTTCTCTCCAGATTGGCTTCTATCCAAGTGGCGAAGGAAGGCAAACAGTCACCCAAGCCATTTGTCATGTTTGTAACGCTGCACCTGTAGCTGATGGTTGGCTCTTCACCTCAATTTTGTAATGATTCGAGTAACTCCCCAACCCTTGGGCGTTCTATCTCTTCATATCACATTCTATATATTGTATTCAAACTATTTGCAAAGGGTTGGTTGGCTTGTAACTTCTGGGAGACTGTGGGAAAGAAACTCTGTTTCTTCACTATATATTTTTGACAGAGAATTAATGAAAGGCAACAACTCTGTTTCATGAGATTCATGTGGTTGTGAGTGTAGCAAATGTGTCTCTTATGTTTCATATGTATTTCGTTATGTTTCATATTTCAATTCATGTTCATTTCCAGTGAGATTTTCTGAGTTAGATAAGGTAGAATTCAATTTTATTGCTCTGCCTGTGGGAAAAGTTCATGTTCAGTGTTCCTCATATGTTGAAAAGGATTCATGTTCTTATGTCCTTTTCACTCTCCTAAGAAATACCTCCATTTCGCGTTATTTCGAACTCAATTGCTACACTTTCCGCCTGTCTTGCCTCACAAAGTAATCTGTGCCTTTGTATTAAATTCTCTGTTCTTTGCTAACCGTTGGTCCCATACCATCCCAGAAGCTCGGTCATTCATAAAAATTGTTTCTTGTATCCATATTCACTTACTAGCCTAAGATCAATATTTCGCTGTAAGTCATCTCAGACCATTTTTTCTTATCTATTTACTGAGCGTGACTCGGAGAGAGCCCTCTCCTATTCTGGTAGGGCTAGCTACCAGACTGAGCGTGGTTTGTAGTTACCCTGAATTTTGCCTTCCTTCAACCTAGGGTAGATTTAGGTGCTAACAATACCCAGACAAGAAAATAATTTTGTCCAAAAATTTCCAGTGAAAATGGGATCTCTGTCACTTACAATAATCTTTGGGTTTCCATGTAGCTTTTCAATTGTTTCCATAAATGCAGTAGAAACTGTACTGGCTTTAAATGGATGTGATAATGCACAAAAGTGTGCATACTTGGTAAGTTTGTCAACTACCACCATGATGACACTCTTTCCCTCAAACTTGGGTAAGCCTGTGATAAAATCCATTGAAACCTCCCCCCAATGTTGGCTTGGAAAGGATGAAGGTTGTAATAGACCCGAGGTCTTAATTGTTTCAACTTTATTTTGTTGGAAAACCAAACATTCTACCACAAACTTTATAATATCTGATTTAAGGCCATCCAAAAAAAATTCCTTCTTAACCCTGTGGTAAGTTTTTAAAAATCCTGAGTGCCCTCCTAAGGGAGAAGTGTGCAATTCCATAAGAATCTTTTGTTTGAGTTGGGAATTTTTACAGAGGTATAACCAATCTTTGTAGCATAACAAATCATTTTGTCAGCTAAATGTATCAGATGTACTGGAATCTTGTTGTAACTTTTGAATAAGTGCCCACACTTCTTCATCATTCTTCCATTGCTCCCTTGCTTTGTTTATCCAATCTAGTTGGATAATAGAAATGGCACACAACAATGCTTCCACATCCTTATCCTTTCTTGAGAGTGCATCTGCCACCACATTTTGCTTCCCTTTTTTGTGGATGATTTCAAAGTCATAACCCAACATCTTTGTGACCCACTTTTGTTTCTTTTCAGAGGATAATCTTTGTTCTAAAAATTATTTAAGGCTATCATGATCCGTTTTTACCTTGAAGTGTCTTCCCATTAGGTAGAGTCGCCAATTCTTAAGTGCACGTAGTATTGCCAACATTTCCTTCTCATAAATAGCTTTGTGTAAAAACTTTCCCTTGATTGGACGACTTTCAAAAGCAATGGGTCTTTCATCCTACCTTAAAATAGCACCAATTCCATTTCCTGAAGCATCACATTCCACAATAAAGGTTTTTGTGAAGTCTGGTGTAGCTAAGACCGGTGCTTGGCACATTGCCTCTTTAAGATGTTTGAAGGCCTTTGTTGCTTCTAGAGTCCATGAAAATGTATCTTTCTTCAATAATGTTGTTAGAGGTGCTGCTATTCTCCCATAATTCTTAACAAACTTGCGATAATACCCTGTCAACCCGAGAAATCCTCGCAGATGCTTTATAGATGTGGGGATTTTCCATTCCTTAATGGCTTTAATTTTGCTAGGGTCTACCTTAAATCCTTGATGAGATACAATATGACCCACATATTCCACCTCTTGTACTCCAAAGAAACATTTGAATCTTTTTGCATATAATTGTTTCTCCTCCAATAGTTGTAGCACCTTGTCAACATGTTCAACATGATCCTTCCAAGACTTGCTGTAGATTAGTATATCATCAAAAAATACTAACAGAAATTTTCTAAGGAAGGCTTTGAAAATGGAATTCATCAAACCTTGAAATGTAGAAGGTGCATTGGTAAGGCCAAAAGGCATGACCAAAAATTCATAATGACCCTCATGAGTTCTAAATGTTGTTTTCGAAATGTCTTCAATCTTCATTCTGATTTGATGATATCCTGAATGAAGATTCAACTTGGTGAAGTAAATTGATCCATGCAATTCATCCAGTAATTCATCAGTGACAGGAATGGGAAACTTATCTTTAATAGTGAGATTGTTTAGCTCCCTATAGTCTGGACACATGCGCCATGATCCATCCTTCTTGTGCACCAATACTACTGGAGCAGAGAAAGAACTTTGACTAGGTTGAATTATACTAGCCTCTAGCATTTCTACAACCATATGTTCAATTTCACTCTTTTGGGCATAGGGATATCTGTACGGCCTGATGTTTGGAGGAAGACTTCCTGGAATCAAATGAATAGCATGATCATGATCACGAATAGGTGGGAGACCTTTGGGAGTCTCAAATACCTTGGAATGATTGTCTAAGAGTTTTTGGAGATATGGAGAAATAGATGATTTCGATGTGGAAACATCTAGCGAACATAATTGTGCAATTACACCTCTTTTTTCCTTTTTTAGAAGCTTTGTCATACCGTTAGAGCTGATTACTTTCTCGGTTTCCCTGCAATACCCTTTAATTCAACTTCCTTTCCTTTCACAGAAAATTTCATGAAAAGTTCTTGAAAATTAAAAGCTATTGTACCCAAGGATTGTAGTCATTCGACTCCTAGTACAACATCAACACCTCCCATTGGAATGGAAAGCATTGGGCTAGTCAAGACATATTCTCCCATGGATAGCTTGATATTATGGCACTTTCCAGAGCAATTTATTGTTCCTCCATTTGCAACCATCACTTGACACTCTGGTGTTGGATATAGGAAGCAATTCAATTCTTTTGCTACCTTTCAATGAATAAAATTGTGGGTACTTCCTGAATCAATCAACACTATTACCTTTTTCTTCTTGATTTGTCCTTCTATCTTGATGGTTTGAGGAGTGGTAATTCCCACCAATGCATTACAAGATATGGTCGGATTCATTTCTTCTTTATCTAGGCTTTGTTCCTGGAGTATATCCTCTTCTTTTGACCTTTCTTTCTCCTTTTCTTCTTCCTCTTCACAATCTATGTAGAATAATTTCTTCTCAGCACACTTATGACCTTTAGTGTATTTTCTATCACAACTGTAACAAAGCCCTTTTTCTCTTTTTTCTTATAATTGTTGTGGTGTCAACCTTATAGGTTGTGGAAGACTAGGGGCAACAACACTTCCATCTTTATAGTTGTGAGTTGTATGCTTCCTGGTTGCCATAATTTTTCTTTCCATTTTTCTTGCTAACCTGAATACCTTCTCTAATGAATCAGCTTCCCAAAGGCGAACATCATTAGATATTATCCTTTAAAATCCCTATGAACACATCAATCATATGCTCCTCTAGAATATTTTTTACCCTTATATTCAATTTTTGGAACTCTTCAATGTGCTCCATTATTGAACCCTTTTGTTTGAGACTTATCAATTGGCTAAAAAATGTGTTGCTTTTTGTATCCTCATAATGTGCTGTCAATTATTCCGTAAAAATTTCCCAAGTCATAATTTGTTTATGAGAGCAAAGCCATTGATACTATACAAACTGATTTGGTTCGAAATATAAAGTTGCAATACATACCTTTTGTGTGTTTTGCACATTATTGAGATCGAAAAATTGCTCCATCTGTAATATCCATGTTGCGGGATCCTTGCCATCAAACTTCCTCATATCGATTTTTGGAATGTGGTGGGTCTTCGATCCAACATTAGAGTCTATGAAATCATGATTAACATTTCTTTTGTTCGCATCATGTGTTTCCTTTACTACCCTTTCACCATTTGTAAGTATTTCTTGTAGAAAATTTGTCAAATCTGTCTTTAAATTTACCATGTCTATCTTCAAATTTTTCTTCAAATATGCCATGTCTCTCTTCAAATATGTCTTCAAATCTATCTTCAAATCATCCATCTTAGCTTCCACACCCTTTATCTTAGATTCCACACCATTTATCTTAGCTTCTGTTAGCATTTGTGAGAGTGACATTTGTTGCACTTGGTCTTGTAATTTTGATATATCATGTAGAATTTCTTCCTTTTCTTCATGAGTCATGCTAGAACTTTCAGGTTTTTTACTAGGTGTTTGCATTTTTTTTCCTCAGGGCATCAGTTACCAATAATAATGGTCTACTATGCCTTTTGAATTCATTCAAAATAATTTTTCAAACCAAGCTTAAGCAAAAATTTAAAAAAAATCTACACACCTTTTTTCACTTTGTAGGAGCTCGATATTGCCTCTAATGTATCTCTGTAATTTTAGATCATCTAGTTCTAAAATTGTGACCTACAGTAGCCCTCTGTGTCCTATTTCCAATGCCACCATTCTGATCCAAATTAGATTCTCCAAGGAAGAGTTATGCTAAATCTACCACAGTGACCTGATTATAGACTAGTTCAGTAGAGCGAATTGTACAGCATGCCATGTGTCCTTGTTTCGACCTTTGACTCTGAAAAATATATAAAAGAAGCTACAGTTCGTCCTCTTTCTATACCTTCTAACGAAACTTCAATCCGATGCTTAGAGAGAAAGTTATGACGATTTTCCCCAGGTCACCTGTTTGGAATGTAATTCAGGAGTCTGCAAAAAGACCAATTTCCTCAGATCATATCTCTGCAAATATAGCACGCAAAGCTCTGAAATTAAGATCCAAGGTTTAGTATGATTTCATCTCAAATGGTTTTTTTTTTTCGCTTCTGAAACATCGCAGAAAAAAAAGTTATAGCACAAATGCCATGATGACCTATTTGGAGCAGCGAAACCCTAGAATCCAAAGCTCTGATACCAAATGTTATGAAACCAGCTCACAAAAAGATAGAAAAGATAGATCAACACCTTAGAATTCAGCCTCTTCGAGGGGGAAACCTCCTTTACATTACACAAATGAATGATTCTTTGATGATTCAAATGACAAAACCTCCTTTCTATATATAGGAATCTAAGGAGTCACAATATAACCTAGCCAACCTAACAATAATAATATAAAGGCACAAAAATAACAATAGAGGGATTCTATGGGGCACAATAATAACAATATGGGGACAATAGGGGCACAACAATATTAATAAGGGATATAACTACAATAGTAATGGGGTAATCACTAGTATTATAGGGACCTAACAAATGGAAAGACAAATTATGGCAACAAGGAAGCCTACCACTCACAACTATAAATTTGGAAGTTTTGCTTCCCCTAGCCTTCCACAACCTACAAGGTTTACACCACAACAAATGGAAGACAAAAGAGAAAAATGGCTATGTTACAGTTGTGGTAGAAAATACACTAAAGGTCATAAGTGTGCTAAGAAGAAATTTTTTTACATGGATTGTGAAGACGAGGAAGAAAAGGAACAAGAAAGGTCAAAAGAAGAGGATATATAATGGGAACCAAACCTCAAGAAAGAGGAAATGAATCTGACCATATCTTGTAATGTATTGGCAGGAAATACCACTCCTCAAACCCTAAATATAGAAGGGCATATCAAGAAGAAAAAGGTAATAGTGTTGATTGATTCACATAGTACCCATAATTTTATTCGTTGTATGATAGCCACAGAATTGAATTTATTACTATATCGAGCACCAAAGTGTCAAGGGATGGTTGCAAATGGAGGAACCATAAATTTCTATGGAAAGTGCCATAATATCAATCTATCCATGGGAGAATATGTAGTGAAAACTTCAATTCTTTCCATTCCAATGGGTGGTGTTGATGTTGTACTACGAGTCTAATGACTACAATCTTTGGGTCCGATAGATTTTAATTTCCAAGAACTTTTCTTGAAATTTTTTTTCAGAAGGAAAGGAAGTTGAATTAAGGGGTATCACAGGGAAGCATGGAAAGATAATCAGAAACAGCATGACAAATCTTCTAAAGAAAGAACAACAGGCATAGTTGCAAAATTATGTTCACTAAAGGTTCCCACATCAAAATCATCTATTTCTCTATATCTCCAAAAAAAATTTGACAATCATTCCAAGGTATTTGAGACTTCCAAAGGCCTCTCACCTATTTTTGATCATGATCATGCTATTCATTTGATTCCAGGAAGTGTTCCTACACACATCGGGCGTTATAGATATCCATATTCCTAAGATATTGAAATTGAATGTATGGTTGCAAAAATGCTAGAGGCTGGTATAACTTAACCTACTTAAAGTTCCTTCTCTGTTCTAGTAGTATTGGTGCACAAAAAGGATGGATCATGGCGCATGTGTCTGGATTATAGGGAGATCAACAAGCTCATTGTCAAAGATAAATTTCCCATTCATGTCATTGATGAATTATTAAATGAATTACATGGAGAAATTTACTTCACCAAGTTGGATCTTTGTTCACGATATCATCAAATTAGAATTAAGATTGAAGACATTCTAAAAACAACATTTATAACTCATGAGCGTCATTATGAATTTTTGCTCATGCCTTTTGGCCTTACCAATGCACCTTCTACATTTCAAGGTTTGATGAACTCCATTTTCAGAACCTTCCTTAGAAAATTTGTGTTAGTGTGTTTGGATGATATACTAATCTACAGTAAGTCTTGGAAGGATCATGTTCAACATCTTAATAGGGTTCTCAAACTATTGGATGAGAAACAATTATATGCGAAAGCCTCCAAATGTTTCTTTGGATTACAAGAGGTGGAATATTTGGGCCATATTGTATCTCATGAAGGTGTTAAGGTACACCATAGCAAAATTAAATCCATTAAGGAATGGAAAATCCCCACATCCATAAAGCATCTACGAGGATTTCTTGGGTTGACAGGGCATTATCACAAGTTTGTTAAGAATTATCGGAGAATAGAAGCACCTCTAACAACATTACTGAAGAAAGATGCATTTTCTTGGACTCTAGAAGCAATGAAGGCCTTTGATCATCTTAAAGAGGCAATCTGCCATGTACCAGTCTTAGCTATGCCAGAATTCACAAAACTCTTTATTGTCGAATGTGATGCCTCAGGAAATGGAATTGCTGTTGTTTTAGTACAAGAAGGAAGACCCATTGCTTTTGAATGTTTTCCAATCAAAGGAAAGTATTTACACAAATCTATTTATGAGAAGGAAATTTTGGCAGTACTACATGCACTTAATAAATGATGACCTTACCCATTGGGAAGATACTTCAAGGTAAAACCGGATCACGATAGTCTTAAATTCTTTTTATAAAAGATATTCTTTAGAAGAGCAACAAAAATGGGTCACAAAGATGTTGGGTTATGACTTTGAAATCATATACAAAAAAGGGAAGCAAAATGTTGTTGCAGATGCACTCTCAAGAAAGGATGAGGATGCGGAAGCATTGTTTTGTGCCATTTCTATTATCCAAACAGATTGAATAAACGAAGAAAGGGATGGATGGAAGAATGATGAGGAAGCATGGGAACTCATTCAAAAGTTGCAACAAGATCCCAATACATCTGATACATTTAGCTGGAAAAATGATTTATTATGGTATAAATGTCTCTTATACCTCTGCAAGAATTCCCAACTCAAACAAAAGATTCTTTTGGAATTGCACACCTCTCCCTTAGGAGGGCACTCAAGATTTTTAAAAACTTACTAGAGGGTTAAGAAGGAATTTTTTTGGGATGGGCTTAAGTCTGATATTCAAAAGTTTGTGGCGGAATGTTTGGTTTGCCAACAAAATAAAGTTGAGACAATTAAGACCTCGGGTCTTTTACAACCTTTACCCATTCCAAGTCAACGATTGAAGGAGGTTTCAATGGATTTTATCACAAGTTTACCCAAGTCCAAAGGAAAGAGTGTCATCATGGTGGTAGTTGATAGACTTACCATGTATGCACACTTTTGTGCATTATCTCATCCATTCAAAGTCAATACAGTTTCTACTGCATTTATGGAAACAATTCAAAAGCTACATCGAAACCCAAAGATTATTGTAAGCGATAAAGATCCCATTTTCACTGGAATTTTTGGATAGAATTATTTTCTTGTTTGGGTACTTATTTAGCTCATAGGTCATCTTATCATCCCCGACCTCATGGGCAAACTGAGATAGTGAACAAATGTTTGGAAGGATATCTTCATTTCTTTGTATGTGATAAACATACATAATGGTTCAAGAGGTTACTCTAGTTGAATGGTGGTATAACACTTCCTTCCATACTGTAGCGAAAATGACCCCCTTTATGGCACTCTATGGATATCATCCATTTTCCGTCACATAATCTTTAAGATAAAATTCTAAGGTTCAAGCTGATAAGCCCCAGAAATGGGTAATTATATGGGCTCATTTGGCCTCCTAACTCAGCTTAATCCACCATTCTCATTAGTTTATTGCATGTTTTTTATTATATTTATGCTAATAGAGTGAATTGGGTTAGTCATTATGCCATGAAGTCTAATGTGTGCTTTATGCATATTTTTGGTCAATTTTGGGACAAAGTCAAAGGATTAATGAGCATTTGGCAACCAATATTTGAGGAAAACAAGGGAGAGGATTTGTAGGAGGGTGTCCCCCTCATTTATGACTCCCTACCTCAAATCCTCCTTCAGGAAACTCGGAGCACAATAGCCACATTGATGCATCAAAGGGGCAGCTGAGCAAGTGAAGAAGAACTGTTGTCTATCTCTAGTCTTGGGAGCTGAGCCTCCTTGATTTTAGGAGAGTTGTTGGAGGCTCCAGTTGTATAAATAGGAGGGCTTAGGTTCTTAGTAGTTTAGTTTGTTGTTAGTTATATTTTTGCACTTTTTTTGTAGCTCTTGCTCAGCTCATTTTCGAGCTTACTTTTGTGAACAGTTTTATGTAATGTGACTATTATTTTGACAATGGAGATGAAATATTTTCTGAGCCAGCACTGAGTTCTTCCAAGGGGATGAAGCTCTTGGGTTAGGGCCCAACCCAAGCTACCCAACACCTCTTGTTTTGTATTTATATGTTTTTGCTTCAGTTCATGAATTAGATGTTGTTAGATAGATTTCTTCCTTAGTAGAATAGGTTGCTTTTGGTGGTTTACATAGCTGTTTCCATTTCAGTTGTTGAAGTAGGTTAAATAGTGGTAAGAGAAAGATACAAAAAGGCCATCAACAAAGCCTGACCTCCTTTCCTCCTTTGGGGACCATGAATTGAGGTCAAGATCTGCTTGCTTCCATAAAAACACAGTTTTTCTTCCCCCATGCAATTTCTAGTGTTATAGTTTGATTCAGAGGTTAATGTTTTGCTTCAGATCCATTTTTCCATACTCATTTATGTTTCTGCAATAAATCTCTTTACATGCTTTCCTTTCCATATAGCATTGTTCAGCATTTTATGTTCCTAGGTCAGAATTTAGGTTAACTTGAGATATAGTTCTGTTTTTTGGTACAGCTAGCTCTTTTCTTGCTCAGATTCAATGTTTTGATTTGCAGCTCTCTTACAGTACATCTTTGCTCATAATAAATCAATAAATCAGCCTTCACCATCTCTTTTGCTACATGTTTCACAGGTCATTCACAACCCTTCACAAATCTGCCCTAATTTCTGCATTTTCCTCATAAGCTTTCCTCTTGCCTCTTGAACAAATCCAACCATCATTTTCTTTCCTAATCACCCTTGATGAGCTTCAGACACCTTAACACATCCCTCTAGTCTTCAACTACCCTTTCCCACCATTTTTCCACCTTTAAACCCTCTAAAACATCTCTCGGCATCCTCCTGTAGATCCTCTTGTAGATCCCCTGCAGCCTCCTGTAGAATTTCCTGTACATGGCTTTTTGAAGTCCGATTACAAGGAAAGTCTCCACACAGTTTCCAGAGGTCTCCTAGGACACCTCCACACCTTCCTACACCTCTACAAGTCCCTAAGTCTCCCTCCATCGCCACCTAATCGCTGCCACATCCATAAACAAATAAATTACATGCATAACAATTTCACATAAAATACATAAAAATCCAAAAAAGATGTTTTTTCTTATTTCCTTCTAGAAACAGCTTGAATAGGTGTAGTTTACTTCCTCAGTAGGTAATGGCACTCTTTTCCTAGATTTTCACCTCTCTTCTTGCAAAAGTAGGGTTAGTCGATAAATTAGGGTTTGCTAGGTTTACCTCGCATTTCAGTCTTCTTTCTCTTTCTGCAAGTAGAATAGCCTCTGTAGAGTAAGATTTCCTTTCTTTCATCACCATTAAAGCTTCTTCTGGAATTCATAGAAGTTGGCTTGAGCTCCTAGTGATCTTGCGCCAGGTGACGGAGTGATAGCTTGTAGTAAGAACTAGTACTTGTGCATACAACACCGTCGCTTCCAAGTTCGTTACGAACTACCAGGATGATAAAAGTAAAGTAGGAAGCCCCAAGAGTTGAAGCATTATTGCTGTAATACTGGTGCTCACCACTTTTTGGCGCCGTTTCCGGGGAGGCGTAAGAGTATTTTGTGATTACTGCTTTTCTTCTATTTTCTACTGCAACATTCTGCCAAGTAGTTCATTTTAGCAAAAGTAAAGTAGTTGTCTCTTTCAAATTCTGCATTTCCTTGCTTTCAATTCTCCAATTTCCACTTCAGAAAAAGTAGATTAGCCCTTTCAATTCTACAATTTCCATTGCAGCAAAAGTAGATTAGTTCTTTCAATTCTGCAATTTTCATTCCAGATTAGTTAGTTCCTTGCTTTCATTTCAGTTCTGCAATCTCCTTTCAGCAAGTTCATTTCAGTAGTTGCAATTTGTTTGTTCAATTAATTTTAGTTTTGCAGGTACAAGCAGTGAAAAAAGAAAAAATCACCCAAAAAAAGAGATTTCCTTTCATGCCTTATAGGGATAGAGATAATTCAGGGAGATTCCTACCCAACACCCCCACCACATCACAAATCCACCCTTCTCTCTTCTTCGATGGTAGTGATCCAGAAGATCCTTTAGGAGAACGACCTGAAATATTTGAAGAGCCTATAGGAGAAGAAGAAGAAGAAACCATCCCTCCTTAGACAATGGTTGAAAACAGAAATGCTAGGGGGAATGGATAAAGGGTAGACGGTACCTTTCCCATCTGAGAGACCAATGGGGATGCTAAAATGAAGAACATAAGCCCTTTAGCCCTACCTCACTTCCATGGATTAACTATAGAAGATCCTGACACCTTCCTATTTGAGTTTGTCGTTATCTGTCGAACCTATGACTATGTAGAAGATGAGCAGAAGTTGAAACTGTTTCCTTCTACCCTCAAGGATGCAGCATTGTGCTGGTTCATGGGGTTCCTTGGCAACAACATCACAACTTGGGCTCAGATGCAGCAAGCCTTTAATAACAAATATCGGGAATACTATGGGTCAAAAGACACCAAGGAAGAAATATTCCGAATGACCATGGGAAGTGATGAATCCTTGGAAGATTATGAAGAGAGGTTCTAGCTCAGTTATAAGAGGGCCAAGTGCACACTTGACCCTGAATCTCTGAAGTTCGTCCTACTCATGGGAATTCCAGAAGACCTTCTAGACACCCTCCATTTATTGGTTAGGGGAGACATCTACCAACTACCTTATGAAGACATCAAGATTGTCTTTATAAACCATTCTAGGGCAGCTAGAAAGAGAGGTAGGGGGAGTCAACCCATGGCCAGTACCTCCTCCTCCAGTTCATCCCTCAAAGGTGAATTTGGAAACATGCTGGAAGATTTCAAGAGTGAGATGTTGCAAACTCTTGCCATGCAATTGGATACCTTGCATATCAAAAGGAAACAAGAGGAAGCAGAGAGGGCTTTGGCCATTTTTTGTCCTATGTGCACCAGAAAGCATCCTAGGAATGAATGACCATTGAACTCTAGAGAGGTGTGTTCAATCTGTGAAGAAGATCATCCTACAAATAAGTGCCCTTCCTTGCCCGGACTTAAAGCTGATACCAAGGGACTGAAGGAGCTATTGAACCACTCTATTTCATAAACCAAAGGAGGCTGCATGGACCTAGAACTTACCAACAAGGAATGCAAGCGACATCCCGAGCATACTACAACCCCAATCAAGCCACTTCCATGCCTTCTTGGGGCCCCCTTGCTCATCCTTCCTGGTGCACACCTCCTCCTTGGTCATGTCCATCTCAATATCATGCTCAACCAGCTGCTCATTCATTTCACTCCTATGCTCAGCGACAACCTCAATGGAATGCACCTCATTAGGGGTGGAGGCCCCAGTACAACTCTCCTCCTGCTCTTTTTCCTCCACCACCTACTCAACTGCAACCATTGCCTCCCGCTCCACCAAGGCAACCCCAAATGCCTACTCAACCGAACCTGAACCCGAATAATAGACAGGCTCATCAAGTATATAGTGGGGAACCATCATGCCCAAACTATGCTATGGAGATTCAGGAGATTAGCCTACGATCTCGTAAGGTTCTCCCAGATAGCCAGCCTCCCCCTAAGGAGGATGAGGAAGATAAAGAGGAAAGTGAACCGAAAGAAATTCCACCCTTTCCTAAGAGATTATCCAGAACAACACAGCTTACCCCAAAAGAAACTAAACTTCTCTGAGAATTGAAACAATTATGTGTAAAGATACAACTTCTCCAAGCCATAAAGGATGTTCCTATATACAACAAGATGATCAAAGAGAAGTGCTTCAGGCATCCAGGCAGGTGCAAGAGAGATGACCCAACCATCAATGTCATAGGACAACTGTCCGACCTGATGATGGGGTAGGCAATCTGTCCGAAGTATCTAGACCCTGGAAGCCTAGTAGTCGATGTCCACATCAATGGCACCATGATCCCCCATACCTTGATTGATTTGGGGGCTGCCATTAATGTGATGACCAAGGACACTATGCTCAAGGTCAACCTCTAGGTCTCCTTGAGAAAGACCATAATAGTACTACAGTTAGCAGACCACTCCACCGTGACCCTTAAAGAGATTTTGGAAGATGTAATGGTCTCCATTGATTCTTGGGAGTACCCTGCTAATTTCCTAGTTCTCCAGCTGAAGCCAAATCTCACTAGGTATCCTCTCATCATGGGAAGACTTTGGTTGACTACTACAGATGCCTACATCAGTTGTCGAGCTGGGAACATGACAATCAAGAATGGGCATATGTCCAAGCAACCAGTCCTATACCCTCTTTCCCAACCTTTTTTAGAACATGATCTACCTCTCTGGTTGGAGGAGGAAGATGATGATGATGTCTATTCTACACCACTGTGTGCAGTAGAAGCTGCCATGGGGGGGGAGGGAACCACAAACTAAGGATGATATCATTGAAAACTTAATTTAGAATCCACTCGCCAGTATGTTGCCATTAGAAGAGCTAGTGAAGGAAACCCAAGACAATCCTTTAGTTGATTTCTGTGTGGCCCACCCGACCTCTCTCTGAGTTAAGAATATAGAGTTTGGCCCAGAAAGAACCTTGAAAATCAACTCATCCCTATCCACCTCTCAGGAGAAGGAACTGTGTAGCTTATTGAGAAACCATTTGGATGCCTTCGCTTGGAGCTATAAGGAGATGAAGGTAGTGCACCCTTTAGTCTATACTCGTCACATTTACATTAATGAAGACTACAAACCAGTCAGGTAGCCTCAAAGGAGGATGAATCCAACCCTTAAAGACATTGTCAAGCAAGAATTGCAAAAGTTACTGTATGCAGGATTCATCTACCCCATCTCTGATAGTGAACGGGTCTCTCCTTTGGTGCTAGCGCCAAAGAAAAATGGTAAGTGGAGGATCTGTGTCGATTATCGGGAACTGAACAAGGCCACCAAGAAGGACCATTTTCCTTTGCCTTTCATAGATCAAGTGTTAGATGGTCTGGCGGGGAAAAAGTTTTTCTCCTTCCTAGATGGGTTTAGCAGGTACAATCAGATCCAAATCAGCCCAGAAGACCAAGATAAGACCACTTTCACTTGTCCTTAGGGTACCTTTACATATCGGGTCCTTCCTTTTGGTTTGTGCAATGCTCCCGCCACTTTCTAGAGAGTAGTATTGACTATATTCTCTGAATTGGTTCATGATGCAGTGGAAATATATATGGATGATTTTACTCCTTATGGTTCTAACTTTCAGGAAGATTTATCTAACTTGGGGAAAGTCTTGGACAAGTGTATTGAAATGAACCTGTCCCTTAGTCCAGAAAAGTGTAAATTCTTGATGATTGAAGGGACTGTGCTAGGTCATGCAATATCTCAGCAAGGATTACAGGTGGACCCCAACAAAATTGCCATCATCTAAAGGGTCTTGCCTCCTCAAAAGGTAAGAGATGTCCAAAGTTTCCTAGGCTTAGCAGGATATTATAGAAGATTCATTAAAGATTTCAGTAAGCTAGCCTCTCCATTGTTTGGTATTTTGGGGAAAGATGTCGAGTTCATATGGACTAACAACTATCAGGAAGCCCTAGATACCTTGAAAAGTAAACTTGTGACTGCCCCAATTTTGAGAGGTCCAAACTGGGCCCTACCTTTCCACGTTCACATAGATGCCTCGAACAAAGTGATAGGATCAGCCTTAGGGCAAGTTGATGAGAAGCTACCCTATGCCATATACTTTATAAACAAAAGCTTGTTAAAGGCAGAGTTAAACTACACTGTAACTGAGAAGGAACTCCTAGCTATAGTCCATTCCTTAAATAAATTCAGACATTACATCACAAGCTATTAGACCTTCGTACACATTGATCATGCTGCAATTATGTATTTAATGAACAAACCAGATGTAAATGCTCGCATCATTAGGTGGTTTCTTTTATTGCAGCAATTTGATTTAACCACTGTTGATAAGCCGGGTAAGGAAAATGTTGTTGCTAACTTTTTTGCTAGAGTAAATCTGCCTGCAGGTGAGGAAGGAATGGTGGATGATCAAATGCCAGATGAACACCTATTTTCTATCTCAGTACTCTCTCCATGGTTTGCTAATATAGCAAATTACTTGGTTTCAACACAGTTCCCACCACAGGTGTACTCAAATGAGAAGAGCAAGGTCGTGAGGAAAAGTGCTCCTTCCAATTGGGTTGGGGGAAATCTCTTCAAACTTGGCCCAGATCAGATTTTGAGATGATGTGTCAGGGAGGAAGAAGTTTTTGACATTCTCTTGACCTGTCATGACGGGCCTTGTGGAGGAAATTTTGCAAAAAAAATGACTACCTTCAAAATTCTGCAAGCAGGATACTATTGAGCCACTCTTCATCAAGATGTGAGGAGATATATTAGCCAATGTGATTGGTGCCAAAGGATGGGGAAACCTACTCCAAAGGATGAGATGCCCCTGCAACCTCAAGTGACTTTTGAGCCATTTGAGAAGTGGGACATGGAATTTGTGGGTCCTATCAACCTTCCTTCAAACCAAAAATAATACATCATTATGTGCACTGATTATCTGACCAAATGGGTAGAGAGAAAGGAAATCAAGGCAGCAACAGAAGAAAAAGTAGCTGATTTTTCAAGAGAGAACATATTCTATAAGTTCGGGTATCCAAGAAAACGGGTTACAAACCAAGGCAGTCTGTTCACCTCCTATCTTATTGGAGACTTGCTCACACATCATAAAATCAAGCACAGGACCTCAACCCCCTACCATCCACAAGTCAATGGACAGGTGGAAGTCACCAACAGAGCTTTAGAGGGAATTTTGACTAAGGTAGCGAGCAGCAGCAGGAAAGAGTGGGCAGATCAATTGGTTGATGCCACCTGGGCCTACAACACCACATGGAAAACCATGTTATAGACATATTTGGGCACTGCAACCCCAATCTTATATGTCGATAAACTAGGGCTCTTTAACCCCTAAAATTTTTTTTTCATACCCTAAAGGATCATGGTCAATTGATTACATCATTCCCCAAAAGTTCCACCTAAAAAACCATCCAGAACTGGCCAAAACAGGACCATACTGACTGCTCCACTGTCAGGGTGCGATGTATACTGACTCCAATACTAGCTAGGTGCGATGCATACTGGTGAGGCCTTCTGTATGGTGCGATGAGCAAGGATAGACAAATGTCCGAGACAGTTTGCTGAGTGGATGCTCATGGAATCTTCTAGAAACTTCTCCTATGACACTTGCCTCTCTGAATTCGCCCAGGGATGAGTAAGAGATCCAAGAATTCTCCAAGTGGAACCAAAAACAACAAGTGGAATTACGATAATCAAAACCCTAGAGATGACTCACACCCTTGCACACATCTATAAATGGATCCCTCATCTAAGAGATCTAGAGGCTAGAATTTTGTAATTTGCAAGGAAGTGCTGATAGTTTGTGGTTAAGAAAGAGCATTGTATTGTTGGTGTGATCTTGCTTTTCAAGAGATGATCAGACAGCTGGGTTGTAATTCTCCCTTTTATTTAATAAAGTTCATTGAGTTTTCTTCCATACAACTGTGCAATTGTGAATGTTATTATTTGTCAATGCCATTGTATGTTCATTGTATTTATGATTCTGCAATGCTTATGATATAATATTTTAGTGTCAGTCTTTGCAGCCTTCCTCCAGTGATCAAATATGCTCTTACAAAGTGATTTTAAGGTGTCAAGGTCAAATTTTGTCATTTTAGTGAGTCTTCAAGCAAAATTTGGTCACTAGGTATTAGGTCTAGGGTTTGCTTTTACTCCTTCCAAAGTTGTCCAAATTTCAGTCCATGTCACCATTCAGATAAGTGTACCATCATTCAGAGGGTTTTCATTATCATGTCAAGTTCCACTGGGTCATTTTACACCTTGTTCATGCTTCAGTTGCACCTAGGTAAAGTTCATTTCCCTCTCTTAGGGTTTTGAAGGTAATTTCTCTTGGATAGTGAAATCAACAGCAAAACTTTTATCATGATGTTCATACACCTTCCCCTATCCTTAATGTAACTTATTAAACACTTGCCATCACTCAGATCACCCAAATTCCTCATTTTTGCACAAACCCTAGTTTCTTGCTACAACTTGACATTTTTCTAGACTAGGCCTATGTTTTGCCGTTTTGGACCCCTTCCCCCCACTCAATCTTTGAAATTCCACTTTCCCCTGCCTTCTAACATCCCTCCATACTTCCCAAAATTTTCTCAAGAATTTATAAGCCCCTTGTCTCCTGCATTTCCCTTCATTTCGACAAATCCCCTGTTCCACACATTGGGGTAGGTTTTACTAAAATGATGTTTCTGAGCAATAAAAGATGAATTTGGGAAACGTGAGAGAATTTTTTGTCCACAACAGGCCAAGGAATAAAAAACCCTTCCCGTTTTACACAGGTGTCGTGGTTTAGGAGAAATGTCAAAAATACAGTTGCCTCGGGAGAATTAATGCACCTATGAAGTTACCTTGGGAAAATCAAGTTTTCTCCTAGCTGGGTTGGCCAAATTATTTTCTTGATACATCAAATGATAACTAGACACAAATATCTTTCCAATGAGCTATCATGAGCTCAATTTGGAGTTGAGGAACACCTTCAAATGTCAAATGCAACAACACTCTACCTTGAGGCAGCATCATTTGGCACATTTTGACCAGTCTTAGGATATTTGACTTTTGACAGAGCAAATGAACTCCAAATTAAAAAATTATAGTTGGGTTGGAAAGTAGACTCAAATACCTTTCCAGCGCGCTATTCCACGCCTAATTTGAACACTAGAAAGGCCTCCAAAAGTCTCCTACAAAAAGCGCTATGCATAGGGCATGTGGCGCAGCGCATTGTGCTCAAATTTCCAGTATAAAAGTACACTGGCGCGGCGCATAGGGAAGGTGTAGCACATTGGGCTTGTGGTACGGCGCATAGAACTGCCAAGCCTGTTTCACTCCAAAACTCTCTCCAATTGCCAAAATTGTTCACGACTCCTATTGTGCATGTAAGCTATGATCTCTCCATTGCTAGTAAAGGAGCTTTTCATAAAGTTTATGGTGATTGTCTAAAGGAAAATTCAAACCCTATGTTCTTGACATTTCCCAAGAAACTACTGCCTAATAGGGCTAACCTATGGTTTGCATTGGTTGTTGTCACTGCCAAGTACATCTGATACATTTAGCTAGAAAAAGGACTCGTTATGGTACAAAGATTGCTTATACCTCTTTAAGAATTCCCAACTTAAACAAAAGATTATTATGGAATTGCACACCTCTCCCTTAGGAGGGCACTCGAGATTTTTAAAAACTTACCACAGGGTTAAGAAGGAATATTTTTGGGATGGTCTCAAATCTAATATTCAAAAGTTTGTGGCGGAATGTTTGGTTTTCCAACAAAATAAAGTTGAAACAATTAAGACCCAGGTCTATTACAACCTTTATCCATTCCATGTCAACGTTTGGAGGAGGTTTCAATGGATTTTACCACAGTTTTACCCAAGTGTGGAGGAAAGAGTGTCATCGTGGTGTTAGTTGATAGACGTACCAAGTATACATAGTTTTGTGCATTATCTCATCCCTTTAAAGATAGTAAAATTGCTATTGCATTTATGGAAACAATTCAAAAGCTACATGGAAACCCAAATATTATTGTAAGCAACATAGATCCCATTTTCACTGGAAATTTTTGGATATAATTATTTTCTTTTCTCGGTAAAGTTAGCTGATGGCTCAAATGGTTGCCTCGGGATGAAAGGTGGTATAACACTCCTTCCATACTGCAGCAAAAATCACCCCATTTATGGCACTTTATGGATATAATCCACCATCCGTCACATCATATTTAAGAGAAAATTCTAAGGTTCAACCATTGGAAGATCACATCGAGCATCAACAAGAAGTTCTCCAACTGTTAAAGGATAATGTCACTTTGGCACAAAATGGAATGAAACAACAGGCATATCAACATTGCAATGAAAGAATTTTTTATGTAGGTGACTGGGTATTTCTACGTTTACAACCATACAAACAAATGTCCCTCATGTAAGGTAAGAAGGATAATTATCACCAAAGTATTATGGTTCGTACAAGGTGTTGGTCTATATTTGAAGTAGTTGCTCTATTTTTTCTTCTATCTTGTGAGCTAGTTGCATAAGAACGACTTACTGTCTTCAGCTTCTTTTCACAGATTACTGCTACAATTCTGGAAACAGGTTCTTGGTCTCTTGTAGGGTTATCATTATGTTGTGTTAAGTGACTATAATTTAACCTCTCACATAGTTTTTCCATTTTTTTATTTTATGAATGATAGTCAATATTTACAAAGACACGTATGCCTGTAGTGTTCAATATGCTTTCTAGTCATGGCCTACTGGGAGATGTCCTTGCTCCCTTTTTGAAATACTGAGGTAAGTTCTTTGTTCTCCCAACAAGTGAGAACTTAAAATCATCGCTTGTGCTGGAAGAAGTCCCAGCCTAGCTCCACTGTGCCCTTCCTTGTAGGAAATTAGTCATCGAATTTGTGTTCATACATTATTTCTGGTTATATCCTGTGATTTGGGTTTCTAGGTTCCTCAATTATATCAATATCTCTTGAATAGATTTCACAGTTTGTAATCATGACGTCCATTTGCAATTTTAAAAATTGCAACCCTAATATATTTTTTTGTTTTTCCGTTCGCACTGTTTTCTTTGAGATTTTTTTTTTTATGGACCCTCAACCATAGGGTCCAAATTTTATTATTTATTCTATATATGGACAATTAATGAGGGTCTATAAATTTTCCTTTGGGGTTTTGAATTTAAATAATATTTTTCAGGTTTTTCTATTCACACTGTTTTCTTTGAGATTTTTGGTTGACGGACCATCGACCATAATATAGGGTTTGGATTTTATTTATTCAATATATGGACAGTTAATGACGGTCTGTAAATTTTCCTTCAAGGTTTCGAATACAAAACTTATTACTCTTCTTCTTTTCATTACTGTACGCAAGCCTTCTTTTAGTTCAACAAATAGCTTTGGAAATATAGTTCGATTCACTCATTAGATGCGTAACAATTTTTTTATTTACCAATCTGCTGTTGTGAATGGTATGCATAATATTTCATTAGCTCTCAAACCATTAATGTATAAATTTCTATGCATCTCCATTAGGTTGGATTTAATCTAAGTAGATTTTGAGTGTACCAAACAATATTTTTGTTCCATATTTCATTTATTTTCACTCAAAACCGTTGTTCTGAAGAGGACCGAACTTCACTCCTGATATCCCTCAGTTACCTGGTCTCAACCTTTTCGATCCTCTAATATACATATATTCTATAGTGATAGTCTAGATGTTATTTAAATTCTACAATGTTTGAATTAAGTACGGAGATGGTACCTGGTATTAGATTTACTTGCAACTATTTTTGTTTGAAGCGGTTCTTGATTTACTTGGCAAGGGTTATTTCATTCCTTATAGCTACAATATATATATTTAATGTGAAATACAATTTTAAAACAAATAAAAAATAAAAAAAATATTGTATTTCTATATATTACCACTAAACCACAACCCAACAATATGGTTTTAATGATTTTTTAAACGGTCTAGGGGCCACGTATGTTGATATTTTCCATTGCTGACATTTAATGTAGATATTAGTTGGCACTGTTTTCACACCAACTTGCTAATTTGCAGCTCAATTTAGTCGTTGTTAATTGTCTTTACTGGATAGAGACCAATTACTAATATTGTAGATGTTAGATAGCATTATTTCCACACCAACTTATTAATTTGCAGCTCAATTTAGCTGTCGTTAGTTGTCTTTACTCGATAGAGAAAATTACTAATGTTCATGTGCTACGAATTTAAAGTATTTCTTTTATTATTAAACTCTATTTGCTTGAGCGAATCTATCTGATTTAAAATTTGAATCTATCTGATTTAAAATTTAATAAGGTTTTCGGTGGATTTAAAATGGATTATTTTAAATGCAATTTCATTATATAATAAATTAATACTTGAACTTTTATGCACATAAAATTGTTTTGGTAAATCTTTGACAAATGTTAAATATTAAATTTTAAGTTAAATGTTTGAGAAATATTAAATATTAAATTAAATCATATCCTAGTAACTATTCCATATTTCTGTGCATTAAACATTTTAAGGATGGTTCGTTAAATATCATTTAATGTAAATTCACCGATCATAGTTACCATGCATTCGTGCATTATACACTTCAAGGAAGGTTCATTAAATATCATTTAATGTATATTCACCCAGTTACCCTTGTGTTAATTGAAATTAATGCAACTTTTCCCAGCCAGTGGTAGTCACTTTCTCAACTGGTCAACTACGATAGTTCGACCCTTAGCTGGGAACCTTCTAGACACACTCGTTGATCCAGGTGGCTCTAGAGACACAGACAGGACAAATAGGGCTTATGAAAGCTCAAAATCAGAGTGTTTGGATTACGCTCAAACTAGGTTCATGTTGAAGACCTCGTCGTCATGATCATGTTGGTGCGAACGGTTCATCAATCTGAGTCCGGATGAGGAAGTTAGAAGCAATCAAATTTTGGTTGACTTTTGCTGACTATGCAGGTTAAGGGAGACACAATTTGGACTTTTTTCTGGCAGATGGAACCCGGCCCACTCTGACTAGATTCCGCGTGAAATTGTCGCCTCATTAAAATCACTCCTTCGGTCAAAAATCCAAATTTTCAAAAAAACGTGATTATGTTATAAACTATAAAAATTTTAAAAAATAAATATATATAGTGGAGGTAGGTGGGCCACCACCCCCACCACCCCAAACCTCACTTTAGCATGTACACATATTAAAAGGGAGCCGGTGGGGGTCGAACCCGCCCGGCCCATGTGGCCGGCCCCCAAGCGGGCAACTCCATGTGATGTACCATTAACATGTGATATGGTGCATTAGTATGGTGTACCACCCAAAACAAATGCACTCCATTAACATTCCAACGCCAATCAAACAAACGCGGAGACTGTGGGGAGTTATGGGGGTGGGCCGCCCAATGCAGACCCGACCCTCCTTAAATTCATTTTGGTTAAAACATTAAACAATAATGTGTAAATAAAAGGAGGGGCAGGATTTGATCACCTGACCCCTCCTCAAAAACTTCACCATTTTACCACTACGCCAAACAACCAGTCAAACCTCAAATAAATGTGATGACATATGTGGCGGTTACAACCCAAACCGTGCCCAGATTTTAATAGAGAAATGTAACGGTTGGAAACATGGCACGGCATAAAAGATTAACCATCGACCAATTTCAGAGGGGCAAAGGATTTGAAACCGCGACCTCTGCCCAAGCATTGACATAAACCCGTCATTTCATCAGTGCACCCAAGAAGATGGAGGAACTAAGAGTGGGCACAGAAATCGAGACGAATATTTTTTTATTAATTTTTTAACACAGGGGGAACCATGACTGAGAGAAATTTCTAGGAGGGTGAAATTTTTGCAATGTCCAAATTGGACAATTTTTATGTTGATCCTACACTTGTCGGTGACACGAACCCGATGGCGCAGTCTGTTTCTTGATCTGAGCAACAGATTTGCAGAGCACCCAGAAGAGGGAATCTTTGAGGAATCTAGAGGAATCTAAAAGATTCCTTAAACCCCATATTTTCACTTTCATAGAATTCAGAAATTTCACAGTCAATTTTGCACTATTTGACGCCACAAATCTGAATGTGTGTTCAGGTTTTCCATTTCCTCATTCTATTTTTCAGCCACTTTTCTAAGTGGAGTGCAGGTGTCAGCATTCATGTGCGAGTAATCATTCCCATGAGATTCAATGTTGCGGGATCGACGGTACGAACAACTTCAACAATTTGACATCCGCTTCTTCAAATGGCCCCTAGATGTGAGGTTTATGCAGTGTGTTCATGTACTTCTTTTGCTATGCATTGTGATACACAAATCACTATTTGATGCTTCATGTGGGATCTTTTTTCTTACTCGTTTTTAGGATTCCTACTTGATGTGATGCAGAATCATTTGTGAGATGTACTTGTTGTCATGATTGGTCTTGTTTTATTTGAGATCCTTTTTTTGTATGTTGATGAGATACTCATGTGTCACCATGTATGTTTGCATTGAGATCCCTTTTATGCCATGTTGGTAGGATGCTTATCATCATCCATGATTTTGTGTCATACTGATAGGTGTCCTTTTTGACTGAGAGTTCCTGTAGCGGAACATTTCTTGGAGCCACTCCTGTGTGAGGGAATTTTCCTTGTATGATAGCGACATCACCTCTTATGTACATCATCACTATTGATAGCACTTAATGCAGTGGCCTACACCATCTTGACATCAGGTCCCAGAGACGTAGTCCCTCCTAGATGAACTCCATTATCAATGGCTTATATTTTCATGTGTTGATGAATGGCATGTTCCTCTTCCTTACAACATGCAGATGTATTCATTTATGTTCTTTTAAAAATTCAATTTAACGCATCATGAAAGTAAAAGGTCTTGGAAGGGTCCTTTGTCACACCCGGACTTGGATCAAGTGGTATCAGAGCAGTCTTTGTGTGGATGTGAATTACAAGCGTGAACAATGCAATGTGCAGTGACAGAGGATGAAAAAACAATGTACGAGACCATGCTCAAAATTTTCAAAAGGGTGGAAATAATGTATGAAACTCTACAGAAAGAGACCAAGGAAAAGGAGAAATTGTAGCTTTAGTTGCAAGCCATGGAAGAGGCCTTGGAAGAACTGAAGCACAACAAAAAGAATCTTCAAACAGAGAACGTTGAATTGAAGATGCTTCTACATGAAGAGAAAGAGGAGAAACATAGTTTGCTACGACAACTACAAGCAAAGGACGAGGCCTTGGAAAAGCTGCAGCGTGATCCATGTGAGGTAAAATGTAATTCTCTGAATTCATGTATGTGTCCTAATGATGATTTCACTGTTTTTGAAAATCATACCACAGGAATTGGCTCCAAATTGTTGAAGAAAATGGGGTATGAAGGAAAAGGCTTCAGCATTAATGGCCAAGGCATTGTCAATCCCATCAAAGTAGAAGAGTTACCCCATCAAGAAGGACTTGGGTATGTCAGAAAGGATGTTGGGGAATACGCTGAGACATCTAGCGAATCACCAACAATAGATGATGAGCAGCCCTCATCAGTTCTTTCCAAATCGACAGAGGAGGTAAAAGATGTTGATTTCCTTTTGGTTTCGTCTTCACATAGTATGATTTCTATTGGAAATTTGGAGATCCCAATTACAGGGACAAACATGAGGCTATTTACAAGGATGAGGCACGAGGAGGAAAAAGAACTTGGTGTTAATAACCAAGGCATAAGTCAACCATTGGAGGTTGTGCAGAGACCCCATTTTGCAGGTTTGAGATACACCAAGGAAGAATGCTCGAAGGTGTCAGATTCTTCCGAAACATCATCGAAATCATCAACGAAAGAGAATGATGGGAACACATCCCCATCATCCCATGGCAGTGCCCATTGCACGGAGAGAGCCGAGGGAAGCTCTCATCACCATACTTACACCAGACATGGAAAGGAAACGTATCACCATTCTCGACATTCGAATGTTGATTTCGATTATAATCATGTTTCTAATGATGAACGTAAAACATGGAATCAAAAAACATGCACCTTTTGTGGATTATATAACCATACATTTTCTAAGTGTTGGAAAAGAATTGCGGTACACAAAAGGAGGAGGCATGAAAGACCCTCTCAACAATAGGTAAAGAAACATGTTAAGCAGATCTAGACGAAGAAGATGTATTGCAGCCATTGCAACAAAAGTGGCCATCAAAGAGCCACATGTTGGAGGCTCCATCCAGAGCAGCGCCTGAAAGACAAAGTGTCGATGCATGAACCAGGTGAAACAATTGTTTGACAAGCAACACCACCACGGGGGGATGACCCATTCATAGCATTAAGTGAAAAATGGTTTCTAAATATGTTGTCTTGTCATGGTCGTGCTTTTATAAATCATTTGTTGCATTTTAAAATGTAAAAGTGATGATGTGTTTTCCATCACTTGTTCAAAAACAATGATGTTTGGGCTTTTTTTGTGTTTCATGGTAAAATGTGAAAGTGATGTTGTGTTTCCATCACTTGTCAAAGAAAATAGTGTTTTTCCTTATCTTTGTAAATCATGTGCTGCGGTGATGGTGTGTTTTCCATCACTTGTTGAAGCAACAATGATATGTTGGGCTTGTTTTCATAGCTGGAAGATTGTGTCCATCTTGATGTAAACTTGACCACCGAGTATGTGTTGTAAACTTGTGTCAAGTGTGGGATGCTTGGGTCATTAGTTGGTCATGAAATTCAAGCATGTAATTTGCAAAACAATGTACTACAGGCTGCAGAGATTCCAAATGTTGGCTCATCACTTAAGGCTCCGAAGAACAAAGGTGAAGGAGATGGAAGCAAGGCCTTTCAAGACACTTGTGATGCAGATAAGGTACATAAAAGTTACAGATTGTTTTCATGCTTTTGGAGGACCAAAAGCTGCTTAGTGGGGAGGATTGGTCTAGGTGGCTCCAGAGACACACACAAGACAAAGAGGGCTTATGAAAGCTCAAAATCAAAGTGTTTGGACTATGCTCAAACTAGGTTCATGTTAAAGATCTCGTCATCATGATCGTGTTGGTGTGAACGGTTCGTCAATCTGAGTCCAGATGAGGAAGTTAGAAGTAGTCAAAGTTTGGTTGAATTTTGTTGACTGGGCAGGTTAAGGCACACACAATTTGGAAATTTTCTGGCAGAGGGAATCCGGCCAACTCCAGCCAGATTCCAGGTGAAATTGTTGCCTCGTTAAAATCACTCATTCGGTCAAAAATCTGAATTTTCAAAAAAACGTCATTATGTTATAAACTATATATATATATATATATATATATATATATATATATATATATATATATATATATATATATATATATATATATATATATATATATAGTGGAGGTGGTGGGCCACCACCCCCACCACCCCACACCTCACCTTAACATGTATGCATATTAAAAGGGATCTGGTGGGGGTCGAACCCACCCGACCCACATGGTCGGCCCCCAAGTGGGAGGCTACATGTGATGTACCATTAACATGTGATACGGTCCATTAGTATGGCATACAACCCAAAACAAATGTGCCCCATTAATATTCCAACGCCAATCAAGCAAACGCAGAGACTGCAGGGAGTTATGGGGGTGGGCCGCCCAACGTGGACCCGACCCTCCTTAAATTCATTTTGGTTAAAATGTTAATTTGAAATCCCAGTTGAAGGTTCTGGGGTATTTTATATATTTTTTAATTATTAAATCACTTCTATAAAAAATAAAACTTAAATTTTTGTGACATGCACGCGCAAAAAATAAAAATAAAAAATATTATTGTATTTCTATAAATTACCACTAACCACAAATTAACAATATGGTTTCAATCCTAAGAATATAAATTATCCTCGTTTATAATGTCAAAAAGACTCCTTAATGACCCTAACATGTTTCCTCTCTATATGATAGAATACATTAATAGTAATCATCTAGAGCCAATTTATATAGATAAGGAATGTCTTATATACTTTTTTTTTATTATTTAAATTTGAGTTGTTCGTATTAGTTAATTCTTTAGATTATTCAATGGGTATGTGGCGTGTACCATCCCTTCTGTGGTGGCGGAACTATAACCCTTGATCTGCATATCCACGATTCGATAGTCTAGATTGTTAGGGATTGTATGGATGCAACATTAAATATATGTATTTCTTTCCAAAAATGCATATATTATACATATGACTCTCTTTGGTCATCTTTTATCTGCTGAGCTTGTAAAAAATATTTCAATAAACTTAATTGGCTGAAAGGGTAGCGACCTTACATCTGTGGGGTTTCTCTCTTCCCATTCAGTGCTAGCTAGCTCTCTACAATTGAAGTGGGATTATTCCTGGACAATTTCTTGAATTTGGCCTCATGGAATTAACCACATTTCACCTACAATATCATTATCAAGTCTTTCTCTTCCTCACTAACTTACTTCCCATCCCGAAATAAGAAAAAACAAGAATTGTTCTAAAAATTTCATGTATTCAACTATTTATGGATCTAAACTTCTATAGTTCACTAGCTAGTGTTATATGTTTAATTAAAACTTTACATAGGAATTACATGGAAATTCATACTTTCAATACAAAATGTGGTTAAGTTTTCTTACTCGTTTCTCATTTGAAGAGAGATAACAACTTTAGTATTCCTCTACAACTCTAGTATTCCTCTGCAACGCAAAGGTTATGAAGCACACCTCACCCACACAATTCTATTGCAGCAGCAAAGTCCAAGAAACAAGAACACAACAAGCCAAGCTTCCATAAAATATGAAATTCTGCAAGTATGCAAGTGGTCTTAGCATCCACCATCATGGCAACTGTTTTAGAATCCACCCCCACCCCACCCGTTTTAGCATCCACTTATAGAAACAATAATCAATAACGAATGGTAGAAGTAGTTATCTCAGTCAAGAAATGCGGACAAGTGGCACACAATCGTTTTTTCAAATTATCTACTCTACAAATAATTTTTCCTTTCATTAACCTTTAGTATCTTTCATCAAGAATAACCTTTACTAACTAACTTTTAGTAACTTTCATCAAGAATAACATTCAGTAACTTTCATGAGGAATAACCTTTAGTAACTTTCATCAGGAATCTATGATTTTGTAATTACATTCAATTTTATGCATTTCATTTCATTAACCTTTGCCAACCTTCATCAGGAATAACCTTTAGTAACTTTCATGAAGAATAACCTTTAGTAAGTTTCATGAGGAATAACCTTTACTAACTTTCATCACCAATCGCTGATTTTGTAATTACATTCACTTTTATGCATTTATGCATATCTTTCATTAACCTAATTTTGTATTTACATTAAATTTATAATATTATTTTATTTACCGAGTATAATTATTTCGGTGAATTTATAATTAGTTTTTCCATACAATTAAACAAATTAAAATATCTAAAAATGAAGAAGTTTTTTATTCATAATCGTATTTTTTATTTATTCTAAATTAACATTTAATTTTCAATTCTCTGATTCTCCGATGTTCGTTATAAATTATAAAACTGAAATTTATGTGATATTGTGACCATGGTGAATTGTAATGAAATTTATAGACTATTGTAATTCTAATGAAATTTGTAGACTATTTTTCATAATACATTTAAAAGGATTCCATTTAAGTGTTCATTCTGATGGACTTATTCTTTATAAACTTAACTAAGTTTTATGAAAAATTGATCAATTAACTTTTCAACATTTTAACACTACAGGAAACACTTGTAAAGTCAATCTTGCTACGTATTTTATTTCCTCCTTTGCTTCTCCCTTATTCTTTATAAACTTAATTAAGTTTTACGAAAAATTGATCAATTAACTTTAACAATGTTTTAACACTACGGGCAACACTTGTACACTCAATCTTGCCACGTGTTTCCTCCTTTTCTTTTCCCTTATTCTTTATAAACTTAACCAAGTTTTACGAAAAATTGATCAATTAACTTTTACAACATTTTGACACTACAGGCAACACTTGTAAACTCAATATTGCCACGTGTTTCCTCCTTTTCTTTTCCCTTATTCTTTATAAACTTAACTAAGTTTTACGAAAAATTGATCAATTAACATTTACAACATTTTAACACTACAGGCAAAACTTGTAAACTCAATATTGCCATGTGTTTCCTTTGTTTTTCCTCCTTTTCTTTTCCCTTTTTGCAGTGATCAATTAAACACTCAACAAATAATAGGCTTAGCATATTCTCTCTTCATCAAATCAGTGCATCGATTACCAAAAAAAACAAAATTCAACCATCCTTCTTCCACAAAAAGTTCACATATATACGCCTATCGACGAATTACACACCAACATCACATATTACATTAGATTAATCACAAGTATAAAATACATCAATTATTGGTTGAAGATAGAAATTCTATCTAAACCAAACAATCTCTTACTTGAACAAATATCTCAACCAAACACTAATCTAGGTATCATCTAAACAACTCCTAAATAATAAGAACAAACTGCTTTACTTAGAAGCCATCACAACTAAGACAAGTAGGAATTTTATCTTCCATGTCCCCCACTTAATGACTACTTGTCGCAATCTCAATCAACAAAGTCTAGCTGTGGTCCTATTGTTTACAAGCATAAAAAAGAATATGACGACGTCCATATAAAGTCATAATCATCCACTAGAATGCATGGGTGCCCAACCACTGCAACCGTCAGTCTATTAGGATGTCCTTCACATACATGGTTCTGTCAACCATTATAACTAGATAACTATCCATCATTATCAATTTTGAAATCTTCTAGGCTACTAGCTCCATCAAGATCTCTCATAACCCTTGTAAAGGTGTAGTCAGAAAGCTAGATTCCCAAGTTCCACTCTCAAAATCCTAAATCATGGATCTCCCAAATCCAAGTACTAGAAAACATCCCAAGCTATTGCATAACTTCATGAGAAAACCATTGTCACGTCTTCAACAAATGATGGATCCTTCCCTAGATCCACAACTGCCAAACTATCTAAACAACCATCCATATTGAGCTTTAACTTGCATTGGATTTCATGATGATACAAGTGCTTTGGACCATCGGCTTCAGACTAGACCATAATTAATTTATTTTTTTTTCATCAATTATTTTACATACAAAATAATCCTAATCTAAATTGACAATAATTCAAAAAAATTATCTCTGCGTGAGAGTAATATGACCACACCATATGTCCACATTCCAATGTGCACTCATTCTTGAAATAGGCACGCCATTATTCACTCTAGGTGGGTCCCTTATCACAATAGATCACTTCAGTCTTTCAATTCTCCTTATGTGATCTAATGAAAATACATTTGTTGTTGTTATCTCTCAGCTGAAGAATATTTGTGATCAAATCAGAGACTCCCAGAATCAAGCTGAGCATGCATGGAGGACTCGGTTTACCTTATAGAACATAATTGATGGATCCCATAACATATAGAGTCAAACTATCATAGTAGTGAATGGATGCCTTTACGGTTGCCCTTGTGATCTTTTCCCAAGCAGGTTCTAAAACTTGTGTAGGGCAAAGCTTTTTCCATTGCTTGGTCAAATTGATGAAACTAGTTTCCAAAGATTTTCAACTTCAATCCTACTCTGCATCAAGTACAAGGACTTAGTCCAAATATAGTGAGCAGACCCAACGACATGGAGCACGGCGAGTGAGCAGCATAACAACTTCTTAAAAACTACATTACCATTCAAAAACTAGAAGTTTCTTCACAATTCCTTTGATCCGTTATATTTCCTCCACTAATTCAATAGAAGAAATCAACCTCCAATTTCCATTGATTTTCTAGATCCTCTGTAATTTCGACAATCAAGGAAAGGAGAAGAATGAAAGATTGCATTGTGGGGCTTTAAGATAAAAATGGGAAGACACATTAAACAGAAACTTATAGCTCACAAGTGAGATGAGATCTACATGGAGACTGCCCAAGCAGTACTACTCTATTGCATTGTTCATCAAACCCAAAATAAATAAGATTACATTCAATTTAGGGAGATCAAAACTATCTCCTAGAAAATAGGAACTAAATATAAACTAATACAAACACACAACCGTGAAACAAAATTTCTCCATTAATTGCAAGTCTCCCCCTTAATGGAGAAAGGATTCACCTACACACCTAATATCTCCCTAAACAATTCAAATTTGATCTTCCCAAGAGGTTTGGTGAAGATATTAGTTGCATTTTCACAGGTGTTAAAATATTCAAGGAAAATCTCTTTGCACTGAACCTTTTCTCTAATAAAATGAAATTGAGTATCTACATGTTTTTTTTGGCATGAAAAACATGATTATTTTCCAACCTAATTGAACTTTGGTTGTCACATTTAATCACTGTAGCATACTTTTGTTCTTCTCCTGCATCATGAAGAAGTCTTCTCAACCATATTGCTTCACAAGTGGGTACACATACAACCTGATACTTTGCTTCTATTGATGATAAGGATATAGTACTTTGCTTTTTACTGTTCCAAGAAATGACCCCGGACACAATATTAAAAACATACCCAGCTATAGATCTTTTATCGTCCAAATTTCTAGCCCAATCTGAATCTGAATAACTTGTCAAAAGAATCAGTATATTTAATTCCAAAATTTATGGTTCCTTTAAGATAGCTTAGGACACCTTTTACTTCCATCCAATGATTTTCAAGAGGTTTTGTCATAAACTGACTCAACACATTGACTGAATATGCTAATGTAGGTCTAATTGTAGTTCAATAAATAAAACATCCAAATAGTTGTCTATACAATGTAGAATCCACCTCTTTAGAACCATCATCGCTTTAAATTTAACATTCTGTTGTATAGGTACTGAAGCAGCTTTACACTGATCCATTTTAAATTTATTCAACAATTCCCTAACATACTTTCCTTGAGTAACAAAAGTCTAGCCAACATCCCTCCAGACTTCAAGACCTAAAAAGTAATGCAGTGATCCAAGGTCCTTCATTTCAAATACCTGTGACATTTGCACTTTAATTTCTTCAACCAATTCATGAGACAATTAAATCATCAACATATGAGGAAATCAACACAATCTTCCTCTTTGAATCAAATGTGGTATAAATATTTGCATCATTTTTACTTATCTTATAACGATGTTGTAATAAGAAAGAGTCTATCTTTTCATACCAAGAATTGGGAGCCTATTTCAACCCATACAATTCCTTTTTTAATTTACAGTCCAAGTGTTCCTGCCCCTTTTTAATGAGCCCTTCAAGCTGTGTTATATATACTTCCTCGTTCAAATCTCCATTTAGAAAATTATATTTTACATCTAGCTAGTGTAAACTCCAATGGTACTTTGTATATAGATCTATTAACATCCTAATCGTATTTAACTTAGCTACATGAGCAAAAGTCTCCTCATAATCAATTCCTTCTTTCTATGAGTACCTTTTGGCTACCAATCTAACTTTATACTTGTCTACACTACCATCTGCATTGAATTTAGGTTTATATAGTAATTTACAACCTATGGTCTCTTTTCTTTTTGGCAATTGAATTAATTCCCAAGTTTTATTTTTAATTATAGACTCATACCCTTCTTACATAGTTGACCTCCATTCTTAATATTGATTTTCTTCATTATAATTCATGGGCTCAACAACATTTAAAACACTACTCATAAGAGCATAATATTTGTACCTTTCTGGTAAGTGAGCCTGCTGTCATGATCTCCTTGCTAGTTGACTTGCCCCAATTTTGTTCTGTGTGATTTATTGCTCACCTCTTAGTGGAATTCGACTACTAAATGTGTCCACATCACTAGATTCCTCTTTCTGTTGCTGCTTCTGTAAATGATGATCTTTGGCTTTATCATTACTGTCATCAATCACTAAAGGCATATGCCACTCTTCATAACTTCTATCCTTATTCCCTTCATCAACTTGTTCATGTAAGATAACATCTCGACTCGGAAATACCTTGTGAGTAGATGGGTTAAACATATTATATGCTTTGAAATCAGAACAATACCCTAAAAATATTTATAGCTTTAGCATCCAATTTTTCCTATTTTCCTTAGGAATGTGTGCAAAATCTCTAGAACCAAATACTCTCAAATGATGGTCTACAGGTTTAAAACCATACAAAGCTTTAAATGGAGTCTTGATGTCAAGACACTTAGTTGGACTTTTATTCTTTAAGTAAATTGCAGTACTAATAGCTTCTTCCCAAAAACGATCAGAGAGGTTCTTACCTTTAATCATGCTACGTGCACACTCCACAAGAGTTATGTTCTTTCTTTCTGCAACCCCATTCTTTTGTGGAGCGTGGGGTACTGTAAACTATTGTACTATTCCATGATCTTTGCAATATTTGATGAAGTTCCCAATCCTGTATTCTCCCCCTTGATCTGAGCAGAGGATTTTAATGAACTTCCCTGTCTACTTTTCAACCATATTTCTAAATAATTTAAAGTACTTGAAAGCATCACTTTTGCTTATAAGAAAGTATACCCATGTATACCTTGTGCAGCCATCAATAAATAGCAAGAAATAGTAAGCACAAATATCAGTATGCACAAGTTCAAGTATATCTTTCTTTCTCCTATTTGAGTTAGAGGGAAATTCATCCCTGTGCATTTTCCCAAGTGCACAACCTTCATAATCAATATGTTCAATTCTTAAAATAGGAAGTCCGTCAACCATAGCTTTTTTCTGCAGCAATAATAAATCATGAAGGTTGATGTGACCAAACCTTTGATGCCAAAGATTCTCTATTGACATAGTCGTTGGAGTTAAAGCTTGATATGAAATGCTTGTAACATTCAACTTGTATAGGCCACCAACTATTAGTCCTAATCCAACCGGCTTGTAATGATCCAGCAAATCATTTACAACACAGTAAGTTTTGAAAAGATCTACCTTCAAATTATGATTTGTAATCATGGATATAGTGATCAAATTATTTTTAATTCCAGGCACAAACATGACATTCTAGATGCACCTAATATTACCATTAGGCAATATCACAGGAATATCTCCATACCCTTTAATTTGATATGCTTTGTCATCTCCCAGGTAGATGTTAGCAGCATTGTTGGTCTCCTTAAAATTTTCATACCAGTGTTTATTACATGTCATATGAGTGGATTATCTGGAACACACAAACCAAGTTACAACCTCATCAATCTCAGCAGAAAGAGAAGCATCAGGCATAAATAATTTAAGATCATGAGTTAGATCTTCACCAGCTAAATGCCATGTATGCCTCTTGTGTCTTTGTTTGTTTTCGTCATTCTTTTTATTATAACAATCTCTAGCAATATGACCAGTTATGCTAGAGTAAACACACATAATTCCTAAATCATTTTTGGCACATGAAATACCTTGAAATGAATTTCTCTGAGATGGAACACCACTTTTATGCCCTCCTCCTAGTTTCCCTTTGAAAAGCTTCTTCTTTGCCACCAATGCCAAATCTGCATTTCGAGGCTTTAGATTATTACGTCTCTCCTCTTCCTGTATCAAAATCCCTGTCAAATCTTCAAAGGAGGGAGATTTCTCCCTTGCTGCAAGTCGTGTAATGAACATTTGATAATCCTCTATCATGCCATTTAAGGTAATCGTGACGAGATCAGTGTTGGATACTTTCTCCCCTATGTCACCTAACTTGTCTTTCAATTCTTTAATCTGTGAGATGAATGTAGTAATGGATTCATTCTCTTCCATCCTAATGGAGAGAATCTTGCTCTTCAGAAATAACACACGATTTGTATTTTTCATTTCATACAAATCCTTGAGTGTCATCCCAATCTCATTGGAATTTTTGCAGTCTTAGATATGATGGATTATGTTGTATTTTACCAATATATTCAACAACACCTTCACTTTATTTTCCCTCTTTTCCCAATCTTGAACTGATGTTGTTGTGGCACCTCTGGCTGCAATCAACTTTGCTTCATCTCTGTTTTCAATTGTCCACACACTAGAACCCTCGAGCAATGTTTACAAATTAAACTTCCAGTAGGAATAATTTGACACATCGAGCTCATTGCTCTCATTAAGGTATGCCTCTTCAATTTTATTATTCATTGTGACAAAACAATTTCAACAGCGCACTACTTTTTAACTCAAGAGCACTACCTATAACTCGTCTGATCAGTAGATCCACGGCTCTAGTAACAGATCCATTGATCCAACAACAAATCTACGGATCCAATAGAGGATCCACTAATCCAATCAATAGATCTATGGATCCAACACCAGATCCACTGATCCAACAACTGATCCATAGATCCATTCAACCAATCCAGGAAAGGGTTCCATAGAAAAAAATAAAAAATTCATAGAAACAGTTATCTGTGCAGTCTTACCTCAGACACAGCACGTAGGAGGAAGGTTTCTCTAAGTCACCTTGATCTAAGGAGTTTTCCCTCTTACTGCCTGCACAGTTCTGCATAGTTTTCCCTCAATAAAACTGTGCAGTCTCCTTGTGTACCATCTTTATCAAACCATGCAACTTCGCAGATAAGATTTCACTTGAAAAACAAAAATACCTAACTTGGTTTGTCATGTTGATCCGTTTCTCCATTGGTCTCTGATGGAGCCTCCTCCGATCCACGCCAGGATTCACTACTACACAGCGTTGTGAACAATATCTACACACCTGAATTCACTAAGAAATGAGGCTTACTCGCTCTCTAATCTCAGCCACAAACGCTCAACTCACCACAGACCCAACTCACATAGAGCTCCTTCTCTGCGCTCTGATACCAAGATAAAAATGGGAAACCACATTAAACTAAAACTTGCAGCTCATAGATGAGACAAGATACACCTTGACACTACCCAAGCAGTACTTCTCTATTTCATTGTTCATAAAATCCAAAATAAATAAGATTACATTCAATTTAGGGAGATCAAAACTATCTCCTAGAAAATAGGAAGTAAATGTAAACTAGGATACACACAATTGTGGAACAAAATTTCTCCATTAATTTCAAGTCTTTATGATTAGTTGAAGCAGCTCCACTCTCATCTAATCTCAACCTATGTGCCCTCCTTAACACCCACGTGTCAACCCAATTTAGTCATTTCAAAGGTCTCATTAAACATAACTGAACTATGTGCTCACTGTCCATACGTCTACATGAAGCTCAATAATGTTGTGAATCTTCATGCAACTCTGAGTAGAGTAACATTGAAAAAATACTATAACCTCTCACACCCATACTATATACAATAAATTAATCCTAAATCTTTCTCATATTCATGGGCCCTCCCTTGAGAGAGTTACCACAGAGCCACCAGCTCTGATACTAAATTGAGAAACCAATTGCACACTAAAATCACACATTACATTAGATTAATCACAAATATAAATACATCAATTATTGGTTGAAGATAGAAATTATATCTTAACCACACAATCACTTAGTTGAGAAAATCTATCAACCAAACACTAACCTAGGAATCATCTAAACAACTCCTAAAGAATAGGAACAAACTATGTTACTTAATTTATTTTTCAAATTTTTCATAATGTTATTTTTTGTGAGTATATATGATATCATACATGTGGTTATGATAAAGATGTAAAATGGCTATTTTGGTTCATATTTTGAATACTCAACATTATCAAGATACTAAATTATTATTATTATTATTATTGTTATTATTATTATGACCCACAAAGGCTTCAAACCTTAAGAAAGTAAGAGATTAATTGTGATTCTTTGATATTTTATCTCTATGGTCAAAAAGAAGGGAGAGAAGCCATCCAAGATCACTATAGTTTTGTTGAGTTAACATGTCAAGAACGTTGGAAGTGTGACAAATGTTTTGGAGCTAAGAACGAGTGTGAGTATGAGCCGGGTAGTTTAAGAGAAAGCATTTTTCATCTTCAACCCTCTTAGTATCGTAAAGAGGAATTGTTTTTCATCTTCAACCCTCTTAGTATCGTAAAGGTGGCAGATTCTTTCGTCGAGGGTGTTTTCAGAATAGAACAACTTCCATTTTTGCTACGAAGCTCATGAAAACCAATTTTTATCCTTGCAATGTTCATTTTCTTCTTAACGTGTTCAAGACAAAGAGATATGTCTAGTTAGCAAGGGTGGGGTTGGTCACCTCCTTATAATACCTTAGCTTCCTTTTTCCCTCTAGCTCCTTATCATCCCACAAATTATCCTTAAATTTGGAGGAATAATATTTTTAATACTATCATTATTCCTCAACATGATCTGATCTCCTTTATCCCCCAATGGTCGAGTGAAGACTGGGCATCCTTGTGCCATCAACGCTTTTGACAGAGGTGAGGGTTTTGACTAGAGTTAAAGGAATATTTGGGAAATCTTGTGGCTTCCATGTCATAAAGCTTCTTCTAATAGACCAAATACCTAAACATAGACATGCTTTCAACAAATTAAAAAAAACTAGTTTAACTAAAATATGTATCTATATATATATATATATATATATGACATTTTTATAATTACATTATAAAAATCAAATCAAAATATAAACTCTTCGCGACAAAAATATATAAATTTCAATAAATAATAATGATACTAAATCTTATTCTATTTATATCAAAATAGAAATTCTTCAGGAGAAAATATGAGTATACATTTGATTCGATAATCATATTAATGAAAAAAAAAGACTTCAATAAAATTAAATTAGACGGAATATTATTTTTAATAAAAATTATATTTTTAAAAAACACCCACATTAAAATTTCTAATTCCAATTAAAAAATATAAAATAGAATTTATAAACCATATGCATAAATTATATTTTATGGTTAATTACCTCTAACTATTATGTAATGAGTATGAAATGTATCCGTAAAAACTGCAACGTATGATGTTAAAAAATATGAGATGGGTTTGAAAAAAAATTCACATTTTCAAATTGGGACTGTTATATATGTTCTATAATTATTTTCAAATTGGGAAGATGTGTATCTCATTATTATACATGTTCTATAATTATTTGATATCTCTGTCTGTTTTAAGAAATAGTACCCAAAGCATTCTTGGGGTTGTTCTTGGATTTCCGGTAAAAACCATGAATAAATCAATAAATCAATTCCGGTAAGCAGATTTGTATTTAATTATTTTATGTGTGTCTGCAATTTTCTATCGATGTGATTCCTCATGTTGTCACAACTGATGTGTTGGTTTGGTGCTTTCTTAATGTTAATTGTATTTCCCATGTTCCTATTTCAAACACTATTTTAAAACAGTATATATTATTGGTGTCAATACCTTTATTTCTTTTTCACTTTTTTCCTATAATATTTTAAATTTTAGGTTTGAAATTAGATTACTCTTTAAAAAAAATTATTTTTATTTTTTAGGAGACACATATATTATAGGTGGAGAATATATTTTTTTTGTTTGTCAAGTTGTTTGTGATCTACCAGGTTTGACGTGTAGCTTGAGGAGCCGCGACTCAGGGGATCATGGGATTACATCTAACTCAGGGGATCATGGGATTGCATCTAGGTTGGGCCACACCAATACCATCCCTAAGTTGACTAGATTTTTTAGAATGTCTTCTCCCTTAACATACAACACAACCACCCCTAGTGAGGTTTGATCTTGGGTAGCCTTGCTAAGGAGACCCATCCCCAATGGGTTGTGTTAGGAAGACTTGACTAAATGGAAAATATATTATTTGAAAACAAATCATAATATTTTTTTTCTTTAATATATTAATAATATGACTATATTAATCTTATTTAAGCAAAGTCTTTCTGTAGAAATCACATAAGAGAATTTTTTAGCCTAGGCGTTTCGAACCAACAAGTGTGGTTCATCATCAAGATGAAGACCAAATGAAATATATATTAATCTTCTTAAAATATAAAAATTTAAATTTGATTTTTTTTCTTAAATTTTTTGAATATATATATATATATATCAAAAAAATGAGTAGGTCATTTTGGTCACACCGTTTCAACTTAGATAAAGTTTAAAATTTCATTTTTTGAATAATGAGAAAATCTATTATAATTTAGTTGTCAAACCAACATTAAAAACAATCATCATTAATTACTGATATAAGTTGACTCATTATTATAAGTAGGTCATTTTGGTCACACTTGTTTCACTTAGATAAAATTTAAAATTTCATTTTTTAAATAATAAGAAAATCTATTATAATTTAGTTGTCTAAGCAACATTCAAAACAATCATCATTAACTATTAATATAAATTAACTTATTATTATAGTAAATGTAAAACACCATATCCATCTCATTTTCACGCACAGGAACCTGCAGCGAGACTGTAATGACCATGGCGACCATGACTGGAAATAAAAACCCGGCACCCAGGGAAGAGTAATGAAATAAAAATTCAGAAAATAAATTTTTTAAAGTAATCTTATAGCTAATTGACTTGGGAGAGTAGATCACTTAATTTGTGTAAGTTTAGTTTTTTGAATTGAAAGACACTCTACATCATAGTATGAAGGAGATATAAATAACAAAATCATGTAGATTTATCTTATCTATAGATGAACATCACTTAATTTATGTAAGTTTAGTTTTTTTTTTAGGTGAAAGACACTCTACATTAAAGTATGAAGTAGATATAAATAATAAAATATATTTAGATTCATCTTATCCAGAGATCTAGGAAGCACATAGAGAGATCAAATTTCTTGATCTCCAAACCACTTTTACAGTGTAAAACTTGAAAAAAGGTTTGCATCTCAAGAGATTTTGTTCTCGCTCGATGCTTGATAGATCTGTCTTTAAGATGGAGATATACTCGTTGGTTCTGGTCTGTGTAGTGGGAAACCAAACCTGAGGTTTAGCAATCATTTCTTAAGGCTATGATAACCTTGTTTGATTGTGAGATCAAATAAGCAAAAATTTGAGTTGACTATACAAAAATTGTTTGAACATGGAATGTCAAAACATATGCATGGAATATTCATTAGAAGAACCATGAAAAAACAATTGAGTTGGCATGATGAATCTCATTCAAATCTATCCTGCTTAAGACAAGGTACACTCCTAAGGAAGGAGTTGTTACCACATATATGTGCAACTTCAGTATAAATGTGCATATACGTAAGTCATCTTCCATATATATGTGCATATGCGTCAGATGGATTCTGTATATACGTGCATAAATACGGAAGGTTCATATATACAAAAGCCATATTTTATGTTAACTTATGAGAATCCATGAGAATCGCTTTAGGTAGGTACTCTTGAAGCATTTATAAAAGATAGTTGTTGTGACACCCTTTTGTGTTGTTATAAAACTTCCAAGTTGTAGAAACACCCATATATTGTTGCAACACCATGGGTATCTCATTACTACAACACAACATTACAACTCTCACTGTTTCTTCCTTCGACTTCATTTTCTCTAATTTGTAAAAAAAACTACTACCTACATCATCCACTTATCATCTTTTGCTAAACACACTAGAATGCACATGCATGAACCATCATAAAAAATACATGGAAGTAAATGATCCAGGAGGATCTTGTCAGTCCAGCATGAGCGGAGTCCTCAGTGGTTCAAAGTCAAAATGATCTTCAAATGATCATAGTCGATGAGGTCTTGAGCTTTATCAACTTCACGAGTGTTCGTCGTCTGCATTAAGTGTCGAGTATCTTCAGCTTCGACAATGAAGTTTATGATTTTCATTTCTGCCGGTGTTGTCAATGGTTGATGTGGTCTTCATGGTCGTTATGGTATTGGTCTTCCTTAGGTTCTTGTTCGATGGTTTAATCGACACTCTCATCAACATGGTGATGGTTTTGGTTTTACAAAATTGTAATGGAACTATTCTAAATGTTAAGTCCTAAAAACTAAACCTAAACCCTAGAAGCTAGGTCTAAAGATATAAGACCTAACACCTAATCATATAACCATACCCTCAGACCTTTGTAAACATTACAACACATTAACCTATACCTAGAACCTAAACCATGTATTAAAAATGCATTAAAACTAAGTCTAAAACCCTTTCTAGCCTTAATACAAAACAAATGGTTAATATCAATACTCCGCAGGGTCTAAACTGCAGAGGGTTAGCCTTATTGTGGTGGAGTAAACCATGTTAAGGTGAGCGGATACGGAGATAGAAGCTACAGGAAGCAGGTGTTGGAGTTCAAGGATAACCATGTGGAAACTAATGGTTACAGGTCATGTGACAGGTAGCAGCATCATAGTCAGTTATCGAAACCGATGGAGCCCTAAACGCGGGGTCAACACACCTGATCACATGCGTTGTCAGCGCTTCCTCCGCCCGGTTAGCTAGCCGCTAACAGATTTGGGCTAATCCAAGGTGCAAAGTGGGTTTTTGTTCGATATTTAGATTTTTTTAATACACCTAAGGTTCTAAATGTCATTATGTGACATAAACATCTTTCAACAAACCCTAGACTCATCCCTAAAGTTAGTACATGCATTTTAAAGTTGGGTAGCAGAGGTTAGAGTGCATTTGCAGGGTTATAAAGTCATTTTGGTTCCTTGAAGAAAAAGATGAGTGGTTTTAGAGTTTTGTATGTAGATTCTAGAGGACATATGCTAATTTGTATTTAGTGTTATGGTAGCATCCGGAGACAGATTTGGGAACCGTGACAGGAGTTGGAAAGCTAATGCAGAGAGATTTCTTGTGACAGTGACCGAAATTTCCTATGTGCACAATCAGTCTAGTTAAATTGATGTGTAATCGACCTTCTCAGATTCAATACTAATAAAGAAAATGCCCATCTTGAAAGCGGACCAAGAGACGTAGTCCATCAGGGACGAACTCCTTAATCAATATCGGTGTCTGGTATCACTGTGTTTTTGTTGCTTACTTATTTTATTTTTCATGCTTCTTATGTTTCAATTCCATCGTAAAGTCATCCTCTTTCATTCAGTTCTCACGGTTAGAGCACCTTAAGTTAACATTCAGTTCACTAATGGCACTAATCAATTCTACTTCAGTTTAATATATGATCATTTCAGATCATATAATTTGGTATTAGAGCAAGCTGCATTTGTAGAATTTTGCCAATGAATGTTAACCAAGTCAAAGTCACAATGTGGAGAAGGAACACTCAAGGAGTTTGATCCTAATATTGGAAAGTGAAGAGTTGCTCATAAATTGACCATGACAGGATCTGATGTAGGTGAAATTCCAGAAACCACAATGAGTGAGGAATAGTTTCAGAAATAATTCTTAAGCATGCAGTAGATATTGGGAGAACTCTATGAAGATAAGAAGGCGAGATATGTAACTTCTTCTTCAAAGACATCAAAGAAGGATAACGGCAAAGTCAAGGCTGATAAACCTCCTTCTCCTCCATCATCTCCATCATCATCTTCTTCTTCTTCTTCCAGTTCAGAATCTGAAATAGAAAAGAAACCTAAGAAAACACCTCTTTTGAAACTTGATGTAAAATTTGAGTTACCTTTTTATGATGGAAAAATGAATCCTGAAAAGTTAGTTAACGAGATTGAGCAGTTAGAAGTATATTGTTGTATTCGGAACATTTCTGACGATAAAACAAAAATTCAGTTAGCTGCACTTAGAATGGGGGTAACAACTTTAATCTTGTGGGAAAGTAAAACTCAAATAGATGTAAAGCGAAAAGGTAAAGTCATCGATTCATGGTCTAAGTTTTTAAAAGCTCTTAGGAAACCATTCTATCCTTTAGGATACATGCAACAAACTGTTATTGCTTGGCAGCATTTGAGGCAAGGTGAAAGGTAGAGTGTTCAAGGGTTTACTCAGGAGTTCAAAAAGAGAGCATTGGTGCTTGGCATTTCATTAGATACACATGAAACTTTATTAAAGTACATCGGCAGTTTACATTCATATTTGCAGCATAAATTATTAATGTTTATTCCTGATGACTTTGATGAAGTGTGTGTTCAAGGCATACATATTGAATCAGGTGGTAGACCATTCAAGTTTTCACCGCAAACAACCAAAGAGTTGGAAGGCAAGGATTCCAATGACAGGAAGAGGAAGAACAATTTGAAGGTAAAGAAATAAGCGACAACTTAGAAGGAAAGACATACTTGTTCTCATTGCAAGAGAGTCGGTCATGATGAATGTACGTGTTGGAAACTTCATCCTGAACTTAAGCCAAAGAAGTTCCTTAAAAACAAGGATGAAATGAAAGCAAATGCAGCAATCCAAGAAGATCTAGGCTCTGATTTAGGTGATGAAAGGAGGATAACTTCCATAGTTTCTACAGGTAAAACTTTTGACACTGGTTCAAGTTCTAATACTACTGCATCTTCATTAAACATAAATCCTTCAAATGAGGATAAAAGAGTTGAACTATTTCACATAAGGATAACTTCTAAGCACACAAAGATAGATACAATGTTTGACAATGGATCACAAGAAAATTTAATATATTAATATTTAATATATGCTGTGCAACACTGACTTTCTAAGGTCAGAAAGAAGCATGGTCTGTTTGGTTGTGTCTAAAGGGGGCTCGCATTGGTCACTTTTCCCTTTCTTCCTTCACCCCGCTCACCTTTAAACCTTTCCCATTCCCTAAATAAACCTTCTAAAATCTGACGAAGTCCCTTTTGGCCCCAGCTCTAAGCGCAAAGTCAAACCAACCATAAAACCTTACCCATACGCCCTCACGCGCTCATAAACCCCTCATCACTTTCCTGCCGTTGATCATTCCCCGATAATCTAACGACCCACATCACACCCAATAAAGGTGACTTGCTCGACCAATTTTCACCGTCAGATGCATCTCCGCTCGATCCCACAGTCTTCGCATACATCGCGCCATCAACTTGATCAAGCGATAGCATGCGATGAGAGCAGTTTTTCTCTCTCATCCACTGCTACATGTCAATCATTGAGTGGAATCGCTCAGCCCTGGGCATTTACCACTTAGCGCCCAAAAGTGGTGCGATGAAAACTGTTACTGCCCAACCAAACCGCCCTCGCCTATTAAATGCCTGTGCAACTCTGTCACCTGATGACCATCCGATCTATCTGTTGAAGATCCAACGGCCCTAACACACCCCGCTCCCACCTCGGCCAATAGCCTCCACCGAGCCATCTCCGCCGTTCATTTCCCCGATCCGACAGTCATTCTTCTCGCTCACCCAAATCGTCCACCTACCCATGCATTCCACGTCCTATGACCATTCTGTTGCCCGAAGAAGGAGATGACCAGCTCTGCCAGCATCAGTTATAGTAATATCCCCAACAACCATATTTAACATAAAGCATGGCCAAAGGAGAAAAGGACACAGCATGACTCTGTAACTGAATTTATCAGTCATGGACTCCACCGGTACGAGCACTCCAACTGCCTAAAGGACAGCATAGCACCTGAACAGATCGGATTCACCCACTGAAACAAGAAACCTCATTCAGAGACTCCATCAGGCGGTTAAATGCAGTTGGTGGTCAATTATGACCCCTCCATACCTAAATGGCCAGGTGCCATTGTAATGTAAATTTATAAATATCCAGAAGAAAGATGTAATCAAGGTTGGCATTTGATGTAAGGTTCAACTTTTGGAGACTATAGACATTTTGTCACTTGCAGCGTCTCATCTTCATTTTCAGCAAATACAAGCTTCTTTTGCTGTTAACTTCTCACTGTCCATTTTCCTCTGTTCTAAGCTTGTACCTGATATGTTGTGTTCTTGATCTCTTGATGTTTAGCACTAGATAATTGTCATCTTATCTCTGTGTTAGAATCTTGAATGCATCACTAAATAGGTTGCTCGGGTTTCTTTCTATCTAATGCAGGAGAGTTGTCATCCTATCTTTGCATTAATAGATTAGATTTGCAGGTTTCTGTACTAGTTGCAGTCGGCCATCACATGGTCTTATGTATCTGCTGGTGTGGTTAGTATTCTCCATATTCACCTAATATCTAAACAGTGAGCATTGGTGGTCTAAATCCTTTTAGTCTGAGGGTGTTCATGCATGTCTGGAGTGAAACAGAGTAGAAGTGGTTATCTGGCTTGAACCAAACCATCATTCCTTCCATTAAACCTTGCAACAATAGTTGAATTTATATGTTACCAGGCATCTCCGAGCTACAACCTAGGAGAGTTTCTTGGAATCCTAACATAATTGGCACCGCTACCGAGGAAAGGAGATTGAAGCTCAGCTTCCCTGAGAGAACAACACAGATCCAGCTTTGATGATAGACAAATTCTGGACACATTTTTTATTGTAATCATCTATCTGGAGACTCTACTGGAGGACTAAACTTTTGGCGACTCCACATCACAGTTCTGGCTCAGTTTGTGAGACATACTCGGAGAAATCCTCGGAAATCACTAGCTGACCCAATACCTGACCCTTAGAAGTTTGTCAAGTAGAGAAAGACATCACAAAAGGGAGCATCAGGATCAGGTAAGCCTAAACAATCTTATGTATCTCTGCCAGAAAGGCTTGTGACTGAGCATGCACGTGTTGAAAATATAGAGCCTAGCACTATCAGTGAAGAAATACTCTCAGAGATTCATAAAGCTCCTTGTTCAATAAGTTCCCCTTCAGATATTAGCCCAAAGAGAACCTCCCCTATAGTCCATCAATTTCCTTCAGCCCTGTCATTCATTTCTCGGCTTTCTATCATCCAAACTGCCAGTACCCTTCCATCTACCCCAGTTATGGCAGGTCCACAAGCACACACCAAAATGGAAAGAATCATAGCTGCTAGGTATGGACCCTTGGTATTTCCTACTCCCCTGAATGCCATGCCTGTAGGAGAATATCAGAAGTACATGCCTAAGTTCACTGGGATAGAAGGAGTCACAGCAGAAGAACATCTTGAGTCCTTCTATAGCTATGCTGATAATCTAGACATTAGTGAAGATGATGTGTGGATGAAAGTTTTTGTCCAAAGCCTATATGGAGAGGTTAGAAAATGGTTTAGAGAATTAACCCCTAGGTCTATAACGGAAATTGAGGCCTTAGATGATGTGTTCCTAAAGCATTGGGGAGATAAGAAAGATCTGCTCTACTATCATACTGAGTTTGGGAACCTGAAAAGGGAAAATGGGGAGTCACTGTCTGATTTTAATAAAAGGTTTAACCGCATGTATAGCAAGATACCAGCTGAAGTGAAACCCACACCTACCACCGCCAAACTCACCTATGCCAATGCCTTCGACGCTGACTTCTACCTACTATTGAGAGAAAGAAGATGTGTTTCTTTGGCTGAAATGCAAGATGCAACCTTGGAGGTAGAATCCAATATCATGGCTGCAGAGAAACTCAAAGGACATGCTGATCGAAGGAGACAGAGGGGTGAATCTTCTTCATCTTCAGACCCCAAGATAGACAAAATGACCAAGATGATAGAGTCATTGGCCTCTGAAATCTCCAAGCTGAAGGTTGAGCAACATTCAGGGAAAGGACGGGCTCCTAATACATTTGCTCCTAGAAACCCAAATCCATATAGAAGAGCAAATGATCAGTCATAGATTTTGCAAAGAAACAAAGATGCAAATGAAGACCAAAGGGTGAAGACCCTTTTTCAGAATACAGTCATGGAAGAAGAGCAGTTTGAAGAAGATGATGAGATCCATGGTATGGAAGACAAGGGAAGTGCCCCTTTTTTAACCAAAGCTGCCTATGAGAAGTCATTATTCAATGGTCAGATCAGCCAAGAACAGGATGGTGAAGCTATTCTACAAACTGTCGATCAGCACCAATATGATCTGAGATCTATGATGAATAATGTCAAAGAAGCTCCTGCTCATAAAGCTGTTGTCCCTGCAGAACAACAAGCTAATAAGCAGAAGCAACCAGCAGTTGATCCCATCATCCTCAAAGTTCTAGCCATAGAGGTAAGAGGCCTTGAAAATTCCCCTTCTTCTTTTAGTTTTCAATCAGAAATTCGAAAGCCAGGAATAACCATGCCTTTGATTGAACCAGTGAAGAATGAGTCCCTCAAGAAATCTATCCTTGAAGATCTTGAGCCTAAAACCACCCAAGCTGCCACTGACTATGTGAATTTACAAAATGACCAACCAGCTGTTATTCTCAGCCCACTAATCAAAAAATGTGAAGTCAGCTCCCCATCATCTTATGTTCCTCTATCTGTTTAAGATAAAATCCCTCATAATTGCCCCCTAGGCATTGGGGCCAGCCATAATTCAATGCCCAAGGCTGACATGGATAAGCTTAGTCTTGATATTACGAAGCCTGCCCAGTTGGCCACCACACAGCCTGAAAAGGCAGTTTGCCAGATCACAAGGGAAGAAGGCCCACAGATTTTGGACACCTTCTTTGATAGGGCTTGTTCTAAGAAAGCTACAGGAGCAGGCGGAGTCTTTGTGTCCCCCACACACGAATACATTGATTCACCATTTATATTAATTGTTCAGGCCACGAATGACACAGTCGAGTACATAGCAACCCTTGTTATTCAGCGGGTGCACAAAAGTTTCCACAAAAAACATCCAAGGATGAGAGCATACAAAGAGGGGGTGATTTATAAACCATCTCTACCTGATAAGGTCAAAATCCCTAAAATTTTTGAGGTAGGTGATCAAATCAACAAGCTTTGCAAGTCTTTGATGAATTGGCTGACATGCAAATTGACCAAGAGAAGGAAACCTTTCATAGAAAGGTAAAACGGGTCAATTCTCAGTTGGTGACTGGGTTCTCAAATGGGATGCATTGAAAGAAAAGAAGGGCAGTCATAGTAAATTCGACGCTCTATGGATAGGGTCTTTTATCATCTCTCAGATCCAAGGGAACAACACTTTCGTGCTGCAAAGTTTGGAAGGAGAAACAGTTTTGATGGCCCAGTCAATGGGCAGTTTTTGAAAATTTATTTTGTTTAAGGCTTTTAGGCCTCAGCATTGTAAATATGTTCTTTCTACAAGTTTCAATGTAGGCTTAATTAGACTCCATGCCCGATGGAACACTAGGAAATATTGTTGATCTTGTTTTTGTATGAAAGGCAGTGGTCTACGGTTCTTGAAACCGCACAGGGAGGCTTTCATCTGCAAAAGGAGCCAGTGTTAGCTCTGTTATGCAGCGCTGACTTTCTAAGGTCAGAAAGAAGCATGGTCTGTTTGGTTGTGTATTTCAGATTTTGAACTGGTTCAAAGTCAAACCAACCATAAAACCTTACCCATACACCCTCACGTGCTCATAAACCCCTCATCACTTTCCCACCGTTGATCATTCCACGATAATCTAACAGCCCACATCACACCCGATAAAGGTGACTCGCTCGACCAATTTTCACCGTCAGATGCATCTCTGCCTGATCCAATGGTCTTCGCATACATCATGTCGTCAACTTGATCGAGTGATAGCGCACAATGAGAGTGGTTTTTCTCTCTCATCTGCTGCTACGTGTCGATCATTAAGTGGAATTGCTCGGCCCAGGGCATTTACCACTTAGCGCCTGAAAGCGGTGCGATGAAAACCGTTACTGCCCCACCAAACCGCCCTTGCCCGTTAAACGCCCGTGCAACTCTGTCACCCCATGACCATCTGATCTGTCTGCTAGAGATCCAATGGCCCTAACACACCCTGCTCCCACCTTAGCCGATAGCCTCCGCCAAGCCATCTCCGTCGTTCATTTCCCCGATCCGACAGTCATTCTTCTCGCTCACCCAAATCGTCCACCTACCCATGCATCCCACGTCCTATGACCATTATGTTGCCTGAAGAAGGAGATGACCAGCTATGCTAGCATGAGTTACAATAATATCCCCAACAACCATATTTAACATAAAGCATGGCCAAAGGAGAAAAGGACACAACACGACTCTGTAACTGAATTTATTAGTCATGGACTCCACCGGTACGAGCACTCCAACCACCTAAAGGACAGCACAACACTTGAACAGATCGGATTCACCCACTGAAACAAGCAACCTCATTCAGAGACTCCATCAGGCAGTTAAATGCAATTGGTGGTCAATTATGACCCCTCCATACCTAAACGTCCAGGAGCCATTGTAATGTAAATTTATAAATATCCAGAAGAAAGATGTAATCAAGGTTGGCATTTGATGTAAGGTTCAACTTCTGGAGACTATAGACATTTTGTCACTTGCAGTGTCTCATCTTCATTTTCAGCAAATACAAGCTTCTTTTGCTATTAACTGCTCATTGTCCATTTTCCTCTGTTCTAAGCTTATACCTGATATGTTGTGTTCTTGATCTCTTGATGTTTAGCACTAGATAACTATCATCTTATCTTTGTGTTAGAATCTTGAATGCATCATTGAATAGGTTGCTTAGGTTTCTTTCTATCTAATGCAAGAGAGTTGTGATCCTGTCTTTGCATTAATAGATTAGATTTGCAGGTTTCTGTAATAGTTGCAGTCGGCCATCACATGGTCTTGTGTATCTGCTGGTGTGGTTAGTATTCTCCATATTCACCTAATATCTAAACTGTGAGCATTGGTGGTCAAAAGCCTTGTAGTCTGAGGGTGTTCATGCATATCTCGAGTGAAACAGAGTAGAAGTGGTTATCTGGCTTGAACCAAACCATCATTCCTTCCATTAAACCTTGCACCAATAGTTGAATTTATATGTTACCAGGCATCTCCGAGCTACAACCTAGGAGAGTTTCTTGGAATCCTAACAGGAGACACAGAATCATGCAAGACCATACCCATTAGGTTGGTTGAATAAATCAACTCAGACAAAAGTCACAAACCAGTGTCGGTTAAAATTTCCATTGTAGCTAATTACATTGATGAAGTGGAATTAGATGTGGTTCCAATAGACATATGTGGAGTTGTCTTAGGAATTCCTTATCTTTATGATCATGATGCATTGTTTTATAGGAGAGAGCATAAATATCACCTTAAGAAAGATGGGGTTGAATTTATTGTCAGGGCACATAAAAGTAAGACTCACTTGAATTCAGTTATTGCTAATGAGATGAAGTGATTAATAAGTTCAAATAAAAGATTTGTACTCATGTGTGTTAAAGAACAACATAAGAATCGACATGTTGCTTGTTCAAGTTGTGAGTCTCAGTTTAAGGATAGTTTGGTTGAAGTGATAGAGTCTTTTCTAGGTTTATTTAAAGAACAAAAACATCTTGCTCATAAACAAGAAATACAACATAAGGTACAGCTGATGTCCAAAGCTCCTCTTCCTAATGTCAGAATGTATCATTTCAGTCCAAGTTTGGGATTTATAAGTTACAGGGATGCAGGTCAGTATTGGGGAAAGTCTGTTATAAAACTAGCTCACAAAAATATAGAAAAGATAGATCAACGCCTTAGAAATAAGCCTCTTCGAGAGGGAAACCTCCTTTACATTACACAAATGAACAATTCTTAGATGATACAAATGACAAAACCTCCTTTCTATATATAGGAGTCTAAGGGGTCATAATATAGTCAAAGCCGACATAACAATAATAATGTAAGGGCACAATAATAACAATATGGGGACTACATGGGTACAAAAATATAATAAGGGTGTTGTACTAATAACAATAAGGGGTTACACTAGTAGTATAGGGGCCTCACATGCCTCTCTCCTTCAAAAAGTGTTGTCCTCAACGGTTGAGTAGTTCTTGATGCTTCTGTATGAAATTCTTCTCCTCCCATGTGGAATCTTCAGCGGGTAAGTTCTTCCACTTGGTGGGATACTCTGAAATTGATCAATTTCGTAGCTGTCGGGTTCTTGTTTCTGTGACTGCTCCAAGTTCCAATATGATTTTTCCTTCCTCTACAAGTTCTGGAAATATTGTTTAAATTGGGATATTCTGCAACTTTTGAATGAGTTGTCGCACTTCTTTGTCCTTCTTCCATTCATCCCTTGCTTCATTTATCCAGTCTAGTTGGATAATAGAAATAGCACAGAACAATGCTTCCACATCCTCATCCTTTCTTGAGAGTGCATCTGCAACAAAAATTTTCTTCCCTTTTCTATAGATGACGTCAAAGTCATAACCGAACATATTTGTGACCCATTTAATCCGTTCTTCTAAAGATAATATTTGTTCTAAAAAGTATTTACGACTATCATGATCCATTTTTACCTTGAAGTGTCTTCCCATTGGATAAGGTCGTCATTTCTTAAGTGCATGTAGTATTGCCAACATTTCATTCTCATAAACATCTTGCTTGAGATGTAGCCGTAAAAATACCCAATTGCCTCCATCAAAACATCTTTCACTGCGATGTTGATCTGCCTGTTGCTTTATTTGATTCTGCACCAAAGTGGCGTTATCCTTTAAAAGTTGGAGAACTCGTTGTTGATGCTCGATGTGATCTTTCACTACTTGAACCTTTTTCTTCTTGATATGTCCTTATATCTTGAGAGTTTGAGGAGTGGTAATTTCTTCCAATGCTTTACAAGATATGGTCGGATCCATTTCTTGATGCTCGATGTGATCTTTCACTTCTTGAACATTTTTCTTCTTGATATGTCCTTCTATCTTGATAGTTTGAAGAGTGGAAATTCCAGCCAATGCATTACAAGACATGGGTGGATTCATTTCTTCTTTCTCGATGTGATATTTCACTTCGTGAACCTTTTTCTTCTTGATATGTCCTTCTATCTTGAGAGTTTGAGGAGTGGTAATTCTTGCCAATGCTTTACAAGATATGGTCAAATTCATTTCTTCTTTCTTTGGGGCTGGGTCCTGGCGTATATCCTCTTCTTTTGATGTTTCTTGATCCTTTTCTTCCTCCTCTTCATACTCTATGTAAAATGATTTCTTATCAGCACACTTATGGCCTTTAGTGCATTTTCTATCACAATTGTAAGAAAGTTCTTTTTCTCTTTTTTTCTTCCGATTGTTGTGGTGTAACCCTTTTAGGTTGTGGAAGGCTAGGAGAAACAACACTTCCATATTTATAGTTGCGAGGGGTAGAATTCCTTGTTGCCATAATTTTTCTTTCCACTTTGTAACAAATCCCTTTTGCTCTTTTTTCTTCCAATTGTTGTGGTGTTGATCTAAAGAAGGCGTTTCTCTTTGTATCCTCATAATGTGCTATAATTTCCTCCGTGAAAATTGACCACGTAACAAACAGTTTACGAGAACAAATCCCTTTATACCATAAAAATTGACCTTGTTCTAATCCAAAATGGATCCTAAAAACCCTCAAAGTCTTCAAAAATCAAAACTATCACATTTATTTTGAGAGCATTTACATATTCTCACATTATGTAATTAAATCACACTTAAAGGCCTAAATATTTCCTTAACTTGATACTTAGGAAAACTATTTCCTAAAATGCATGACCCCCTATGTCTACTATTTACAATGATTTTCCTTGGGCTGAATGCTCCTGCATCAGACTCCCAAAGTAGAAAATATTCATGATCTCCTGATCATGTGTCTTCTGGTCTTGGTCTTCCTGGATCCCACACTTTCTTCTGTAACTATCCAAATGCTTTATTCCTTTTCTACCATTGCACTTCTGCTGTCTTTTGCTCCATTTTCTTCTTCCTGTCAATTAGGTTCAACTTCTGATTGATCTTACTTGCTACTGTTACCATTTTCCTCCATTTGAATTGCTTCATCATCTGCTGCCATATTTCTTCAATTTCTATGTCCAGCATATCTTTGGGCTAGTCCATCTTCTGCTTCTTACTTTTGTCTTCTTCTCTTTGTTTCAGGTTACTATTGTTGTCTTCTATGCTGACTTTTCTTTTACTTGCTTCATTCTTTGGTTTACTTGCTCTTGCTTTACTTGCTGCCATTTTTGCTACCTCCCTATCATCCTTACCCTCTTTCATGATTGAATCATGATTGTTCAGCATTTTCTCCAGCAATTTAACATCTTTGTTCCATGGATTGAATTCTTCCATGAAGTCTTCTTCTTTCATCTTTACTTGGCTACTCACCTGTGCCAAATCTCCTCTAGCAATTGCAACAAAACCTGCATTCACAAAACACTTGTTAAAATTAAAAACATGAGGCCTTGGTGCCTCTTCTTTCTTTGGCAACATTTCAGTTTGTTGCTCTATTTCCTCTTCCTTTGTCAGCATATCAGTATGCTGATTCGAATTCTCAGCAGAATTCATGAGACTGTCCATTAGTCTCTCTTCCACACCATCTGTTCTAATGATGCCTTCCTTCTCTTGTCCACTGTAGTGAACTCCTCCTCCTTTAACCTGTTGTTGGTTATCTTTACTTTGAAATTGTTTGATTCCTACTACCTCTTTACCATCTTCAAACAATCTCTGCTCAATCTCTTTGATCACATACTCATGCTCATTCATTTTGTTTAATGATCTTACAAAAAAATTATTGCATCTTCCTGTCTCCATGCCTACTTGAGACACATCTTCTTCTTCAAAAACTGCAACTACAGCTTCTGTTCTACCATCAGGTTCTCTCATCAGTTTCTGCAGCAGTTTAATCTCTTCTTCACACTGAACAAGCACTTCATAATAATTCTCTCTTCTTCCAGATTCATCCTTTACATGTTGTGTTATAGTATTAAAACATTGTCTTCCTTCGACCCTTGTACTCTCAAGGTATTTCTACTGTAGCAAATCACTACTTCCATCGTTCAAGAGGTCTTCTCCATCATACTCTGTTCTCCTAGAGTACTCCTCCAGACTTTCGATATCTTCAAAAGACTGTCCATCCACTTCAAAACACTCCTTTGTTGGTGTTCTTTTTCCCAAGGTTAAATCCTTTGCATAGTGTTCCTCCTTCTTAACATCCTTCACTAGATGTCCCTTTTCCCTACTATTTGTCTCAACAGTTTCCATGGCTATCTCTATTGTGCCTATCATCATAGTGAATTGATGATCCTTTACTATGTTTTCAGCTAACATAGTCTCTTCCTCAAGTTTGCTTCAGTCCCTTGTTGTTTATCTCCTCTAAAGATATCTTCAAATGGTTGTTTTTCTCCTGCAATATCTGCCATCATACACAAACTATCAGTTTTAAAAATATAAGACCCTATGGTCTCACTTGATGGTTCAGCCATCATATCTCCTTGCTGTTCTAAATCATTCATATGATTCAGAAATTTTTCAATGGTCTCTTCTTCAATCTCCTCAAGCCCTTCACTTAGTTTCTTGATATCTTCCACCAGCTATAGGTGAGATCTATCTAGCTCATCTTTTTCCAAAACAGAATTTTGATTCTGCTGGTCTTTTTCCTTCTTCATGAAAATATCAGCCAATTGTCCTTCACCTGCAGACATACACAAATTTTCAGAAAAATCATCAAACCTTTTGGTCTCACTTGAAGTTTCGGTCTTCAAGTCTTCATCTTCACTATCTCCCAGAAATTCTTCTTGTTCTGGTTCACAAATGGATTCTTCCATTTCTAGCTCAACTTCCTTGAGTTTTCCCTTCAACCACTTCACTTTCTTTTGCTGCAACGTTCTCTGCATCTCATGCCATTCTACTGGCTTCTTCCTCAAGACCCAACCTAGTCTCTAGCTTTCCTCAAGCATTCTCCTTAATGCATTGAGTTGTTCTTTTAATTCAACAACCTCTTTGTCAATTTCCTCTTGACTCATCTTATTGCCATGTGCCTTAGCATCCTTCTTCTGATATCTTCTGATGTGGCTTCTCTTTGAACCTCTGCTATGAATATCAATAGTCATCTTCTTCTCTTCTTTCTTCATGAGCTCTTTTGCAACAAGCCTCTGCAATAGCTAGTCCTCCTGGCTACAATCTTACCTCACTAAGCTCTCCTCACTCAGTCTTTTGGTAAGAACGGGCCCTTTATCTGGAACCTCTTCTTTAGCAACACCTTTCTCCTTCTAGGCTTCTGCAATCTCTCGCTTTATCTTGAGAACACTTCAACTGTCCTCTCTATCCAATCTCTTGTTGGATTCTTCAGGTTCACTACCACTTCTTCTTTTAGAGTATTCTCCTTACTCTGTCTTCAAGAACACATATGTTCTCTTCTCACAACTTCTCTTGCTGTCACCTGTGCATTAGTATAAAAACACACATTCTCAATTTAAAATAGATTAATTTACCTCACCTTCAAGATCTCAGCATGATCTTGTTTCACCCATTCTTCTGCACTTGAATGGATTGTCCTCTGTTTTGTCCCCAAGTCCTCTTTCCTTCAAAACTTGCATTAAGAAATCTTTCCTTTTCTTTCCTTTAAGGAATTCTTTGTTCCTGCCTACTCCGAGCCTCTGCTGGAACTGCTACAGTCTTCCAAAACTTCAAAATTCCCTCTTACAGATTTCAAATCTGCTCTGGTACCACTCATGATGAAGGGTCCCAGCATATAACCATCCTTAGCCAAACTTATTTCAGGGTAACACCCGCACATATACCCACAGTATGCATTTCTACAATGCATCTACAACTGTCCCAGGATATTTAACTCAACGAAGGAGTCAAATCTACAGACCATAAATGGTCAAGTGGCCCTCTTACACAGTTCCTTATAACAGAACTTCAATCACCCCACTGTAACCCTCTATTGGGACTATAATAAACCTTTAGAACCTTTTAAATCCTTTATCCATGCATATATAACCTTCCCCTTCTAAATCCTGGTTAATATATGCTATATCGCACAAATGCACTATCGACACTTTTTTCTTCTTTATACGGTTCTGCAAAGAACTCGAGGTTAAAACCTCATCGCAATCGCTATCGGCTATATCAACGGGTCATATACATGTGAACCATCACCCCTCTCCAACTCCGATCTCCGACTATTAAGTCGTTTAACATATGCTTTTTCTTTAAAAAGGCCCGCACCATATAACTATCAGAAATATTAACTATTCAGGAATACAAAGGAAATTCCCCTCCGAATGCATACTCCGAATTTCAAATACTATAGAACCGCAACTATACTCTTGTTGGTTCTGCGTCCTCTATGCTGCCTTCACGTTCTCCGATAGTTCCGAGCTATGACATTCTGATCACTGACATATCACTATCGGCGATATTGCAACATTCCTAAACTGCTGACCCTTGGCGCCTTCGATCGCCGATATGCGATTTAATCATGACCGTTGATCCGGCCACAATCCAACGGTCCACGATTAATCGCTATTTTCTCTTCGCAAATCTCCAAGGCTCATTCTGATAACTTTTAAAAGGGACTCCCGCCGATGCGACTTAATCTTGGCCGTTGATCTTAATGATCCAATGGCTACTGAGCATCAAACCTTTACTTCTCACTCACCTCTCTTACTTGGGTTTTTCTGTGTTTTCAATGGTTTTCCTCCAGTTTCTTCAAGGGCTTCTTTCTTCCACTGCATTGCTCAACTTCTCTGAGCTTTACTCCCTCACTTTGTTACCTCTCCAGAGCTTCTCTTCACTTCCTTAATTGGATTCAAAGACCCCTTTTTGATTCTTCTGAATCATTTTATGCCTCTGCGTATCCTTCAAGATTCTACCTAGAATCTCCTGCAACAGAGCCTACAATTCAAGTAATTCATTCATGAAAACATTCTTCAATACTCTGACACAGTCAGAAATAAACTCTGAATATATATTAATGCAAAAGACAGAGATTACATTCGAGACTCCTCGGTCTCGCTCACACACATACACAGGCCTGATTCTCAACGTTTGTGGCCTACTCCTGTTGAATGTGCAGGTTCACTTATTTATGAGAACACCTTGGATTGGATCACTAACAAAAGCCTAAAGCTCGCTACATGCATGCATATGTGGTAGATACGTCTCCTTGAGGCTTTATCTATTCCTTCTATCTTTTCCTCTGTTTTAAAACAGAAAATCCCCCTATTTTGCACAATGGTCCACATCTATTCTCCATTTAATGCCTAAAAAATCTCTCTTGCTCCTAGAGAGTTGGATTTGACATCCACCACTCATGTTCTCATTTATTTATTTTGAGAGCATTTACATATTCTCCCATTATCTAATTAATCACACTTAAAGGCCTAAATATTTCCTTAACTTGATACTTAGGAAAACTATTTCCTAAAATGCATGACCCCCTATGTCTACTATTTACAATGATTTTCCTTGGGTTGAATGCTCCTGCATCACATGTCAACGCGCATTCCTATAAAGAGGTGACCAACATTACTTTCTTTGTCTGATCGTTCATTATACCCTGAGCCTCCCATACAGCCATCATGACGAACCAAAACTGGTCTGGGTCCTCTATTCCCAAACCCTTGAAGGCGAGAAACTTTACTGCATTCGCCATATTGAACGGTGGCAGAGGTCATGGCGGTGTGGGCAAAGTTGTATATGGTGCTGGTGAAGATGGAGGGGGTGTGAGTGGATGGGGTATTCATGAGAACCCTTGTCTTATCAATTGAACAAATCTCTACGAAGAAGCCTGTGTTGCTTCCTCGTCATCACTCAGAAGAGGTCCAATCAACAGGCTATATTTAGGGCCTATTTTCCCTCTGTCCCTAAGATCTTTCCACTGCTTGTAGCTCCAAACATCAAGGTAGCTACATAAACTGCTTTTCACACAAGAGTATCTTAATCCAAGTATCTAAAGACCTTAAAATATGTACCTCTCGGTCCCTTGAAGAAGCAACACTCTCCTTTGTTGTAACTGACCGAAGTATCGACTGTGAACTCTGTCACGAATCCTCCTATGATACGATCAAGCCAGTGATCGACAGCGTGTGCAATCTTATCTTCTGAGGATTCCAGTCTCCGTACTAACTCTGGTGTCCACACTATCGAACCGTCAAGCCTCCGCCTTCCTTGGTCATCTGCTAATTTAGTGATCCAATAGTATAATTCAACCGGGAAGGAACATAAGAAGATTTCGTGTATCTCTGTGTACAGATATCTATCCAACCACTGTTATTTCGTCAATCGCGGATTTCTCTTGCGCTGCGAAGTCGTGGATCCTCCTATCCAACCAGTGTTCAATTTCCTTCTTAGTTGGATTCCAGTGATGCGACATCACACATCTCTTTATGCAGATCCTGGTCCCAGAAACAGAACCATTTGTTGGCTTAGTGGGCTCTAACCCAGGTTCAACATTAATTAGCCAAGAAAATCCCTACACTACTATCCCTTTCGACATCAATCCGCAGAGCACGGACTGAAGTCTCACTCGAAGCAGTATGGGGGGATGCAAGAACCAAGTTTCTGCACCCAGAGATGGTAGTGATGTCGTTTTGTACCCTAAACCTGTCTTCACGTTGATCGATAATCCTTTTAGGGCTTATCAATATACTTCTCTTATTCAGCTTCGAGACCTTCGTGGAGGTCTGCGATTGTCCTTCGTAGACCCTAAATAGGTGATTTATCTACTTACGCGCTTCTATGATTATTCTTACCTCTGTACTTACCCAGATCGGCTTAAGTATCTGATAACTTCAACATGCATTAAGATATTCTTCGCGTAAACATATATTATTACTTGCATTCATATAACAAAGTAAACATATAGATTTGTGCATTAATATCACATTAAATCATTAACCCACTATTCCTCATAACATAATTGCATGCATTCATAACAGAAGTAAATATATCAAACACATGTAATTCCAGAATAGTCCTATTTATTAATGCTTCATATCTTCTTTACAGACTCTAACTATCATGCGCACACAGGTGTAGGAGTCCGTGCACTCAGCTGTGGACTTCTACCCTAGGACTTTGCGCACGGAGCTAAAGATCCTCTTTCCTACGCTAAGACTCTTCGCTCTTAGCTCTTACTGACACATTACATCCACATTAATTACCAAATCTAATCTGAACTGCCTTAGACTCTTCTAAGAGTTCCCTTTTTATATAATCCCATGGTTTGCGAACCATGGGTAGATCTCCTAAAACCAACATGACTTACATAAACGAAGGGTGGAAACCCTTTATGACACTTTACATCTTTGCACTTTGTGACCACAAAATATGGAGACATTATGCTTTTTATACAAGAACTTGGGCTTTCTGCCCCAAAATTGGGCTTTTAACCCCAAAATTGACTCTAGGGGGCCCGTTCCCAACATGATACCAAGGAGTATCATTTTAGATAGGGACACAAGATTTCATAGTGGATTTTGGACTAGATTGTGGGAGAAGATGGAAAAAAAGTTGAAGAGATCTACAAAATTGTATCCACAAACAAATGGGTAGATAAAAGTAATCAACGTGACTTTGGTGAAACTTCTAAGGGGATACAACTATAAGCATTAAAGACCTACAATGAAAATCTGATATATATACAACATCCCTATAACAGAGCAGTCCACACTTCTACAGGAAAGTCCCCATTTGAGACTTGTTTTGGATATTTTCCACCTTCATCTTTGGATATTTCATATGGGCAAGAAGGAGGATTGAGGAAAGATATTACAAGAGATGCTCTGAGGGATAAAAAATTTATAGAGAAGATCAAGAAAATATAGAGAAGTATAAGGCTAGGCATGATCAAGACAAAACAAATAAATCATTGAAGGTGGGAGATAGAGTATGGCTATAGTAGAAGAAGGAGAGGCTATAGGGGCTTGGTAATAAAATCAAGTGTCTAAGGTATAGTCCCTTTGAGATACCATAAAAGGTACTCGATAATGCCTATCAACTCATTTTACCACCACATATGCGCATTTACTTAGTTGTGAATGTAAAGAATATGAAAATCTTTGAGCCTTCCATGCTAGATCACAAACAGGAACAGGTACTACATTATGTGGAGGATTTGACACTAGACACTCAGGGATAGTTAACAGAAGATATAGTTTTTCGGAAGAGGTCTAGAACTACAAGATAGGGGAAACATGACCTTTGGCATATTGGGTTGAAGGGACAACTTCCAGGAAAAGCTAAATGGTACACTAGAGAGAAGGTGGAAGAAACATTTCCTCACCTCATTCACTAAAAGATTTTGGGGACAAAAATCCTCCCAAAATGGGGAGGTGTGATCCAAGTTGGATCATTCTATTGTTTTTCATCCATCTCGATGCATTTGGAGTGGAAATAGTAGAGGAATCAACTCATGTGACCGTTTTTACTGGTAGGACTCAATTTGGTGAAACGAGGTCTGAAACCTTCCGAGAGCGTTTTGAGGCATCAAATGAATTTTTTGGTGCTCAAAACTCTATTGATTTAGTGTACACCTTTTCACGCTATTCTACACACAGAGATATTTCCAATGGCATAAGAAGCACATCAATCAGAATTGGTATGCAAAAGTTCTGCCACAAACAAGCTGACCTTCCCCTTTTCACACCTATAGTTTGGGACGATGCCGCGTCAACCCCCCTTATTTATGGAAAATAGGGTAGCAATGTGTTTGTGATGTAAAAGAATCTAGAATAGTCTATATTGTAACTCTACTTAAGAGTTGACGTAGTCAAAATTAACCACCAGTAGGCTATCAGGCTGTGTCATAACCGAGCCACTAGGAAGAAGAGGCATTCCAATCTTTTGAGAGCATTTTTTTCCATAGCCGAGAAAAGATAAACATGAGAGATAGGAGGTAGACAACACAAAGAGGATATGTGCATTATAGCAGCCAATGGGCCACAACATTACTTCTTTGTACCTGCAGCCATATTTCTAGACAGATAAAGAGAGCAAAGCCACCTCATCTTCCAGCTGGGTTTTCTCCCGAAAGGGTTTCCGAGAGAGTATATCTTGTGTCTTGTGTGTGTGTGTGTGCTTATTTTGTCGTTGTCTCCTTTCTGCATAATTTTCATTCAAATGCATGCATTAACTATAGTTAAATCCACAGATCTTAAAGTTTAATAAATTATAAGTGTATAAATTTTAGAGTTTTAATATAATATTATTAGATCAGTTGTGATGAACTATCCAATGGAATATCCACAACACACACACACACATATATGCCAATGACCAAGAGGAACTAAGGCATAAAATAAGGTTGCAGACGCTTTTACAAAGGGTATGAGATAAGCACCTATTTGAGATCAAATTTGGGACTTGTGGGTTGAGCTAGTCTACATCAGGCTTACATTATCATCCATTATCGATGGATTCCACATGCACAAGTTCCACCTTAATTTAAAACACATAAAAAAATAAGTTAAATATATGGAATAAATAAGAATTTGGAAACATCGACATGGAAAAAGAAAAATTGATAAAGCATATGAAGGAGGTGCAACAACAAATAATAACGATAGGGAGAAATGAGGAACTCATCCATAAAGAAACTACCACTTAAGCTAAATTACAAGAAAGCATTATCCAAGAGGAGATTCTTTGGAAGAGAAAATCCAGAGTACATTGGCTAAAGGAAGGAGAAAGAAATTCCAAATTCTTTCATAAATCAATGATATAACATTGTAAAAAAAATAGAATCTCGTACATCAAATCTCAATTAGGGGGAAATGGAATATAATCAAGATATGGAGCAAGAATTGGTATCTTAGTTTAAGAATTCCCTAACTGATCCTCGACAAGATTGCAAGCAAGAAATAAGAACAATTACTTAAAATGTACCTTCACTCATCACTCTTGAACAAAACTGCACTTTGCTAAAGGAAATTGAGCACAAAAATGTTGAAAGAGAAGTAATGGATATGCCAAAGGGAAAGTCACCTAGTCCCAATGGATTCACAATTGAATTTTTTCAATCATGTTTTTCAATATTTGGCAAAAAGGTGGTGGATTTTGTGGCAAAATCACAAAGAATAACTTCAACGTATTCATCCCTATAAGCCACTTTTATCACCTTGATCCCAAGGAAAATAAAGTTGATTCTCTCTCTTCTTTATCCTTGTAATTCATTGCAATGTTAGTTATAAACTTATTTTGAAAGTTATTTCCAATCAAATAAAGCCTTTTCTTTCCTCCCTTATCCCAGCTTTAAAAAACTAGTTTTATAGAAGTAAAAAAAACCATTGATGGAATTCTCCTTGCACGTGAAACTTTTCATTCATTGAAAATATCAAAATAAAAAAACTAGAGTGTTTTTATCAAGTTTACAAAATTGTTTTTAGGATAAGTCTCCAAAAAGAAATGTATTTAAAGATAAAGTCCCAAAAGTAAATGAAAATAATAAATTGATTGAAACAATGGTGAATCATGAAGTTTCATCTTTGGAGGGACTTTGATCATTGAATATTTGACGGAGCTAGGGTTTAGAACAGGGAGCAACAGGAGGAGCGAGCTGGTAACAATGGAGGGGCCAGGAGGAGGGAGTTCCACTCCCTCCTACAGTAATGTCGTATCAAATAGAAGCAGGGAAACGAGTTTGAATGGATTCAGGAAACCCTTGGAGGCCGGAAAAAAGAAGACAGACTCAAAAGAACTAGAAAGCAGCAAAGCTGATGAACAGGAAGAAACTCATGGGGCGGTCAGAAGGGAGGAGAGACCAGAGGACAACAGTCAGAAAAATGTGTACAAATATGCAACAGGACCTTGTAAGCCCAAGTCAACCATCAAACCCCGGGTGGTTTTGAATGATCCTGCACTGTAGGTGCACAGAGATCACATGGCAACGTATGCTATTATATGCAAGTTTATGGGTATATGGTCCACAGAGAAGAATCTGTAAACATGGATAAGAAAAAACTGGAAACCAAAGGGAGATATAACTCTGCATCTAGGGTCCAAGGGTTTCTTCATAGTGGTTTTCACCAGCCTAGAGGACAAAGCTAGAGTGTTTGAAGGAGGACCCTATTTCTATGCTGCTGCAGGACTATATATGCGACCCTGGGTAATGAACTTTGTCCCGGAGCGAGAAACGTTCACATCGGTCCCGGTATGGATAAGACTTTACTCCCTACCTCTAGATTATTGGTTTCCTGAATCCTTAAAAGCTATAGGAAATAAATTAGGACAATTTCTAAAAATATCAAAGGCAACTCTGCGAGGTAAATATACCTCCTTCACACAAATATGTGTGGAAATGGATCTATCGGGAGCACTCCCAGATGAAGTTATCATAGAAGTTTATGATGAGGAATGGGTACAGGTGGTGGACTATGAACATGTCCCTTTTAGATGTCGAAAATGTCATGAATATGGGCATCTATTTAGAGACTACCCACAAAACAAAAGGGAGGATAATCCGAGAACCAACACAGGCAAAGATCCTGAGGGATTCACCAAGATGGGAGGTAGAGGGAAAGGAGGGGGAAGAAAGTACCAGAAAAAATAGAGTGAAAACAAGCTATCAAGTCGCAACAATTTTGAAATTTTAGAAGAAGAAGGGGGGAACATTGGAAAGATCGTTACACTAGACAACCATCCTACAGAGAAGGAAAAGGAGAACAACATGGAAATAATACAGGAAAACAACGAACAATAGGAAACAATACCAAGCAAAATGGAACTAAGCAGGGACCAGGAGATGACCCCAAGTGAAGTTGGGACAGAGGACCAAGAACTACATGAGATTCTTGAGAGGGAGAATCTTGATCTAGAAAAATTCTTAAACCAGGGAACCAACAAAGGGATAGACTCCCTACCACAAGAGGAGTTTGACAAAGTACAACAGCTCTTCCTCTGGAGATCTCAGACAAAAGCCTCCGGAATAAAAAGAAGCCATGAAAGCTAGGACCATAGAGGGGTCAAATCAATGGAGGAAATATCAGGACACTTGGCCAAAAGCCCAGGCAGGAAAAGAGGAAGAAAAAGAAAAAATGAGCTGCTAACAGAGTGTGGAAAGCTCATGATCAACTCAGGTAAGATGAAAGATCTCACCAGTTACTCATTCAAAAACCCATCATTATGAAGCTCACAACCTAGAATATCAGGGGTCTAGGAAGTAAAAATAAATAGAGGAATCTCAACAACAGATTAAAACAATAAAACCTAAATATGGTGTTCATACAGGAAACAAAATGTTCCATAGATAAAGTCCGAGAGATACATAACAAATGGCTCAGTAAATATGAGCACCTAGAAGTTAAAGCCAATAACACAGCGGGTGGGATTCTTACTCTTTGGAATCCTCAGAAATTTGGCATTCTGGATGCGGAAGCATCCAGGAACTACCTTTCAATGGTTATCCAACCTTTGGGTGACAAGGAAATCTATATGGTCACAAATGTCTATGGTCCTCAAAAACCTGAAGACAAACTCAAGCTTCTCACCTCACTAGAGGAGCTAAGGGAGAGACACCCAGTAATGCCTTGGATTCTGGGTGGAGATTTCAACATGATCAAATCTCTCACGAAAGAAAAAGGAGGAACTATAGTAATAGGAAGAGACTCTATGGCTTTCCAAAACTTCCTAATCAACTTGAGGCTAGTGGACTTAGAAACAACAAATGGAACCTTCACATGGAACAATATGAGGGGAGGAGCTTCCCAAGTTGCCTCAAAACTAGATATATTCATCATCTCACAGAACCTCTTCCTTTGTAGACCTAACTTGAATTCTTTTATCCTTCCTTTTGGAGGGTCGAACCACTAGTCGATTCAGCAAGAAGCTTCTTTTATTGGCACTCCGAGGAACAGACCTTTCAGGTTTGAAAATGTTTGGCTCACTCACCCTGACTTCATCTCCAATATTAATAAATGGTGGAAGGAAGATTACCCGTTCAAGGCACGAAAATGTTCCTTCTGCAACAAAGACTCAAACACATTAAGGTCAAACTCAAAGATTGGAACAAAAGTGAGTTTGGCAACATTTTTAAAGCCAAAAGAGAAGTGGAACAAAAGTTACAAAAAATTAACCAAATTCTTATCAAGGAAGGCTTTAATGAGGATAGGAAATTGCATGTTGACTCTCTCCAACAGGAATGGGACATCAGATGTCAACAGGAAGAAATCTTCAGGAAGCAGAAATCAAGAGTGCAATGGCTTAAAGAAGGAGAAATAAATACAAGGTTTTTCCACAAATCAACCATGGAACATCGGGGTCATAATCGAATCACAAAGCTCATTGATCCTCAAGGGAAATAGCTAAGCACACACAAAGATATGGAATCCATTTTGGTACAACATTTTCAAAATATAGCAGAGGAGCCTATCTTAGATAGATTGCTAGCTATTAAAATATTTATGCAGCATATTCCAAAACTGGTGACCAGGGAAGATAATTATAATCTCAACAGACCAGTGACAGAAGAGGAGGTAAAAGAAGTAATAAATGAGATGCACAATGGGAAAGCTCCTGGACCAGATGGTTTCAACGTTGACTTCTTCAAGGCAGGCTGGGAAATAGTCAAACAAGACATACTGGAGGTGGTGGAGGATTCAAGAATTTCAAAAACAATCCTAAAAGCGCTTAATACCTCCTTCATAGCCCTAATTCCTAAATAGGATAAAGCAATGAATCCAGATCGATTCAGACCCATAGCCCTCTATAATTTAATATACAAAATCATCTCCAAAGTTATTGCAAACAGACTCAAGCCCCTTCTTCCAACTCTCGTGTCGGAGGAGAAAACTAGATATGTGGAAGGAAGGAAAATTCTCAATAACATCATTCAAGCTCATGAAATAGTGCACTCTCTCAAGAATAATAAGCAAGTAGGGATGATCATACAACTGGACCTAGCAAAAGCTTATGACAAGCTAAGCTGGTTATACATCAAAGAAGTTCTAAAAGCATATGGCTTTGACCAGAATTGGATAAGATGGGTTATGGCTTTGGTAACATCTACTAGCTTTTCTATCCTTCTCAATGGTTCTCCATCCAGATCCTTTTGGCCCTCGAGAGGTCTCAGGCAAGGAGATCCGCTCTCTCCCTTTCTCTTTATCCTTATGATGGAAGGATTAGGCAAAGCGATCATTTTTGCCAAAAGGGACAACACAATCCAGGGTCTCAAGATCACCTAGGACAGATACTCTCTGACTCATCAGCAATTTGTAGATGACACCATGTTATAGGGCATACCAACGGTCAGAGAAGCCAAAGCTTACAAACAAGTTCTGCAAGATTTTTCTTTGGCAGCTGGTACAGAGGTAAGTCTTACAAAATCAAAATTATTTTTTTCAATACAAATATTGCCATTCAGAGAAACCTCTCCAAAATTCTTAGCTTTCAGAGCGACCATCTTCCCTCCAAATATCTAGGAATACCTCTCACTGACAAACCTCTGAGCAAGGAAGTTTGGGAACCATTGACTAATAAAATGAAGGACAAAATCAGCAAATGGACAAGTAGATCTTTAAATCTAGCTGGCAGACTCATTCTCACAAAGGCGGTCCTGCAATCTATTCCAATCTACATGTTTTCGGCTCTTCGTGTCCCTAGAGGAGTAGCTCCACAAATCAAGAACATGCAAAGAGATTTTCTTTGCGGGAAAAGGGGAGGAAAAAAATAAATGGGCTCTGATAGCTTGGGACAAACTTTGCAAACCCAAACCTCATGGGGGTCTAGGTCTCCATGACCCGGAAAAATCAAAAACGTTTTGGGGGCAAAACTTTGGTGGAGATGGTTGAAGGAATCAAGCAACCCATGGGCCAAGCTCTGGAAACAGAAATATGCAAAGGACTAGCAAGAATGGGACCTGATCAGAATGACCGGACATATCTGGGGCTCCCATATTCGGAACAATGCTTGGGAGAATAGAGCTCTAGTTCAAAAACATAGCTTCTGGGAGATTGGAAATGGGAACCTTGCCTGGTTTTGGGAGGATAACTGGCAGCAAGAACCCAACTTAAGTAGAGAAGGACTGGATATTCTCAAAGAGGATGTTGTCAACAAAGGACTAAAAAAGTTCAGTGACTTTTGAGATAATACAAGGAACAATGATAAATGGAGAACATGGAAAGTACCAGTTTACAGTGAAGAGACTCCTCTGAAGACCCAGACTGAAGCTCTTGCTACAATCCTGGAAAAGAGGAAAATTTTGATCTCTACTTTCACTGACCAACTTAGATGGGGAAGAAGTAGTGAGGGCAACTTCAACCTCAAAGAAGCCAAAGAAATTGCCATTGGTTACAATTTTTCAAACACAGATAAAATTTGGAAGGACCTATGGAAGCACCCTCATTGGATGAAAATCAAGTTGTTTATGTGGATGGTTCATCACAAAAATATTCTGACTTGGGAAAATCTTAGAAAGAAAGGTTTTGCGAGACCATCCAGATGCCAGTTATGTGGTATCTAGGAAGAAACGAGGGATCACCTTCTCAACCTCTGTACCTTCACCTCAACCTTATGGAATTGGGTTGCCTCTATCTTCAGGCAAACTGACAGGGATGAAAACAACATCTCCAAAACCTTAAAGAATTGGAGGAAAAAACGTTTTGAGAATGAGACAGTCAACATAGCCTGGACATTGATACCAAGCTTTTTAATCTAGAATGTCTGGAAAGAATGCAATAATAGAATTTTCAATGATAAATTTGGCTCACCCCAAAGCACAGTAGCTCAGCTCCTAAGGCAACTCAAAGAAACTAAAATACCATTCAGAAGCAACCTCCTGAGGATCCTCCATCACACCAGGAGGCTCACATTCTTCTTCTTTTGGGCCTATAGAAGCTTGTCCCCCAGGGCACAATCCAAATTGGAACACGCTCTACAATGAGGCATGATTACTGGCAACCACCCCCCCTAGCTACTTGAAATTCAACAAAGACAGAGCCTCGAAAAGAAACCCAGGGGTTGTGGGTTATGGAGGAGCTACAAGAGATGACAAGGGGAATATAATAGTAATCTTCCACAGTCATTTAGGCAATGCTACCAACAACATGGTAGAACTAATGGCCATAGAGCAGTTCTTAGAGATTCTAAGAGATCTCAATATGAAAAACACTATAATAGAAGCTGACTCTGAATTAACAATTAATTCAATAAAAATAATAATAAATGGCTCTACACCAGAGAAAGTCTCGAACCACTGGCGACTTTTGTAGGTCTATCATCGTATTCAATCGCATCTAAGAATCCTAAGAACCCTAAGTTTTGTACATGTGCACAGAAATTCCAACAGATTAGCGGACCGGCTAGCAAATGAAGGGGTGCTCTATAAAAATGATCACAATATATACATGTGGGAGCTAACACCTGCAGGGAATTTGCGAGAGGAATGCCACAGTCTGGCATGCACAGATAATGAGAATTATCACAGTATGAAGGAGACGCAGCAATTGGGCAATTAAGTGAATGGAGGACAAGGGTTCATCAAGCAGAAGACCTCAACATCGGTGCGACGAAAGTTTTCTAACCGACGAAATGATGCGGAGAAAGAGCGGTTTCCTTTCTCAAAGAAAATAGAGGTCAAGCGGTTTAGTGGTTTATCGGGTGTCCCCAAGATCCCAAGCAGTTTTTTATGGTTTGCCTTCGATGCCATTCATCAATCACCACGTGGTGGCGGGTGAAGAGAGAAAATCGCCTATATCGGGTGGGTTTTCCTCGAGCTTCTTCTCCGCCCGATATTCTCCTCAACCGTCGGATTTGGCGGGTGAAGATCTACGGCCACAGTTCATCGAGCTTGTTGGATGCATTATCCTCTGAGCTTATCGTGATCATCGTGGTGGATCTTGGGTTTTGGATGTAAAAGTAGCATGGGATTTATCTCCCTAGACAGACCCGATTGAACCCTTGAATTGGGTTCAATTTCCTTTCAAGTGCATGGTTTTTGTCAATTTGTAGGCATCTTGAGTTGCCGCCGCCCCCCACCCCCCCCCCCCCCAAAGTATGTGTTCTTCAGATTCAGATCCTACGGTCGTAGGCATTCACAGAGTTTTGTGGGACTGAGCCCTGATTTTTTAGGCTTGGTGGTCACCGGCTGCTCCCGTTGACTTTTGTACCGGGACTTATAACATAGTTTTGTAACTTTTTAGCCATTGAATGAGAAGGAAACACTCTTGCTTTAGCAAAAAAGGAAACAATGGTGAATCATAAATAAAGGGAAAATGGACATCAAAGCTATAAATTTAGCAATTAGCTTGAGGCCTAAAGAAGAAATTCTCGCCCTCTTCTCAAGACAATGGCCCCTTTTCAATATTCATTTGGTCCTTTTATAGGCCTAAAAAACAATTATAGCGATTACCCTTGTGTAATTGACGTTTTAACGAGTGAAGATGTATTTTTCTTCTTCTCTGGCTTGTCAACCACTTGTTGTTGATTTGTCCCTGATATGACTACTTGTTAACTAAAATGATTCAGTGAAAAAAGACATTAGATTACATTACCGAAGAAACCGATGCTTCTGACACATTAAACAATGATATTTTATTAATAAGACATGCAATGGTTTCTCATTTGGCCTTGTCTAAAATGAAAAATTAGTTCATTTTTCTAACAACATTGTCCAACTCTGTATAAATATTATAGTTCATAATAAGAAATTTTGTTTGTGCTTCTGTAATAATGGTTAAGACAATGAAGTGGGAATGCGATCTTTCAAATATTAGTTTCTCTCTTATCCCACCAATAATGTCTCGAAATGATTATTGATCGTTCCTTTTCTTTTCTAGTGTATGGGAATATATATAACCTGTATCAAGTTTCTTTTACCGTTTATGGAAATTACCTCCATAATGAAAGAAGTTAAAAGGCTTCAAATTCTCTACCAATTCGGTATTGAGTGAACTTTATAATTTCTTCAACTACATCAACCTTCTAGTTGAGCTATGAATTTTTAATCTTCAAACTTAAACCTCTTTCTAAAATTTCAATATTTGTTAAAATAATAAAATGATCCTTAAACTTGTTCATCACTTGATTTGGTTTTAAATTCAATGTGTAGCTCCTATTAACAATATATTAATTTTGTAAACAAAATCATATATTTAAATTTGATTAAATAGTTATAAATGTGAGTGCAAAATAAACTTGTTCATTTGGACAATTTGTTAAATCTTAATGTCTTCCATGAGGCATTATGTTTATTTATCTTAATCATATTCTAGTTTGCACTAGTTACTTTGTATTTTTATATTTCAACAATATAATTATTTAAATTTTATAAAAATTTAAATATTTTTTATTTAAATCTTATAAGAATTTAAACTTTTTTTTCCAAAACTTAGTGTAAACTATTAATATCTACATATAAAGTTTAGTATTGTTGAAGGTATGTAATTTGTTTTATTTTATTTTTCAACTTCATAATACTATCGTTATTGTGAGTATATGTAACGTCATATAAGTGAATTTTTATTATAATTATATTATAAAAATCAAATCAAAATATAATTTTTTTTATTAAAATTTTGAATGTGATTTTAATAAATAATAGTGATAATAAATTTTATTTTATTTTTATAAAAATAAAAATTCCCTAGGATGAGAATGCATATGATTTTGTTAATAAAATAATAAACATTTTAATAAAATAAAATTAATTATAATATTATTTTTTAAATAAGAAAATCAGGGATTTATATATTATTGGCTTGTTGACTTTACTCCTCATTTTAGTTTCGATGATGAATCTAGATCTAAGTTCGAAACGGTCGACCTTTTGTTATCTATATAATTTCTCCAAAAAATCTAAACATTATATCATGAATCACACAAACATACAATTTGGAAAAAAAATCAATTTAACATTTATTATATATATAGATATATAGATATATATATATATAAAATAAAACCTAATTTATAAACCACATATTTAATACATAATTATATCTAATAATTAATTAAATATAATTATTAACTAATGATTATGAAATGCATCTGTTACAGATTTATACGAAGTGCACACCAAATTGGTGTATGAGACCCCCTTGTTTGTGGGACAAGGGACCCAGCTTATTTTTATATATATATATATATATATATATATATATATATATATATAATAAAACGTAATTTATAAACCACATATCTAATACATAATTATATCTAATAATTAATTAAATATAATTATTAACTAATGATTATGAAATGCATCCATTACAGATTTATACGAAGTGCACACCAAATTGGTGTATGAGACCCCCTTGTTTGTGGGACAAGGGACCCACCTTCGCCCACCGATTTGACTGCTAAGTCTACAAATGCATACATACTCTACCCCCCTTTGGTTTTTGAACCTCTGACCTCTTAGGAGAAAACACATGCTCTTAACCATTAGGCCCACTCAAGCTGTATGGATTTGGACATTTTTTCACGTTCTCAAATTGAGAATATGTGCATTTCATTGTTATACATGTTTTTAACTTATTGTTTAATTATTTAATTTATTTAAAAAATAAATATGGTTTATTTTTTTTTATTTTTTATTTTCTGAATACGACTAATTCTATTATCATACAAAACAGAGATACAAATAGAGTACAGTGGGCAAGGCTAAGGAGATTTACCTATCAGCCTTTTTCTTGCCCTGATTACAGTTCCAAAATTGAGCCATATCAAAAATTGGAATTCGATACTCGGCCTCTGAACAGACACCAGGACCATGGACTGACCCAGACAAAGACAGACAGACACATGAACAATTACATCCGACACATTGACATAGATGCCGATGCCACTTGGCAGAATCATAAACAGAAAACCCAAGAAATGCAGCTGAGGTTACCGGGAGCGAGCTCATTCTTCATCGGTGGTATAGGGCACCTCTTCTACTCGGCACCCGAAACGGAGAGAATCATCAGAGTCTGAGAGAGGGATGACCGCGCCAGAGGTCCCCTCCTGTGCTGGCCTGCTTGGACCAGCAAGCGCTGAAGGACCGGCAGCAGGGACGCAATCCTTAGCTGGGCACGCGAGGTCAATTCCGAACTCTCGTCCAGGGGCCAGACGACTAGTTCCTGCCCTAACCGGAAGGCACGCGATGGGGGATTCCTCTCTACTGTAGCGTTGCCAATCCGGTAAAGGCTCTGCCCCTCGCACAGGATGGCTTGCTGCAATAATTGTCTCTGCCTCCGCGCTTTGAGAGACTCCAGGCTCAATCATAATGGAAATTACCAGAGTAGAATTGGCTTGAGGGCAAGGGAGCCTATACCTTAGCGTGGGAGGCTCCGTCTGACCCTCCTCTGTTCGAGTGCTTCTACCAGCACGTCCGCCACCTTCCTCATTGCTTCCTTGGAACCTCTGAGGCACTGACGTAACTTCAATGGAGGAGGAAGGCGAATTGTGGCCTTGCCGCTGCGTGGAGGCCCTGCCTCTGGTTCCCCCTCGCCTGCTGCACATGCGCGGCCTCTCCCTCTGCATTTCTGGCTTTTCCAATTGCACCCTCACGCAGGCACCCGGAGCTTCTTCAGCGCTAAGGACAAACACAATCTCAGCGCAGTTGCAGGGCGTGCTCGTCCCTTGCCCTGAAACCGGCAGAATGCACTTCGATTCCTCGCCCTCTTTCTCCTCTGAGCGCAGCAGGGCATCAACGTAATGCCAGCCCATATTCCTCTGCGGAACAAACCCTCTCCCGTTAAATTGCTCCATTGCACCGTTAGCCAAGCAGCTCGCGCGAGCTGAGAAGACAGGCATTAATGCCTTCGGCCGTCGGACTGCATGCGGGTTGATATCCCGCCTCACCTGGTACCGCCTGTCGTCACGGGCCTGCCACCTGCCCACGTGACCGCTAACGCCATCAACACGTCGCTCCTGCACCCGCATCCGGGAAAATATGGTTTATTTTTTAATTTATATATTAATTATTTTTATAATTAATAATAATAATTTAAATTAATATTATAATTTAGTTATTTTTTATGATTTTTTTATTGTGGATAATGTGAAATGTCTAGTGATAAAGTGTTTTTATGTTTATAATCGATTGAAATCTAGGTTAAATTTCAGAATCAAATACATAAAAAGATTAAAATTATTGGAATAACATTAGCCACAAATTTATTTGGAGTATTTCCATTTTTAAATAGACTATATTCCACATAAATAATATAGGAGAGTATTTCCACTTTTAAATAGACTATATTCCAAAAATAATATAGGTCAATTTTATGAGTTATCAAAACTTAGACTCTTAAAACTGTTGATAGCAAGTCAAAATATTTACATTAAGAAATAAAACATCTTCCATACTTGATTAAAAAACAACACAAAAATCAAATCAAAATATACTCTTTAATAACAAAATTTTGAAAATATATGATTTTCAATAATAATGACACTCATATTATTTTATCTATATAAAAATAGAAATTCTCGAGGAGAAAATCTAAAAATACATGTGATTTTGTTAATAGTATTAATGGAAAACGAAATATGTAAAACATAATCTTAATTGTTATTAAACTCAAATAAAAAAAAATGTGAAACTCAAATTATTATTCCAATAAATAATTTTTATTTTTTTTTATTTAAAGAAATTCTAAAACATGCAACCCAGTAAATCAGAAGTTGGCGGTTCCTCCAACAACCACATGCTCACACGGCGGCTCATCGAAGCTGTTGGTTCCTTGGAACTCCAATGTCCTCGCTGTACTCCATATTCTAAGTGACAAGCGTGGAAATCATGCTTTGTATTTATTATTTTATCTGCGTTTTCAATTTTCTAACCACGTGGTTCCTCATGTTGTAACAACTAATGGATTGGTTAGATCCTTTCTTTTTGGAAATTTTATTTTGTAGGTTCTTATTTTTATTTAAGTTTTAAAATTAGCTGGAAATACTTTTATTTTAGCTTTTTTATATTCATAGGTATTTATTACTTCAACAGAAACACTTTTGTTATAGGGGGAGAATACATTTTTTTTTTAAGCTTGGTAGGACTCTCCAATTTTCATGTCAATTACATACCCCGCTATGGGGGAAGGGTAGCCCAAGATTTGAACCCAAGACCTCCAGTTCGGTGAGACTTCATTTCTACGACCACTGCCACTTGAGCTACCCTATACAGACATAGAGGGAGAATACATTATTTGAACAATTAGTTTTTCATTTATTAAAGATGGGAATATATTATTCTTTTTATAATGTATGAAATTTTAAATTTGTATTTTTTTATTTTTTTTAATTTATATAGAAAATAATTGGAAATATTTTAATTAATATTCATGTGTTAAGACATTTGAAAATATATTCTTAATTATATATATATATATATATATATTTTTGGGGTAGCTTTCGTACTTTTAGTAAAATGAATATTATAGGAAAACATTGTCCAAAATTCTAACAATGACATGATTTAATACTTGGAAAATCAAAATCCTTTATTGTTCAGCTTTAAAAACTTCGGATATTTTTATATGTAGGTTGTTGGTTGTAGTAACTTGATTGTAGTTTTTGAGATTAAAGATTATTGATTTGGAATTATTGTGTTTTACAATATAAAAAAAGTAAATAAATGTAATAGAGTAAATTGAAATTATTTGTTAAATTAAAATATATTCTTATGTCAAAAGTATGCTTATTTTGGAAAAAGGTTTTTAAAATTTTAATATAATTATCAATAATTATTAAGTGGATGGTAATGATTTTTTTTTTTTGTTGATAAGTGGGTGAATCCTGAAAATCACTCTTACCCTATGGCTAAGAGGCCACGACTCAGGGACGTCTAAGTCGTCAAAGTTACCTGGGGATCACACCGACCTGAGCTGCAAAAGAAATTACCTAAGGATCAACATTATTGATCAACTAGTAGTCTAGTATTCAGATCATTACAAAAGAGATGTGAAAGAAGGAATTGTGGACGATTGCCAACCATTAGGATTGAATGTGGATGGATTGATTGACGATGATGGCATCATTTGAACCAATGTATGAAGACTTCATATCGTCATGTTGCATCAGTTGTTCATTATTCATTTTCATTGTACCCTTAGTTGTGTTTCAGGGGGGATTTGTTGGCAATGAGGACTATTGATTCTTTCTCCTTCTGCAATTGTGTTTTAGGGGGACACAATTAGATGGTGATAGATAGTGTTGCTTTGAATATTGTGATGGTTGTTGAAGAAAGGTTAACTAGGTTCGACCTTCATAATGACATGATAATTGTATTTGATGTAATGATGGTTTTCAAACTCGACAAAAGGAAAAGAATATCCAAATGTGCAATAAAGTGTATAGATAGTAGAATTAGAAAGTACCAAATGGGAAACAACTAGTACACTAAGAGTGCATGGATTTTATCATTTTAATTAGATAATTGGTGTACGATCGAATCAATTAAGTTTTAACTTGAACTCTAGAACTTTAAATCACCATCAAACCAACTTTTGGGAAGATCTATTATGGAATATGGGTTCCTCTCATTGCATTGAGAGGTGCAATCTACAACCTAGTATGAGGGCGATGTGTAAGTATGTCACGTCAAATAAAATAATAAGAAAAAAAATTAATGTCCACCCTAAACAAAAATGAAAATAACCATAGAGATAAAAAAAAACTACAATACAATAATAACATGTGTTTAACCGTTATTACCATTTCTTAAATAAAAGGAAAATGAAAAGGTTATTTCTTTTAATATTTATTTTAATTAAATATCTCGAAAACGAATCTGTAAAAAGAAAAACCATATCCTATGGATATATTAAAATTTTAAGGACATAAATATTTCCACCTCGAACTTGTAATATTTGAAAGTATTAATTTGATCTAGTTTTATTATAAATTTTGTTATCGTGCTTTGTAGAAAATATCATTAAATCTAATACTAGCATAGGTCCATCTTAAATAAGGATGTACCACATGCCAAGAGGTATCAAATTTCTTGAATTTAAACATATTTTAGAGTGGAAAGAGATTTGATCCCTCTTGACGCTTGGTAGATCTAAAGTTAAGATGGATCTATGCTAGTTTAGTTCTTAGTTATCCAATTGGGATACATTAGGATGCAATTTCACACATAAAAATGTCAAAATTGGTTTAGATCAAACAACCAAATTTAGAGAGCATTTCAATAATTCAATTGGATTTTCAAGGGGGTGATACTTCACGTTCACCAATCAACATAAGTGATCAGCTTGGTCTATCTAAATCACTGGGAAAATGTCAAAGGAACTTAGCAAAAGTGTTAATGGCACACATTTTGTGGCCTAGCTACATGGTTTAAAGTCTCTGGAGACATGTTGTTAAGCTGTCCATTGTGGCATTTATTAAATTGTTGTTCCACTTGGTGAAATAGTGGGAATCATTTGTATGAACTTATTGATTCCCTCAGGTCAGAATGTTCTGATTCCTGTCATACATATATATATATATATATATATATATATATATATATATATATATATATATATATATAAAATTAGGAAATATTTAAACATGGGTAGTTCTCTATTTCCATATTTCAACACTTTTCCAATTCTTTCTAGATGAAACATTCATTATCTAGTTTTGATGGTTTTTCAATGTATATTTTTTATCAAAGCTCAAATCAAAAGCTTTCAAAAGATTCATTGTAATTTCCTATCGATTAGGTATTTTGGTTTAGCTCATACTAAGATATAGACTTGTAATTGAAGTTGGGGGTGAGAAGGGTTGGGGTTGTTAAATGTTAGCCTAAGGTTTACTTTACAATCACCAAATCCTCTTAATATCACCTTTATTTGTACTACTCATTTAGGATAATAATAATTTGTCCTTAAGTAATAACTCAATGATTTAAATAAGATTGTTTGTAGCTCTAGTCACCATATAAAATGTTAGGATATAAGTAGATTGTTTGTACTACTCATTTAGGATAATAATAATTTGTCCTTAAGTAATAACTCAATGATTTAAATAAGATTGTTTGTAGCTCTAGTCACCATATAAAATGTTAGGATATAAAGCAAATTTCTCTATGAGATAGAATCAACCATTATTATGAAGTGGCATGATCCATTGTACTATATTTTCATAACTTTGAGTAAATATGATAATGAAATGGTTTAAAACTTTTTGGGTTATTGATTCTCTCTCTCTCTCTCTCTCGCTATATATATATATATATATATATATATATTATTGTTAATTTTTTGGGTATTATTATTATTATCATTATTATTATTATTATTATTATTATACTGATATTTAGTTTTAAAATAAAAAATATTAAGGAAAACTTGCTGATCTAATCTTTGGATGGTGATAGTGATACAAAATTAAATATATTTTTATATGATACTTTAGTAAATGTCAAAATTGGTGGCCAAATCACCATTTTTAAAGAACATTTCAATGATTTACTTGGATTTTAAAGTGGTGATATTGCTTGTAAAACCAATAAAAATAATCCACTAACTTGTTCTAGTTAAATTACTAAAAATGAGTATAATGTCATGTAATTAGGAAATATTTAAATATTGGTAATTGTCCATTTCCATATTTCAACACTTTTCCAATTCATTCTAGATGAACCATTCATGGTAGAGTTTTCATCATAGCTAAAATTGAAAGCTTTTAAAAAAATCATTATATTTACTTATGCATTAGTTTGTTTGGTTTAGCTCATATTAAGGTATAAATTTGTAATTGATATTGAGAGTGAAGAGGGATGGGGACTATGAAATGTTATCTTGTGGGTTACCTTACAAATCACCAAGTGTTTTTGTTACCTTTATTTGTACTATTTATTTATGATAATAATAATTTATCTTCAAATAATAACTCAATGATTTAGATAAGACTATTTGTAACTCTAATGACATTAAAAAAATGGTGTTTAGGATAAACAAATTTCTTTATAAAATAACATCAACCATTATTATAATGTGGCATGATCCATAATATTATAATTTGTAACTTAGCTTTAAATAAATATGATATTAAAACTTTTTATATTATTAATTATTTCTTAATAAAATTAAAGTAATGAGTATACAAAATAAATATTATATTTAAAAAAAAAACAAAATATATATATTTTATTTTTAAAATTATACAAAACAAAAATAATAATATTTTAATAATAATGAAATAATTTTAAGATAATAATAATAATATTTTCAAACTTAAATTTATTTTTATAATAAAAAATGCCAAGGTAAAATTGCAAACTTATATAATTTGATGTTGACATTGATAGGCAATAAAATATATTTATATATCACGCGACTAAAAGTCAAAATGTTGACTTGGGAACACCCTTATCCATTATTGATCATACCATGATCTTATTTAGCAGGTACTTAGAAGAAATGTTCTCTTTTCAAGAAATGTTCTTTTTACAAGAAAGAGTTAATTTATTTGGGATTTGTGATCTCTGAGAATAAACTAAAAATGGATCTGGAAAAGGTTGCAGCCATAGTTAGTTGTCCATATCGCAAAGTTTGTTTGAGGTACGGAGTTTTCATGGAGTGGCGATTTTTTATTGGAGATTTATTAAAAATTTCAGTGGGATTTGTGCACCCATGGTAGACACCATTAAGAAGGAAAATCATCCTTTCCATTGGACAAAAATGGCAGAGAAGAGTTTTCAGTTGCTCAAAAGGAAAATTACTGAAAAACCGATTTTGAGATTACCAGACTTTAACAAACTTTTTCAAGTTCATTGTGATTCCAGTGGGACAACCATTGCTGTAGTACTCAGCCAAGAGGACAAGCCAGTAGCCTATTTCAGTGAGAAGCTAAATGAAAGTAGGCAAAAGTACATGTCTTATGACAAGGACTTTTATGTAGTGGTTCAAGCGCTAAAGCGTTGGAGACATTATCTGTTGGCCAATGAATTTGTCTTATTTTCAAACAACTCTGCGTTGCAGTATATTATGCAGAAGCATAAGCTGAACCATAAACATGCGAAGTGGGTGGAGTACCTGGAAAGTTTTACGTTTGCGTTGAAACACATTAGCGGTCAAGCCAACAAAGTGGCAGATGCGTTAAGCAGGAGGAATTTGATCCTACAAGAAAGTACGATACAAGTATTATGATTTGAACATCTTAAGGACTTGTATGAGGCAGATGCAGATTTTAAGGAAGCTTATGAAGCTTGCCAAAATCCATTGTTGAGAGATAACAGCTCATGGCTGGACTATAATATGTAGGAAGGGTTGTTGTTCAAAGGAGGGCAATTGTGTATTCCGGAAAATGTCAAAGGAACTTAGCACAAGTGTTAATGGCACACATTTTGTAGCCTAGCTACCTAGGTTAAAGTCTCTCGAGACATGTTGCTAAGTTGTCCATTGTGGCATTTATTAAATTGCTGTTCCACTTGGTGAAATAGTGGGAATCATTTGTATGAACTTATTGATTCCCTCAGGTTAGAATGTTTTGATTCCTGTCAACTATATATATATATATGATTATAATTCAATGTAATTAGGAAATATTTAAACATGAGTAGTTTTCCATTTCCATATTTCTACACTTTTCCAATTCTTTCTAGATGAAGCAGTCATAATCCAGTTTTGATGGTTTTTTTCATGTATATTTTTTTATCAAAGCTCAAATCAAAAGCTTTCAAAAGATTCATTGTAATTGCTTATCGATTAGGTATTTTGGTTTATCTCGTACTAAGACATAGACTTGTAATTGAAGTTTGGTGTGAGAAGGTTTGGGGTTGTGAAATGTTAGCCTAAGGTTTACCTTACAATCACCTAATCTTTTTAATATCACCTTTATTTGTACTATTCATTTAGGATAATAATAATTTATCCTTAAGTAATAACTCAATGATTTAAATAAGATTGTTTGTAGCCCTAGTCACCATATAAAATGTTAGGATATAAAGCAAATTTCTCTATGAGATAGAATCAACCATTATTACTAAGTGGCATGATCCATTATACTATATTTTCGTAACTTTGAGTAAATATGATAATGAAATGGCTTAAAACTTTTTGGGTTATTGATTATTTTTATATATATTATTGTTAATTTTTTCAATAATAATAATAATTATTATTAGTTTTAAAATAAAAAAATATTAAGGATGGTGATAGTGATACAAAATTAAAATATTTTTATATGATAGTTTAGTAAATGTTAAAATGTTAAAATTGGTTGACCAAATCACTATTTTTAAAGAATATTTCAACGATTTACTTTGATTGTAAAGTGGTGATATTGCTTGTAAAATCAATAAAAATAATCCACTAGTTAAATCACTCAAAATGAGTATAATGTCATGTAATTAGGAAATATTTAATTATTGGTAACTGTCCATTTCCATATTTCAACAGTTTTCCAATTCATTCTAGATGAACCATTCATGGTAGGGTTTTCATCATAGCTGAAATTGAAAGCTTTTAAAATTTTCATTATATTTACTTATGCATTAGTTTGTTTGGTTTAGCTCATATTAAGGTCTAAATTTGTAATTGATATTGAGAGCGAAGAGAGATGGGGACTATGAAATGTTATCTTGCAAGTTACCTTACAAATCATCAAGTTTTTTTGTTACCTTTATTTATACTATTTATTTAGGATAATAATAATTTATCTTTAAATAATAACTCATTGATTTAGATAAAACTATTTGTAACTCTAATGACATTAGGATAAACACATTTCTCTATAAAATAACATCAACCATTATTATAAGATGGATATGGCATGATCCGTATTATTATAATTTGTAACTTATCTTTAAATAAATATGATACTAAAATTGATTCAAACTTTGTATATTATTAATTATTTCTTAATAAAATTAAAGTATATTATATATATATATATATATTATTTTTAAAATTATACGAAACAAAATTATTAACATTTTAATAATAATGAAATAATTTTAAAATAATAATAATACTATTTTCAAACTGATATGTATTTTTATAATAAAAAATGCCAAGGGAAAATTACAAACTTATATAATTGGATGTTGACATTGATAGGCAATAAAATACATTTATATATCACACGACAAAAAGTCAAAATGTTGACTTGGAAACACCCTTATCCGTTATTGATCATACCATGACCTTATTTAGTAGGTACTTAGTTAGAAGAACCTCATTTTGACTAGGAAGGAATAAGAAAGGTGGTGTTGAATTTGAGGACAGCATAGGGTGCGGAGATGGATTCCGTGGTAACAACGGCATAGCCGCGAGCAAATCTGAATTTGCCCGTTCCGCCAACCACCGCATACTCACACTGCGGCTGATCGAACCTATCGGTTCCCTGGATCTCCAGAGTGCTGCCGCTGTACTCCATATTCTCAAAGATGAGCGTGAAGACCATTGAGAAGTCAAGTCCAGTAACCAGATTTGTATTCACGTACGTCCCTTGAGCTCGGCCCACAATATTGTCAGAGCCGGAGTTTGGTCCTTTGGTTATGACATCGCTGGTAACTACCAGGGTTCCAAACTTGCCCGCGTCTGAAGAAGAACCATTTAATCCCGCCACTGGAAACGACGTCACATTCTGTCCGCTCAGATTATCGTGCAAGTAGAATATCATATTCATCTCACTTTCACCCGCAGCAGGCTGCAGGGAGACGATGACGATGATGGCCATGACTGGAAACAAAAGCACTGAAGCCATGGAACAGGAATGGGAGAACTTACAAATATATAGATGGGGGAGTTTGCGAGATAGTATTGCAGCGCTGATGAATAAATAGGCGCCACCATCCATAAACGACATAGCTTCCAGATCCTAAACCCAACTGGCTTTTGAGATTTTAGTATTGAGCTATTCACAAGATGCTTTTGTTTGTTGTTTTCATAACGACATTCATTATTAAACCTCCAAAGTGTTTGCATTTTCAAAGGCCAGCTACAGTCATTTTTATGGTTGATCGACAAGATGAGTGTCAAGAGAGGTTAGAATTTCAAGTGATTAATTTTGATATCATATGGGGTGAGCAAGGAGGGACTTAGGAGGGGTTGAGGGAGGCATGTCCACTATCATTTCTAACATTATAAATAACTAAACATGGGTAGTGATAATAATGTTGGGTTTATAATTTTGGAGTCTATTAGAAGGAAGAGTTTGGCATTTGAAGATATTTAGACTGTTTCTTGATTATTTGGCATATTTTTTATTGATTCAGAGTTCTTTTTGAAGATATTTAGACTGTTTCTTGATTATTTGGCATATTTTTTTATTGATTAGAGTTCTTTCAAAATGTCAGGGCTATAGCCACACTAACTTTAGTAGATAAATTATGTATTGTAATGTAAGAAATGATAATATTGGTAAATGATCATAGTAGTGTGAACATAACTCTTGTAAGAGGGCATACTATAAGGTTTTCCTACTAAAATGTTCTTCCACTAGCATTTTCTAGAATGATAGAAAGTAATATATATAAAGGTGGAAGCATTGTACAATATGCCTTGGATAATTATTGTATTAAAGATATTGTCTATTGGAGGTTGGTCCCTCAAAGACAATATAGTGAAATATAATGTATCCAAATGTGCAATATAGTGTATAGATGGTAGACTTTGAAAGTGCCAAATGCGCAACAACAAGTACAGTAAGAGCATTGTATAGATTTTATCACTTTAATTAGATAATTGATGTATAATCAAATCAATAAATTTTTAATTTTAACTCTATGATGTAGGAGCATCCGAGTGAAGAGGCGACAACCAGGAAATGTTTTTATTTTATTTTATTTTGCTGGACAGAGAGGGAAACACTTTGAGTTTCTGTTTCATTTTGTTTCATTTAAAATTAAGGTTGACTCAACCATTGTTAGCTTTTAAAATTAGGCAAGCAGATCAAGATAGGAATAGTTAGGGACTTGTTTGAAGAAACTGTTGAACAACTAAAAAGTAACTGAGGAACAATTCCTCAACTATAAAGAAGCTGCTAATAATGCATTGAAAAGGGAAAATTAGAGAGGATGGAAGGGTTGCCATCCAGAGACGAGAGAGAGCCTAGAAGTTGTAATTCACAATTATTTGAATTTCTATAATAGCAAACAATTCAAAATTTGTCATTAAGGAAGTAGATTAATTTTTATTATATTCCATGTGAATAGATGTTTTAGGCATCAAAATGAAAGAAAGATAGTGAAACCATTTATTTAAAATATATGAATAAGTATCGACAAGCATTTGTAACAGGAATCATTTCAAAATTGAGAAGCAAATAGAGGTACACCAGCATATAGATTTCTTTTCTCAACAAAATAAAACCCAGGTACTATTATATTCGGCATTTAAAAGCATTTCCTGTACTGCATTTTCATATTTTTCATTCAACAAAATTCATTGTATAAACTCTATAATCTGGAAATCGTGGAGGGTTCCAAACCCATGAAAACCAAACACATTACAGTCCACAAGCTAGGTCGAAATCAAACAGCGAGGGTGTGAACACCTCAGAGATCACATATAGACACAAAGGAACCAAAACACCAAGGGCAAAGCCGAATTATAGACAAGAGCAAGCGACGGAGCAATTGCAGACTAAACACACAACAAAGCAAGCAAGAAACTGCTACATCCATGGAAAGACCCTACCTGGGTTTCCCTAAGCCCGCGAACAGTCCCCAAGATGAAGGTGTGGAGCAGGGCTCCCCTAGAAGGGCCTGCACACCACCACAGAGTAGGGCATCGGTTAGTTTGAGCCACGAAACCAAAACAACAGTGAATAGCCAACAATAAGATGAACAAGGGTTTTTACCTAGAGGAGGATCGATTTTGTGATGGAGGATGAGAACCGAGACCCGCAACAGAGGGTTTCCACCAGTAGAAGAGCCATGGACGCGTTCTGCCTGCTCACCAAGGAGCCAGAGCATTAGCACCTAAAAAACAAGGGGTGAAATTAAAATGGGCAGGCAAAACTTACTTGAAAGTGAGTTCGCCGAGCCATCCCATGTAGCAACTAGATAGGAACCTAAATTTGCAGAGCCAAACCGTCACCAACATCAACATACAAATCAGCAAAAAAAAAGGAGAGATGAGCTTGAAGCAAATAACAGAGACAAATAGACTTGCGGGAGGAAGAAGACCTGAAACCCTCCAAAAAAAAACTAGAGTAGTGAATTGCTACAGAGAACGAGTAGAGGCACAGCATCGACAGACCACAGAGAACCAGCAAGGCACAAAAAATTACCATATGACACAAACAGGGAATGATATTACCAACTATCGCAAGAACCAGGCGAAGGCACAGAGCACCCATAGAGACAAACCAAAGCAAAGGAGAAATGAGTTCCAAACACCCTCGCGAAAGTGATAATCCAAGGTTGCAAGCCCGAGGCCAACACAGAGCAGAGGACGACATACAATAAAACCCATTAAAGTCACATACCAGAAACCCTACCACCAAAATTAACTCAGAATCAAAAGAATTAAACGGTCATAGCCACGTTTCCCTCCTCGGGATCACCATCAATTTTTGGTATCAGAGCTTATTCTTCCTTTCTCTCAGTAAAGATGGAGGTAGGAAGAAGGGGTCGAGGAAGAGCCATTAGAAGAGTAGCAGATGAAGGGCTACGAGAAGAAATTAGGAATTTAACTGCACGTTTGGTAGCAGTGGACGCAGGAAGGTGTAGAGATCTGGAAGTTTGGGGTGACAGTGAGGAGGAAAACATAGCCACGACAGATAGGTCAGATGACGAAGGACCAGAAATTAAGCTATTAAGGTAAATTTTTTGGCTAGCAGCAAGCCAAGACTGGAGCTTTCTAATTATGATGGCAGTTTGTCCACAGAGGCATTGTTAGACTCAATAAGTGTACTAGATAAATATTTTGAGTATGAAGAAATCAACGAAGACAAGAGGATCAGGTTTGCTGTCACCAAATTGAAGGGATATGTAGCTCTATGGTGGGACAGTGTACAGGCAAAATGGAGGAGATTAAACAAACCATTGATTAAAAAATGGGACAGGATTATTGCTAGAATGAAGAGCAAGTTTTTGCCTAAAGATTATCAAACTGCCCTTTATAGATAAGTACAGAACCTAAGGTAGAGAATGATGACCGTGAAGGAATATACTGAAGAATTTTATAAAGTTAACCTAAGAGCTCGTTATGTTGAAGATACCCCTGAGAAAACAACGAGGTTTGTAAATGGTCTACAGATGGAGATCCTAAATGAAATTAGTATCCTTTCCCCTAAGACCATAGAGGAAGATTATCAGAGTGCTTTGAAGGCAAAGGAAAAGATTGTTAGGAAACAAAATTCCAAAAGAGGACGTGGTTCTGGTAGAGGTCAGGGATAGAGCTTTGGTAGAGGTAGGACTGCCAATAGCAATGAAGAGGGCAGCAGTTAGAAGACTTCGGGACAGAGTGAAAGGGAAGGTAACACTAGAGGAGGAAGGTCATACCAGCGAGGAAGAGGTAATGGCAGATGCAAAGGAAATGCCTATCAGTGCTACAAGTGTCACAAGTGGGGACACAGATCCTTTAGATATCCTGAGAATGAACAAACTAGACATAAGGGAGAATATGTCACTCATCCCGATGAAGCGGAGGCACCACCACAGGAGGTGGAAAATATGCCAAAAATCGGGGAAGCCTTGGTGTTGAACAAGGTATTATTAAAACTAGCTAAGGAAGTAGCTGATCAGACACAGAGGAAAGCATTGTTCTGGATTGTATGCAAGTCACATGGGAAATGTGAAAATTAATTATAGACAGTGGAAGTATTGATAATCTGGTAGCTACTGAAATGGTGGGAAAATTGGGTTTGAAGAAGTTGAAGCACCCAACTCCATATAGGGTGTCTTGGTTACAGAAAGGTCACCAAATGCTGGTCGATGAGCAGTGTGAAGTAGAGTTTCATATTGTCAAGTACAAAGACAAGGTGACTTGCGATATCATGCTTATGGACATGTGCCATATTCTGTTGGGTAGACCATGGCAGTATGATAGGAAAGTCATCCATGACGGGGAAAAAAATTGTTACAAGTTTGTTAAAGATCGGATAAAGCATACCGTAGTGCCCAGGAAGGAAGAGGATGTTGCAGAAACTAGTGGGACAAAAGCACCACTGTTAGGCGGAAAAGAGTTTCTGCAGCAGATGGAGGATGATGAGGTGAAGTATGCAGTTGTGTGAAGGCCAAAACCAGTATTGATCCATACTGAAGTCACTGACTTACATAAGGAGATACAGGACATGCTGCAAGATTTTAGTGATATTGTGGTAGATGATCTACCAGACAAATTACCACTGAAGCAGAGCATTAGTCACCATATTGATTTTATTCCAGGGTCCAATTTGCCAAACAAGGCTGCCTACCAGATGAGTCTAAAGGATAATGAAGAAATCCCGAAGTAGGTGTAGGAGTTATTGGATAAAGGACTAATTCAGGAGAGTTTAAACCCTTGTGCAGTTTCGACTGTTTTAGCTCCCAAGAAAGGAGGTGAGTGGCAAATGTGCATGGATTCCCGAGCCATTAACAAGATTACTATCAAGTACAAGTTCCATTTACCTCAGATGGATGATATGATGGATTGTTTGAGTGGAGCAGCATACTTTTCAAAGATAGACCTGAAAAGTAGCTACCACCAAATCAGAATTCAAGAAGGTGAAGAGTGGAAGACAACTTTCAAGACTAATGAAGGCTTGTACGAATGGCTGGTTATGCCATTTGGATTGAGAAATGCCCCTAGCATGTTCATGTGGTTAATGAACGCGATGCTGAAGGAATTCATTGATAAATTTGTGATTGTATATATGGATGACATACTTATATTCAAAAAGACGAAGGAAGAGCATTTTCGACACGTGAGGTATGTATTAGAAAAATTGCAGCAGAATAAATTACTGATAAATTTCAAGAAATGTTCCTTTTTCAAGAAAGAGTTAATTTATTTGGGATTTTTGATCTCTGAGAATGAACTAAAAATGGATCCGGAAAAGGTTGCAGCCATAGTTAGCTGTTTGTCTCCCAAAAGTTTGTTTGAGGTATAGAGTTTTCATGGATTGGCGAGTTTTTATCAGAGATTTATTAAAAAATTCAGTGGGATTTGTGTACCCATGGTGGACACTATTAAGAAGGCAAATCATCCTTTCCATCGGACATAAATGGCAGAGAATAGTTGTTAGCTGCTCAAAAGGAAAATTACTGAAAAACTGATTTTGAGATTACCAAACTTTAAGAAACTTTTTCAAGTTCATTCTGATGCCAGTGGGAAAACCATTGGTGCAGTACTTAGCCAAGAGGAAAAGCCCATAGCCTATTTCAGTGAGAATCTAAGTGAAAGTAGGCAAAAGTACACGTCTTATGACAAGGAATTTTATGTAGTGGTTCAAGCGATAAAGCATTGGAGACATTATCTGTTGGCCAATGAAGTTGTCTTATTTTCAGACAACTCTCTGTTGCAGTATATTATGAAAAAGCATAAGTTGAACCATAAACATGCGAAGTGGGTGGAGTACTTGCAGAGTTTTACGTTTGTGTTGAAACACATCAGCAGTTAAGCCAACAAAGTGGCAGATGCATTAAGCAGGAGGAATTTGATCCTACAGGAAAGTACGATACAAGTATTAGGATTTGAACATCTTAAGGACTTGTATGAGGCAAATGAATATCTTAAGGAAGCTTATGAAGCTTGCCAAAATCCATTGTTGAAGGATAATAGTTCATGGCTGGACTATAATATGCAGGAAGGGTTGTTGTTCAAAGGAGGGAAATTGTGTATTCTGGAATGTTCTATGAGAGAGAACTTAATCCAAGAAAAGCATAATGGAGGTTTATCCGGGCATTTTGGCATAGACAAGACCTTAGGTTTGCCGAAGACACAACGGGGATTCGATTCCATCATGGTGGTGGTGGATCATTTCACCAAAATGGCACATTTCATTCCATGCAGGAAAACTAGTGACGCCACACATGTAGCACATTTTTACTTTACCGAGATAGTCAAATTACATGGCTTACTGAAGTCTATTGTTTCGGACTAAGATGTTAAGCTTACAAGACATTTTTGGTGAACCCTATGGAAAAAATTAGACACCAAACTAAACTTCAGATCAGCTTATCATCCGCACACCAATGGTCAAACCGAAGTGGTGAACCAAAGTCTGGGAAATCTATTGAGGAGTTTGGTTGGAGAAAATTCTCGATAGTGGGATCGTATGCTTGCACAAGCGGAATTTTCTTATAACGATTCACCCAACCGAAGCACGGGTAGCAGTCCTTTCCAAATCTTATACGGAATGCACCCACGTGGAGTACATGAGTTACGAGATTTGGGACAGTTGGGGCACAGGAGTGCTGATGGTGAAGATTTCACAAAGGCAATCAACAATCTTCATGAATAGGTGAAATTAAAATTATAAGATAGCAACCAAAAATACAAGAAGAAGGAAGATTTGAAAAGGCAGGAGGTACAATTTAACGTAGGAGACCTGGCATTAGCACACCTATGCAAGGAGAGGCTTCCTAAAGGTGAATACAACAAGTTGAAATGGAAAAAAATTGGGCCTTGCAGTATACTTCAGAAATTTTCTGCGAATGCTTATGAATTGCAGTTACCCCCAGGTATTGGAATTTCACCCATTTTCAATGTGGCGGATCTGTAACCCTACATTGCAGCAGATGAGGAAGACAATTCATAAAGATGAACATGAGACACCTAGAATGAGAATGATTTGTGGATTTAACAAATGCCCCCAGCGAAGCCTCTAGAGATTGAACAGATCCTAGATACCTAGGTGGCCAGACGGACTCGAAGGAAAGAATATTTGCAGTACCTAGTCAAGTGGAAGGGTCATCCTATTGAAGATAGTTCTTGGTTAGATGCTGGCTAGATTCAAAGTGGTGGGTATTCTATTGAAGAGCTCATGGATAGGATCCATGAGTTTAATTTACCCCAGGAGCCTGATGGAGGAGCATCTGAGTGAAGAGGCGACAACTGGGAAATGTTTTTATTTTATTTTATTTTGTTGGAAAGAGAGGGAAACACTTTGAGTTTATGTTTCATTTTGTTTCATTTGAAATTAAGACTGACTCAACCATTGTTAGTTTTTAAAATTAGGCAAGCAGATCAAGATAGGATTAGTTAGGGACATGTTTGAAGAAACTGTTGAAAAACTGAAAAGTAATTGAGGAAAAGTTCCTCAACTGTAAAGAAACTACTAATAATGTATTGAAAAGGGAAAATTGAAGAGGATGGAAGGGCTACCATCCAGAGAGGTGAGAGAGCCCAGAAGTTGTAATTCACCATTATTTGAATTTATATAATAGTAAACAATTCAAAATCTATCATTAAGGAAGTAAATTGATTTTTATTATATTCCCTGTGCATAGATGTTTCAGGCATCAAAATGAAAGCAAGACAGTGAAACCATTTATTCAAAAGATTTGAATAAGTATCGACAAGCATTTGTAATAGGAAGCATTTCAAAACCGAGAACCAAATAGAGGTACACCAGCATATAGATTTCTTTTCTCAACAAAACAAAACCGAGGTACTATTATATGCCGCATTCAAAAGCATTTCTTGTACATTGCATTTTCATATTTTTCATTCAACAAAATTCACTCTATAGAACCTATTATCTAGAAATCATGGAGGGTTACAAACCCATGAAAACCGAACACATTACAGTCCACAGGCTAGGCCAAAATCAAACAGCGAGGGCATGAACACCTCGGAGATCACATACAGACACAAAGGAACCAAAACCCCAAGGGCATAGCTATCATATAGACAAGAGCAAGCGATAGAGTAATTGCAGACTAAACACACAACAAAGAAAGAAAGAAACTGCTACAGCCAAGGAAAGACCCTACCTGTGTTTCCTTAAGCCCGTGAATAGTCCCATGGACCAAGCTATGGAGGAGCGCTCCCCTGGAAGGGCCTGCACACCACCACATAGCATGGCAGCGGTCAGTTTGAGCCACGAAACCAAAACAACAGTGAATAGCCAACTGGAAGAGGAACGAGGGTTTTTACCTGGAGGAGGATCGATTTCGTGATGGAGGATGAGAGCCGAGACCCACAATAGAGGGTTTCCACCAGCAGAAGAGCCACGGACGTGTTCTGCCTACTCACCAAGGAGCCAGAGTGTTAGCACCTCAAAAACAAGGGGTGAATTGAAATGGGAAGTAGAAGCTGACTTGAAAGCAAGTTCGCCGAGCCATCCCATGCAGCAGCTAGACAGGAACTTGAATTTGCAGAGCAGAATAGTCAGCAGACCCAACATACAAATCACCAAAAACAAAGCAGAGACGAGCTTGAAGCAAATAACATAGACAAATAGACTTGTGGAAGGAAGAAGACCTAAAAGCCTCCCAAAAAAAACTAGAGCAGTGAATTGTTATAGAGAACGAGTAGAGGCACAACATCAATAGACCACAGAGAACTAGCAAAGCACAACAAACCACCATATGGGACAAACAAGGCACGATACTTACCAACCATCACAAGAACCAGGTGAAGGCACAAAGCACCCACAGAGCCAAACCAAAGAAAAGGAGAAATGAGTTCCAAACACCCTCGACAAAAGTGATAATCCAAGGTTGCAAGCTTGAGGCCAGCACAGAGCAGAGGACGACATACAATAAAACCCATTAAAGTCGCATACCAAAAACCCTGCCACCAAACTTAACTCAGAACCGAAAGAATTAAACAGTCACATCCACGTGTCCCTCCTCGAGATCGCCACCACTCTATAACTTTAAATCACCATCAACACAACTTTTGGAAATATCTAGCATGGAATATGGGCTCCTCTCATTTAGTTCTTGGTTATCTAATTGGGATATGTTAGGATGAAATTTCACACATAAGAATGTAAAAACTGGTTTATATCAAATGATGAAATTTAGAGAGAATTTCGGTGATTGACTTGGATTGTAAAGGGGTTATATTTTCTTGTTCACCAATAAACATAAGTCACTAGCTTGTTCTAGCTAAATTACTAGGAAAATGTAAAAGGAACTTACCACAAGTGGTAATGGCACATGCTTCATGGCCTACATACCTGGGTGAAGTTCTCTGGAGACATGTTGTTAAGCTTTCCCTTGTGGCATTTATTAAATTATTGTTCTACTTGGTGAAATACTAGTAGTCATTTGCATGAATTTATTGATTCTGTCAAGTAGGAATGTGCTCATTTTTGTCAAAAGAAATACTAGGAAAATGAGTATAATGTCATGTAATTAGGAACTATTTGAACATGGGTAGTTTTCCACTTCCATATTTCAGCACTTTTCTAATTTTTTCTAGATGAACCATTCATCATCCAGTTTTGATGGTTTTTTCAGGTATATTTTTTTCATAGCTCAAATCAAAAGCTTTTGAAAGATTCATTTATTTTCTTATGGATTAGGTATTTTGGTTTAGCTTGTACTAAGATATAGACTTGTAATTGAAGTTGGGGGTGAGGAGGGGCAAGGCTGTGAAATCTTAGCCTAAGGGTTACCTTGCAAATCACCAAATCTTCTTACACCTTTATTTGTACTATTCATTTAGGATAATAATAATTTGTCCTCAAATACTAACTCAATGATTTAGATAAGATTGTTTGTAATTCTAGTCACCATATAAAGTGTTAGGATATAAAGAAAATTTCTCTATGATATAGCATCAACCATTATTATGAGGTGAGGTGGCATGATCCATTATACTATATTTTTATAACTTTAAGTAAATATAATAATAAAATGGCTTAAAACCTTTTATATTACTAATTATTTCTTAATCAAATTAAATTAATAAATATATATATATATATATATATATAAGTTAAAATGTTAAACGTTATATAAATATAAAACAAAAATCTATAGTATTGTTAATTTTTTGTTATTATAATAATAATAATAATTTATTATTAGTATTATTATTTTAAAAGTGATATTTAGTTTTATAATAGAAAATATTAAGGAAAATATGCAAATCTAATCATTGGATGTTGATAGTGATACAAAATTAGATATATTTTTATATGATACTTTAATAAAAGTCAGAATGTCAAAACTGGTTGCCCAAATCACCAATTTTAAAGAACATTTTAATGATTCACTTGGATTGTAAAGTGGTGATATTGCATGTAAAACCAACCAACATAAGCTATTAGCTTGTTCTAATTAAATTACTCAGAAAATAAGTTAATGTCATGTAATTAGGAAATATTTAAACATTGGTAACTGTACATTTTCATATTTCAACACTTTTCCAACTCATTGTACACGAATTATTCATCATCCAATTTTGATGGGTTTTTTAGATAGAATTTTCATCATACTTCAGATTAAAATCTTTTAAAAGATTCATTTTGTTTTCTTATGCATTATGTTTTTTTGGTTTGGTTCATACTAAGGTATCAATTTGTAATTGAAGTTGGGAGTGAGGAGGGGTGGGGATTGTAAAATGTTAGCTTGAGTGTTATATTTCAAATCACTAAATATTCTTGTCACCTTTATTTATACTATTTATTTAATATAATAATAATTTTTCCTAAAGTAATAACTCAATGATTCACATAAGATTCTTTGTAATTCTGGTCACCATGAAAACAAATGTTTAGAATAATCAAATTTCTCTATAAAGTAGCATCAACCATTATTATGAGATGGCATGATCTATAACACCATATATTTGTAATACTATATATTTGTAACTTAACCTTGACTCAATATGATATTAAAATGGCTTAAAACTTTTATATTATTAATTAATTTTTAATAAAGTTAAATTAATAAGTATATAAAATTTAAAATATTAAATATTAAAAAAAACAAAATATACATCTTTATTTTTAAAATTATACAAAACAAAAATATATAATATTGTTAATTTATTGATATAATTATAATGAATATTTTAAAAGTGATATTTCTTTTTATAATAAAAAATGCCAATGGAAAATTACAAATCTATATCATTGGATGTTGACATTGATACATGATAAAATATATTTTTATATCACACTTTACCAAAAGTCAACATTTTGACTTGGAAACACCTTTATCCGTTATTGGTCATATCATGACCTTAGTTAGTAGGTAATTAGTTGTAAGAACCTCATTTTGACTAGGAAAGAATAAGAAAGGTGGTGTTGAATTTTAGAACATCATTAGGTGCAGAGATGGATTCTGTGGTAACAACGACATATCTGTGAGAAAATCCAAATTTTCCCATTCCCCCAATCACCATATACTCACACTGCACCTGATCGAACCTGTTGGTTCCCTAGATCTCCAGAGTGTTGTCATTGTACTCCATATTCTCAAAGATGAGTGTGATTAATTTTGATATCATAGGGGGTGAGCAAGGAAGGACGTAGGAGGGGTTGAGGGAGGCATGTCCAATATCATTTCTAATATTAATTGAGGGTGAAGTGGCTACCACTTTGAATTACTATTCAACTTGGTACTTTCTTGTATGTAGCTTGAGTTTTGTTGAGTTGGATTTTGGATTTGGAAATCTTCTTGGAGCTTGATAATGATGGTACTTGATACAATTGAGTTTAGTTATGTTAGTTTTTTTTCATCCTTTGCAAATTATTTTCTCTTCCCCCTTCTTTTTCTAGGTGTAGCTTGGGAAGCTCACCTCTTTGGTTGTGATTTTGATGTGGTTTAATGTGGTTGTGCCTTGTTCTATGTTTTTTTACGGGAAGGATCGAGCCCTTTTGTTGTTGGTTCTTATAACCTTTGTTTATTTTATTTCTAGTTTACGTCATAGCTTCCTAGGATAGAAGGGCTTGAACACGGGGTGCGTTATTTTACTCTACAAGTTGGAAGCAATGAAGTGGCTCAGCCCATTGATTATTTATAGTAGTCGAATGACACCTAGGTATCAATATTATTGGTCTTTAATACCTGGTCAATATGGATCTGGGTGTTTTTTTCCTTCAGTATTTGGGGTGGTATTTTAATCAAGTGGTCATTTATAGAAATGGGCAAGCACCTAGTGAGGATAGAGGTATTCATCTTGCATGGCAAAGGATTGAATCTTCCAAGCAATCTCGTGGATCTAGTGCCTATTAAGGTATCTAGCTCCTTTTAGTTCTCTAAATGATAAGAGTTGTTTTATATAATTGGTTTCTTAACTAGTCTCTTCCTATGAAAATTGTTACTCTTGTTTTTTTGACATTTTCTAATGTTTAAATGTTGTTGAAAATGCAACAAGATGATGGAGCTTAGTGAAAAGAAGTCGTCTTCACTAAGTGGGCCCGTAGGCTATTTTTGGTGCAAAGTCTATTTTTAGACTATGTCTATTTTTAGACATATGGATCATGGTCTATGAGTTGCAGGATGCTATTTGTGGATGATTGGTCATGTTGGTAAAAATAGATGGACTTATATTTTTAGACATATGGGCAGAGTCTATTTTTAGTCTGCCAGTCTAAAAATAGAACAGTCGAATATTATTAGCTCTTAATAATATTTGGACTATAAACATTATCTTATCCTGTTACAGCACTTTAGTTCGAGCTACGGATGTGGCACATACAACTGTCAGAAGGAAATACGATTTTCTTATGGGTTAGTTGAGCTATTGCATGATGGACTTCAGTTAGAACTCAAGTGATTGAGTTTGGTGGAGTTGATTGAGGAGTTCATAGAGTTGTGTTCAGTTTGACTTAGTTGAACTAGTTGTATTTAGCCTAACTGCCAAATACACTAGTGATGAGTGATGTGAATTAATTATTAATTAACTCACTAATTATTAACTCATAAATCAACTAAAGAATACATCAATTAACTTAGTGCATGGACAGTTCAGTGGAGACAAGTAGGTGGGTGAAAGAGTGAGACTATTATCAGTTGTGACTATAGTTGTGCATGAGATTTGCACAATCATTGATTGAGATTGCTAATGAGGATTGTGCAGTACAAGCCAAGGGAAAATGAGCTTGGATCATTCATATTCTCAACTTGGATTGTGCAGTAGAGGCAAGCAAACAACGGAGGAGATTTGAACTTGTGACTTGATTCAGATCTGAGCTAGTTTGTGTGTAGCAGGTGGAGATAGTACTGAGTACTTGTGAGGAGTATTGTACTATGTATTGTTACATGTTCTCTATCATTACAATATATAGATAGTTCGGGGTTTTCAGCTGTATGCTTTCCCCATTACATACTGTGTTAATGTGTGCATGCGATTGATGTTTCATTGTTTTTAATTCTGCAAAATTGATGATCAACGTAGAGGAGGTTATGTATTATGCATGCATTCCACAAATAGTGTATAATCAGGATAATCTCTGTGAATAAGTGTTATATTATTCAAAATTTCTACATGGTATCGGAGCTAGCTGGTTTGTAGAAAAAGTTTCTACATGGTATCAGAGCGAAGTTGATCATCAAATCTATGATTCAGAAAGTGATGACGTTTTATTTCTTTAGGCAGAGTCTGTAATCGAGCCAGGTAGCCTCTGGATTCATCCTTATTTTGGAAGGTGAGATATCCGGTAAATGCCCAGACAGTCAATCTCTGTACGAGAAATACTTTGTTCTCATGAATTTTAGATCAAAAGCGGTTGAGTTTTGAGTTGGTGGAATTCGAATTTACAGCAGTGTTTTCTTGGTGTTGAAGTTGAAATGTCTTTCAACGGATTGCGATTGGAGTATGCCCTTGAAGGCAGCTCGAATTATATTGCATGGAAAGACAGGATGGAGGCAGTGTTAGATGAGAATGGGTTGAAGGAGTTCATAGAGGTTGAGGTCCCAAAGCCTACTGATGCTGCTCACGTTGAGGCTTGGAAAAAGAAGATAGCAAAGTGTCGAAGGATTCTATTGGAGGGCGTGAAGGATCACATTGTATCTAGCCTGCATGGAAAGGCTTATCCATACTTGATGTGGAAAGCTTTGACAGATTTATTCCAAAGCAAGAGCGACTAGAGGAAGTTGGCGCTCAAGGATAAACTCAGAAACAGTAAGTGTGAGAATGGAGACAGTATGCCTAAGTATCTCACGAAGTTCACCCAATGTCAGGATGAGCTGGGAAGTGTGGGGGTGACTGTCGATGATGAGGACTTGGTGAGCTTGGCTCTCCTTGGTTTTCCAAAGAGTTGGCATTCCTATCAGGACTCTGTCAATGGTCGGGAGAAATTGCCAGGATGGGAGAGACTTTGGTCAGATCTTGTGTCAGAGGAGATCAGGTGGAATACCAGGGATGGATCTTCATCAAAGGCATCTGATGAGAAAAATTGCACTTTGGCTGCCAAAGCAACGAAGGGGAAGGAGAAGGGTTCTCTTTCCGAATCCAGTTCTTCAAATGATGGGAAGATGGTTGACAAATCAAAAGTGCGATGCTTTCGTTGTCGTGAGGTGGGCCATTATGCTGCAAATTGTCCATGGAGGAAATCCAAGAAGGGATCCGAGGAAGGATCTGAAGGTGAGGCACTTGCTTCACAGCTTGAGTTGGATTTCACACTCTTTGCATGCATGGTTTCATCCATGTTGGGAAGTGGTTGGTTTCTTGACAGTGGAGCTTCTTTCCACATGACTGGTGACAAGAGTTTGTTCAGTACTTTGGAGGAGAAAGATCTCCAGATACTCATAGCGATGGGTAATGATGAGAAGTATAGTGTCTCAGGTGTAGGCACGGTTATTTTTTAGAGGGAGCATAGGGCTCGCCTTACCTTGACCGATGTCAAATATGTACCAGGACTGAAGAGAAACTTGGTGTCGATCGCGATGTTGGAAGATAGAGGCTATGATGTAGTCTTCAGTAAGGGAAAGGTTTTCCTTAGAAACATCATCACTAGACAGGTGAAGCAGATTGGTTCACGGGTCAAGAACCTGTATGCTCTTGAGGTTCAATATGCATGCAAAGCCTTGAGCAGCGAGGCAACTGATGGAGGCTTGGTGGTTGAGAGGGAGTGTATATTACCTCTCAACATGCAGAGCCAGAAGAAGTCTGAGATGACTGTGGAGGAGCCATGATTGGTGTAGTAGCTTCATGAGGTTGTGGAGCAGCCACAACAAGGGAAGCTGAGAGGAGATCGAGTAGAGAGATCTACTCATGTAGAGACCTCTAGTAGGGGGAAACTTTGAGCTAGGTGGGCTGAGGGATCACATGCAACCATACCTCCAGTTAGGAGGTGGGGCGATATAGAGTGATCGTCCCAAGGAGGAGGGGCAGGATCCTTGAGGTACCTAACCTCTTGGATGAGACCTTGCTATCTGAGCCCCAATGTTGAGTAGCAAGAACTGACTGATTGGGTAGAGACAAATGCGGATGGAGCGGCAGAGAGAGAGACAGTGTAGGGAATCCTAGGACAGCGCATAGCTAGCAGGCTGCAACAATGCGAGAGGCACAAATGTTTTTCAGAGTGCTAGGTGGCACAGAGAAGTGTGCAATGGTGCGAGATGCATGGAGATGTTGCAGTAGCACGGATGTCAGAGAGGGAGCACTTGTTAGCAGCAGCTAGAGCTTCAGCATTAGAGTATGTTCCTAGCCCAACAGAGTGGTCAGTTGGGAGTGTTTTTGTTCCAAGTGTTGTTGGAGCAAGTGGACCGGGCAAATGTGTTGCATGCAGAACATTCCACAGTTGCAGGATAGGGGTTGCAGATAATCCATATCTTGTTGAGAGGGAGTGTTGAAAATGCAACAAGATGATGGAGCTTAGTGAAAAGAATTCGCCTTCACTAAGTGGGCCCGCAGGCTATTTTGGCGCAAAGTCTATTTTTAGACTATGTCTATTTTTAGACATATGGATCATGGTCTATGAGTTGCAGGATGCTATTTTTGGATGATTGGTCATGTTGATAAAAATAGATGGATTTCTATTTTTAGACATATGGGCGGAGTCTATTTTTAGACTGCCAATCTAAAAATAAAATAGTCGAATATTATTAGCTCTTAATAATATTTGGACTATAAACATTATCTTACCCTCTTATAGCACTTTAGTTTGAGCTACGGATGTGGCACATGCAACTTTCAGAAGGAAATACGTTTTTCTTATGGGTTAGTTGAGCTATTGCATGATGGACTTCAGTTAGAACTCAAGTGATTGAGTTTGGTGGAGTTGATTGAGGAGTTGATAGAGTTGTTTTCAGTTTGACTTAGTTGAACTAGTTGTATTTAGTCTAACTGCCAAATACACTAGTGATGAGTGATGTGAATTAATTATTAATTACTTCACTAATTATTAACTCATAAATCAACTAAAGAATACATCACTTAACTCAGTGCACAGAGAGTTCAGTGGAGACAAGTTTTAGAGGTGGGTGAAAGAGTGAGACTACTATTAGTTGTGACTATAACTGTGCATGAGATTTTCACAATCATTGATTGAGATTGCCAATGAGGATTGCGCAGTACAAGCCAAGGGAAAATGAGCTTGGATCATTCCTATTCTCAACTTGGATTGCACAGTAGAGGCAGGAAAACAGCGGAGGAGATTTGAACCTATGACTTGATTCAGATCTAAGCTAGTTTGTGTGTAGCAGGTGGAGATAGTACTGAGTACTTGTGAGGAGTATTGTACTATGTATTGTTACATGTTCTCTATCATTATAATATACAGATAGTTTGGGGTTTTCAGCTGTATGCTTTCCCCATTACATACTGTGTTAATGTGCGCATGCGATTGATGTTTCATTGTTTTTAATTCTGCAAAATTGATGATCAACGTAGAGGAGGTTATGTATTATGCATGCATTCCACAAATAGTGTATAATCAGGATAATCTCTGTGAATAAGTGTTATATTATTCAAAATTTCTACAATTGTTAATCTATAGTTAGTTTTCTACTATAGATATTCAAATTATTAAGCATTCATTTTGTTTAGGTTTTGATATTGCATGCTTCAATTTTTAGACTATATGCTACTTGTTGCTATTTTTGGAGAAGAGCCCTCTTGTTTTTCCATTGGTCTAGTTTCCCAATTAGTGTCAAACCAAATGCATATAAAAGGCTAGAAAACATGTAACTCTCTCTGACTAATAGAAGTTTTAAATTTACAAGCAAACTGTAGGATTTAACCTTGTACATAAATTACCTGTAAACGAATTCTTAAAAACAGAAAATAAACAATGGTGAGGACATAAAACATAAAAAAATATACACAGAGATTTTCCCCTGGATCCCAAAACTAGGACTACTAGATTGATTTTTCATTATATTCCTTTGAATGTTACAATACATATATACATTTTGAAGCATTCATAGACCCCAATCCATTTAACCCTCGATTAGAACATAACCGTAGTTCCCTTGGCCAGCTCTATAAAATACCATGGGAAGAAAACCATCATGCCAAAAACCATGTGAAAAATCCATGCACGAAAACATAGGTATGTCCTCAAACAATTATAGGGTCCAAAAAAAAATTCTTGAGGTGCTACCTAGGACCCCGTGAAGGAGGGCTACTTCCCCCTTGTAAACCCCTCACAAGGAGCGATATCGTCCCCCCTATGACCCACCTACTACACCCAGCACAACGAATAGGGGGCGCTATCACCCCCTAGGACCGCCCCACACGTGCAACTAGTCATGGAAAGAATATAACACACACCCAACATTCTCCTACTTTTTGTTTTCTTTTCCACACAAGGGGTCATAGGAGAGGTTAGTCATTGGTTGATCTGATTTAGAATAATAGATTTTTGTGCTAATATCCTCCTCATATTAGAAGCAAAATGCTTTCATTGTGCTTAAGAATTCATGAGTTTTGCAAGTATAAAATGAATTTTTTATGTTAATTTTATGAACAATTTTAACATAAGCAAGAGACTGAACAACAATATAAACATGTGTTGTAAATAGTACTGAGATGGGTGTGGGGGGTGAATCAATATTAGCAAATCAATAACCTTTTCATTTCCATTATCAGATTCATATACGCTACTTTAGTTAAGGAAACCTGCGTGTATACGCAACTGCGTTTAATGCAACTAGCACATATCTAGCAAACTTATGATTCAATTAGTTTATCTTTAATGAGTGCATCAGAACATTATTTAACCATATAAATAGTAAACAGGTGCAGTAAAATAGAACAGATCATCACACATAAGAAGCACACATGAACACCATGATATAAGGTGGAAACCCAATGTGGGTGAAAACCACTTGCTGTAATCGTCTCTATCTTTCTTTAATAAGAAAATTCTTTTTACAAATTTCGTACTAATGCAGTCTTATACCAGTACGCAGGCTTCTACCTGCAGAAGGCTACAACCTTCTCTCATTCTCCAGCTTCTCCTAGAAGGGAGGTACAACCGCTTATCTCTTGTACTAGCCAATATACTAGTACGTAGGTGCTGACCTACAGAAGGCTACGACCCTCTCCTTTCTTTCAGGGATCACGTTTCATAAATTTTCAGACTGGATCCACCAATACAAAACAATAATTATTGCAATACAACCATCAACTATATCTGCATCATCAATCTCTGAATCACCCAACAACTGAATCACTCAAAACCCTGTCATCAAAACACAGTCACCAGAACACAGAGAAAAACCAAGAACTCTACAACAACCACTAGAACCAACAACAACCTCAAACAAATACACTACTTGGTTGGTTGAATCGGCCTGTATATGCTCTTTCACCAAAGGGAACCCGCGTACAGATCTGAAAATAATTACTTATACCTTTGCTATAATTTTCAACTTCAGATATACCCAGAACATAAGGTATAAAGGATAAGACATGCTTCAATATTCAGATCTAATCATGATCATACCATATAATGATAATGCATTTTAGTCTTCATGATCCTAGTTCATCAACCTTTATTTTCCATATAGGTTCATCCTCAACAAAGCATCAGATACTCGTAACCTACATATTACATCTCACCCTTTATCAGATATTCATCAATTTCACACTTGCACATTAGCCTAATGATCTCCTTCTCCTTATATAGGTTTAGGCCTCTCTCAATACCATGGTCTAAAACCATGTAGGACCAATACCTTGGACCCAATACCTAGGATCAATACCTCGAGCCAAATATCATGGACCAATACCAAAATACCATGGACCAAATACCATAGGCCAAAACTTAGTTTTCCAACTTGTACACGCCTTTCCTTCAGTGAAAGTGCGCGTGTACATATACGCTCCTTTTATTTAATGAACCTACATGTATACACGTGTTGGTCAAGGTGAACCTGCGTATACCTTTCTTTCTTCATTCTATGTGGCCTGAACCGTGATCTGTCATCTAAGTGGGTTGTCATCAAGTACAACACCTGTATCATCTGTATCTTAATGCCAACAATATCCCCCTTTGGACTTGACGACAACAACACCAAATCACTCTCCCCCTTTGACATCAAGGGCAAAGGGTGAACCAAGATATTCTCTCCCTTGATATACATTCTGCTGTCCATACTCCCCCTAAGTTCATGCTGAAATCTCTAATTGAGCTCCCCCTTTGTTCATGCTAAGATGTATCAATCTGTCCATGCTCCCCTTGAGCACATGCCGAGTCATGACAGTCATCAGCAGCTATCATACACCATATATGATGTACACCATAAGCATCTATCACCAGCATCCAGACCTGTAACCTGCACTACCACTCTCTTGGCCAACCAACAATAAGTAGCATCATCACCAAAGACTTCCAACCATAATGCCAACAATGCATTATTCGAAGCATATGCTCCCCCTGAACCTGTGCCAACAATCATATACCATGATCGAACCATATCATACTCCTTTTCCTATTCTACTTCCTTTTCTTTAGAGCTCCATATACGCGACTCTGTAGCCTCCAACTGGCGTATATACACGACTTTACTTCATAATATCTCCGTATGAAAATTGGAATACTGAAGGTCTACACTTTCAATTTCCCCTATGTTTGTTATGTCTGCTAACTGACTTATGCCACATCTTTCTGACTTTAATTATGTCTTCTTCAATACCTATAATTGTGATGATGTATGATCCTTTTTCTTTGGTGTCTGAATTTTGCTCCTACATTCCTTTAATTTATGTCCAAACTTGTTGCATGCATAACATCTTACATGTTTCATATTCCTCTTATTGCCATCAATAGCTTTGTGACCAAACATATTGCAAGAAAAACAATATCCCTTAAAGTACCTGGAACGTGATGATCTTTCTTGAACCATTCTACTTCTGCATCTGGCTGCAACATGTCCAATATTATGACATTCATAACATTCAACATTACTCATCGGAGGAAATAACCGTCTATCACTTCCATAGTTAGGAGCAAACGATCTTCTTTGAAGAATTTCTTTCCTTGGTTGTTGTTGGGGTTGACCACTTATCTCCTTGTTGATCATTTCATATTTTGCATTAGAATTCCTTGCCTCACCCTGTGAGCTAGATTCACCTTCAATAGTTTCATAGAAACCAAGACCAGTTTTGATAGAAGGGGATCTTTGACTACTAATAATATCATCCAAAATCTTAGTACTGTCTTGAAATCATAGCAGCTTATCCTTTTCTTCTAATTTACCTTTCAAGATATTTACCTCAACTTGATGTTGTTCTTCCTTTTCTATATATTGCTTCTTTATGTTTTCTTTAGCTTTTCTTCCTTCTTCCACTTGTTGCCTTAGTTTGAGCACTTCATGTTGTTGTGCTTCAAGAGCTTCTTCATTCTGCTTCTTTGAATTTTCAAGATCTTCTTTTAGAGATAGGATCTTAGGTTGAAGTCTCTGAATTTTTATACTCTGATCTTTTACTACATCCTGCAGTTGCTCCCTTACTCTGGTTACTGTCTCCAGCTGATCTTTTAATTTTGTAACTTCTTCTGTTTCTACGTCTTTATTTTCATATGCCATGAGAAGTTTAATTTCTTGATTATCTTTATCACTATTGGAAAAGCCATCACTATTATCATGAGTATAATAACTTCTATTACCTTCTTTAGACATCTTTCCTTTGTTATGAGGACATCTAGCAGCGTAATGACCAACTCTACCACAAGAAAAACATCTTTGAACCTTCCAGATCCCTGTTGAATTGACAAAATTTACCTCATATTCTTCTTCTGAAATGTATCTTGATTCATTGAGTTTTTCTTTTCCCTTTGCTGATACTTTAAATGCAGCTTCTCTCATATCTGATGGTCCTCCTTTTCTAATTTCAAAAGTGGTTAAGATTCTGTGAAGTTGCGTCATAGTGATATTCTGTAGATCCTCCTTTTCTTCTATGGCAGACACTTTGGACTCAAATTTAACAGACAAGGATCTCAAAAATTTCTCAACTAAGACAACTTCCTTAATTTCTTCACCCAGATTCTTCATACAATTGACAATCTCATCTATACGTAGGAAGTAATTAGCTATTCTTTCATTACTATGCATCTTAAGAGTTTCATACTGTAATCTAAGAGTTTAAAGCTTAGCATGTTTTACCTGATCATCTCCTTCATAGCTTAGAATAATTTTGTCCCATATTTCTTTGGCTGATTTGAACTGCATGACCTTGACAAACTATGATTTTGAAAAACTTCCCAATAAGATAGTAACAGCTTTGGCATTGAGTTCATATTGCTTTCTACCTACCGTATCTGTAGGAATTGCTAATGGATATGCATATCCTCCCTCCACAATTCTCCAAATATTTGTTCCATTGTAGATAGGATGTGGTTCTTATCTTCCAGTACATAAAATTGTTCCCATTGAAGATTGGTGGTATGATGGATCCCTCTTTTTCTTGATTACTCATCCTGATGGCTCTTCCTTCAAGCGATCAAGCTTCTTTCGAAGGACCTGCTCTAATACCAATTATTGGAAATAATACTGAGAGGGGGTGGGGGGGGGGGGGGGGGGGTGAATCAGTATTAGAAAATCAATAACCTTTTTCATTTCCATTATCAGATTCATATACTCTACTTCTGTTAAGGCAACCTTTGTGTATATGCAACTGTGTTTAATGAAACTAGCGTATATCCAGCAAACTTATGATTCAGTTAGTTGATATTTAATGAGTGCATCAGAACATTATTTAACCATATAAACAATAAATAGGTGCAGTAAAACATAATAGATCATCACACATAAGAAGCACACATGAACACCATGATATAAGGTGGAAACACAATGTGGGTGAAAACCACCTGCTATAATCTTCTCTATCTTTCTTTAATAAGAAACTTCTTTTTACAATTTTTTTACTGGTACAGTCTTATACTAGTATGCAGGCTTCTACCTACAGAAGGCTACAACCTTCTCTCATTCTCCAGCTTCTCCTGGAAGGGAGCTACAACCCCCTAGCTCTTGTACTAGCCAATGTACTACTACGTAGGTGCTGGCCTACAAAAGGCTAGGAACTTCTCTTTTCTTTCAAGGACCACGTTTCATAAATTTTTAGACTCGATCCGTCAATACAAACCAATCATTATTGCAATACAACCATAAACTATATTTGCACATCAATCTCTGAATCACCCAACAACTGAATCACTGAAACCCTGTCATCAAAACACAGTCACCAGAACACAGAGCAAAACCCATAACCCTGCAACAACAACTAGAACCAACAACAACCTCAAACATATACGCTATTTGGCTATGTTGAATCTGCATGTATACACTCTTTCACCAAAGGGAACCCACGTACAAATCTGAAAATAGTTACTTATACCTTTGCTGCAATTTTCAACTTCAGATATACCCAAAACATAAGATATAAAGGATAAGACATGCGTAAATGTTCAAATCTAATCATGATCATACCATATAATGATAATACATTTTAGTCTTCACAATCCTGGTTCATCAACCTTCATTTACCATATAGGTGCATCCTCAACAAAGAATTGCATACCCATAACCTGCATACTAGATGTCACCCTTTATTAGGTATTCATCACTTGCACATTTTCACTTTGGCCTAATGATCTTCTTGTCCTTATATAGGTTTAGGCATCTCTCAATACCATGGTCCAAAACCACATAGGACCAATAACTTGGACCCAATACCTGGGGTCAATACCTCGAACAAAATACCATGGACCAATACCAAAATACCATGGACCAAAACTTAGTTTTCCAACCTGTATGCGACTTTCCTTCCGTGAAAGTGCATGTGTACATATACGCTCCTTTTGTTTAGTGAACCTGCGTGTATACGTAGGTTGGTCAAGGTGAACGTACGTATACCTTTCTTTCTTCATTCTGTGTGGCTTGAACTGTGATTTGTCATCTAAGTGGGTTGCCATCAAGTACAACACCTGTATCATCTGTATCTTAATGCCAACAATCTCCCCCTTTGGACTTGATGGAAACAACACCAAATCACTCTCCCCCTTTGACATCAAGGGCAAAGGGCGAACCAAGATATTCTCTCCCTTGATATACATTCTACTGTCCATACTCCCCCTAAGTTCATGCTGAAATCTCTGATTGAGCTCCCCTTTTGTTCATGTTGAGATGTATCAATCCGTCCATGCTCCCCCTAGACACATGCCGAGTCATGATAGTCATCAGTAGTTATCATACACCATATATGATCTGCACCATAAGCATCTATCACCAACATCCAGACCTATAACCTGCACTACCACTCTCTTGGCAAACCAACAATAAGTAGCATCATCACCAAATACTTCTAACCATAATGCCAACAATGCATTATTCGAAGCATATGCTCCACTTGAACCTATGCCAACAATCATATGCCATGACCGACGATATCAGACTCATTTTCCCGTTCTGTTGCCTTTTCTTCAGAGCTCCATATACGTGACTCTATAGCCTCCAACTCGTGTATATACACGACTTCACTTCATAATATTTGTGTAAGCAAATTGGAATACTAAAGGTCTACACTTTCAGTTTCCCCTATGTCTGTTATGTCTACTAACTAAGTTATGCCACATGTTCTGACTTTAATTCTTCAATACCTGGAATTGCGATGATGTATGATCATTTTACTTTGTTGTCTGAATTTTTCTCCTGCATTCCTTTACTTTATGTCCAAACTTGTTATATTCATAACATCTTACATGTTTCATATTCCTCTTATTGCCATCAATAGCTTTGTGACCAAACATATTGCAAGAAAAATAATATCCCTTAAAGTACCTAGAACGTGATGATCTTTCTTGAACCATTCTACTTCTGCATCTGGCTGCAACATGTCCAATATTATGACATTCATAACATTCAAGATTACTCATCAGTGGAAATAACCATCTATCACTTCCACAGTTAGGAGCAAACAATATTCTTTGAAGAATTTCTTTCCTTGGTTGCTATTAGGGTTGACCATTTATCTCCTTGTTGATCATTTCAGATTTTGCATTAGAATTCCTTCCCTCACCCTATGAGCTAGATTCACCTTCAATACTTTCATAGAAACCAAGACTAGTTTTGATAGAAGGTGATCTTTGACTACTAAGAATATCATCCAAAATCTTAGTACTGTCTTGAAATCATCGCAGCTTATCCTTTTCTTCAAATTTACCTTTCAAGATATTTACCTCAACTTGATGTTGTTCTTCCTTTTCTAGATATTGCTTCTTTATGTTTTCTTCAGCTTTTCCTCCTTCTTCCACTTGTTGCCTTAATTCGAGCACTTCATGTTCTTGTTCTTCAAGAGCTTCTTCATTTTACTTCTTTGATTTTTAAAGATCTTCTTTTAGAGAGAGGATATTAGATTCAAGTCTCTGAATTGTTATGCTCTGATCTTTTACTACATCCTACAACTGCTCCCTTACTCTGGTTACTATCTCCAACTGATCTTTTAATCTGGTAACTTCTTCTGTTTCTACATTTTTATTTTCATATTCCATGAGAATTTTAATTTATTGATTATATTCATCATTATTGGACAAGTCACCACTATTATCATGAGTATAATAACTTCTATTACCTTCTTCAGACATATTTCCTTTGTTATGAGGACATCTAGCAGTGTAATGACCAACTCTACCACAAGAAAAACATTTGAAAGGTAGCTTACCTTTGAACCTTCTAGATCCCCATTGAAGATTCTTGACAAAATTTACCTCATATTCTTCTTCTGACATGTATCCTGATTCATTGAGTTTTTCTTTTCCCTTTGCTGATACTTTAAATGTTGCTTCTGTCATATCTGATGGTCCTCCTCTTCTCATTTCAAAAGCAGTTAAGATTCCGTGAAACTGTGTCATAGTGATATTAAGTAGATCCTCCTTTTCTTCTATGGTGGACACTGTGGATTCAAATTTAGCAGACAATGATCTCAAAACTTTCTCAAGTAAGCCAACTTCCTTAATTTCTTCACCCAGACTCTTCATACAATTGACAATCGCATCTATACATAGGAAGTAATTAGCTATGCTTTCATTACTATCCATCTTAAGAGTTTAATACTGTATTATGAGATTTTGAAGCTTAGCATGTTTTACCTGATCATCTCCTTCGTATCTTAGAATGATTTTATCCGATATTTCTTTGGCCGATTTGAACTGCATGACCTTGACAAACTCTAATTTTGAAAAATTTCCCAACAAGATAGTAATAGCTTTGGCATTAAGGTCATATTGCTTTCTAGCTATCGTATCTGTAGGAATTGTTGATGGATATGCATATCCTCCTTCCACGATTCCCCAAATATTTGTTCCAAGTGATTGTAGATAGGTTGTGGTTCTTATCTTCTAGTACATAAAATTGTTCTCATCGAAGATTGGTGGTCTGATGGATCCCTCTTTTTCTTGATTAATCCATCTTGATGGATATTCCTTCAAGTGATCAAGATTCTTCCGAAGGACCTACTCTGATACCAATTATTGGAAATAATATTGGGAGGGGGGGGGGGGGGGTGAATTAGTATTAGCAAATCAATAACCCTTTCATTTCCATTATCAGATTCATATACGCTACTTAAGTTAAGGAAACCTGCATGTATATGTAACTGTGTTTAATGCAACTAGCATATATCCAGCAAACTTATGATTTAGTTAGTTGAGTTTTAATGAGTGCATCAGAACATTATTTAACCATATAAACAATAAAAATGTGCAGTAAAACAAAATAGATCATCACACATAAGAAGCACACATGAGCACCATGATATAAGGTGGAAACCCAATGTGGGTGAAAACCACTTGTGCAATCGTCTCTATATTTCTTCAATAAGAAACTTGTTTTTACAAATTTTTTACTAGTGCAGTCTTATACCAGTACACAAGCTTCTACTTGCAGAAGGCTACAACCTTTTCTCGTTCTCCAGCTTCTCCTGGAAGGGAGCTACAACCCCCTAGCTCTTGTACTAGTCAATGTACTAGTATGTAGGTGCTAACCTACAAAAGGCTACGACCTTCTCTTTTCTTTTAGGGACCACGTTTCATAAATTTTCAGACTTGATCCATCAATACAAAACAATCATTATTGCAATACAACCATCAACTATATCTACATCATCAATCTCTGAATCACCCAACAACTGAATCACTGAAACGCTGTCATCAAAACATAGTCACCAGAACACAGAGAAAAACCCAGAACTCTGCAACAACCACTAGAAGCAACAACAACCTCAAACATATACACTACTTGGCTCTGTCGAATCAGTGTGTATACGCTCTTTCACCAAAGGGAACCCGCGTACAGATCTGAAAATAATTACTTATACCTTTGCTGCAATTTTCAACTTCAGATATACCCAGAACATAAGATATAAAGGATAAGACATGCGTCAGTATTCAAATCTAATCATGATCATACCATATAATGATAATGCATTTTAGTCTTCACAATCCTGGTTCATCAACCTTCATTTTCCATATAGGTGCATCCTCAACAAAGCATCACATACCCATAACCTGCATATTAGATCTCACCCTTTATCAGATATTCATCACTTGCACACTTGCACTTTGGCCTAATGATCTTCTTCTCCTTATATAGGTTTAGGCCTCTCTCAATACCATGGTCCAAAAACACGTAGGACCAATACCTTGGACCCAATACCTGGGGTCAATACCTCGAACCAAATACCATGGACCAAATACCATTGACCAAAACTTAGTTTTCCTACCTGTATGCATCTTTCCTTCCATGAAAGTGCATGTGTACGTATACACTCCTTTTGTTTGATGAACCTAGGTGTATGCACGGGTTGGTCAAGGTGAACCTATGTATACCTTTCTTTCTTCCTTCTATGTGGCTTGAACTATGATCTGTCATCTAAGTGGGTTACCATCAAGTACAACACCTGTATCATTTGTATCTTAATACCAACAATATGTACAGAACATCACTAAAAACACATCACAATAGGAACATGATGAAGGACTTTAGCCCTCTTGGGCTACATCTCCTTGGTGCAGCTTCCAATATCTTGGGCCTTTCTATTATGCTCAAAAGTGTAAAAATATGTGTTTACAATGCTCAAATGATGAGTCCAGAATGTCCAATAGTGGCTACAGAGCCTCTTTTTACCTCTCCTAGTTTCTCCACTATGCACTCTATATTTTTCACAAAATCTGGCATCATCCTACAAATTCGCCCCAATTTCCGCTAACGGAGCAACAAATTTCACGAATTTCAGGTAGATTTGTAGGACAGTTAATTTTTCCTTCGAGGCCTTAAAACCCAAAACTGGGTCATATGGGGGCCATGTGCTCATAGGGTAGCCCCTGACACTGGCCCCCTCCCTCCGGCGGTCACAGTTACCATGTGAAAGCATTCACATGTGGTTTTTCCAACAGTCTATGGTGGCGGTGACCTTGGTGGTCACAAAAACTACCTACGGCTTGGCGGTTATGTGTTCACATGGGAGGGAGGTTAAGTCTGCCTGCCCACCAACCTTGGTAGTGGTAAGCTTTATCATAAGCCTCAAACCTTAATGGTTAAGAAACATAGTGCAGGTGTGTTTGTAAGTCCTTGCATTTATGCTTGGGATGTCGTGGGGTCGAGTCGGACCTCCACCCTATCTACCATACCAAAGTTTTGAATGCCATTAGGAGGACACCTGGTGGCCTTTGGCTTAGCCATGTGAGGCCGCCATGTGTCACCCCTTATCGGCCCAAACCCAAAACACATCGACCAATAGGACAATGCCAACTCAATGGAATATCCTAAGAATATTCTAAGAATATTTGAAGAATATTCCCCTTGCCACCTAGGCAGTACAGATGCACAAGCAACACCCTATTAGCCAACTGCAAATTTTTTAAATGTTTGACAAAGTGAATAGATCGCATTTCTGGGAGCATACGGTGTCCATTTTGCGCGAATCAATTTGCGGTAGATTGAGGATGGTGAGAACTACGTGGTCATTCATGTTCCACACCATTCCGCTGACTTTGATTTTCGAGCATAATTTTGAGCACCTAATCACTATTCCCCACTAAAAGCCTTTTAGACCCCAAAAGATCACTTTCATCTGTCCAGTAGATGAGGGTGCAGTTCCCTCACCTTTCCAATCTATATCCATTTGGCTTTTGAAGGATTTCTACCCTTAAGCCCCACTCGCAGATAATCAACACTTCCCCTTTTGATGTCCTTTTTCTTCTCTCAAGTATAGTGTCTTGCTGAAGCTCATCAAGGAATTATAGAGAAAATTCTTCAATAGATTGAATTTGAACATTTTCTCCTTGATCTTCAATCAAAGGAGGGTATATAACCTTATATTCTTAACATTAACAACAACATAAAATTTTCGTAAATGAAGGAAAATCCAACCTGAAGGCATTGTTACCAATATTTTTCAATATTCCGAATGGACCATATCTAATTGGTTTTGGCTTTTTACCTTCTCCTTCAAGCCTCTCTTTGCTAATGCGAATCCAAAATTCATCACTGGCTTGGAACTTGTGATCTTGACGACGCTTTTTGTGCCTTGCTTTGTACTTGCCTTTTCTCTTTTCAAGATATTCTTGAACTTTTTGGTGTACCAATTGGATTTGTTCAATGAACTTTCTTGCTTTCTCTATGTCTCTATGACCATCAATAGAAATTTTTTTACCAAAAAATTAAATCCAAAGGAGATTTACAAAAGTATCCCAAACATGCCTCAAATGGTGATGTTTGAGTTGAAGAGTGCTTGGCCCAGTTGTAAGCATGTTGAATATAGTGGAAATGTTTATCCCACAACCTAGGATGCTTGGCACAATACCCACGAAGAATATGTATCATTTTTCTATTCACCACATTTATTTGACCATCTATTTATGGATGAAAAGTTGTACCCTTTTCCAGTTTGGTGTCCATGAATCCCCACAAGCTTGACCAAAAATTCCCAAAAAAGTGAGAATCTCAATCACTAACAATGGATGTGGGCAATCTAAAATGAACCCATACATTCTAAAAGAATAACTAAGTAGTTTGTTTAGTTGTAACTTGCCTTTTACATGGCATAAAAATACACATTTTATTGAATCTATCCATAACTAAATACAAATAATCATGACCTATTTTTGACAATGGAAGACCTCCTACAAAATCCATAGAAACTCTTCCACGGTCGTGAAGGAACCGGAAGTGGTGTGTACAATCCTAACTTCCTATTGCTAGGCTTATTGATTGCACACAATGAACATCCCTTAATAAAATGAGACACACTTTCAAGCATACGAGGCTAATAAAAATACCTCTGTAGATATTCCACCGTCTTACTTACACCGAAATAACCAGCAATAAGAGAAGCATGTGCCTCTCTTATGATGTTAATGCTTTCTCCCTCTAGAATACAAAGCTTGTTAAGATGGTACAACAAGTTATCATGCAAATGATAATCTAATTCCTCTACTTGGTTACCTTGACTCAAGCTTTCATAAACATCTTGAAATTCATTATCTAACATATATTGCTCAATATAACTTTCATGTAAAACAAAATTATGCTTGAGTAAAGTAGCTGCACTAATAATAGGCTAGAAATCATATCAACAACTTTGTTGTAGATACCTTTCTTATACTTGATTACCAAGTGGAATTATTGAAGAAAATCCATCCGTCAAAAGTGCCTTGATTGTTGAAACTTTGATTGAGATTTCAAGTATTGCAATGGTTGATGATTAGTGTGAATGATTTTTTCCTTACCCGTCAAGTAGTGTTTCCACTTTTTCACACTTTGCACCCATGCATACAATACCTTGTCATACGTAGGATAGTTAATCACTGCAGCATTAAAAGTTTCCAAATGAAAACAGATAGGCTTACCATGTCCCATGAGGATTGCACCCATGGCATTGTCACTAGCATCAGTCTAAATCTCAAATGAATCTGTCAAGTCTGGAAGTACAAGTACTAGATCTAAACTGATCTTTTCCTTAAATGCATCGAAGGCCTTTTGTTGTTTGCCTCCCCACTAAAAAACCTTTTTCACACCTGTCAATGCATGCAAAGGAGTTGCTATAAGAGAAAAATTAGCAATGAATTTCCTCCAATATTGGGCTACTCCCAAAAACAATCTTACCTCAATAACTGTCTTGGGCCTTGGCCAATTCAAAATGACATCAACCTTGGAGGGATCTATTTTCAATTCACCTCCTCCAACAATATGACCCAAGTAAACTAAAGAAGTCTTTCCAAACTCAGACTTTGAGATACAACTATTCTTTTTTCAAGACATCAAGTACTTTTCTTACATGCATGACATGTTCAACACAATATTTAATGAAAATTAAGATGTCATCTAAGTAGACTATCACAAAATCATAAAGAAACGGCCTCAACACATCATTCATCACACATAAGAATGTAGCAAGAGTATTAAATAAACCAAAAGCCATAACTAGTCATTCAAACAAACATTGTTTTGTTTTGAATGTTATCTTCCAAATGTCTCCTTCAGCTATTCTAATTTGATGGTAGCCACTCCTTAAATCCAACTTAGAAAAATAGTTTGCATCTTTCAATTGATCAAGTAAATCATCTATTCTATGTAGTGGGTAATGGTTCTTTACCGTAATTTTGTTCAATGCACGAAAGTACACACACATGTGCCATGTTCCATCCTTCTTTGGCACCAAGACAATAGGTGAACCGCATGTTGAGGAAGATGGCCTGATGATCCATTTTTTCAACAACTCTTGAATTTGCTTCTTAATTTCTGCACTTTCCATCACTGGCATCTTGTACATGCCAATGTTAGGAAGAGGAAAATCTTGTTGAAACTATATCTCATGTTGGATTCCTCTCTTGGGAGTTAATCCCTTTGGTTCCTGAAACATCTCATCATATTGGTTAACGACGTCAAGCAATTTAGATTTCAATTTCAAACCACAACCTTTAAAAGCTTCAATGTCAACATCATTCCTGGGTTTGAACATTAGAAACAAAATATTATTGCTTGAATTCACTAGTCTTTTCATTTACCCCACATTAACAAGTGAAAGATTTAGTTTCTTGTGATGAGCTATCACAATATATTATGCTCCATCTTTGAACAAATGATATTTGTCTTCATGTCTATGGAAGATAGATTTTCTTTCATAAAGGTTCGGGCTGCCCAAAACTATGCCACATATATCTAATGGCACAACATCAAGCTCCATTTCATCTATGAAATTTGCATTAATGGAAAATTTCAGTTTAAACTTTCTAGTAACCTGCAATTGTGCATTGTCACACACCCATCCAAATGGATATGGTTTATGGTGTGGAATTGTTTCTAAGTTTAAACTTTTGACAATGTTTTTAGAGATAAGGTTGGTTTGAGAGCCACTATCAAAAAGTGTATCAAACTTGTTATGTTTTGAGATCATCCTTATGTGAAAAAGTTCTATTCTTCTCTTCTCATTTGGAGTTTCATTTTTTGATTTTGAAAAAATAGTTCTAGAAATGGATTATTTTCCTTTTATACCCATGGCTATGATTTTTGTTTCATCACCCTAATCGGATCCCAAATCTTGTTGAGTGGTTGCAGTGGTCTATTGTTTTCCCTTGCTGTTATATCTTTTTGGTTTCATTTTGGGATGAAGCTTCCAACAATGAGCTTCACCATGACCCTCTTTGGAACAACGTTTGCATGTTACTTTATCTCCTACTTTTTTGATAGATGCATTTTTCTTTCCCTTCCCTTTCAAACCCTTTTCTTTTCCTTTACTCTTAAATGGATTTTTACTACCTTCTTCTCGAGTTTTTTTTCCTCTTTCCTCAAGATGAGTGGCTTTCAGATACACATCATCTATATTATTGGGATTAAACATTAAAATAGTATGCCTAAGGTAACTATGTAAACCCCCTATGTACTTCAGCAACGTGACCTATGATTGCAAATCTACACGTAACATTAAAGACCTTGTTCTAAATTCTTGGGTATAATCCTACACATTTTGACCTTTAACCTGTCTAAAGTTTTGCCACTTCATGATGCCTTTGTGCATATAAGCTAGAGGGGAGAATTGTCTTTTGATTGCAGCAATGAAATAAATCCATGAAATTGAGATCTTACCATTTTTCTTTTATCTCCTCTTGTGTCTTCGATTCCCACCATAATAGTGTTGCACCCTCCATTCTCAAGGAAGTTAACTGAATATTTATGTCATCCTCTTAAAGGTTTTGAATTCTGCAAGGACATCCAACTAGTGAATCCAATTATCAAGCTTCTCTGAATTCACTTCACCATTATACATGGGCAGCTCAAATTTAACATCAAGTTTTAAAAAAGGTGATTTACTAGTTCCTTTGGAAGGATGATGATGAGTATGAGTAAGGTTTATGTTAGTGGAAGACGGTGAATATGCTTCCGAAGAAGAAGATGAAGAAGATGGCGGAGAGGGTGGAGGTTTGTCTCCATTTCCATTACCTCCTCTTGAAGAACCTTCTCCTTTGGGAGGTTTGGAACTTTCACCTTGTAGCCTGGTATTCCTCTCTTCATAGAGGACCTTCACCATCTTTGTCATATCATAAAAATCCTTTCTAAAGGCCTTCTCATCTTATGTCATGTTTGTAGGTTCTCCTTCATGAGACATTTTATCTAGAGTCTCAACTACAACTTAAGAATGAACTAGTGTTGGATATTGTGGCAACCTTTCTCTCCTTCCGCTTGACCCAACTTTAGGGCTTCCAACCAATTTCACTTCACCTCTTTTGAGTTTAAACTTGTAAGCATGTCATAAACTTGAAAACAGTTAAATCCTTCTTTCACAAAGAAAACCTAGTGTTCTGATACCAAAATGATTTGATTTAGAATATTAGATTGTTGTGCTAAGGTCCTCCTGAGATTAAAAACAAAATGCTTTCATTGTGCTTAAGGATTCATGAGTTTTGCAAGTATAAAATTAGTTTTTATGTTAATTTTATGAACAATTTTAACATAAATAAGAGACTAAACAACAACATAAACATGTATAAAACATCACCAAAAATACATCACAATAGGAACATGATGAAGGATTTCACCCCTCTTGGGTTACATCTCCTTGGTCCAACTTCCAATGGCTTGGGCCTCTCTATTATGATCAAAAGTGTAAAAATATGTGTTTACAATCTGCAAATGCTTTTGAAATATGCTCCAGTGGGTCCAGATTGTCTAAAAATTTCTACCTAGACTCTTTTTATATCCAATTTGGTAAAAAACTAGAGAAGTTATGACCTCTCATAGTTTCTCCACTATTCGATCTACAATTTGCACAAAATTTGGCATCATCCTACAAATTTTCCCCATTTTACACTAACGAAGCAACAGATTCCCCGAATTTTGGGTAGATTGGTAGGACCATTAATTTTTCCACCAAGGCCTTAAAACCAAAGACTGGGTCATATGGGGGCCATGAGCTCAGGGGCTAGCCCCCTCCCTCCGATGGTCACAGTTACCATGTGAAAGCATTGACATGTGGTTTGTCTGCCAATCAGTGAGGGCGGTGACCTTAGTAGTCACAAAAACTGTCTACGTCTTGGCGGTTATGTGTTCACATGGTGGGTGGTTAAGTCTACCCGTCCCCCAACATTGGCGGTGGTAACCTTTATCATAAAACTGAAACCTTAATGGTTAAGAAATAGGGAAAATTTTAAGAACCCCCCCTAAATTTATAAATATAATAAAAGGGCGAATCTCCATGGTATATAGGAAAAATGGAAGGCGATTTTATCAATAATATAATATGTATATATAAGGTTTTGGCGAATCTCTCACCAGGCATGGCGAATATTTTACTCAATTATAAAATCTTGTAAGATCTTGGCGAGTCTTTCACTAAATAATAAAACTTTGTAAAGTCCTAGTGAATCTTAGCATAGGCTACATGCTGGTTTAATTCCCCCATTTAAATAGGCTACATTCCAGGTGAATACCATGGGTCAATACCATGTGCCATTTTGGTGAATACCATGGGTCAATACCATGTGCCATTTTTATTTTTATTAATTCTAATATTAGGGTTAATAATGGTTTTTTGCATGGTATTAATAACAATTTAGTCCATGGTATTTGTCCCATAGTATTTTGGCCATAGCTTTTACCTAAATATAACCCATTTTTTGAGTGTTTGTAAATATGAGGTGACTTATGGAGTAAATATAAAAAAATGTTTTATTTGTTTACCATACCTCTTGTTTATTTATATTTTTACTAATTTACCATACCTCTTTTACAAATATGGTATTTGGCCCATAGGATTCACTTAAATTAAACCTCTTTCTCGAGCCTTCATAAATAGAACGAGGGTTATGGACTAAATATAAAAAGAGGTTTTATTTATTTCCGATACGTCTAGTTTATTTATATTTTTATTTATTTACCATACCTCCACTTTACTTATATTTTTATTTGTTTACACCCTTACATGTATATAAGGTGACTTATGGAGTAAATATAAAAAATGTTTTATTTATTTACCATACCTCTCATTTATTTATATTTTTATTAATTTACCATACCTCTTTTATAAATATGGTATTTGGCCCATAGGATTCACTTAAATAAAACCTATTCTTGAAAATGGGCGAATGGATTCACTTAAATAAAACCTATTCTTGAAAATGGGCGAATGGAAGGTTGTAAATGCTAATTTCAAGGGCTAAATTTACCTTTTTTACCCTCTCCCTTAAAATAAGGTGGCCTATTTGAGGTGATTTGTAAAAATGTACTATGATACAAAATATTCGCCCACTAAAAGTTTAAAACCCCTTAATTTCGCCAAAGGGCGAACATTCACCCCTAAAATTATCCTTGTTAAGAAACATAGTGCTAGTGCACTGGTAGGTCATTGCATTTGTGAGTGGGAGGTCGCGGGGTCGAGCCCGGCCCCCACCCTGTCCACCATACCAAAATTTTGAATGCCATTAGGAGGACATGTGGTGGCCTCCAACTTAGCCACATTTCACCTACTTGTTTGCCCAAAAGCAAAACACATGGACCAATAAGAAAGTGCCAACTCAACGGAATATTCAGAGAATATTCGAAGAATATTCCCCTTTCCATCTACACGATACGGATTCCTAGTCAGCATGCCTATCAACTACTTGCAAATTTTTTACATGTTTGACAAAGTGAACAAATCACAATTCTCGGAGCATACTGTGTCTGTTTCACATGAAACAAGTTGTGTCAGATTCAGGATGATGAGAACTATGCGGTCATTTAGGTTCCACACCATTCTGATGAATTTTATTTTTGAGCATAATTTTGAGCAACTGGTCATTAGTCTAGCCCTGGAATGCCCATTGTTTCTCTACACTAAGAAAATTTATCATTTCTCATGGAGTTTGTCAATTCATCTACAATATTCTTCAATGTTTCCACCTTTACCAGCAAGACCTTTTTTTCCTCAACCATATCCCTCACAATGTGATACCAAACATCAATGTTTTTTGTCTTTGAATGATAAGCATGGTTCTTTGCCAAAAAAAATGCACTTTGGTTGTCAAAATCTATCCTTATAGCTTGTTTTACCAACCCCATACTTGAACACAATCTCTGCAACCAAGCTACTTCCTTTCTTGTATGAGTGGATGGCATGTATTTAACCTTTGTAGTTGAAAGAGCCATTATAGATTGTATTTTACTCATCCAACTGATTTCTCCTCCAAATAGGTTACATGCTGGACATTGGATAAATCAACACTCCCCGTGTGTTTCATCACATGGATTAGCCACCTCTGATGGATATTTATCTTTGGCGATGAAATTATTGACTAACACCTACGGGTTTTGGTCTAACGACAATCATGATAACCAGCATAGGTGTTAGTCTAATGACAATCGTGATAACTAGCAAGTGGTATCAGATCATAGGTCACGAGTTGAATACAAGTATAAACCAATGCTTCCCGTGTGTTTCATGACATGGTCTAACAATCTCTTGTGGAACTTTATCTCTGGTGATGTGATCATTGACTAACACTTGCAGGTTTTTGTCTAACGAAAATCACGATAACCAAGATTAAACACATACCCACTTATATCTTCCCTGATCTAAATCACCAGCTCAATCTGCATCAACAAAACCACAGATGTCCAAAACTCTGTCCAATCTTGATCTTCCTTGGTAGCACAGACCATCTCGATCTTCTTAGGACACTATTTAGTAGATATCTTTACACCTATAGGAATAGGAACCTTCATTGGTTTATTATCATGTGTTAGAGTCCTATAATTTTTTATAGGATCATTTGATTATGGTTGATCATTATTATGTTTGAGATGTTGTAAATAATATTTCATCCTACAAATAATTTCTAAAGAGACCCCAAGTATTAGGATTTAAGGATATTTTTTCATGACAATGTTTGGATTAGATCAAATTGAATATATTCTCATCAGAAAGTGCTCATAAGCAGCTTTCCAACAGTATATCCTGCGCTCAAATCTAGTTCTTGGATTGAAATATAGGCCAGAATGATGTTTGCACTTCAAAACCAGATAAAGGCCTGAGGATTTTTTCTCCTACAATTTTAAATTATATTTTCATCTAAACTTTGTGAAAAATATTTTCTCCATTATGAATATGCAATATGATTTTTAACTCTACTCGGGACCCACATAACTACCACCTCATTTCTAGATTTTCATTAACCCAATCCTGCCCATTTTATGTTTGTTTCCATAAAATCTAGCCTTAATCTATTTCTCCTTTTGTTTATAATAATTCCCAAACCATAACCAAACTCTAGCCACATTTCCATTTGTATTATACACTTAACTCTAGCCATCTTCCCCATTCCACTTTTAAATGTTTAAAACATTCATAAACCATGGCCGCAAGTCCGTTTTGTTATATGTGTTGCATTACATATAACCCACCACCTCCGAAGCATGAAATGGGCTCGTAGGCCTCGTGTCACCAAGCCTCATGGAAAATTGCATCACATCTTCTTGATAGAATTGGTCCTAACCCCATGGCCCCTTTGTATTGCGCAATCGCAATACGCGCAGACAACAAACTAGAATCACCCCACTAACTGCTATTGCCCCTGCCAATTGGGATCGCAATCGCAACTTCCACAGTGAAAATCCTCCAATGGTCCCCCTCCACAATGCGATTGCAATCATACCAAAGCATGTAGGAATTTACAGGGTAATTTCCTCAGATAGAACACCAAAGGACACCGCTCACAAATAGATCACAGATCAATACACTAGTATTCTTGATGTGGTTAAAACCCTCAAAGAGGGAAACAGTCCACAACCTGAGCCAACGTGGCCACTTTAGGCAATTTATTAATAAGCGAAAGAAAATTTACATAAGCTTCTCTCATGAATGGTCACCCTACAAATGACCCTCCATTCTCTGTAAATAGAGATCATGGACCAATCGAGTGTTAAGCCACGAATCAAGTGTCAGTAATACCAAGGAGAGAATGAACTATCAGATCATTTCATGTCTAGAACATGTTGTGACCGTCAGATTGTAAGTTAAAAAAGTACATAGTAAAGAAACACACTTACTCTACACTAGACCAAGTTATACTTAACTATTTCCTATGTGTCGAAATATCCTAACATCCCCCCTTAAGAACAACTTGGGATAGGATTGAAGGATGTACAAACATGACACAATAGGATAAGGAAGGAAGCATTAGATCCTATCCCCCCTTAGTGACAACTTCTTGAACTCCAACCATAAATCGAAGTTTAGTAAACTTCGCCTCTATGAGAGCCTTTGTAAAGATGTCTGCAACTTGTTCATCTGTTGAACAATATTTCACTTCAAGAACATGGTCATGAATGAGTTTTCCGATGAAGTGCATGTGTAGTTCAATGTGTTTGTTGTGCTGATGTTGGACTGGATCTTTGCATAGTTGAATGGCACTTTGATTATCACACTAAAGTGTAGTCGGTTGCTGCTACTGAAAGCCAAACTCTGACAGGATATGATGAAGCCACAGGGCTTCCTTACTAGCTTCTACAGTGTCATGATACTCTTCTTCTGCTAAAGAAAGAGAAATGGTACTTTGTTTCTTGCAAGACCATCTAATAGGTCCAAAACCAAGATTGAAGACATAACCTGCAGTAGACTTCCGATCATCAGGGTCACCAGCCCAATCGAAATTAGTGAAACCAACCAATAGAGGAGATTCTTATGCACTATAATGAATCCCAAACTGAACTGTACCTCAAACATAACAAAGTATTCTTTTAGCTGCTTTCCAATTACTTTCATGTGGGTTTTGCATAAACCGAGCAATAAGGCCAACAACAAAGGAAAGGTCGGGACAGGTATGGGTCAAATACAAAAGTTTTCCTACAAACTGATGGTATAAGGTAGCATCAAATTTAGGGGAAGTACAAGTGACTGAAAGTTTGGCTCCAGACTGAAAGGGAGAAGGGGTTGACTTACAATCTTCCATGTGAAAGTGGCATAGAATATCATAGGCATACTTGGACTGGGAAAGGGAAATACCTTCCTTGGATCGCAAGACTTGAAGACCAAGAATATAATGCAAGTGTCCTAAGTTTGTCATTTCAAACTACTTTTTAAGGCTAGACTTCACATGGTTTATAAGGTTGGGATCAATACCAGTAAGGATAAGATCATCAATGTAAAGAGAAATAATGATAAGAGACTTACCCACTTTCTTGGTGTAGACAATATTGTCATAATGACACCTAGAAAAGCTAGTATCTAAAAGAAAGCTATCCATTTTGGCATACCAAGCCCTAGGGGCTTGCTTGAGACCATAAAGGGATTTCTTAAGCCGACATACAAGGCTGGAGTCTGATTGTATAAAGCCAGGAGATTGTTCCATATAGATTTCTTCATGCAAGTCCCCATGGAAAAGGGCATATTTAACATCCATCTAATGGACTTCCCATTTGAAAGAGGCAGCAAGGGAAAGAACAAGGTAGATAGATTTCATTTTGGCAATAAGGGAGAGGATTTCAGTATAGTCAATGCCTTCAACTTGTGGAAAACCATTAGCAACAAGATGAGCTTTATATTTATCAACTTTCCCATCTCGTCCATACTTGGTTCTTTAAACCCATTTGCATGTAACAAGTTTTCATCCCTTTGGAAGAGGAACAAGATCCCATCTATCATTTTCCAATAATGAACGATATTATTCATTCATATCTACATCCCAATCTGGATGGCCTGAAGCCTCTGCAAAGGTGTCAGGATCATAATTCATTGAAGCTTGAGCTAGTAAATAAGAGGCTCTATCGAACTGAGAACATGTACGTCGTTGATCTGTAGGATCCCCGCAAGAGTACCTACTACATCTCGAGTAGCATGAACCCATTTTGGAAGATGAGGAGCTGAAGGATTATCCCAAGAAGGTGGGGGAGTATTTTCATCCTCGTTGCCATCATTTGAAGAAGAAATATCTTTAGAAGTAGAAGGGATAGAGAGAGGTGGCACATCCACTGAACTAGGCTCGTAGGCCAATATATTTTCAACAAAATTTACATCTCTTCTAATGATAACAATTTTGGACTTAAGTGGAATAAGTCTATATCCTTTGAAATCTTCAGAATATTCAACACAAATATATTGTTCTCTTAGGTTCTAAGGATTTATGTTTCTCATCGGGAATATGGGCCCATGCTTCACTTCCAAAAACATGAAAGTGACTTACATCCGGTTTAATTGAGCTCCATGCTTCTTCTGGAGTGATATTCTTTAAAACCTTAGTAGGAGTGCGATTTACTATGTAATTTTTGCAGTGAATTGCTTCTGCCCAAAAATTAAGACTAAGTCCTTAGATTGAAGCATAGAATTGGCCATTTCCTTTAAGGTGCAATTCTTCCTTTCAGCTACACCATTTTGTTGTGGAGTATATGAAACAATATGCTGCATTTGAATTCTATGCTCAGTGCAAAAGTCAATGAATTTTTTGTTAACATATTCTCCGCCATTATCAGATCTTAGCTTAAGAATTTGATGTCCAGATTGTTTTTCAACAAAGGCCTTAAAGGCCAAGAACATGTTAAATACTTCACTCTTGAGTTTTAAGAAGTATACCCAAGTGCCTATGGAGAAATCATCAATGAAAGTTAAGAAATACTTGTAGCCAGAGAATGAAACAACTGGAAGTGGACCACATAAATCACTATGCACAAGCTGTAAAGGGGTTGAGGAGTGCCAAAAGGCACATTTTTCAAAACTATCTCAACGATGTTTTCTGAGTACAGATTTGGAAAAAGCACCATCTCTGCAAGATACCATAGGAAGACCTGTCACCATATTTCTTTACATAGATTTTGAAGGGAGAAATAGCTTAAGTGACCAAATCACTCATTCCAAAGTTTGCTCACTTCATCATTATGAGAAAAAAAATACTAAGGGAAGAGTTGACGACCCAAAGTTGTTAAATTTATACAACCTTGTAGAATCATCAATAATTCCAGTAGTTAAAATCTATTTAGGCTCTCTTAGGTCCTTGATTACAACATCGTGAGGTGAAAATTCAACGATTTTACCTTCACCTGAATGATTTAACTGATATACATATAGAAGCTTGTAGGATAAGGTTGGAACACATAATACATCATTAAATTGACCATTTTATAGATGAATAGTTCCAATCCCTACAACACGAAGAGATCTATCATCACCAACATATATATTTTTGGTGTTACAATTATTTAAGGAAGAAAACATGGCTTCGTTTTTGGCCATGTGATAAGAAGCTCAAGAATCAATGAGCCACTCATGAGAAAAAGAAGAAGAGTATACATTTAGTGCATAACCAAACTAAGATGCTTGACAACCACATGTTATCAGAGCTATTGGAGGGCAGCATCCATTGGTGATCCAAATCTGAAGCTGGTACAACTGCATCTGACTGTCATTTCCTAGATCTATTGTTTATGACTGCTTTTGGGCCGAGAGGACTGCTCTATTATGTTAGGAGCATCTATTCCAGTGAGGAACCACTCTATTTCATGTGAAAAGGTTTCTAGTCGACCTAAGCCCCAACTGACCCAATGATATATATTTTTTAATTTAAAAGATTTTCAGGTTTGGGTTTATGGTTCCACTCCCATTTACCCCCATTCGCAATCCGATCATGATCAAAGCCAACAGATGTGATATTTTATAGGCTAGATTTTTTTTTTTTTCAATTCTAGGTCTGTATTAAGACCCCATCCCAAATGTGATTGCATAATTGCATATCGCACCATCCCGCAGTCAGCCCCCATTACCACCTATCAATTGCCATTGCGATTGTGATGCGATCGAAGCCCGACCAGACCTGATAAGGTTATATACTATATTTAAAAGGTTTCAGGTCCAGGTATGCAGTGAAGCCCCCATCTTTGAGCGGCCCAGATCGACTCCACCCAGATCAATGGCTCCCAAGCCTTTCCCCCCCCGCCCCACCATGTCTCCCTTTATCAGTGAGGAGGGGTCCGAAAAAGTGGTTTCCCCACCGAGCCCGCTGCTATGTGTCCTTCCTGTATAATTTCACACCCCCCTCCCTCTCAATACCATATACCACTCCTACCCCTCTCCGAAAGATGTTTTTTGCTACTCCCGTCATAATCCGCACTCTTAGTTATGTCAATCTCCACGTCATCTCTTGGCCTCCATCAACAATGCACCAACCAAGCCATGGACATCCACTCCCATCCCAAAATTATGTTTGTTTCCCCCAATCCCCAGCTACCATGTGGCCCCCCACATGCATCTATTCACAATTCAAAAGAATCATCCCCCTTAGATTTCATCATTAAAAAGGATCACAATGATATTTCCAAAAGAATCACCCCCTTTGCTGCCATTATATTATTATTAAACAACATTCCTATTTAATGATAATTCCTAAATTTCCTAATCTTATATCAATGAAATTAAATTAATGTAAAGAAAGGGGAAAACAACTAAACTAAAACAATAGCAGAGGCAACAAAGGAAAAGAAGACAGTGAGGACCCTTCCAACATGTTTTAAGTAATAAGCAGCAAAAGGACAGAGGATAGCATTTCAAATTCATCACAACAGTCATCAAAACATAATGGAGTGAAAAGTGGGACAACACAACACATCTGGTAGTAGGACAAACAACATTGCCCATTTAAAGGCCCAGAAACAGCAACGACACTCAACCAACTGATATTATTAGCAGTTTAATCTATTTTTATATAATTTTTGTAATAAAATCTTGAATTATATTTCAAGATATTTGTAACAAACCTTGATATTTTTCAAGATATTTTAGTTTAGGATTTATATAAATACTTCATCATTTGAAGACATGTTGATTTTTGTGTTCCAGAAAGCTATTGTACTTTTTCATTTCATGAGATGACCAATAATAAAAAGGACATTCTTCATAGGATTCATGTGATGGAATATTTGGTGAAGTGCTTCTATCACTGTCTATGTGTTGATTTCTTTGTTTCCATACTTATGTTTTCTTAAAATATGAATTATTTTATAGAAAATTGATGAACAAAATTTATTGAAAAATACACTCTAATTTTGGGTGTGTATAATTTAAATGTTTTCTTCTGATATCATGTTAAACAATTCTTAATTTCTCTTTAAATTCAATTGAATTTATATCTTTTCTTCTATCACACTTCATTTAAACATAAAGGATCTAGTTAGTTCAGCTACCTTGCCCTGTGAAACTCCTTCGAAAATCTGAAACAGATCCACTTTAATCTATAGACTCCATAGCCTAATGGAAGTTTCAGGCATTTAATCAACCAATCAATTTTAAAATCAACATCTGAACTCTCATAACTAGCCTAATATCTAAATAAAACAAAGTTAAAATTGATAGAGAGATCCCTCTTTGAAGCTAGCAGGGCTAGATCCTAGCTTCCAAAGTGGTTTTGTGGTTACCTATGTGGTTCTCTTTCGTAACCTTAGAAAATTATAGAGTGCTAACATTCTAGTGACCATACTAGGGACCCAAACATTTCAAGTTCCTAAGAAAATCATATCAAGTTCCATATCTTATTACTGATGGTGGACAATGATCAGACATAAGAAGGTTGTATCATTCACCCGATGACTCCATATTCAAGAATCCAGAGCTCAAAGCTTTCATGGAAACTTCATTTTAAAAACAAATACAGATTATAGAACATTCATGGTGACTCCACTATGTGAAGGCCTATAATTTCATCAATTATTTTTTATTGTTTTAACGATGAGTTCAAGAATAGAATGTAGGTATGATCCTATGGATAGATCTAGTATCCCTGGCTTTCCGCATCACATGCCTTGCATAGATTGGAAATCATATTTGCCAGAGTTCAAAGATGAGAAAGGTAATAATGTTGCTTTACATCTTATCAAATTCCATATGCATTTATGGATGCTTCAGGTTGAATGGCATGAAGATTTTCTTATGAATATGTTCATGCATACATTGGAAGGAAAGGCTAGGTCTTGGTATGAATATTTTCCAGTTGCTAGTATATGTTATTTAAAGCATTTTCATACTATATTTTTTCATAAATACAAAGAAGATTATCCATCTTTGTTGCTAGTTCAAAACTATTGTGATCAGTTTGAAAGTTTTATACAATACCTGGTAGGTTACTATGAAGATGGTCAGTTTATGGATAATGATATTATAGAGGCTATTCATGAGATACCTTTCAACCATGAAGAAGTTGAAGAAACTAGATACTATGACACTCAAGAACATTTTCAACATGTAGTTATTTCTCCCATGATTGAAAATGAAGCAAATTTTTATTTCAATGATTTAATTTCACATGAAGTTGTTGATGACATTTCACAACCTCTATGCATCTCAAAAGAATAAGAGAATAAGAAGCCTAGTTGAAATCATGAAACAAATCTTACAGATGATAGTTTGTAGCAATCTTCTTGGATTTTCAGAAATACGAATTATCATTCTAGTTGCCTTACAATCTCTCATTCTCTTGAAATTTTAATCCAGATTTTTTTTTCTTCTTCTAAAAATCAGAACTCTGAGTTTGCTAGCATAGGAACTCAAGAAAGCCATGATCCATCCATTATCTTCAGCAATAATATGTAGCAAGTTTGTTCCTTTAAACTTAATGCGGAAATTTTTGAAGAGTAAATTGTTTTAGACCCCGTGGGTGTAGACCTTTTTGTTATTCAAGATGTCGCTACCTTCACTGAAAATCCACTTCGAGTTTCAGATAATGAAGATTTTGATAATGAAGAATAGGTCATCCCAAAACCTATGGATGTTATTGTGGTGGATGAATTGGTTCTTTCAAATGAAGATAGTAATATTGATGAACAAATTACTCCCTTTCCCTTAGAAAGCAATCCTTTTTCAAATCATCAAAACGTAACTTTTCATGTTTTTCATGATCTTTTGGCCAGTTTATTGCAATCATTAGTGAAGGTAGAATTTTCTTGGTTCATCAATACAGGTATTGGATCCAGATGGAAGTTTGAGTTGGTATTCTTTGAGTTTTTATTTTTCTTTGAAGACAATGTGAGTAGGTGTGTAGAGACTCCAAATTGTATTCAAAATATCATCCACTTTCACCTTTATCACCACCATTTCACTCACATGTCGTAACTCCATGACCATATAACCTTTCAGTAGCCTCCATTTTCATAATTATATAGGTTCCATTTGTGTTTTCCAAAAGCTAATGATTTCTAGTATTTTAAGTGAATTTATGGTTAAATGACATATACTTGCTAATACTTAAAAGTGGCTTGAGTTTCATGACATGTGTAGGTCATTTGGAAACTTCCAAAGCACCCTTATGTGGCCTCCAATGCTCAAATCCGAATTCCCTTCAAGATATGGAAGGATATTTGGATAAAGTTCAAAGAGGATATGTATCTCCTCATTACCTATTTGAGTTGTAACTCTATGAGATTGCATGTCTCATCATTACCTATTTGAATTTTAACTCTATGAGATTTTCTAGGGATCTAGGGAGAGAATAGTGGACCTCCATTAATGAGGTAGCTTCTTATGTTTTTGTATAAATAGGAGAACCTCCTCCTTTCAAAGGTATGTGTAAAGTTGGAGATACTCGGGTGTACAAGTTAATATTACTCATGTTTGAATGTGATTTAGATTTAGCACCATGCCCATTAGTGATGTTCACCTCTTTCGGGTAATGCTTGCATTGGGAGACTCTCAATTTTCCGTCTCTCATGCTTTTGGATTGGCCACCTCTAATGTATGAGATTTATTGTTTTTCATAGGGATTTATTGTTTTAAGTGATTAAGTTTTATTGCTTTCATATATTTTCCTATGTGAGAGGTTAAGAGTGATTGTTTTTATTTTCTTTCATACCTTTTCCTGTGTGAGAGGTTAAGAATGATTGTTTTTATTTCTTTCATAGATTAAACACTCATTACCACTTTATGTGTTTTTTGAAAGAAACACATAAAGGTTGCATGGAGATCATAGTGATTGTTTTTTCTTTCATTTCATGTCATGTGGTTTTGATTATTCATGTCATAGGATCCTGATTTGATAATGCACACATGATCCCTTAGAGTATATTTCATTTCATGCAATTTCAATTCCTGCAAGTGAGGTAGGTTAAGATTTCCATTCCTGCAAGTGTGGTAGATTAAGATTTCAATTCCTCCAAGTGTGATAGATTAATATTTTAGTTCTGCACGTTGTGCTATAATTGTACTATAATTTCTTTTGAATTGATTGTTGAATTAGAATAGGTGAATTTGGTTTGTCGTTATTTGGTTTCGTAGTTAGATTGATCTAAATTGGAAGTTAATTTCTAGCATATACAGTGCATGCACGCTTCGCAAGTTTTACAAAACCTCTGGGTTGACAATTAAATGATAAGTAATTAATTTTCCTCAACACTTTGTTTCGCTGCCAGGGAAGCGTGCATAGGAGCTAGCTTTCAGTATAGAGTTCATTTTTTTTCCTAGATGCATGATTAAAGCATGCAGATGCATAAATCATTTAGCTACATATCATTTTTATAAAAAAAAGAAAAAGAAAAAAAAAGCCGATACCAACCATTTATGGACAAAGGATCTAGAATGCAAATCAAACATTCTTTGGAGCACAAGGACTACATTTAGGAATGGAATCGAAATGTGTTTGCGCCATGACATTCATCTATTCTTCAAGAGATCTTTGTGGCAAATCTAAAGGTTCAAACGATTTTTCATGTCGTCATGCACAATTGGGTACATTTTGCAAATTTGGATATGAACATTCTAGAAAGTCTAATCTGTAAATGCTCCATTGGAAACATTCATATACTTAAAAATAATAATGATAATAATAATAATAATAATAAATCTTTCAAGTAGATAAATTAGGAAAAATAAAATCAAGCTTGAGTGCAATTTTTTTTAAGTTTGTAGACTTTAAAATCTTTAGATTTTTCTTTATTTTTTGCATTTATTCCATTAACCTCACAAAAATATTTTCAATAAAAAATCATGTTTTTAATTTTCAATAACAATAAAATATCATGATTAGATTTTCAATAATAATAAAAAATAACATAAAAAAAATTCATGTTTTTGAATAAGGGAAATGTGAATTTTTAAATAAAAATTATCAATTCTTTTTTTCAAGAGAATTGAGAAATTGACAATTTAGGCTCTAGTGTGACTTGTAAAGTATTTAATTTTTTTGCATTAGCTTGGCATCCAAATTCAAAAATCCATCATAATAATAAATACATAAAAAAAAAAAATCTTGCTTGAATGGCTGCATATTTAGAAGATTAACATAGGGTATTTATTTCTAAAAGCAGAGGTGGCTTACTATACACGGAACGTGTATTGTGAGACAACAATTGACTTTATTGTTAGGTGGTCAAGGCTTGCCTTTCTTGACACAGATGCAGCTGGAAGAGCTTTTTAACGTATTATTGAGATACTTGCTACATAACAGGGATGGGACAAAGCACAAAAGAAAGCAGAGATGGCAAGTACAAAAGATTTCTTAGAAACATTCAAGTCCTCTGAAAATTCTCAATTTGATGATGGAAAACACAGCTCCAGCACGTCAATATTCTCCCTCCTCAAGGCATAATGAGGAATCTTGTTATGTTCAAATATCTACATGTTAGTTCCATATCCTACTATCTTTCAGCATGTACATCTCAGAGATTCATTTCATCTTGGATGCCATCAGTGATTACTTGAATGTTAAGGTACGTCGATCATATGTGCTCTCCGCTTGGAGCGAAATTTGTCCATTGGCAACTGATCCCTCATCTAATGACATTGCCAACATCTCAAGAGATCATGTGGTTTCCACAGATGTGAGTGGCCTTGTTACTATCTCTGGTGGAAAGTGGACTACATATAGAAGCATGGAAAAGGATGCAGTTGATGCAGCCATTAAGGTTGGGAAATTGAGCCCATCAAATGAATGCGTAAGATCTTCAAAACGTCATTTTTAAAATGCGTTTTGCGACCAAATGAAAACGAATCTAAAAATCTAAAACATGCGTTTTTCTTAGAACAGGGTAAATTATGTTTATCATGTGTAGTTTCCTCAAAATTGATAACCGTGTGAGATATTTTTAGGGTTCTCTGGAGCCTTATTTGCCATATTGCATGAGAAAAAATAGTCTTCAATTAAATGTACAGGCTTTAGTTGCAGCCAAGCACCGGATTTGATTTTCCTGATCTACAAGAGGTAGATCGGCCACAGAGATGCTGAGAAGTACCATATTGATTATCAAATTGGTGAGCTTGAGAAGGATTGAATTGTATTTGCGTCCAGAAGCAGAATTGACCAACAATTTTGTCTATTCAGACTCAATGAATTGAGTACATTTGAAGATATTTCACTATTTAGGAAGACAATATTCTAGTTGATCATTATTGTGTTGAATTGTATTTGTGTCAACTAAATCACATCATGTAGCTATTCAGTTGAATTGTATTTGTGTCTAGAAGCAGGATTGTCCAAGAATTCTGACAATTGAATGTTCGAACTCAATGAATTGGGTACATTTGAATGTTCATACACAATGAGCTGGATACAGTTGAAGCCATTTAGAGTTCTCCTACAAACATCTTCTGTGATGTGAGATATTTAATTATTTAGGTAGACAGTATTCTAGTTGTTCATCATTGAAATTGTTTTGTATTCTGTTAGTATAAAAAAAAAACTTTGTTTCACGCAGTGGATTACCCATTGAAGGGGGCTCTACACGAACCATAATCAATAATCCAAGAGAGTGTCGTAGTGTAATGAATGGAGATTAGACTGGAGAAAGTCAACATGTTTGGGATCCCTCAGCTCTCCAGCAACGAAGGAAGGCCAATTCCTGGCAAGGAGGTTTGGGTGAAAAACAAAGCAGCAACATTGTGGTGTTTCACCACATTCTCATGGGCATGAAAACGCTTTTCACTTCAAAATGGTTTTACTTTTCACGCATGAAAACATTGGCAGATTATATAACCACGTAAAACCACATTTTAATTTTTCACGCTTTTCACTCATGGAAAATTTCGTATGAATTTTGATGTTATGTGTTTTAATTTTGATATTATGTGTTTTTCGTATATGTATATTTTGATGTTAGTGGAGTATTGTATATAATGTTGTTTTAATGTTTTATATGTATAATGTTTGTTATGCATATATATGTTTTGTATAATATTTTATTTTTCATTTTTTATTTTTATTTATTTTTATGTGTTTTAAGAAGTGTTTTTTAAAATGTTTGTACTTTTGTTTTATATATGTCATGATTTTATATATATTTCATTTTTTTTTTCATTTTGTAAATATTTCATTAGTTTTATTGTTGTTTCTCAAGAAAATTGGCACAAAAAAATTCATTTTTTTTATGTGAAATTCATTTAATGACTGGAGCAAATTGAGAGAAGGTTGTTGTCGTGATTCACTTAAAAACACCCATCGAAGCAATAAATAAAGGAAATAATTGGAAAACACAAGACAAAATTAAATGAATAAAGGCGCAATAAGCTCACCTTAACTAAACATTAATTGCCAATCGAATTTTGTTAAGATTGAGTTTTTACATTGTCAAAATCATCATCAAAATTTATCATTGGATTTGTCCAATGATTATGTTTTCGAGCATGATGGAGGAAAGAAGAAGAACTATAAATTTCCTTTATATGTAGGATCAATTGATGATTTTTTTATCGAAGATTGTTTTTGTAGGAATCATCAAATTTGCAAATAATATTTCTTTATCTTTATGAAATGTTATGATTCAAACATAAATGGAGGAAATTGTTTACCTGTGCATATCATCATTTTTTTAGAAATTGGATTTATTATCGCAATTGTGAAATTGGACTAACCATTTGAAACGAAGACATGTCATGAACTTGTTAATTATGCAAAATTTTCATATGTACCTAGAGAAATTGATCACTTCTCTTTGAACACACTTACGTTTTATTACCCTATTAGTGCCATGTTTGTTTTCAGGTTCTAGGACAATCGAAGAATTGAAGGAGGCCAATTTGTGCACGCTTGGTTTTCTACAACCAATTTCAATAAATATGAACCAATTGAATACATTTCTATCATCCATGAGTGCCATCATTTTTCCTCTCCAAACTCACAAGTTACTCAAGCATTTTCGCTAAGCATCGTCATCACCATTTTCCTTGCAAGTGTCGCATGTTTTCCATTTATATTTTCCATTCACATTTTCCATAATTTCCATTCATTAACCCATTAATGGAGACATTCAGATCGCTTATATGCTGATTTGTCTTTTTGCTTTCCGTTCACTTGTTTACCCTGTTGTCATTTTCCTTTCCATTAAATAAATCCTGCTTGATGAAAATTTTCCATCCATATTCCTTCCAAAATCATTATTCCATACTTGCATTAAATGATGGGGGATTCATTAATGCCTCCCTTCTAACATGTCTTGGCCTATTGACATCAGCACATTATCTAGGTTCAAGGCTAGAGTCCTTATTAATACCTTGAGACTTGTATGCATCAATGACAAGTTCTATCATTGACAATTATGGGAATACATCAATGTCCCTTAATTGTTGGATCTTGCAAGTGGATCGACATTAGCTTACCTATTTGCACTTTGCAAGATGTACTTAGTTACCTTGGCACTCGTTGATATTAATGGTGAGTTTTCCTCCCATTGGTTAACGACATTGATCAATGGGCGGCAATCCAATGACTTCTCTTCATGCTCAACAACAACACATTTATTCACATGACTAGAATTGTATCATCGGGTTTTGTAGCAGGTGAATACTATATCATTTCAGCATTTTGTAGTAGATATAATAGTTTTAGTAGCAGTAATAAAGAATCAACTTTCACCACCTCATCCACCATTTATGCAACCAAGAAGAAGATGAAATTCTACATTCTATTCCATGATCCACCAGCAGTTACAACTTCTACACATATGCACAATTTGTCCACTTCCTAGGTAAGTAAAGGTATGTTCTTTTCTAACCTTTAATGAGAGGATTCCTTGCATACTGAAATTATAATTTTTGGAAAATACTTCACCATATTTCCTTTCTCATTTAAGAAAAAAACCGTAAATACCTTTAGTTTGTGGGGGGGGGGGGGGGACATCCATTTATGATCACTCTTCATATCACTTCATTCCATTTCACCTCATTTCATCCTAACATACTTGTCCTAATCATTATGATTGCATTATGGTTCAAAAGTTATGTGATTTTAAAATAAAGACTAAATGATGAGCATATTATATGGCTCATTCAAAGATGCATTCTTAAATATGTTCAGTGAATCTTGTTGCAACAAAAAGAAACAAGGTATTGAAACACAAGAACCAATACCAATTAAAATTTGGTTGTCACACAAGAACCAACCAAACATGTTGCAAATCAATGTATGACAACGAATACTTTGCAAAAAGAAATGAAATTGTCAAATGCAAAGTTTAAGGAAAATTGATATAAGCTAAGCTCATTCAAAAGAAAATCATGATTAACCAATGTAGTAGTGTTACACAAAAATATCGTCACCATGTTTATTTGCAGTCAGTATGGGTCTATCATCACTTGTACAGTCCTCCTAAGCAAGTCTCAGACCTCAGATCTTCAAGTCAAGCTTTGAAAATGAGAGAAAGACATTGAAAATCAACAAAGCTCTGGTTCCGCACTTTCTCTTACTGTTTCCTGCAGTCCCGCACCTCCTGTTTACAAAAACTGTGGACCTGCTCGCTCTGTCCCTAAAGGAGTGAGTGCGGACCCCTGTGAAAGTAAAAAAGGCGCAAGTTTATTCTAAAAAACTCACTTTGGGTTAATTCTAGATGATTCTAGAAGGAATTTTGACGTGGATTGGCCGCTCTTAGGTGGTTCATGCATCCCAAAAGAGAAGGAGCTAATCCCTTGATGAGAGGGGTTATCCCTTTTAAGGAGGGCTTTATCGCTTTGAAGGAGGACCTAGTAACTTCCCTCCATTGCACTATAAATTAAGGCATTGGGCTGGTTTCTACGGAGGTTGAAAGCTGAACATTTTTGAGGGTAAATGCTGTTGAAATTAAGACTTCCTAGTTGAGCTTGAGAGGAGAGATCGCATACCTTTTTGGCTTCATTGGGAAGAGAGTGAAACTTGTCAAAGTAGAGGAGACTTCTTGCTGGACCCTGGGAGGAGCTTGTACATCGTCAAGGCACAGGTTGTAAAGTTCTTCTTTGATTTGAATTAATACAATCAAATTCATTTTTCTCAACAAATTGTCTTATGTCATTTGTTTCATGAATTCCTTGACTTTCATGTTAAATATGTTTTATGATATTGGCTTTTCAGGTGCTATTTAATTTGTTTTCTTGTTTGTGTTTGCAGATTCGCGACAAGGGAGCTCATTTGGATCGAAGGAGCGAGGCTTCCACAAACTTGTGTTGGACCCAAGGTAGGCCTAAAACACTTGTTTGCCTTTGTTTATAAATGCATATTTAGAGAAAGATAGTTTGTGATTGGTTTGCTTGTCATTAGGTCTTCTTTAGATTCTAGGAAGGTCTATCTTGTCCGCAAGATCGACTCATTCCATGTGACAAAATGGCGACTCCACTGGGGACTTGATTTTTTCCTTCTTTTTACTTTGACCTGAGAAACTGTGTTTTTGTTTCTGTTTTTGGCTTGTTGTGTGTGGAATTGGGTAGAATTAGTAGATCCAGGGTTATTTTTTGTTTTTCATAACTTTGGGAGAGGATCACACCCTAGCCTTTTGACACAGTGCGTACTTATCCACACTTTTGCTTTTAGCACATAGCGGTACCGCACCTGTGTTAACTGTGGGCCTGCGGACCTTGTCAAAATTTTGGAAAACCTAAGATTTCCTCTGTTAGTCAGCTTATTTTTTATTTAGAAGTTATTATCCCCTGCCCAAACCTGCATATAACCTGTCAGAAGCTTTCCTTAGGTTGATTTCATTGGTGTTAGGATTTTAGGTGAAATTCCTAGAAGTTTTGCTTATTGGGTTTGTTTTTCATTTTGGTCTTGTAGTAGCTCTGAGCTTAGATGTTGTAGGAACCTCAGATCACCTTGGTCTCTACCAGCCTTCTTATGAGTCTGACCATTTATGAAATCTACCCTTGTTGAGGAATCTGCTTTGTGTTTTCTCTTTACAAAAATTCAAAAAGCTTTTGTTTAAAAGTTTGGATTTCATTTTTAAAAAGAAAACAAAATTGGTTGTTTTTGACTGATTTGTGATTCTGCATAAATTGGTCCTTAGTTTACATCTAGCTAAGTAAAACATCCTTAAAAAAGACATCTTGTAAGCTTTGACTTCAAATAGGTTTTTATAATTTATAGATCTCAAAGTTAGTCGTTTTCATAGTTTTGAGTGTTTTATAAACAAAATAAAAAAAATCTCTTTTGGAAAAAGTTTGTTTTTGTAGTGGTTGAGTGCTTTGAAAAGAAGAGGGAATTTTTCGTGAAAATAACTAGTTGTCTCGTTTTGAGTGCATTAGAAAGGACAAAAGATCTTGTTTTAATTTGTTTGTTAAGAAATATTTGTGTTTACAAGTATTTGCATTCTCAAACTCTTTCCTAGCTAGAAGTTCATTGAAGGGAAAAGATTGTTTAATCATCTTAAGTGCATTTTTAGTGATTTTGAGTCGAGTCTTCATACCACGAGTTCCATCTCCGCACCTCTTGACTTAAACAAAAACCAATAAAAATAACGCTTAAAGTAAAATTCATCTAGTAATATTTTTATTTCTAGGGCTCTGATACACCAGCATAGCTTAGGCTAGTGTCTTGGAGTAGGAGAGTAATTAACTCTCCAAGACAGTAAAAACAAACAAGTAGCTATATCTTGTGGTAGGGAAGAAATCCAATTGTTGAATTTATGCTCTGGGAAAGCTCCTCTTAAAGGAGAAGCACGAGATCGTGTCCGAACCAGTGTGGGAATCAAATTCCTCATTGGGAACGACGCTAGATATTCACGTATTAAAAACGGTAAACCTCAGATTAACCATTGTCGAGGAGCCTGGGGTCACTTGTTGGTAAACCTTGGATTATGTCAAGGAGCCTTCAAGGGGATTGAGCTTGCTACTTTGCCCTTGCATGCCTATCGGATCGTACACTGTTCCCCCAGGTATATTTGTTTCAGTTGGTAGCCTTAGTGACCATATTCTTTAGGATTCTTCCTAAGGTGACAGTGGTGGGAAGATCCCATTGTACCTGGAGCAGACGTCAGCTAGACTCACTTGGATTTTCTGGGGGGTTCTCTTCACTCAAGACGGTTAAGTGGAGAAACTTGTGCCAGTCTATTCATTAAGCAAGTTGCCGGGGTAACTGTTCCAACCACCATTTCTGTATTGAACTCTGCGACGTCGGATTACATCACCAACTAGTGTTTTCAGTACGGAAAGTTACTGTTTGTGTGTGTTTGATCTCCTAGATTCTTTAGGCGTGTGATTCAAATTTTTTTGCTTCTTTAGAGGCTTTAGGTGGTTTTCATTGAGATTTTACGTTGTTTGCATGTGAAGTAGTTAAAATTTTTTAACCATTGCTGAATTACCAAGGAAGTCCCGTAGACTTCGGGGCCAACCTCCTGAGTTTTCACCGAGCCAGCCTGAAGGGTTGAAAGTCCTCGTAACTCCTAGAGACAGTAGAGTTGGGTCACCTGAAGAAGGAGAGTCTTCTTTGGTGGTACATCCTGATTTTCAAGCTTTAATAGCAGATTATAATCCATAATCAGTGTCTGTTTTCGAAGTTACTGGTAGCTTTTCATCTACTAGCGATATAGGTGAGGAACCTGAAATATCCGAACTTGAAAGTGAATTTGCTGCTACTCCAACATCAGGGTTTGCTTCTCTAGCTTCTAGTGGTCCTAGTTCACCTAGGGTAGAAAGAATAATTACCCAAAATCTTCCTTCTGGACTTATAGCTATCGAAGAACTTGCTACTCCGAAAGAAGAAGTAGGCATCCATATCCCTGAAAATCAACCTGCTATTGAACTAAGGGAGCGTGAATTAATTTTTTACAGTCCACCTAGGAGCAGTGCTTGGTATCTCTCTTTGACTAATTTCTTAGAAAACCCAGGGTTAAGTTTTTCACCACCTCGTGTTCCTTATCACCCAACACCTAGAGGTTATTATCCTCCGTTAAATATGTCAAGACAGTCGTCCATGTTTACTCAATCACCAGAATCCTTTTTGTACAGCGGTCCTTCTGTTCCCTCTGGGTATCAGTCACTTTCTGGTACTTTTGCGGGAGCATCTCCTCAACCCATTGAACAAGGGTTATTAACTAGAAGCAATGGTACTAAGCCATTAAGCATAGAAGATATTCTCATGATGTCAGGTACTATTCCCAATCCTCAACCTCAAGGTGGCCAGTTACCGCCTAGGGGGCAGCCTCAAAATCCTCAATTATCACCTGGGGGGCAACCTCAAGGTACCCAATTTGCGCCTGGGGGGCAACCTCAAGCTACCCAATTTGCGCCTGGGGGGCAACCTCAAGGACAGTACATACCTACGGGATAGTACGTTCCTCAAGGTCAACTCCAGACCCAATATGTACCCCAAGGTCAACCACAGTATCAATTTATACTTCAAGGTCAACCCCAGTATTATTACATGCCTCAAGGGTATCAACCCCAAGGTCAGTACACGAACCAAGGTTTCCAACCACCCTCTGGTCAATCATATGTTCAAGGAACAGGAAATGTACCTTTTAATTATCAATCAGGTACCCTCAACCCGGTTATGGTCCTCAATATTCTCAACCTGTTATGGGTCCGTACCCCGGAATGAATCTAGTGTGGGATCCATCGCAAACTCAACAGACATTGCAGCCAAATGTACAGTTGTCATCTCAAACTGGACAACCCTTAGTCTCTGGTACACCCCAGCAACCTGTCCAGTCTTCTATTCAAACTTCTGTACCTTCGGTAGTTTCTCAGCCTGGGCCTAGTATGCCTCGTACTCCGCCTCAAACGACTGCTGCAACTGCCACAACATTTGTTCTATCTACCCCACATACTTCTGGAGTATCGACAACTCCGGTTTCTACTATTCCTGTATCTACTCCTCAGACATCTTTACCTCCGTCTGGATCCATGATTCAAACTTCGGTTCAGATGCCTGTAGGAAAACCTGGTTCAAGTACGGTTGTTACAAGTCAACCACAATTTACTTATCAACTGTACCAGGGACAGTACCAATTCAGTCCTGCTATGTAGCAGCCATTCTATCAGTATCAACCGTACCCTGGGTACACATATCAACAACCTCAACAACCCCAGTACGGTCCGGTTAATCCTAGTTTTCCGGAAGGATAAAATATCCCAAATGCAATTCCTATTCCTAGTTATCCTGGATATCCTCCTCCTGGGGCTGGTCTCATGACCCAGAGTTTTAGGGATCCTAATCGTCAGTTACCGTTTAGCGCAACTTTGGACTTGCCTGAATTGTTGCGCCTAATGAACGATCCCATTAATTATCTTCCGTTTTGGCCACCAATGCCGAATAAGTTGCCTAGTGATATTCCTAAGTTCGAAGGAAAATCAGGAGAGGACCCGTCGAACCATGTGATGACTTATCACCTATGGTGTGCGTCTAACTCCATTTTAGATGATTCAATCCATCTTAAGACTTTTCCAGTGCACTCTAATTGGTCTTGCGGCCAAGTGGTACATTGAGTTACCGCGAGGCACTTTTAATAATTTTAGTCAGTTAGCTACCTCGTTTTTAACTCATTTTCAGTTGTCAGTCAGATATGACAATGGCACGGAATTACTAACTTCATTAAAGCAATGGACGTCCACTTACATTTCAGATCATATTCATGAATGGAGACGTCGACAGCGTTTAGTGAAGATTTTTATTCCGGATCAGATCTTGGCTGAATGGTTTGTAAAGTCTTTGTTGCCAAAGATCACTGAAGATGTAGCTAAGGCCGGAGTTGTTACTGAGGAGCAAGTATTTGCTCAAGCACAGTACCTTGACTTGGTCTATACTCAGTCAGGTACATTACATGAGAAAATCCCCGATCTTCCCAAGCAAAATCAAATCGCTGCAGCTCCTTCGGAATCTCATGCTGCCGATGGTATGATTGGTACGATTGACACTAAAAGTAAGAAGAAATCTTCCAAGAATTCTTCTCCTATCATAACCTTTCCTGATTCCTCGACAGGAGATTCTTCCGCGGAGATTTCCTCCGATATTCATGTTGTAGAATCATCTACAGGTAAATCAAAATCCGGTGGCAAGAAGAAAGGGAAGCAGAAGAATAAAACAGACAAAAATTCAAAAGAGAAACCTGAAAAATCGGAATCCAATGATGAAAAATGCAAACCTCATTATCCTTGTCTCATTTGTGACGAAGAACATTTTACAAGAGACTGCCCTCATCGTGCAGAGGTTGCGAAGATTGTCAAAGGTTCCCAAACGCCTGCTGTTTTGAAGGATCCTTTTCCAAGTCAAGACAGTAAGATGATAGGTTCTTCCTCGAGTGCTAATGAAGAACCCATACTGATGATGTCACATGTTAGGATTGCGACTCGATCGCATGATTATGGTAGTAAAAGTCCTATTGATGGTAAAGAAGCAGAATCTTCTCATTCTAATCCATCAACCTCAGCTCCCGGTTCCAATCCACTATAGATCGAGAAACCTAATCCAGACTTGGTAATCAAACCGCCCGCCAAGGGTATACTTCGAAAGTCAACTTTCAATCCACATGCGAAAGCGACTCAGAACTATAACATTATTTAGGATTTAGCTGTTTCACCCTCAGTAATGTCGGCTTTGGAGGTGCTGCAATCATGTCCAGCACAACATAAATTACTTTTGTCAGCTATAGGAGCTGTTGATGTTCAGGACTTGAACCTAATAATTTTCGATCTAGAAAATAGTACACTGCGCTTACCTCATCAAATGGATTTCCAGATTCCAGTGATAGTAAAAAACAGGCCTATTCATCGGACTGTGATTGATGAGGGAGCCTCAACGTGTATTATGTCAATACAGTGTTGGAGATCGCTTGGTTCTCCTTCGCTAAATCAATCCCCGACGATTCTAAAGGCCTCTGATGAATGTGGGTTTCATCCTTTTGGCATTCTACAGGATTTGCCTATAGGGGTTGAAGGAAAAACCATTAATCTAGATGTGGAGGTGGTTGATGCCCCTTTAGATTACAACCTTCTCTTGGGTCGTAGTTGGTCTTACGCTATGACAGCTATCGTTTCATCGGTCTTTTGGGTTATAAAGTTTCCTCATAATGGAAAGATCGTAATAATAGACTAGTTGGCTTACTTTTCATCCGACCCAGCCTCTTCTGAAAGTATTCACCATGTCAGTAAAACGACTATCCCGTATAAGGATGTTGGAGTAGGACTAGTTAAAGATGCCTGTTTACTGGGAACGTTTCCTTTTCCTTCGATCAATGCATCGTCTTCATTTGCAACCATTCATATGATTTCGTCAGACACCATTGTTTATGATGATCCTTGGGTCGTTCCTTCTGAATCTGAGATAGACTCATTTGGTGATGTCATGCCTTTGATTCCATATGAAATTGCGTATGAGGCCGTGCGGTCGTTTACCGACCCATTTTCAACCAAACTTGACTTAGTGAATGTGGTCTGTGAAGAATCACTTTTCACATCAAGCTCGAATTCAATCACGTTTTATGAACTTGTTCACTCTGATGAGCAAAATTGTGAAATTTGATGTGTAGATGATTTACCATGGGAAGATCTCCATCACAAATCTTCATTCTTACCCGAGAATGATCGTTTTGAAAATGATTTTTCATCAATTTTTACGACTGAATATGTCAAGGAACCTCAGAATCCAATGAAACATCCTGATTCAGAGTTAAATTTGGGAAACATCTATCGAACTATTCCTATTGACATTTCGGTTAAGTCTGGAATTGTTGAGAACATTCATATAGGTGCCTCGTGTACAGAAGACGAAATTCAAATATATAAGGCCCTATTTCAAGAATTCCGCGACGTGTTTGCCTGGTCCTATGAGGAAATGCCAGGAATTGATCCCGCGATTATTTTTCATGAAATCAAGACTTACCCGAACACTAAACCCGTCCGGCAACGTTTGCATCAGATTCACCCAAGAAAAGCTGCTGCTATTAAAGCAGAAGTTGAAAAATTACTCAAAGCAGGTTTCATTTATCCGATCCCGTTAACGGATTGGGTATCGAATATTGTTCCGGTTAACAAAAAGCAAGGGACAAAAAGAATATGTATCGATTATAGGGACATTAATCGAGCATGTCCAAAGGACAATTACCCAACTCCCTATATCGATCAAATCATTGATGATTGTGCCGACAGTGAAATATTCTCCTTCATGGATGGTTTTTATGGATACAATCAAATCAATATTCTACGTGCCGACCAACCAAAAATGGCTTTAATTTGTCCATGGGGAACATTTTCTTATTGAAAATTAGCTTTTGGGCTAAAGAATGCTAGAGCAAATTTTAAAAGGGCCATGTCTTATGCGTTTCATGACATCAAGCACATTGTGCAACCCTATCTCGATGATTTGCTTGCTCATTCATTACATCGAGCTAATCATCTCACCCATTTACGAGCAATCTTTATGAGGTGTAGGCATTATCAGATTCGGTTGAATCCGCACAAGTGTGTTTTCTATATAGAAACGGGTCGATTGCTGGGCTTTGTTGTTTCGGAAGCCGGCATTCGCGTCGATCCCTCAAAGGTCGAAGCTATTGTCAAATTTCCTCCTCCTTCAAGTCTTCGCCAACTCCAAAGTTTGCAAGGGAAAGCAAGCATTTTACGACGATTCATTCCTAACTACGCCGAGGTTACAAAGGTTTTTATCCGGTTGTTGTAATAGAATACTCCATTCTTTTGGGATGAGATAGCTCAGAAATCTTTTGATGCACTAAAACACGCATTGACCCATGCACTGTTATTGCATCCCTCCAACTACAACCAGGATTACTTCTTGTATCTCGCCGCCTCTCATTCCACCATTGGAATGGTCTTAGTTTAGGAAGATGAATTCGGAACTGAACATGTGATATATTACCTTAGTCAAACTTTAAATCCAACTGAGCTAAAATACTCACATGTGGAGAAATTGGCATTGGTAGCTGTTCAAGCTGTCCAATGTTTTCATCACTACATTTTACTTCTTGTATCTCGCCGCCTCTCATTCCACCATTGGAATGGTCTTAGTTTAGGAAGATGAATTCGGAACTGAACATGTGATATATTACCTTAGTCAAACTTTAAATCCAACTGAGCTAAAATACTCACATGTGGAGAAATTGGCATTGGTAGCTGTTCAAGCTGTCCAATGTTTTCATCACTACATTTTACTTCTTGTATCTCGCCGCCTCTCATTCCACCATTGGAATGGTATTAGTTTAGGAAGATGAATTCGGAACTGAACATGTGATATATTACCTTAGTCAAACTTTAAATCCAACTGAGCTAAAATACTCACATGTGGAGAAATTGGCATTGGTAGCTGTTCAAGCTGTCCAATGTTTTCATCACTACATTTTACTACGTAAAACTACAGTAATTTCTGATTGCAACGCTATGATCTACATTTTGACCAAGCAATTGCTAGGGGGCAAGTACTCTAAATGGATTTTTATCCTGCAGGAGTTCGACTTGGAATTTGAAAAATCCAAGTCTAAGAAATCTTTAGTTTTTGCGGAGTTAATGTGTGAATTCCCGCGTGCTGACACGGAAACTGTGGCAGAGGAGCCCATTGCGGACGAATCGTTGTTTCTAATCAGCACTTTAGATCCAGGGTATGGGGATATCATAGTTTATCTCTAGACCCAGTCCTTTCGGCCAGAAATTTCAAGGTCAGAACGTCGGAAGATACGATTCCAATCCCAACAATTCAGGATTATTGGAGATACTCTTTATCGTTGTGGGGCGGACTCTGTTTTTTCAACATTGTTTAACTCACGAGGAAGCTGAAAGGGTTCTAAATGACTGTCACTCTAGAGCGTGTGGCGGTCATATGTCTGGGTATGCCACAACCCAAAATATATTGCACACTGGCTACTTCTGGCCGTCTTCGTTTAAAGATTGTATTAACACGGTCCCAAAATGCCACAACAGCCAAATTTTTGATCGAAAGATGCGCGCTCCACCTGCTCCTCTCCACCATATAATTGCCATTGGTCCTTTTGCCAAATGGGGTATCGATTTTTTTACATGTAACCCTCACTCGGCCGGGGGGCATGCGTATATCATCCTTGCGGTAGATTATTTTACCAAGTGGGCCGAGGCGATGCCTACATTTGAGGCAGACGACAAGACAGCTGCAATTTTCGTGTTCAATCATATAATTGCTAGGTTTGGTGTCCCATAAGCGATTATCACTGATCATGGGCGTCATTTTCGAAACGTTATGATGACCGAACTTACAGGCCAGCTTGGTTTGCGTCACGATAGTTCAACTCCTTATTATCCACAAGCTAATGGTCTAGTTGAATCCATCAACAAAGTTTTAGTCATCATGATCCGACAAATCATTGGGATTCATCGGTCGAATTGGCATAACATGCTATTTTCAGTGCTTTGGGCGTATCGTACCTCAGTAAAAACATCAACAGGATTCACTCCTTTCCAACTAGTTTATGGTCTGGAAGCTGTGTTACCCATTGAATGCGAAATCCCGTCTTTGCAAATCACCATCGAGTTACTTCCAGACACTTCCAAAGAGGAAAAGCGTTTGTTATACTTGGCTCAATTAGATGAGAATCGATGTGATGCTGCATTGGCGATTGAGACTCATGCAAAACGTATGAAAGCTCAGTATGATCGAAATGTGAACCCTCGAAATTTTTCAGAAGGAGATCTAGTCTTAGTTTATGATCAAGCTAATGATAAATTAGGTGCTGGAAAATTCGTTCCTATGTGGCATGGTCCCTATGTTGTCAAGCGAAAGCAGCAAAAGGGGCCTATGAATTGATAGACTTTGACGGGGACTCTCTAGGTAAACCCAGAAATGGTCTTTACCTGAAAAGGTATTATGCTAAAAGATGTGTATGGAGAATTTTTAGTTAGGATAGTTTTTCTTTCTAGCTGGTGTGTTTTAGTTTAAAAAAGTGTGCTTAGCTTAGAGAGTGGTTTTCATCATCATTCCTGCTTGTCTTGGTTTTACTCTTGGTATTGTAGATGTCGATGCCTCTCCAAACATACATTGGTTTCGCTGATGGTGCTTGTCGTAATACACGGAACATTTCTTCTGCAGCTTGGGTTATCTATTCACCCTCTGACGAGTTGGTATCTATGCATGGGGTAAGCCTCGGTCAAACAACGAACAACATTGCCGAGTATAGTGCAGTGATTGAGTTATTATCTGAATCTATTTCATTTGGAATTCAGAGTTTGATAGTGAGGTTAGATTTTGAACTCGTTGTATTACAACTTAATAGAGTATATGCCATTAGAAATCCAGTGTTATTGAGATTATTTTTTAGAGTGCATCTCTTGGAACATGAGTTTGATTATATTGAATATCATCATATTCCAAGATCTTTAAATACATTAGCAGATGAAATTGCTTCTCGAATGTTAAGTAGACATTTGCAATAATCATAAATGTAAATTTAAAAACATTCCATAACATGATTTACAAGATAAGCCGGTAATAGTGATATATATATAGGAGTGTGTCAAAAAATACATCGTCCTTGATAGGTTGAAAAACACCTTATGATCGGCAAAAATGATAAGTACAAAAAGAAAAAATGTCATATGTGCCCACAATAGGCGATCATCCTATCACTGGTGATGATCTCGATAAGAAACCACTACACGGGCCACCTTACAAAGGAACCTCCTAAAAGGTCTTGGGACCCCAATCACATAGCGCTGAAGTCGACGAGGAATGTCATCTATGGTGGTCTCAGGAATATCTCCTGTCAAGCGCTCTAGATGACCCTCCAACTCGACCAAAAGCTCTGCTGATTTGTCCTGTGGGGCTGGCGTGACTGCAACTGGTTGTTTCCTCTCGTAAGGCCGGAGAGCGGCTGGTCGTTGTGGACCCACATCTGCATTTGAAACTTTTACTATTAGTTTTGGGATGATAGAAAAATAACAAAAAAAGTTTAAAATAGGAAAATGTTGAAAATGATTTTACCTGAGTCATCCCATTGCTCTCCTGGTGGAAGAGCCATGTCTGGGTCACCACGAAAATCTACCCCAGCGTAAGGGAAGTCCTGAATAGAAAAAACTTTGTTTTCCAACAATTGGAAATACTCAGGTTTGAATCGAACAACCTCTGTCCCCTCGTCCAAATGACGAGCCATAACTGCGACCCATCGCATCTGTTTGGGCTCTCGAGGGAGCCCAGCTCCAACAGTAAGGTGCTGCAGGATCAACATGGGAACCCTCTCCAAACCAAAGCTCACAACCAAAGCCCCATAACCAAAGGTCTTTAGTTGTCCGTTCTTGGCTTTGGTCAGTTGGCCTTTCACATTGGCCAACACAGCATCGCACCGGTTGAAGATGGTGCCTCAAAAGCAGTCAACTGCCATCCACATCTAGGATCCGGTGGCAATATGTAATGCGGCACTCCCGCAAAGTCTGGTGATAGTAAACACAATCACCATGAGTTCAGGAAGGGATATGGTTTTAATGTCTATCCCTTTGTCCCCAGCCTGGCTGTTGCATAACTCTAGCCGGAGGCTATCGATAGACTGGCCACCTGACCTAGTCCCAAATAGAGTCAAGTCTTCGCCTCTCTTAGGCAAACCGGTCAAGAAATATATTTTTGCCGGCTTGATTTTGAGCTGGTGGCCACCAATGAAGAAGCATTGGTCCTGTATGCTCCATCTGTCAACCAGCCACTATAAGAAATCCACCTGGGCCCTCATGCCAGGTATGGCCAAGAATTTGTACAAGCCGCATGCCTTCAATGCATCGATCGAAGGTTGGTGATTCAAAGCGGCTAGATCCACGTCCTCATGCTCTCATTCACACCAATCTAGCATGATGTACTCTCTGCATCCAATAAAAAGACAAATTAGAATGCTAGAAATTAATTTGTTTGGGTCAAATTTGAGAATTTTTTGGTTCAAAACCCTTGTTGTGGGGACCACACCCTCTGTATTAGAGACAGTGCATGGGTCCACACCTTGCCTACATGGAAGGTGCGGACCCCTGACTTTTTCCCCATTGAGAAAAGTCGGGGTCCGCGGGCTGCCAGTGTTACACCTGCGGGCCCCCGCGTGCGGGTTCTAATCCTAAAAACCTTCCAAAAAATGAAATGAAAGCCTAAAACAAAAAATGAAATGGTTGAAAATGAAGAGTAGGATGATGTGGATTACCTGGAGAAGACGGCGTTCGATTCTGACAGTTGGATTTTCCGCAATCTTCACGGGAAGCTTTCTGAAAAAAAGCACTATTTTCTCACCCAAAACTCAAACGGTAAAAATGAATTTGACGAAAGCCCTTTTTATAAGTTTTTTGAGTAAATAAATTGCAAATTTGTTTATGTTTCACTTTGGAAAGGTATTTTTGCAGCATTTTTATCCATTTCAAACAGGTATGAGTAATGTTTGCATTTTTGTTCAGGATAATAGATTATTCAGGCAAAATCTATCATTTTCGACGGAAAAACATTTAGAGTCACCTTTAAGCTCTTTTCTGACTCCTAAAACATGAAAAGATCGTTGAGTTTTTCTCTTAAACTCGTTAAAATGGAACTAAAAATATGGTCCACTTACAGCGCTTTTCTGACCGTAAAAACATGAAAAGATTGCCGGATTTTTGTTGTTTGAAATTCGATATTGGTTATAAAACAACGTTTCGTTGATCGCTTTTTTACTTTTTCGGATAAGAGGCACTAATTATGAAAAGCACTCCTTGGTCGTAAAGATCAAGCGGTTCTCTCAAGTATTATTTTATACTTTTTCGGGCTTGGGAGACACAAATTTACGAAAACGGTCAACCCTGGAGTCTTCTTAAGTTTTTGCAGACTCTCTAAAATTGAAAAACGCTGAGTTTCTCCTATACTGGACTCATTAAAATTTCACAGTAAAGGACCTATTCAATTACAAACAGGAACGAACCACTCCTTCTTAGGGTTTGAACTTAAACTAAGTTGGAATCATCCGAAGGATGAGCTTATAATCAAGCAAATGTTATCCTCCTCAAGCTTGTCAAAAATAAAGAGGTACTTGCCAGAAATGGTGGGGGAAAAGAGAGAAAAATGAGATTGTTTGTCATACTTTGTAACCACTCTTGAACACGACACTTTTATTCACCTGGGTTGGGAAATCCTTTGCCTAATAGTTGATCAAACCACATTGAAAGTCTTCAGCCGGTTTCTGGGTATTAACTTTGGGTCAATTGTCACCAAGCCATCTGTTGTGTCGTTATGTGTTCAAGAGGTCACTACCAATAAGCCATTCATCTGCAAAATATCTGTCATCCATCTTGACCATCCCTAAGTCAGTCCTTGCAACTAAATTTCTTCAACTTGATCTATGATTTCGTGTTGTGGGCTTGCCTACGACGGATCGCTTTCTATCGACTTCAACTCATTATCTAGAAAGAGGATCTAGAAATCATCAGTACCTTGGGATATGCATGCCTCAATGGCAGGTTTCTCGCCTTTGACGACAGGTTGCATCATTGACCTTCGATCAAAGGATTCCGTGACATGTTCGACATCAACACATTTATTCACATCTCATGGATTGCACTGGGTACTTTGAGAGCCATTGACATCACTGGTGGTTTCTCTGACACTTGTTAACAATTTACATCATTGACTGGTAATCAAGTGGTTTCTACCATGTTCGACTTCAACACATTCATTTGCATGGATAGAATTGTACTATTTCGGGAAGTAGAGATGAAGACCCTGGATTTAGTTTCTGCAATCCAGGCTGCGAGGAATTTTGTATTCATTATATGATGGACTATTCATAAACAGATGGCTGCATCCATACTGTGTCCACATGAGTCTATACTTGTGATGTCTTACAATATTATTCTTGTATCAGAGCAGTAGTTAGTTTTCCAAGTCAGTTTTGATCTGAGTATGGGAATGCCTACCTCAGCGATGATATGATCTCATATATATATCTTGCATTGAATGTTTTTACAGGTTCCGACCAGGCTCTCCACAAGATGATCCTTGAAATGATAAAGTACTTCACTCTTCCTAAATGATAAATGAAATCCTCATCTACTACAGACTTCGCACTTTAGGGGGAAATCTGTTACACAAAAATATTGTCACCATGTTTATTTGCAGTTAGTATGGGTCTATCATCACTTCTACTGTCCTCCTAAGCAAGTCTCAGACCTCAGCTCTTCAAGTCAAGCTTTGAAAATGGGAGAAAGACATTGAAAATCAACAAAGCTCTGGTTCCACACTTTCTCTCACTGTTGCCTGCGGTCCCGCACCTCCTGTTTACAAAAACTGTGGACCTGCCTGCTCTGTCCCTAAAGGAGTGGGTGCAGACCCCTGTGAAACTCAAAAAGGCGCAAGTTTATTCTAAAAAACTCACTTTGGGTTAATTCTAGATGATTCTAGAAGGAATTTTGACGTGGATTGGCCGCTCTTAGGTGGTTCATGCATCCCAAAAGAGAAGGAGCTAATCCCTTGATGAGAGGAGCTATCCCTTTTAAGGAGGGCTTTATCCCTTTGAAGGAGGACCTAGTAACTTCCCTCCATTGCACTATAAATTAAGGCATTGGGCTGGTTGCTAGGGAGGTTGAAAGCTGAACATTTTTGAGGATAAATGATGGTGTAATTAAGACTTCCTAGTTGAGCTTGAGAGGAGAGATCACATACCTTTTTGGCTTCATTGGGAAGAGAGTGAAACTTGTCAAAGTAGAGGAGACTTCTTGCTGGACCCTGGGAGGAGCTTGTACAACGTCAAGGCACAGGTTGTAAAGTTCTTCTTTGATTTGAATTAATACAATCAGATTATTTTTTCTCAACAAATTGTCTTATGTCATTTGTTTCATGAATTCCTTGACTTTCATGTTAAATATGTTTTATGATATTGGCTTTTCAGGTGCTATTTAATTTGTTTGCTTGTTTGTGTTTGCAGATTCGCGACAAGGGAGCTCATTTGGATCGAAGTAGCGAGGCTTCCACAAACTTGCGTTGGACCCAAGGTAGGCCTAAAACACTTGTTTGCCTTTGTTTATAAATGCATATTTAGAGAAAGATATGTTGGAAATAATACTGAGAGGGGGGGTGAATCAGTATTATCAGATTAATCAAACTTTTTAAATGCTCAGAAACATATACGCTACTTCAGTTAAGTGAACCAGCGTGTACACGCTACTGTGACGAAGTAAAACAGCGTATAAGAAGAAAACTCACAATTTAGTTAGCTTATTCTTCAATTAAGTGCATCAGGACATTATTCACCACATTAACAGTAAACATGTGCAGTATAACAGAACAGATAAAAAGCCACACACATGAACACCAAGATATAAGGTGGAAACCCAATGTGGGTGAAAACCACCTGCTGCAAGTTGTCTCTATCTTTCTTTAATATGAAACTTCAGTTTACAATCTTTTGTACTGGTGCAGCCTTATACCAGTACGCAGGCTACAACCTGCAGAAGGCTACAACCTTCTCTTGTTCTCCAAACTTCCTTGGAAGGGAGCTCCAACCCCCTTTGCTCTTGTACTAGCCAAGATACTAGTACGTAGGTGCTGACCTACAATCTTCCTTCTTTCAGGTATCTCTTTTCATACATTTTCAGACTTGGATATTCCTCAAGCACAACATTACAATCTGAAGACCACAATTCATTCAATTTCCACAACAGATCATTGAAGCATAAAACAACCAATCTTTGAATCACTGAACCACTGAACCCTGTCAATCACCAGTTACCAGAACACAGAGCAGACTACAGAACTCTGCAATAACAGTCAGACCCCACTGTAAACCCAAAATCAAGCTTCAAACGATATACGCTACTTCAATGAGCAAAACCCGCGTATACACGCGCTTTTACCGAAGCCAACCTGCGTACAGATCTAAAAATAAATTTTCTCAATTTGCAGCTGTACCAGACATTAGTTAGACCCAGAACGTAACATTGCGACAATATGCAGATCTAGAAATACGCATAATCAACCATATCATGATAGTGCATTTCAAACCATTAGATCCCGATCTATCCTTAGATCTAGTCTTCCATCAACCGATGTGATCTCTCCTTGGCTTAGATCAAGCAACTCAGAACCTGCATATCAGATCTCTTTCTCTCTTAGATATTCAAGCCTTGTCGAAAGATGATTTTGCCTAATGATCTTCTTCTCCTTATATAGTCTTAGGCCTAGCTCAATACCAAGAGCCAAAACCATAGTAACACAATACCATCAACTTTAAAACTAGGGATCGACACGCCCATCGAGACATAATGGTCCGAAATCATAGGCACAACTTCCAAGGACTAACCACCATGGACCAAAGGAACCTTTCCACATACACGCGCTTTTTATGAATCTAACTGGCGTGTACACGCGACTTGGGCTTAACGAAACGGCGTGTATGAGCTTCCTTGGCATGCTGTACTGAGATCTGTCTTCTGATTAAGTTGCCATCACCTGTACCAACCTCTGAGTGAGTTGCCATCAAGGACAACACTTAAATCATAATGCCAACAATCTCCCCCTTTGGACTTGATGGCAACCACCACACCAACCAAGTCACTCTCCCCCTTTGACATCAAGGGCAAAGGGCTGTGCTCCCCCTGAGGACATGCTGATACCTCTGCTTGGCTGTGCTGACTCGTGCTCCCCCTGACAGTAGGCCAGATCAGCAAAAGATGTTCTTCAACAAGAACCAAGACTTATACACCATAAGGGACCGTCCTATCACCAAAAGACTCAATACATACATCCATACTCCCTACCAAGAGGGGACATATCAGAAACAACCAATTATATTACAGCATTCATCCCAGGCATAGTGGGGAAACCAACATAGGCCGTTACATGACCTTGACACCATAAAAGAAATATGACAAGAGAGATACATGACATAGAGACAACAGATCTAGACCAAGACTTAGGAAAGGCACCAGCAGCATCTGATAAACATCTTGTTAGATCAGCAACCAGGATTTCTTTCTGAGCTCCTTCTCCTGAAACCAACAACCAAAACATCTGAATGCCAACAATGCTTTATGAGACTTTTAAGCTGCTCCCCCTGAACCTGTGCCTGTTGCACTCCCTGAAACTGTGCCTGAAGAATTCTGACATTCCCATTGCTGTTCAGAATTCCAGAGTTTTCCCTTGCTGTTCAGAACTTCATATACGCGATTTTTCCTGTATAGAACAGCGTATGTACGCGGATATACTTTCTGCAACAAGCGTCCAACATATACGCGACTTACCCATCATGAAACCGCGTGTATACGCGCATATCCCTTCCGTAACCTGCGTATACCAACTTTTCTGTAGAACAAACAAACTTCAACAACAGGATGAAGCATCAACTACTCCCAGCTTTTGTCTGAGATATTCAAAAGTTTCCCTGGGCAGTGGTTTTGTGAGAATATCAGCAACTTGCTCCTTAGAAGGAACATACTCCAACTTGACCTTCTGCTCAAGCACTTGTTCCCGAAGAAAATGGTACTTGATTGGTATGTGCTTGGTCTTTGAGTGCATGACTGGATTCTTTGAAATGCTGATTGCACTTGTATTATCACATAAGATAGAGACAGGTGGAGTGCAAGTGATTTGAAAGTCCTGCAAGGTCTGCATCATCCAAAGAAGTTGTGTGCAACAAGATGCTGCAGCCACATATTCTGCTTCAGCTGTAGATAAGGCAATCGAACTTTGTTTCTTGCTGAACCAAGATACTAATCTGGAACCCATGAAGAAAGCACCTCCACTTGTGCTTTTCCTATCATCCACACTTCCAGCCCAATCTGCATCTGTGTAAGCATGAAGAGTGAGATCTGTATTTCTAGGATACCATAAGCCATAGTTTTGGGTCCCTTGAAGATATTTGAAGATTCTTTTGACTGCCTGAAGATGAGTTTCCTTTGGGTTGGCTTGAAATCTTCCAACCATTCCTACTGCATGTGTAATATCTGGTCGAGTACCTGTCAAATAAAGCAAACTCCCAATCATGGATCTATAAGTGGGTTGGTGAACTGCTGCTGATTCATCATTTGCACTGAGGCTGCATCCTGTAACCATGGGTGTACATACTGGCTTTGACTCTTCCATGCCATACTTCTTCAAGATCTGCTTGAGGTATTTGGTTTGAGACAAGAAGATACCTCCTTCATTTTGTTGGATTTGCAATCCAAGAAAATATGTCAATTCTCCAAGAAGTGACATTTCGAATTCTTTCTGCATAACCAAGGCAAAGTTTTGACTCATGGTCTCTTCATTGCTGCCAAAAATAATATCATCTACATAAACAACAAGAATTAGCAATTTGTTATTTTCAACTTTTATATAGAGATTGCTATCTGCTGATCCTTTTGAAAAGCCTTGTTGGTGAAGATATTTGTCCAACCGATAGTACCAAGCCCTTGGAGCTTGTTTGAGCCCATAGAGTGCCTTTTTCAATCTGCATACAAGGTTTGGATCATTCCCAAGAATGAACCCATCTGGCTGCTCAATATATACTTCTTCTTCTAAGTCTCCATTCAGGAAGGCTGATTTCACGTCCATTTGAAATACCTTGAAGTTTTGAAAGCTTGAGAGAGCAAGGAACATTCGGATGGCCTCTAGTCTTGCCACAGGAGCAAAGGTCTCTTCAAAATCTATTCCTTCTTGCTGTGCATACCCTTTACAAACAAGTCTGGCCTTGTTTCTAATTACTTCTCCATTTTCATTTAACTTATTCTTGAAGACCCATTTTGTTCCTATTACATTCTTATCTTTTGGTCTAGGAACTAATTCCCAAGTGTTGTTCTTTTCGATTTGCTCAAGTTCTTCATCCATTGCTTTGACCCAACATTCATCTTTGCATGCTTCTTTCACATTTTGTGGTTCAATGGAGGAGAGTAGAGCCAAGTAGCTTGAAGCTTCTGCAAGTGTCCTTCTTGTTTGTACTCCTGCTTCTTTCTGCCCCACAATCTGAGTTTCTGGATGATTCTTTTGGACATATCTGGATGGAGTCTTCTCTTCTATTCTTGTCTGCTCCTCTGGTTCTTCTTGAGATTCTTCTTCTTCTTGAGGTTCTTCTTCTTCATCATTTCGCCTTTGAGAGTAACCTTCATCTTCTTCAATGTCTTCATGATGAACTTGCCTAGGAATATATCCCTTCTCATCAACCACTATATCAATACTGTCAACAATTCTGCCAAGTCTTTTATTGTAGCACTTGTATGCTTTGCTATGTGGAGAATAACCAAGAAGAATGCCCTCATCTGCTCTAGGTTCAAGTTTGCCAAGTTGCTCATCAGTATTCTTAATATAACATTTGCTCCCAAAGATTTTGAAATGCTTCACGGAAGGAGTTTTACCACTCCAAAGCTCATGAGGTGTTTGAGTGCTGTTTACTCGGACATTTGTTTTGTTAAGAATGATAACAGCAGCATGTGCAGCTTCACCCCAGAAGGTTGCAGGAGTACCTGATTCATCGAGCATAGCACGAGCCATTTGTTGGATAGTTCTGTTCATTCTTTCCACAACCCCATTTTGCTGAGGAGTTCTAGCTGTAGAGAATTCTCTTCTTATCCCATGTTCATCGCAGAAATCAAAAAATTCATTTGATGTGAACTCCCCACCTCTGTCAGATCTGAGGCACTTAATTTTGTGTCCTGATTCATTTTCAGCCAATGCTTTGAAGGATTTGAATTTTTCGAATGCTTCATCTTTGTGCTTCATAAGCCCTAACCAAACAAACCTTGAGAAATCATCAATGAATAATATCAGATATTCTTCTCCTCGAGGTGTCCTTTTCCTAAATGGACCACATACATCTGTATGGACTAGCTCAAGAGGCAAGCTAGCTGATCCTTCCTTCTCTGGAAAGTTAGTTCTGGTTTGCTTTCCAAACTGACAAGATTTGCATATGGTGTTGTCTGGAATTTTGATATCTGGAAGATCGCGAACTGCCTGATATTTGCATGCTTTCCTTATTTGTGAGAAGCTTAGATGTCCCAACCTTCGATGCCATAACCAGTGCTCTTCATCCTTGCTAAGATAGCATTGTTGTTGTCCTTCTTCAAATATGTACAGATTATTTGGAGTTCTTTTGCCTTTGAGAACTGTTTTACCTGTATCAAGATCACGAACAAGACATCCATTCGATCTGAAAATAACCTCGGTTTTTTGATCACACATCTGGCTGACACTTAGAAGATTATGCTTCAATCCATCAACATACAAAACATTTCCAGCCTTGACCTTTTCTTTCAAAGGAGCAATACCTTTTCCTTTTATAGTTGCAGGAGTATCATTTCCAAAAGAAACTTTCTTTCCCTTTTCTAAAGTAGAATAAGATTCAAGTTTTTCTTTATCACCTGTCATATGTTTCGAACATCCACTGTCAATGTACCATAGATTTTCCTGTCCTTCTGCATAAAACGCTATCCCACATCTTTCTGTCTGAGGTTCTTTTATTCTCCATTTTTTGGTGCTCGTGGCTTGTTCCTTTTTCTCCTGAAACCTGCTCCTGCATTCAGATTCTTTATGACCAAAATTATTGCAAATAGAACATTCAACTTCATTTTCAAGAACCGAAAAGTTGTTATAGGTCCTTTTTGTAATCCCTGTCATACTTCTTTGTTTTTGAGCTTCCCTAGTCATGATTGTTTTATATGCAACACATTGAGCTGCTTTGTGACCAAAGTTATGGCAAGAAAAGCATTGTCCATTGAAGAAGCTTCTGCGGTTATTGAATCTACCAGCCAACTGATTGTAATTTCTATTTTCATCTATTCTTGTGCCAAACTGAGAAGATTTTACCTGTGGTTGGTTGTAGCTTTTGTTCACCCTTAAGAAGGATTGTCCCTGATAGTTTCTGTTTGTAATTCGTCCCTGCTTTACCTGATTATCTTCATTGTTCTTCTGCTCATTTCTTCTTGCTGCATCAAGATAACTTTTTGAGGTGGATGCTTGAGAGGTTTCTCCATTATAGCCCAAACCTGTCTTGTTTAGAGGAGACCGCTGCACATTGATAATCTCATCCAAAGTTTCAGATCCTTTGACAAACTTAAGATTAATAGCTTTTGTTTTCTCAATTTCTTTTCTGAGACCAACAATTTCACCTTCTAGTTTTTCAAGATGTTTTTCCTTTTCATCAATTTGAAATTGCAAAGTATCAATGATCACACTCTTTTCTTCTATGCATCTCTTGAGTCTAGTAATTTCATTATAGAGATTATCCACATCTACAGCATCCTCATAATCATCATCTTCAAATGCCATTAATAGCTTATATTTATTACCTTGTTCATCTTCATCACTGTTTGATAAGCCATCACTATCTTCATGGGTGTAGTAGCTTTTCTTATTTGCACTTTGTTTCTTATTCCATCTAGCAGGTTCTTTTCCTTTATCCTTATTAGGACATTTTGCAGCATAATGACCTACTCTTCCACAAGCAAAGCATTTGAAAGGTAGCTTACCTCTGAACCTTCCAGCACCCCTTTGAAGATTTCTGACAAAATTTGATTCTTCTTCCTCTTCTTCTGGAACATGGCTTGCTTCATAGTAATCTTCTTTTCTTGATGCCTTAAAAGCAGCTTCCCTTCTGTCTGATGGACCTCCCTTTCTCATTTCATAAGCAGTTAGAATTCCATGTAGCTGAGACATAGTGAGAACTTTGAGATTTTCCTTTTCTTCTATTGCAGATACTTTAGATTCAAACTTGGGGGATAATGATCTTAGAATCTTTTGAACTACTATAGTCTCTTTTATTTCTTCACCCAAATTTTTCATACAATTAACAATCTCATCTACCCGAAGAAAATAATTAGCCACACTTTCATCATTATACATCTTGAGGTCTCATATTGAATCCTGAGAGTTTGAAGTTTAGCTTGCTTTACCTGTTCATCTCCTTCATAGCTAGTGATCATTTTGTCCCATATCTCTTTTGCTGATTTGAAGTGCATGACCTTCATGAATTCTGTTTGAGATATACTTCCTAATAGAGTACTGACTGCTTTTGCATTTGTTTCATATGCCTTTTTCTCAGCTGGATCTGTAGGAGTAGCTGAAGGAAAAGCATAGCCTGTTTCTACAATGTCCCAAACTTCTGTACCAAGAGATTGAAGATATGCAGTAACTCTTACCTTCCAATAATTGAAATTTGTTCCATCAAAAACCGGTGGCCTGATTGATGCTTCTTTCTCGTAGTTGCTCATGATGAATGATCTTCCTTCAAGCGATCAAGCTTCTCTGAAGGACCTGCTCTGATACCAATTGTTGGAAATAATACTGAGAGGGGGGGTGAATCAGTATTATCAGATTAATCAAACTTTTTAAATGCTCAGAAACATATACGCTACTTCAGTTAAGTGAACCAGCGTGTACACGCTACTGTGACGAAGTAAAACAGCGTATAAGAAGAAAACTCACAATTTAGTTAGCTTATTCTTCAATTAAGTGCATCAGGACATTATTCACCACATTAACAGTAAACATGTGCAGTATAACAGAACAGATAAAAAGCCACACACATGAACACCAAGATATAAGGTGGAAACCCAATGTGGGTGAAAACCACCTGCTGCAAGTTGTCTCTATCTTTCTTTAATATGAAACTTCAGTTTACAATCTTTTGTACTGGTGCAGCCTTATACCAGTACGCAGGCTACAACCTGCAGAAGGCTACAACCTTCTCTCGTTCTCCAAACTTCCTTGGAAGGGAGCTCCAACCCCCTTTGCTCTTGTACTAGCCAAGATACTAGTACGTAGGTGCTGACCTACAATCTTCCTTCTTTCAGGTATCACTTTTCATACATTTTCAGACTTGGATATTCCTGAAGCACAACATTACAATCTGAAGACCACAATTCATTCAATTTCCACAACAGATCATTGAAGCATAAAACAACCAAACTTTGAATCACTGAACCACTGAACCCTGTCAATCACCAGTTACCAGAACACAGAGCAGACTACAGAACTCTGCAATAACAGTCAGACCCCACTGTAAACCCAAAATCAAGCTTCAAAAGATATACGCTACTTCAATGAGCAAAACCCGCGTATACACGCGCTTTTACCGAAGCCAACCTGCGTACAGATCTAAAAATAAACTTTCTCAATTTGCAGCTGTACCAGACATTAGTTAGACCCAGAACGTAACATTGCGACAATATGCAGATCTAGAAATACGCATAATCAACCATATCATGATAGTGCATTTCAAACCATTAGATCCCGATCTATCCTTAGATCTAGTCTTCCATCAACCGATGTGATCTCTCCTTGGCTTAGATCAAGCAACTCAGAACCTGCATATCAGATCTCTTTCTCTCTTAGATATTCAAGCCTTGTCGAAAGATGATTTTGCCTAATGATCTTCTTCTCCTTATATAGTCTTAGGCCTAGCTCAATACCAAGAGCCAAAACCATAGTAACACAATACCATCAACTTTAAAACTAGGGATCGACACGCCCGTCGAGACATAATGGTCCGAAATCATAGGCACAACTTCCAAGGACTAACCACCATGGACCAAAGGAACCTTTCCACATACACGCGCTTTTTATGAATCTAACTGGCGTGTACACGCGACTTGGGCTTAACGAAACGGCGTGTATGAGCTTCCTTGGCATGCTGTACTGAGATCTGTCTTCTGATTAAGTTGCCATCACCTGTACCAACCTCTGAGTGAGTTGCCATCAAGGACAACACTTAAATCATAATGCCAACAAGATAGTTTTTGATTAGTTTGCTTGTCATTAGGTCTTCTCTAGATTCTAGGAAGGTCTATCTTGTCCGCAAGATTGACTCATTCCGTGTGACAAGTAGATTGCATGAGAAAATGCAATAACGTCAGTTGGGGGGTATGTAGAGCCTCCAAAATGTATTTAAAATATCATCCACTTTCACCTTTATCCCCACCATTTCACTCACATGTTGCAACTCCATGACCATATAACCTTTCATTAGCCTCCATTTTCATAATTTTATGGGTTCCATTTGTGTTTTCCAAAAGATAATGATTTCTAGTATTTTAAGTGAATTTATGGTTGAAACTTAGAAAAATGGCATATGCTTGCTAATACTTAAAAGTTGCTTGAGTTTCATGACATGTGTAGGTCTCGAATCTGAATTCCCTTCAAGTTATGGAAGGAGATTTGGATAAAGGTCAAAAAGGATATGTGTCTCATCATTTCTTGTTTGAGTTGTAACTCTATGAGATTGTGTGTCTCATCACTACCTATTTGAATTGTAACTTTATGAGATTTTCTAGGGATCTAGGGAGAGAATAGTGGACCTCCATTAATGATGTAGCTTCTTATGTTTTTGTATAAATAGGAGAGCCTCCTCCTTTGAAAGGCATGTGTAAAGTTGGAGATACTCGGGTGTACAAGTTAAGATTACTCATGTTTGAATGGAATTTAGATTTATCACCATGATCATGAGTGATCCTCACCTCTTTTTGGTAATTCTTGCATTGGGAGCATATCAACTTGCCATCTCTCATGCTTTTGGATTGGCCACCTATAATGTGTGAGATTTTTTTTTTCATAGATTAAGATTTATTGTTTTCATAGATTAAGTTTTATTTCTTTCATATATTTTCCTGTGTGAGAGATTAAGAGTGATTTTTTATATTTTCTTTCATATATTTTCCTGTGTGAGAGGTTAAGAATTATTGCTTTTATTGCTTTCATAGATTAAACACTCATTACCACTTTATGTGTTTTTCGAAAGAAACACATAAAGGTCGCATAGAGATCCTAGTGATTGTTTTTTCTTTCATTTCATGTCATGTGGTTTTGATTATTCATTTCATAGGATCCTGATTTGATAATGCACACATGATCCCTTAGAGTAGATTTCATTTCATGCAATTTCAATTCCTGCAAGTGTGGTAAATTAAGATTTCAATTCCTACAAGTGTGTTAGATTAATATTTCAATTCCTGCAAGTGTGATATATTAAGATTTCAATCCCACATGTTGTACTATAATTGTACTATAATTTCTTTTGAATTGATTGTTGAATTAGAATAGGTGAATTTGGTTTGTCATTATTTGGTTTTGTAGTTAGATTGATCTAAATTGGGAGTTAATTTCTAGCATATATAGTGCATGCATGCTTTGCAGGTTTTACGAAACCCTTGGGTTGATAATTAAATGATATGTAATTAATTTTCCTCAACAAGGGGGCAATTGAGCGACCACTCACTTGATTGGTTGCATTGGAACATTTCTACCACTTAATTCAGAAGTTGATATCAGTTATTAGAGCGAGTAGATGTGAAGAATAATCTCCACTCTTTGAGCATTTTTTTTAGTTTTAGATTTCAATTTCATATTTCAGTTCAAGTGTATATTTTAGTTTTCAATATGCAGAATGGTTATGATTCCAGTTTGAATATTTTTAGTCATGAACATTTTATGGCAGAACAGGTTGCAGGTTTTAGGATCAGGCCAATGGATCAGGCTACTAGTCTACCATTATTGACACCTCACAAGCAGAGTTCCATGCCTGACTAGAGCCACTTTTAGGGTCCTATAATTTTTTATAGGATCGTTTGATTATAGTTGATCATTATTATGTTTGAGATGTTGTAAATAATATTTCATCCTGCAAATTATTTCCAAAGAGACACCAATTATTATGATTTAAGGATGTTTTTGCATGAAAATGTTTGGATCAAATTAGATTGTAGGTGTTTTCATCACAAAGTTCTTAGAAACAACTTTCCAACGGTATATCTTGTGCTCAAATCTAATTCATGGATTGAAAGATAGGCCAGAATGAATTTTTCACTTCAAAAGCAGATAAAGGCCCGAGGACTATTTCAGCCATAATTTTAAATTATATTTGCATCTATCCTTTGTGAAAAATCTTTTCTCCATTATTAATATGCAATATGACTTTTAACTCTAGCCAGGACCCACATAACAATCGCCTGATTTCCAGATTTCCACTAACCAAATCATGCACATTTTATGTCTATTTCCATAAACTCTAGCCTTAATCCATTTTTCCTTTTATTTATAATAATTCCCAAACCATAACCATATTCCATGATCCCTTGTTTATTTAAATATTACCAAACTATAGACACATTTCCATTTTGTCTTATACACTTAACTCTAGCCATGTTCCCCATTCCCCTTTTAAATGTTTTAAAACATTCATAAACCATGGTCACAAATTTGTTTTATTATATGTATTGCATTACATATAACCCACCACCTCTGAAGCATGAACCAGTCCCGCAGGCCATGTGTCACCAAGTGTCATGGGATATCGCATCACATTTTCTTGATAGAATTAGTCCTGACCCCATGGCCCCTTTGTATTGCGCAATCACAATACGTGCAAACAACAAACCAAAATCACCCCACTAATCGTTGTTGCCCTCGTCGATTGTGATTGCAATCGCAGCTTCCACAGGGAAAATCCTCTAATGGTCCCCATCTGTAATGTGATTGCGATCATATGAAAGCCCCAACAGACCCAATGATATATACTTTTGAATTTAAAATCTTTTCAGGTTCAAGTTTATGGTTCCACTCCCATGTACCCCCTCTGCAATGTGATTGCGATCAAAGCCAGCGGATGCAATATTTTATAGGTTGGATTTGAAAATTTTTTCAGGTCCGAGCCTGTGTTAACACCCCATCCCAAATTCTATTACGTAATCGCATATCGCACCATCCCTTAGTCAGCCCCCCATTACCACCTATCCCCCACCATTGCGATTGCAATGCGATCAAAACCTGACTGGACCCAACAGGATTATATACTATATTTAAAAGGTTACGGGTCTGGGTCTGCAGTGAAGCCCCCAATGGATGCGATAGTTTATACGATGAATTTAAAGGACTTTCGGGTCTGACCCTGCTACGATTGTGATTTTTAAAAAAGGGTCATGTCTATTTAAAAAAACCCCCATATTTGAATGGCCTAGATTGACTCCACCTAGATCGATGGATCCCAAGCCTTTTCGGCCCCCACCCCATGCCATGTATCCCTTTATCAGTGAGTGGGGGGTCTGAAAAAGTTGTTTCCCCACTAGGCCCACTGCTACATGTCCCTCCTATATAATTTCACATCCCCCCCCCCCCAACCTCTCAATACCTTATACCACTCCTACCCCCCTTCAAAAGTGGGTTTTCGTCGCTTCCGCCATAATCCGCACTCCTGATAACATCAACCTCCACTTCATCTCCTAGCCTCCATCCACAATGCACCAACCCATTCATGGACATCCACTCCCATCCCCAAATTTTGTATGTTTCCCCTAATCCCTAGCTGCCACATGGCCCCTCCACGTGCATCCATTCACAATTTGAAAGAATCAGTCCCCCTGGCTTTCATCGTTAAAATGGGTCACAATGAGATTTCCAAAAGAATCGCCCCTTTGCTGCCGATATATTTTTATTAAACATCATTCCCCCTTAATGATAATTCCTAAATTTCCAAATCTTCTACCAATGGAATTAAATTAATGTAAAGAAAGGGGAAAATAATTAAACTAAAATAACAACAGAAGCAACAAAGGAAAAGAAGACAATGAGGACCTCTCCAACACATTGTAAGTAGCAAGCAGCAAAAGGACAGAGGACAACATTTCGCATTCATCATAACAATCTTCAAAACATAATGTAGTGAAAAGTGGGACAACATAGCACATCTTCTAGCAGGACAAACAACAGTGCTCATTTAAAGGCCCAGAAACAACACCAACACTCAACTGATTGATATTATTAGAATTTTAATATATTTTAATATAATTTTTGTAATAAAATCTTGAATTCTATTTCAAGCTATTTGTATAGATATTTATAAAAAATCTTGATATTTTTCAACATATTTTAGTTTAGGATTTGAATAAATACTTCATCATTTGAAGTAAGACGTGTTGATTTTTGCGTTCCACAAAGCTATTGTACTTTTTCATTTGATGGGTTGATCAATAATCAAAATGACATTCTTCATAGGATTCATGTGTTGGACTATATGGTGAAGTGCTTGTCTCACTGCCTATGTGTTTATTTCTTTGTTTCCATACTTATGTTTTCTTAGAATCAGAATTATTTTATAGAAAGTTGATGAACATAATTTGTTGAAAAATACACTCTGATTCTGGGCGTGGATAATTTAAATGTTTTCTTCTGATATCATATTAAATAATTCTTAATTTCTCTTTGACTTCAATTGAAATTATATATTTTCTTCTATCACACTTCATTTAAACATAAAGGGTCTAGTTAGTTCAACTACCTTGCAATGTAAAACTCTTTTGAAAATCTGAAACAGGTCCATGTTAAGTTGTAGACTCCGTAGCCCCATGAAAGTTTCATGCATTTAATCAACCTATCAATTCTAAAATCAATCTCTAAACTCTCATAACTAGCCTAATATCTAAATACAACAATGTTAAATCTGGTAGAGAGATCCATCCCTGAAACTGGGAGGGCTAGATCCCAGCTTCCAAAGTGGTTTTCTGGTTACCTTTGTGGTTATCTTTTGCAACCTCAGAAAATTATAGAGTGCTAATATCCTGCACATTAAATCTTTGTAGTATTGTCTTGACATACTTCCTTTGTTTTAACCAAAGCTTCCTCTTTTCTAGATCTTGTTTAATTTCCATGTCCATAATATACTTTGCAGCACCAAGATCCTTCATCTTGAATTTGGAGGATAACTGGGTCTTCAAATCCTGGATAATTTCTTTGTGATTTCCAATCAACAACATATTATCCATATACAATACCAAATAAATAACATGGTCACCAATCAATTTAAAATACACACAGTCATTTGCTTTTCTTCCGGTGAAGCCACGTCCCCATATATATATATATATATATATATATATATATATATATATATATATATATATATATATATATATATATATATATAAAACTTATGATACCACATCCTTGGTGACTATTTTATCCCATAGAAAGACTTTTTTAACCTGCATACTAATTATTTCTTGCCCTTCACCACAAATCCTTCAGGTTTCTTCATGTAGATCTCTTCTTCTAGATCCTCATGAAGCAATGTTATCTTCACATCCATCTGGTCTACCTCAAAATAAAAAGTAGTGGAAACAGATAAAATTAATCTAATAGTAGTTGATTTACCAACAGGAAAAAAAAAATATTACCAAAATCAATTCCCGTCACCTAGGAATAACCTTTTGATACCAATCAAGCTTTGTATTTCTCCACCTTTCCTTCTGCATTAATATTCTTCTTGAACACCCATTTTCTTCCAATGGGTTTCCTTCCAACCTGTAACCCCACCATATCCAAATCCTCATTTTTGTCTAAAGATGTCATTTCATAATCCATGGTCTCTTTCTAGAGTTTTCCATCCTCTGAATTCACCGGCTTCCTTACAGTTCTATGATCATTGTCAGTAATAAATAAATAAAAATTTGAACAGATAGTAGATGGACTATACATTTCTGGTTGTCTTCTCTCTCAAACTGATCTTCGCAAAGATGGAGTTTTTGGCTATTCCTCTTCTGATTCTTGTTCTACTGTAGAGTTTGATTCTTCCTCCTTTAGCTCAAACTCTATATTCTCAGATTCCTTTGGTAGGAATTCATGTTTAATAACATTGTTCACCTCTCTAAAGACGACATCTTAGTTGTACACAACCTTCCTTATTTCTTGGTTCGAAAGCTTATAACCTTCTAAACCATCCTTATACCCAATAAAGATGCACCTTTGAAATTTACAATTCAACTTGGTTCTTTTCTCCTTTGGAACATGTACATATGCATCACAGCCAAATACCCTCATATGTGAAATAGAGGATTTCTTACCAATCGATACCTCATGTGGAGTCTTATCCTCCAATGCTAATGAAAGTGATCTATTAACTAGGTAACATGTAGTCTCAACTACCTTTGCCCATAATTCTTGTCCTAACATGACACCACTAAGCATGCTTCTTTCATTTTCCATCAATGTCATGTTCATTATTTCTGCGACTCCATTTTTCCAAGGTGTGTAAGGAGTAGTATTTTTTTGTGCTATACCACACTTCTTACATAACTCTTCAAATTTCTTCTTGTAGAACTCTCCACCATTATCTATCCTCAACACCTTGATCTTCTTCTTTGTCTGATTTTCCACCACAGCCTTAAATTCTTTAAACCTTTCAAAGGCTTCAGATTTCTTCCTAAGGAAATATATCCATGTTTTCCTTGAGAATTCATCTATAAAAGAGACATGGTACACAAAATTACCTAGTGATGGAACCAACACAGGTCCAAGCACAACACTGTGCACAAGCTCTAATATCCCTTTTGCCCTCTTAGCACCAAAGGGGAGAATCACCTGATTTTGCTTCCCATATACACAATGTTCACATAAATCTAAATACAGAGAGAAATTAGACACACCTTCTACCATAACATTACCATGTAGTATTCGAAGGCCATTCTCTCCAATATGTCCAAGCCTTTGATGCCATAGCATGATCTTTTCTCCAGAGACCATAGATTTTCTGCTCCACTTTTAGGAACCACAAATTTGTTACAACCATCAATAAAAGTATTTCCCAAAATCTTGTAAATAGTTCCAACCCAAACTCCTCGCATCAATACCAGTGCTCCTTGAACCATCTTGCAAGTGTATTTCTCAAACTTTGTTTCTACACCTACATCGTTCATCTTTCTTACAAAAATAAGATTTATGGCTAATGCAGGAATATGCAGAACACTTGGAACTATTCTAATCCATAGACCTTGAAACTTCAGCTTGAATTTTCCATGTCTAATGATTTTGGCCTTCCTATCATCCCCTAAGAAGACATCACCACCATCATATTTCTCACTCGCATAATCACCCCCTATGGGGAGTGAAGTGAAAGGATGAACCTGATTCAATCAACCATGCCTCATGATTTACATGTGTACTTTAAGAAGCCAAGTACACATCCCCACCTTCATCTGACGTGGTTTCCACCTCTACAAAAGGAGCCTCACCAGATCCCTTTCCTTTCTCAGGAGCTTTATAACTACAATCCTTTTTGTAGTACCCTTCCTTTCTGCATTTCTAGCACACCTTTACAGGTTTTCCTAGAGACTTATATCTCCCTCTAGATTTAGATCTCCCACTCGAGGACTTATTTTTGTTTATGTTTTTGGATCATCCTCGTGGAAACAAGGCATCTCCATATTTTTTTGTCTCATATTCTCCGACAACAAGCATGATACTATTTCACCAAACTTCAAGGTAGTTGTATTCCTACCTATGGCAACAACTAGATTATCCCATGAATCTAGTAGAGAACACAAAAAACCGATGCACTTATATTCATTTGAAATTTTTATATCAATAGATAACAACTGCCTTACCATAATATTAAGGGCATTCAGATGCTCTATCACTGAGTCTCCATACTTCATCCCCAAGGTATACAACTTTTTCTGTAGGAACAATTTATTCACTTGAGACTTAGATTGGTACAAAATTCCTAACTTGACCCACAAATCCTTCGTCATAGCTTCCCCTGATACATTCAACAATATTGAATCTCAAATACACAACCATATTGTGCACTTTTCCTTCCGATCCAAATTCGCCCAGTCTTCTATTGACATTTCCATTGGTTTAGTACCCAAGTCTACCATAATCCACTAATCTTTATCCACCAGTAGATCTTCCATCTTGAGCTTCCACGTCTCAAAACTCTAACCATTAAATTTCTCGATGTCTACTTTTCCATTGCTCACCATATCCTTTCACTGCAAGAATCGATCCCACAAATCTCCCACTAAACAGGGTCTACCACAAGCCCAAGAAAAATCCCTCTATAGCAAAGGCATCCCCTTGAGGTTGAAACAACTCTAATACCAAGTGTAGATTTTAACCCTGTACAGAAATTACCTAAAAATGAATTCTTAAAATATAAATAAACAATGGAAAGAACATAAAACATAAAATAAATATACATAGAGATTTTCCCTTTGATCCCAAAACTGAGACTACTAGATTGATTTTTCATTATATTTCTTTCAATGTTACAATACTATATATATATATAGATATATATATCTATATATATATATATATATATATATATATATATATATATATATATATATATATATATATATATATATATATATATATATATATATATATATATATATATATATATATATATATATATATGTGTGTGTGTGTTTGAGAATTCATAAACCCCAATCTAGTTAACCCTAGATTAGAACATAATATAGTTCCCTTCATGGACCTACAAAATACCATGGGCAGAAAATCATCATGCCCAAAACCATGTGCAAAACACATGAAAAAAAACATAGGTAGGTACGCCCACCTATTATAGGGTCCAAAAAAAAATTATATTCACAAATTATATACTACAGAGCAATGTAACACATATAATATTGTAGAAATATAAACACAGAAAATTCATAAAACAAGAGAGACATAGATATACGTGGTTCACCTAGTTTGGGTTACGTCCATGGAGAAACAACCAGTCCTTCCTTTTATATTATCCAACAAACTGAAGAGATACAACCTACAACAGATCTACTGTAACACCCTCTTCACTCTCAATCTCCTCTCTCTTTCTCCCTCAGAATACAGATCTACATCGACGCAATACAATTCCCTCATATATAGTGAGGGGTTGCCTTCTAGGGCAAAAAACCCTAAATTAAAAACAACTTCTACCGTCATATCTTCGCCTAATGAACGGCCTAGATTGACTAGAAATTACTATACTTTTACAAGGCAATTTTACATCTATTCTTAGCTTCGGGAGTGCTGCCCCCAAAACCCCCCACCAAGGGGGCGCTCCCCAAAGGTCACAGCTGCCCCCCCTGGACCCCCCTTGCAGTGAATACTTTACGGGCGGTGTTGCCGCCCCATTTCGAACTGGAGTCCAATGTGGCGATACTTTTGAATATAGAAGATAATTAGGCTCCACAACTAACAAATTATGGGCCACTACCCATGACACCATGCAAGGGGATACTGCCCCCCTGTAAACCCCCTGACAGGGGGGGTTGCCGCCCCCCCATGCCCCCCCTACTGTGCCTAGTCTAACGAAAAAGGGACACTTCTGCCCCCCCAAACATGCAACTAATCATGGAAATAATATAACACACACACAACACAAACAAATACATATTCTATTTCAGTAACTATGAGCCAAAAAGTTGAGATTTTTTTTTTAAGTTATCTTATACACAATTGGTTAGAAAGAGAAGATCACTTAATTTATCTAAGTTCAACATATTTTGATATTATAGCTAGACACTAGTGATTATTATTCTTTTATAAAAACTTGGGCTATTACAATCCATTAAAAAAGTTAAATATGAGTGAAAATAAAATTAAAATAAAACTTTGTTCAATAAAATTATGGTATTATGCTATAAATTATATACAAATAATGGTGAAACATTTAAAAAATAAATAAAAGTAGTTAATTTAGTTAATATACCAGAACATAGAGTATAAATATGGCTTTGCGGGAAAAGTAAAAAAAGAGAGTGAGTTTTAAGAAAAATGACAGTGAGAAGATTTTAGAGTTCATAAATGGTTGAAATTAGCTTGACATAGTTGAATAAGAGTAAAATAGAGGACACTAAATTATTAGGGTCATTGATTTAGATAGAAAGGCCTCTTGTGTAAGCCAAAAAAATTTGAGGTGTTGAATTATGGCCAGTTGGGAATCAACCAATTTAAGGTTTTGCTTAGTGTTCATTTTGTATTCTCTGAAGCTAGTTTGCAACATGGAAAATTATTTTCAATTGAAGCAATGGAGTTATTTTAATATTGGTTCCAGGTTTTCATTTGGATAGTGGTGCAAGAAAGAGTCTGATGGGAAGGTGGGGCTAATGATGTGGGAGTGGTAAAAGGGATTGAGTTGGTCCACACAATCTTTTTACTAGAGAGTTATATACAAGTGATTAGCGTGGAGTTTTAGGGAAAATATTATATATGAGTAGTAATAGAATGGGTGGGTCCCAAAACAATGGCTTAAGAAAGAGGGGTAACATTCTGATAACCATGACACAAGGAATTTTTTAAGATATGTCTCAAACAACAGTGTCATTTGTTTTTCTGGTGATGCCTTTAGTAGAAACTATTTTCTCTCTTTTGGTTTTGAGGGAGGTAATTAATAGTGTCTTCCCTTTAATGCGTGTTATTGCATTGAGTTATTTTTAAGTCGCCATTCATTACTTTGAAAGAGCGACCTACAAACAATGTTCTAACCATTACTAAACCAAGCGATAACAAAGACTTAATATTAGGAGGTGACATCGTTTTTGGATCTTATACAACATCATCTAATATCCAATGCTTTGTCAATAAAAGTACCATGCATGCTTCATGCATTGAAGCTCTTTTCCATGCCTGTTGCCTTTTGTGTTATATATATTTTATATCAAGTATTTAAAATATTCTTTTGAGAAAGGATTCTTTAGCCACTCCACATACTTGAATATTTGTAGATGGTGTACCCATAACAACCATGTAGTTAATAGCCAAGGTGTTCCTTAATTTAAAGAATAACCAAGAGTGAACCAATATCTAATATGAATTCACTAGTGGCCTTAGTTCATAACTAGATCTTGATTCTTCTTAACTTTTTCCTTGCATATTATATTTATAGAAACTAAATATTGGTAGTGAAAATAATGTTTGGCTTATAATTTAGGAGTTTATTAGAAGGAAGAGTTTGGTATTTAAGGATATTTAGAATGTTTCTTGACTATTTGGCATGTTTTTCATTGATTTGGATTTCTTTCAAAATATTAGGGTCATAGTCGCCCTAACCATAGTAGATAAATTATATATTGTAATGTAAGAAATGATTACATTAGTAAAGAAGGATCGTAGTAATCAGAACACAACTATTTTAAGAGAGAATATTAGAAGGTTTTCCTATTGAAATGTTCTTCCAGTAGCATGTTCTATAAGTATAGAAACTAACATATATAAAGGTCAAAGCATTGTACAATGAGCCTTGGAGAATGTTTTTAAAAAATATATGCTCTCTTGGAGGTTGGCCCCTCAAAGAGGCAAGTGAACATTGTATTATCATCATGCTCTCTATTTATTTACTTTTCTTCTAAATCTTCATATGTTATTTAAATTCATGCTCTCAATAATTTTATTGGGTACACTACAAGTGGTATTAGATACTTTTACTTGGTCAAATGTAAATAAAAAAATTCAAGCTAAAGATATTTTTTAGCATCTATAATGAACCATAGTGATCTATCAGTAAGTGGGTAAAACTATGGTCAGGGAAGAATACATGTGGGAACTACACATGATTTAACGTAGTTGGAAACCCATGTAACCCTTACTAGTAGCCCTTAAAGTAGCATCACATCAAACAACACTTGTGCACAAAATCTCACTTTCACATACTCTTGGGTATATTGGAAATCTTGTAGGCATCTTGAAACTACCTTTAGTTTAGTTCTTTTACCTTGCAACTACTATAGTGGAATTTATAAAAAAATCGAGGAAGAATATATCAAGTATTATATTATATGAGTAATAGAGTATTATGGATTAGGGTACAATCAACCCTCCTTAGTTAGATCCCTTAGATATTGAGTTGAGTACTACTATTGCTCCCTACAAGTGTATTAGAGATTTATAGCATAGGTCCCTTGTCCTTAGGACCTTTCAAGACATAATGCTTGCTACTTAGTTCCTAGAAACCCTATTTATTGCATCAAATTGCAAAATCCCTACACATTTGTCAATATTCAAAATTTGAGCCTTATTTCAATTAAAATTTATTCGACTGAGAATATAACATTGTAGGTGTTAAAAAGAAAAAAAATAGGGATGACACCCTTATTTGGGACATATCTTAAAACATTCCTTATGTCATGTTTATTGCACTACATCCCTCTTTCTTAAGAGATCTTTTTGTGAACTCAGCCACCTTATTACTTCTCATTTATCTTCCTTACCCTAGAAATCCACACTAATCACTTATATTTAACTCTTCATTAAGTCTTTTTTCGTGGACCCATCAACCCCTTCTACCACTCCCATATCATTAGCCCCATGTTCCCATCACACTCTTTTGTGTGCCCCTCTCCAAATGGAAACATGTAACCAATAATATAACAACCACATTACTTCTATTAAAAAAAAAAATCCATCTTTCAAACATTATTCCAAGAATCACACACTAACACTAAATAAAAACTTAAATTAATTATTTCCTAACTGGTTGTATTTTATCACCTTAATTATTGTTGGCTCGCACTAGATGCCTTTCTAGCTAAAGCAATGACCATAATTTTGGAAGGATGATACTAATGACAAAATCCTTCCAACTCTACTCACAAATTTATCAATGAAAATCCTCTCCTCAAATTTGACAACCTAAATGGTCCATCTTAGAAAATACTTTTCAAAGCAAAAATAAACGAAAAAGAATGTTGAAATATTTATGATTCAAGAGACTAAAAGTGGAGATAAACAAATCAATAGAGTTTCAAATATAGTTTGGAAAGGATTCCTAATCACTGGTGGTAGATGCATCTGGAGCTTTGAGAGAAGTAGCCATTCTGTGGAATCTGAATGAACTCACAATCTCTTACATTAATGCTACTGAAAGAACCTTGAAAATAAATTTTCAAATAACATAAGTTTCTTCCTTTGGTTTCATAAAGAATGTTTATGGACATAACATCTCTAATGATAAACTCAGCTTCATAAAAAATATGTAGTATATTCATAACTTTTTTTTGGTAGGTAAGCACCCATGGGGATTTGAACCAGTGAACTATCGCAAGGAGTGCCTTAACAGTGCACCCATTCACTGTCGATCCAAAGCCCTGTGGGATTAGTATATTCATCACTTAATAAAGGACTCTTCTTGGATATTAGGAGGGTATTTTAATTTAGAAAATATCTAGATGAAAAGAAGTGAGGCCTAATACAACTTGATGAATATTATATACACTTCATCACAAAGTTAGGTGATATAAAATATGTCAACTAGAAAATGTCCAATGGGGTCTACACATGGAATAACTACAGGGGGGAGAAGCCCAGATCGCTGCTAGTTTGGATTGATTTCTATTATCAAAATCACTAATCCTCTCTAGAATGGCATTGGAAACTTTAATCCTTCTAATTTATGGCTGAAATCACTACCCAATAGTGTTAAATATGGACTAAAAAGGAGGCTGCATACACACGTCCTTCAAGTTCAAATCTTTTTGGATACATTATGACTCATTCAAGGAGAACATCAAGAATTGATGCAAGAGAGCATCCATTCTAGATGGATACCCCATGTACAAGTTTCACTTTAAGTTAAAACACATGAAAAATAAGATGAAGATCTAGAATAAAAAACAATTTTGAAACATGCATATGGAAAAATAAAAACTAGTAAAGGATATGGAGGAGATGCAAAAATAAATAATAATCGTAGGGAGAATTGAGAAACTCATCCACAAAGAAACTACCACTTAAGCTAAATTTAAAGAAATCATTATTTAAGAAGAGATTCCCTTTGAATAAAAAATATAAAGTACATTGGCTAAATGAAGGAGAAATAAATTCTAAATTCTTTCATAAATAAATGATACAATACTATCAAAAAAATAGAATCTCCTACATAAAATCTCAGTTAGGGGAAAATTGCAAAATCATCAAGGTATGGAGCAATCATTGGTATCTTAAATTAAAAATCTTCTAACCGAGCCTTAGCAAGATTGCAAGCGAGCATTAAGAATAATTACTCAAAATAACCCTTCGCTCATCACTCTGGAAAAAACCACTCTGGAAATAATTATTGATAATTCCTTTTCTTTTTCAGAGTATTCGCATAGATATGATCCACGTAGTTCCAAACACCTTGGGTCTATGGGGAGCCAATCCTACATTTATAAGGTACATATATCAAGTTTCTTTTACACTTCATGGAAATTAATTCCATAATGTTCAAAAGCCTCAAATTCTCTATTGATTTCGTAGTGAACTTGATGACTTCTTCAACTACGTCAACCTTGTTACTAATATAATGCCATGAATTCTTAATAATAAAACTTAAACATCTTTCTAAAGTTTCCATATTTGTTAAAATATAAGTAAAATGATCCTTAAGCTTTTTTATCATTGTTTCATCTAACCCTTAATGCAATGTCTAAGTCCTTCCAACAATATATCAATTTTGTAAACAAATTGATATATTTAAATTGATCATATAGCTATAAATGTAAATGCAAAATAAATCTTCTTCATTTGAATAATTTGCTGAATAATTATGATTGTTCCCCTCGATCGTATTCTAGTTAGACGTTGCTATAGTTAAATTGTATTTTTATATTTCAATAATATAATTATTTTAATCCTGTGTGTATCTAAACAAAAATTTTTCAAAACTTGGTGTAGAATATGAAGACTTAGATGTAAGGCTTCATATTGTTGAAGATATATACTTAAAAGTATTTTATTTTTCAACATCAAAGTATTTTATTTTTCAACATCCTCATAATGATATTTTTATTTTGTAACATACATCCCCAAATTTTTTTATCTCAACTAATCTTGGCCCCTCGTTCCTTTTTTTTTTAATTTAATAGTAGTACTATTATTTCAATTACTACATAATTCTATGGTTCTAATTGTTAAACATTCACTTTATTTTATGATTAAGTTATAGGTGGAATCCATTATGTTAATATGTTAATGCTACCACTAAAGTGTTTTCCTTACCTCCTCTCAGATAGACATTAATATAATATACAAATTCATCAACTCGTTTCTCATTCATATGGTATTCAAATAGATTATAATGTTAACTATGATAGGGGTTCTTAACCTTTGTTTGTTCATCGAGTTTCAACATTACATTCTATTGTTGGATAATGAATTAAATATTGCAATGGTTGTGTTTCATTTTTTACCCTACTTATGTGGCAATTTTTGGTGTATATCTCTTCTGAGCTTTCTAGATGATACATTTGTTTCACATCCATTGAACTTAGGCATTTCATTTTATTGGGATTCAACCCATCCTTCAGATCTATGGTTCTAATTTTTAGGGTTAGAATGGATGGAGATGGTGGAATTTGGTGGTTATGATAATAACCACCCCCTCCCTATAGCGACAGTCTGTCTCATTTGGCTCATGTGAGTTTCATGGCATGGCTCTACAACTAGAGGTTCATTCCACTGGTTGTAATCTCTTAATATACCAATTACTTACTATGAAATGGTTTCACGAATGTCATTCTTATTATCTTGTTAAGTTTGAGTATTTTGATTGTTGGTTTTTAGTTCAATGGAGGTTTTTCTCCCACTCGACATTCCTCTAGGGTTCCTTTCATGATATGAGTTCTTTAGGATTTTCTGCCAGTGGGAATAATGGTAACCACTATAAGCCTTTTGCGTAAGATTACTTGGTTGCAAACTTATTTCTATTTGTTTATTTCTAGATTATTTTCTAAAGGCTCTAAAATTAAATTCATATATGTAACTAGGTATTATTCCCACTACCTATTGTCAATAGTATCTCATCGAATGATTTTACCAATTTCATAGTTCGAACATTGAACCCCTCAGTTATGGTTCAACGTGTTACCAAGTATGAAACAAGCAAAAAATTGCCAATAATTAGATATTTTTCTAAGTTGTGATAGCACAGAGAATGACATTAATATATTTAAGACTTTATTGAGTAATTATTTTGATTCTCACTTCATGATATAGGGTTGTCAGTGTGACGGTTCAAAAATAGAGTTTCTTCGGTAAAACCCTCATTTTCCTCTTTCTTGAACTTTTCTTTGTTTGATTATTTATACACATTCTTACTAAACATAGTTTTGGTTCTTGTTTCCCCATAGGTAAGAACCCCATTTGGCTTCAAGAGGTCACATCAATGGGATTGAGTGAATTTACTAGGTTCTAATTAGCCTAGGGTTTTTCTTTCCATGTTTCTGCAAGACTACCATCAGCCTCCAATGCCTTAGCTATGATTAGGGTTCAGTATTTTTGTAATTAAACTTGTGTTCTCTCGGCCTTTCCAAGCTTGAGTTCTAATACATTTCAAACTATAATAGATTGTTATATACACTATAATTTTATCACAGTCTATTACTTTAAATATTTGTTCAACGTTACCACAGTCTTCGTATGCGGACTCCTATTGAAATGTTTTGTGGCTTGTATACACAATGTAATCTATATTACAATTTGTTCCATTATAACACCAATTCTCAACCCTTATTTATATTTTGGGGGTTTATTTGTAGACCTTTCATACTATAATATTCATGTTCTTTATTGTATAATTGTATTTATAAAATTTAGGGATTTCCCCAAGTTCCTTTCACAATTATCTTAAGTCTTGTATTGGATTCTTTGTGTAAAGTCTCTTATGCCCAATTTATGGTTACCAACTGGCTTAGTTTCATTATAGCACTGATGGTAGTTGTTTCTTGTTATATATATATTTATATTTTTCCATAAGGAATTATAGTGATTGTTTTTAATAAATGAATTTGTTTCTTGAAAGAGTATACAATGTTAAATAGTTTGGATCCATTTTATATTTTGCTTCTAATATGACAATAAATTTACCAATTCATGTACTTATTTATTTATACAAGAGACTCAGAGGAGGCCTTATCTAGGTTTTTCCCAATTTCTTTGTCCTGTTAGCCTGAGTTTAGAACAATCTTTGGTTGTTGGGTACTCTGGCTGACTAGAAGATTAAATCTAACTCATAATAAAAGACTTTATCAATTTTTTTCTTGTCATTTCATTTCATAATTTCCTTTTAACCATAGTCATAACATATCATTCACAAAAAATTTACTTTTCAAAGAGGTTAGCAGAACATTTACAAAAAATTACTAGTTTCCAGTATTTGGAATGTTTAGCTTTTTCTTTGTTTAATATATTTTATCCATACTCAATTTTTCTGAGAGAAACCTAATCCCTAGGCTCTGCTCAATATCTTGTAGTTCTTTTCCTTCAACTCCAGATTGTTTTTGTGTTGTTAGCTAACTATCTTAGCCTAGAGCTAACTAGGTTCTCTATTTCAAATTACCTTAAATAAAAGTTTCAACTAGTATTTATTCAATAGAATTTCACCTTTACTTAAAGATAGATACACCATAATACAGACAGGAACATTTACTTATCAGATAGAAATAAAAAATACACTATAGACAACAGATCCAAATTATCTATTTGTTTCCCTAACTATTTGGACCAGCCACAAAATTGCCAGGAAAGAGAGTGATCCACCCAGCTGATGAGTACAGTATCCAATACTAGAACTCATGTTGAAAATTTGGCAGCTCAGGGGTGAATTTCTAAAAATAGAAAGTCTTAAGTCTGACTTTCCAAAAATAGTAAATAACCTTGCATCAATTGGTAATCAAGCAATGTTGATGGAAAATCCCTTCTGATCATCAATCAATCCTAATAGTTCATTTTCAACTCAATCATCAATATTATCATTAATATTATTTTTATTATTCTTATGATACTATTATATTAATATTAAAAATAAATTCAAGTCACTTAATCATGCCTCTCAATAATTTTCTCTTACACTCTCATTATTGGCATGGAATATTCCTCTTACACTCTCTGTTATGCAACCCACTCACAAAATAAAAGAAAAAATAGATCAACAACTTCAAAATAAACCTCTTCGAGGGGGAAACCTCCTTTACATTACACAAAGGAACAATTATTGGATGATACAAATGGCAAGACCTCCTTTATATATATAGAAGTCTATGGGGTCCCAATACAATCAGAGCCTACATAACAATAATATTTTAGGAGCACAACAACAACAATAGTGGGTTTCTATGGGACACCATAATAACAACATGGGGACTACATGGGCACAATAATACAATAAGGGGGTTGCACTAATAACAGTAAGGGGTTACACTAGTAGTATAGGGACTTAACATGGCCCTCTCCTTCGAAAAGTGTTGTCCTCAATGCTTGAGTAGTTCTGGATGATTCTGTATAAAATTCTCATCCTCCCATGTGGAATATTCAGTGGGTAAGTTCTTCCACTTGATGAGATACTATGAAATTGATCGATTTCATAACTGTGAATTTATTGTTTCTATGACTACTTCAGGTTCCAATATTATTTTTCCTTCCTCTACAAGTTTTGGAAATATTGTTTGAACAGGGATCTTCTCACCTATAGCCTTCTTTAAGCACGAGATATGGAAAATTGGTTGCACTTAGGAAGATGTAGGAAGCTCCAATTTGCATGCCATAGTAGCAATCTTTTGCAACACCTTGTAAGGACCATAATACTTTAGTGATAGTTTATTATCCTTCTTAGCTTACTTGAGGGACATTTTTTTTATGGTTGTAGTCATAGAAACATTCATTCACCTACATCAAAACTTCTTTCGCTTCGATGTTGATCTACATATTGTTTCATTCTACTCTGTGCCAAAGTGAGGTTATCCTTTAAGAGTTTCAGAACTTGTTGTTGATGCTTGATGTCATCTTCCACTAATTGAAACTTAAAATTTTCTTTTAAAAATGATGTGATGGACGGTGGATGATATCCATAATGTGCCATAAATGAGGTCATTTTTGCTGAAGTATGGAAGGAAGTGTTATACTATCATTTAGCCAAAGGCAACCACTTGACCCATAGTGTTTGTTTATCAGAACAAAGCAACGAAGACATCCTTCCAAACATTTTTTCAATATCTGAGGTTTCCCATCAAATAATTATGTCCAAAAATTTCCAATGAAAATGGGATCTCTGTCGCTTACAATAATCTTTGGGTTTCCATGTAGCTTTTGAATTGTTTCCATAAATGTAGTAGAAAATGTACTAGCTTTAAATGGATGAGATAATGCACAAAAGTTTGCATACTTGGTATGTCTATGAACTACCACCATGATGAAACTCTTTCCTTCAGACTTGGGTAAGCTTATGATAAAATTCATTGAAACCTCCTCCCAACATTGACTTGGAATGGATAAAGGTTGTAATAGACTTGGGGTCTTAATTGTCTCAACTTTGTTTTGTTAGCAAACCAAACATTCTGCCACAAAAGTCCATCCACAAAATAATATTTCTTAACCCTGTGGTAAGTTTTTAAAATCCTGAGTGCCCTCCTAAGGGAGAAGTGTACAATTTTAGAATAATCTTTTATTTGAGTTGGCAATTCTGATAGAGTTATAACCAATCTATGTACCATAATGAATCATTTTTCCAGCTAAATGTATCAGATGTATTGGGATATTGTTGCAACTTTTGAATGAGTGCCCACACTTCTTCATTATTCTTCCATTCACCCCTTGCTTCGTTTATCCAATTTGGTTTGATAATATAAAGGGCAAAAAACAATGCTTCCACACCCTCATCCTTTCTTGAGAGGGCATCTGCAAAACATTTTACTTCCCTTTTTTGTAGATGATTTCAAAGTCATAACCCAACATCTTTGTGACCCATTTTTACTACTCTTATAAAGACAATCTTTGTTCTAAAAAGTATTTAAGACTATCATGGTCTGTTTTTACCTTGAAGTGTCTTCCCATTAGGTAAGGTTGCAATTTATTAAGTGCATGTAGTATTGCCAACATTTCCTTCTCATAAATAGTTTTGTGTAAATACTTTCCTTTGATTGGATGACTTTCGAAAGCAATGGGTGTTCTTCTTCCATTAAAACAACACCAACTCCATTTCCTGAGGCATCACATTCCACAAAAAGGATTTTGTGAAGTTTGGCTTAGCTAAGACCAGTGCTTGGCACATTTCTTCTTTAATATGTTCAAAGGTCTTTGTTGCCTCTGAAGCCCAAGAAAATGCATCATTCTTTAGTAATGTTGTTATAGGTGTTGTTATTCTCCCATAATTCTTAACAAACTTTCACTAATACCCTATCAACGCAAGAAATCCTCGTAGATGCTTTATGAATGTGGGTATTTTCCATTCCTTAATGGCTTTATTTTTTCTAAGGTCTACCTTAACAGCTTCATGAGATACAATATGACCCAAATATTCCACCTCCTGTACTCCAACAAAACATTTGAAGCTTTTTGCATATAATTGTTTATCCTCCAATAGTTTGGGCACCCTATCAACATGTTGAACATGATCGGTCCAAGACTTGTTGTAGATTAGTACATAATCAAAAAATACTAACACAAATTTTCTAAGGAAGGGTTTGAAAATGGAATGCACCAAACCTTGAAATGTAGAAGGTGCATTGGTAAGGCCAAAAGGCATGACCAAAAATTCATACTGACCCTCACGAGTTCTAAATATTGTTTTTGGAATGCCTTCAGTCTTCATTCTGATATGATGATATACTGAACAAATATCCAACTTGGTGAAGTAAATTGATCCATGTAATTGATCCAATAATTCATCAATGACAGGAATGGGAAATTTATCTTTAATAGTGAGCTTGTTAAGCTCCCTATTATCTAGACACATGCCATGATCCATCCTTTTTGTGTACCAGTACTACTGGAGCAGAGAAAGAACTTTGACTAGGTTGAATTATAGAATCCTCTAGTATTTCTGCAACCATACATTCAATTTAACTCTTTTGGGCATATGGATATCTGTAAGGCTTGATGTTTGGGGGAACACTTCCTGGAATTAAACGAATAGCATGATCATGATCACAGATAGGTGGGAGGCATTTGGGAGTCTCAAATAGCTTGGAATGATGATAGAAGGAATTACTCCCCTAGGGCTTTTTTGGTTGAAATCCTAGCAGACTGAAAGTCATCTATTCAAAGAAACATGCATTCATACAGCCATTATGCTATTGTAAGCAAATTCTATGATAAGGGTACGTACCTTTGGTCCTACGTTCGAGAAGGCCTTTAGGGTCCAAACCCTTCTTGGAGTTCCCTTCTTCTCTTTTGTCATGAAAAACAACCAATTCAAAGAACACAGCAGTACATGGACAAAAACTTATAAAGAAACCATCTTCAAGTTATAAAGAAAGGTAGTTAGTTATGAAATTCAAACAACCATTTACATATGAATTCTAAACATGACTATCATTAACATAAAGAAGATTCATTTCGGGAACCAAGACATGTGTTTCTTTTATTATAGACAAATAAAGTACATAAAAAGGAATATGTTCACCTGAATCACCTTCAGCAGGCTCCAAGCAAATCTTCCTTCCGGATCCGTTCCAGCCTCAAGCCTCTAACAAAACTCCTTCCATGACTCTCTCCATGATGTCATAAATGGTGGATGAACATCAACACACAAGGAAACAAAGGTTTCCTGTACAAAATGGGGGAAGTGCAGAAGGCACAAGGGACTTCAGACCTGGTCAAGGGAAAAATCTCAGCATAATAACCTTTCTCTCTATCCTCTCCCTTAGGCCTTCCCTTTGAGGTCATTTTATACCATCTCCAAAGTAGTTTTTTTAGTTAGGAGTTGGTTGGGAACAGTTGGGCCACGGGCACTAACAGGTGATCAGCAGGTAAAACCCGCGATCTCCGCCCGAAAATGAGGAGTTTTATATTTTTTTAAGTGTTTTAATACATACACGCGGGTTGGCTATACACAGACCTGCGTATACACGCGTTTAACTCAGGGCAATGTCGCGTATAAGGGATAAAACACTGTTTTTTAAATTTTAGGACCAGGTCTGGAAGGAGGGGTTGCCCTAGGTCATGAGTATAGCATCACAAACCATAAGAGTGAGATTTGGAGCTATAACAGATGCCCCCTAATATATGAGGTCAGAAGGGGTACATGATGGCCGAAATATATTATGCGAGTACATGGAAAGGAAGTTTGTCAAAAACCGAGGAGGACTTCACCAGAATTCAGCTTTCCAAGCCACCAAAGGAGATCAGAAAGAAACACTGTCTGAAGCGGGCATACCCATGCTCAGAAAAAGTAAAGCATGTCCGCATATCAAGTACAAGCGGATCCACTAAGTATATAAGTATAAATGACTGAAAGATACATAATGGATCATCTGATCATAATGAACAAGTACATGTCTGAATATCACATATAAGACTGTCAATGATGTTGAAAGATGCAACGGATCACTGATATCAAAGACTGATCCCAAAAGGTACCAACTGAACATGATGGAATAGGATGGTACTACACTGCAAACTCAGGTTCCAGCATATAGAATTTCACCATGACTGACTGCAACATATAAAGTGGAGTGGTGTCAACTAGCAGCAACAGGAGCAACTGTCAAGTGAACCAATGAATGCTGATACAACCTGAGGTCTTCATCGATCGCCGTGGTACATTTCTACACCATGGTTATAAATGATCTGAAGTCAACCATGTGAGAAATCGTTTGATTACTGGTCATTGATGTATACCGTTAACAAACGCGAGACTACTCACCAATAATGATAATGAGCGTCAAGGTACCCAGTACAATCTAACAAGTGTGAATAGATGAGCTGGAGTCGAACACCTGTAAGAATCTATCGATCAGGAGACAATGATGGTTTCCCACTGTCGATAGCGAAGGATCTGCCACTAATGACTGCAAACCCCAAGGTACTGCCAAATGGACTCTAGATCTTTGCCCCAGAGCAATGAGTCGGAGTCGATAGGGAAAGATCCACTAGAAGGAAGGCATTAAGGCATCCTTCATCAATCTAGCGCGAGTGTAACCCGTAGGCCAATAATGTGGAAGGAATCAGATGAAAAAAGATGTAGTAACCCAACCGAAGTACATTTCCGGCGTACACAAGATGTGGCTAGCGCACGATAGAAACCCTCTGAACCAACCAATAATGAAAGCTGACACAGAGGCGAGGTATCCACCAATAGGGTCAAATGGAAACCAAGGTACTGCACGAATCCCAATGTGTGATAATGTATGCTGATGTCGAACACAAGGGAAACCACTCAGTCAAAGACCCATAATACTGATCGATGCTGAGCACAAGGTAACCTATCAATAATGAAAATAGGGCCAGGGTGCAGCTCTAGGCCTGTCCTCAGAGCAAGATGTCGTCGTCGATAAGGACAAGGCCCACCAGCAAGAAGTCAATGGGGACCTTCTCAAACCGGCACGAGTAAAGGACCAATATAACTGATGTGATGATAGACATGACAGTGACAACCAGGGATGGCCGACTGAAAAATGAGTCAAGAGACACCGCAGAGAGGCCGACTCAGGCTAACTTCCCTTGAACAAAAGCACGACTCAATTTGACTATGTGGCAGCATATGATGACTCTGTATAAGTTCGCCATGCAGGAGGCACGAATGAACCCTCCATATGATTGGAAGAGATAACCAATCGGGGGAGAACTGACTCAATAACAAAGTTATGGCGTACCTAAGTCAAACTAAATCCCACCCATACGAAGGAGACTTTGTTTTGAGTACTTTGTTCAAGGGCGACACGACTGACTCTAGCTGCCAACAATAAATGGAAATAATGTCCCATTCCTGCTCTTTTTGGAATATTTGATTTTTTTTGTCTTTTTCTGTTAAGCCAGAAAAAGAATAAAAGAATGCTATGGTACAGTGGAAAGAACGAGTGTCGGTGAAACAGATGATCTAGTTCCTGGGAAAGGAACGTTCCTATGCTCAATGCAGGGAGGTGAAAACTGGTCTGTGACACTCAAAGGTATGTTCCTTCCACGGGTCAAGGTGTGTCAAGCTGCAGAATTCAAAGGTATGCAAGGTTGATTTTGCAGATGTCATGGTCAAAAGTTGGCTTAAAAACGAGTCCTAGTGAAGCCGGCTCTAGGCCAAAAGGTGAAAGTGGTCAACATGCAATATAGTAGTACAACTCAACACAAAGGAGCCTCTAAGGTATATGGCCAGAACAAAGCGGAGAAGCTAAGAGGAATGAGTCTTCAACGCATAAGTCATGGCGGGACTACAGAGGACTCCCGAGCCTACTCAAAACTGAGCAGCATGGGCAACAAATGTCAGTGAGGTGCTAACTAGGATGCCCATGTAAAGGATAGCTCTACCATTGTGTAATGATTTAAAGAATCGGCGAGTGAAGATGGCTTATGAACCATAACACGATGGGATCGACCCTATGGCAGATGTATCGGTCAAATGGAGGCTAGTATGCATAATGCAACGGAAAAATGGTGTCCCTAACCTATATGCCAGTGAGAACACGATACCTGCCATGACGGGTCAGCAGTCATGGAACCGTCTCGAAACTGAAAATCGTCCAAAATGTCCTGAAAAACAGACCAATCTCGACATTCCAAGCTCCCAAGTTAAAAGCCACATGAGGTCAAACAAAATAAAATTTTGAAAAAATTTTGCATTTTCAAAACTTACAAAAAGCATTTTGGACTCACCATTTTTACCATTTCAGTTCGAGAGCAAAAGATTTGGAGCAAAAGGAGCAAACTTCCCACAGCCAGATTCAACCGTTCAAACTCGTCGAAAACCTCCAGGTAACTCTTATACTTAGCTTGCAATTGATTGTGACAAGTTTTAGGATTTTTGATTGAGGTTTCACCGTTGAACTTTTGTCCAAAATTTCCTCGCGGCGTATACGCGGGTTGGTAATATCGAACCCGTGTACACACGGACCCTATACGCGATTATGTGCACAAGAACCCGTGTATACGCCGCGAACCATTTTAAACGAAAACTAACGGCTTTGAATCATTTTTTTCTCAGGATGCCTGTCACGTGGCGTGAAAGAGAGCAGGCAGCGGTAGAAAATGAAGTTATGAACAGTCCAGAAGCATTAGATACCCTACGGGGATGCGGTTTGCTTAAATTTTTCAAATTGCCAAATATGAAAGAAAACACGCGTCTGCTTGAGATGCTCATTGATTATTGGGATGTCGATGAGGAAGCTTTTATAATCGATCAGATGCCGCTCAGGGTAGTAGTGGAGGATATTTATTTTATCACGGGCCTTTCCTGAAGGGGAGAGGTAGTACAGTCCCGGGGCAGGACATGGAGTGCCCTCTCGATAGAGGATTACGTACAGATATACTGCCCGGGACATCCCAAAAAGGTTGGGAGCCAGATTTCCATCACACATGTGGCGAGTTTATCACTTCGGATAATCCTGTTTACCATGGCTCGGGTGAACGGATCATCCTCTCTGCATCAGGCGTCACGGCAAAACATGAGCGTGGAAGTTGACTGTCTCACTACTGTGTTCGACTGGTGTACTCCTCTTCTGGCCAACATGAAGAGCCAGCTCACTTCTATCAGGAGGGGTCAGACTAAAAACTTTGGATATGGGAGCATCTTGTGTACTTTCTTTTTCGAGAAGGTTCCCGTACTCTGCCCCAGGGTAGCAGTTTCCATCAGCACCCCACGCGATCCAGGCATGGGCCGGTGGGCTAATCTGATGAAACGTCTGGGGGGTGGGGAGGTCCCAAGGACTACCTTCGACGATGACTTCTTCACCTGGTGGGATCAGCAGATCATCGCCGTGGATGACTACCCCTATGCTGGGCTGGATTTCCGAGGAGATCCTGATCTAGTGTTACCACCGAATGCAGCATGGGGCGAGATTGGTAAGATTTTTTGATTTTATGATTTTTTTGGATTTTTCAAATATAATAATGAATTTTGAAAATTATTTTTGATGAGATTCAAATGACTAATATGGTGATCATGTTCCAGACATCGGGCTGGTACGACCAGACGGATTCCCGCGGCATGGACGGCGCGGCCGAGGAGCCGAAGAGGCGGCTGCTCATACAGAACGGACTCTGAACAACGTCCAGCGACACTTGGCGAGGTTGAGTTGCCGAGTACCGATGGCCATCATAGAGGACCTTCCTGAGGATATGCAGCGTCATGTGGTTGGCATGCCACGTGACTGGGTTCGCATTTTTCGGCGCGTGGCTAATGCTATAGTGACATACTTAGACGCTCATCCTGAGCCGAGGCATTAGATATGCTGGACATGATTATGGGCATTTGAGTCCCAATTTTGTATATTTTTTGGACACACATATGTACACTCGAGACGTTTTACGATATATCTATATATATATATATATATATATATATATATATATATATATATATATATATATATATATATATATATATATATATATATATACAGTTTGACTTTTTGATGGTTGATTTTATTGTGATGAATGATTAATATGCCAGTCTAATGCTTGATTAGTGATAAAATCAGCTAACCAATTATGAGATCTTGGAATATGCAAATAATTAATATAAGTAAATGATATTTGTAACAACTTCACCCTTAAATACTGGCGATATAAAGATGGATCCCGTACCCGATAAATGTTATTTAATTGAGACATTATCAATTGAGAATCAAGATATACTACCAACGAGTCGATCCCATGAGAGATTGCCTCAGATAATAAACTAATAACAGTAGTATACTCTGCCATATTGTTTGAAGCAGGACCGATGCACACGCCTCTTGATACCATCAATTCACCAGTTGGATAATAGAGTACCAAAGCTGCGGAAGCAAGATTCCGAGTGTGTCGACTAGCACCATCGGCGAACCCAAAATAGACCAAATCATCCATCAACACCTGCCACAGCAGACCAAAAAGTGCTGATATCAGAAAACTCTTGATGATATATGTACAAATATACATAAAATACAAAGAAGCCATTGCCTGGTCAAAACTAAGCAAAGTACTTCTTTAGGTAGAGCCCATTTCGGGGCTCCGCCAGCTTGTTTCCCTCGAAATCAATTAACTCATACGATCCTTTTTCTAAAACTCGTTTAATAATGAAAGGACCGTACCACATAGGCTTAAATTTTCCTGCCCCCAAGGCGTCCTTATCTTGGTCATAGACCAAGACAAGGTCACCTTCAGAAAAGACTCGAGGACGGACAGACTTATCATACTGCGTTTTAACCCTTTTCTTATGGGCCTCATTCATCGTGGCAGCATCTCGACGCTACTCATCGAGATGTTCTAGGTGAACTAGGCGCTCTTCGAGACTCGAAGTCTCAGGAAGAAGCTCAACAGCCAACTTAAGAGATGGAATTTCACATTCGACCGAAAAGATAGATTCCATCCCATAAACCAACTAAAAAGGAGTAAAACCAGTAGCCGTTTTGACGGAGGTTCGGTATGCCCAAAGAGCCGAATACAACATGATGTGCCAATTGGACCGATTTTTATCGATTTTCCGTTGGAGTATTGTCTTAAGAGTTTTATTGACTGCCTCTACCTGTCCATTGGACTGAGGATAATAAGGGGACGAATGCTCCTGACGGAAACCTAATTTAAGAGCCAATTCGGACATTAGTTGATTCTGGAAATGACTGCCATGGTCAGTGACAATCTCTCTTGGGATACCGAATCTTGAGATAACCTGATTAAAAAGAAACAAAGATGTCGTGTCACTATCGTTCTTATAAGTGGGCATGGCCTCAGCCCACTTCGTAAAGTAGTCTACAGCCACGATAATGTACATGTGATTCGCTGCTGAAGGCGGATTACAAGTTGTAAAATCAATACCCCACTTGGTAAAGGGACCGACGGTGACAATGGGAACACGGGGAGATGGATGCGCGCACATCTTCTGAGTAAAAATTTGACATGGGTGACAGCGTTTGACCGCTTCCACACAGTCTTTAAAGAGTGAAGGCCAAAAATAGCCGGCACGTAAGATGCGCTGGGCTGTAGCAAGCCCTGATAAATGACCACCACAAGCTCCATTGTGGCAGTCATTGAGCACAGACTCCGCTTCCTCTAAGGTTAAACAGCGCTGAAGGATTGAATCAACCCCTCGACGGTATAATGTGTCACTAATGATAACATAGTTTTTAGCCAGGTGACGTAATTTTCGACGTTCATCCTTGGAGAAAGTAGAGGGAAACTTCGAAGTCTGGAGATAGACAATGATATCTCCATAGCAAGGGTCGAGTGAAGAGATGAGGAATAAATGTTTGTCGGGAAAACTTTCCTCATAAACAGTATCCTCTCCACAAGGAAGCTCAGAAATTAGTTCCGCGAAAACCATGGATTTCTTAGACTTGGCAGACAAGAACTCGAGATCGAATTCTTGCAAAATGACTATCCATCTATTATATTTGCCCCCAATCACTCGCCTACTAAGGAAAAATTGAAATGGATTGACTACCGCTAAGACAAAAGTTTTACGTAGCAAAATATAATGACGGAGCCTCTGGACGGCATGGACAGCTGCTAAGGCCAACTTCTCAACCGGAGAATAGCGAAGTTCAGGACCTATTAAGCCTCGACTCAAATAATAAATCACGTGCTCGGCAAGAGCATTGTCCTCCTGAACTAGAACCATACCAATGGTTGATTCTGCTGCGGCGAGATATAAAAGGAAGTCTCTACCATAATCCGGTGGACTCAAAAGCGGGGCAGAGACTAATGCCTTTTTCAAAGCATCAAGCGACCACTACGCAAAGTCATCCCACACAAATGGAACTCCTTTTCATAGCAAATTCATAAAACCTTTAGTGATCTCGGCATATTTTGCTATAAACCGTCTTAAGAAATTAGCCTTCCCTTGAAGACTTTGAAGTTGTCGAATTGAGGACGGGGGAGGAAACTGAACTATTTCCTCAACCTTGAAGGGATCAACCCGAATCCCTTCATTAGACACAATGAACCCTAACAACCGACCAGATGTAACTGTGAAAACACACTTGTTGGGATTCAACCGGATTTTATAAAAACGACAACGTTCAAAAACCAATCGAAGATGACTAGGATGATCAGTTCTCTTTCGAGAATGAGCAGCGAGATCATCCAAGTATGGCTCGATGACATGTTTGATGTCGTGGAAATCATATGACATGGCCCGCTGAAAAGTGGCTCCAGCATTTTTAAGACCAAAAGGCATCTTTCTATATGCAAAGGTACCCCAGGGACATATAAAAGTTGTCTTATGTTGATCTTCAGGACGGATAGAGATTTGATTATAACCCGAAAAACCATCCATGAAGGAAAAAATTTCATTACCCGCACACTCGTCGATAATCTGATCAATGAATGGCGTGGGGTAATTATCTTTCGGACAAGCCTTGTTTAGGTCCTTAAAATCAATGCATACTCGGATTGTTCCTTGCTTTTTGTCCACAGGGACTCGATTAGAAACCCAGTTAGTAAGAGGAAACACCTCTATGGTAAAGTTTTATGGTAAAGTGTTATGGTAAAGTATTATGGTAAAGTGTTATGGTAAAGTGAGCATTGCATGAAGCAAGCACCCTCGATCCAGATATGTCCACATTGATAGCTATCGAGGTCAAGGGTGCTTGCTTCATGCAACACTCACTTTACCATAACACTTTACCAAACCATTAAGCTTTCATAAATCCTTATTGTGAAATCAAATCAACTAAATCAGTTCGTCAATGTTTAGAAACCAGATCAATACTAATATCAATACTCATCAATATCTCAGTTTCAATTCTTTGAACCAGATGATAGGTAGGGCTTTCATCAAGTCACTTCATCATCTATTATCATGCCAATAGGTTGCCATCAACCACGCAATATCAATCAAGTCATTCCAATGATACAAGTCATTGGAAGTAACTATGCTCATATATCATTGTCATCAAGGAAAATCATCAGTCGTCAAGTCAAAACATTAGACATCATGTCAATATCCAAATTTTCTATCATAGTAAGATCTATAGTCCAAGACATATCGCAATCATCGATTGAGAGATCTAGGTCATCATCAAACATCATAGAACTCATATATATTAATCAACCAAATAATGTCGAACTCTTGTAGCACATACTTTAAACATAATGACATATATATAGGGTCACTTATAAACATTCAAATTTCCCTGTTTTCAAATCTTTCGAATATCTATTACTTATCTATGGAACTCGCACCCTCGAGGTGAACATCTTGATTCAGACTTCAAAAAACTTCAGAAATACTCAGATGATGGTCAACAGTAGGAAAAACTTTGGTCTTTCTCATCAATTTAGCATGGGTGCATCTTTAGCTCCCTGGATGCTGCTCGAGCCTTAGCATGAATGCAGCTAGGGACGAGTATTACCAAATATATGCCTACGTCTAGAGAAGAAAGTGTAATTTCTGTACAGGCTTCAGATCTGAGATCTTGATATAGATTAATAATGTCAAATTCACATAAATCATATTTGAAAAGTACATAATGCAAATAGTAATGAGAGTAAAAATCTTGAGAAGAGATACTGGGAATCTACTTCATTTGTCTTCTTTCATGTCATCAACCTATTTTTACTAGATTCATGCAACAACGGATCTATTAGATCTTAGAATCAAACATATATCCATCATGGTCATAACATGCTCACATCAGCTACTACACCATCACATCACCACATCAATCTTTCATCAAAGGTTAGATTCATATAATATGAACAACAAACGGGTGTGACAACATACTTCAAAGATCATGAATATAATATCGCTTCTATCAAGTCAATCCATCAGGTTTGGGGCATTCAATTTCACCATATTCCATTATAAAAAACATGACCACAATTAATAAGAGATATAGAGTATCAAACTCATAGTTCTATCACCAAGGTTACTATAGGACCAAGTCAGGCCATTCAATAAGACTTTACAAAAACAACACGAGTATCAACATACTTTCATCATACTTATCACAAGAATTATTAGTATCAATAAGGTAACCTTCTATAAGAGATCCATCATGTCTTATGCATGTCAAGTGTCAAGAGTATCATTAGAGTCAAGGTACTAGCCTTCTTCACAGAAACAGGATCTCCAAGAACAATAGATGTTAGCCAAACATCAAATTATGCCACTATATCCAAGATCTGCAATAAGTCAACACATAGAATCAAGAAGATAAACATGATCAAAATATTCAATACCAGGTGCACCATTTTTTCATAAGAAATATAAATCCAAATCTCTTTCATATGCAAGCATGAGCCATTTGCGAAGGAGACATTCTCAACATACCATGACGATTACTTAGTCATCAAATGTTATAGATGAAACATAGAATTGAAACAATATTCCTTTCATTCCTTGTAGTGTTCAAACATGTATGCACCTTCTTATAGGTAGCCTATAGTGCTTGTCACCTTTTCATCAAATGCCTCTTTACCGCTTTTCAGATCTAGCTTTTCTTTCCTAAATCTCAAATGATCCTCAAGAGGGATCTACTTATCACATCTCATCAAGGAGGTTCGATACATCCATATACTCAAATATACATGTAGGAAGTATAAGAAATGATCATAACAATAATTGTAATAATCAAATCCATAAAGACAGAAATAAAACATCATAAGCCAAGGAGTACTAATATTTTAATGAGAGGTGATCCTCTCCCTCTTGAACCAACCTTCAAGAGTCATCACTATATGTAGTCCACATTAGATGTTGCCTTCAATCAACTTTGTCAAGAATTGAGCCATCTAGGGCTTCATCAAATCTGTCCCAAGTGCTTGAGCATCTTCACATAGACCATGCTAGAGTTTCATACATCAAATCTCAACCCTTTGTCATAAACCAGGGTCCTTTGCCATAAACCAAGCCTTCTCTCAAACCCTAACCATCAAATCCTTATGCACTAGCTACCAATGGCTTCTTTCATACCCTAGGATTCTTTTAGGTCTCCACCATCCTCTTCTCGCTTCCATCCAAAGTGTCTTCATCGAGGTTATCTCCATGGCTTTTCTTCAGTCGAGCTCTGATACTATGTTAATTTTTCATAGGCCTTTATTGTTCTTTGCTTTGATAATTGAATTTATCCATTAATACATTAAATTCACCCCATAGCATCATAAAATTAGACATATTTACGTAATTATTCATCAGCGTATGAAACTATGTAGAAAGAACAATAACATCATCATCAATCCAGCAGAACATAAAGGAACAATAGAAGAAAATCATGCACACATAGAGACACAAGTATTGGTAAAAGACCAGGAAAAACCCACTATGAGGAAAATCCTTGCAAATATTCTTCTAATAGATTTTCATTAAATGATTCAGTAAAAGAGAGTACAATGATCCATATTTTTACGATGACTAGAATATCCATGAAATGCATCTAAACATCAAAACTATGATTCAAATAATTGTAATGTCCTGTCACTACCTGTAGCTTGCTACCGAACACTTTTGTGACTAAGTGAAATCTTTAGAACACTAAAATATCATCTTGGAGTCTCAGTTGCATGGAGGAGGAGTTTTGTGAGCGAATATGACACACAAGGTCACTTTATGTGAACTACATGATAGAGACTATGGTAGCTCGATGGCTCCCATACAATTATGTGCAAGTAGCCATGGACTAAACTAACCCAGACTACCAGTCGCTCTCATGAATACTTTGTGCCAGTGACTTAGGACCCAAATTCACTCTCATGACCACTATGTGCCAGTGTTCAGTGACCCAAATACTCAATTCTATGCCAGCGAATTTGAATCAAAAAACCCTAGTTCAGTACAAGCTTTATCCTGAAGTTCCTGAACCTTAAGTGAGCTTCCTCTATCATACCTGTGAGAACCAACACCAAATGAAAGAGGAGAGGAGAGCTTGATGAATGTAGAAATGAGCTTGAGGTATATTCTATTTATAGGCTTCCATGAGGGTTCACTTGACCTATCCATTCGTACATGTGCATGGGGCCAACCTGATCGAAATTATATGTATGAATAAAATAATTTGTAAATCAACTTCTTCTTATCCAAATGAGGTGATATTTAGGTCATTTTTTGTCCTCTCACAAAGTGGAATCTGATGCCATCATCATATCCATCAAATTGGTGTGGGGAAAAATGCCTGTGCAGGACAATCCTATCCACCTAAGGTGTGACAGTGCCTTAGCAACAAACAGAGACAACTATTATAGTATTCTTCCTTTATGAATTAAGAATGAAGAGAGATAGATGGACTAACCGGTGTCTTCCGTTTGTCCCTCGATCCAGTTCCTCTTCTCTTTGGGAGTTCCCAGCTACTTGCCTTCTCGCTCGCCCAGCTTCAAGAGGTTTCTGCAAGATCACAAGAAGAGAACACTACACAAAGACATAGATTCATATTCATAACTAGTTCAGGATTAGAAATAAACTAAACATACTAATGCAATCGTACATCAAAGATACACCAGTATATAGGAGAAACTAAGATAGCTTTATTGATGAATAACAAGGTTCAGGAAGAGATACAACCCAGAGGGCTCCAATCCAGCATCTCCTTCCCAGCAAATGAAATTCCTATCTTCACCTTCCCTCAAAGCATTAAGCACCCAATGATTCCAATCTCAAACCAACAGCAATTCTTTGCAATAACAAGATTCCAGCCTCCCTAGATCTCATGGAGGAGAGATCCATATATAGATGTTTGGAGAGAGGATGAGTCAACTTGAGATCTGACTAGTGTCCTCTCCCTCTGTCAGTTCTTGATTCCACTTGGAGGTTCTTGCTTCCACTTGGAGATTGGGAACCTCTTACTCATCACTAGTCGAATTCACTGAGGCAAGTGTCATTGAAGAAGATTCTGGAAGCTTCCTGGGTCTTGACACCTCTTGGAATGAACTTGACATTTGTCAACTCTCGCTCAGCGCACCCTGGTAGTGCTTCTACCTGCGTTGCAGTGTAGGTAGCCAGTGTTGACTTTGCATTTCAGCGCAGACAGCTAGTGGAGCCACTGAATTGATCCTGAATTGACTTGTTTTTGAGCAATTTCTGGTGGAGAACTTCTGTGAATTGTTGTGGTTTGTTAGCCTTGTTCCTCTAGGGGTAGGAACAACATGTTTAGGGACTTTGGATCCCTTAGATTATGGACATTTCATGCTCAATGCTGTAAGGCACAAAAATGTCTATAACAGTTGCGCCCTAAAGTATGAGGCCGTTTATCGGGTGAAATGCTTTATCAGGAGGATCCGAAGTTCATCCAATGCTGGGAGGAGACCTGTAATAAGATACAATACAATACATTATTTTTCATACTGCTTTCATGATCTAGCTGAGGCGGGCATTCCCATGCTCAGCTTTATAAATTCATTTTTCTGTACATAGAACAGACAATCGTCCGATGGTAGACTAATAATTTTGATGAAATTATCATCCTTTGGGTAGGATGATTATCTGCTGCAATGATGTACATGTCAATGTCTTTATTTTTCCTGAATATATATCGCAGCCCGGATGGATGAAACTAGATCCGGGGTCTTCAAACTCGTTCGATCTTCACTCTAAGTACAAGTCGATCCATGTGAGAAATGTTCTGAAGTCGAACATGGAAAGACATCGCTTGATTACCGGTCAATGAGGTAAACCATTAACAAGCGCAAGAGTAATCACCGATAATGATAATGACCCTCAAGGTACTACAGTACAATTTACGTGGTGTGAATAAAGGACCTGGCGTCGAACACCACGCAAAATCTTTCGGTCGAAGGTCATTGATGTATACCTGTCGCCGGAAGTGAGAAACTTGCCATTGAGGCATGCAAGCTTCAAAGTACTGAAGGGGTTGTTCCTAGATCAACTTCTTGGATAATGAGCTGATGTCGACAAGAAGCAATCCATCAAAGGAGGGCCTTAATGAATCCCACATCAATGACACGGAACGGAGCTAATGATTTTGATGGAGGTGAAAACGATCTATGACATATGATTCAGGGTGGCGGTCATGAAAGGATGAAGGATAATGTACGGCAGTGGATGGGACACGGTTGACTTTTCTGAACGACTTCTTTTGAACATATGGCGACACTGATGCGATGGATCGGTAGCATTACCCCAAATATGGATGGTATGGCGAGACCATGGTGATGTGACCGGTGAATGAAACAACCCAACCCAATTGTGGTACGGAGGAAAAGTGTCATGTTCAAGAGCGACTTGCTACCATCAAAGTTTTCTTGAGTTTCTCCCAATTTTTCCCCAGTCATTGCTGACCAGAACCTCTTTATTTTTGTCAAGCTTGAGGAGGATAACATATGCTTGTTCTATAACCTGCCCTTCGGGCAAGCCCATCGCTATGTTTTAACGAGCCTAGTGATAGTGAAACTCGTTCTCGTCTAAAGACAAGTTTGTCGCTATTTAATGATTTTAACGAGTCTAACGACAAAGATAACTCGGTCCTTTTCATTTTTAGAGAGTCTAAAAAGGTACATAAAGTTAACTCCAAAAGTCCTTTTTCGTCATCTAATCCCTTAGGTCCGAAAAAGTATAAAACAATACAGAAGGGATGAGTTTTCGATAGTTTTAATGAGCCGAATAAAACAAGCGCTCGATCTTTTTGTGCAATAATCCCTCAGGTCCAAAAAGATTAAAATCTAGAGGGATAGCTCTTCCGGTCGCTTTAACGAGCTGGAAGGCCAAGGACTCGGCAATCTTTTCATATTTTACGAGTCAGATGAAAAGAGCTTAAAGAAGACTCGTCTTTTGAGGAACGAGTGATAAAACAGGTTAGCAGTTGATTCCAGGTACAGGTTGGAATTTTCCAATCACAGCAGTGTCACAAGGATGGCTAGTGAAATCACTCTTCGCAGCTGTTCCTCAAAATGGGTAAACGAACATATGGAGGTGAACGATCGGCCAATGGAAAAGTGGAGGTGACGGTGCAAACACGACCAAGGCTTTAATGGCTGATGATATTACATTCACTGTGGTTAGTTACCGGGATAGTTCATTTTTTAACGAGCTTAAACGCGGGTGGAAACATTTGCTTGATCTTATGTTTATTTTTTAACGAGCATGAACTATGTGCTAAAACTGCTCGGATCTTGCGTTTATTTTTTAACGAGCATGAACTGTGTGCTAAAACTGCTCGGTGATAAGTTTGCATGCCCCCAGCATAACAACGAAAATCGAGGTGCATGCCCCCCAAGCTTCATTGCATTCAACTTGGTGGTTGGAATGAAGGTTTACCTTTGAGATTTGGAAAGGAGATTGTTTCATTTTTTAATGAGGTTGACACAGTAAAAGAACTATCCTCATGACTCCTTATTTCATTTTTTAACGAGGTTGACACGAGATTAGAACCGTCCTCGGAGCCCACTGTATTTACAGTATTTCTATCAGGGCGATGATCCACGCTGAAAAAATGTTTAGGAATCTTCCGAATCCATTAGATATAGAAGATTTCATATTGTAGGTTTCCACTGTGGCCACTTCCGCCAGATTACTTGCAGGCGGTAGGGCAAAAGTACCCATTAAGGCAGGGTCTTTTAGGAGACCTACTCCAATATTTTGAAGCGAATGATTGCTTCCATGGATAATTGGAATGCTTCCCGTAACTTGTGAACTGTCGGCGAGGAAAGTTTGTTGGTCGATGACTGTAATTCCTCCTTGAAAGGGAAATGCAATCTTCCTGAAGTAGGTCGACACAACTGTGGCCATGGCATATATCCAGGGCCTTCCCAGTAGGATGTTGTAATCGAGGTTTCCATCAATTACTTCAACATCAATTCCTACTGTTTTGCCCCCTAGTTCAACTTGCAAGTTACTTAAAATCCCATATGGAGTGTATGATCGTCCATCAAATAATTTTAATGTCGTTGACGATCTCGACAAGGGTGGTGAGCCTAAATTCTTCCAGCAACTCATCGACATAATACACGTAGATGCCCCCTCATCAATAATTGTTCGATGAACAGTTTTGTTGAGGGCTTTCACTTGAATAAGGAAAGCTAGTTGAGCTGGTAACTGAGGGTCATATCCTTTATGATCAAAGGCCACAAGATTGGAGTCCATTGGGTCAATTTCACCTATTGCTGATAATAAAGCTTGCTCTTGGGAGAGGCAATTTTGCGGTACCTCAAGCGTCGACATAGCGGACGGCGATTGGGCTAGGTCCTCTATTATATTATAATTCTGTGCTATTTTTGCACGAGGATTAAATGTCGACTTGTACACTACTCCCTTTGGCGACTTTATCATTTGTTCAGGAATGGTGGGTGGCACAACTTTGGTCAAAGTTGTTGTCGAACTACTAGGTTGTTCATTAGCCTTGTTATTTGACACCTGTGGATTCCCGTAATCTTTATTCCTTGCCAAAGCATCATTTCGCTGCTTTGAGATAGACAACATAAGCACTTGGGATCGGGAAGAATTTTGATTAGCAACCAGTTTGGTACCCGGGCTTGGAAACGGATCAGTCAATACTGCTGAGGTTTTTGAACTCTTAAAGAGTTTCTTAACTTCAGCTATATGTGGACAATCTCTCGTCCAATGATCCTCATCGCATATATGACACCCCGCAGGGGGTTTCCTTTTTCTCCCTTTCTTTTTCTTCTTGCCCCCTGGTTGCTTCAGTTGTTTGCCTTTGTCGGTCGACGTGGCATTTACTTCCGAGGCAAGAAGTTCCTCATTTGCATTTTGACTAGAAATCTTACGGGCCCTTGTAGATGTATCCTTTGTCGATTTCGTGTCTATCGTGCCAATCACGCCATCGATGGCATGAGAGTCATTGTTTGATTTAGGAGGAGGAGGAATTGAGAATTCCAGTCTAGGGGCGTCAGTTATTTTGTCGTAGAGCGTGCCAGACTGAGTATAGACCAAGTCCAGATATTGCACATGAGCGATGACTTGCTCTTCCGTTACGACTCCCCCCTTTGCCACATCTTCCGTGATTGTAGGAAGTAAGGATTTGATAAACCATTCAGCTAATAGCTGATCGGGAACGTACGTTTTTATCATCCTACGACGACGTCGCCACTCATGTATATGATCAGATATGTGAGTGGCCGTTGTCTGTTTGAAGTTGGTTAGGAGTTCCGTTCCCGTTTCATACCTTATCGGTAATTGAAAATGGGTTAAGAAAGTCGTGGCTAAGGTACTGAAGTTGTTGAACGAAGCTCTAGGCAATTCAATATACCATTTCACCGCTGGACCAGTTAATGTCCTCTGAAAAAGGCGAAGCCTAATCAAATCATCGTTTAGGGTGTTTGATGAACACCACAGATGAAATGTCATCACATGATTCGACGGATCTTCACCCGGATTTCCATTAAATTTAGGAATATCTGACGGAAGTTTATGCGGAATTGCTGGCCACCAAGGGGCATAAGCAATTGGATCATTCGTCAGCCGGTTTAGATCTGGTAATTCTAGAGTTGCTACAAAGGGCAACTGTTGATTCAGGTTAGGCGAAGCATACCCAGGATAAGATGGAATCGCCTGAGCAGTGGGTCTTTGCATACCAGCATATTGTATTTGATGCTGGCAACTTTGACAAGGTTGATGGGCATAACCATTATAATATGGTTGTTGATTACCGCTTTGGAAATGCGATTGCCCATTACTTACAAAGACTTGTTGCTCAGGTCCTTGATATGATTGCTTTAATGGGGGTTGTTGAGTTTGAACCAGCTCTGGTTGTTGAACCATTTGCTGTTGACCAATACTGGATGATTGACCAAGATGAGGAGTCACAATACTTGTTTGATCCTGAGTCGCTCTAGATAAGGAGGCACTAACCTGAGGTTGTGATTCAGTCGTTGAGACAAGAGGCTGTTGTATTGCAACCTGAGGCTGTTGGGGTTGACATACAACAGGTAGCGCTTGTACTTGCGATGCAGTAACCATAGAAGGTATAGTGGGAATATTCGACACAAGGTGGACTGGTTGCATTGAATATACAACCCTTGGTTTCTTAGGCAGTATTGGTACCCAACCGCTGGATGTAATTCCAGTTTGACCTAAACTTTGTTGTAAACTCCCATATGGTTGTTCTCCGGGAGGGAACAATGAAAAGGCATACTGCCCTCCATATGGTGGCAATCCAGTACTTAAAGGGCAGATTGGCCTTTGAAGACACATTGGATCAATTTGTTGAGTTTCAACATAAGAAATACCAGATGATAATCCGGATGAAGAAATAGGAACTAACCATGTCGTCGAAGCGATCCCTGATGGGACTCCGGCTTGTTGTTGATAACTTGCCAGGACAGATGCTATACCATCGAACATCGTTGGGGTAGCAGCAGGAGGCTCTGCCGCTGCTGTGTCGGATGACACAGTCCTGGATGTCGACGATTGTTCAGACATATCTAGTCTATCCAAAAGATTTTCTAGTGATTCTACAAGAAATTACGATGAAAAGAGACTAACTTCGAAGATCAACGAGGGAATGGTGATGATTATTCCGTTTAAAATAAATTTTAACGACGCTTAGACACAACCTGCTTTTTCAATTTTAAAGAGTCGAGAAAAAGCAAAAGATGACTCTAGTCTCCTTCGATGTTTTAATGAGCCCGAAGTGACAAATGCTCGGATGGACTTTTTCCGTTATAGATTCTGAAAAAGGCCAAAAGGAACTGCTCTGGAGTTCTAGGCAGAGGGTGTGCCAAACTTTTTGCAAAACCGCAGAATAATTTTTAGGGTACGGGCGGTCGATCTTCCTGAATGCTGTGTTCAGTGCATTGTGATCAGTAGGGCGGCCGACACGACTTCCTAAGGATAAAGGTTTTATGCCTATAGGGGTCTCCCAATATATACTCGACGGTACGTGGGAGCACAATTCGTACTGACGCTATCGTCCCTCAAGAGGAATCACCCACCATCAACGAGATCGACAGTCACCAGGCTTTACGATGCCGGAACATGTCTCTAGCCTAGACCTCTATGTTGTGTGTTAAGTTACAAAGCGTTGTTAAGTTCATTCAATTTATTTTAGGTTGATCTTTTTAGAAGTTTTCCTTTTGAGGTTCACCACGAGATGTATGATACAATTCCTAAATGCAGTCTAGAGATGATAAGCAAGCTTTTATATCTTTTCAACCATGAAAATCCTAGCTACAAAGGGAAAAGAAAGACACCATCTTTTCTCAAAGAGCAATCAGCACACTCTAATGCACTTTTCCTAAATCAAACATGCAAACTATCAAGATGCAAATGCACAATGCAGGTGTTTGTTTTCTGCTCTCTTAATATTGATGCCTAAAAAGAAAGCTTTTTGTACAACCTTGAATTTGCTTTTAAATGACAAATACAAACAAGTTTACTTTTTTGAAATCAGAAAGGGTAGAAGAGATTACAACACTTAACGATTTTCGAAATGAATACTTGTTTTGACACTCAAAAGAGACAAACTCAAACCAAAAGCAAAAATGAATGTATAACCAATTGTAAACAGCCAATGAACTCTCTCCTAAGATCACAATCAACAGATCTGAATCAAGGGCTACAGGATGACTATTTCACTCTTGCAAAGGAAAACTGTAAATGACGCCACAAACACATAAAAACACTCATAGTCTTTTTGTACAAAAGGAGGCGGAATTTAAGCAGAGAAAAGGAGTTATCAAATAGGTTCCTATGCTGGTTACAGGCTGCAAAAATCAGAGATCAAAACAAGGCAAAAAAGAGCAGAGAACCCCAGCTGCACAAGGCCTAACTGGATCAGCGCACCCCTAACACAGACGTTTTGACATTTAGCGCAGGTAGCCTTCACGGGACCTGCGTTGAAATGCAGAACCTCTTCACAGAGTCTGCGCTGAAGGAGAAACGAGAGTTCCTCACTGGGTTCTGGGTCACAGTTTTCTGATTAATCTATGGTTTCAGGCCAAATCAAAGCAACAAGCAAGGTGCAATCAAAGGGATGCTTTGAGGGAGGGCTAAGATCTATCAAAAAGGATCATCAAATCATTTGTGAGTCCATTGTTCAGATCATAGATAAATCCAGTGATTGGATCAAAGCAGCTGTTGTCTACTTTGCATCTGAAAATAGCAGATGCAGTTCCATTGCTGCTCTTGAATCTATGAAACAAACAATGATAGAGACACAAATAAAATGACTAAACAGATCTCCCGAGCGGAGTCACCAATTTGTTGTGGGGAAAAATGCCTATGCGGGACGATCCTATCCACCTAAGGTGTGACAGTGCCTTAGCAACAAACAGAGACAACTATTCTAGTATTCTTCCTTTATGAATTAAGAATGAAGAGAGATAGATGGACTAACCGGTGTCTTCCGTTTGTCCCTCGATCCAGTTCCTCTTCTCTTTGGGAGTTCCCAGCTACTTGCCTTCTCGCTCGCCCAACTTCAAGAGGTTTCTGCAAGATCACAAGAAGAGAACACTACACAAAGACATAGATTCATATTCATAACTAGTTCAGGATTAGAAATAAACTAAACATACTAATGCAATCGTACATCAAAGATACACCAGTATATAGGAGAAACCAAGATAGCTTTATTGATGAATAACAAGGTTCAGGAAGAGATACAACCTAGAGGGCTCCAATCCAGCATCTCCTTCCCAGCAAATGAAATTCCTATCTTCACCTTCCCTCAAAGAATTAAGCACCCAATGATTCCAATCTCAAACCAACAGCAATTCTTTGCAATAACAAGATTCCAGCCTCCCTAGATCTCATGGAGGAGAGATCCATATATAGATGTTTGGAGAGAGGATGAGTCAACTTGAGATCTGACTAGTGTCGTCTCCCTCTGTCAGTTCTTGATTCCACTTGGAGGTTCTTGCTTCCACTTGGAGATTGGGAACCTCTTACCCATCACTAGTCGAATTCACTGAGGCAAGTGTCATTGAGGAAGATTCTGGAAGCTTCCTCGGTCTTGACACCTCTTGGAATGAACTTTCCATTTGTCAACTCTCGCTCAGCGCACCCTAGTAGTGCTTCTACCTGCGTTGCAGTACAGGTAGCCAGTGTTGACTTTGCATTTCAGCCAGACAGCTAGTGGAGCCACTGAATTGATCCTGAATTGACTTGTTTTTTAGCAGTTTCTGGTGGAGAACTTCTGTGAATTGCTGTGGTTTGTTAGCCTTGTTCCTCTAGGGGTAGGAACAACATGTTTAGGGACTTTGGATCCCTTAGATTATGGACATTTCATGCTCAATGCTGTAAGGCACAAAAATGTCTATAACACAAATGAGTAGTCCAAAGTGGAATTTGACTACAACTGCATATTTTTAACAACATTCATAGCAGGCTTGCTCATAAAATATTTGATAGTTTCATGGTCAATATGCACAAAAGTTCGGTATCCAGTGATGTAGTGTATGAACTTATTCAAAGACTGTACAACATCTAGGATTTATTTCTCAATCATAGTGTAGTTAAATTTAGCCTTACAAAAAATTTTAGTAATGCAGTAAATGGTATAAGGTAACTTACCATCTATGAAGCCGCCCCTACAACTTTATCGAATGCATCAACATGGATATGGAAAGGAAGAGTACAATTTTGGCATCTAAGTATGGGTGTGGTGGTTAATTTTTGTTTCAAAATCTCTAGGGCCCCTTGGAAGCTATCTATCCAGTAGAATTTTGAGTCTTTGGCCAACAATCCAAACAATGGTGAGGCTACTTTTTTTAAGTTGTTAATAAACCTCCTATAATATCCAGCTAAGCCCAAGAAATTCCTAACATCTCTCTACTTTTGAGGAGTAGGGACCCTTTTTATGATGGAATATTTGTTTGGGTCCACTTGTATTCCCTCCTGAGATATTGAATGGCCAAGGACAATCCATGTATCTATTAAGAGTTCATACTTCTCAGGACTAAGCAATAGTTTGATTTATATGCACTTCTTCATGACTTTCCCTAGGTTAGAGAGAGCCTCTATGAAGTCACACCCATAGGGAATAATCCATGTAGATCTCTATAGAGTCATGGACCAACTCAACAAAGATGCTCAAAACTTCCATTTGAAAAGTGGTAGGGGAATTACATAATCTAAAAGGAAGGAGCATATAAGAAAATGTACCCTAAGGACAGGTGAACATAGTTTTGCTTGGTCCTCAGGGCTAATCTGAATTTGATTGTAACCATTGAATCCATCTAGAAAAGTGAAGAAATTATTCCTTGCAAGACCATCTAAAACTTGATCAATCAAAGGTAAAGGGAAATTGTCTTTCTTGGTGACTTTGTTCAATTATCTATAATCCACACATATCCTCCACTTCCCATTATTCTATAGGACCAAAACTAGATGGAACACCTACTCACTATCTGAGATGGGGTATATGAACCCTACATCCAACAACTTTTGCAAATCTTCGTTTACTATGTCTCAGAGGTCTGGGTTCATTCTCCTCTGAGGTTGTTTCATAGGTTTTCATCCTTCCTTGATGTAGATGTGATGAGTACAAACTTAAGGATGTGCCCCTTCAATTTCTTTGTAGCTCCAAGCAAAAGTATGAAAGTGCTCTCTCAATATTTTTCACAACTTCTCTTCTTAGGTGGCTGAGAGAGAGGGGATTAATCTCTAGGATTCTAGATGGATCAAATTCTACAAGTTTGACATGTGTAGGACTTCGGTCAACTAGGCATCACTCATTCCAAGGATTACCCTCATTTTCCTTCACAAGTTCATCAAGAGGCAAGGTATTGGGGGGTTAATTCTAGAGGATTTGGTGAATGAGGTCATCTTCATTAGGTTTCCCCCATCCTATAACATCATCTAGGGTATAGATTGGATAGGATGTTATATGATACTCTTCATCTTCCTCCTCCTCCTCTAACGATAGGGGTAAGTCATGCTCAATGGATGGTTGAACAAGATGGTACAATACGAACTATTTGGACAAATGCCCATTCTTAATGGTCACATTCCTATCCATGCAACTTATGTAGGCATCAACAATGGATAGCCATGGTTTTCCAAGGATGAGAGGATAACCACTGAATTTGGTTTTGGGCTAGAGAATTGTTGGTTTGTTGGGGCCTGACCTAGGTTCAGAGTTAATTTAGCCAAAAAAATCCCGGTACTACTGGCCCTTTCGGCAACAGTCCGTGGAGCACGGACTGAGGTGTCACCAAAAGTGGTATGGGAGGGTGCTAGAACTAGGCTTTCTCACCCTGGAGATGTCTGATGAGTTCAACTGGTTTGCAGTTTGATCTTGTACGCAGGTTGCTTCACACATTTTCCCATACTTCGTAGCTTGATATACTGCCTTCACGCAGTCCTACCCAAGGGCTGAATGTCGCACTCTGTATTATTACCCAAGACCTTACTAGTATTCCAATGTTAGTTAATTAGCTTTTCGTACTTGAGTGCTTTAAGTTATACTTAACAATATAAACCATTCATATAGGTATGCGCAGTAAATAAACAGTATATTTGAAAATTATATAAATCATTCATTAACCCAAGAACAAATACACAGAATTATAACAAAACCTCTCCTTATTAATTCCTTCCTTGGTTATAGGCTTGAATTGCCCTGTACACTCAGCTGCAAGGGTATACGCACTCAACTGCGGACTATTAGGCCTTTGTGCACTTAGTTGCAGAGCCTTCTCCTATTCTATGACTCAAAGACTAACTTTAACTTGTGACTTGATCACTTAGACTCATTAATCCTTCTCTTCTCCACTATCCTCCTTTTACACTTAGAGCCTTGCTTTATTTATACAATCCCATGGTCTACAAATCATGGGTAGGTCTATCCAACTAACATTACATTACAAAACTGGCGCAGACAACCCTGTGACTCTTTCATACTTTCACGCCCCACACCCGCAATTCATGGAGTTTTTACAACAAGATTCAGTCAAAACTTTGGCTTTGAGCCCCAAAACATGCCTTGGGGGGATTCCATGCCCAACAGGCCCCCAACATAAACATCGAGACTCGCCCTTGAGTCACTCGGTCAGCACGACGATCTTTGCACAGAGTCATGTCAACTGTTCTCGAACTATGTGGAGGTCAACAGCACACTAAGCTACTGCTTGTTGGATCTGTTGCATACGTTTTTCTGAGGGATCTGTGTTGGGAGTGCTTCTCTACATATGTATCGGTATCCCCTGCATATGTTTATAGTCCCACGCCTTTGTCTAGACCCTTGGAGCGCGAAGAATATGCTTCTGCTGACTAGTCAGATAGTTGAACTGCCTGTGTAGGGCTTCAAGCAGCTACCATTCACTTTGCCTGGGAAAGGTTCTCCATTTAGTTTGACTAGATGGACCACGCCTCCCTCTGTAACCACCTTAAAAATGTATGGTCCCAGCCAATGCATTCTGAACTTTCTCGGGAATTTATCAAATTTATTGTCGTAGAACAACACTAAATCACTTACCTTGAATGTGTGCAACTTAATATGGCGATCATGCCAGGCCTTCTCATGCTGTTATGCACAGACTAGGTACAATATACTCCATTGGCATGACAGCTTCCACGCCATAAACTAACCGAAAAGGTGTTTGTCCCATCAGTTTCTTGCACATTGTCCTATAAGACCATAGGATTGAAGGTACATGTAGGTCCTAATCGCTTCGTTGCGTATTGCATACTTTGGTTAGCACAGTCTCCAGTATTTTGTTAAATGTTTCTACTGTCCCATTAGCTTGTGGGTGATATGGTTTGCTTTTCTGATGATAGAACTGGAACACTTCTGTGAGCGCGTTGATGGTTTCGTTCAGGAAATGTGTACCGCAATCGCTCATTAAGATTTTCAGATAGCCAAATTGGGTCAACACGTATTCTAACAAAAACTCCGCAGCTGTAGTGGTTGTGCAGTCTTTGACCAGCTGTGCTTTTTCCCAGCGAATCAGGTACTTCGTCGCGGTAATGATGTATCATGTGCCCATTTTTCCGTGAGGTTTGATAGGTCCCACAAAGTTGATTGCCCAATTTTCGAAGGGCTGCAGCACTATTTGTGGATTCAAATGCATCTCGTCCCTCCACGATGGTTTATTGAACCTTTGGCATATATTGTAGGCCTTACAATGTGCTTTTGAATCTTGATGAAGGGTTGCCCACCACAGCCCTACGCGGAGAATCTTTTGTGTGGTCACTCATCCTACATAGTGTTCTCCTGTAGCTCCTCCATGTCCTTCCGTGAGGATCTGACTTCGCTCAAATTTAGGTATGTACCTTCACAGTATCTCATCATTTCCCATTTTGTATAGGTGCCATGCGATGACAGAAAAATTCGTCGTACGCACCACCAATTCCTTCTTCTGTTAGATGGAGTACTCCTTCAGTGTAGTCCCTGTTGTCAGAAAGTGGATTATATCTTCGAAGTGTCTATCCACGACACACACAATGAAGAGTTGTGCGTCCGGTAATCCTTCCTCCAAACTAGAAGGTTCCTCGCCCATCTCAATATGTGATAGGTGATCTAGTCCTACATTTAGGCATCCAGGTTTTACAACGACCTCAAAGTCATATTCTTGGAACAATAAGAGACACCTACATATGCGCCCCCCCCCCCCAACATAGGCTTATTGACCAAGTATTTTAGCATGAAATGGTATGTATACATCTTGAAATGTCCTCCTAGTAAATAGTGCCAGTATTTTTGGAGCACGTACACCATAACCAATCCATCGTGCTCAGTTGTGGAATAGTTCTTTTCCGCTTTGGACAATTTACGGCTTGCAAATGCGACCGGGTGATCCAATCCTCCTCCGCCCTCTTGTGTGAGCACCGCTCCCAGTGTTATACATGACGCATCAACATGGACATGAAACTCCACATCCCATTTTGGGAAGACCAGGATTGGAGTGGAGGCCAATTTCTCTTTTAGGACATCCAAGCTCTTCATGCAATCATCATTCCAGCAGAATGTGACATCCTTTTTCAATAGTTTCTCCATCGGCGCGTTGATATGGGCATAGCTTTTGATGAACTTCCTGTAGTACCCTGTATGTCCCAAGGTAGCGTGCAACATTTTAACACTTCACGGTGCTTCCAATTTCTAAATTACTACAATCTTTGTGGGGTCTACCATTAGTCCTTGTTTGCAGACCACATGTCCCAGTAGATTCCCAAAGGCATGAGGAACGTACACTTCTTGAGGTTTAGCGCAATTTGGTGTCATCGTCAAGTATCCAGCATCAAGCGTAAGCTTGCTACATGGTGCTTAACCAATCCAAATACAATCCAATCATCTAGATAGACCTCCAGGAATTTATGGGTATATTCTTTGAAGGCGGCAACAACTAAGGCGTGAAAAGATCGTTGGCGCATTTTTTAACCCAAATGGCATGATGGTGTATTGAAAGCAGCCCCACTCATTGGCAAAGGTGGTCTTTCTCCTATCTTCTGGTGCGATTTTGATATGGTGGTACCCTGAGAACCCATCGGTGAAAGAGTATGCTTCTTGCCTGCTGACATTTTCTAATACTTCAACCGTGAACGGGGTCGAGAATGGGTCATGTACATAGGCGTCATTCAACTTCCTGAGGTCCACGCATATTCTTATCTCACCCTTCTACTTTTTCTCCTGCACTACCATAGGACTTACCCAGTCAGATTCTTCCATCGGCTCAATAATTCTGGCTGCGAGCATTTTGTCTAGTTCTATGCAGACCTTTTCCTTGTACTTTGGATTCAAGCGGTAAGGCCTCTGCTTAACTGGCTCTGCGTCGGGTTTTAGGGTGATCTTCATCATCCCTAAATCACCAATGATCCCGTTTAAGTCCATGATCTTGGTCGGAAATAAGTCTTGGTACTCGCGGAGTAACTTAGCGACCTTATCCACGATGGCATCATCCCAATAGTCATTGAGCATTGCATACTTTGGTTTGGCCTCCGTCCCAATGTTTACCTGCTTCGTTCTTATTGGCACAGTGATGTCAGGATCTTCAATCAATGGTCCTTGAACCTCACGATAGCCTTCAGTTTCTGAAATGTTAACTTTTCATGGATCTTCGTTGTCTTCCTCGATGCTTCCATTGTAACACTCCAGCGCGTAGTTCAGCTGGGTCGCCCATTCACGCTGAAGCACTTCCATTGGCTCCTAGGTTATTTTGAAGATAGCTTATTTTACTGCTTGTAGAGCATCATCAACAATATCCCACCAATGATCCTTGAATGTGAAGGTTGACAGGAATCCTTTGCACAAGATATCCCATTCGCTCGTGCCGTGGCGAAGCTCTGTCTCGGTATACGAATTCATGGGTATGATATCCAGGGTATGATAGAATAGGTGCACCCACTCATGTTGTGGCTCTTCCCCATAGGCCTTGGCCCATTTAGCGAGGTGTGCACGTGGATCATCCCATCTGTAATACTTGTCTGTCAGTCATATCTGGGACTTTCCAAACCACATGCACATCATTCTTCTGTATTCGCGCTAGTCCTCAAAACTCATTTGGTGCATACCCCACCATCTTGTAGGCATAGTGCACAGTACCCATTTCAGAGTGTGAAAAAGCTACTGTTCCGGTACTTCCTTTTCAAATTTGTTTAGGAAATCATCCACCTCGCTCAACCCATCATACATAGGTAGATCTCTTACCTCTATTTCCACGCAGTGTACCGACCTTGTCATCATGTTACAGTTGAGCGTGGCTACCTTGTGTAACCATTTCTGCCATCGTTCTATTTCCTCACTTGAATTTGATGTGCAAGAGCTTTCGCGCTCCCACAATATTCTTCCATCCTCTGTTGGATTTACATAGTCCTGCTCCCATATGGTTATCTTGTAGATACATTCTAGATCGTCATTGCTACTGTAGTTACGCACTCGCTCTGTGTAGCGTGATCCTTCCACGGGGTCTAAAGGTATGACTACGTGCAGTGACCTTTTCTCAAAAATCATCTTGTGCTTCTTTAGATTTATCACTCCATTCATGTCAGAGGCCCAATCTATTCCTAGTAGCACGGGATAGGCATTACTGTCATCAACAATCTTTATCACTTTGAAATCTGCTAGCGTGCTCGCACCTTCGATATCTACCATTATTCCCTGCAATATTCCCATAGGTATGATCTTTTGCTGGTTTGCCATTCACAATTGAATAGAAGACCATTGCAGCGCAGGCCTGCCCATGCGCTCCCACATCTGCTTTGGGAAGGCATTTGCGTTCGATCCTAGATCCAAAATCACTTGATCCATTTCATATTCCCCAATCTACGTGGTCAATCTCATCTCTCTTCCTATTCGCGTTGTGTGCTTCCTGAGCTTCCGGACTATGCACAGTTCTCTTGGCATGGTTCCAGCACATCTAGTGATGAGTTCTTGTAGCCCCTTCATAGCTTTGTTGTCACGCAGCAGCTTCATGCATGTCTCCAAAGATGTAGTGAGCATTTATGGGTCCTGTTAACACTCAGGTTGTCCTTAAGATCCTTAAAGGATACATCCGAGGTAACCACAAACCAATCTTTGGATTGCAGGTCCTAGCCTACCTACAATCAGAGAGGGCTCTCTCTTTATGATTTAGCTTTGTTGATGATGATTTTAGGCTAGTTATGATGTTCTTGGGGTTTTGTTTTGATTTTGGTGGGATGATTGATGCTTTCAAGTAGGGAGGCATGCATAGTGTGAGAGGTTCAAACCATTGGGCATGGAGTCATGGTTTAGGGCTGCTGGTGCGTTTTCTTGGTCACAAGAGGAATACAGAGTAGGATAGCTACACATAGAACAACATTTAAGCTGAAATAAGGGTGAAATGGAAGTCAGAAATGAAAGGCAACTAAGGATCTTTCATCTAACAAACAGAGGGAAAGGTGAATGAAACTTATCTAGGAGCAGTCAAGGATTCCTAAATAACAGTCATACATGGACGAAATAGAGCAGATATGAGCCATGAGGTATTCATATTTATGCCTAAATCAGAAGAAAACATATAGAAATCACAGAAACTGAGCATAGATTGCTGCTAGGCAAATTCTAAGCTAATCTTTCTTTCTGCAACTTGGATCATGACATATAGATGGTATAACATATATAAATTGAAAAAACAGAGACAAGGAAGACTTATTGAGCCATGTGGGAGCATGAGAATCCTCTATTCACTCTTCAACCATTAAAACATCCAACAGAGAGTCCATCAACCAGTTCTTCAGCTATCTTTGATTATAGAAGTTCTCAAATATACAGTGCCAATCTCTCTTGAAGCAAATCAACCAACCAACCCTTTTTTCATAACAGAGGGTGGTTTAAATAGAAAAAATATCTACAAACAATAGATCTGAGACAGATCTCATGAAATAAATGCCTTTAACCTAATTTGTACAGAAGTAAATGCCAGAAATATCTATCTAACAGCTGCGCTGAGGCAGCTGGCATCTCAAAATATCTATTACAGCAGATCTTAAGCAAATCTGAGGGAAATGAGTGCTTTAATCTATCCTATCTTGAATTAAATGCATAAAATATTTATCTAAGTGCTGCACTGGGGCAACCGCCTCAAAAATGGATTAAAATTTGTCCTTATGGCTCTGTGTTGGCTCTTTTAGCCATAACTGTGCTTTAAATTCATTTATCTACGCCTGCAAGTGGTTCTGCTACCTTAAGTGGCCAAAACTGTGAGTTGGTAAGCCTTTATGGCTCAGAGCCGCTTTATTGACTTTGTTGTGGGCTCTTTAATGTTTTCCTGCTTCGGAATTAAAGTCTTCCACTGAAATTTCTTCACTGATACACTTTTCCGCATCCTGATACTCTTTACTGCTGAATCGGGCTTATCTTTCCTCTGATACATTTTAAACTGTCAAATCGCCCTTTATCTACCCTTCTAATGCAAAAATAACTGCTGCAAAGGTTTCCGTGGCCTTTGGAATGCTATCGGCACTCTGGCCGATCAAAATAATGCTCAAACTGAAGAAAACTGCAAAACAGGGGGAGGACTGCACGCTGATAACTGTGCTGGGCCGAGACTGGCCTTCTGGAGCAAAACAGGGCCTGGAGCGATCCACAAATGGCTAAAGGATGCTTGAATTCCATTATTGGGAGTGTGGGCGCGGGCGCCGGAAGAAATCCTGCGAGAAAATGGCCATTTCCTCTAAAATAGGAAAAAACCCATTTATACGCAAAAATCGCGAAAATCCGGGGCGGGAGCGATCACTGTTCATTGAATTAAATCTGGGCTGTTGGATCCGGCGCGGGCCGATCCAACGGCTGGTGCTAACTCGGTGATCGGCGGATCGGCAGTCCCAACAACATAAACCTCCGACGAGCGATATACCACGGACCCGAAATTGCTTTGAGGCCCTCTTTATTTTATTTCGGGTCCAGCCCATCGATGGAACCAAAATCGGCGATTTTACAATTGAAACGGGTCCGCGGACCCGAAATCGTTTAACACTGTACTTTATTACTTTTCGGGTCACGAAACGGAGGGTACAGTACCACTCCTCTTTGGACCCGAAATCTTTATGCTCCATTTTATTGTTTTTCGGCTCCGGCATATCGGAGCCTTTCCTCTTCGCTGTACAAGGGGCCTTTACGGACCCGAAAAATATATATGCCGTGCCTTTATAATATTTCGGCTCCGCTGGTTGGAGCCATGTATGGAGCGATCCGATAGAATATAAGTCGTTGATCTCTGGGCCCGAACGGGCGGCTGAGATTAACTCGGCATTTCGGTAATCGGCGGGGACATGGGTTTTACATATGTGCGATCGCCGAAACAGGCGATCGCCGAAATGATGCGGACCATTGATCTGGGCGGGATGATGGATGGCCGCGATGCAGTCGGCATATCGCTATCGGGAAACCCAAGGGGGCGGGCCTTTATGTGTATTGCAATGCGATATGCGATAAAGCGGGACTTATGTTAAAAAATGGAAAAATGCGGGTTTTTAACGTTAAACCCAAGTTTTATGAAAAACTAAGGTTTAAACGATAAAGCGGGTTATAACGATAAAATGGCGGATATATGTATAAAAAAGGGGAATATGATGGTGGGGGGGCCTCCGATGGGGAGAGGGGACTGGTGTTATATATATATGTGGCCAACACTGTTACCACCTCCGACAGCGATATCGCGTCGGAGGGAGGGGATTCTGATCGGAGGAGGGTTTATATGCCATAAAAGGGGTTTTTAAAGCATCGGAAGGGTTTTCATGCCTTGAAAAAGGTTCAAACATGGTTAATGATGGTTTTTATACACTTGGAAGGGATTTTATGCATAGGAAGGGGTCCTAATGCATTTGGAAAGGGTTTTGAGAGGAACAAAGGGGCAAATGAGGGTTCTTGCCAAGTTTCAGATAAACTTAGCAATTCCCAAGCATATTTATGGTTATATTTCAACCAAAGGAGGGGGGAGCTATTAACATTGTTATAGTAAGGGGAGGGGAGATAGATAGGGAGTTACATAGTAAAGTTAGTAGTTAACATGATAATGATAAGAAAAAGCGCTAAGTATGAGATCTTAGGCTATTAAGGGGGAAAATGACTCATAGAGGAAGTATGGACACTCCTTGAGTAAAGCAGATCTTTACCAAGGCAACTGATATGAAAATGATGAGACTAAGAGATATCAAGCTGATCTTGACCTCCTTAGGGGAAGTTAGTGAGTGATTTGGGGAAGAGGAAGAAGGGGAAGTTAGACATGCCTCGCTTGAGCTCCTTCAAATGGAAAATTGCCTCATGCTTGAGATGTGAATAGATATGACACTTGAAAATATGAAATGGATCACAAGCCATGATTCTGCAACCACAAAGCTACCTACCCGGCCTACTCACCTAGCATTTTCTCTTCTTTTGGTTTGGGTGCACTTGAACTAGCATACCCAGCTTTTCATTCTTTTCTTCTTACTGTCCTCCTATCTAAATCTACATTTATTGCATCCAAGGGCTCAGATTAAGCTTTTTAGCACCCTTGTTTCTCTACCTATCTACAAATCTGCCAATATTAAGCTGTTTGGATAGATATTCATTCTCTATATTCTACAACAAGAAATTGAAACCTAGGGAAGCCAAGATTAAGCTGCTTGGACTTCCCTTAACTGAAAAACTCATCAAAATGGATTAACTCATCAAAATTTAGAATACAGCAGTGGCATTTAGACTAGCACACTCTCATGGCCTCTTCTTTGGCCTCTTAAGGAAATATGGAACATTGCAGTATGCAAAGCATGACATATTTTCCATGTAAAAATGTCGATCATGAAAGATGAATACCTGTTGCAACAGGAGGCTAACAGTGGCTCCACTTGGGGATGGCTTTTCCTTGTGAAAAGTCAAGAACAGTAGGTCAGACTGCCTTGACCTTCTATGGTTGCTGTATTCTGCAAAATTCCCTTTGCTGGATGCTTTATTTATATATATGACAGCAGACTTGAAGAGCTTAGGGCCTTCACTTCGGGCTTCAACTGCAGCAAGCTACTGTCCACAACAGAAAAACTTGAAATCCTACCTACTTACTCTAATCAGCACCTTCTTTGCTGTTAGGTGAAATGAAATAGCCAATGCAGCCACTTAAGTATTATGAACACCAATGAGCTTTGCTGCCTGTGCTTGCTGATGCTTGAAATGGAGATCTTGCCATTAGATATAGCTTTGTTAACCATTGAGAAGATCAGGAAACTGCTGACCTCCTTTGCTGAATCTAAATACTGTACAACAGGGTTCTGCAATATATATACACAATTGCTGGGCTGAATTAGAGAACTGTACAAAGGTTTGGGATCACTATCATGCCTTGGAGTCGGGAGATCATCAACTACTTGATACTGAGCCTTGTAGCCTTCTAGTGGAGAAGAGAATTGATTTACTTCATCATCTAATCTGCCAGCAGATGAATCATTCAAAACATGGAATGATACTTGCAATTCATTATAAACAAGCTCAGATGGCACATGACAGGCTTGCACAGGCTGCTCCTCCTCTTTAAACAGCTCATATGGCTGAAAACACAGAGGAAGGGAAAGAACTGTGACTTTTTTATCACATGCTGCTATTTCCAAGTCTTCTTCTTCAATCTGCCATTCAATGGTACTTTGGGGCTACACATCTAGAGGTAATGCATTATAAGCGAGAATTTGATTCTCCTATAGATGATCAATATCAATATTTGATTATACTTGATTACAAACTGCATGATAATTATCCTTGATAGACTGAAAAGATTCAAAACAAAAAGGTAAAGTTGCTTCGCTCGTTTCAATATTTTATGCTTTTTCCTCCTCCTCTTCATAGCTGAAATGAACAAGCCAATTACTGATTTCAGGCTGCTGCGCTTGAACGCTGCTCTCTGCCAAAATAAGATCTGATTCTTCTGCAAGGCTGATTTGGATATGAGGCACATAATCTTCATCATACAGAGTATATTTGGGCAAACAACCTAAAGGAGAAAAGCTATCATATTCACACAGTATATCAGGAGACTGCTCCTTCACATATGGCTCTATGAATGTGTCATCTGATTTGTGGTAGGTTTGTTCGTGAATACCACTACTTTCCTTCTGCAAAATAGATGTGTCCTGGTGCTCTAAACATTCAACTTTCATTGTGATCTTCTGCATCCTTTCCTATGCTTTTTCTTCTTGCTCTGCCTTGTGCTGTTTTTCCCTCATCTTCAGATTCGCCTACACGTTCACTGCCATGTTTTGCATTTGTTCCATAGTGGATGGGCTCCTTTCTCTCAAACGGAATTCAATCTCTGGATCAAAAGCTCTTGGAAAATGCAGTAGAGCTAAATCAGGGGGAGGCCTAAGGTTTTGTGGAATAACATTATAAATGTTGTTAAACCTTGCACAATAGTCTAAGACACCCTCCTGAGGGCCTCTTTTGATAGTATCATATTCAGCTAGGATTTGTAGTGGATCTTTCCTTTTCTCCCATCTGTTAAGAAATGTTTGGTAAAGGGCCTCTGGGTCAGCTATGGAATTTGTAGGAAGAGCTCTAAAGCACGGCCTTACATCTCCATTTAAACATTGGACAAAAATTTTCATTCTTATAGCATCATCATCTATTTCATAAATCTCAAAAAAGTCCTGCATTTTTTTGGTATGTTGCAGGGCTGTGCAAGGACCAGTACCATCAAAATATGTGATTTTGGTTTGATAATCCTGAGGCATAGCTCCTAGATTTGCAGGTAATTGTAAATGTGCATAACGATTCGCCATATTTGAACAGTAGGAAGAAACAGAACAGCTGGGATGGAAGAGGAAATAATAGGAGTTGGAAAATAGCTTTGTTGAACTGTTTCAGAGGAAAATTAAAGATTTTCTCTTTCAGGTCTATTCCTCCAGTGGAGTCTTGATTGAAAATGAAGTGGAGTGGCCAGGTGGATGAATCAACCTTGGTGTGTCTGATCCCTGTCCACCATCACAGATCAGAACTAAACTTGTAAAAATTCTGAAGAAAAGGAGCCCTTTCTCCAGAAAACGATATTTCCTCTTTGGAGCCAGCTTCTATCTTGTTTTTTGGGGATTTTTCTAAGAATATATGGGTTAGAAAGAAACTTTTGAAGGTCTGGTTCTTTCCCAGTGGAGCTTCCCAACTTGATTTGTGAAATTATCTGAGGATTGTCCCCAGCGGAGTTGCCATTATGTTAACACTCAGGTTGTCCTTAAGCTCCTTAAAGGATACGGCCGAGGTAACAACAAACCAATCTTTGGATTGCAGGTCCTAGCCTACCTGCAATCAGAGAGGGCTCTCTCTTTATGATTTAGCTTTGTTGATGATGATTTTAGGCTAGCTATGATGTTCTTGGGGTTTTGTTTTGATTTTGGTGGGATGATTGATGCTTTCAAGTAGGGAGGCATGCATAGTGTGAGAGGTTCAAACCATTGGGCATGGAGTCATGGTGTAGGGCTGCTGGTGCGTTTTCATTGTCACAAGAGGAATACAGAGCAGGATAGCTACACATAGAACAACATTTAAGCTGAAATAAGGGTGAAATGGAAGTCAGAAATGAAAGGCCACTAAGGATCTTTCATCTAACAAACAGAGGGAAAGGTGAATGAAACTTATCTAGGAGCAGTCAAGGATTCCTAAATAACAGTCATACATGGACGAAATGGAACAGATATGAGCCATGAGGTATTCATATTTATGCCTAAATCGGAAGAAAACATATAGAAATCATAGAAACTGAGCATAGATAGCTGCTAGGCAAATTCTAAGCCAATCTTTCTTTCTGCAACTTGGATCATGACATATAGATGGTCTAACATATATAAATTGAAAAAACAGAGAAATGGAAGACTTATTGAGCCATGTGGGAGCATGAGAATCCTGTAGTCACTCTTCAGCCATTAAAACATCCAACAGAGAGTCCATCAACCAGTTCTTCAGCTATCTTTGATTATAGAAGTTCTCAAATATACAGTGCCAGTCTCTCTTGAAGCAAATCAACCAACCAACCCCTTTTTCATAACAGAGGGTGGCTTAAATAGAAAAAATATCTACAAACAACAGATCTAAGACAGATCTCATGAAATAAATTCCTTTAACCTAATTTGCACAGAAGTAAATGCCAGAAATATCTATCTAACAGCTGCGCTGAGGCAGCTGGCATCTCAAAATATCTATTACAGCAGATCTTAAGCAAATATGAGGGAAATGAGTGCTTTAATCTATCCTATCTTGAAGTAAATGCATAAAATGTTTATCTAAGTGCTGCGCTGGGGCAATCGCCTCAAAAATAAATTAAAATCTATCCTTATGGCTCTGTGCTGGCTCTTTTAGCCATAACTCTGCTTTAAATTCATTTATCTGTGCCTGCAAGTGGTTCTGCTGCCTTAAGTGGCCAAAACTATGAGTTGGTAAGCCTTTATGGCTCAGAGCCACTTTATTGACTTTGCTGTGGGCTCTTTAATGTTTTCCTGCTTCGAAATTAAAGTCTTCCACTAAAATTTCTTCACTGATACACTTTGCTGCATCCTGATACTCTTTACTGCTGAATCGGGCTTATCTTTCCTCTGATACGTTTTAAACTGTCAAATCGCCCTTTATCTGCGCTTCTTAATGCAAAAATAACTGCTGCAAAGGTTTCCGTGGCCTTTGGAATGCTATCGGCGCTCTGGCCGATCAAAATAATGCTCAAATTGAAGAAAACTGCAAAACAGGGGGAGGAGTGCACGCTGATAACTGTGCTGGGCCGAGACTGGCCTTCTGGAGCAAAACAGGGCCTGGAGCGATCCACAAATGGCTAAAGGATGCTTGAATTCCCTTATCGGGAGTGCGGGCACGGGCACCGGAAGAAATCCTGTTAGAAAATGGCCATTTCCTTTAAAACAGGAAAAAACCCATTTATACGCAAAAATCATGAAAATCAGGGGCAAGAGCGATCACTGTTCATTGAATTAAATCTGGGCCATTGGATTCGACATGGGCCGATCCAATGGCTGGTGCTAACTCGGCGATCGGCGGATCGGCGATCCCAACAACATAAACCTCCGACGAGCGATATACCACGGACCCGAAATTGCTTTGAGGCCCTCTTTATTTTATTTCGGGTCCGGCCCATCGGCGGAACCAAAGTCGGCAGTTTTACAATTGAAACGGGTCTGCGGACCCGAAATCCTTTAACACTGCACTTTATTACTTTTCGGGTCATGAAACGGAGGGTATAGTACCACTCCTCTTCGGACCCGAAACCTTTATGCTCCATTTTATTGTTTTTCGGCTTCGGCATATCGGAGCCTTTCCTCTTCGCTGTACAAGGGGCCTTTATGGACCCAAAAAATATATATGCCCTGCCTTTATAATATTTCAGCTCCGCTGGTCAGAGCCATGTATGGAGCGATGCGATAGAATATAAGTTGTTGATCTCTGGGCCCGAACAGGCGGCTCAGATTAACTCGGCATTTCGGTAATCGACGGAGACATGGGTTTTACATATGTGCGATCGCCGAAACGGGCGATCGTCGAAATGACGCGGACTGTTGATCTGGGCGGGATGATGGACGGCCACGATGCAGTCGGCATATCGCTATCGGGAAACCCAAGGGGGCGGGCCCTTATGTGTATTTGCAATGCGATATGCGATCAAGCGGGACTTATGTTAAAAAATGGAAAAATGCGGGTTTTTAACGTTAAACCCAAGTTTTATGAAAAACTGTTTAAATGATAAAGCGGGTTATAACGATAAAATGGCGGATATATGTATAAAAAAGGGGAATATGATGGTGGGGCGGCCTCCGATGGGGAGAGGGGACTGGTGTTATATATATATATATATATATATATATGCGGCCAACATTGTTACCACCTCCGACAACGATATCACATCGGAGGGAGGGGATTCTGATCGGAGGAGGGTTTATATGCCATAAAAGGGGTTTTTAAAGCATCGGAAGGGTTTTCATGCCTTGAAAAAGGTTCAAACATGGTTAATGATGGTTTTTATACACTTGGAAGGGATTTTATGCATAGGAAGGGGTCCTGATGCATTTGGAAAGGGTTTTGAGAGGAACAAAGGGGCAAATGAGGGTTCTTGCCAGGTTTCAGATAAACTTAGCAATTCCCAAGCATATTTATGGTTATATTTCAACCAAAGGAGGGGATATGTATATAGGGGAGCTATTAACATTGTTATAGTAATGGGAGGGGAGATAGATAGGGAGTTACATAGTAAAGTTAGTAGTTAACATGATAATGATAAGAAAATGCGCTAAGTATGAGATCTTAGGCTATTAAGGGGGAAAATAAATCATAGAGGAAGTATGGACACTCCTTGAGTAAAGAAGATCTTTACCAAGGCAACTGATATGAAAATGATGAGACTAAGAGATATCAAGCTGATCTTGACCTCCTTAGGGGAAGTTAGTGAGTGATTTGGGGAAGAGGAAGAAGGGGAAGTTAGACATGCCTCGCTTGAGCTCCTTCAAATGGAAAATTGCCTCTTGCTTGAGATGTGAATAGATATGACACTTGAAAATATGAAATGGATCACAAGCCATGATTCTGCAACCACAAAGCTACCTACCCGGCCTACTCACCTAGCATTTTCTCTTCTTTTGGTTTGGGTGCACTTGAACTAGCATACCCAGCTTTTCATTTTTTTCTTCTTACTGTCCTCCTATCTAAATCTACACTTATTGCATCCAGGGGCTCAGATTAAGCTTTTGAGGACCCTTGTTTCTCTACCTATCTACAAATCTGCCAAGATTAAGCTGTTTGGACAGATATTCATTCTCTATATTCTACAACAAGAAATTGAAACCTAGGGAAGCCAAGCTTAAGCTACTTGGACTTCCCTTAACTGAAAAACTCATCAAAATGGATTAACTCATCAAAATTTGGAATACAATAGTGGCATTTAGACTAGCACACTCTCATGGCCTCTTCTTTGGCCTCTTAAGGAAATATGGAACATTGCAGTATGCAAAGTATGACATATTTGGCATGTAAAAATGTCGATCATGAAAGATGAATACCTGTTGCAATAGGAGGCTAATAGGTCCATTTCTGATTCTAGTTTGTCTTTACTTCCTAAAGTGGAGGCATCCGTGAATCTCTTCTTAGCTTCCATGAATGTCTCCTTAACGCGCTCCAAATCAAATTTTGGTTCCTTTGTTGGAGCCTTGCGAACCCAGGCACTCTCTTCGGGCTGCATGCCTTCGTCATCTCCTATCGTGATACCACTTCGGAGCATGATATTTACATTCGGGTCTTCCTCACATGGCTCAGACCTCATCATTTGCAGGTTCTGAGTCGGGGGATGTTGGAGTGCTCCTTTATCATGCAACCTCACTACCAACGTGGGACAGTCCTCCATCTCATGATCAAACTGGGTACAATATAAGCATGATGCTCTCATTGGATTGGTACAATCGCAGGCATAATGCCCCTGTCCTCTGCAATTGTAACATATCAGTTGCCTGCGACCTCTTCCTGGCCCTATTCCACCTCAGCCTCATCCATGCCCCTGAAATCTAGTGTGTGCCATACCTGCATTTTTATCGAGGGCCCGTGTTTCAATTTGAACTCTATAGGTAGGAGTTCGGTCCATCATCAATTCATAACTTCTACAGGTGCGCTCATTGTGGCCTATTAACCTACAGAAATTATAGAACAACTGTTGGGAATTCTTCGTGTACTTCTGTAATAGATGGTAGTTATCTGTAGCATGCTTCCCTCCTATTTAACAAATCACGTAGCATAATGAGGTGCCGCGCTGGGTCCTTCTTGTGCCTCTGATCTCAATGGCATGGGTCCTTCTCCCTCCAAGTAGTTCACGAAGGCTGGACAATGGTCCTTGTCATGTCCCTGACCTTTGCACTTTACGCACCATACCTCCTCGTGTGCTTCTGGGTGAGCTATCCTATCTTGTTTCAAACTTTTCATTTCAAGGCACAAGTTTTTCAACTGCATGTGGATCTGTTTAAATCCTAGGTTAGGGTCTTATATCAGGGTCTCATGTAGTCTCATCGTGATCTCCAAGGCCTCAGCCTGAGTGGTTAGCTTCTGTTGTGACAACACGTTCCTTAGATGCGACATTAGCGATGCTACAAACCATGCGCAATGTTGCCCATCCATCAAGGTCATATTGGCTTAACGAATTGTACACTTTAGTCTCTGATCTAGCTCCCAGGGGGTCTCGCCTAGAAGCACCGCGATTTCCTTAAATCTAATGATCGACTGTGTCTCTGACTTTGGCCTACTAATTTCTTTGTTCAGTGCAACTTGAATATCCATGATCCCTGCGTTCGAATTGTCATTAGAATGCATTATGTACCAAGTCAGTGCGCGATACTATAGGGCACTGACCAGCATTACTTTCTTTATATTGTCATCTGTGACCCCGTGCGCTTCCCATACATCCCTTTCCACGAACCGAAACTAGTCCAGATCTTCATTCCCTACTCCCTTGAACACCGGCAACTTTATCGCACTTGCCATATTGAACTGTGGTGGTGGCGGAGGTGGGGTGGGTGAAGACGAGGGTGAAGATGGTGAAACTGGTGGTGGTGTAGGTGGGAGTGGTATGTGCGGAATTCACTATTTATCAAACTGATCACACTTCTTGGTGAAACCTTCGCAAGCTCTTCCTCGCTTTCTCATGGAGGTGAAATCAAGGGGCTAGCTTTTAGTTCTGTGCTACCATCATTTTTGTTCCTCCCACTCCACGTAGCCCCAAACATCAATTTATTAGCATAACCGTTTTTTCACACAGTAGCATTTTAATCCAAATGTTCAATGGTTTAACGTACTTACCTCGCGGTCATTTGAGGAAACGTCGTTCTGCCTCACTATCGCTGATTGAAGTATCTACCGCGAACTCTGTGATAAATCCTCTGATAATTTGATCGAGCAAGTGATCCATAGTGCACACGATCTTATCTTCTAATGCTTCCAGTCTGCACACCAACTCTGGAGTCCACAAAATAGGTTTTTCAAGTCTACACCTTCCTTGACTATCTGCTAGCTTCACGATCCACTCATACAACTTAGTAGGGAAGGATGTAAAGAAAATTTCATGGATTTTCATATATAAGTAGCAACCTAACCACTCTTCCTTTGATAATCGCGGATTCCTATTTTCCTGCTCCGCGAACTCGTGAATCTTTCTGTCCAACCACTCTTCAATTCCTTTCTTTTTTGGATTCCAATGATACAACATCAGACATCTCTATGTAGATCCCCATCCTAGCAATGGAACCATTTGCTGGCTTGTTGGGGCCTGACCCAGGTTCAATGTTAATTTAGCCAAACAAATCTCTGTACTACTAGCCCTTTCGGCAACACTCCGCAGAGTGTGGACTAAGGTCTCAGCCGAAGTAATATGGGAGGGTGCTAGAACCAAGTTTCCACACTTTGGAGATGTCTGATGAGTTCAACTAGTTCGCGGTTTGACCTTGCACGCAGGTTGCTTCGCACACTTTCCTGTACTTCGCAGCATGATATATTGCGTTTGTGCAGCCCTACCTAGGGGCTTAATGTCACACTCTGCGTTATTACCTAAGACCTTACTGTTTTTCTAGTGTTAGTTAATTAACTTTGCCTACTTTAGTGATTTAAGCTATACTTAACAATATAAACCATTCATATAGCAGCGCGCAGTAAATAAACAGTATATTTGCAAATTATATCAATCATTCATTAACCCATGAATAGATACACAAAATTATAACAAAACTTATCCTTATTTATTCCTTCCTTAGTTACAAACTCAACTCGCCCTGCACACTTAGCTGTAGGGGTCCGCACACTCAGTTGCAGACTATTAGGCCTCTGCGCATTCAGCTGCAGAGCCTTCTCCTATTCTATGACCCAAAGACACACTTTAACTTGCGACTCGATCACTTGGACTCATTCATCCTTCTCCTCTCCACTATCCTCCTTTTACACTTAGAGCCTCGCTCTATTTGTACAATCCCATGGTTCACAGACCAGGGGTAGGTCTATACAACCGACATTACATTACAAAACTAGGGTGGACAACTAGGTGACTCTATCATACTTTTGCGCCCCGCGCCCACAATTTGTGGAGCTTTTACAACAAGAGCCAGTCAAAACATGGGCTTTGAGCCTCAAGACATGCCTTGGGAGGATTCCATGCCCAACAAGAATTAGGAAGTCGGTACGATACTCCTAGGAGTCAATAAAGACCATTACATCCTCAACAACTCCCTTGGGAGCTACTGTAGACCTACCTGCAAGAGGAAAAATTGTAGTGGTCTTTCTCAAGGATCCTTGGAGGTTTAGCTTTAGCATGATTTCTTTAGTCATCACATTGATGGAAGCCCCAATATCAATCAAGTTGTGAGGGACAATGATGTCATCAATGTGTACATCTACCACACAACTTCTAGTGTGTAGATATTTTGGGCAAATCACTCTCCCCAGCATCAAATCAGATAATTGACCAATAAAATTGATGGTAGGGGTGTATTTATTTCTCCTCCTAGGATGATTGAAACATTTATCTTTGATAATATTATTGTAGATGAGAAAATCCTTGATAGATTGGAGGAGGGGAATTTTAACAAACAGGTTCTTCAATTCTCCTAGAAGTTCGGTCTCTTTTGGGGTGTACTAATTAAAATGGATCAATATCTCAAGAAAAGGAGGTGGATTTCTTGAGGGTTACTCTCTTCCTTTTCCTCTTCAAGCTCCTCAGGTGGAGATGGAGTTTTTTTATATGGGAGCACCATTCCAGACCTGAGGTTTATTTCTTGAATCTCCACAGCATAGGCAGGGTGAGATGTATCTCCACTATAGATATGTTGTGATTGCTTGTTATTTGGGTTCAGATTGTGTTGAGCAGGCATTTAAGGTTGCTTGGGTGGAGCAAGATAAGTGAGTTGTGGCTGAGATGGAGGTGGAGGCAGTAAAGTAGGAGGTTGGTTGAGTTGAGGCCTTCAGCCTTGTGATGGGTTATTCCACTAAGGATATGGAGAAACATATGGTTGAAATGATTGATTGACAAGTTGGGGAGGATAATGAGTTACATAAGGCCAAGAAGGAGGTGTGGACCATGATGGATGATTGGAAGAGTAACACGGTGGAAAGGGTTCATTCTAGTTGGGAAGGTAATAAGACTAGGATGCACCTTGCATGCCTTACTAGTATGGCCGAGGTCATTGAGGCCTCCTTTGATTGATTAAACAAAGTTTCTCAGCCCCACCTTCTGCTCGTTGGTATACAAATTTCAATATAGGAAAAGAAGGATAGTTATCTATGGCATGGTTTTCCTCACAGATTGAATAGGGCCCCAAGAAAATTTTAAAGGATGGAAGTTCATCTTAAATTTTAGGAACCTTGGCAAATCTTACTAGTCCCTAACACGCAAGATGTAAAATGTTTGGTGATATTTTTGTAGAAATATTTATATTTCCAATGATTTTATATTAGTCTCTATAAAATTTTGGCGATTGTTAAGGTAAAGTAATTTTGTATTGTAAAATTTTGGTGAACCATTTTTAGGAAGAAATGAAAATCAACGAATCTTTTTTTTTGGAAAAAGCATGGAAAATTAGCCTGCCTACAAATATTAGCCCCTAAAATTTTCCCTAGAGTAGGCCTCTATAACATTTAATGGACATTCATTTCTAGGGCGCCTTCTAGTGCATTTAGGGAAAAATATAGCTAAGTCCTTTTCTGCTTCCCCTTGTCTCCTCTTGATCTGTATGGTATCCATTTGCAAAGAAAGGGTATGCAGCATTTCACTTTTAAAGTCCTCCAACTTGTTTCCAATTTCATTCTTGATGGATGATGTGGAGGGATAGGAACTTACGAAAGCTTGAATATCCCTACCATTCTTCCTACTAGCCCTAGAATGGTTTTTTAACACTAGTTTGATTTTTGTATAGGGTAGATAATAGATATCTCCCCTAGACAGCATGTTGAGGGTTTCTAGCATGTCCTCTCTGATTCCTCAGAGAAGGACTAACTTCAGTGATTCAGGATCAAGGGTGCATCTAGCCTTCCTATAACTGAGCTGGAATATTTCCTCATGGTCTTCTAGGGATTCATTATGTCCAAGAGTCATTCTAATATCTCCTCTTTGGTTTATTTGGACCTGCAATAGTCCCTATACTTGTTGTTAAAAGCTTACTGCACTTGATCCCAGGTGGTGATGCTATCCCTAGGTAGATCCATGAACCAGCGCAAGACTACATCCTTAAGGGTAGATGGGAACAATTTCAGCTTTTGGTCATCAAAAGTGGATTCATAAGTTCTACATACAACAACAAACTCAAACATAAAAGTATCAGGGTCCTCAGAGGTTAAGCCAGGGAAGTGAGGAAGGGAAGTAGGGGTTATATTTTTCATTCTAGTATCTCCATTAGTTTCTCTGATAGGGGAAACCTCCTCATTCGTGTTTTGAGCCATGGTTTGGGTATGTGGAATGGGTTCTTATTCTTCACCAATATTTTCTTCAAAGATCTTGAAAGTTATTCACCTAAGGGGTCTTCTAACTCCCCTATAGTCAGAGAGGGAAGTTGACCGTCACCAAAGAAGAGTGAAGGTTTATTGTTTAAGGGTGTGGGGGTGTTTGGAAAGAATTTTCCTAGAGTTTCCCTACTCCTACAAAGCATGAAAGAAAACTATTTCTTCTTTTATATTATTTTTTGAGAACTGAATGAAAAATAGAAATAAAAGCATAAAATAGCATCTACCTAGACACCTCCCCAGCAACAACACCAAAATGTGGTGAGCCCTGGTATTGCACCAAGAGTGTTGCAACTCCCAGAGGCTCCTCAACTCTATTTATCAACCCCATGGAAACTTTTAGGGGCTAATATTCGAAGGTTGGCTAATTTTCCATGATTTTTCCAAAAAAAAGATTCGCCAATTTACCTTTTTTATAAAATGATTCGCCCAAATTTTACCTTAAAATTCATTAACATTATATAGAGACTATATATAAAATCATTATAAATTTGAATCATTTTACAAATATATCAATAAACATTTTATAGTTTGCATATTAGGGACTAGTGAGATTCACCAATGTTTTTAAACTTCAAGATAATTTTCCATCCTTAAATTCTTTCTTGATCAACCTGGCGTTCATACAAACTTCGAGGTGATAGTTCTATATACAAAGTAGATCGAATTCTACTCATGCCCCCCTCAACTAGGTCACTTGATCATTAGGGCTCCAAAACCACTCTTCTACTAAACTAGGGAAGATTAACTATTGAAAGCATGATTCAAAATCTAGTGCTAGTGTAGAAAAATTTAATGTTGTCCAAATCTAACTGGTAAATGTTGTCAACTTGTAAATGCTATTGAATCAATCCATAAGAGAACACAAGAATTTGTCTAACTGTAGAAAGGAAATCTACACTAAATTCAAACAACCATATAGCTATCAAATTCATTTTAAAATAGAATATTATTCTACCAATTCACAATTCAAGAATTCATACATCATTTATCTATTTCACACCTGCAGATTAAGTAGTGTCCTAATTTCCAAATCTGTAATGAAGAAACCAATGCTATTTTATCTTACAGTAAAGGAAAAAGAATGGAGGGAATGGCCTAGTTGGTACCTCTAATCATGGAGTCCAAGTTGGGTGGTTAACCTACCCCTATACTAAGCTACATTGGCATTGTAGGTCAAAACAGGGGCAAAACAGGTGTGCTATAGAAAGTTGCTATAGGATTCCTGCACTGCGACAAGAAGTCTTGAAATGCTACCGAAAGTTTTCAGAGAGGGTTTGGAGGGTAAGGATGATAGTACAAAGTGATGGAAATATGGATGAAGGTTGTGGGAAATGTATGGAAGGTGACCAACACCCCTAGCTAAGCCCAACACTTCAGGAAGGCTAGATTTGGGCTAAGAGGGCTTCTCACTGTGACCTAAAAATAGATATCAAGAACATTGGTTGGCATTCATCAAAAGATAGTGGAGAAGTCCTGGATGGAGGTGGTGATAAGATCCCTTGCCTGCAGATCCAATAGTCCTGCAACATCACATGCACCTTTTCTTCTTTTCATTTACAAAATAGTACAATTAATGGTGGAAAAGATGAGTTGAATTTGTAAACTATCTAAATGATGCTATGAACTTGATCTATCCAATGAATTAAATTCTAATATACAGCAATCATATGTAAAGCGAGATAAAAAATGTAAAATTTTCCAAGAAACCATAAACAAGAAATAACACAATGGTTTTGGGTTGTGATGGTGGAGTCCTCTAATCATGCTCCCATGAGAGAGATGAGATAGAGTCCATAGTCACAGACTTTTGGAGGAACTATACTCTACTAAAATGCAACAACTAATCAAACATTCTAATCTAAAAGGCGTATAAATATATAGGAGTGACCTAAGCTACTAGGGTTGGGCCCAAACCTAAGAGCTTCAGCCCTTTTGACTAACTCAGTGATGGATCAAAATGAAACTTTTCATTAAAATTTCAAAAATGTCAAATACATCACAAAAATATCAATCGCAAATGCTTGATCTCAATAGCCTCTTAGCTACAACAAAAATTTAAATCCTAATGAGTTCCTTCACATGTTTATTTATACAAAATGGTAGCTATGAACAACTCCCTAGAAAATAGAGATGTTTATCTCCCAAACTCGAGAAAGGTGGATCTATGTCTTCCTTGAACTGCACTGGCTTGGCTGCTAATGACCTCGGCTTGCTTGGATGCCAATGATCTTGAGTTTATTAGAGATAGAGTGGTGATCTTCGACTGATTGGAGGAGTTAAGTAGGTGGACAACCTCCTAGAATATCTCCTTGTTGTCTACTCTGAGGTCTTGCACTCAAATTATCTCAAAATTACTCCAATTCCTACATTTAAGACATATTAAGCCACATGACATAGAAACACATCTTTTCTCATCACACTAAGCATAATATAACAAAATTTGTAAATAAATGTGATAAAGATATGATTTTGAAGCTGGAGGTTGGCATTGTGACCCTTATGATATACTTATTGATGAGCCTCATCAGGGGTTACATGGGGTCCTTTACCCCCTTACATCTTTTGGGCTTGACAATTGCCTAGGCAAATTTGTTTGTGTGGTTATATTGACATAATCATTTTGTAAGCATATATTCATTCTAATCAACTATTTTATGAGACTTCATTTGTGTCTATAAAAGTCATTTTAAAGTTCTTTAAGGTACTTATCTGGGATACAATTGACTTTTGGCATGTTGCACTTTCCATGTTAGCACATCGCACGACAATAGGAATAAGTAATGATTGTGCCAATATGCTACAAGTATTCTCTTTAACAAAAATTTATTTTTTCTTAAGATTATGTGCCACATTTTCCTTGGTTACTTTACTCAACTATCTTCCTATTTCTGATCACATTTCACCTATACCCACTATCAATCCTTCCAGACACATTAAATCAACAGACTCCTTAGAATATTTATATACACATTCATTTTCATGTGTATATTAATATATATATATGTTGTCCCTTTTTAGCTTATGATATTTTCAAAAGTAAAAAAAAAGCATCAGACAAACAAATACTGGATTAAGAGTTTCCCCCTCATAATTTATGACTATCATTTGGTCTTTATATATATATATATATATATATATATAGATATATATATATATATATATAATTTTTCTGCCATCTTACTAAATTGCCCTTGGAATCTAGCTTGCAGATATTCCTGATCATCTTATTGTACCAACTCATATCAAATATTTATATCTCAGAGTTAATATTAACAATCATCTCAATCAATGAAAATTCAATTATTGCCCTGATTTCAATCAATTCAATTTTTCCAATTGTGAAGCGGTTATAAAATAGACTAATTAGCAAACCATTCCAAGGTTCGATGTTAGGATTTTGTAACTCATAACAATAGTGAGCCAGCCCTGTGTCCATCAAGTACAACAAATTCAAAATCTATCCTAATTTTCTTTTCTATATTTTAGGGGCTCTTTCCTTCCCTTCCTAGTAAATTTCCATATTCTTGAAATTGACTCTATTGTTTCTCACTTTATACTTACTAAATTTGGTGTGAAGTTGATATCTTTATGAGTAGAAACAACATTGATCAGAAGTGCTTTTATTTTTATTTAGTGGCTTGAAGTAACTCAGGTACTATTATCATGTCACTTTCAACTTAAAATCTCAAATAAGTTGCTCACTTCATTATTCTGAGACTAATTTCATTTCCATCACAAGTTATTATGATAGTTTATCACAACCTACTTCCATTTCATTAGTTTTGAACCAAGAAACAATTCTCAATTACTTGAATTTTGAAAACCTCCATGCTAATGGTTTGTGCCATTTATACCATTGCCGTGACCAATCTTTATGTGTCTCCTTTCATGAATATACTTTTTAGTGAGAATGTTTATTAATTCCCTCACTAATTTGTTTTCATCATTCATGAAATCCAAGCTTACTTCTACAAGCTAGTTATTACTACATTGAACTTATTTATACCTAAGTTATATTGTTCACATATATGTTTTTTATCTTCTTTTTTCATCATTGTCAATGTTTTCCATGTATTTGCTAATGCTTAGTTTGGTGAAAAGGATTCCAACTATTCCCACCGATCACCCAAGATATTTTCAATTGACTCATATTTATACATATATTTTTTAATCGTAAGTGTTTTATATCCCCATTCAATCTTTGACAAAAGTTATCATTAAGTATGTCTAGATGGCTTCCTTGGCATACCAATACACCACATATTTTTCTTTATGTATTATAGGTTTCTCAATCCCTCTTATTTCGTTTTTTATTTTCTATATACACTTTTTCTATGTATATCCTCTATTGTTTTTTTATTCGATTTATAAGTCTCAGATTAAAGATTTATTATTTATTTATTCTATAATGGGTTCCACTATATTTTTTTAACATATAATACACTTATTATTGTTACTGTTTCACAATGTTACTATATCCTCCTTCCCATTTCAGCTTGCTTCCCATACATGGGTCAAATTACTCTTTTGTTAGGATTCAAAATTTATTTTTACCATCAAGTATTTCCTTTATTGATTCTCTTAGCAAGGTTTTTGGTCAATAACTAGTATATGTGCAGAAGGTATTTTATACCAATCAAGTGATTACCTTCCATAAGTATCTAGTGTAAAAATTAATTATTAGTTACCTTGGCACCAATAATGCTTTTTACCCCTTTCTCATACATGTCTCCTTCCTCGATAATATATGATAAATGTTTTAACATAATACAACTTTACGAAAATTGATCTTATGTATCAATTTGTTTTTTTGTAAATTAACAAAATGGTATCACAACTATTAACTAGCATTTGCACCTAGTGTTGCAAAGGAAACGCCGTAAGGCATAGTGTGTGGAAGAATATTGAAATGTGAATAGGCTTTTGCGGGCTTTTTTGGAAGAAAGGGTCAATGAATTCGAGCTTTAATTTGAGGGAGCGATGCCTAAAACCGCTGAAATGGAATGCAAGCAGCCATAAATATGTATTGAACCTGTTTAGAGACCTTTGTCTGTTGTTGTAAAAAATTGTGGAGTTAAAGGTGAAGATAAATGAATGAATCCATGCGAACGACAACTGGGCATCCATATTGATTTCGAAAGGGCTATTTAAGAAATCATTATTCAAATGGGAAATTAAATTAATATGCGAGCAACAACCAGGCAACCATATTGATTTGGAAAGGGCTATTTAAGAAACCATTATTCAAATTGAAAATTAAATTAATATGAAGATATATTGAAAACATGAATTATAATCACTAAAGTCTATTGATTTTGCAAACAAAATATGTTAAAACCCATTGACAATGAAATGGTTGTGAGGACATAAACTATCAAAATGGCATTGATCTCAAAACATCCCCTTTTAAGTTTGAAACGGGAAACACAAATAGTTGTGAGGACATGAACTATGAAAACGGTATTTGATGTTGAAACATCCTTTTTTAAGCGTGAAATGGAAAATACAAATAGTGTATTGTAACATCCTTTTTAAAGTTTGAAATGGAAAATACAAAGTGTGTTGTAACATCCTTTTTAAAGATTTAAATGGAAAACACAAAAAGTTGTGAGGAAACAAACAATGAAAACGGTATTTGATCTTGAAACATCCTTTTTCAAGTTTGACATGGAAAATACAAACAGTGAATTGTAACAAAAGAGGGTCGAGAAGGAATATAATAGTCTAAAGAACATTGTGCTTGTCATTCCATATTTGAAGTTGTACGAAAACATGGTTGAGGCAGCGAAGCAGCAATGGACCTGCAAAATTTATATTCTGTTAGAATTAGTAATATGTAAATCAGTTGCAGAAATTTATTAGTAATACTCTGCAGGTGAGGTGTGTTAAAATGAATCTGGAATGAATGGTAATGAAGTTATCTTTGCTATGGGGATCCATATATTGTTAGTGGAAGATGCATGGTGAATAACGGCATATTGAACACCATTGGAGGTCAATGCACAACTGGAGATGCAGTTTTTTTGCTTGCCAATCTACATGTAGTTGTGCGGGTATGTTATTTTTGAGCCCATGTGGTCTGCTGCAAAAGAAAGAAAAGGTTAGAATGAGATGTACAGACAATATAAAGACATTCTAGTATTTGCTTTTTTACTAATATTGATTAAAATTTGTTGTTGTTGAAAGATATGAAAAGTATGTTATGAAATAGAATGAGTTAAATAAATGGAGGAAACCTTTTGGTGATGTCAAAGTACGGGTTGGAGCAGATTATCTAGAGGCGGCATTGAACAGAGAATTTCTTCTGCGTGTTTTCTGCGAGCAATGTTTTTGTTGTCCTTCATTTTACTGTAACGATCGAAACTTAATGCGGGTTAATCTGGAGATCTTGTAGAGAAGGCACTCTTGAAATAGCTATGAATGTGAGACCTTGTCGTTCTGTTTTTCCAATGTCAATTGTTGCTTTTGGAAGGGTCATACCTTGAGATTTATGTATGGTTAAATCCCAAGCCATCTTCAGTGGAATTTGTGCATGACCATTTCTTTTTACTGCTGGAATAGGCAAGTGAGTGGGGTTTCTTTCATCCCAAGGAGGCCCAATGTACTTGGGGAAATCTACGACAACAAATGTTGGAATTTGTGGTGGTGCAGTTGATTCTTTGTAAAAGATGGTTACAATTTTTCCAAGGGAACCATTAACAAGACCGGCTAAAACCCAAAGGTTGGAAGTCAACATAACTTTTTCGCCATTGCATAGCAATACAATTCGCTCAAGTTGCTCATCTTCAGAGGAAAGACTGGAATATGTGTTGTCATCTTCAGCAATGGATCGTGCAATAGGAGTGTTTAGATATTTCATCATTTGCTTATTATGGACCGTTGTTTAAGCATTTGTTGGAAATAGATGCATGGAATCATGGAAAGAACATATTTCTTCTTCTGATAAATAGGAATCTGTGCGCGACATGAGTACGTTGTAGCCGTCGATTGTTGGATTTGCATCTCTAATGTTTTGGAGAATGTTCCTAAAAGTAACCTGGGCGATGGCGTCGCCTTGTTGACGAAATATTGTGTCTAATGTGATGACTGTGTTGAAGGTGTTCCACAGTGCGCTTCCGTGGCTCGTCCCTGCATATAGAGGTATGTCTTTGACGGATGGTAGCTGACCGATATCACCAACCAATATTATGGAACAACCACCGAAAGGAGTGTTTCTTTGGTGGGGAAATGCCTCGCGAAGACGTTCATCAATATGGCTGAGAAGCTTTGGCCCTATGAAGCTCATTTCATCGATTAGTATGTATCTTATATGCCTGAGTTCTTCTTGGAATTTTGCAAGAGCACTACCTTCTAACGGCATAAGATCCTTTATAGGAAGGTGCAAAGCAGAATGGATTGTCAATGCTTGTATGTTGAAGGCAGCAACCCCTATAGGGGCGAGGAGCATGATCGGTGAAGGTCCCAGGCTTGCAAGGCCTATGAGCATATCTTTGATGCAATTAATAAGGAGGGATTTTCCCGTACCAACAGTGCCTTGTATTATCATTCTGAGAGCGGGTAAACAATCCTTCCTAGCAAAATGATTAAGAATAATATTTAGAGCTTTTCTTTGCATTGGAGATAATGTAGCAAGGGTCGGCAAGGTATGTTGATGTGTTTGAAGAATGCGGTGGATGGAGCGGCTATTCTCAATGAATTGTATTGCATTATTTTGTAGATCCAATGGGATAGTGGTATGATTCCAGTTATGGGTGTCATCAAAGCCACGAAGACCAAGCATGTCAAGGTCGTTTATGAGTAGCTCATTTGTAGGGTGTAATTGGGAAAGTACTTCCCATTCATTTATTTCCATGGTGTCTTTTGGATTGGCTTCATTCATAGTTGAGGTATCATTTGTGACAAATTCAATATTAGATGGTGTGCGGCGTTGATGCCAAGGATTGTAGAATGGGCGAAATTCTTGCCAATTTGCGATGAATTCTGCAGCAGAATCTCCTATATCTTGTACGATACGGCGAAAAGGTTTGTATAGCATAAGTTCAACCCTGCAAAAGTCAGCGTAGCAAGGTTCTATTGTGGATGGTATGGAGGAGTAACGTGGTATGACCCGAACAATTGCTTTTGTAGGCCTTTGTTTCCATTTGTTTGTTCTGCGACGAGGATCATATGACCAGCATCTTGCCAACTCTATTAGTGATGTGGACTCTAGGGTAGAAGGGCATTGGATATATGTATCTATGAAGTGCGGGGATGTAGTGGAGGAGGTGTACGTTTGTGGAAGGCGCATAAGAATTTTTCGGTTTACATTTAAAGAAATGAATGGCCGACTACATAATGTTAACGGTAATTTTTGCAGCATATGGCAGGTTTCTTGTGCTCCAATGTCACGATCAACAAGGGTTTCTGAAAGAAATTTTCGAAATGCGGATGTTGCTGGGTCAACAATGGGTGAAGCCAGGACAATTCTACGTAGCATGTCGTGGAAGCTTTCAGATTTTTTTTCTGCTTTGGATGCATATTTGGCGATATATTTTTGTACAGCGTGTATGGAGAGTATTGGTTGGCAGTCAACATTTGCATGCCAAATAGATAGCATGGTAGGGTTATGGCTATTGAGTCGGTCGTCGTTCCGAGCAGGGGTGTATGTTTTTTGGCCATTGGAATCAATTAATAAGGCCGATTTTGGATGTAATTCCCACGGTGCTTTATAACGACATTGGAGTGAGGATCCAATTTTTCTTAGGCACGTGCTTTCTGAGCATTTTGTGTGACGTTCAACACAATTGACAAGCTGTTCATAGTCACTGAAAGGATTGGTTCTGAAGATTTGCGGTGTGGACAACAGGCAAGGTTCTTCGGGATTTGTCCAAGCATTTGGTTGGTTTGAATTCGAAGGAGCACGAGGGTTCCAAGCGGAAATATATTTTTCGAAGAACTGCCTTGCAATATCGACTGCTTCTGTGTCTTCCTAGTTGAGATTCTCCATATCAGGTGCATTTTCTATCTAAAGGAAACCATGGATGTGCGCAGATCCCCTATGTTTCCATTCATACCTAACAAGTATGTGTTTTTGTAAGATAATTTTGCAATAGGTAAGGAATGTTGTTTAGAGTTCTTGGAGGAAAAAAAATGCGGTAGAATGCGTACCTGTACCAGTAATCTTTTGTATTCAAGTGTTTCTCCAAGATAATCTCACGAAATGCTGTGAATCTATGGTGCATATATAGTGATGTTAAATGTGGGTTAGAGATAATGTTATCATTTCTCCACTTTTGTTGTTTTCCAATATTAGTAGGAAGACATCCGGGCATGACTGCATGAAGATCAGGCCATTTTGTATCAGCTGCACTCAATGTGAAGAAGAACGTCGGGCAACCGAGTTGAGATATCATGTCCATTAGTTCATTTTTAGCTTTGTGCCAAAATGACCTTGTTCCACGTAAAGAGCTACCGAATCGCATGACTTGCTCTGCCAATTGCTCATCTGGAAATTGTTCTAATCGAATGTTCAGATCTTGAATAGATATTGGAAAGTTATCCGTGATGTTTTTTTTCACAAAAATCGACGCTGTTGCTTGACTGCGATGCCGCATCATGAGATTATATATGTAATAACGAAAGCGTGGGTGGCTTCCAAATCTGTTATCGTAGTAACGTATGAGATGAAGTGCATATTCATGTAACTGCACAGCTTTCATTCTTGGCTGATTTGGCATTGCAGCGCCTGTCGGGAAAAGGGCAGGGAAAGCCATAGAGAGTAGACCTTCTGTGTCGTATTCATTGACTGGTGATAAACCAATTGTTGGCCACTCAATTGTAGTATCAGATTGGTGGTTGTAAGCATGCAAATAATGGCGGATTTCTTGGATTTCTGTATTTGTATTGGGTATGATGGGTACGAACGATGATGTTTGGCCAGCGGATGGGTCTGTGAAATCTTCGGTGAGCTCATGGGGTGGTTCAAGTGGAAGGCGAACAATGGTTTCTGTAGTATTGGAATGGTGAAGGGAAGAGGAGACATCGGTGGGGATTGCTGGTAAGGACGCCAGTGCGTTGGAATGAATACGAACATTCTTATAGTATGGGTCATTAGCCAATTTGTATTCCAATGCAGCGAGAACGCGATGTCTACTGACAATGAAATCATAAGCCTTATGGTCATTACTATGACGCGTGACAATTAGGATGTCCAAGTGCTGAACACGTCGTGGCAACATGTTTGCGATTTTTGTTATGTCTTGAGGAAAACAAATTGTGTGGCCACTGTATTTATACTGGCCACCACATGCATGCGTTACTTGCAGTATATGATTAACCCTAGCAATGAGCATTTCTTCTATTTGTGAAAGAGACGTAAGGGCAGCTGGTTGAGGGCCAGGGTCCATGTTGTTTGATAATGAGAAGCGATGACCCTTTGTTTCAGAGGCGCATCTGGAGCAGCAATACATGTGGTTGGAATTGCGGATATGTATTCCAGGATATGATTCAAGACAAATGGAGCATGGGCATTTAGGTGGAAGTTTATCAAGCTTTGAATGGAATCTCGATGTGCTTGATCAGTATAAACATTGCTGAAAGCATGTGCAAAGGAGGGGTTAGGGAAATGAGGCATGGGCGTATTTGTTTGAGAGGTTTGCTAAGAAGATAAAGAGTCTGATAATTGCAAGGGAGGATTGTTTCCAGGGTGGGCCGTTTCAGACGAGGAAAGTTGGTCACCCTTTTGTTTTTTGTGTTTTTGACATTCTATGATGTTTTTTTTTGCTTGGTAAAGCTCACGGCGTCGTGCATTTATTCGTTCTTTATTTGTTGCATAGTATCTTCGAGCACGTTCATTATTAGAAGAAGAAGCCATTCGCAAAATTTATGGTACCTATAAGCAAGGGAGGGGAAAAGAAGAATGTTATTTGGAGACAAAAACCATGTTATTGTATGAAAGCGAAAGAATGGTAAAAAATGCAAGCGAAAGCGAAAGAAGGGGAAAAAAATCTAAGTTCTGAACAGTGCCATGTGAATTTTTTTATTTGAGAAATGTTTTTGAAAGAACTTATTAGTATTTTTTTCTGCATACATGTAGGTAGTTTCATGTGTAAAGCTGATAAAAGGGAAAAAAATGTGATTTTGTCTACTAACATAATGCTAGATACAATGGAGAACAAATATTTATTTCAATGGTATATAAGAAAATTTCATAAGAAGACATGCAACAATATATCTTGTAAAGTTGTATTTATAAAATTGGACAATAGGATTTGCCAAAAAGCAAGGAACACATTCTGCAATATTTATCTACAATGTCGAGATGCTCTGAATTTCTCGAAGGATGTTTTTGCATTCTGTCGTGAAATGCAGTTTTTCTTCTTTTATGATAACGCATTTCAATCGTGGGACTTCTTTAAAAGTTTTTGTCTTCACTGATAGTGTGAAGATATGATCTGTCCATAGAGCTCTAGAGACAATTTCCTTGATTAGTTCTGGATCTGAAGATAATAGATAGAAGTCTTTGGCATTATTTCCAAGAATTGTAGAGCCCGCGTCTTCGAAAGCAACAGTTGAAGCCAATTCACCAGTGTGATCTTGTATGTCGATTTTCAATAGGTATTTGTAATCACAGTCGCTTACTTCAGCGTTGCATTTTGGACAGAACCACACCCTTATATTTTGTGGAATAAGTTTTTTCATGCATTTTTTCCCACCAACAATCGACAGGCAAGAAATGTAGTAAAAACTATCCATACCAATTTTTGTTATTGTGCCCTTTAATTGGAAAAATGTTGGTTTCTCTAAGGAATCCATACTGTAAATGTCAGCAATTGTTATTTTTTTTTGTTGGTGGCAAAAAGGAGAGCTTGTTGTCAAAGATGTAGAAGCAGCAGTCGAGCCTTCTTTTTTAAACCACGACTTTAGCGCATGGGCCTCTTCAATGTCAGGATCTACAAGAACAATGGATCTCGTTGTAGTGACGATATTTTTTCCATTAAATTCCCCAACACGTGCAGATTTGATTGCAATGATGGGGTTATTTCCTGTAGCACATAGGGAGGAGATTTCCTGTGAAACGGCATGAAAATTATCTCCCCAAAAGATTGCATCTATGCTATACCCTGACATGTCTCGGAGCTGTACTGTTTGTTTATTGACTTCAGAGCCATCTTTTCTACGTATAGTGCATACACTGGAAATGTCTGTGACAACACCAAGAATATCAACAATGGAGTTGACGTTTGTTGTTCTGATATCATCAATTGATTTTATACTGAATCGCACTGTTGGATTATGTTTTTTTTCACTGACAACATGTTCTATGGTAGATGTTGCATTCAACAAAATTTCCCAGTCATTGTTCAAGTGGTTGTATTGCTTATTAGCCATTTTCACATTCCCTTTAGAAACAATGTAGACATTTCCATTTTGGATTTTGTCGAAAAAATAATCTGCGACATTGTTGAAACATGTAATATGTATTTCTCCACCCTCTGTATCGAACAAGTCAAAACCGAACACTTTACCGGGTCCGTATTGATTCTAAAACTGTCGAAGAGCTGTTTTCCTTTGGACGTATCCTTTTATGCACCAGTTTGAGTGGTAAGGATTTAACGATTTGATGGGAATTTGAACCGGTTGAACGGACGGGGTTGGAGTAGTTGGAAGAGGGCAGTGCCTTTTTGATGGAGGATGTGGATCCGATGAGGATGGAGAGTTTTCATCAGATGTGATGGGGACACTCAGAGTTTTTGGATTGCCAATTAAGGGTGCATATGAAGCAGATATTTCAAAGTCTACTAGCTTTATAGACCTACACGACAAATGAGAGTCAAAGGAATAACTGTTAGAGGAGGTTGTGTTATAAGTAAAAAAATGTTAAATTTGAAATAAGAAATTTATAAAAAACTTACGTTGAAGGACCAATAGCTGAGGTAGTCCAACTTTTAACATTTATAATAGAACCCTTTTGTAGAAAGCCTGTTGCTACGAGATCATTGAAATCTTTTGGAAGCATGATGTGTTTCTTATGTGTTCCGTCTGAAATTGCAGTACGATATCGTGGAGTTGAATTTGGCATTGATTGTATTGGCTCAAGTTCAGCAAGTTGTAGGTATGGTTGAATATGAGTTGATCCAGATAACATTGAGGAAATTGCATTTTCAGTGAGGTTTGATGTCATTTTCTGGTACAAAACAAAACACAAAAATGCTGAAAGAAGCATGTTCAGTTTTTTTCTAAATGAGTGGGCATCTAAGCTTGTAAACATAATGAAGAAAAATATTTATTACAACAACTTTTATACGTTCATTTTTTTTTAACCATACTTCCATGAAGCACAGAGGAAGGAGAGGGAGAAACAAATGAAATAGAAGGTTTGGCGGTAACTCTAGTATCATCTGGTTGCTGATTTGATTGCCCAAAAATCATGGTGTTTTGAACGACAGAGGTCGAGAAAAGCCATACCAGCAGGCGAAGTGTAAGCCTTGGAAGGGACAATGTAGCCATATGAGGTACACCAACATCTCCCCTAGAGGAAAAGGGAGCAGGATTCCCCCAAGGGGAAATCCTTGATTGGTGGACTCCATTTTGTCAAATTGAGACCAACAAGGGAGCAGTGATGTTATTCCGATTTGAATAAATTGTATGACACTTTGACACAACTTGCTTATTCAATTTCTAAGAGACGAGAAAAAGCTAAAGACGATTCTAGTCGCCTTCAATTTGGACAACTCTATTATCATCTGGTTGCTGAGTTGATTGCTCAAGAATCACGGTGTTTTGAACGGCAGAGGTCGAGAAAAAGCATATTGGCAGGCCAATTGCAAGCCCTGGAAGGGTCAATGTAGCCATATGAGGTGCACCAACATCTCCCCTAGAGGAAAAGGGGAGCAGGATTCCTCCATGGGGAAATCCTTGATTGGTGGACTCCATTTTCCTACCCTAAGACCAATGAGGGAACAGTGAGGTTATTCCGATTTAAATAAATTTTATGACACTTTGACACAATTTGCTTTTTCATTTTTTAAGAGTCGAGAAAAAGCTAAAGATGACTCTAGTCGCCTTCGATTTTTAACGAGCCTGAAGTGACAAGTGCTCAGATGGTCTAGGTTATTCCGATTTAAATAAATTTTATGACACTTTGACACAATTTGCTTTTACATTTTTTAAGAGTCGAGAAAAAGCTAAAGATGACTCTAGTCGCCTTCGATTTTTAACGAGCTTGAAGTGACAAGTGCTCAGATGGTCCTTTTCTTTTAAGGAGTCCGAAAAGGAACGAAAGTGACTACTCTGGATATCTAGACAGGGGGATTACCAAACCAATCGCAAAACTGCAGAATACTTTTTATGGTACGGCAGTCAATCTTCCCGAATGCTGTGTTCAGTGCATTGCGATCGATAGGGCGGCAGACACGGCTTCCTAAGGATAAAGGATATAGCCTACTGTGGTCTCCCAATATATACTCGACGACACGTGGGAGCACAAGTCCGTACTGGCACTTGTGATTTCAAAGAGGAGGAATCACCCAACCTACGATGAAAGTGATAGTTACCAGGCTTTACGACGCCAGAACACGTCTCTAGCCTAGACTTCTAAATGGTGTGTGTTAGGTTCCAAAGCGTTTTTATGTTTATTGAAATGTATTTTACAGTTGATCTTTCTTAAGAAGTTTTCCTTTAAGGTTGATCGCGTGATGTACATAAACAATTCCTAAATATGCAATCTAAGATGATAAACAATCGTTTACTTTCTTTTTTGCAATGAAAATCCTAGCTACTAAGGAAAGAGAAGCGAAACTGTTTGAACATAGAGCAGAGAGCACACGCAAAGTCCTAAATCAATCTCCGCATGCATTCTAAATGTAAATGTACATGCATGTATTTGTTTTCTGCTTTCTTAATGTGTGGATGACAAAAAAAATGCCAAGTGGAATATAATATCAATACAGGGATATGACTAGTCCAGAATTCAGACAGACATAAGCAAAGGTATTGAAGTTTGTATCTAAGATTTTCTAGAGTCTGTTCACTAAAAACAAGACAGCCACGATGGCACCACTTTGCATTAGTTTAACACAAAGGAATAAATTTTAAATTATCAAGAAAGCATATATATAACTGAATCATTTCAATTGGAAAATAATTTTGAATGAAATTTATAAGACTCTTTAGTTGCTCAGTGGCTAATGTACAATTGATGGAAGAGGATTTTGTATCATGGCCTATGGATGAAATAGAAATGAAGCAAAAACTCAGAAAGGAGATTTAGGTTGTTACCGGAGATGAAGCAATACAGAAAACGCCCAGAAATGTCCCTCAATGCTGAAAGTTGGATTGCCCAGTGACAAAAAAGAGTAGGCCAAGGCAAAGTATCTGTATTTAACATTGTTGTGTGAGTAACCAACACAAGCTGCACAGTGCTATGCAAATTAATAGTCTTTGCGAGAAGAAAACCCAACATAATCCACACAATCTAATCCTCGCGAGGAAGGTTTTTGCAGGGATTTAAAGGTTTTCTTATGTTATAAAATCCTAGGCAAATGTGTGTGCCCGAGCAAATAAAAATGTTTACCATAATACCCACTTACTATTAAGCATTGTCTCCAAAGGAACTTGAACAATATGATAAAAGACTGATCTTTTACTTCTATAATATACATATTGTTAAATATATGAAAAGCACTTTCTGCTTTCAAGTAAGACTCTATAGTTGCTGAGTGGCTAATGTACAATTGATGGAAGAGGATTTTCTATCATGGTCCATGGATGAAATAGAAATGAAGCAAAAACTCGGAAAGGAGATTAAGGTTGTTACCGGAGTTGAAGCAATACAGAGAACGTCCAGAAATGTCCTTCAACGCAGAAAGTTGAACAACAATTACAAATTAGTTTGCAACTGGTTCACATATAGTAAAAAATGGATATTGTCAGATAAAGGTAGGGAGAAATTCAATAGCAAAATAGAGATTGAACTACATGCAAGATGATCTGAGAACAAGTAGTTTAATATCATCTTTTAATATAATTTGATGGTTAAAAAAATATGTTGCATCATTCAAAAGTTATCAATTCAAATTTACAGATAGAATATGCATGACTTTGCACACTAATAATAGAATATGTATAACTTTGCAAACTTAAATAGTGATTTCAGAAGTAAAATATATAAATACATTTTATGAGTCAAATTACTTCCAAAGTTAACAAGATTGGATCTCGTTACAAGAACTTCCAGCCACCTTGTTGTAAGACCTTCATATTTGAAAACATTTTACCCTACTTATACTCTGTAATTGAGAGTATAGCTAGAATATAAGGTTGTACTTCGTTACATGGGAAATATATATATATATGCACATCAAAGCCTGATTGAATAACCTGAGAGCATAGTTCAAAACACCAAGTTGAAGCCTAGATTTATATTTAATGTTGCACAAATTTGGCAGAAAGCAGCCATGACTACATCTGATCTCTCAGAGGACTAATTATTTTTAACTAGTCACAATCATGGGCTTTTTTGTTCTGAAGACAATGAGTTGAGTTCGGCAGTAAGTGGTGATAGCGTGCTTGGACCCAGACTGCAGCCCCTTTGGTCAGGGAAGCTGATGTCTCGATAATGTGACAGCAAGGTGAACTCTTACCTATCTTTCTACCCTTACAGGCCAAAATAGAGGGCCTTTTAAAAACATTTTACCCTACTTATACTCTGTAATTGAGAGTATAGCTAGAATATAAGGTTGTACTTCATTACATGGGAAATATATATATATATATATATATATGCACATCAAAGCCTGATTGAATAACCTGAGAGCATAGTTCAAAACACCAAGTTGAAGCCTAGATCTATATTTAATGTTGCACAAATTTGGCAGAAAGCATAGGATAAACCACTGACAAAGTTAACAAAGCCTGATTGAATAACCTGAGAGCATAGTTCAAAACACCAAGTTGAAGCCTAGATTTATATTTAATGTTGCACAAATTTGGCAGAAAGCATAGGATAAACCACTGACAAAGTTAACAAAGCCTGATTGAATAACCTGAGAGCATAGTTCAAAACACCAAGTTGAAGCCTAGATTTATATTTAATGTTGCACAAATTTGGCAGAAAGCATAGGATAAACCACTAACAAAGTTAACAAAGCCTGATTGAATAACCTGAGAGCATAGTTCAAAACACCAAGCATAGGATAAACCACTGACAAAGTTAACAAAGCCTGATTGAAGCAGACTTGGAGATGGTAGTATGGTGCCAATAGGTGCCAACAGAAATCATGAAATTGTTAATGCTATTTGATTCAACCTAACAGTGATGTGCTATGAAATTCCTCCAGCTGAAATGCATGCTTGAAGACGTCAATTCACAAGTTTTACATGCAATAGTAGAAAATAACCATATGCATAGCCTAGCCATTGAATAGAATTCAATGTAACAATGATGTGCTATCAAACTCCAGCTGAAATGAGTGCTTGAAGATGTCAATTCACATATTTTACATGCAAAAGCAAAAAATAACCATATGCATAGTGTAGCCACTGAAAAGAAAATGCAAAATAAAACACAATATATAAGTAACCCGGTTTTTCTCGCTACTTTAAAATGCGGCTGGGATGGGTTTTCCACAACTACAACTACGCTAATAGATTGGGATTTATGCATTGTTATCGGTGATAATGATGTGAAGTAAATACCATTCATAGAAAATCGGCAGCAATTAGAATAGTACTCTGTTCTCGACATTCAAGCACACAGAATAGTACTCTGTTCAAATTGACCGGATAGAGAGTTCATAATAGTACTCTGTTGAAAGTGACCGGATAGAGAGTTCAAATTGTTAATGCTATTTGATTCAACCTAACAGTGATGTTCTATCAAACTCCTCCAGCTGAAATGCATGCTTGAAGACGTCAATTCACAAGTTTTACATGCAATAGCAGAAAATAACCATATGCATAGCCTAGCCATTGAATAGAATTCAATGTAACAATGATGTGCTATCAAACTCCAGCTGAAATGAGTGCTTGAAGATGTCAATTCACATATTTTACATGCAAAAGCAGAAAATAACCATATGCATAGTCTAGCCACTGAAAAGAGAATGCAAAATAAAACACAATATATAAGTAACCCGGTTTTTTCTCGCTACTTTAAAATGCGTGCATGACAAAAAAAATGCCAAGTGGAATATAATACCAATATAGGGATATGACTATTCAAGAATTCTGACAGACATAAGCAAAGCCATTGAAGTTTGTATCTAAGATTTTCCAGAGTTTGTTCACTAGAAACAAGACAGGCACGATGGCACCACTTTGCATTAGTTTAACAGAAAGGAATAAAGTTTAAATTAGCAAGAAAGCATATATATAACTAAATCATTTCAATTAGGAAATAATTTTGAATCAAATATATAAGACTCTGTAGTTGCTCAGTGGCCAATGTACAATTGATGGAAAAGGATTTTCTATCATGGTCCATGGATGAAATAGAAATGAATCAAAAATTTGGAAAGGAGATTAAGGTTGTTACCGGAGACGAAGAAACACAGGAAACGTCTAGAAAATGTCCTTCAATGCTGAAAGTTGAATGGCCCAGTGAGAAAATACGGTAGGCAAAGGCAAAGTATCTGTATTTAACATTATTGTGTGAGTAACCAACATAAGCTGCACAGTGCTATGCAAATTAATAGTCTTTGCGGGAAGAAAACCCAACATAATCCACACAAAGTAATAAAGTTTAAATTATCAAGAAAGCATTATATATAACTGAATCATTTCAATTGGGAAATAATTTTGAATGAAATTTATAAGACTCTATAGTTGCTCAGTGGCTAATGTACAATTGATGGAAGAGGATTTTGTATCATGGTCCATGGATGAAATAGAAATGAAGCAAAAACTCGGAAAGGAGATGAAGGTTGTTACCGGAGATGAAGCAATACAGAAAACGCCCAGAAATGTCCCTCAGTGCTGAAAGTTGAATTGCCCAGTGACAAAACAGAGTAGGCCAAGGCAAAGTATCTGTATTTAACATTGCTGTGTGAGTAACCAACATAAGTTGCACAGTGCTATGCAAATTAATAGTCTTTGCGGGAAGAAAACCCAACATAATCCACACAATCTAATCCTCAAGAGGAAGGTTTTGCAGGAATTTAAAGGTTTTCTTATGTTATAAAATCCTAGGCAAATGTGGGTGCCCCAGCAAATAAAAATTTATACCATAAGACCCACTTACTATTAAGCATTGTCTCCAAAGGAACTTGAACAATATGATAAAAGATTCGTCTTTTACTTCTATAATATACATAATGTTAAATACAAGAAAAACACTTTCTGCTTTCAAGTAAGACTCTATGGTTGCAGAGCGGCTAATGTACAATTGATGGAAGATGCTTTTCTATCATGGTCCATGGATGAAATAGAAATGAAGCAAAAACTCGGAAATGAGATTAAGGTTGTTACCAGAGATGAAGCAATACAGAGAACGTCCAGAGATGTCCTTCAACGCTGAAAGTTGAACAACAACTACAAATTAGTTAATATCATATTTAGCTTGCAAGTGCTTGACACATAGTAAAAAAAGGATATTGTCAGATAAAGGTAGGGAGAAACAACTGCAAATTGAATAACAGAACAGAGATTAAACTACATGCAGGATGATCCAAGAACAAGTAGTAAAGAAAAAATTACCACCACTTTCTTCAAGGTGCGTAGATATCGAATTCAGCTGTGCCCTGTTCTCATAAAGGCACTTAATAGCTTTCCTCGATCTTACAATTTCTTTTGCCAAATTCTGCCCAAGAAAATATTGACTCATTAAAGATAAAAGCAAAGCCTGTATAATGATATTTCTACTTTAAAAGAACAAACATTTTTCCTAATAAAAAACCTGGGAAAAGAATATCTGAAATAAAAGTAACCCTCAACACAAAAATTTCATCAATACAATAGGCACCAAATCCTAGTTCATCACATAGCAGAATTCAACTTGCTTAGACACATCTGCTGTTAGTTCTTTAGAAAGAAGTTCGTTTGCTACCCTTGCTCCCCTGAACACTTAGGACACACACTACTAAGGAACATAATTTGTTTCCATTTGAAAGGAATTTTGATTTTGATTTTGAGCTAGCAAAGCCCATGGCTCAAGCCTCATATGCAATTCCATGCTCATTAGGCAAGCCATATTCTCACCGTACCTTAGGAGGTCCACAGAAAGATATCTTCATGCTTATATACTTGTTCCACAAGGGAGAAAGCTCTTCAATCCCCTAAGAGGGTGAGTGATTACTCCACTAATGTCATGAAAATTTATTTTCACCAATAATTCTTAACAATAACGTGCATAGTACAGCATAATACATTTTTCCTTCTGCAAAGTGCAGAGACTTGAATCTTAGAAACATGTAAATATTACCAAAACAAGAATAAGGGGAAGACAAATGATAACAAAATCTGAAGACTAATATATCTCCTTCCAGGCAAATATCTAGTTATTAGAGGCATACCTCATATGACATGTCAATAGTGCCTTGGTTACTATATGATTAAATGTAAATGAAAAAACTCTGAACGTGTTAGATGCTGAAATTTAGAGAAATTTGTCAATGTCTTTTGATGTTACATTCATAATTTAAAGTGAATACACAAAACTTTTGGCAATTTACTGATATTTCTACTTTAAAAGAACAAACATTTTGCCTAATAAAAAACCTGGGAAAAGAAGATCTGAAATAAAAGTAACCCTCAACACAAAAATTTCATCAATACAATAGGCACCAAATCCTAGTTCATCACATAGCAGAATTCAACTTGCTTAGACACATCTGCTGTTAGTTCTTTAGAAAGAAGTTCGTTTGCTGCCCTTGCTCCCCTGAGGACTTAGGACACACACTACTAAGGAACAGAATTTGTTTCCATTTGAAAGGAATTTTGATTTTGATTTTGAGCTAGCAAAGCTTATGGCTCAAGCCTCATATGCAGTTCCATGCTCATTAGGCAAGCCATATTCTCACCGTACCTTAGGAGGTCCACACAAAGATATCTTCATGCTTATACTTGTTCCACAAGGGAGAAAGCTCTTCAATCCCCTAAGAGGGCGAGTGATTACTCCACTAATGCCATGAAAATTTATTTTCACCAATAATTCTTAACAATAACGTGCATAGTACAGCATAATACATTTTTCCTTCTGCAAAGTGCAGAGACTTGAATCTTAGAAACATGTAAATATTACCAAAACAAGAATAAGGGGAAGACAAATGATAACAAAATCTGAAGACTAATATATCTCCTTCCAGGCAAATATCTAGTTATTAGAGGCATACCTCATATGACATGTCAATAGTGCCTTGGTTACTATATGATTAAATGTAAATGAAAAAACTCTGAACGTGTTAGATGCTGAAATTTAGAGAAATTTGTCAATGTCTTTTGATGTTACATTCATAATTTAAAGTGAATACACAAAACTTTTGGCAATTTACTGATATTTCTACTTTAAAAGAACAAACATTTTGCCTAATAAAAAACCTGGGAAAAGAAGATCTGAAATAAAAGTAACCCTCAACACAAAAATTTCATCAATACAATAGGCACCAAATCCTAGTTCATCACATAGCAGAATTCAACTTGCTTAGACACATCTGCTGTTAGTTCTTTAGAAAGAAGTTCGTTTGCTGCCCTTGCTCCCCTGAGGACTTAGGACACACACTACTAAGGAACAGAATTTGTATCCATTTGAAAGGAATTTTGATTTTGATTTTGAGCTAGCAAAGCTTATGGCTCAAGCCTCATATGCAGTTCCATGCTCATTAGGCAAGCCATATTCTCACCGTACCTTAGGAGGTCCACACAAAGATATCTTCATGCTTATACTTGTTCCACAAGGGAGAAAGCTCTTCAATCCCCTAAGAGGGCGAGTGATTACTCCACTAATGCCATGAAAATTTATTTTCACCAATAATTCTTAACAATAACGTGCATAGTACAGCATAATACATTTTTCCTTCTGCAAAGTGCAGAGACTTGAATCTTAGAAACATGTAAATATTACCAAAACAAGAATAAGGGGAAGACAAATGATAACAAAATCTGAAGACTAATATATCTCCTTCCAGGCAAATATCTAGTTATTAGAGGCATACCTCATATGACATGTCAATAGTGCCTTGGTTACTATATGATTAAATGTAAATGAAAAAACTCTGAACGTGTTAGATGCTGAAATTTAGAGAAATTTGTCAATGTCTTTTGATGTTACATTCATAATTTAAAGTGAATACACAAAACTTTTGGCAATTTACTGATATTTCTACTTTAAAAGAACAAACATTTTGCCTAATAAAAAACCTGGGAAAAGAAGATCTGAAATAAAAGTAACCCTCAACACAAAAATTTCATCAATACAATAGGCACCAAATCCTAGTTCATCACATAGCAGAATTCAACTTGATTAGACACATCTGTTGTTAGTTGTTTAGAAAGAAGTTCGTTTGCTGCCCTTGCTCCCCTGAGGACTTAGGACACACACTACTAAGGAACAGAATTTGTTTCCATTTGAAAGGAATTTTGATTTTGATTTTGAGCTAGCAAAGCTCATGGCTCAAGCCTCATATGCAATTCCATGCTCATTAGGCAAGCCATATTCTCACCGTACCTTAGGAGTTCCACACAAAGATATCTTCATGCTTATACTTGTTCCACAAGGGAGAAAGCTCTTCAATCCCCTAAGAGGGCGAGTGATTACTCCACTAATGCCATGAAAATTTATTTTCACCAATAATTCTTAACAATAACGTGCATAGTACATCATAATACATTTTTCCTTCTGCAAAGTGCAGAGACTTGAATCTTAGAAACATGTAAATATTACCAAAACAAGAATAAGGGGAAGACAAATGATAACAAAATCTGAAGACTAATATATCTCCTTCCAGGAAAATATCTAGTTATTAGAGGCATACCTCATATGACATGTCAATAGTGCCTTGGTTACTATATGATTAAATGTAAATGAAAAAACTCTGAACGTGTTAGATGCTGAAATTTAGAGAAATTTGTCAATGTCTTTTGATGTTACATTCATAATTTAAAGTGAATACACAAAACTTTTGGCAAGTTACTGATATTTCTACTTTAAAAGAACAAACATTTTGCCTAATAAAAAACCTGGGAAAAGAAGATCTGAAATAAAAGTAACCCTCAACACAAAAATTTCATCAATACAATAGGCACCAAATCCTAGTTCATCACATAGCAGAATTCAACTTGCTTAGACACATCTGTTGTTAGTTCTTTAGAAAGAAGTTCGTTTGCTGCCCTTGCTCCCCTGAGGACTTAGGACACACACTACTAAGGAACAGAATTTGTTTCCATTTGAAAGGAATTTTGATTTTGATTTTGAGCTAGCAAAGCTCATGGCTCAAGCCTCATATGCAATTCCATGCTCATTAGGCAATCCATATTCTCACCGTACCTTAGGAGGTCCACACAAAGATATCTTCATGCTTATACTTGTTCCACAAGGGAGAAAGCTCTTCAATCCCCTAAGAGGGCAAGTGATTACTCCACTAATGCCATGAAAATTTATTTTCACTAATAATTCTTAACAATAACGTGCATAGTAAAACATAATACATTTTTCCTTCTGCAAAGTGCAGAGACTTGAATCTTAGAAACATGTAAATATTACCAAAACAAGAATAAGGGGAAGACAAATAATAACAAAATCTGAAGACTAATATATCTCCTTCCAGGCAAATATCTAGTTATTAGAGGCATACCTCATATGACATGTCAATAGTGCCTTGGTTACTATATGATTAAATGTAAATGAAAAAACTCTGAACGTGTTAGATGCTGAAATTTAGAGAAATTTGTCAATGTCTTTTGATGTTACATTCATAATTTAAAGTGAATACACAAAACTTTTGGCAATTTACTTTGAGGAGCAATGAACGAAAATTTTTGTTTAGGGATAGAACAACACATGATTACAAGAAGATCACAAAGAAGAAGAGATCGTTAAATCTGAAGCCCTGCAAACAATACACAACTATCTACGTATTACATGAATGCCAGAAAATATCGCGTTGTAACAACTTTAGAGTCCACTCTCCTAAACAGAGGCAAATACACAAGATAGAGCAACATGTCATTACATAAGAACTGTTAACAGCAGCTTGGCTATATGTGAGAACTGCCAACAAAATGGAAAGTGTTGGCATTAATCCAGGGAGTTGGTAAGATCATGATTCAGATTTGTGTGAGGTGAATCAGGTGGACAGGCTGGAATGAACAAACAAAAAAGACCACTATTGACATTGTCTGGAATTTCATTCTCTCGAGTCTCAATAACCTTGGATGGATCTTTCATTTCTTAGAGACCTAGCATCCTAGTTGGCAAGTTGTAAAAGTATGGTTGAGGATATTGATTTCGGATTAACTACATACAACTAAGAGGCAACTATATTTATACAATATGTATGTTTTGGGTTGATTATTATGGTTTGGCAATTATGTAGGAAGGAAAATGGGTTGTCTATTTGTTATTTCTTTTGAGATGCTTGTAACTATTACTTATATTGAACGGATAATATAATGTTCTTTTTGTCTCCTAAAATGTGCTTGGCTGTATGAATTGGTCACTCCATATTAACTTACAGAATTTCAATTCTCATTCTTGGTTGTTTGAATTGGTTACATGTATATTAACTTACAACAATTTGTTTGGGAATATTCCTATCACACAGACATTGATATTGTCAAGTCTGTACATTTTATCTGATGGGAGGACGGACTTCTATATGGGTGTCTGAAGGAACTACATAAGATACTACCATTCCACCTACATGCTGCAATGCATAGTGTATATCATGTATACATACACAAGTTTCAGTTCTTTATTGTCCATAGCGTAAAGCAATTACAGTTATATCAACTCGTAGTTATTCATACTTGAAACGATGGCAGCACATCAATGATACAACCCTGGCTTCACTAAAATATTAACTTGACAATATATATAAGCTCTATCAGACATAGTAATGACAGCTCAATAGCAATAGTGTATTTATGCAAGGAACCCAATAGAATATAAGGTTGTACTTCGTTACATGGGAAATATATATATATGCACATCAAAGCCTGATTGAATAACCTGAGAGCATAGTTCAAAACACCAAGTTGAAGCCTAGATTTATATTTAATGTTGCACAAATTTGGCAGAAAGCATAGGATAAACCACTGATAATACACAAAACTTTTGGCAATTTACTGATATTTCTACTTTAAAAGAACAAACATTTTGCCCTTGCTCCCCTGAGGACTTAGGACACGCACTACTAAGGAACAGAATTTGTTTCCATTTGAAAGGAATTTTGATTTTGATTTTGAGCTAGCAAAGCTCATGGCTCAAGCCTCATATGCAATTCCATGCTCATTAGGCAAGCCATATTCTCACCGTACCTTAGGAGGTCCACACAAAGATATCTTCATGCTTATACTTGTTCCACAAGGGAGAAAGCTCTTCAATCCCCTAAGAGGGCGAGTGATTACTCCACTAATGCCATGAAAATTTATTTTCACCAATAATTCTTAACAATAACGTGCATAGTACAGCATAATACATTTTTCCTTCTGCAAAGTGCAGAGACTTGAATCTTAGAAACATGTAAATATTACCAAAACAAGAATAAGGGGAAGACAAATGATAACAAAATCTGAAGACTAATATATCTCCTTCCAGGCAAATATCTAGTTATTAGAGGCATACCTCATATGACATGTCAATAGTGCCTTGGTTACTATATGATTAAATGTAAATGAAAAAACTCTGAACGTGTTAGATGCTGAAATTTAGAGAAATTTGTCAATGTCTTTTGATGTTACATTCATAGTTTAAAGTGAATACACAAAACTTTTGGCAATTTACTTTTAGGAGAAATGAACGAAAATTTTTGTTTATGGAAAGAACAACACATGATTACAAGAAGATCACAAAGAAGCAGAGATCGTTAAATCTGAAGCCCTGCAAACAATACACAACTATCTGCGTATTACATGAATGCCAGAAAATATCGCGTTGTAACAACTTTAGAGTCTACTCTCCTAAACAGAGGAAAATACACAAGATAGAGCAACATGTCATTACATAAGAACTGTTAACAGCAGCTTGGCTATATGTGAGAACTGCCAACAAAATGGAAAGTGTTGGCATTAATCTAGGGAGCTGGTAAGGTCATGATTCAGATTTGTGTGAGGTGAATCAGGTGGACAGGCTGGAATGAACAAACAAAAAAGACCACTATTGACATTGTCTGGAATTTCATTCCCTCGAGTCTCAATAACCTTGGATGGATCTTTCAGTTCTTGGAGACCTAGCATCCCAGTTGGCAAGTTGTAAAAGTATGGTTGAGGATATTGATTTCGGATTAACTACATACAACTAAGAGGCAACTATATTTCTACAATATGTATGTTTTGGGTTGATTATTATGGTTTGGCAATTATGTAGGAAGGAAAATGGGTTGTCTATTTGTTATTTCTTTTGAGATGCTTGTAACTATTACTTATATTGAACGGATAATATAATGTTCTTTTTGTCTCCTAAAATGTGCTTGGCTGTATGAATTGGTCACTCCATATTAACTTACAGAATTTCAATTCTCATTCTTGGTTGTTTGAATTGGTTACATGTATATTAACTTACAACAATTTGTTTGGGAATATTCCTATCACACAGACATTGATATTGTCAAGTCTGTACATTTTATCTGATGGGAGGACGGACTTCTATATGGGTGTCTGAAGGAACTACATAAGATACTACCATTCCTCCTACATGCTGCAATGCATAGTGTATATCATGTATACATACACAAGTTTCAGTTCTTTATTGTCCATAGCGTAAAGAAATTACAGTTATATCAACTCGTAGTTATTCATACTGGAAACGATGGAAGCACATCAATGATACAACCCTGCCTTCACTAAAATATTAACTTGACAATATATATAAGCTCTATCAGACATAGTAATGACAGCTCAATAGCAATAGTGTATTTATGCAAGGAACCCAATAGAATATAAGGTTGTACTTCGTTACATGGGAAATATATATATATGCACATCAAATCCTGATTGAATAACCTGAGAGCATAGTTCAAAACACCAAGTTGAAGCCTAGATTTATATTTAATGTTGCACAAATTTGGCAGAAAGCATAGGATAAACCACTGACAATACACAAAACTTTTGGCAATTTACTGATATTTCTACTTTAAAAGAACAAACATTTTGCCTAATAAAAAACCTGGGAAAACAAGATCTGAAATAAAAGTAACCCTCAACACAAAAATTTCATCAATACAATAGGCACCAAATCCTAGTTCATCACATAGCAGAATTCAACTTGCTTAGACACATCTGCTGTTAGTTCTTTAGAAAGAAGTTCGTTTGCTGCCCTTGCTCCCCTGAGGACTTAGGACACACACTACTAAGGAACAGAATTTGTTTCCATTTGAAAGGAATTTTGATTTTGATTTTGAGCTAGCAAAGCTCATGGCTCAAGCCTCATATGCAATTCCATGCTCATTAGGCAAGCCATATTCTCACCGTACCTTAGGAGGTCCACACAAAGATATCTTCATGCTTATACTTGTTCCACAAGGGAGAAAGCTTTTCAATCCCCTAAGAGGGTGAGTGATTACTCCACTAATGCCGTGAAAATTTATTTTCACCAATAATTCTTAACAATAACATGCATAGTACAACATAATACATTTTTCCTTCTGCAAAGTGCAGAGACTTGAATTTTAGAAACATGTAAATATTACCAAAACAAGAATAAGGGGAAGACAAATGATAACAAAATCTGAAGACTAATATATCTCCTTCCAGGAAAATATCTAGTTATTAGAGGCATACCTCATATGACATGTCAATAGTGCCTTGGTTACTATATGATTAAATGTAAATGAAAAAACTCTGAACGTGTTAGATGCTGAAATTTAGAGAAGTTTGTCAATGTCTTTTGATGTTACATTCATAATTTAAAGTGAATACACAAAACTTTTGGCAATTTACTTTGAGGAGCAATGAACGAAATTTTTTGTTTATGGATAGAACAACACATGATTACAAGAAGATCACAAAGAAGTAGAGATCGTTAAATCTGAAGCCCTGCAAACAATACACAACTATCTGCGTATTACATGAATGCCAGAAAATATCGCGTTGTAACAACTTTAGAGTCCACTCTCCTAAACAGAGGCAAATACACAAGATAGAGCAACATGTCATTACATAAGAACTGTTAACATCAGCTTGGCTATATGTGAGAACTGCCAACAAAATGGAAAGTGTTGGCATTAATCCAGGGAGCTGGTAAGATCATGATTCAGATTTGTGTGAGGTGAATCAGGTGGACAGACTGGAATGAACAAACAAAAAAGAACACTATTGACATTGTCTGGAATTTCATTCTCTCGAGTCTCAATAACCTTGGATGGATCTTTCAGTTCTTGGAGACCTAGCATCCCAGTTGGCAAGTTGTAAAAGTATGGTTGAGGATATTGATTTCGGATTAACTACATACAACTAAGAGGCAACTATATTTCTACAATATGTATGTTTTGGGTTGATTATTATGGTTTGGCAATTATGTAGGAAGGAAAATGGGTTGTCTATTTGTTATTTCTTTTGAGATGCTTGTAACTATTACTTATATTGAACGGATAATATAATGTTCTTTTTGTCTCCTAAAATGTGCTTGGCTGTATGAATTGGTCACTCCATATTAACTTACAGAATTTCAATTATCATTCTTGGTTGTTTGAATTGGTTACATGTATATTAACTTACAACAATTTGTCTGGGAATATTCCTATCACACAGACATTGATATTGTCAAGTCTGTACATTTTATCTGATGGGAGGACGGACTTCTATATGGGTGTCTGAAGGAACTACATAAGATACTACCATTCCTCCTACATGCTGCAATGCATAGTGTATATCAGGTATACATACACATGTTTCAGTTCTTTATTTTCCATAGCGTAAAGCAATTACAGTTATATCAACTCGTAGTTATTCATACTGGAAACGATGGTAGCACATCAATGATACAACCCTGGCTTCACTAAAATATTAACTTGACAATATATATAAGCTCTATCAGACATAGTAATGATAGCTCAATAGAAATTAGTGTGATAGAAAAAATTAGACCAAAAATAGCTAGCAGAAAATGCCAGTAAAAAAAATATAGCTTTTGGAAATACCATAGAAACAACCCTACAGATCAGAAAGTTTCTTTACAAAATGCATTTCCAGATCAGAAAGTTTCTTTACAAAATGCATTTCCAGGGCACAAAATGCAAATAGAAACTTAATGTCTCACCTAACATAACAATGATACGAATGTTCTAATTACTAGAAGAAAAGAGTTCAGAAGGATTTTTCTCACTCCTGTTCATAATACATATTGTACATTTGCATACCAGTCCAAATGCATGGTAAAAAGTTGTCATTTTGACAGAACAGGAAAAATCACATAAAAAATCTGGAAGCACATGAATTACAAAACTACAAAAGTTGAAAAGGATGAAAAAAATAAGCAGCAACATAGATACAAAACCATCTTCTTATATCGCCAGTTACTACTAAAAATACACCTAAACTTATGCTAATATATTTGAACATTTCATTTAATTAATTTTTATATTTAATCTAGTACCTTGAGTCCTGGCATTTCCTTCCTGACAACATGTTACCTTCTATCAATCTATGGTACTTGATAGCACTCTAAAGAGGAAACCACGATAGATGGACGAAATCAACTATTCACCATGCTAGAAGCAAGACAGTAAAATTCTCTATGAGTCTTTTGTGTATCAGGGGTTTGCTTCTCCCACTGTCCACATAGGCAAAATATTGACTCTAAAAAAATATAGAACGACCCTGCCTTTTTCCAAAACGCAAAAACCCATTGTGATTTTGAATTGCATCAGCAGTCCATGAACGTTGAGTTAGGCAGTTACTCAGATATTTTCATTTCATAAGATAAATGAACAATAAAACATTCCCTCTTGGGATCACATCATCACAGGTGTCCTTTTGGCTAAAGATAAAGGTCAATAATTTTCAGGCATGCAGATGTTTTTACTGTGGCATCAATGGCAAATGCTTTCCACGAGTAAGTTCAGCCATGGATACTTCTCAGTTGGTTTCAGGGAGTAATGCAATCAAAAGGCACCTTAGAAAAGAGGTTACTATGAACACAAAGTTCAACAGAATTAGCCCCAAAATAGCTAGAAACTGCACATATTGACCCAAAAAATATCTTCCATGGTAGCATCCTGTGAATACGGGATTTGAACAGATCATAATTATACACATGTTGGGAATGATAAATTTCTGATGGAATGTTTTGTGGTTTTAAAGTGAACTAATCCAAACTTACAGATTTCACTTACAACGTTTTTCCCCTGGATCTAGCATGTGCCAGAAATAGGTGAATTTCAAAACTACAGGAAGTATGATTGGGTTAAGAACAACATTTTTGTACCAATAAAAAAATGATCAAATACGTTAATGATTCAAACAGGTAGACTTTCAACCAAACGCATGGAAGAAAAACTATTGAGAAGATTATTCTTAACCCTGATTGTTTATAAATTATTATGGGCATAATAAATAGGGAAGGATGAAACAAACCCATGGAGAAAATCCAACAGATTTGAATGCAACACAATGATTATGTGCATTTAATGATCAAAACAGGAAAGGGAGTAAAAATCAGAGATAAAGGAAAATATAAAACTAAAGCAAGAAGTAAAAACAACCAAAGTAGAAAGAAAAGTCACCAAAGTTTATGAAAAGCCCAAGCCCGCTAATATATTTCTTCATATATATGTAGGCTTGAAAAAAGAAAGAATAGAATAAATAGGACTTGCGGCAGATAATTGCCCAATTTAGAATGTCTAATTTGCCTGGAACAGAAAGTTTCAGGTCACAGAGTTATTGCGTCCAAATAGGAAATTTTGATGACAATACCAGAAGAATTTACATGGAAAGAACAGCTTTTTGTCAGTGCATTTCCGCTAATCAAAAAATCCAAAGAGATGTGCTCTGTCTGAACTCTGAAGCCTACAACGAATGACAATTCTTGATGTCCTAATAACTTGATTGAAGCTCAATAAGCACACATCTGAGTCAGTTCTTCCAATTATCTAAACAAAATGATTTCTTTTATAATTGGTTCATTCGCAATATATAGGTAGCCCTATGATGGTGAAATATCACAGTAGCTTTCAACTTCAAGTTTGAAGAGAGGCAAGCCTGACTGATGAATGCACAAAGGATCATTCATCTTGGCTGCTTAATTCACCATTGCACTAATTAATAATGAATTCTTCAACTGCAGAACTTCTAAAGCTAAGGTCAGATTTTATTGCACATAGAAAGTACGAAGACTAATAGCACGTTATTTCCATATTCTCAGAAATGAAGTAAGATGTGATCTCATGCTTAATTCTTCGAAGATGTTAATAATCAATTGATAGAAACAAGTTTGATATGCTTGCAATCATCATGGAAATGCCCATCCAAAATAGACCCCCACTTCAAGAAATCAAAACAAAGACACCATAAGCAGGCATGCGGCAGTCAATCAAGAAGAAATATATTAATCCCAAAAGATAGGCAGCATTAGCAAGACTTGGTTCATTTATACTCAAGCAGATGGTTATCCCAAATTACTTCTCAACAACAATAACAGTATAGATCTCTTAAAAGCCCCAGATGAGAACACGCAATTGATATCTTCAATTCAAACGCGCGCGCACAAAGCTGTAGGAACTCAACCACTCACATCGCTAGCGGTGCATCTCAAATGGAAGGTGTTGGCGCATTCGCATATCACATAAAATTCTCTTCACATGCAAAACTGCTATTCACATGATATCTGTTGTCATGAGAATCCACGAGTAAGTTCAGCCATGGATACTTCTCAGTTGGTTTCAGGGAGTAATGCAATCAAAAGGCACCTTAGAAAAGAGGTTACTATGAACACAAAGTTCAACAGAATTAGCCCCAAAATAGCTAGAAACTGCACATATTGACCCAAAAAATATCTTCCATGTCTTATCATCCATGGTAGCATCCTATGAATACGGGATTTGAATAGATCATAATTATACACATGTTGGGAATGATAAATTTCTGATGGAATGTTTTGTGGTTTTAAAGTGAACTAATCCAAACTTACAGATTTCACTTACAACGTTTTTCCCCTGGATCTAGCATGTGCCAGAAATAGGTGAATTTCAAAACTACAGGAAGTATGATTGGGTTAAGAACAACATTTTTGTACCAATAAAAAAATGATCAAATACGTTAATGATTCAAACATGTAGACTTTCAACCAAAGGCATGGAAGAAAAACTATTGAGAAGATTATTCTTAACCCTGATTGTTTATAAATTATTATAGGCATAATAAATAGGGAAGGATGAAACACACCCATGGAGAAAATCCAACAGATTTGAATGCAACTCAATGATTATGTGCATTTAATGATCAAAACAGGAAAGGGAGTAAAAATCAGAGATAAAGGAAAATATAAAACTAAAACAAGAAGTAAAAACAACCAAAGTAGAAAGAAAAGTCACCAAAGTTTATGAAAAGCCCAAGCCCGCCAATATATTTCTTCATATATATGTAGGCATGAAAAAAGAAAGAATAGAATAAATAGGACTTGCAGCAGATAATTGCCCAATTTAGAATGTCTAATTTGCTTGGAACAGAAATTTTTAGGTCACAGAGTTATTGCGTCCAAATAGGAAATTTTGATGACAATACCAGAAGCATTTACATGGAAAGAACAACTTTTTGTCAGTGCATTCCCGCTAATCAAAAAATCCAAAGAGATGTGCTCTGTCTGAACTCTGAAGCCTACAACGAATGACAATTCTTGATGTCCTAATAACTTGATTGAAGCTCAATAAGCACACATTTGAGTCAGTTCTTCCAATTATCTGAACAAAATGATTTCTTTTATAATTGGTTCATTCACAATATATAGGTAGCCCTATGATGGTGAAATATCACAGTAGCTTTCAACTTCAAGTTTGAAGAGAGGCAAGCCTGCCTGATGAATGCACAAAGCATCATTCATCTTGGCTGCTTAATTCACCATTGCACTAACTAATAATGAATTCTTCAACTGCAGAACTTCTAAAGCTAAGGTCAGAGTTTATTGCACATAGAAAGTACGAAGACTAATAGCACGTTATTTCCATATTCTCAGAAATGAAGTAAGATGTGATCTCATTCTTAATTCTTTGAAGATGTTAATAATCAATTGATAGAAACAAGTTTGATATGCTTGCAATCATCATGGAAATGCCCATCCACAACAGACCCCCACTTCAAGAAATCAAAACAAAGACACCATAAGCAGGCATGCGACAGGCAATCAAGAAGAAATATATTAATCCCAAAAGATAGGCAGCATTAGCAAGACTCGGTTCATTTCTACTCAAGCAGATGGTTATCCCAAATTACTTCTCAACAACAATAACAGTGTAGATCTCTTAAAAGCCCCAGATGAGAACACGCAATTGATATCTTCAATTCAAACACGCACGCACAAAGCTGTAGGAACCCAAGATTGAGTTCTGGAACATGCCAAATGTGGTATATACATACTTCCTATCTATATAACAGGAGAGAGGTTTAGCCCTCTTGAGTTCTGGAACATGCCAAATGTGGTATATACATACTTCCTGTCTATATAACAGGAGAGAGGTTTAGCCCTCTTACAGAGCAGAGCAACAGAGTTCTTTCCACAAGGGCTAAAACGAACCATTTAAGAACGATAATGATTAATTGCTATAACAGTAACAAGACTTGCTTACTAAATCAAATTTCTATGGCAATAGTGTATTTATGCAAGGAACCCAACCACTGGTCACTAATGTTGAGGCACACAGATCTTCAATGAAACATTCTTTCTTCGGAGCGATTGACCAACCACTAATTACAGAGGAAATGAAAGCAATTACAGTTTTACGATTCGAATCCAGAAACCAAGAAAGAAACGAAATTGTCTGTAATCTTACCCGGCTGCTGTCGTAGCGTGGCTTTGGAGGAGTGGCTTCTCCTCTGTAGCAGGTACGAACCCCAAACTGGTGACTAGAATCTCTGTCAGGATTACAAGCCACATGAAAAAGCTTTATAAAAGACCCCATTACTTCCTCCAGGCAGCTGAAACATCAGAGGCAACGCACGACTACGCGGCCATTACTTCCTCGAGGCAACTAAAACACCAGAGGCAACGCACGACTACGCGGCCCTCATGCAGGTCCGCCTCTGCAGGTCCGCCGCCCCCTCAACACCCACATGCAGGTCCGCCTCTGCAGGTCTGCCGGCGCCCCCTCAACACCCTCTAAACCCTAAAAAACTTTAACCTCTTAATCAAGGGTTCATTTTTCTCCAATCGTCTAACACTAGATCTAAGGGCTACGATTACGACACGAAGACATTTTGGGAGGTTGATTTCAGAGGGGAACGCCTTACGGCGTAATAAGAAACCATCATGCAGATAATCCTATATTTTTCAGGGTGATTCCATATACAACACCTTTCCTTCTCTCTTAACACATCTATCTGATACCTTATAATTTTTTAATAATATGGGAACTATTACTTTACTACATTTACACATGTATATGTCTCCATATTTTCTTACGCATATACTTCCTCATCGTTACAAATGATAAACTTCCCTCTTTACTTACTATCCAACAATGGCTAGATATAATTTACTAATTAACATATATTATTAAATAAATCTTCCAAATAGTTGTTTTCTCTCCTAAATTCCCGACATATCGATTCTTGTAGGTAAGGGTACCCCAACAGTAATTATGTCACCATTTTAAAAATTAGTTTACATAACGAAATTTATTTCAATTTCTCATGGCAGGGTTCTCTCACTTTTCATTGTCTTGGCTCTATAACATAGAAATTGATTTGTGTAACATCCCTAGCTAAATATAAAAAAAAATATAAGACCAAGATCATGGGACACGTATTCCAAGTTGAATAATGGGAAAAACATCCTAGTGGGTGTTCACTTTGGTTTATTATGGCTAAGGAAATTGGCAAAGGAGATGAAAAAGGATTTGGAAAGGTAAAGAGGAATTATATGGCATTTTATTTATGAAAATAATGGAAGTTAGCAGAAAAGGGAGGTGAAAGGTTGCAGGTTGCATGTGGGGAAAAAAATGAAGGAAATAATGGAAAATGAAGAAAATAGAGGCCTATTTGATAAAAAGGCTTTCGGGGATCAGTTTGTGGGCTCTTGGTCAGTGTAAGCTTTTGTCAGTTCAGTTTTGGAGCTCTCTCATTATTCTCTCTCTCATACTCTTGCACACTTAGAGTTTCCTTGGAGAACTCTTGGAGAGTGTGGCATACGTGGATGCTTGGACCAAGAAGAAAAAGTAAGACTAGGAAAGCACAAGAGGACATTGGGATCAATAGCTACAATGTGTTTTTCTTGCATGTACTGAGTTACATGTATGTTTTCCTCACTAGTTTTGGCATGCATAGCATATGCATGTGGTTTATTGGTCATGATCTCTCATTGGCATGGAGGATTTCCTAGATTGATAGTGGATTTGCCCAGCCTTTCCATTTCCGGGATAGTCATGGTGTTGTGGGTTCATTTATTTGTTTTTCTTGTCGGTTCTCATGTTTCCTTTAGCTTGGGTTGAGTTACTTATTCCTGGAATCCTTGGTTGGACAAGCACTCCGGAAGCCCTGAAACAGCTTAGGTTGACTTACTAGTCCTGGAAGCATTAGTTGGAAAAATTCTCTAGAAGCCCTTGGTGGGTTGAATTAATAGTCGTGGAAGCCCTAGTTGGACAAATTCTCTTGAAGCCGGGCGACAGTTGTACATTGAGTTACTAGTCATGGAAGCCTTGGTTGGAACAAATGCTCTGGAGCCCTAGAAGGCTTGGGTAGAGACCAACCTGGTGATGGTTTTTTATGCTCGACCGTGAGGTGGAATCACTATTTGATGGGTTTAGGTGGTTGGCCTCTAGAAACCCTGGTTCAGTTTTGATGGATTGGTCTATGAGATCCCACAATCATGTTTGGAATATGGAACAGGGGTGGCAGGCTAAAGAGAGATTTGGCTCAGCCATGTCTATGGTCAGGTGGTACGTAGAACTCCCAGACTTGGTTGCATTTTTCTTGTGGCAATAAACGCTCTTTCCTATGCTATTGATGGGTAAATATGACTATTGTTATATGGAATATATGGTTGTTAAATGCTTAGTATCTCTAATATTTATATGTTGGTTATGAATGAGTTTTATAATTGTCATAATGTTTGGCTCATATTATGTTTTTACTTGTAAATGAATGAATAATGTATCTATGGCCTAATAGATGAAATTGCAGCTAATGTGTAGAGGAATCAATGCTTCTTAGTGATTCTCAGATAAGTATGAGATCCCTATCCTCAATTATGTTGTTAAGACCTAAAGATTTCATATTTGTGATATGTTTGATGAAATGCTTGTTATGGCTAGTAGGGGTCCAGCCTAGTCCTTTTCATTGTCTTTGCAAATGTATCTTTGATCCGCTATGAAATTTCATTTCTAAAGGTTTCATTGAGTTCTGGGCAGTGACCTGGACTCTCGGCCTTATAAAGTGGCACAAATCATGGATTCAAAGGCACAGTGTTGGGGGGGAAATCCCTAGAAGCTCCCTTTCCCTTGCTATGGGAGGTTATGGAGCCTCCCAAACGCACCCTTGTCCATATGAAGGGAGCCTCAGGGGTTTGATGCACTAAAACTTTAGGTGGTCTCAAGGGATGGTTAGCTGAGTGGTTGGGATGGCTCTTAGGAGTTTTGTTGCTGATGTGGAAGGTCTGTGTTGTGTTTTTATCTAGTTCCACTTCCTTAATTGACACATAGGGAGTCAAATCATATCATATTAACTTCGAATCACATGGTTACCCTAGTTGGTTGGTTACTTGGGTAGATGTGGTAGTGTTGAAGAGCCTAGGGCATGCATAATTACATTGATTCTTCCTTGCATGATAGCAATTTGTGAAGTATTTAAAACAATTATCTTAGCTTGATCTTTACTTCATTATTAGTATTTGTATGTTAAATTCATCAAACTTTTGTCAAAAGAAAAGAGACAAGAATGCAAGTAATTGGATTTTTTCCAAGGCCAAAACCTCTCCCTCTTGGAGAGGAAAACCCATATGTAAACTCTTCTTATGGAGACTCCATTGACAAATACCAATACCATGACCCTTGACACAATCTTCCATGCCAAGACCAAGCCATCAATTTTCTTCATTAAGCATAGTTGAGATCATCATCTTGCTGCTCCTCCGACATCATTGGTAACTGGTAGAAATATCATTAAGTTACATCATGGATGAATTTATGATCTCTACATTAAGATGACACTTCACTGCACTGCTTGAACTATAATACTTCTAAGTTTGTAACTATCTTATAACTGAGGTACTTTGTTGTACCTCATTCGAGATGTCACACCTGCGAGAAGGATATCTAAGACTATCTTCCAGAATATGGATTTATTTTTTATCTATGACTACACCCAGTCACCGAGATCTTGCACTCAAATCTATATACAAGCCTAGAATGCAATAAAATCATAATATTTCATTTCATTCATCTGAGGATAATCTAGACTTCTCCTTTAATCTACAAGTGTACTGAGAGGGTGACAAGCCTTGGTCCTAGTGCTCCTTAACCCATCCGAGGAGCCAACTTGAACCCTTAGACATACCTTACCCCAATGCGGATTTGATTGTGGCTTCACTTCCTCATGATTGCAACTCCTCTTCTTCATGACTGCGACTCCATGGCTTGACTGCAATATTCATGCCTCAACTGTGGCTTCACCTCCTTATGATTGTGGCTCCTCTTCTTCATGATTGCAGCTACATGCCTTGACTACGGCTACTGTGGCTTCATTACCTGAAATTTCAAAGAGATAGAAGTGTGAAGTTTTGTTCTTTTGAGCTCACCCTTCATGGGTGAGGGTTCATATGTGAGCCAACATAACTTCATGAACCAATGTGTCTTTATACCAAGCTGACATAACTTGTATTTATGTATTTAATTCATATTTCTTTGTAGCCGACGTGATCATCTCCTTATTGCTTCGTTTGCAGACTTCTTATGCTTGTTCTTGAGGCATTGATCTTGGTCTTGGAGGGTTGCTACACTTGTTGAAGACTTGTATACATTTACATGGACTCATGAAATGATTCTTTTACATAGAAATAAATCCTAAAGACATCAAGAAGAAGTCTTTTACCTAGAAACACTTCTTTCTCGTGAAACCCATGTACCAAGATTACAAAAATAATTTATTTCCTTTTATTACATCAAATACAAAGATCATGTCATCATGAAGATCAAACCTAGTTACACTTTCTTCAACACTCCCTCTTAACTAGGGAGGTATTCATAATGGTACTTGGTCATTCTCATTCTGAAGAATTTCTCATAAGAAGAATCGGATTTGCAATCCATTTGTTATACCATCATTTCCACCAATGTTGTTTCCACTTAGCAAGGCCTTGACTAAAAACTGTCTATCTCACTTAGATCAGAGCATACAATGTAGGTGAGACCAATGACTGATAGACACACATCATCATTGTCTCTCTTAGGGTCATACCCACCGGGGTTTTCTCTGAGTATGCCCTACTAGGACTATTCTAATCTTGGGTTCCTAGCCCTCAAGAATATCAGTCCTCTTACCCACTCTTGTCTTGGATGCCCTACCACATCCTCAAAGGGTTTCAGATTGCAGATGATTGCACAGTCCTCCATTCTTTCCTCAAAAATAAAGACAAGAATGTCATGTCTAACTCTCCCTCTCAACCAGGGACAAGTTCCAAGTTTCTCTTTACTCAGAAACTTGCTCAAGTTCCCTTACTCCTAGGAACTTCCCAGAGCTCCCTCTTACCCAAGGACTCTATCATCAATGATTTATAGGGTCTTCTAGCTAACTGATGATTCAAGACTTCGATGTCATCAATTTCTTCATATGTAGGGTTCAGCCATCCCTCACTTTCCTCCGTCATGTCATTCCTTCTTTTCTGGAAAGTATCCTTGTTGGCTTAGTGGGTCCTGACGCAAGTTCAGAGTTAGTTGTGCCAAATAAATCCATACACTACTGGCCCTTTCGGCATCAATCCATCAAGTGCAGACTGAAGTCTCGCCTGAAGTAGCATGGGGAGATGTTGGAACCAAGTTTCTACACCCAAAGATCAGTGTGATGTCATTTTATGCCCAAAATCTGCCTTCGCGCAGATCAATAAGCATTCATGGCTTATCGATATAACTCCTTTAATTAGCCTCTAGACCTCCGTGAATGTCTACGACTGTCTTTCACGGATCTTGAATAGGCTACTTAGCTACTTACATGCATCAAAGATTACTCTTATCCCATTAATTACTCAGATGAGCCTAAGTGTTCGATAATTTTAACAGACAACAAGATAATACTCATGTAAATAATTAACATCAATTGTGTTCATATAACAATATAAATCGTGTAAAATTGTGCATCAATACTTTATTATTTCATAAACCCATCACAACATAAAGTACATTCATATAAAATAGAAATAAAGAGATAAACACAGGTATTTATGTAACAATATTATGTATTAATATTCAGTTCATCTTACAGACTCAAAACTTCCCTGCGCACTCAGCTGTAGGGGCCCGCGTACTCAGCTACGGACTCTACTCTAGGCCTCTATGCACATAGCTACAAAGCCTTTCTTCCTACTCTTCTATGCTAACTTTCTAGACTTCTCCCATAGACAAACTTCATCCCTTTCTTTTCTCATGCCTTAAACTCTCTAAAACACACCTATTTATACAATCCCATGGTCCATGGACCATGGGTAGATCTTAAAAGCCAACTTAACTTAAATAAAAGAGGGTAAAACCATTTTTTAACTCTTTAACTATCTTCACACTTTGCGACCACAATTTGCAGAGACTTTACATCTTTTTACCTAAAACTTGGCCTTTTTCCCCAAAATTGACCCTACGGGACCCCATCCGAATAGGCCCCCAACATAAATATCATGACTCACCCTCGAGTCACTCTACTCACATGGATATCTTACTGTGAATATTCCCCAGCTTTAATTGTGCAACCACTACTTCAGTCGCGCTCTACGTGGCTACCTGCTTGATCTGTTACACCAGTTGCTCTATCGCTAGTCCTGCACTGTCCTTCTTGATTTTTTGCTGCATACTCTACATGTTCGCCAATTTTTCCTGAATATTGGCGGCGATGATGCAGGCATCATCCAACCAAGGCCCCAATCTAGCCTTAAGGACAGTCTCCTTCTTCTGCACTTCTTCCACCTATGTAAGCAGTTGCTTAGCCTCCTGTAGCATGGTGGGTGTTGAGTTGTAGAAATGATGCGCGTCGTCACCCTTACTTCATCATATTGTTGCTGGAACTCGCAGACTTTTGTATTCAATCTCTGCAAGTTGGGATCTTCCTGTAGAGTCATTACTACCTCCATATCCTGCTCAAACAACACGTTGCAGTCCCCAACCGTGGCATCCATCGTCGTGAATCCATCCTTCACAGTGACTTCACGTTGTTCCCTTACCTCTCATGAGGTTGAAAGCAGTGACTTCAACTCTAGTTTAGTTATCTTCATATTCAACTCGAACTAAACTCTGGCCACTTCTACCTTGGCGTCACGCATGCCTGTAGCCTTCTTTATGATCTTTGCTTCCAACGACACTTCCTCTGGGATATGCAATTCGGGTATCATTCTACATGCTTCTGCCACTGTGGCAGCCATCTGGGTGCTCTGCGCCTAAATTTTCTCCTTTTCCTGCAATGGATCATACTTCTAAGCGAACATTTGTTCGTTGCTCATTCTATATTCACTTATGATGCTTAGTGTGTGCTGCTCCCAAGCTCTAAACTCTACTATCACACCTGCTTGTAGTGTGTGAAGGTACTCGTTGGGGATCGTGGCTAGGTTAAGGCTGATGTTCTTCAAAAAACTTATGATGACCTTGTCATCAGCTGCCTCCATGCTCAAGGATCCATTTGGTAGTACGACTGTGTGAAGATCTAGTGATCGAACCATCTCGGCTGTCTAAGTGGTCCCCGGTGCCTCTGCGATGTTAATTTTCCTTGGATCCTCATTATCTTCTTCAGTGGTCATATTATAGCACTCCAACGCATGGCGTAGCTGGGTGCTCCAATCTAGGTGAACCAATTCTAAAGGATCCTACAGTATTTTGAATATTGCTACCTTAACCTCCTGCAATGCTTCGTCGATGCTTTCGAACTGATCCTCAAAGATGAAGGTCATAAAAAATCCTTCTCTTAAGATGTCCCACCCAGGAGTACCATGGTGGAGCTCTGTTTCTAGTTACCAATTCATAGGAACGATGTCCAAAGTGTGACAAAATATATGCACCCACATTGGCTGCGGCTCTGTTCCATAAACCTTAGTCCATTTTGCTAAATGAGCGCGCGGATCATTTCTTCCATCATATTTTTTAGTTAGCCAAACTTTCGGGCGACCAAACCACAATCTCATCATTCTTCTGTACTCATGCCATTCATCAAAACTATCTTTATATGTACCCCACCACCATGCATGCGTAGAACGCAATGCCAAATCTAGCGCTTGGAAGTGATGCTTCTCCAGTACTTCCCTTTCAAATGCATCCAAAAATTTATCTCCATCAGTCAAAACATCATAATAAGGTAAATTTCTTACCTCCAATGGCACATAGTGGAGTGATTCAGTCATCATATTACAGCGTAGCGTAGATACTTCGTGCAACCTATTCTATCAGTGCTCCAATTCTTTGTCTGAATCCAAGGACAGGAGCTTTTGCAGTCCCATGTGATTCATCTATCGACTGTCGGATTAACCCAATCTTGGTCTCGCTCTATTATTTTATAGATCTGATCCAAATCATCATTGCTTTCCTCATAGTCGCAGACTGGTTCAGTATAGTGTGATCCTTCTGCAGGGCCCAATGGTACTACTATGTGGAGCAATCTCCTTTCAAACAACATCATCCGCTTTTTAAAATTAATTACCCAATTCATGTTAATGGCCTAATCAATTCCCAAGAGTGCCAGGTATGGATTTTTGTCATCAACAATCTATATTATTTCAAAATCAGCCAACGTGCTCACTCCTTCTATATCTATGGTCACTCCATGCAATCTGCCCATAGGGATAATCTTCCGTTTATTTTACATTCTCAATTCGATTGGATACCACTGCAGCGTAGGTCTCACCATTCTTTCCCATGCCTGTTTAGGCAGAACATTCGCATCCGACTCGAGATCCAAAATAAATTGGTCCATCTCTTAGTCTTTTATTTGCGTGGTAAGCCTTATCTCGTGTCCTGTTCTTGTCTTGTGTTTTCCTATCATTCTCAAGAGCGGTGTCCTTTAGGAGCACCTTCCTTACCCGCACACTTATTTATCAGTTCTTGTAGCCCTTTAAGGCCTTGCTTTCACACAACAGCTTCATACAAGTCTCAAAGAAAGTGGTAAGCATGGAGGGGTGTCAGGCGGAAAGAGTCGATAGTGCGGACACAACCAACCTCCCTAGGAGCCTAAGACTCTCTAGTGACAAACAAGACAAACAAGAGCAATCCTTCTCTAAACATGCATTTACTATATAAGAAATCAAGTGTTTAGATCCTACCTGTAGTCCAATGCTGTTGTAGCAGTCCAGCTCCGCTGATCCGGATGAGCTCCTCCTTCACTTTGAAACCTGCATCCACTAACAATCAAACGATTAATTAGCACTTGATAATCTCATAGAATAAAACATATTTAACACATAGACCAAGGAGTACATGAAACAACTCATAAATAACAAGTTATTGAGAAGAATGGACTCATTTGCATTAATAGGAAACAAAAGGAACAAATACAACCTGAGCCTTGGTGTTGTGCAAGTCCCTCCCAGGGTCCATCAAGAGTTCTCCTTTACTTTGACAAAGCTCACCCACTTCCAAATAGAATAAGCAAAGATGGCAATCTCTCCTCACAAGCTTCTAAATGGGAGTCCTAATTCCAGTAGCATCTACCCTTAGAAATGTTTAGCTTCCAACCTCCCCTCCTTCTGGACCAATGCCTGTATTTATAGTGCTCTAGAGGAAGTTATTCAGGTCCACCATCAATGGGATAATCCCCTCTTTGGATGGGATAGCTCCCTCATTGATGGGATAAGTTCCTCTTTGGTAGGGGTACATGAACCATCTGGAGGCGCTCAATACACGTCGAACAACCTTCTAGAATGCTCTAGAAATGACTACAAGTAACTTTTTAAAGATGAAACTTGCGCATTTTGACCTTTACAGGGGGACGCACCTGCCCCTTTACATACAGAGCATACAAGTACGCAGTTTTTGTGAACATTGGGTGCGTACCCGCAGGTAAGGTTGAGAGAACCTGCGTACCCAGAGATAAATACATTTATAAAGACTTTCTCTCTTTTTGGAGTTTGACATGGAGAGCAGAGGCATAAGACTTGCCTAAGAGGATAGCATGACTGTTGATAGAGCCATACTAACTGTAAATAGCCATGGGGACATTTTTTAGTGTAACAGATTGCCCCCTAAAGTGCGAAGCCTGTAATAGATTAGGGTTTTGTATTATCTAGGAAGGGTGAAGCGCTTTATCATTTCAAGGATTATCTCGTGGAGAGCCTGGTCAGAACCTGCAATTTTCAACACAAAATACATGTATAAGATTATATCATCACTGAGGTAGGCATTCCCATACTCAGATCAAAACTTTAACTAACAGACTAACTACTCTGATACAGGAATGATCTTGTAGTACATCATAATCATAGACTTTTGTAGACAAAGTATGGGCGCAACCATCTGTTTATGATTAGTCTACTTAGATAATGAATACAAAACTCCTCGCAGCCTGGATGGTGGAAACTAGATCCAGGGTCTTCATTTCTGCTTCCCGAATTGGTACGATTCTAGCCATGCGAATAAATGAGTTGATGTCAAGCATGGTAGAAACCACTTGATTACCAGTCGATGATGTAAACTGTTAACAAGTGTGAGAGAGACCACCAGTAATGTCAATGGTTCTCAAAGTACCCAGTACAATCCATGAGATGTGAATGAATGAGTTGATGTCGAACATTTCACGGAATCCTTTGATCGAAAGTCAATGATGTAAACTGACGTCAAAGGCGAGAAACCTGCCATTGATGCATGCAGACTTCAAAGGTACTGACGATTTCTAAGTCATCTCTCTAGATAATGTGTTGATGTCGATAGAAAGCGACCCGTTGCAGGCAAGCCCACAACACGAAATCAATTGTTCAAGTTTGAAGAAATGTTGCTGTAAGGACTGACTCAGGGATGGTCAAATGGATGACAAGTATTTTGCAAATGAAAGTTTTGTTTGCAGACCTCTTGAACACATAACGACACGACAGATGGCTTGGTGATGAATGACTCAAAGTTAATCCCTGGAACCCAGCTGAAGTATTTCAAAGTGGTTCGATCAACTGTGAGGTAAAGGATTTCCCAACCCAGGTGAATGAAAAGTGTTGTGTCTGTTGGAAATAATACTGAGAGGGGGGGGGGGGTGAATCAGTATTATCAGATCAATCAAACTTTTTCAATGCTCAGAAACATATACGCTACTTCAGTTAGGTGAACCAGCGTGTACACGCTACTGTGACTAAATAAAACAGCGTATAAGAAGAAAACTCATAATTTAGTTAGCTTATTCTTCAGTTAAGTTCATCAGGACATTATTCACCACATTAACAGTAAACAGGTGCAGTATAACAGAACATATCAAAAGCCACACACATGAACACCAAGATGTAAGGTGGAAACCCAATGTGGGTGAAAACCACCTGCTGCAAGTTGTCTCTATCTTTCTTTAATATGAAACTTCAGTTTACAAACTTTTGTACTGGTGCAGCCTTATACCAGTACGCAGGCTACAACCTGCAGAAGGCTACAACCTTCTCTCGTTCTCCAAACTTCCTTGGAAGGGAGCTCCAACCCCCTTTGCTCTTGTACTAGCCAAGATACTAGTACGTAGGTGCTGACCTACAATCTTCTTTCCTTCAGGTACCACCTTTCATACATTTTCAGACTGGATATTCCTGAAACATAACATTACAATCTGTAGACCCCAATTCATTCAACTTTCACAACAGATCATTGAAGCATAAAACAACCAATACTAGTATTATCAAACTTTGAATCACTGAACCACTGAACCCTGTCAATCACCAGTTACCAGAACACAGAGCAGACTACAGAACTCTGCAATAACAGTCAGACCCCACTGTAAACCCAAAATCAAGCTTCAAAAGATATACGCTACTTCAATGAGCAAAACCCGCGTATACACGCGCTTTTACCGAAGCCAACCTGCGTACAGATCTAAAAATAAACTTTCTCAATTTGCAGCTGTACCAGACATCAGTTAGACCCAGAACATAACATTGCGACAATATGCAGATCTAGAAATACGCATAATCAACCATATCATGATAGTGCATTTCAAACCATTAGATCCCGATCTATCCTTAGATCTAGTCTTCCATCAACCGATGTGATCTCTCCTTGGCTTAGATCAAACAACCCAGAACCTGCATATCAGATCTCTTTCTCTCTTAGATATTCAAGCCTTGTCGAAAGATGATTTTTGCCTAATGATCTTCTTCTCCTTATATAGCCTTAGGCCTTGCTCAATACCAAGAGCCAAAACCATAGTAACACAATACCATCAACTTCAAAACTAGGGATCGACACGCCCGTCGAGACACAATGGTCCGAAATCATAGGCACAACTTCCAAGGACTAACCACCATGGACCAAAGGTACTTTTCCACATACACGCGCTTTTTCTGAATCCAACTAGCGTGTACACGCGACTTGGGCTTAACGAACCTGCGTATATGAACTTCCTTGGCATGCTGTACTAAGATCTGTCTTCTGAATAAGTTGCCATCACCTGTACCAACCTCTGAGCACCTGTACCAACCTCTGAGTGAGTTGCCATCAAGGACAACACTTGAATCATAATGCCAACAATCTCCCCCTTTGGACTTGATGGCAACCACCACACCAAGTCACTCTCCCCCTTTGACATCAAGGGCAAAGGGCTGTGCTCCCCCTGAGGACATGCTGATACCTCTGCTTGGCTGTGCTGACTCATGCTCCCCCTGACAGTAGGCCAGATCTGCAAAAGATGTTCTTCAACAAGAACCAAGACTTATACACCATAAGGGACCTTCCTATCACCAAAAGACTCAATACATACATCCATAATCCCTACCAAGAGGGGACATATCAGAAACAACCAATTATATTACAGCATTCATCCCAGGCATAGTGGGGAAACCAACATAGGCCGTTACATGACCTTGACACCATAAAAGAGATATCACAAGAGAGATACATGACATAGAGACAACAGATCTAGACCAGGACTTATGAAAGTCATCAACATCTTTTTAGATCAGCAACCAGGATTTCTTTCTGAGCTCCTTTTCCTGAAATCAACAACCAAAACATCTGAATGCCAACAAAGCTTTATGAGACTTTTAAGCTGCTCCCCCTGAACCTGTGCCTGCTGCACCCCCTGAAACCGTGCCTGAAGAATTCTGACATACCCATTGCTGTTCAGAACTCCAGAGTTTGCCCTTGCTGTTCAGAACTTCATATACGCGATTTATCCTGCATGAAACAGCGTATGGACGCAGATATAATCTTTGCAACAAGCGTACACCATACACGCGACTTTCCCACCATAAATCCGCGTGTATACGTGTATATACCTTTCGTAACTTGTGTATACCAACTTTTCTATAGAACAGACAAGCTTCAACAGCAGGATGAAGCATCAACTACTCCCAGCTTTTGTCTGAGATATTCAAAAGTTTCCCTGGGCAGTGGTTTTGTGAGAATATCAGCAACTTGTTCCTTAGAAGGAACATACTCCAACTTGACCTTCTGCTCAAGCACTTGTTCCCGAAGAAAATGGTACTTGATTGGTATGTGCTTGGTCTTTGAGTGCATGACTGGATTCTTTGAAATGCTGATTGCACTTGTATTATCACATAAGATAGAGACGGGTGGAGTGCAAGTGATTTGAAAATCCTGCAAGGTCTGCATCATCCAAAGAAGTTGTGTGCAACAAGATGCTGCAGCCACATATTCTGCTTCAGCTGTAGATAAGGCAATCGAACTCTGTTTCTTGCTGAACCAAGATACTAATCTGGAACCCATGAAGAAAGCACCACCACTTGTGCTTTTCCTATCATCCACACTTCCAGCCCAATCTGCATCTGTGTAAGCATGAAGAGTGAGATCTGTATTTCTAGGATACCATAAGCCATAGTTTTGGGTCCCTTGAAGATATTTGAAGATTCTTTTGACTGCCTGAAGATGAGTTTCCTTTGGGTTGGCTTGAAATCTTCCAACCATTCCTACTGCATGTGTAATATCTGGTCGAGTACCTGTCAAATAAAGCAAACTCCCAATCATGGATCTATAAGTGGGTTGGTGAACTGCTGCTGATTCATCATTTGCACCGAGGCTGCATCCTGTAACCATGGGTGTACATACTGGCTTTGACTCTTCAATGCCATACTTCTTCAAGATCTGCTTGAGGTATTTGGTTTGAGATAAGAAGATACCTCCTTCATTTTGTTGGATTTGCAATCCAAGAAAATATGTCAATTCTCCAAGAAGTGACATTTCGAATTCTTTCTGCATAACCAAGGCAAAGTTTTGACTCATAGTCTCTTCATTGCTGCCAAAAATAATATCATCTACATAAACAACAAGAATTAGCAATTTGTTATTTTCAACTTTTATATAGAGATTGCTATCTGCTGCTCGTTTTGAAAAGCCTTGTTGGTGAAGATATTTGTCCAACCGATAGTACCAAGCCCTTGGAGCTTGTTTGAGTCCATAGAGTGCCTTTTTCAATCTGCATACAAGGTTTGGATCATTCCCAAGAATGAAACCATCTGGCTGCTCAATATATACTTCTTCTTCTAAGTCTCCATTCAGGAAGGCGGATTTCACGTCCATTTGAAATACCTTGAAGTTTTGAAAGCTTGAGAGAGCAAGGAACATTCGGATGGCCTCAAGTCTTGCCACAGGAGCAAAGGTCTCTTCAAAATCTATTCCTTCTTGCTGTGCATACCCTTTACAAACAAGTCTGGCCTTGTTTCTAATTACTTCTCCATTTTCATTTAATTTATTCTTGAAGACCCATTTTGTTCCTATTACATTCTTATCTTTTGGTCTAGGAACTAATTCCCAAGTGTTGTTCTTTTCGATTTGCTCAAGTTCTTCATCCATTGATTTGATCCAACATTCATCTTTGCATGCCTCTTTCACATTTTGTGGTTCAGTGGAGGAGAGTAGTGCCAAGTAGCTTGAAGCTTCTGCAAGTGTCCTTCTTGTTTGTACTCCTGCTTCTTTCTGCCCCACAATCTGAGTTTCTGGATGATTCTTTTGAACATATCTGGATGGAGTCTTCTCTTCTATTCTTGTCTGCTCCTCTGGTTCTTCTTGAGATTCTTCTTCTTCTTGAGGTTCTTCTTCTTCATCATTTCGCCTTTGAGAGTAACCTTCATCTTCTTCAATGTCTTCATGATGAACTTGCCTAGGAATATATCCCTTCTCATCAACCACTATATCAATACTGTCAACAATTCTGCCAAGTCTTTTATTGTAGCACTTGTATGCTTTGCTATGTGGAGAATAACCAAGAAGAATGCCCTCATCTGCTCTAGGTTCAAGTTTGCCAGATCAATCAGTATTATCAGATCAATCAAACTTTTTCAATGCTCAGAAACATATACGCTACTTCAGTTAGGTGAACCAGCGTGTACACGCTACTGTGACTAAATAAAACAGCGTATAAGAAGAAAACTCATAATTTAGTTAGCTTATTCTTCAGTTAAGTTCATCAGGACATTATTCACCACATTAACAGTAAACAGGTGCAGTATAACAGAACAGATCAAAAGCCACACACATGAACACCAAGATGTAAGGTGGAAACCCAATGTGGGTGAAAACCACCTGCTGCAAGTTGTCTCTATCTTTCTTTAATATGAAACTTCAGTTTACAAACTTTTGTACTGGTGCAGCCTTATACCAGTACACAGGCTACAACCTGCAGAAGGCTACAACCTTCTCTCGTTCTCCAAACTTCCTTGGAAGGGAGCTCCAACCCCCTTTGCTCTTGTACTAGCCAAGATACTAGTACGTAGGTGCTGACCTACAATCTTCTTTCCTTCAGGTACCACCTTTCATACATTTTTAGACTGGATATTCCTGAAACATAACATTACAATCTGTAGACCCCAATTCATTCAACTTTCACAACAGATCATTGAAGCATAAAACAACCAATACTAGTATTATAAAACTTTGAATCACTGAACCACTGAACCCTGTCAATCACCAGTTACCAGAACACAGAGCAGACTACAGAACTCTGCAATAACAGTCAGACCCCACTGTAAACCCAAAATCAAGCTTCAAAAGATATACGCTACTTCAATGAGCAAAACCCGCGTATACACGCGCTTTTACCGAAGCCAACCTGCGTACAGATCTAAAAATAAACTTTCTCAATTTGCAGCTGTACCAGACATCAGTTAGACCCAGAACATAACATTGCGACAATATGCAGATCTAGAAATACGCATAATCAACCATATCATGATAGTGCATTTCAAACCATTAGATCCCGATCTTTCCTTAGATCTAGTCTTCCATCAACCGATGTGATCTCTCCTTGGCTTAGATCAAACAACCCAGAACCTGCATATCAGATCTCTTTCTCTCTTAGATATTCAAGCCTTGTCGAAAGATGATTTTTGCCTAATGATCTTCTTCTCCTTATATAGCCTTAGGCCTTGCTCAATACCAAGAGCCAAAACCATAGTAACACAATACCATCAACTTCAAAACTAGGGATCGACACGCCCATCGAGACACAATGGTCCGAAATCATAGGCACAACTTCCAAGGACTAACCACCATGGACCAAAGGTACTTTTCCACATACACGCGCTTTTTCTGAATCCATCTAGCGTGTACACGCGACTTGGGCTTAACGAACCTGCGTATATGAACTTCCTTGGCATGCTGTACTAAGATCTGTCTTCTGAATAAGTTGCCATCACCTGTACCAACCTCTGAGCACCTGTACCAACCTCTGAGTGAGTTGCCATCAAGGACAACACTTGAATCATAATGCCAACAATCTCCCCCTTTGGACTTGATGGCAACCACCACACCAAGTCACTCTCCCCCTTTGACATCAAGGGCAAAGGGCTGTGCTCCCCCTGAGGACATGCTGATACCTCTGCTTGGCTGTGCTGACTCATGCTCCCCCTGACAGTAGGCCAGATCTGCAAAAGATGTTCTTCAACAAGAACCAAGACTTATACACCATAAGGGACCTTCCTATCACCAAAAGACTCAATACATACATCCATAATCCCTACCAAGAGGGGACATATCAGAAACAACCAATTATATTACAGCATTCATCCCAGGCATAGTGGGGAAACCAACATAGGCCGTTACATGACCTTGACACCATAAAAGAGATATCACAAGAGAGATACATGACATAGAGACAACAGATCTAGACCAGGACTTATGAAAGTCATCAACATCTTTTTAGATCAGCAACCAGGATTTCTTTCTGAGCTCCTTTTCCTGAAATCAACAACCAAAACATCTGAATGCCAACAAAGCTTTATGAGACTTTTAAGCTGCTCCCCCTGAACCTGTGCCTGCTGCACCCCTGAAACCGTGCCTGAAGAATTCTGACATACCCATTGCTGTTCAGAACTCCAGAGTTTGCCCTTGCTGTTCAGAACTTCATATACGCGATTTATCCTGCATGAAACAGCGTATGGACGCGGATATAATCTCTGCAACAAGCGTACACCATACACGCGACTTTCCCACCATAAATCCGCGTGTATACGTGTATATACCTTTCGTAACTTGCGTATACCAACTTTTCTATAGAACAGACAAGCTTCAACAGCAGGATGAAGCATCAACTACTCCCAGCTTTTGTCTGAGATATTCAAAAGTTTCCCTGGGCAGTGGTTTTGTGAGAATATCAGCAACTTGTTCCTTAGAAGGAACATACTCCAACTTGACCTTCTGCTCAAGCACTTGTTCCCGAAGAAAATGGTACTTGATTGGTATGTGCTTGGTCTTTGAGTGCATGACTGGATTCTTTGAAATGCTGATTGCACTTGTATTATCACATAAGATAGAGACGGGTGGAGTGCAAGTGATTTGAAAATCCTGCAAGGTCTGCATCATCCAAAGAAGTTGTGTGCAACAAGATGCTGCAGCCACATATTCTGCTTCAGCTGTAGATAAGGCAATCGAACTCTGTTTCTTGCTGAACCAAGATACTAATCTGGAACCCATGAAGAAAGCACCACCACTTGTGCTTTTCCTATCATCCACACTTCCAGCCCAATCTGCATCTGTGTAAGCATGAAGAGTGAGATCTGTATTTCTAGGATACCATAAGCCATAGTTTTGGGTCCCTTGAAGATATTTGAAGATTCTTTTGACTGCCTGAAGATGAGTTTCCTTTGGGTTGGCTTGAAATCTTCCAACCATTCCTACTGCATGTGTAATATCTGGTCGAGTACCTGTCAAATAAAGCAAACTCCCAATCATGGATCTATAAGTGGGTTGGTGAACTGCTGCTGATTCATCATTTGCACCGAGGCTGCATCCTGTAACCATGGGTGTACATACTGGCTTTGACTCTTCAATGCCATACTTCTTCAAGATCTGCTTGAGGTATTTGGTTTGAGATAAGAAGATACCTCCTTCATTTTGTTGGATTTGCAATCCAAGAAAATATGTCAATTCTCCAAGAAGTGACATTTCGAATTCTTTCTGCATAACCAAGGCAAAGTTTTGACTCATAGTCTCTTCATTGCTGCCAAAAATAATATCATCTACATAAACAACAAGAATTAGCAATTTGTTATTTTCAACTTTTATATAGAGATTGCTATCTGCTGCTCCTTTTGAAAAGCCTTGTTGGTGAAGATATTTGTCCAACCGATAGTACCAAGCCCTTGGAGCTTGTTTGAGTCCATAGAGTGCCTTTTTCAATCTGCATACAAGGTTTGGATCATTCCCAATAATGAAACCATCTGGCTGCTCAATATATACTTCTTCTTCTAAGTCTCCATTCAGGAAGGCTGATTTCACGTCCATTTGAAATACCTTGAAGTTTTGAAAGCTTGAGAGAGCAAGGAACATTCGGATGGCCTCAAGTCTTGCCACAGGAGCAAAGGTCTCTTCAAAATCTATTCCTTCTTGCTGTGCATACCCTTTACAAACAAGTCTGGCCTTGTTTCTAATTACTTCTCCATTTTCATTTAATTTATTCTTGAAGACCCATTTTGTTCCTATTACATTCTTATCTTTTGGTCTAGGAACTAATTCCCAAGTGTTGTTCTTTTCGATTTGCTCAAGTTCTTCATCCATTGCTTTGATCCAACATTCATCTTTGCATGCCTCTTTCACATTTTGTGGTTCAGTGGAGGAGAGTAGTGCCAAGTAGCTTGAAGCTTCTGCAAGTGTCCTTCTTGTTTGTACTCCTGCTTCTTTCTGCCCCACAATCTGAGTTTCTGGATGATTCTTTTGAACATATCTGGATGGAGTCTTCTCTTCTATTCTTGTCTGCTCCTCTGGTTCTTCTTGAGATTCTTCTTCTTCTTGAGGTTCTTCTTCTTCATCATTTCGCCTTTGAGAGTAACCTTCATCTTCTTCAATGTCTTCATGATGAACTTGCCTAGGAATATATCCCTTCTCATCAACCACTATATCAATACTGTCAACAATTCTGCCAAGTCTTTTATTGTAGCACTTGTATGCTTTGCTATGTGGAGAATAACCAAGAAGAATGCCCTCATCTGCTCTAGGTTCAAGTTTGCCAGATCAATCAGTATTATCAGATCAATCAAACTTTTTCAATGCTCAGAAACATATACGCTACTTCAGTTAGGTGAACCAGCGTGTACACGCTACTGTGACTAAATAAAACAGCGTATAAGAAGAAAACTCATAATTTAGTTAGCTTATTCTTCAGTTAAGTTCATCAGGACATTATTCACCACATTAACAGTAAACAGGTGCAGTATAACAGAACAGATCAAAAGCCACACACATGAACACCAAGATGTAAGGTGGAAACCCAATGTGGGTGAAAACCACCTGCTGCAAGTTGTCTCTATCTTTCTTTAATATGAAACTTCAGTTTACAAACTTTTGTACTGGTGCAGCCTTATACCAGTACGCAGGCTACAACCTGCAGAAGGCTACAACCTTCTCTCGTTCTCCAAACTTCCTTGGAAGGGAGCTCCAACCCCCTTTGCTCTTGTACTAGCCAAGATACTAGTACGTAGGTGCTGACCTACAATCTTCTTTCCTTCAGGTACCACCTTTCATACATTTTCAGACTGGATATTCCTGAAACATAACATTACAATCTGTAGACCCCAATTCATTCAACTTTCACAACAGATCATTGAAGCATAAAACAACCAATACTAGTATTATCAAACTTTGAATCACTGAACCACTGAACCCTGTCAATCACCAGTTACCAGAACACAGAGCAGACTACAGAACTCTGCAATAACAGTCAGACCCCACTGTAAACCCAAAATCAAGCTTCAAAAGATATACGCTACTTCAATGAGCAAAACCCGCGTATACACGCGCTTTTACCGAAGCCAACCTGCGTACAGATCTAAAAATAAACTTTCTCAATTTGCAGCTGTACCAGACATCAGTTAGACCCAGAACATAACATTGCGACAATATGCAGATCTAGAAATACGCATAATCAACCATATCATGATAGTGCATTTCAAACCATTAGATCCCGATCTATCCTTAGATCTAGTCTTCCATCAACCGATGTGATCTCTCCTTGGCTTAGATCAAACAACCCAGAACCTGCATATCAGATCTCTTTCTCTCTTAGATATTCAAGCCTTGTCGAAAGATGATTTTTGCCTAATGATCTTCTTCTCCTTATATAGCCTTAGGCCTTGCTCAATACCAAGAGCCAAAACCATAGTAACACAATACCATCAACTTCAAAACTAGGGATCGACACGCCCGTCGAGACACAATGGTCCGAAATCATAGGCACAACTTCCAAGGACTAACCACCATGGACCAAAGGTACTTTTCCACATACACGCGCTTTTTCTGAATCCAACTAGCGTGTACACGCGACTTGGGCTTAACGAACCTGCGTATATGAACTTCCTTGGCATGCTGTACTAAGATCTGTCTTCTGAATAAGTTGCCATCACCTGTACCAACCTCTGAGCACCTGTACCAACCTCTGAGTGAGTTGCCATCAAGGACAACACTTGAATCATAATGCCAACAGTGTCCAAGAGTGGTAATAAAGTTTCTTCTAAGACAAAAGATAACAAATAGGCTCATTCTTCTCTCTTTTCCCCCACCATTTCTGGCAAGTACCTCTTTATTTTTAACAAGCTTGAGGAGGATAACATATGCTTGACTATAAGCTCATCCTTCGGATGAGTCCAACCTAGTTTTGATTCGAACCCTAGGAAGGAGTGGTTCGTTCCTGTTTGTAATTGAACAGGTCCTTTACTGTGAAATGTTTAACGAGCCCAGTATAGGAGAAACTCGGCGTTTTTCAATTTTAAAGAGTCTGAAAAAACTTAAGAAGACTCCAAGTTGAACTTTTTCGTAGATTTGTGTCCCTCAAGCCCGAAAAAGTATAAAATAATACCTGGGGGAACCACTTGATCTTGCGACCAAGGAGTACTTTCATAATTAGTGCCACTGACCTGAAAAGTAAAAAGCGATCAAGGACACGTCGTTTTATTTCCAGTATCGAGTTTGAAACGACAAAAACCCGGCAATCTTTTCCTGATTTTACGGTCAGAAAAGAGCTATAAGGGGACCGTCTTTTAATTCCGTTTTAACCAGTGTAAAAGAAACGCTCGGCAATCTTTTCATATTTTAGGAGTCAGAAAAGGGCTTAAAAGATGACTCTGAGGTTTCACTTTTTCGTAAGTTTTAACGAGTTCAAAAAAATGATAAAATTGTACTCATGGTTTTCACTTTTTCGTAAATTTTAACGAGTTCGAAAAAATGAGAAAAATGTACTCATATGGCCGACTTTCAATTTAATTTACGAGCAGGAAAAGACGGAAAGAACTCGGCATTTTCATTTGTTTTACGAGAATGAAAGATAGCAAAATAATCTCGGTATTTTCATGAGTTTAACGAGTCTTGAAAATAACTGAAATTAACTCGAGATAGGTTTCATTTTTACAAAATCTTGAAACAGCGAAAAACTATGCTTCAAAGTAGTTTCATTTTTACACAAGCTTGAAACAGAGAGGAAACTGTGCTTGATGCCCCCTAAGCGTAATTGCTAGAGCGCATGCCCCCCTAGCTTCATTTCATTCAACCAGTTGGATGAAATGAAGGTTCAGTTACGAGATCATTTGAAAGACTCGACCTAAAACTATAAGAAAATTATGCAAAAAACCGAAATAACTAACCTAAATATACAACTTAACATTTACGAGATCTAGTCAATCTCTCGACTCAAGTAGAGGAGGATTTGTTTCATTTTTTAATGAGCTTGACACAGGAAAAGAACTATGCTCAGATTCGGTTTCATGTTTACGCAAGCTTGAAACGAAAAACTATGCTTGTTATAAGTTCACATGCCCCCAGCATAATGACGCAAATCAAGGTACATGCCCCCCAAGCTTCATTGCATTCAATGAGGTGGATGGAATGAAGCTTTACTTTCAAGATCTTGGAAAGACTGGTGGGAGTTGTTTCATTTTTTAGTGAGCTTGACACAAGACAAGGAACTATGTTTCATTTTTTAAGGGAGCTTGACACAAGATAAGGAACTATGCTCGTAACTACTCTCTACAATCTACCTAACAAAAAACTCTACTCTAAAAACCTTGATTCATTTTTTAACGAGCTTGCCACAAGACAGGGAACTATGCTCTAAAATCCTTGATTCATTTTTTAATGAGCTTGACACAAGACAAGGAACTATGCTCATGACTCCTTGTTTCATTTTTTAACAAGCTTGACATAAGATAAGGAACTATGCTCATGACTACTCTCTACAATCTACCTACTTAACCTACCCTTGTTTCATTTTTTAACGAGCTTGACACAAGATAAGGAACTATGCTCAAGATTCCTTGTTTCATTTTTTAACGAGCTTGACACAAGACAAGGAACTATGCTCAAAATGTTATCATGCCCCCAGTATAATGATGCAAAGCGAGGTACATGCCCCCCAGGCTTCATTGCATTCAATGAGGTGGATGGAATGAAGGTTTACTTTCAATATTTAACTTGAAAAGGGAGTTGTTTCATTTTTTAAGGAGGTTGACACAAGAAAAGAACTATCCTCATACCTGATTCATTTTTTAACGAGGTTGACTCAGTAACAGGAACTATCCTCATAATCCTAGTTTCTACAATCTACCTACATATCCTAAAATCTAGCTGATTCATTTTTTAATGAGGTTGAATTAGTAAAAGAACTATCCTCATACTAGCCTGTTTCATTTTTTAACGAGGTTGATACAGGAAAAAACTATCCTCGTACACACTGATTCATTTTTTTAACGAGGTTGACACAGTAAAAGGACCTTTCCTCACAACTCCTTGTTTCATTTTTTAATGAGCTTGACACAAGACAAGAAACTATGCTCATGACTTCCAGTTTCATTTTTTAATGAGGTTGAGACTAGAAGAAACTATCCTCACACACACTGATCATGGCTTCCAACTGGAAGAAAGACATGTCGATGGACACACCTTGATCATGGCTTCCAAGAGGTCTTCATCAGAAGGAAGAATAGTTCTCTGGAAGGAACACATGTCAAGGGACTCAAAAGGGATAAGAACATCGTGTTCAAGTAATCCCATATAGTTTTCCATGTCAATTACCGGATCTAAATCAAAGGAAGATGAGCAAACAGTGAGAGGCTCACTTACATCAGTAACTGAAAACATGGGACCAGTCGCCACATAATTAACCCGTGGCAGGGTAGATACCACTTTAGAATCAGGAACATTTAGGGGTGTCTTATTATTGGTAGTTGAGACAAGACTAGGGAACGAAAGCTGGTCTACAGTCACAATACTGCCATTGTGAGGGAAAGACATCACGCGAAAGAGTGTCGATACGACAGCTTTCATTGCATAAACATAGTCTCGCCCAAGGAGTAAATTGAAATCCAAGGGACCTCGAACTACCATAAGATCAATACAGACAGTTTTACCTTCCAAGGTAATGGAAAAATTAGGAAGGATCCCTAAAGGTTCACTAATGGTTCTGTTAAAAGCTTTCAGATTCTGCGTAATAGGCGCAAGCTGAGGGGAACCCAAAGCTTTCCAAACAGTTGAGGATAAAATACTAACAGAAGCACCTTCATCTACCTGAGTACGATGTATATCCCTACCACCAGCCTTGACAATGATTTGGAAAGGGATGGAGGAAGGAAGACGAGGTTCTGTCAGTCTATTCCAATCAAAGGAAAAGACCTCAGTACTTGGAGGGGGTTCTGTAGAAACAGGTGAAATGCCCCCCGGCATAGAAGAATCTGATGTAACAAGAAGAACCTGAGCGGTATGAAGTTCAATCTCTAAAGGGAAAGTGGGATCGACCGAATGTGAAATTGAATCGACCACTTGATCAACTAATGGTTCATCAATCTGAGTGACATGAGTTTCACTCTCCAATGGAAGAGTGTGATCGACCGAATGTGAAATTGAATCGACCACGCCGTCAGTTGACAGTAGGTTGGGAGAAAGTTTACGGTAACCAGTTGGAAATTCTTGCTGTGGAACAGTAAGGTTTTCCAACAATGTTGAGGCTTCATCCATGTGAGGGCAAATGTGAGTTTGATGACTCCCTTTGCATAACTTACAAGGAAACCTAACTTTACCCTTTTTCCCAGGAACCTGACTATCACTGGTTGATGGATCAACGGAAAGTTGATGAGATTTTTCTGACCATACTTCCAAGACCTTTGGAATACCAGGACAATTGATAAGGAAGTGGTCACCCTTACAAAGCCTGCAAGGGTATTTGGGTTTACGATGCACGTTGGAGGTTTCCTCAACACCACTAACATTTACAGCCATGGTTGGTTGGTTGACTTCTTTCTTATCTTGCTTCTTCTTCTTCTTCTTCTTTTTCCCTTTCTTCTTCTTCTTAGCCTCCTTGTTACTAGCATCAAGGCTTTTACCAAGCGAAGAGGAAGAAATGGAGGAAGAAAAATTAGGCGAAGAAGGTAAAGGGTCAACAGAAGGTTGGTGATGTTGAGATGGTGAACTCTGTTGAGGTGAAGCATCCGGTTGAGGTGGAACAATTGGAGTATTTTGGGCCAACGAAGTTGAAAATAACCATATCGGTAAACCTATTGTAAATCTAGGTAATGACAAAGTAGCCATATAAGGAGGACCAACATTTCCAAAGTAAGGAAAAGTACTAGGATTCTCATTAGGAGGGGTTCCTAGGTTGATAAATTCCGGAACATTTGCCATTATATTCAACTTCAGTGAATTTTATTAACAATTTAAAACTAAAATTAACAATTCACAATTCACACTTAACAACTAAAATTCACAATTCACACCTATGGTCTCTAAAAGTAAAAACAAACAAATTAACACGCGCTATCAAATCTAGGAGTCAAACCATACACAAACAGTAACCTTCCAGACCGAAAACACTAGTTGGGGATGAAATCCAACATCGCAGAATTCAGTACAGAAGTGGCGGGTGGAACAGTTACCCCGACAACCTGCTTAATGAATAGACTGGACCAAGTTCCTCCACTTTAACCGTCTCGAGTGAAGTGAACCCCCCAGAAAATCCAAGTGAGTCTAGCCGACATCTGCTCCAGGTACAGTGGGATCTTCCCTCCACCGTCACCCTGGGTAGAAACCTAAAGATAATGGTCACTAAGGTCACCAACAACAAAAAATACACCTGGGGGAACAGTCTACGACCCGATAGCACGCAAGGGCAGAGTAACAAGCTCAATCCCCTTGCCGGCTCCTTGACAATAATCCAAGGTTTACCGACAAGTGACCCCAGGCTCCTCGACAATAATCCGAGGTTTACCGTTTGTAGTACATGCGTATCTGGCGTCTTTCCCAATGAAGGAGGATTGATCCCCTCACTGGTTCGCGCTCTAGCAATTACGCTTAGGGGGCATCAAGCACAGTTTCCTCTCTGTTTCAAGCTTGTGTAAAAATGAAACTACTTTGAAGCATAGTTTTTCGCTGTTTCAAGCTTTTGTAAAAATGAAACCTATCTCGAGTTAATTTCAGTTATTTTCAAGACTCGTTAAACTCATGAAAATACCGAGATTATTTTGCTATCTTTCATTCTCGTAAAACAAATGAAAATGCCGAGTTCTTTCCGTCTTTTCCTGCTCGTAAATTAAATTGAAAGTCGGCCATATGAGTACATTTTTCTCATTTTTTCGAACTCGTTAAAATTTACGAAAAAGTGAAAACCATGAGTACATTTTTATCATTTTTTTGAACTCGTTAAAACTTACGAAAAAGTGAAACCTCAGAGTCATCTTTTAAGCCCTTTTCTGACTCCTAAAATATGAAAAGATTGCCGAGCGTTTCTTTTACACTCGTTAAAACGGAATTAAAAGATGGTCCCCTTATAGCTCTTTTCTGACCGTAAAATCAGGAAAAGATTGCCGGGTTTTTGTCGTTTCAAACTCGATACTGGAAATAAAATGACGTGTCCTTGATCGCTTTTTACTTTTCAGGTCAGTGGCACTAATTATGAAAGTACTCCTTGGTCGCAAGATCAAGCGGTTCCCCCAGGTATTATTTTATACTTTTTCGGGCTTGAGGGACACAAATCTACGAAAAAGTTCAACTTGGAGTCTTCTTAAGTTTTTTCAGACTCTTTAAAATTGAAAAACGCCGAGTTTCTCCTATACTGGGCTCGTTAAACATTTCACAGTAAAGGACCTATTCAATTACAAACAGGAACGAACCACTCCTTCCTAGGGTTCGAATCAAAACTAGGTTGGACTCATCTGAAGGATGAGCTTATAATCAAGCATATGTTATCCTCCTCAAGCTTGTTAAAAATAAAGAGGTACTTGCCAGAAATGGTGGGGGAAAAGAGAGAAGAATGAGCCTATTTGTTATCTTTTGTCTCAGAAGAAACTTTATTACCACTCTTGGACACGACACTTTTCATTCACTTGGGTTGGGAAATCCTTTACCTCACAGTTGATCGAACCACTTTGAAAGACTTCAGCCGGGTTTCGGGGATTAACTTTGAGTCATTCATCACCAAGCCATCTGTCGTGTCGTTATATGTTCAAGAGGTCTGCAAACAAAACTTTCATCTGCAAAATACTTGTCATCCATTTGACCATCCCTGAGTCAGTCCTTACAGCAACATTTCTTCAAACTTGAACAAATGATTTCGTGTTGTGGGCTTGCCTGCAACGGGTCGCTTTCTATCGACATCAACACATTATCTAGAGAGATGACTTAGAAATCGTCAGTACCTTTGAAGTCTGCATGCATCAATGGCAGGTTTCTCGCCTTTGACGTCAGTTTACATCATTGACTTTCGATCAAAGGATTCCGTGAAATGTTCGACATCAACTCATTCATTCACATCTCATGGATTGTACTGGGTACTTTGAGAACCATTGACATTACTGGTGGTCTCTCTCACACTTGTTAACAGTTTACATCATCGACTGGTAATCAAGTGGTTTCTACCATGCTCGACATCAACTCACTTATTCGCATGGCTAGAATCGTACCAATTCGAGAAGCAGAAATGAAGACCCTGGATCTAGTTTCCACCATCCAGGATGCGAGGAGTTTTGTATTCATTATCTAAGTACACTAATCATAAACAGATGGCTGCGCTCATACTGTGTCTACAAAAGTCTATGATTATGATGTACTACAAGATCATTCCTGTATCAGAGTAGTTAGTCTGTTAGTTAAAGTTTTGATCTGAGTATGGGAATGCCTACCTCAGTGATGATATAATCTTATACATGTATTTTGTGTTGAAAATTGCAGGTTCTGACCAGGCTCTCCTTTAGATAATCCTTGAAATGATAAAGCGCTTCACCCTTCCTAGATAATACAAAACCCTAATCTATTATAGGCTTCGCACTTTAGGGGGCAATCTGTTACACTAAAAAATGTCACCATGGCTATTTACAGTTAGTATGGCTCTATCAACAGTCATGCTATCCTCTTAGGCAAGTCTTATGCCTCTGCTCTCCATGTCAAACTCCAAAAAGAGAGAAAGTCTTTATAAATGTATTTATCTCTGGGTATGCAGGTTCTCTCAACCTTACCTGCGGGTACGCACCCAATGTTCACAAAAACTGCGTACTTGTACGCTCTGTATGTAAAGGGGCAGGTGCGTCCCCCTGTAAAGGTCAAAATGCACAAGTTTCATCTTTAAAAAGTTACTTGTAGTCATTTCTAGAGCATTCTAGAAGGTTGTTCGACGTGTATTGAGCGCCTCCAGATGGTTCATGTACCCCTACCAAAGAGGAACTTATCCCATCAATGAGGGAGCTATCCCATCCAAAGAGGGGATTATCCCATTGATGGTGGACCTGAATAACTTCCTCTAGAGCACTATAAATACAGGCATTGGGCCAGAAGGAGGGGAGGTTGGAAGCTAAACATTTCTAAGGGTAGATGCTACTGGAATTAGGACTCCCATTTAGAAGCTTGTGAGGAGAGATTGCCATCTTTGCTTATTCTATTTGGAAGTGGGTGAGCTTTGTCAAAGTAAAGGAGAACTCTTGATGGACCCTGGGAGGGACTTGCACAACACCAAGGCTCAGGTTGTATTTGTTCCTTTTGTTTCCTATTAATGCAAATGAGTCCATTCTTCTCAATAACTTGTTATTTATGAGTTGTTTCATGTACTCCTTGGTCTATGTGTTAAATATGTTTTATTCTATGAGATTATCAAGTGCTATTTAATCGTTTGATTGTTAGTGGATGCAGGTTTCAAAGTGAAGGAGGAGCTCATCCGGATCAGCGGAGCTGGACTGCTACAATAGCGTTGGACTACAGGTAGGATCTAAACACTTGATTTCTTATATAGTAAATGCATGTTTAGAGAAGGATTGCTCTTGTTTGTCTTGTTTGTCACTAGAGAGTCTTAGGCTCCTCGGGAGGTTGGTTGTGTCCGCACTATCGACTCTTTCCGCCTGACAAAATACACGGTCTCGTGCTTCTCCTTTAAGAGGAGCTTTCCCAGAGCATAAATGTAACAGTTGGATTTATCCTACCACAAGATGAGCTACTTGTTTGGTTTTGCTATCTTGGAGAGTTAATTACTCTCCTACTCCAAGACACTAGCCTAAGCTATATTGGTGTATCAGAGCCCTAGAAATGTAAAAATTACTAGATGAATTTTAATTAAGCGCTGTGTTATTAAGGTTGTTATTACTCAAATGGGTAAATGGATATGAAACTAATGGTTTTATGACCCGACTCAACTGAATGCAATCGAATATGATAATGTAATCTTTTTCAATTCGATGAATCCTAACTAAAGTAAGGAGAGAGTTTCCATTCACTTCCAACAATGCAAAAATTGATCACTAAGAGAAAATATAACAAATTCTCTAATGCACTAATTTTATCAAGAAAAACTAATGCAAATCAATTCCAAACCATTTTTTTATTTTTATTTTTGTGTAAATTCAAATCAAAGAAAACTGATCTAAATCTACGATTGATTTTCCAGAATGTAAACTATGCACCATTCACTCGAAAAGTATGCAAATGTAATCTATGCACATTTTTCATTCATATTCTGAAAATGAGAATTCTAATTAAGAAATGTGATCTATGCAAGAGAATTCTCAAACACAAGATGATTCTAATGTAATCTAAGAACCAATCAAGTGCAAGTCGAGAAAATTGGGTGAGAGTTCCAAAGATCAAAAAAAATAAAAACACTCAAAGGCGATTAACACTGAGACAAACCTCCAAGTAATGACCAAAGGAAATCAAAGCAAGAATTTCTCAAAAAAGAGACTCAAAACACCCAATTGATGAAAGCTTAAAGCAGGAATGCCAATGAAACAAGCTTAGGTGAAGATCTTTGATAGTAAACTGATGGATCTGGGCAGTAAAAACAAAGTAAAAGCAAAATCTAAAGAGCAAAAAGCAAAAAATTGAAATTTTCTCAAAATTGACAGGGGTACGCAGGTCATCTGTTCACACAGGCGTGGGTACGCACTGTGCGCAAAGACGCAGTGCGTACAAGTATGCACTGTGTTAAACCCAGAGACTGCGTACTGCTGGCAAGGCTAAGAAAAATAAAAAACTAAATTGACTCTAAGCTAACCCACCCAAATACACAGCTAGACAACCAAAAATCAGAAAACAAGCAATTTTTCTCAGACCAAAATATCATATCAAAAAGAACTCAAGAACATTAATGGAGTCCCCAGTGGAGTCGCCATTTTGTCAGGCGGAAAGAGTCGATAGTGTGGACACAACCAACCTCCCTAGGAGCCTAAGACTCTCTAGTGACAAACAAGACAAACAAGAGCAATCCTTCTCTAAACATGCATTTACTATATAAGAAATCAAGTGTTTAGATCCTACCTATAGTCCAACGCTGTTGTAGCAGTCCAGCTCCGCTGATCCGGATGAGCTCCTCCTTCACTTTGAAACCTGCATCCACTAACAATCAAACGATTAAATAGAACTTGATAATCTCATAGAATAAAACATATTTAACACATAGACCAAGGAGTACATGAAACAACTCATAAATAACAAGTTATTGAGAAGAATGGACTCATTTGCATTAATAGGAAACAAAAGGAACAAATACAACCTAAGCCTTGGTGTTGTGCAAGTCCCTCCCAGGGTCCATCAAGAGTTCTCCTTTACTTTGACAAAGCTCACCCACTTCCAAATAGAATAAGCAAAGATGGCAATCTCTCGTCACAAGCTTCTAAATGGGAGTCCTAATTCCAGCAGCATCTACCCTTAGAAATGTTTAGCTTCCAACCTCCCCTCCTTCTGGCCCAATGCCTATATTTATAGTGCTCTAGAGGAAGTTATTCAGGTCCACCATCAATGGGATAATCCCCTCTTTGAATGGGATAGCTCCCTCATTGATGGGATAAGTTCCTCTTTGGTAGGGGTACATGAACCATCTGGAGGCGCTCAATACACGTCGAACAACCTTCTAGAATGCTCTAGAAATGACTACAAGTAACTTTTTAAAGATGAAACTTGTGCATTTTGACCTTTACAGGGGGACGCACCTGCCCCTTTACATACAGAGCGTACAAGTACGCAGTTTTTGTGAACATTGGGTGCGTACCCGTAGGTAAGGTTGAGAGAACCTGCGTACCCAGAGATAAATACATTTATAAAGACTTTCTCTCTTTTTGGAGTTTGACATGGAGAGCAGAGGCATAAGACTTGCCTAAGAGGATAGCATGACTGTTGATAGAGCCATACTAACTGTAAATAGCCATGGTGACATTTTTTAGTGTGACAAGGGGTCAACCTCTTCAGATAGCTTGTCCTGACTTCTAGAGGTAGAGGCCTCAGTAAATCTTTTCTTTGCTTCATGAACATTTCATTTGCATGCTCCAGGTCAAAGCCAACTTGTTTTCTAGAGCCTTGCAGACCCATTCACTTTCTTCAGGTTGTTTCCCTTTATCATCACCAGTCATTATTATGCTTCACAACATAATATTCACATTGGGATCCTCTTCGCAGGGCTCAACCCTCATCATCTGTAAATTATGGGTAGGTTGCTAAGGTTGCACCTTCTTCTCCTACATCTTAGCTATCAGTATAGGGAATTCTTCTATCGCGTGGTCAAACTGTGTACAGTATCAGCAAGATTGATGAGTCTAGCTTGTACACTCCCATGCATAGTGTCCTGGCACTCTGCAATTGTAGAAAATCACTTGTCCTCAACCTCTACCAGGTCCTCCTGCCCCTCGACCTTGTCTGCACCCCTCATATCCTCCACGTGCTCCCCCAACAACTAGATCTGGAGGTTGAGTTTCTGTTTGCATTCGATACGTGGATGTCATTTCCATCATCAACTCATAGCTACAGAAGTTATGCTCATCGTGGCCCATCCATTTACAGAAATAGAAAAATAACTGTTGCGATGTCTGTACAATTTTTTGTAGTAAGTGACAATTGTCCATTACATGTTTTCCGGCTACCTGATAGATAGCACACCATAGTGTAGGCCCTGTACATGGTCTTGCTGGACCTTCTACCTCAGTGGCATTGGCTCCCCTCCTGTAATATAATTCGTGAAGACAAGGTAGTGATCTTTATCATGCCCCTGAATTTTACATTTGAGACACCAAACTTCTTCACGCACCTCCAGTTGAGCTGCTTTTTCCCTTTTCAAGCTCTGTAATTACAAGCAGAGATTTTGTAATTTCGCATGAATCTGCTGAGCTCCCAAAGCAACGTCCTGAATAGGTGCTTCATGCACTCTCGTTGTAATTTCCAAGGCTTTCACCTGGGTCCCTATCTTTTGTTGCGATAAAGAAACCCTTAGGTGGGGTAGGAGCGAAGCTACAAACCATTCGTGGTGCTGACTATCCGTGAGATTCATGTTAGCTTCGCGGATCTAGCGCTTCAGTCTTTGATCTAGTTCCCAGGGTGTTTCACCCAGCCTCATCATGATTTCCTTGAATCAAACGACTCATTTTGATTCAGACTTGGGCCTACCCAATTCCTTATTCAGTGTAGTCTGAGTGTCTGCTAACGATGCGGGTTATCCGTGCAGTACTTGTTGTACCATTTCAATATAAGATCTTGTAGAGCTGTAACCAATTGCGCCTTCTTTATATGATCATCTATAATATTCTATGCTATCCATACAGCCTTCGCAACGAACCAAAATGGATCGAGGTCCTCACTTCCCAAGCCCTTGAAAATGGGCAACTTCATCGTATTTGACATGTTGAATGGTGGCGGCAATGGTGGTGGAGTGGGCGAAGGTGTATGCTGTGGAGGTGAAGGTGGAGGTAGTGTGGGTGGGTGAGGTATTTATAGAAAAGCTAGCTTTATCAACTATGCAACACTTTGTGGTGAGACCTGTACCACTCGCTCATCATCGCTCGAAGGGGGTTCTATCAATGGGCTATATTCAGGACCTGCTCTCTCCTAATTTCTAAATAATCATCCACTTCGCGTAGATCCAAACATCAAGGAAGTGGTATAACCCGCTTTTCACACAAGAGGATTTTAATCCAAGTATTAAAATATTTCAAATAGTTAACTTGCAGTCCTTTGAAAAAGAGTCGCTCTGCTTCGCTATAGCTGATTGAGGTATCGACCGCGAATTCTATCACAAATAATCTTATGACTCGATCAAGCTAGTGGTAAACAGCACACGCAGTATTATCTTCAGAAGGTTCCAACCTCTGTACTAGCTCCAGGATCCACACTATTCGACCGTCGAGCCTCTACCTTCCTTGGTCATCTGCCAATTTAGTGATCCACTCGTATAGTTCGATCGGGAAGGTGCAGAAGAAAATTTTGTGTATCTTTGTGTACAAGTATCTGACCAACCACTATTCTTTTGTCAGGCGTGGATTTTTGTTTTCTGCACCACAAATTTGTGGATCTTTCTATCCAACCACTTCCCAATTTCTCTCTTTTTTAGATTCCAGTGATGCGACATCACACATCTCTATATGTAGATCCTGGTCCTCGCAATAGAACCATTTGTTGGCTTAGTGGGTCTTGACCCAGGTTCAGAGTTAGTTGCGCCAAACAAATCCTTACACTACTGGCCCTTTCGGCATCAATCCACAGAGCGCAAACTGAAGTCTCACCCGAAGCAGCATGAGGGGATGCTGGAACCAATTTTCCGCACCCAGAGCTCAGCGTGATGTCGTTTTATGCCCTAAATTCGCCTTCACACAAATTGATAAGCCTTTATGGCTTATCAATATAACAAATTTAATTAGCCTCTAGACCTCCGCGAAGGTCTATGACTGCCTTTCACAGACCTTGAAAAGGCTAATCAACTACTTACGCACATCAGAGATTACTCTTATCCCAGTAATTACTTAGATTGACCTAAGTGTTTGATAATGTAACAGACAACAAGATAATCTTCATGTAAACAATTAACATCAATTGTGTTCATATAACAATATAAATCGTGTAAATTCGTGCATCAATACTTTATTATTTCATAAACCCATCACAACATAAAGCGCATTCATATAAAATAGAAGTAAAGAGATAAACATAGGTATCTATGTAACAATCTTCTTTATTAATATTCAGTTCATCATACAGACTCAAAACTTCCCTGCGCACTCAGCTGAATACTCTAATCTAGGCCTCTGTGCAAACATCTGCAGAGCCTTTCCTCCTACTCTTCTATGCTAAATTTATAGACTTCTCCTATATACAAACTTCATTCCTTTCTTTTCTCATGCCTTAGACTCTTTAAACACACCTATTTAAACAATCCCATGGTCCGCGGACCATGGGTAGATATTAAAATTTGCCTTAACATACATAAAAGAGGGTGAAACCCTTTTCTTATTATTTAACTATCTGCGCGCTCTGCAACCACAATTTGCAGATACTTTACATCATTTTACATAAAACTTGGGATTTTGCCCCAAAATTGACCATAGGGGACCCCATCCCAACAATCCCCCTTGGCTTTATATCTGGGGCTACTTCATAAAATCATATGTCTTCACTTTCCTACAATAGAGATTACTATGGATCACAAGGTACTAGTTCTGACATCCTTCACAACTCTACTTTCCCTAATCCTACACACATACCTAGACTTTTCCAGGAGGCTAGACACCAAAACGAAATCACATATTACCTTTTGGTGATGGCCTTCTTTCAATGACATATTCTTGTAGGTATCAATCATCCCACACACATGTTGACACCTCTCTCAATTATATTTGTTATCAAGGTTCCTCATTCTTTCAGACTTCCATCAAAGTCTTCACATCTTTCTGGGAGATTTCTTGTTCAATTCTTCCTGATTTTATGGATGTTGATTGCCTTCATCAAGGTTGCATACTTCATGATATTTTCCCTCATCATATATTTCATTCCCAGAAGCTCTCATAGTTCTTCAATGGTCATCAACTACCTCATAATACATTATGAGGACATATTATTTTGATTTCATCTTAGTCTGACTTATGTCTTTCTACATCCTTTCAGAGGAGGAGATCTTTTTCTTCTTGATCATGCTTGATTCATTTTATCCACAACCATAGAACATAATATCAAATATGAATACAAATATAATCATACATACCTTATTTTTCTTTATGTATCTTTCAACAGCTTACTTGATTGAATGGTTCTTCAATCCCTTGACCTGCTTCATTCTTCATGTCATTGAACCACCATTTCATGATATCCAAGAGTTTGAATTTCTATTGAAACATTTGCTACCTTCCCGGACTCAGAGATTCTCCGCTCAAATATCTATCAGAGATCCTTAAGGATCTACTATATCGCCATCTGGAAAATGTTTCCTTTGTCTTGAATGACTTCTTTCATTCCTTCAATATACAATGTGATTCCCAAAAGCCATGTTTTTCATGATTCCATACAAGCTCTTACTTCCATGATGCCATAATCCATTTTACTATGATCATATCTGTGAGAAACCTCAATAGGATCCTTTTGAGAGGGATACTATATCATTCATAATGGATATATATTACTCCCTCTTTCCCTGATCCTTTCTTTAGCTTCCTCCATCCTTCTAGCAATTTGAGTTCTTCTTCCATAGTATTGTTTTGTCTTATCAACCATCCCTTTACTTATATTCACTTATATGCAACTCATCATTTTTCATTTCTCTGTATAACATAGAGACCATAGATTGTTGATCAAGGTAACCTTCTTGTTCATGGACATCTGTTACCTTGCTTATCAATATCAATGATGAATATTTTCTCACCATTTTTCCCAGATCTCGTAACTGAGATCTCATGAATATTTTTATTCATTCTTCTTTACTGCATTTCAGATAGTATATCCTTATATAAGCTTCTTATGTCTCATTTCTTACTTCATAGTACTTTCATGACTTCAAAGGAGAACTAAATATACTGACTTCATTTTTCAAAAGGATTCTATCAATCCTATTGCAATAACTTTTGCATAGATCTTCTTGCACTGATGAAGTCAATAAACCAAAACTTGATTATAGAATAAAGGATACTTACTTCATATGTGAAGACAAGATCTACACCTTTATCATGTTGGCTAATTTTGAGGTAGATGCATTGATGCTTCCTCTGGATATGATCATTGCTTGAAGCTTCTCTTCAAGTCCTTCGAGAATAATTGTCTTGAACATCTGTTCCTTGTAGTACCGACTAGGGGTTGCTGGCCATGATTTAGAGATCCATCAATAGGTGCTATTATTTTTGTGGAAATGAACACCTTCATTCTATATCGAGAATTTTCTATACACCTCATACTATAGATGACTATAGTTGTGGACTGTTTCTTAGACTTTGATCTTTATAAATAAGGATCCAAACTGAGTTGTGGATGGCTTTGTCAAAACTGCTATTACATATCCTGAAATATGAAGAATGTTGACATATGAAACCCTTGCTAATGTAGACTGATTTCTAATCTAGGGTTTGATTCTGCCATGTAGATCTTCAGTTGTTTTGATGTCTTGCAGGTACTTGATTCTTGAATGTCTCTTTTCTGCCCTTCCCTTGATTATTGAACCTATACCCTCTGATACCATGTTGAAGAGTCTAGGGCATGAATAATTACATTGATTATTCGTTGCATGATAAAAATTTGTGAAGTATTTAAACAATTTATCTTAGCTTGATGTTTACTTCATTATTAGTATGTGTATGTTAACTTCATAAAACTGTTATCAAAGCAAAAGGGACAAGAACACAAGTAATTGGCTTTCTGCCAGGGCCAAAACCTCTCCCTCTTGGAGAAGAAACCCATGAGTAAATTCTTCTTATAGAGAATCCATTGATGAATACCAAGACCATGTCCCTTGACACAATCTGCCACTCCAATACCAAGGCATAAATTTTCTTCGTTAATCACAACTGAGATCATCATCTTGTTCCTCCTCCAACATCATTGATAACTGGCAGCAATATCATTAAGTTACATAATGGGTGACTTCAAGATCTCTACATTAAGATGACACTTCACTGCACTACTTGGACTGTAATACTTCTAAGTTTGTAACTATGTTATAACTAAGGTACTTTTTTGTACCTCATTCGAGATGTCACACCTTCGAGAATGATATCTAAGACTATCTTCCAGAATATGGATCTCTGTTTTATCCATGACTACACCCGGACACCGAGATCCTGAAATCTATATACAAGACGAGACTACAGCAGCATGATAAGATTTTCTTTCATTCATCCAAGGATAAACTATACTGCTCCTTCAATCTACAAGTGTGCTGAGAGGGTGAAAAACCTTGATCTTGCTGCTCCTTAACCTGTCCGAGGAGGCAACTTGAACCCTTAGACATACCTTACCTCAATGAGAATTTGATTGTGGCTTCACCTCCTCATGACTGCGGCTCCTCTTCTTCATGACTGCGGCTCCTCTTCTTCGTGACTTCAGCTAATCTTCTTCGTGACTACAGCTCCATGCCTTCACTTTGGCTTCATGCATTGACTGCAGCTTGACCTCCTCATGACTGAGGCTCCTCTTCTTCGTGACTAGGGCTCCATGACTTGAATGTGGCTTCATGCCTTGACTGCGGCTACTACAGCTTCATTACCCAAAATTTCAGAGAGATAGAAGTGTGAAGTTATGTTCTTTTGAGCTAACCCTTCATGGGTATATATAGTGGTGAGGGTTCATATGTGAGCTAACATAACTTCATGAACTGATGTGTCTTTATACCAAGCCGACATAACTTGTATTTATGTATTTAATTCATATTTCTTTGTAGCCGACGTGATCATCTCCTTATTGCTTCGTTTGTAGACTTCTTGTGCTTGTTCTTGAGGCATTGATCTTGGTCTTGGAGGGATGCTACACTTGTTGAAGACTTGTATACATTTACATGGACTCATGACATGATTCTTTGACATAGAAATAAATCCTAAAGACATCAAGAAGAAGTCTTTTACCTAGAGACACTTCTTTCTCATGAAACCCATGTAGCAAGATTACAAAAATAATTTATTTCCTTTTATTACATCAAATACAAAGATCATGTCATCATGAAGACCGAACCTAGTTACACTTTCTTCAACAGGGATGAGGGTGTTACAGAGTGGTATCATAGCAAGTTTCGTTCTCTTTGGGTGGTTTTTGGTTTTCGTTCTTTTTAGGTGATATCTGATACCACAGAGTGGTATTAGAGCATGGTTCAACACTTGGACTGGATGGGCAAAATGTGTTTGTCATGCATGCATGTAGGTTGTATATGTGCTTGTTATGTATGCATGGTAGTGGTCATTGTTACAGTTTTGTTTCCATGTAGGAGTCCATGATGTTGTTGTTGGGATGTGGTTTTCATGAATGCATGTCGGTTGTATATGCATTTGTTATGCCTGTTAGTGTCTCTATGCTTTTATGCATGCATTGTCATGGTTATGGTTATGCATGTATGGTAGGTCATAAATGCATTGTGAGATCATTGTATGCAATTAGGTCATCATGATGTTATTGGTATGTTATTATGCTAATGAGTTGGTTGAGATAAATCAGGAGATGTAGACCATCCAAGTGAAGTTGCAGCATTGGACCTTGAGGTAAGAGCATGTCGTCATACATGTTTGTATGTTGGGCATGTAGGTATGTAGGTTAAGGATTTTTATATGCATTATGGTTATGTGCATGCCTTTCATTCTATTGATGTTATGGTTACATACATGATAGATGCTAGTTGTTTAGTATAGTCATATGCACATGTATCGGATAGTCATGAATGATAGTAACATGTGGTTGTATGCATTGCTATTGTTGTTTTATGTTAGATAATTTGATGATTATGTTATATGTTGTTGATTAGTATGTTATAGGTTAACTTGTTGTTATTATATGATATTTAGCTTGATGATTAGGTTATATGTTGTTGATGAGAATGATATATAACTTGTTGTTCTTATATGCTACTAACTTGATTATTAAGGTTATTAAATTAAGATCTTGATGTTATATGTATCATACGAATTTGGATTGGTCTATAAAAATGGTTAAGGTTATGACATTTAGGTATGAGTTAATATGTTGTGGTATTATGTCATAATAATTTATGTTGAATATGTAACTGTGATTATTATGTACGAATGCTAACTTTTTTGATTTTATGATGTGAACATGTTAGCTAGTGACTATTATGGATATCATGATGATCTTATTTATGTTTGAGTTGATATGTCATGACGTTATATCATGCTAATCTGGATTGATTATGTACACAAGTTAGCCTCCCCTGAGATACATTAAGATATGAGTTGGCTTATGTCATCTATTTGGTGTTTGAGTGTTTTGTGTTTATTATGTTGTCTGTTTGATTTATTTATCATCGTATGTTTGCAAGTTGGTTGTGTTTGATGAGTTGCATAATATGAGTACGTGTTCAAATGATATTGTTTTAAGATGATTGTACAAACACATATGTGTTGAGACAACTTATATGTACTTGAGTGTAAGTAGGTGATAGTTGTAGCATTATGTCTAATGGTTATGAGTCAATCATGGATTATGACATGATTGTTAGTCTTGGTAAAGTTTGATTTCAAATTAGTAGATATGTCGCCTTGATCCTTGGAACATGTGGTCAACATATGTGAGCAGTTGTAGGGAAACATGTTTGGTGCCACAAGGTAAGGTAATTGGTGTAATGTTATGTTCACTTATGCAACGACATTTATGTGTTTATGGCGATATCATGCAGGGGATTTCATGGAAAAAGAGATTGCCATGAAATATTAAAGAAGGCTTGGATTGAGCTTTCACTTGGAAGCATTGGAAACTCGTGGGGATGGAGTCATGGTGTCTGTTTATAGTCTTATTCTTTTGGTATTTTCTGATTTATTTAGCTTGGTTTGTGATTTTGTCTATGTCTGGTGCAAGGCCTTTCCACTGTGTTGTGGTGTCGTGTTGTTATTTGTTTTCATGGTCTTCCTCTTGCTTGCTTCCTGGTATTTCCTTTTATGTTTTGAAAGTCTTGGGAATTGGTTGGGAAAGAGGAAAGCTAGTGGAGCTCAGGGAGAGTTGAATGAAATTAAGCAGGAAATGTAAGACTTATATGAAGTGGCTGCATGTATAAGAGTAGTTGAAGGAAAGAATATGATAGCCAGTTGGATTAGTTTGGTCCATTAGGATAATGGACGGGGGTAGGATAGTCATGAGAAAGGTAACAAGAAAGGTAAAGTAAATGGGCTTAAGGTAAGAGATGCCTTGGATATCTTGGGAATTGTTGTTCTCAATGGTGTGCATGTTGTGCATGAATAAATGAAGTTCTATTAACCTTCACCTTGAGATCTAGAAATTATCTTGCAATCATGATTGCTTTGTGTTAATGTTTATATGCATATATGTATGTATGTACATTATTATCTGATAGGGTCACCAAGGATCATGATTGTTTTATGTTGATGTTTATATTTATACATGTATGCATGTATGTTATTGTTTGACAGAGTCACCAGGGATCATTCTTTTGGAGGAATTATTGTTTATGCAGGTGAATGGCCTGAAGAGGTTCATGGTTTATGAGGAGTCAAGTGGGAAGAGTAGCCTTGAAAAATTTATGAGGTTAGTATAATATGGATATGCACTGATATTATGTGATTATACTATATCTATATTTATGCTATGGCAAGTAATTTCGATGGATACATCAGCGGAATGAAAATTGTGTGATCCAAGACATGCTAAGATAAGCATGGATGGTGGAGAGACACTGGAAACAAGGTTTCTTGGTAAAGGCAGTAAGGTTTTGGATGTACAGTGCTATTGTTGTGTATATAGTGTGCATGTTATATATTCAATTATTTACCTATGGTGATGTGTAATGTTGTATATGTAGTATTGTGTACATATGATGTTGTATGCCTATTGTATATATGGTGTTGTGTGTATATTACATATGTTGGAAACAAATGATAATACTGAGAGGAGGGGTGAATCAGTATTAATGCTAATTTTAATTTTTTATGCCAAATTACTTTTCTAATTCATACTTGGCAACCATCCATATAATCAAAAACAATATAAAATAAACATACAAGCACAAACCATGATCATCATACACATGAGGCACAAGGTTTCACGTGGAAACCCTTTCAGGAAAAACACCAAATCTTGTTGTTGTTATTGATGTAAATAATAGCACCTACTCTATTACATCAATTTGTTTTGTGAGCACCCACCCATAGGAAGCACCAACACCCTTTGATTGTTTGCTAGCAACGACTAGTAGGAAGCACCAACTCCCTCTTTTTGTAGATCCCTGACCAGCTTACTAGAAGCACCAACTTCACGGATTTGTTGCAAGCACCAACTTGTAGCTACTTAGATTTATGCAAGCACCAACTTGTAGGAGGCACCGACCCCCAAGCCTTCTCAAGCACCCACTAGAGATGGAAGCACCAACTTCCTGTATCCAAGCACCAACCCACACTCAAATAGGAAATGTATGTTCTCTGTAATTGGTAGCCACTCTACCTGATCTCAGATTTGTTGTCTGCTCACTCTGCAACATCCCATTGATATGCTTCAACAACAGTTACTCATCACAATCCACATAACTTTGTCTCTTCCCTTCATCAATATGTACTCATCTCTCAACCTCTGGCTCTCCACAGTACACACACGACCTTACTCACACAATGAATGCACCTTTGGCCTTACTCACAACACACATGAAACTTCAGCCTTACACACAACGCATAGGAAACTTTAGCCTTACTCATAGCAGCGCAAGAAACTTTAGCCTTTCTCACACAATGCAGCTCTCAAGGTATCTTACCTCTCCATAGGCACTCTCTACCTTTCTCTGTAGAACAAACTCTCTCTCAGCCTTACACAATAGTGCACTCACACAGAACCTTTCCCACTTAACTCTTTGGCCACTATGCTGCTTCCCCCTACTTTTCTCATCTAAGCTTCTTTCTAGGTTTTGTTCCTCTACTACTCCCCAATTGATGTTGCCACTCTATCCTATATTCACACTATGTGAGTCTACCTCGGCATGGCTCTACCATTCTGTTGTTGCATCTGACTTTGTCTTTTCCACTGCATTCACCATGAGAATGGGAACCAACCTACTTTTCCATAGTGAGAATGAATTCTCACTCCACCTGCACACTCCAACTAGGAATAGTCCTCTCTGTGTGTAAGTCTCCCATCATTGAGCCTCTCCATGCTTATTCATGGTTTTGCACAACTTGGTTGTACTTCGACATGGCTTCTCTGTAGACCATTGTCCTTGTTGCCTTGTTTCAGAGTTTTTGTTGATCTTTGAAAGTTTTCATTTATTCCAGTGACAAACTCCTCTCCGCTCATTTACTCTTTAGTTGTTGACTCATCTAACCTTCAATACTCCTTTGTGCTGCTATAACATAGCTTTTACACCACAGTGCAATATCGGAGCCCAAACATCTCGTAACTCTATTAAGAAGATGTTACGATATTACAATATTTCAATTTCCCTTTAGCCCCTTCTACTTAGATCCTTATCACATCTCCACCATAGGACAACTGCCTGTGATCGTCGGTATAGAACTTAGGAGCTAATTCCTTTAGCATCCTTCTGGGGGCCTTTCTCCTCATGTTATTGCTCTACGCCCTTGGTTTTCTAGGCTCCATGACCAAGCACCAATAACATTAGAAGCTTCACATACCGTAACTTCCTCCAAGATTCATTTAAAGTAGAGTTATGAAATGTCCAACCTCTAATATCCTCCACATCACTTAGGTGCTAAGCCTTGCTCTATTCCCTTGGCTCTTTGGGTCGTTTCGACTGTGGTTCCAGCCAAATTTTAGAGCCCCTTTTTAGGAAATTTTCTAATAACCAACTGTTCTAAAGTTTCAATATCCTCAATCCTTTGATCGTTGGCTTCCAATATGATGTCATCATTTACAGGTGGTGACTCCTTAGTGGTGACACATGTCACCCAGTTATGGCCTAGTAGGCCCCCTCAAAATGCCAAAATTTCCTACCACGTGTCCTTTCGTACTGCCACGTCATATTGACGTCAGCTGCCACTATACCTTATCGAAGCCAATCAGATCCTTCCATGTGTCCTTATCAGAGAAAATCACATGCTACCATGTGTCCTTATTAGAGCCAATCATATGCCACCATGTGTCCTGCTATAGGAGAGAGAAAAGGGCCCACTGACCTTTGGTTTTGTGATGAAATCCTTTGTTAATCCTTTATCGACATTCCCAATGGTTTTTTATGCTATTAGAACTTTTAATAGTATCGTAACTTTATAAAGATTTGCACTTTTAGAAATTTTGATCCTTTGATTCTCGATGTTCTGATCTCCACCGAGCTCCGATGTTTCCTGCTCTGATGTGTTGGACCTGCCACATTGCGACCGTCGATAATGTGATCTGTCGATAATACGACCATCGATATCTCCAACCTCTGATATGAGATTACCAATATATCTAGAGCTATGATGTTGTGATCGTTGATATATCTGGTCCTCCTATATGTGTTCTCCAATATTCTGGATCACTGATCTCGAGTATGTTGATATTCTTTCTTGCCTAAGGCTTCAAATCCGTGAACTTTAGCAGGCCATAACTTTTGAACCAAGAGTCCATTTTTGGACTTACGCATATCATTGGAAATCTCTTCCATAGGAATTTCCAATGGAGAGGGTCCAGTGTAGTCTATGAGCTGATATACTACCTATAATATGGCTCCAAGCTCTCTGACATTATTCTTCTCCTTGACTCTCTAGACAGCTGGAATCACAACCACGAAGGTGATCCTCTGCATGAAGCCTATAGCTACCGTGGACTTCCTATTGGTCCATCACTGTAATCATTAGTTTATGGCTTCTCCAATAAGCCTACTACTGTGACGATTTTATACATGAAGCCTGTAGTTACCATGGGATTCCCTCTTGACTAGCACTATAGTCATCATTTTATGGCTTCTTCAGTAAGTGTGCTACTATGATGATTTTCTACATGAAGCCATGGACTTCTATATGGCTCATCACGACAATCATCATTTTATGGATTTTCCACTAAGTCTGCTACTATGATGATTATCTACTTAAAGCTTGCAGTTATCATAGGAATCCTTCTAAACCATGAACAACCATGGGATTCCTCCTGGGCCATCAAAGCCAACATCTGTTGTGACAAGCATCCAATCTAGTCTGGTTTACATCAATGCCAACACTCCAGCCAATAGTTAGGCAATTCTCTTGCCAACAGTTAGGTAATGCCAACTTCCCAACACATTTCCCCAACATGATTGTTGACATCAATACCAACACACTTGCAGATGTCTTCACTAGGCCACTAGCCATCCAAAGGCCAACTGTCCAACAATCTCCCCCTTTGTCATTGATGGAAACACTCCATCCTTCTCTTCATTAGATGGCCAAACCTCATGCTACTTCCACACATCTCATTGCATGAGACACCAATGGCTTACTTTCTTCTACACAAGTCATCACAACTTCTTCACAAATTCTCTCCCCCTTTGACATTAATGGCAAGGGGCTACAATATTCCTTTCTCTCCCTATGCAATCACTTGGTCGTGAAGACCAGAGTCTAGCTATTGAGATGTGCATTTTGCTTCATAGACATCTCTTCCAGGGCTGTCACTATTGCTGCTCCATAAATTGGGCATATGTGATATGCTCCCCCTAAACATATACTGCCTCTTCTTTGTCCTTCCAGTTTTGAACACCTTATGGTTGCTTATTTAACACTCTCTCCACTGATGCATCTTTTGTATCAAAAATATTGATACCCATTTGATTTCTCATGGCATTGTTTCTAATGCTAATATCCATTAATGATGATGCATTCTAGCTCGCACTTTACTACTATTGTTTCTTCTCAGACTATGCTTACTTCATTTGAGCATATTCACTTCTCCCATTGAGATCGTACTTCTATAACAAGTACTACTACTCAACTAATACCAATTGCACAAAAAGAAATGATACAAATGGAACAATGTAGTAGGAAAACTATAATACTTTCTCTTAGAAAGAAATGTCCATTTGCACACAAGGTTACTCCACATAAGCCCAAACTATTAATTCCCATTAGTGATGCTTAATTGAAAAAATAAGGGCATCGAAATCTTACACTAGTTGTGTTTCATGAACACAAGACTTTTATGCATAACAAAACTCACAACTTAAATGAAATAAGAGTACTTCACCAAAGATGCAAACCTTCCATTTTCTTAGCAATCTCCCTTTCTGAGGCTTCCCATTGTAGCTTGCTACTTCTTATCAAAGCAGATCCCCTTGAGCCAATGCTCTTTGATCTCCTACGACAGCTTTCTTGCCTCTGCGTGGGGACTGATCCTATGGACCTAACTTGACTGTGAGCTTCTTGTCATTCCACACTCCCACTGTAGCCCATCTTCTTCTCACAACATAATATATTGTTGTGTACTCCTCATGTTAGCTTCACTCCTCCTTTTCAATGCTGATACATCAAAATAAATCAATTAATTCTTGTAATTAGTGAGAAAACACAACCATACCTTCACAATCAGATACACCTTTTTGTTTATTCCTTTTGGCTTCCTGCATCTAACTTATTTGACCTCCCTTAAGGCCATTCTCTTCCTTCACTAAAGAGAAACATAAGATCTACTCCCCTGCGCAGATCATCCTCATTCTTCCTCTAGGCCTTCAAAGGTCGAGTTTTTATAAAAGCATTACCATCGTGCTTCTTCTTTTCCCCTATTTGGCTCTTCTCTTGACTGCGCATGAATAGCAGAAACTTCTCTTTCACCTCCTCTTTCTTCACCCAAATACACTTGAAACCTTTATGCCCTATAGTTGGGTCTACTACAAGGATAGGAAGATCATTCTTTTGATTTCTTTCTCCTATTTTGATCTTTCTCTTTTGACACTGAGCACTGAAGACAATTTTGTATTTCTCAACTTTGTTATTTCTCCTTGTCATCAAATCCCAAGTTGCTGCATTCACATGCATATGTTGAGAAGAATTCCATTTCTCCTCATTTCTGTAGCTAGCTCTCTTGTGTCCGAGATTTCCATAGTTGTAGCATTCAACATGGCTTAAGATTGGGGTAGAGGAGTTACCTTTTTGACAAAATTATTTCCAAAACTCCTATCATGGCCAACATGCCTTCTTCTAGCCTTTTTTTCATTCTTGGGTTGCTTCTACCCAACACATTTTGTTTCCTTGCATGCCATCTACAGTCTATGGCTTGAGGTCCAAAATTTTTGCAAGAAAAACAATACCCATAAAAAGTCATTTCATGACAGAGGTTACCTTTCCTTTGAAGGCTCTATCCTTGAGGAGGATAGGACCTCTGCTAGATCTTCATGTGCCTTCTATGACAGCTTGCATTTTTGTCATGCACTTTTTCTTGTAGCTGCCTCAACCTCTTCCGCTGCACTACCGGTTGCTTCTTCTTAGCTTTCTGTTGCACTAATGGTTGTTGCTTCTTAGCCTTCTGCTACTTCCTTTCCTTCTCTTGTTGTTGTTTCTTTCCATGCTGCTGCTACTGTCCAACAACCTTTCTTTCTTTGTTTTTGTTTGAACCTTGGACTCCCTTTACCTAGGAAGTTGACCTTTCAGCCTTTTCATTATTGGAGCTAGGTTTTTCCTTTAAACCTAAACCAGACTTGATGAGAGGGAATATTTTCTTGCCAAGCATCTCATCCAATACTTTCTTTCTCCCCTCAAGCTTCTTATTATGAGACAACTCTTTATTTGACTTTTCTAAGTCATGTCTCAATGAGTCTACTTCAATTTGTAGTCTCTCATAGTAAGCTTCCATCTCGCTCAACTGCTTGGTTAACATCCCATTCAGTCTACTAGCCTATTCTTGTTAAGCATTTATATCAACTAGTGTTTTTCTCAACTTTTCATTCTCAAGCTCATAAATTTTCAATTACTCCTCTTGCTTGATATTTTCCTCTGATAGTCCTTGATCTCCTTTAGAGCAAAGATCAACTAATTTCTAACAAAGATCCTTTCATTTATATCCTTTCCTTCACTATTAGAGGTGATATCTGAGTTACCATAGATATATCATCCCATCTCTGTGTCCATGGTGTCTTCCATAGGTCTAAGGGTTATCCCTTCATAATTACTACCTGGGCTATTCTTATTTACTCCTATGGATGAGCACACCGGGAATATCTCTTCTTCCTCTGAGGATTCATCTTTTTATATTGCAACTAAAGTGGATCCATATTCATCACAATTACTAGATGCATTGCTATCTCTATCTTCAAATAATACACATGTACATCTAGATAATGAATAACCTATTTCTTTGCACTTAGCACACAACAATAGCTTACCTTCTAAGCAACAAGATCTCCCTTCTGAGACTTCTTCCCAATCAACAGGAGTGTGATGAGTAACAACTTCTCCACATTTTGGTTCATTTCTAGAGTAGTAGGGATCCTCAACCTCTTCTTGAGCCACATGGATATCTCTGCCATATAGAGATTTTAGTCTGTCCATCACCTCCATTTTTGACACACAATGCCTCACTTTATCAGCATCTGGCTTAGCTAGCCCTTTCATGGTGACCTCCTTGGCTTTTTCATTATGTTCATTATTTTCTCTATACAGTACAAACATATACATATTAGCATCTAAGGACATCAAATAGGCTTCCATTCTAACCTTCTAGATTTCATACCAGAGCTCGTGACTTGATCTATATAAGAATGGAACTTCTTCAATTGTTATCCACGGTCAATTATAGATTGTTACCCTTTGATCTACCTTCTAGCAATTAAGATATTCCTGAAAGAACGTGGATCTGATACGTGACCTCTTGGGAATTCTCGGTTACTGGGCAAAAGCCCCAGAAGTGATGATTGACACTATGTGATTCATTTCACTAGTTTCAATCATGAAAAATGATAGGGGCTAATATTCGCAGGTGGGCTAATTTTCCATGATTTTTCGAAAAAAATATTCGCCAATTTCTATTTTTTATAAAAATGATTCACCCAAATTTTAAAATATAAAAGCATTTTACCTTTAAAATCGTCAATATTATATAGAGAGTATATAAAATCATTATAAATTTGAACAATTTTACAAATACATCAATAAAATTTTTATAGTTTGCTTATTAGGGACTAGTGATATTCGCCAATGTTTTTAAAATTCAAGATAATTTTCCATCCTTAAACTTTTCCTTGGTTTCAATCTGACTTCTTCACCCTTGTGAGCATCACCCTTGCAATGAGTGGTAAGTGGACTATTCAAAAATCATGAGAAATTAAGCAGTTATGACTACCTATCATGGAAATGGTCATAGATGAATGACTTACTTAAAGCAATTGAATCCCAAAAAATGATATATAATATAATGTAGTATGAAAACCCCCCAATACTTAAAAACAAATGATATTATTAAGAAGGGGGGTGGATCAGTATTAAGGTTAATTTTAACTTTTTCTGACCACCCACTCACAGGAAGGACCAACGCCCTTTGATTGTTTGCTAGCACCGACTAGCGGGAAGCACCGACTCCCTCTTTTTTTATATCCTTGTCTAGCTTACCAGAAGCACCATGTGAAGCACCAACTTCATAAATTTGTTGCAAGCACCAACTTGCATCTCCTTGGATCCATGCAAGCACTAACTTGTAGGAGGCACCAACACCTTAGCCTTCTCAAGCATGCACTAGAGATGGAAGCACCAACCTTTTGTATGTAGGCACCAACCCACACTCAAATAGGAAATGTATGTTCTCTGTAATTGACAGTCACTCTGCCTGATCTCAGCTTTTTTCTCTGCTAACTCTACAGCAGCCCACTGATCTACTTCAAAAACAGTTACTCATCACATTCCACGCAGCTCTGTCTCTGCCCTTCATCAGCATGCACTCAGCCTTGGCCTCTTGCTCTCCACAACACACACATGACCTTACTCACACAGTGCAAGAACCTTTGGCATTATTCACAGTGCAACAACAACTTTAGCCTTACGCACAGTGCATAGGAAAATTCAACCTTACTCATAGCAGGAAACTTCGGCCTTTCTCACACAACACAGCTCTCGGAGTTTCTTACCTCTGCATAGGCACTCTCGGCCTTTCTTTTTAGAGTAGGATCTCTCTCAGCCTTACACAGTAGCTATTATGCTCTTAACCCGCAAGACGATACCAGAATACCAAATATACGAAGCAATATACCTAGAACATATAATAGTGAGAAATAACAGCAAGTCTTTTATTATTCAGAAAGCAATGTTCACTTGCCTCTTTGAGGGGGCAACCTCCAATAGAGCAGAGCTCGATTAAAAAATAAGACACGACGCTCCTCGCGGGGAGTCTCTATCCTTTATATAGGATTCATACATGCAATACCATGGGGCAATACAATGGTTCTTATTAATACCATCTATCTAATACCATGGCCCATTTGTAACTACTGTGGTCCCGTCATTAAATGCAGGTTAACCACTTATAATTATTAATATGGGCTTTATTGACTCTTGACTTAACTATAACTATGACTTGATCCTATTACATAAATAAGGGGGTTAGAGTGGGACCCTAACATGCCCTCCCCCATAAGAATAGCCTTGTCCTCAAGGCTGAAGTTATGTAAACTACTGAAGAATAGTCGTTGGTTCCCGGTTGCATCTTCTGGAGAGGTGTCTTTCCACTTGATGAGGACTTCCTTGATCGGGCGGCATGCAAGTGCCATTCTCGTGTGTCCAGGACCTATTCAAGTTGGAGCCAGATTGACCCTTCTTCATCCAGTTCAGGTAGACTAGTTTGAATTCGGCAATTGTTCCCAATCACTTTCTTAAGGCATGAGACATGGAAAACTGGATGGATTTTTGTAGTGGGTGGCAAAGCTAGCTTGTAGGCCACTTCTCTAATGTGTTGAAGTACTTGATATGGTTCGTAGAATTTTGGAGATAGTTTCTGACAACCCTTGTCTTTAAGTGATGTTTGCTTATATGGTTGTAGCCTCAAAAATACATGATCCCCTTCTTTAAATTACCGTTCTGAGCGATGCTGATCTACTTGCTACTTCATGCGGTTTTGAGCTTGATGAAGATTCTCTCTAATATGGGGGAGCATGGTTGTGCGGTTCTGAAGGAGTTGATCCACTGCTTGTACCTTTGAGCACCCCTTGATATAAGAAGTAGGGGAAGGAGGGAGTTGATCATAAACTGCTTCATATGGAGTCATCTTGGTGGTGGCATGATAGTTGGTGTTATACCACCATTCTGCTAGAGGTAACCACTGTACCCAAAGATGTTGCTTTTCTGAAGTGAAACACCTAAGGTAGGTTTCCAGACATTTGTTGACTGCTTCAGCTTGACCATCAGTTTGTGGATGATAGGAAGTACTGAGTTTTAGTTGGATACCTTGTAGCTGGAAGATTTCTTGCCAAAAATTACTAGTGAAGAATGGGTCACGATCAGACACAATGGAAGTGGGCATGCCATGCAATTTGAAGATCTGATTCATGAAAGATTGAGCGACTAAAGTCGGTGTAAAAGAGTGGGGTAGGGCGCAAAAATGAGCATACTTAGAAAGTCTATCCACAACCACCATGATGACTGGCTTTTTTCCTGACTTTGGAAGACCTGTAATGAAATCCATAGAAAACTCTGTCCATATTGATGCCGGGATGGGAAATGGTTATAATGTCCTTGGTGCTTTGACTGTCTCTCCTTTGTTGCGCTAATAGACGTCGCATTCAGCTACAAAAGTAAGAATGTCCTTTTTCATTCTTGTCCAAAAAAATGATCTTCGAGTGCGAGCATACGTCTTCTGAAAGCCTGAGTGTCCTGTAGTGGGAGATGAGTGCAACTCCACCAAAATGTGGCTTTTGAGGGTGGATGTTGGTGATATTACGACTCTGTCTTTGTAGCGAAGAATCTCACCTTGCCACGAGTAGCCCTCGGTGGAATTTGGATCTGCCTGTAATTGAGTAATGAGTTGGGAGAGCCAGGGATGTGAAAACCATTCTTTGCGAGCCTCTTCAATCCATTCTAGAATGGGAAGGGAAATGGCGAGCAGGGTACTTTCCTCCTCAAATTGGCGAGATAATGCATCTGCTACAATATTTTCTCTCCCTTTCTTGTAAATTATCTCATAATCATATCCCAGCATTTTGGCGAGCCATTTATTTTGTTCTGGTGAGGATAGGCATTGCTCCAAAAAATATTTAAGGCTTTGATGGTCTGTGCGGATTTGGAAGCGTCGCCCTAATAAGTAAGGTCGCTAGGTATCTACTGCATGTAAGATGGCCATCATCTCCTTCTCATAGGTAGATTTTCCTAGATTCTTTCCACTTAGTTGTTGGCTTGTGAAGGCCAAGGGTCGACTTCCTGAATTAAGACTACCCCAATACCCGTACCCGAAGCATCACATTCAATGACAAAAGATTTTGTGAAGTCGGGTAGTGCTAATACTGGAGTGGAACACATGGGATTTTTTAGAGCTGTAAAGGCCTGTTGTGCTTCATCATTCCAGAGGAATAAATTTTTCTTGAGTAGTTGAGTGAGGGGCCTTGCAATACGTCCATAATTGCAGACAAATTTGTGATAGTAGCCCGTGAGACCTAAAAATCCTCTCAGGATCTTCAAGGTCTTAGGTTGAGTCCAATCCTGCATTGCCTAGATCTTTTTGGGGTCCACCCTGACACCTTCACGCCCCACAATGTTGCCCAAATACTCAACTTCTTCCATGCCAAAAGAACAATTGGACATCTTAACAAACAATTTATGCTCGTGGAGCAGTTGCAAGAGCAGATCTACACTCTGAAGATGTGCGGCCCAAGTGCGACTGTAGATGAGGATGTCATCGAAGAAAACAAGGACAAATTCTCTGAGATATGGTTTGAGCAGGTGGTTCATAAGGCTCTGAAAAGTGGATGGGGCATTACAAAGACTGAATGGCATGACCAGGAATTCATAATGGCCTTCATGAGTTCTGAAAGCAGTCTTTGGAATGTCGTCTTCTTTCATGTGAATTTGGTGGTAGCCTGAGCGAAGATCAAGCTTAGTGAAGAATTGAGCCCCATTTAGTTCATCCAACAAATCATCAACAACCGGGATGGGAAATTTATCTTTGACTGTTAACTTATTGAGGGCCTTGAATTCTAGACACATATGCCATTCCCCATATTTCTTGAGCACCATGACCATCGGTGATGAATAAGGACTAATGCTAGGACGAATAACGCCTGCTTCCAAAAGTTCCTTGATTATTTTTTATATTTCATTCTTTTGGGCGAACAGATATCTATATGGGCACATATTTTGTGGTTATGCCCCTGGGACCAAAGTGATGCTATGATCATGTTCCCCTATTGAGGGTGGAAGCTCATGAGGCTTGTCAAAGACTGGCTAATGGGTATTTAATATCTGTTGCATCTCAGGATGAATCGGAGGAGAATTGGGTTCGAAGGCCTGGATAGCATTAAGTTGAGCTATAAGTCCATGGTGGCCCTTTTTTAACAATTTTTCCATCCGATGTGAGCTGATGATAGAGGGAGCTCCCGCCTAAAGTTCGCGAAGGGTATGTGTGTGGTTGTTTTGCTTAAAGCTCATATATAACTCCTAGAAATCCATTGTGATTGGGCCAAGTGTGCGAAGCCATTTAGCACCTAGGAAAATGTCACACCCTCCCATGTGTATGGAAAACATGTGGGTCTTTAACTGATAATCCCCCATTTGAAGTTTGACATTTTCACATTGGCCTTCACATTTCATTGTGCCCCCATCAGCAATTTGGACTTGGAAGATAGAAACTTCTCGTACAAAACAATGCACTGTCTCCGCGACTCGTTGATGGATAAATTTATGTGTACTTCCACTATCAATCAAGACTACTACTGGGAAATGCTTAATAAAACCTCTGATTTTGAGAGTTTGAGGTGAAGAAATCCCTGCCAAAGCATGTAGCGAAATAACTATTTCTTCAGGGACATTGTCCTTTTGGTTGTCCTCTTCTTCCTCCTCTGGTTCCTCAAGTGGTGGGGCTTCCTCCAATGCATTGTGATCAGTAGCGTCAATTTGAAAAAATTTGGGCTCCTTGCATTTATGCCCGCGGGAGTATTTTTCATCATAGTAGTAACACAATCCTTGCTTTCTTCTTTCCGCCATTTCTGCAGGTGACACCTTTTGAACCTTGAGTGTTTGGGTAGTGTTGTGAGCCTGTGGGAGGCGACCCTTGGAGGTGAAATTTGGGCCATTGGACTGGGCCTCAATGCACGTTCTACTTCACGAGCTATCTTGCAAGCCTCCAGCCATGATGGAGGGTGGTGCAGTTGGACGTGGGCTTGTATGGCCTCTTTAAGACCACTAATAAAACATTCCATGTAGAACTGATCTTGTAGACCTAATGTGCGGAAAGCTAAGGCTTCAAAGGCTGTAATATATTCATCCACTGTTCCAGTCTGACAGAGCTTAGTGAGATGACCCAAAAAAGCAGAGTCAAGTTCAAAGCGATCCATAAGAGCTTTTTTAAATGTGTCCCAAGCCAAGGGCCTTCCATAACAACGTTGATGCCATTGCCACCATTGCCATCTTTCATTGTCCAAGTACATGATCACCACACTAAGCTGAGTGTCATTATCCAAGATGTAATTTAGATTCAAATATTGCTCCATTTGTGCTATCCATGCTGTTGGGTGAGAGCTGTCAAATTTATGCATTTCCAGCTTGGGTGGTCGAGGATGGGATTGTTGGTGGGTGCCCCAGAGGTGAAGAGAGTGGCTAGACTCACCCTCACTATGTTCATTGCCAATATATGCCTCCTCGCGAGCTTCCGCCTTGCTCATAGAGAGTGCTGTAGTTAACTTCGTCAACTGATCTTGGATGTTTTGCAAGGATGCTTCAAGTTTGTCCATCCTTTCATTCGCCATAGCTTGATTTCTAGTTTCTACAATGCACCGAGTTGATTTACATGAAATTTGGGACCGCCCAAATTTTTCGGCTCTAACAATTGAATGTTACCACCTTGCTTAGCTCGTTGTCCTAATTCTGATGGGCTAAGTCACCAATAAGTGCCCGGGGGAGTCTCAGACTCGTTTCTTTTTTGAAAACTCCTAATAGAGTTTTACTCCTTGCTTACTAATACTGCAGTAGCCGAATGCCCAAAATGTCACTGCTACTAAAAGTCCTGCGAAAATCACGCCCAGGTATAGGAACCCACACAACTACTCAGATCTGGATGGCGGATCTTATGGATCTAAGAGATTTGAATGGCTAATTGGATAGATCTGAATGGAAGAATAGATTGTTGCTGCTGCTACAAAACCCCACTTGCGAGATCTGATCGGGCAAAGATTATGTGTGATCCAAAAATAGAGAAGGGAACTATGGTCTCGAGGAGTGTCAGGTGCTACAGATCGCAATATACATAAGGGTCTAACAGTAGTACTCGGCCCAATTTTTCAGGGCACTAACCAAGGAGGATCAATCGTACCCTTAGCCATACAACCGGACTACTTTATCGTACGGGCAAGTAATCTCTTCGAGAGCTGTTCTCGGTGTACTGTAGCAGCAAGATGGCAGACGATTTATCTATGGCGAGGTTTCAAGGGAGCTAGGGGGCTTCCGATATACCCAGAGGGTACTTGGAAGACAGTCCGTGCGTGGTTCTGTCTAATGCGCTACTACTCGAAGGGGTACCCACAGGGGTTACAACGGAGTCCAACAAGTGTGACTACCTCTTGTATTTCCTGCATGCATGCCTCCCCAAATCCGCAGTTTTATGCGCTCAATGACAGATCCCATGGTTTAAAGACGCCAGAACACGTCTCTAGCCAATTTTTTTTTTGCTAAAATTGGAGATCCCACCAGCCCTGGAAAGTGCTCTAATACCACTTCTTATGCTCTTAACCTGCAAGATGATACCAGAATACCAAATATGCAAAGCAATATACCCAGAACATAAAACAGTGAGAAATAAAAGCAGGTATTTTAATATTCAGAAAGCAATGTTCACTTGCCTCTTCGAGGGGGAAACCTCCAATAGAGCAGAGCTCGATTACAAAATAAGACACGATTCTCCGCACAAGGAGTCTCTATCCTTTATATAGTATTCATACATGCAATACCATGGGGCAATACCATGGTTCTTATTAATACCATCTATCTAATACCATGGCCCATTTGCAACTAACTGTGGTCCCGTCATTAAATGCGGGTTAACCACTTACAATTATTAATATGGGCTTTATTGACTCTTGACTTAACTATAACTATGACTCGATCCTATTACATAAATAAGGGGGTTCGAGTGGGACCCTAATAGTAGCGCACTCACATAAAGCCTTTTCCACTTAGCTCTCTGGCCACTATGATGCTTCCCTTCACTTTTCTCATCTAAGCTTCTGGGTTTTGTTCCTCTGCTACTCACTGATCGATGCTGCCACTATATCTTGTATTCAAACTATGCAAGTGTACCTCAAAATGGCTCTACCATTGTTTTGTCGCATGTGACTTGGTCTATACCACTGCATTCACCATGAGAATGGGAACCTGACTGTTTCTCGATACTAAGAACGAATTCTCAATCAACTTGCACACTCCAACCAAGAAGAGTCCTCTGTGTGCAACTCTCCTATTACTAAGACTCTCCATGCTTATTCATGGTTTTTCACAATGTGGTTGTACTTCGGCATGGCTTCTCTGTGGACCATTGTCCTTGTTGCCTTGTCTCAGAGTTTTCTGCTAATCTTTGACAGTCACCATTTATTCCAATGACAAACTCCTTTGTGTTCAATTACTCTTTAGTTTCTGACTCATCCAACCTTCAATACTCTTTCGTGCTGCTATATCAGATTTTTTACACCACAGTGCAATATCAAAGCCCAAACATCTCATAACTCCATCTCATACTATCGTAAGAAGATGTTACAATATTACAATATTTCAATTGCCCTTTATCCCCTTCTACTTAGCTCCTTATCTCATCTCCACCATAGGACCATTGCCTGTGACCATTGGTATAGCACTCAGGAGCTAATTCCTTTGGCATCCTACCCAAGGCCTTTCTCCTCGTGTTATTGCTCTATGCCCTTGGTTTTCTGGGCTCCATGACCAAGTTCCAACAACATCGAAAGCTTCACATATTGTACCTTTCTCCAAGATTCATTTAAAGCATAGTTTTGAAATATCCGACATCTAATATCCTCCACAACACTTAGGTGCTAAGCCTCTCTCTACGCCCTTGGCTCTTTAATTCTTTGCGACCATGGTGCCAGCCCAATATTGGAACCCCCTTATTAGAACTTTTTCAATAACCAACTGTTAGAAAGTTTCGATATCGTCCATGCTCCGATCGCCGACTTCCTATATGATGTCATCATTGCCACGTGGCAACTCCTTATATGTGACACATGTCACTCGATTATGGCCCATTAGGCCCTGTCAAAACACACAAACTTCCTACCACATGTCCTTTTGTACCTCCACATCATGTTGATGTCAACTGCCACTATACCTTATAAGAGACAATCAGATCTTGCCATATGTCCTTATTGGAGCCAATTACATGTTGCCATTTGTCCTTATCAGAGCCAATCATATGCCACCACGTGTCCTGCTAGAGGAGAGAGAAAAGGCCCGCCGACCTTTGGTTTTATGATGAAATCCTTTGTTAATCCATTATTGTCGTTCCCAATGGTTTTTAACAATATTAGAACTTTAAACAATATCACAACATTTCAAAGGTTTGCATTTTCATAAGTTTTGATCGTCCAATTGCTAATTTTTTGATCTCCTCCGAGCTTCGACGCTGCCTTCTCTGATGTATTGGACCTCTGATATTGCAACCATTGATAATGCGATGCACCGATAATGCAACCACCAATATCTATGACCTTCAATATGTGATCTCTGATATTCTGGAGCATCGATCTCTGATATGCCGATATTCCTTCCTACCTAATGTTTCAAATCCCTGAACTTCAGCAGGCCATGACTTTTGAACCAGGAGCCCATTTTTGGACTTCCGCATATCATTGGAAAACTCTTCCATAGCACTTTCCAATGGAGAGGGTCTAGTGTAGTCTTTAAGCCCATATTCTACCTCTAATATGGCTCCAAGGTCTCTGAGATTATTATACTCCTTGACTCTCTAGACAGATGGAATCACAATCACCAAGGTGATCCTCTGCATGAAGCCTACAGCTACGATGGACTTCCTCCTATTCCACCACTATAATAATCAGTTTATGGCTTCTCCAATAAGCCTGCTATTGTAATTATTCTCTAGATGAAGTCTGAAGCTACCATGGTATTCTGTCTTGACCAGGATAGTAGTCACCATTTTATGGCTTCTTCAATAAGCCGACTACTGTGATGATTTTCTACAAGAAGGATGTTGCTACCATGGACTTCCATCTGGCTCCTCACTATAATCATCATTTTATGGATTTTCCACTAAGTCTGCTACTATGATGATTCTCAACTTAAAGCTTGAAGCTATCATAGGAATCCTTTTGAGCCATGAAAAACCATGGGATTCTTCTTGGGCCATCACTGCCAACATCTGTTACGATAAGCATCCAAGCTAGTCTGGTTGACACCAATGCCAAAACTCTAGCCAATAGTTACGCAATGCTGCTACCAACAGTTAGGAAATGAAAATTTCCCAACATAATTCCCCGGCATGATTGTTGACATTAATGCCAACACACTTGCATATATCTTCACTAGTCCACTCACCATCCAGACAATGCCAATTGTCCAACAACATATGTTGTGCTGGCTATAGATAGTGCTATGTGCATGTTGATATGCAGTGTTGTGTACATATCTTACTGTGCGCATGTTGGATATGTGGTGTTGTGTGCATATGGTTTTGTGCACATGTTGGATATGCGGTCTTGTGTACAGATGATGATGTGTACATGTTGTATATGCAGTGCTATGTACATATGGTGTTGTGTGCATGTTGTACATATGGTACTATGTACATATGGTGTTGTGTGCATGACTGTACGTGTGGTGTTGTGTGAACATGGTGTTGTTTACAAGTTGTACATGTGGTGTTGTGTGTAGGTGTTGTGTGCATGTCATGCATGTGGCATTTTGTACATGTGGTGTCGTGTGCATGTCATGCCTATGGTGTTGTGTACATTTGGTATTGTGTACACATTCTACAAGTGGTGTGGTGTACATATGGCATTGTGTACACGTTTTGTAGGTGGTGTCATGTACATGTGATGCTATGCACATGTTGTGTAGGTGGTGTTGTGTACAAGTGGTACTATGTACATGTTGTACATATGGTACTGGTGTACATGTGGTACTGTGTGCATGTTGTACATGATGTGTTGTGGGCATGTTGTACTATGTATGTACATTGTGTAGTCATGGTATCATGACATGTCTATTCATTGTACTATACTTTGTGTATGTATATGCATTGTGCCATATACCAGGTGTAGGTGGATGTATGTATTGTGTTGTGTTGTGCAACGGGTGTAGGTGTATGTATGTGTTGTGTTGTACACTAGGTGTAGTTGTATGAGTTGTATGTCAGTGTTGTATGCCATGTGTGGTTGTATGTGTGGGATGTACACTATGTTTATGTGTACATGGTTGAAGAGAAGGAATTGGGTTTTTATCAGGTGTGGAAACTGATCCGCTATGCAAACGAAAAAAGGACAAAGGTAGAAGCTAAGGATCGATTAAAGGATAAGTGTCAGTGTTTTATTTCATTTTTATTATACATGTGATTTGTGATTTTGGTCTATGATTATTACATGTGATCTATGATTCTGGTTTTTGATGGTTATATATGATTTATGATTTTTATCTACGTTGGGTAGTTTTTTGAGCTAATCTGATGTGATATGTTTATACATGATGATTTGGTCAAAGATGCTAGTTTGACTTGTTGTGACAGGAACCGTAGAGAATTGCAAGTGTCCCTTATTGATGGGCCACCAATGAGGTATGATTTGAATTTATTTGAATTTATTTTGAATCTAATAGAAATTATGTGCTTGGTATAGGAAAGCATGAAATTCCCAGTTGGGTGGTTGAAACTGATAGTAAGCATTAGCAGCAGTAGCAAAAGAAATTAGAACAGACTGCAATCTACTAGTAAAGAATTCAGGAGTAGGGCCACTGTGGGACACTGGTACCCAATAGTGTCCATTGATTTCCATGAGCATGTTATGACCAGTATGATGGTTTGAGACAGGGATATGCCTTGCTTTATGGACCTCTCGATGTAAGCAAACCTTGCCGAGGGATGGACTGCTTAGGATGGGGGTGCCAGCGGAACTTGGAAGGTGTGCGACTGCATGGAAGGGGGTGACCAGATTGCCTAAGGGACTGTGTTGTAGAGAAGGGAAGTTCAGGGATGAATTTTTTTTTGTCATTAGCATTGCCATGTGGAATTGGATGCACATTGGGAGTGCACCTTGGAACAATAAGCCGGTAACTGTTCACTGAGAGGATAAGTGGCATAGGATTGTACTGCTTGACATTGGATGCAACTTTGACTTTGACAGTGGATTCTGGACTTCCTGGCTACTTTTGAGGGTGGAGGTGTGAGCGTTTGGATTCCCTTGTTGATTGATACAGGCATTGTATCCTTTTATTTGTCGATTGAGAAAATGTGTATATATGTGTATATGTGTATATTATTGTAAATACAGTATTGATCGACTTTATAAAGCTCCATAGACAAAATGGTTATTTGTTGTTTGAAGCAAATGTGCCTAAGTATATGTGGTTGTTATTGTAAATACCGTAATGAGATGTGTTATAAAGCTCCAATAAATGGTATGATCGTCATGTTTCAAAAGTGGTCATTATAAATACTACAACGAGATGTGTTATAAAGCTTCATAAGTAGTATGTTTTGTTTTCATCAATTTGTTGGTTTGTAGGTGTCGTTGAACTCTGAGGACGGTGTTCCCCCAAGAGGGAGGGTTCTGTAACAACCTTGGTTAAAATTCCATGTAAAGAAAAATATAAGACCAAGGTCATGGGACACATATTCCAAGATTAATGGTGGTTAAAACATCTTAGTGGGTGTTCATCTTGTTTTATTATGTCTAAGGAAATTGGAAAAGGCAATGGAAAAGGATTTGGAAAGGCAAAGAGGCATTATTTGGCATTTTATTTATGAAAATAATGGAAATTAGGAGAAAATGGATGTAAAAGGTCACAGGTTGCATGTGAGGAGGAAAATGAAGCAAAATTATGGAAAATGAGTAAAATAGAGGCCTCATTGATAAAAAGGCTTTTCAGGATCATTTTGTGGGCTCTTGGTCAATGTAAGCTTTTGTCAGTTCAGTTCTGCAGTTCTCCCATTATTCTCTCTCTCTCATATTCTTGGACACTTAATGTTTTCTTGGAGGACTCTTGGATAGTGTGGCATACTTGGATGATAAGAGAAAGAAGGCAAAGAAAGATAGGTAAAGCGCAGGAGGACATCAAGATCAGTAGCTACAGTTAGTTTTTCTTGCAAGTGTCGAATTGCATGCATGTTTTCCTCACTAGTTTCGACATGCATGGCATATGCATGTGGTTTATTGGTCATGATCAGTCATTGGCATGGAGGATTGCCTCAATTGATAGTATATTTTGCTAGCCTTTCCATTTCCGAGAGAGCCATGGTGTTGTGGGTTCATTTCTTTGTTTTTCTGGTTGGTTCTCATGTTTCCTTTAGCATAGGTTGAGTTACGAGTTCCTAGAACCTTCATTGGAAAAACACTCTAGAAGCCCTGTAACAACTTGGGTTGAGTTACTAGTCTTAGAAGCTTGGTTGGACAAAATCTCTAGAAGCCCTGGTTGGACAAACGCTCTGGGAGCTCGATGGTAGTTATGAGTTGATTTACTAGTCCTTGATGCCTTAGTTGGAAGAAAGACTCTGGAGCCCCAGAAGACTTGGTTAGAGACCAATGTGGTGATGATCTTTGATGTCCAATCTTGAAGTGGAATCATTGTTTGATGGGTTGAGGTTGTTGGCCTATGGAATCCCTGGTTCAGTTTTGATGGATTTTTCCATGAGATCCCACATTTATGCTTGGAATATGGCATGGAGGTGACTGGCTCAAGAGATATTTGGCTTAGCCATGTCTATGGTTGGGTCGTACATGGAAGTCCCAGACTTGGTTTGCATTTTTTTTGTGACAATAAAATCTTTTTTCTATGGTATTGATGGATAAATATGTTTATTGTTACGTTTCTTATATGGTTGTTCTATGCTTAGCATATCTGATGTTTATATGTTGGTTATGAATGAGTTTTATGACTGTCGTGATGTCTGGATCATATCATGTTTCTACTTGTAAATGAATGACCTAATAAATGAAATTGCAGCTAATGTGTTGAGGCATGTATGTTTCTTAGCGATTCTCAGATAAGTAGGAGACCCCTATGCTCATTTCTACTGCTAAGACCTGTAGATTTCATATTTTTGATATGTTTGATGAAATTCTTGTCATGGCTAGTAGGGATTTAGTCTAGTCCTTGTCAATTTTTTTGCAAATGTATCTTTGTTCCACTCTAAAATTTCATTTCTAAAGGTGTCGTTGAGTTCTTAGCAGTGACATGGGCTCGAGGCCTGAAAATGTGGCACAAATCCTGGAATTGTACGCACAACACTGAGGGAAAAAGTCCCCAGAAGCTCCCTTTCGCTTGTTTTGGGAGATTCTAGAGCCTCTCAAATGCGCCCTTGTCCATATCAAGGGTGTGTCTAGGGGTTTGATGCACTAAAACTTTAGTTGGTCTCAGGGGTTGGTTACCTTAGTGGTTGGGATGGCTCTTGGGAGTTCTATTGCTAATGTGGAAGGTCTGTGTGATGTGTTCTACCAATTCCACTTCCTTAACTAACACATAGAGAGTCGAATCATATCATAGTAACTTCTTGTCACGTGTTTACACTGGTTGGTTGGTTACTTTGGTAGATGTGGAAGGAGGGTGTCACAATTTGTTTCCTCATCTGGTAAGCTATTTTTAGCTATAGACGGGATCATAGGCCACAATATTGTAACATGTAGCTTTGATACCACTTGTAACATGCATCCTAAAAAAAACTTTTATCTCTATTAATCTTGCCCCCTTATTCCTCTCTTTTTATTAATGGTATTATTTTTATTTCAATTACTAGATAATTCTATGGTTCCAATTGTTACAAATTCACTTCTATGATTAAGTTGTCTATGGCATACATTATGTTAATATATTAATGTTACCACCAAAGTCTTCTCCTTACCTCCTCTCGAATAGGCATTAATATAACACAGATTCAACAACTCATTTCTCATTCATATCATATTCAAATATAATATAATGTTAAATATGATAGGGGTTCTTAACGTTTGTTTGTTCACTAAGTTTTGACATTACATTCCATTGTTGGATAATGAATTAAATTTTGCAATTGTTGGGTTTCACTTACCCTACCTATGTGGTGATGTTTCGTGTATATCTCTTCCATACTTTATATATGATACAGTTGTTCTGCATCCACTGAACTATGGGATTTGGTTTTATTACGATTTGACCCATCATTCATATCTATGGTTTTGAGTTGTGAGGGTTAGAATGGAAGCCAATGGTGGATTTAGGTGGTTATCAGAATAACCACCTCATCCCCAGAGAAGTAATCTAACTCATTTGGCTCATGTGGGTTTCACGGTGTGGCTCTACACCCAGATATTCATTCCACTAGTTGTAAGCCCTTAATCAACCAATTACTTGTCGTGAAATGGTCTTCATATTTCCAATGTTATTATATCGTTAAGTCTAATTCTTTCAATTGCTTGTTTTTAGTTCATTAGAGGGCTTTCTCCCTCTCGATGTTCCTCTAGGGTTCCTTTCATTCTCCAAGTTCTTTAGGATTTTCTACAGGCGGGAATAATGGTAACCATTGTAAGCATTTTGTACAAGATTAATTAGTTGCAAACTTAGTTCTATTTTTTTATTTTTGGATTATTTCCTAGAGAATCTAACATTCAGTTCATCTCTGCAAGTAGGTATTCTTCCCACCATCTGTGGTCAAGCGTATCTTGTCGAATGATTTTACCAATTTCGCAATTCAAACTCAAAACCCCTTGGTTATGGTTCGACGTGTTACCAGGTTTGTAAGTTCTGATACTAGATAGAATGAACTTAATCCATTTAGGACTTTATTGAGTAATTATTTTGATTTTCTCTTCATGATACAGGGTTTCCAACGGCGCGACAGTTCAAAAAGGGAGTACTTAGATAATACCCTCATTTTCTTCTTTCTCAAACTTTTATTCCTTTTATTATTTGTACACATTCTTTATAAATGGAGTTTTGCTTCTTCTTACCCCATAGGTAAGAGCCTCATTTAGCCTCAAGAGGGGACGTCAGTAGGATTGACCAAATTTACCAGGTTCTAATTGGCCTTCGGTTTTTCTTTCCAAGTTTATGCAAGACTGTCATTGACCTATGCCTTAGATATGATTAGGGTTTAGTATTTTTTAATTAAACTTGTGTCTGCTAAGTCTTTCCAAGCTCTGGTTATACTACAGTTTAAATTGTAACAAATTGTTATGTATACTATAATTTTATCATGGTCTATCACCTTAAATAGTTGTATCGTGTTAGGCTTGTCTTTGTATGCTGACCCCTATTGAAATGCCTAGAAACATGTATGCATATTATAGTTTGTTCCATTATAGAATAAATTCTCAACCCTTGTTCATAGTTGGGGGGTTTGTTTGTAGACTGTTCATACTATAATCGTCTTGATCTTTATTATGTAATAGTGTTTATAAAATTTGGGGAATTCCCCGAGTTGCTTCCACGATTAGCTTAAGAATTATATTTGATTCTTTGTGTAAAGCCTATTGTGCCAAATATATGGTTACCAATTAGGTTTAGTTGCAATGTAGCACCAATAATATTGTTTTCTTGTTATACATGTATATCTATATTTATTCTTCAGGAATTATAGCGACTATTTTTAAGAAATGAATTTGTTTCTTGATAGAGTATACGGTGTTAAATAGTTCGGATTCATGTTATATTTTTCTTCTCATTTGACAATAATTTTACCTATTATTGTACTTATTTATTTAGACAAGAGACTCAAGGTGGGCCTTATCCAGGTTCTGCCCACTTTTTCTGTCCTACTAGCCCGGGTTTAGAATAGTCTCTCGTTGTTGGGCTCTATGGTTGAATGGAAGATTAAATATATCTCAAAATAAAATACTTTATCATTTTTGTTGTCATCATTTCATTTTCAGACTTTCCTTTTAACTAAATACATAACATATCATTCATAAAACTTTTACTTTGCAAAGAGGTTAGTAGAACATTTACAGAAATTCACCAGTTTTTAGTGTTTGGAATCTATAGGTTTTCTTCTTTTAATATCTTTTACCCAGACTAATGTTTTTTTGAGTATAACCTAGTCCCTATGATTTTCTCAATCCCTTTTAGCCCTTTTCCTTGAAGTCCAAAATATTTCTAGATTGTTGGTTAACTAGCTTGGCCTGGAACTAACTAGATTATTTTTTATAAATTAACTTAAATAAAAGTTACAATTGGTACTTATTCAACAGAGTTTCACCTTTACTTAAATATAGACACACCATCATATAGACATAAAGATTTATTCATTAGATAGAAATAAACAATACGCTATAAACAACAAATCCAAATTACTTATTTGTTTCGTTAATTGTCTGGACAAGCCACAAAATCACTAGGAAAGAGACGCTCCACAAAATTGATGAGTATGATATCCAATACTGGAAGTCCCCTCGAGCTAGTTTGCACTTCCATAATAGTTATATGAATAATTACCATAATGGGTTTGGTCTAACACCCTCCATAGTCCCTACCAAGTCTTATCTATAAATTCAACTAAGCACCAGGCTACAGTTTGGGATTCCACTAACCAACCAGCTCAAGAATCCATTTCTTAGTAGTGCCCTGCCTCCCTCAAAAATATCCTATCTAAGGTTCACAAGATTGCAACTTTATTCTCCTCTCTTGAACCTCCTCCATCCAAGTACTGATTTCACAAGATTTCCTCAAATTTTCTTCCCTCTCACCCTCTTGTCTCCCTTTTCCCAACTGAGATTATTTATCTCTAGGGAGAGGAATATCTGTCTTCTAACTATATCGTAAGTGAAACTCTCATTTAGAACTTATTTCTTGTAATTTTATGGTTGACCACAATTAATATTATTTATGAAAATAAATAAACACTTATATTTATTAACCATTCATTCAAGGCCTTCCATGTAACCCACAATCTGCCTAGTCATTTTAGTAAAAGTAATTAAAATATTTACCCACTACTAAATGGTGTTACATATTTAGAGTATATGTGACACCATACAAAATGAAGATATACATATAAAGCTTCATATTTTTAAAGATATATAATTTAATCTAATTTTCAACCTTCTCAAAATGTAATTTTTGTTTGGAGTATATGTGACATCATACAAGTTGTTATGATAAAAATGTTTTGTACAACAAATAATGATATCATATTTATATTCTACTATATTACAAAAATCAAATTGAAATATAAACTTTATGAGAAAAAATTGAGAGGGGATGTAATTTTAATAAATAATAATAATAATAGATTTTATTTTAGTTATATGAAAATAAAAAATTTTAATGAGAAAATTTGAGAATATATGTGGTTTTATCAATAATGTTAATGCAAAGAAATATTTCAATAGGGTCCAATTAACTATAATATTAAATTATTTTAATAAAAATTACCCCTAAAACAATGTCAAACTAAAATTTATTATTCTTACTATTTTAGAATTTATTTTAAATTTAAAAAAATTATAAAATATAATTGGTAAATAGCATATAATATATCAAATATTTAATTAGATATAGCTATTGTCTAGTGATTATGAAATGTATCAATTAGATATTTCACACCAAGAACACACCACACATGATACCAATGATATGTGCCAACAATATAATATTCAAAGAACTACAACATATAATGTTTAAAACTCATAGATGGATTCACACTTCTTTTTTACATTTTCAAATTGGGAAGATGTGCATCTCATGTTTTATAATTATTTGATATTTTTGTTTATTTTAATGAACTCATGGTTAGTCACTATTTGAAAAACCATTTTATGAAATAGTATCGAAGCCATTCTATGTGTTGTTCTTGGATTTCCTTAATCATAGGTTTAGTAATAAAAAAATCAATAGAATTTCAGTTGAAAATTTTTGTATACAGAGATGCATAAACAATGTTTAAAGGTAAATAAATCATATTTATTCGCTATATTTGAATTTTTGAATTTAATAAATTAAAAATAGAAAACAATTTTAAGAGGAGCATGCATAGGTAAATGTGTATGGAATTCTTAGTTATGGTCAATCTGGCGTCTATTTAGAGGAGAGGATGAGGATCCTGCATAGTGTTACATCGTTATTTTTGGCATCTGGGATTCTGGAACATCAATTTCATTTTGGAATGTTGGAACAATTTCTCCTCACTAACGATGATATGTCATTTCATCTCCTTTGATTCGTAGTTGTTGCTGAGTACATGGGTAAGTTGTACCCATCAGGGACTCAATCCCTAGATCCAGATGAACACATCAGAGCCACCATTGTTGTTGATTTGTCATATACGATTTCACATCAAGCTACACTTAGTAATAAGAGCACATAATCCGATTTTGGTCATCATCTTGATGACACTAATTCCACTGGATCTGTATTGCATGTAATTGATACTCTGAAGGATATCGTCTCCGAATGTCGAAAGGCACGTTGGAACAAAAACACTAAGGTTGTTAAAACAAACCCACAACCTTCTCTACAAAGTTTTGGACAAGACATTTTTTGGATCATGTGGCTAGCCTCTAGAAGAGATCCCTGGTTGGGTTCTGGGAATTCACAGACATGGATGGTCCCAAAATAAAGGAGTGGGTGAAGAAACATTGGGAACCAATCCTAAAATACAATCCAAAAATGTTTTTTGATGAACATGTAATTCAGAATCCATTTCCTCCATTCGGATGATGTAGATAGTATTCTCAAGACTCAATGGGTAAATGGAAGAAGCTTTCTTCAGTTACACCATTGGTATGTCACTTCAACCCTTTGTCAGAGGTTCCTCGAAGGTGGTTAATTTGGGAAAAATTGTTTAGTTTCCCGCTGAAGTTATGGACTAAAAAGGAAATTATCGAAATCGGGGATGTAATTAGAAAGTTTGTGTATTTTGACCCAAAAAGCCTTGGTGTTATGGATAAGTGTGTTTCTTGGGTTCTAGTGGAAGTAATTTTTTTTGGAGGACTCCCTACAAAATTATATATGATGTGGGGATCTATTCGGTATAAGCAATGCATAGATTTTTGGGATATACCATTCCATTGTCTGATTTGGCATCATACCAGTCATGTTATGGCAACAGGCCCTCGGGGAGCAAAATGTGCACATTCAAAAAGGAATTTGTTGTGGTTTCCTTTGGAGATTTCATCAAATGATGGGATGGTGAATGCATCTCCAAGTAACAATTCAAACCCACTTTATTCTCCTCATATACTTGATTCGACTCATACTATTCTATCCTCTTATGCTTTTACTTTATCATATGAGGGTGTTGGTGAGGAAGTGGATTCATGTATGTTGGGTTTTAAAAAGCTATTGATCTAGTTGAATTCCTCAAATCATTCACTTGGTCCTGTAATGAACTTTATTCCTTCTAGTATGACCACTAACCTTGTTTTTCCTATTCGAGATGCTGACCCACCCCATCACATATGGGGAGTCTCCCTCCCTTCCTTTCAACATGATGGCTCTCCTGCTAATATGAATGAGGTGCCTGGAGTGAAACATTTTATGGACAATGGACCATCCTTGTCTGCGTCTTTACCGAGGAATTCAATTGGGAGTGATATTGAATCACTGACGCAAAATCTTGTGATGGAATTGGTCCACATCATTGTCCATAAATATAATGAGTACTCCACTATACCTATTATTAGCCCCAATTATTCCATGAATGTTACCACCCGTAGAAGGGGAGAGAAATGGAACCATCACAGGAAAGTTAACAAATTAAATATTAAATCCTTAATTTCCAGTGGAGATGAGGACTTATGTGATATTCCCATTATTGATTTTGTTTCAACACGCTCCCTTAGAGACCATGCACCCAATAGTATTGCACCTCTATGAACATTCTTTCCCTAAATATTAAGGGGTTTGGGGATAGCTCCAAAAACATATCCCTACGCCATCTTATTTATTCTATGAGACCAAAGTTGTATTTATATAAGAATTGATGGATTTTGTGTTGTATACTAAACAATACCTTTTGTCCATATGCCCTAGATGGTACCTATTTGCAAATAATTCTAGTGGTTTATCTAGATGTATAGTGGCTATTTGGGATCTTGTTTGGGTACATTTAAAGGTTTATAATTTTTTTGAAAGCACTTTACTATCTAGATTTGTGCGTGGTTACTCCTGTCATATTAATTTCCTCAACATATATCCCTCGTATTGTAAGAAATTGGACTTCTGGCATAGGATGGATTAATGTGGGATCCTAAAAGTTGGGTCGTTAGTCATGGTTGGCGATTATGATCTTACTTTATCTGGGGAGGAATGTTGGGGCTCTAGGTGTCGTCTAAATTCGATGGGAACCTATTTTTATGATCTCTTCATTGAAAACCACTTGGCAGATGTCAAGCTTGTGTCTCTTTGTCCTACCTGGACCAATGGTCGTCTAGAGTTCGAATGCATTGGAAAATGACTAGATAGATTTATGTTGCATGAAAATATTTTGGAAACTTTTTGGCATATGCATTCATGGGTCTCCCATGTAAGGTTGTCTGACCATGCACCTACCATTTTATAGTGGATGAATGGTAAGCCATGGAAAATTATTCCATTCAAATTTAATCAGGCATGGCCAGAAGATCGGGAATTCTGCAATATTGTCTGTAATACTTGGAGGTAATATGCTAATGTGTTAGTCAACTTGATGATGAATTTGATTATAGAAAAATTGTAGGCTCTTGAAAATATGGTCTGGTGTTGGGAGAGTCAAAAAACTCAAATTGAAAATTGACATGTTGGATATCGACAAAGAGGTGATTCATATACAAAATTAGATGGACCTTGTATTTCCATAACACAACCACTTATCCTCATTAAAAGATCTAGAATTGAAAAAGAGATAAATTCTTAAGTTTGAGGAAGAGTTGTGGCGTCTAAAAAGCCACACAATTTGGATTTCTAGTGGTGACAAGAATATAAAATTTTCCATTAATTTTCCACACATTAGCATAGCATTAACATAATATGGAAAATTGAATTGGAATCATGGGATATGGTTTTTGACAATAACGATATTCAAAAGGAATCATTGAAATACTTTGAGAGTATTTTCAATGAAAGATCCAATGTGGACATTGATAATCAATTTTTTTTCATTGATTCATATCCCACAATGTTCATTGATGCTCATAATGGACATATTGACAAGCCTGTCACTCTAGAGTAAATTTCAAGAGTTTCGAGATATTTCTCTAGAGATAAATGTCCTTGCCTATATGGATAGACTTGGATTTCCAGTGGTGACAAGAATATAAAATTTTCCATTAATTTTCCACACATTAGCATAGCATTAACACAATAAGGAAAATTGAATTGGAACCATGGGATATGGTTTTTGATAATAACGATATTCAACAGGAATCATTGAAATACTTTGAGAGTATTTTCAATGAAATTTGTGTGTCTAAAAATCCGCACAATTTGGATTTCTAGTGGTGACAAGAATATAAAACTTTCCATTAATTTTCCACACATTAGCATAGCATCAACACAATATGGACAATTGGATTGGAATCATGGGATATGGTTTTTGATAATAACGATATTCATAAGGAATCATTGAAATACTTTGAGAGTATTTTCAATGAAAGATCGAATGTGGACATTGATAATAAAAAAATTTCATTGATTCATATCCCACAATGTTCACTAATGATCATAATGAACATATTGACAAGCCTGTCACTCTAGAGTAAATTTCAAGAGTTTCGAGATATTTCTCTAGAGATAATTGTCCTTGCCTAGATGGATAGACAGCTGAATTGTCTATGCATTTCCCAAACATTATGGGGATGGATTTATCGTGGATGGTGGAAGAATCAAGGCTACAATGCAAGGTGATTAACTCAAATTTTATTGCACTCATCTGAAAGTCCTCATGGCCTAAAACATTTTGTGTCCATTTCCATTTCTCTTGGTCCCATCCTATTTCCTAGTCTATTGTAGTCAGTTTCTGGTCAAATGTAGTCGTTGTTCGTCAAATATAATTGTTGGATGATCTGCTCTCTTTATTTATCCTATAGCCATGGTCTGGGTCTTCAACTTGTCCTCACGATGAACCACACTTGTTGGTTCGAAATGCGTCAATAAATGAATTATGATGTGATTTTCGCTGAAAACTCTTCGCAAAAAACATTTAGTTATTTTTTCCTCATTTATTTTTGTAACATCACTTATAAGTTGATTTTGAATATTATTTCTAACAAAATCAAAGACAAGCTCTTGATATACATAACAAAGGAACAATTTGGGTTTCTCAAGAATAGACAAATCCATGATGTTGTCACCAATTCCCAAGAGTGTATACACTCTATTAAGTCTTATAAGAAAGAAACTTTGATTCTTAAACTGGAATTACAAAAAGAATGTCATTGTGTAGATTGGACATATCTTCATTTGGTACTTTTTAACATCGGGATAAAAAAGAACACTGTTAATTGGATCATGGCTTCTGTCCCATATGTTCAGTATGCTATTTTAGTCAATTGTTCCCCGTTGGCCTTCTTCAAAGCACATATAGGGCTTTGACAAGGATGTTCATTGTCAACTTTATTATTCCTCTTGGTGATCAATGGTTTGAGAAGGAATATCATGGAGGCACGCAAAAATGATCTATTTTGTGGTTTTTAGGTTATCAAGAACACTTTGTCTCTCATATAATGTTTGTAGATGATTCTTGAATTTTAATCAGGCATCCAAGCCTCATTGAATTTTTCTACATTATATCATCACTAGCTTTGGGGAGGCCTCTAGTTTATATGCCAACAATCTAAATTGGTGCTTATTAGGGCCTCTAATAACAATGATATGGTGGCTGATATTGCCATTCTTTTTAGGATAAACACCTCTCTGTTGGATGATGGATTTGACAAAGAATGAGAGAAATTGTGGAGCATAGATTGCTCTTCTCAATATTCAAAATGGCTAAATCAATTAGATTGTAAACCTCAATAATAAATGACTGAAGTAGAACTTGACACCTATGGAGTAGAACTGAAGTAAAAATAAAATGTTTATGACACCTAGTAGACAACAGAATTAAATGTGATGACACCTAACTGATAGTGTGTTGGGTCCCTATAATACTAGTGATTACCCCATTAATATTGTAGTTATACCCCTTATTAATATTGTTGTGCCCCTATTGTCCCCATATTGTTATTACTGTGCCCCATAGAATCCATCTATTGTTATTATTTGTGGCTTTATATTATTATTGTTAGGTAGGCTGGGTTATATTGTGACTCCTTAGACTCCTATATATAGAAATGAGGTTTTGTCATTTGAATCATCAAAGAATTGTTCATTTATGTAATGTAAAGGAGGTTGCCCCCTCGAAGAGGCTGGATTCTAAGGCATTGATCTATCTTTTCTATATTTTCTTAAGCTGGTTACATAACATTTGGTATCAGAGCTTTGGATTCTAGGGTTTCGCTGCTCCAAACAGGTCATTGTGGTATTTTCGCTATAAATTTTATTTTTGCGACATTTCAGAAGTTGAAAAAACAACCCATTTGAGAAGAAATCGCGCTAAATCTCAAGTCCAAATTTCAGAGCTTTTTGCACTATATTTGCAGAGATATGGTCTAAGGAAGTTGGGCTTTTTGCAGACTCTTGAATTACATTCCAAACAAGTGACCTGGGGACAATCGTCATAAATTTTTCTCTCAGCATTCGATTGAAATTTCGTAAGAAGGTGCAAAAGGAGGACGGACTTTAGTTTCTTATATATATTTTTCAGAGCTAAAGGTCGAAACAGTGACTCGTGGCACGTCGTACAAGTTCGCACTACTGAACCAGTCTATAATCTGGTCATTGTGGGAGATTTCTCATAACTCTTCCTTGGAGAATCCAATTTGGATTAGACTGGTGGCATTGGAAAGAGAACACAGAGGGCTACCACAGATCATAATTTCAGAACTGGATAATCCAAAATTATATAGATACATCAGATTCAATATCAGGCTCCTACAAAGTGAAAAAAGGTGTGTAGTTTTTTTTTTAAATTTTTGCCTAAGATTGGTTTGAAAAATTAGTTTGAAGGAATTAAAAGGGCATAGTAAAGCATTATTATTGGTAATTTATGCCCCGAGGAAAGAAAATGCAAACACCTAGTAGGCAACCTGAAATCTCTAGCATGACCGATGAAGAAGAGGAAGAAATGCAACATGATATATCAAAATTACGAGACCAGGTGCAACAATTGTCACTTGCACAAAAAGGAACAGAATCTAAGATGGATGGTTTAAAGAAAGATGTAAAAGCTAAGATGGATGGTTTAAAGGAAGATGTAAAAACTAAGATGGATGGTTTAAAGAAAGGCATAGAAGCTAAGATGGACGATTTGAAGATAGATTTGAAGACAAACATGGACGAATTGAATATAAATATGAATAAGTTGCTAGAAGAAATGGTCACTAATGGTGAAAGGGTAGTAAAGGAAACCCATGATGACAACAAAAGAAATGTTAATCATGATTCCATAGACTCTAATGTTGGATCGAAGACCCACCATATTCCAAAAATCGATATGAGGAAGTTTGATGGCAAGGATCCCGCAACATGGATATTACAGATGGATCAATAATGTGCAAAACACACAAAAGGTACGTATTGCAACTTTATATTTGGAACCAAATCAGTTTGTATGGTATCAATGGCTTTGCTCTCGTAAAAAAATATCACTTGGGCAATTTATACGGAAGAATTGATAGCACATTATGAGGATACAAAAAGCAACACTTTTTTTAGTCAATTGATAAGTCTCAAACAAAAGGGTTCAATAATGGAGCACATTGAGGAGTTCCAAAAATTGAACATAAGGGTAAAAGATATTCCAGAGGAGCATAGGATTGATGTGTTCATAGGGTCTTTAAAGGATAATATCCAACATGATGTTTGCCTTTGGGGACCTGATTCATTAGAGAAAGCATTCAGGTTAGCAAGAAAAATGGAAAGCAAAATTATGGTAACCAGGAAGCATACCACTCACAACTATAAAGATGGAAGTGTTGTTGCCCCTAGTCTTCCACAACCTATAAGGTTGACACCACAACAATTGGAAGAAAAAAGAGCAAAAGGGCTTTGTTACAGTTGTGATAGCAAATACACTAAAGGTCATAAGTGTACTGAGAAGAAATTATTCTACATAGATTGTGAAGAGGAAGAAGAAAAGGAGCAAGAAAGGTCAAAAGAAGAGGATATAGTCCAAGAACAAAGCCTAGATAAAGAAGAAATGAATCCGACCATATCTTGTAATGCATTGGCTGGAATTACCACTCCTCAAACCATCAAGATAGAAGGACAAATCAAGAAGAAAAATGTAATAGTGTTGATTGATTCAGGAAGCACCCATAATTTTATTCATTGTATGGTAGCAAAATAATTGAATTGCTTCCTATATCCAGCACCAGAATGTCAAGTGATGATTGCAAATGGAGGAACAATAAATTTCTCTGGAAAGTGCCATAATATCAAGCTATCCATGGGAGAATATGTATTGACTAGCCCAATGCTTTCCATTCTAATGGGAGGTGCTGATGTTGTACTAGTAGTCCAATGGCTACAATCCCTTAGTACAATAGCTTTTAATTTTCAAGAACTTTTCATCAAATTTTCTACGGAAGGAAAGGAAGTTGAATTAAGGGGTATTGCAAGGAAACCAGGAAAGATAAACATCTCTAATGGTATGACAAAGCTTCTAAAAAAGGAACAAGGAGGTGTAATTGCACAATTATGTTCGCTAGATGTTTCCACATCGGAATCATCTATTTCTCCAGATCTCCAAAAAGTCCTAGACAATCATTCTAAGGTATTTGAGAATCCCAAAGGTCTCCCAGCTATGCGTGATCATGATCATGCTATTCATCTAATTCTAGGAAGTGTTCCTCCAAACATCAGGCCGTACAGATATCCCTATGCCCAAAAGAGTGAAATTGAACGTATGGTTGCAGAAATGCTAGAGGCTGGTATAATTCAACCGAGTCAAAGTTATTTCTCTGCTCCAGTAGTATTGGTTCACAAGAAGGATGGATCATGGTGCATGTGTCCGGATTATAGGGAGATCAACAAGCTCACTATTAAAGATAAGTTTCCCATTCCTATCATTGATGAATTACTAGATGAATTGCATGGATCAATTTACTTCACCAAGTTGGATCTTCATTCAGGATATCATCAAATCAGAATGAAGATTGAAGACATTCCAAAAACAACATTTAGAACTCATGAGGGTCATTATGATTTTTTGATCATGCCTTTTGGCCTTACCAATGCACCTTCAACATTTCAAGGTTTGATGAATTCAATTTTCAAGCCATTCCTTAGAAAATTTGTGTTAGTAATTTTTGATGATATACTAATCTACAGCAAGTCTTGGAAGGATCATGTTGAACATGTTGATAGGGTGCTACAACTATTGGAGGAGAAACAATTATATGCAAAAAGATCCAAATGTTTCTTTGGAGTCCAAGAGGTGGAATATTTGGGTCATATTGTATCTCATGAAGGAGTTAAGGTAGACCCTAGAAAAATTAAAGCCATTAAGGAATGGAAAATCCCCACATCCATAAAGCATCTGCGAGGATTTCTCGGGTTGACAGGGTATTATCGCAAGTTTATTAAGAATTATGGGAGAATAGCAGCACCTCTAACAACAATATTGAAGAAAGATGCATTTTCATGGATTCCGGAAGCAAGAAAGGCCTTCGAACATCTTAAAGAGGCAATGTGCCAAGCATCGGTCTTAGCTACACCAGACTTCACAAAAACCTTTATTGTGGAATGTGATGATTCAGGAAATGGAATTGGTGTTGTTCTAATGCAAGATGAAAGACCCATTACTTTTGAAAGTCGTCCAATCAAGGGAAAGTTTTTACACAAAGCTATTTATGAGAAGGAAATGTTGGCAATACTCCATGCACTTAAGAAATGGCGACCCTACCTAATGGGAAGACACTTCAAGGTAAAAATAGATCATGATAGCCTCAAACACTTTTTAGAACAAAGATCATCCTCTGAAGAGCAACAAAAGTGGGTCACAAAGATGTTGGGTTATGAATTTGAAATCATCTACGAAAAAGGGAAGAAAAATGTGGTGGCAAATGCACTCTCAAGAAAGGATGAGGATGTGGAAGCATTGTTGTGTGCCATTTCTATTATCCAACTAGATTGGATAAACGAAGCAAGGGTGGAATGGAAGAATGACGAAGAAGTGTGGGCACTTATTCAAAAGTTACAACAAGATTCCAGTACATCTGATACATTTAGCTAGCAAAATGATTCGTTATGGTACAAAGATCACTTATACCTCTATAAGAATTCCCAGCTAAAACAAAATATTCTTATGGAATTGCACACTTCTCCCTTACGAGGGCACTCAGGATTTTTAAAAACTTACCACAGGGTTAAGAAGGAATTTTTTTGGGATGGCCTTAAATCATATATTCAAAAGTTTGTGGTGGAATGTTTGGTTTGCCAACAAAATAAAGTTGAAACAATTAAGACATCGGGTCTATTACAACCTTTATCCATTCCATGCCAACATTGGGAGGAGGTTTCAATGGATTTTATCACAAGTTTACCCAAGTCTGAGGGAAAGAGTGTCATCATGGTGGTAGTTGATAGACTTACCAAGTATGCACACTTTTGTGCATTATCACATCCATTTAAAGCCAGTACAGTTTCTACTGCATTTATGGAAACAATTCAAAAGCTACATGGAAACCCAAAGATTATTGTAAGTGACAGAGATCCCATTTTCACTGGAAATTTTTGGGCAGAATTATTTTCTTGTCTTGGTACACAGTTAGCTCATAGCTCATCTTATCATCCTCAATCTGATGGGCAAACTGAGATAGTAAACAAATGTTTGGAAGGATATCTTCGTTGCTTTGTATCTGATAAATAGACACAATGGGTCAAATGGTTGCCTCTGGCGGAATGGTGGTATAACACTTCCTTCCATACAACAACAAAAATGACCCCATTTATGGCACTTTATGGGTATCAGCCACCATCCATCACATCATATTTAAGAGAAAATTCTAAGGTTTAGGCAGTGGAACATCACATCGAACATCAACAACAAGTCCTCCAACTCTTAAAGGATAACTTCGTGTTGGCACAGAATAGAATGAAACAGCAGTCAAATCAACATCACAACGAAAGAAGTTTTGATGTAGGTGATTGGGTATTCCTACGGCTACAACCATATAAGAAAATGTCCCTCAAGCAAGCTAAGAAGGATAATAAATTATCACCAAAGTATTATGGTCCGTACAAGGTGTTGCAAAATATTGGTACTATGACATACAAATTGGAGCTTCCTGCAGCTTCTCGATTGCACCCAATTTTCCATGTTTCATGTTTAAAGAAGGTTATAGGCGACAAGCTCCCAGTTCAAACTATATTGCCAGAACTTGACGAGGAAGGAAAAATTGTATTGGAACCAGAAGCAGTCACAGAAACAAGAACTTGATAGCTACGAAATCGATCAATTTCGGAGTATCTTATCAAGTGGAAGAACTTATCCGCTGAAGATTCCACATGGGAGGATGAGAATTTTATACAGAAGTATCTAGAACTACTCAAGCATTGAGGACAACACTTTTTTGAAGGAGAGGGGCATGTTGGGTCCCTATAATACTAGTGATTAACCCATTACTATTGTAGTTATACCCCTTATTAATATTGTTGTGCCCCTATTGTCCCCATATCGTTATTACTGTGCCCCATAGAATCCCTCTATTGTTATTTTTGTGGCTTTATATTATTATTGTTAGGTCGGCTGGGTTATATTGTGACTCCTTAGACTCCTATATATAGAAAGGAGGTTTTGTCATTTGAATCATCCAAGAATTGTTCATTTATGTAATGTAAAGGAGGTTGCCCCCTCAAAGAGGCTGAATTCTAAGGCGTTGATCTATCTTTTCTATCTTTTCTTGAGCTGGTTACATAACATAGTGAGATCATTATCTCAACATCCCCTCCTAATCTCAAGTGTTACATTTAGAGACACTTACAATGCCTAATTGTTCTCTTTGAAATTCAAATACATTCTTGCCTAATGGTTTTGTGAAAATACCTGCTAGTTGATCCTTGGAACCACAACAAGCAAGTATTATGTCCCCATCATTGACAAGTTCACGGATGAAATGAAAACATGTATCACTGTGCTTTCTCTTTTTTTGGAAAACATGATTTTTTCATAAAGAAATCACTGAACTATTATCACAGTAGATTGAATTTGGTTCTTTATGAATATTTAAAGTATCTCTCAATAATCTTCTCAACCACACAGGTTGATAATTTGTCAAATTTCCTGCTACATATTCTGTCTCTGCAGAAGCTATTGAAACAATTGACTATTTCTTGGATGCCCATGAAATCATATTGGTTACAAGATGAAAGGCATACCCTAAGGTGCTTTTGCGATCATCTAAACTCCCTACATAATCATTTTTTGTATAACATGAAAGTGAAAAAATTTCAGAATGTGTATAAAAAAAACCATATTCTATTGTCCCTACAATATACCTTAAGATTATTTTTGCAACCTTCCAATGAGAAATCTTAGGTGAGTGCATAAACTTGGAGACAAAACATACTGCATACATAATATAAGATCTAGTTGAAGTGAGATATAACAAGCTACCAACTAGACTTTTATATAGTGTGGAATCAACTGGTGGTGCTACATCTTCTTTTCTCAATTTTGTGCCTTAAGAAATTTGTGTATCTGTAGGTTTGTGATTGGTCATTCGGAACTTTTGGGTAATATCAGTGGCATATGTTTGTTGAACAACAAAAATTCCATTATCATATTGGTGAATTTTAGTGCCTAACAAGTATTTATTGACTCTTAGATCTTTCTGGAGGTGTCATTGAGTTCTGGGCAGTGACATGGGATTTGGGCCTGAAAAAGTGGCAAAAATCCTGGAGTCCCAGGCACAACACAGGGGAAAAAATCCCCAGAAGCTCCCATTCGCTTGTTGTGGGAGCTTCTAGATCCTCCTAGATGCACCCTTATCCATATCAAGGGAGTGTCCACGAGTTTGATGCACTAAAACTTTAGTTGGTCTTAGGGGTTGGTTACCTAAGTGGTTGGGATGGCTCCTAGGAGTTATGTTGTTGATGTGGAAGGTCTGTGTGATGTGTTCTACCGATTCCACTTCCTTAACTGACATATAGGGAGTCGAATCATATCATAGTAACTTCTCGTCACATGTTTACCTTGATTGGCCGGTTACCTGGGTAGATGTGGGAGGAGGGTGTTACAATTTGTTCCTCATCTGCTAAGATATGTTTAGATATAGATGAGATCATAAGCCACAATACTATAACCTATAGTTTTGATACCACTTGTTGTTGTTGGGAAAAGTATCCAATACGGAATGACCCTATCCCACTCTAAGGGTGATAGTTCCTTAGCAACAATCAAAGCAAAGCTATCTAAGATTACTTCCTTATGAGATGTAAAAGAGGGGAGAAAGAGATCCACTAACCGATGTCTTTCGCTAATGATTGATCCAATCTTCTCTCCTTGCTGCTTGCCCCCAGCTCCTTGCTCTTTCACTGGCCCAGCTACACCAAGATCCTGCAAAATGGCAAGAGAGGGAAACTACAAGAAGCATACATTCATAATTGATTCAAGGATTAGAATAAATCAAATACACAAGTATAACAATACACCATTGAGACACATGCATATAGAAGAACCTCAAATGCTTTATTAATGGAAGAAGTAAGGTTCAGGAAGTGATACAACCATAAGAGGCCCAATCCAGCATCACCTTCCCAGCAGAAAGAAATCTCCTCTTCACCTCCTTCAAAGCAAATCACCCAATAGTTCTAAACTCAAACCAACAGCAATTCTTTACATTCACAAGATTCCAGCTCCCTTAGACCTCATGAGAGAGATCTATATATAGGATTTTTGGAGAAAGGATGAGTCAGCTTGAGGCTGGCATGAAGCTGACTAGTGTCCTCTCCCACTTCAGTTCTTCTTCAGTTCTTGAGTCCACTTGGAGGTTCTTGCTTCCACTTGGAGATCTAGAACCTCTTACTCATCACCAGTTGAATTCCCTGATCCAAGTGTCATTTTGGAAGCTTCCTGGGCATTGACACCTTGAGGAATGACTGTGCCACATGTCCAAACTCGCCCAGCACAGGTAGCCTTCTTTGCAGTTGACATTCAACGCAGGTAGACAGTGGAGCAGTTGACATTCAGCGCAAATGCTTAGTGGAGCAGTTGACATGATCCAGAATTGCCTTGTTTTTGAGTGTTTTCAGGTGGAGAACTTTTATTAAGTGTTGTGGTTTGCTGGCCTTGTTCCTCTAGGGGTAGGAACAACATGTTTAGGGACTTTGGATCCCTTAGATTATGGACATTTCATGCTTCATGCTGTAAGGCACAAAAATGTCTATAACACTTGTAACATGCATCCTAAAAAAAATATTATCTCTATTAATCTTTGCTCCTTATTCCTTTTTTTTATTTAATGGTATTAATGTTATTTCAATTACTAGATAATTATATGGCTCCAATTGTTAAATATTCACATCTATGATTAAGTTGTTTGTGGTATACATTATGTTAATATGTTAATGTTACCACCAAAGTGTTCACCTTACCTTCTCTTGAATAGGGATTAATATAGTATTCAACAACCCATTTGTCATTCATATGGTATTCAAATATATTGTAATGTTAAATATGATAGGGGTTCTTGACCTTTCACTTGTTCACTTATTTCCAACATTACATTCCATTGTTGGATAGTGAATTAAATATTGCAATGGTTGGGTTTCCTTTACCCTACCTCTGTGGTGATGTTTTTTGTATATCTCTTTCGTGCTCTCTATCTGATAGAATTGTTATGCATCCATTGAACTTTGGGATTTGGTTTTATTATGATTTGACCCATCCTTCAGATCTATGGTTCTCAAATTTTAGGGTTAGAATGGAAATCTATGGTGGATTTCGGTGGTTAGCATAATATCCACCTCCTCCCTAGAGCAACAATCTAACTCATTTGGCTCATGTGGGTTTCATGGTTTGGCTCTGCACCCAGAGGTTCATTCCACTAGTTGTAAGCCCTTAATCAATCCATTTACTTGTCATGAAATGGTTTCCATAGTTCCTATATTATTATATTGTTAAGTATAAGTATTTCAATTGTTGGTTTTTAGTTCGTTGGAGGGTTTTCTCCCACTCGGCATTCCTCCAAGGTTCCTTTCATTATACGATTTATGTAGGATTTTCTACAAGCGCGAATAATGGTAACCATTTTAAGAATTTGTTGCAAGATTACTTAGTTGCAAACTTGGTTCTCTTTGGTTATTTCTACATTGTTTCCTAAAGGCTCTAACATTCAATTCATCTCTTCAAGTAGGTATTCTTCCCACCATCTATGGTCAAGTCTATCTCATCAAAAGATTTTTCCAATTTCAAAATTTGAATTCAAAACCCCTTGGTTATGGTTCAATGTGTTACCAAGTATGAAACAAGGCAACAAATATCAAGAATTGGATATTTTTATAAGTTTTGTTACCAAAAATAATGAACTTATTTTATTGAGTAATTATTTTGATTGTCTCTTCATGATACAGGGTTGCCAATGGAGTGACGATTCAAAAAGGGACAACCTTAGGTAAAACCCTCATTTTCCTCTTTCTCAAACATTTCTTCCTTTTATTATTTGTAAACATTCTTTCTAATTAGATTTTTGGTTCTTCTTTCCCCATAGGTAAGGGCCTCGTTCGGGTTCAAGAGGTGACATCGCTAGGATTGAGCAAATTTACCAAGTTCTAATTGGTCTTAGGTTTTTCTTTCTAGGTTTCTGCAAGACTATCATTGACCTCCAGTGTTTAGCTACGAATAGGGTTTAGTATTTTTTTAATTAAAATTTTAGGTTCTCATTCTTTCCAAGCTATGGTTATATTACAATTCAAACTGTAATAGATTGTTATGTATACTATAATTTTATCATGGTCTATTACCTTAAATATTTGTATTATGTTTCCATAGTCTTCGTATGCCAACTCCTATTGAAATGTTTAGCGACTTGTATACATAATGTAATTTATATTATAGTTTGTTCCATTATAACATCAATTCTCAAACCTTGCTTATAGTTTGAGGGTTTTTCTGTAGACCGTTCATACTATAACAGTCATGTTCTTTATTATGTAATTGTGTTTATAAAATTTGGTGATTTCCATGAGTTCCTTTCACAATTGGCTTAAGATTTGTAATCGATTGAATGTGTAAAGTCTCTTGTGCCTAATTTATGGTTACAAACTTATTTTACCTTCAATTTAGCACCATTAATATTGTTTTCTTGTTATATATATTTATATCTATCCTTCGGGAATTATAGCAACTAGTTTAAACAAATGAATTTGTTTCTTGGAAGAGTATACAATGCTAAATAGTTTGGCTTCATGTTATATTTTACTTCTCAATTGAAAATAATTTTACCAATTATTGTACTTATTTATTTAGACAAAAGACTCAAGGCGGGCCTTATCCAATACCTGTTGAATTTCTCTATCCTATTAGCCCGGGTTTAGAACAATTTATTGTTGTTGGGTTCTGTGGCTGACTAGAAGATTAAATATAACTCACAATATAATAGTTTTCCATTTTTTTTCTCATTGTTTCATTTTCATACTTTCCTTTTAACAAAATCCATAACATATCATCCATAAAACTTTTACTTTCCAAGGAGGTTAGTAGAGCATTTACAGAAATTCACTAGTTTCTAGTGTTTGGAATCTATAGGTTTTTCTTATTTTAATATATTTTACCCAAAATGAAGTTTTTTTAAGAATAACCTAGTCCCTGAGATTTGATCAATCCCTTTCATTCCCTTTCCTTGAATTCCAGACTATTTCTGGGTTACTAGTTAACCATCTTGACTTGCAACTAACTAGATTCTTTGTTTTAAATTAACTTAAATAAAAGTTGCAACTCGTATTTATTCAACGAAGTTTCACCTTTACTTAAAGATAGATACACCATCATATAGACATAAACATTTACTCATCAAATAGAAATAAAAAATAGGCTATAAATAACAAATCCAAATTACTTATTTGTTTCCTTAATTGTCAGGACTAGCCACAAAATCACTAGGAAAGAGACTGCTCCACCCAACTGATGTGAACTTCTTTTTCACATTTTCAAATTGGGAAGATGTTCATCTCATGTTTTATAATTATTTGATTTTTTTTATTTTTTTTATTTTAATGAACTCATGGTTAATCACTATTTGAAAAACCATTTTATGAAATAGTATCCAAACCTTCTATGTGTTGTTCTTGGATTTCCTTAATCAATAATTTTAGTAATAAAATAATTGATAGAATTTCAGTTGAAAATTGTTGCATACAGAGATGCATAAAAAATGTTTAGAGGTAAATAAATCATATTTATTCACTATTTTTAAATTTTTGAATTTAATGAAATGAAAAATAAAAATATATTTCAGATGAGCCTACACAAGTAAAATCATCTAGAATTCCTAGTTACGGTCAATCTCGCATCTATTTAGAGGAGCGAATGAGGAGCCTACATAGTGTTACATCATTGTTTCTGGTGTATCTCATTCTGGAACTTCAATTTCATTTTGGAATGTTGGAACTATTTTTCCTATCTAACGGTGATCTATCATTTCATCTCCTTATATTCGTAGTTTTCGTTGAGTACATGGGTGAGTTGTACCCATCGGGGACTGAGTCCCTATATCCATATGAACTCATTAGAGCCACCATGGAATTTGAGTTGTCATATGCGATTTTACATCAAGATACACTTGGAAATCAGGGAATTCAATCCAATTTTGGTCATGATCTCGAGGACACTAATGCCATTAGATCTGTATTACATGGAATTGATAACTAGTTGGATACAATCTCTGAACATGGAAAGGAACAGAGGAACAAATACACTAAGTGTAGGAATCTACAGGGTAAGATCCTCAGACAGAACACCAAAGGACACCGCTCACAACCAGATCGCAGATCAATACACCAGTATTTTTGATGTGGTTAAAACCCTGAAAGAGGGAAACAGTCCACGGCCTGAGCCAACGCGGCCACTTCAGGCAATTTATTAATAAAAGAATGAAAATTTACATATGCTTCTCTCATGCACGGATTACCCTACAAATGACCCTCCATGCGCTTTAAATAGAAATCATGGACCAATCGGGTGTCAAGCCACGGATCAAGTGTCGGTAATACCGAGGAGAGAATGAACCGTCGGATCACTACATATCGTGACCGTCGGATTGTAAGTTACAAAATGTACAACAGTAAAGAAACACACTTTACCTAACTCTATACCTAACTCTATACTAGACCAAGTTGTACTTAACTATTTCCTATGTGTCGGAATATCCTAACATCCCCCCTTAAGAACAACTTGGGATAGGATTGAAGGATTTACAAATATGACACAATAGGAGAGGGAAGGAGGCACTAGAGCCTATCCCCCCTTAGTGACAACTTCCCGAACTCCAACCATAAATCGAAGTTTAGTGAACTTCGCCTCTGTGAGATCCTTTGTGAAGATGTCTGCAACTTGATCATCTGTTGAACAATATTGCACTTCAAGAACATGGTCGTGAATGAGCTTTCTGATGAAGTGCATGTGCAGTTCAATGTGTTTGCTGCGCTAATGTTGGACTGGATCTTTGCATAGCTGAATGGCACTTTGATTATCACACCAAAGTGTAGTCGGATGCTGCTGCTCAAAGCCAAACTCTGACAGGATCTGAAGAAGCCACAAGGCTTCCTTACTAGCTTCTACAGCACCACGATACTCTGCTTCTGCTGATGAAAGAGAAATGGCACCTTGTTTCTTGCAAGCCCATGTAATAGGTCCTGAACCAAGAGTGAACACATAACCGGCAGTAGACTTCCGATCATCAGGGTCACCAACCCAATCGGAATCAGTGAAACCAACCAATAGAGGAGATGCTTCGGCACTGTAATGAATCCCAAACTGAACTGTACCTCGAACATAATGAAGTATTCTTTTAGCTACTTTCCAATGACTTTCACGGGGGTTTTGCATGAACCGAGCAACAAGGCCAACAGCAAAGGAAAGGTCAGGACGAGTATGGGTTAGATACAAAAGTTTTCCTACAAGCTGACGGTATAAGGTAGCATCAACTTCAGGAGAAGTACAAGTGACTGAAAGTTTGACTCCAGACTGAAAGGGAGAAGGGGCTGGCTTACAGTCTTCCATGTGAAAATGACGTAGAATATCACAAGCATACTTGGACTGGGAAAGGGAAATACCCTCCTTGGATTGCAAGACTTGAAGACCGAGAAAATAGTGTAAGTGTCCTAAGTCTGTCATTTCAAATTTCCTTTTAAGGCTAGACTTCACATGGTTTATAAGGTTGGGATCACTACCAGAAAGGATAAGATCATCAACGTAAAGAACAAGGATGATAATAGAGTTGCCCACTTTCTTGGTGTAGACAGTATTGCCAAAATGACACCTAGAAAAGCCAGATTCTAAAAGAAAGCTATCCATTTTGGGATACCAAGCCCGAGGAGCTTGCTTGAGACCATAAAGGGATTTCTTAAGTCGACATACAAGGCTGGAGTCTGTTTGTATGAAGCCAATGGGTTGTTCCATATAGATTTCTTCATGCAAGTCCCCATGCAAGAAGGCAGATTTAACATCCATCTGATGGACTTCCCATTTGAAAGAGGCACCAAGGGAAAGAACAAGGCAGATAGAGTTCATTTTGGCAACAGGGGAGAAGGTTTCAGTGTAGTCAATGCCTTCAACCTGTGAAAAACCTTTAGCAACAAGACGAGCTTTATGTTTATCAACTTTCCCATCTGGTCCATACTTGGTTCTATAAACCCATTTGCATCTAACAAGTTTTCGTCCCTTTGGTAGAGGAACAAGATCCCATGTATCATTTACCAATAATGAATGATATTCTTCATTCATAGCTGCTTCCCAATCTGGATGGCCTGAAGCTTCTGCAAAGGTGTTAGGATCATAATTTACTGGAGCTTGAGCCAGTAAAGAAGAGGCTCTCTCGAACTGAGAACGTGTGTGTCGCTGATCTGTAGGATCACCGGCAAGATCACCTGCTGCATCTCGAGTAGCACGAACCCATTTTGGAAGCTCAGGAGCTAAAGGAGGATCCTGAGATGGTGGGGGAGGATTGTCATCCTCACTTTCATCATCTGAAGAAGAAATGTTTTCAAAGGTAGAAGAGATAGGGAGAGGTGGTACATCCGCCGGACTAGGCTCGCAGGCCGATATATTTTCATCAAATTTTACATCTCTTCTAATGATAACATTTTTGGACTTAAATGGAATAAGTCTATAGCCTTTGACATCTTCAGAATATCCAACAAAAGTACATTTTTCACTCTTAGGTTCTAAAGCTTTATGCTTTTCATCTGGCATATGGGCCCACGCTTCACTTCCAAAAACACGAAAGTGACTTACATCTGGTTTGATTGAGCTCCATGCTTCTTCTGGAGTGATATTCTTTAAAGCCTTAGTAGGAGTGTGATTTATTATGTAATTTGCATAGTTAATTGCTTCTGCCCAAAAACTAAGACCAAGTCCTTTAGATTGTAGCATACAATTAGCCATTTCCTTTAAGGTGCGATTCTTCCTTTCAGCTACACCATTTTGTTGTGGAGTATATGGAACAATATGTTGCATTTGAATTCCATTCTTAGTGCAATAGTTGATGAATGTGTTTTTAACATATTCTCCACCATTATCAGATCTTAACTTAAGAATTTGATGTCCAAATTGTTTTTCAACAAAGGCCTTGAAGGCCAAAAAAGTGTTAAATACTTCACTCTTGAGTTTTAAGAAGTATACCCAAGTGCGTCTAGAGAAATCATCAATGAAAGTTAAGAAATACTTACAGCCAGAGAATGACACAACTGGAAGTGGACCACATAAATCACTATGCACAAGCTGTAAAGGGGCTGAGGCGTGCCAAGAGGCACGTTTTTCAAAACTGTCCCGATGATGTTTTCCGAGTACACATCCGGAACAAACACCATCTCTGCAAGATACCATAGGAAGACCTGTCACCATATTTTCTTTACATAGATGCTGAAGGGAGCGATAGTTTAAGTGACCAAATCGCTCATGCCAAAGTTTGCTCACTTCATCGTTATGAGCAACAAATATTGAGGGAAGATTTGATGACCCAAAGTTGTGAAACTTATACAACCTTGTAGAATCATCAGCAATGCCAGTAGCCAAAATCTGTTTAGGATCTCTTAAGTCCTTGATTACAATATCATGAGGTGAAAATTCAATGATTTTACCTTCACCTGAATGAGTTATCTGATATACAAATAGAAGGTTGCAGGATAAGGTTGGAACACATAATACATCATTAAACTGACCATTGTCTAGATGAACAGTTCCAGTCCCTATAACATTAAGAGATCTATCATCACCAACATATATATTTTTGGTGTTACAATCATTTAAAGAAGAAAACATGGCTTTGTTTTTGGCCATGTGATAAGAAGCTCCAGAATCAATGAGCCACTCATGAGAATGAGAAGAAGAAGATACATTTAATGCATAGCCAGACCGAGATGCTTGACAACCACATGCAGAAAGTTCCATTCCTGAAGATGAAGTTGAAGTTGAAGATTGCCCCAAATGGATGTTATGCTTCTTCATTGCTGCTTCCAAGGCTTCCATCTTCTTAAAGCATTTTGATTCTAAGTGGCCATCTCGATTACAAAAATTGCAATGTCTATCAGTCTTCTTCCCTTTGTTTTTATTTGTCTTATCATTTTGTTGAAATGATTTTTCATTTTGGGGATGAAATTGCTTAGGACCCTTGTTTGGTTTAGTACCATTCTTTTTAGGATATGACTTCTTAGGATTCTTTGAATTTGGTTGCTGCTGGGCGGCTAACGCTTTCTTGCAAGAGTTTCCAAGATTAAGAAGACCAAGGTGTAAGAGTTTTTCTTGTTCTCTTATTAAAGAATCACAAAAAGAGTCAAAGGAAGGGGACTTGTAGTCTGTTCCTTGAGAAATGAAGGCTTCTCTTGTAGAATGGAAGGTGGAAACAAACACAGAGTAGGCTGGTCCCAACTTTGTAAGAATGGAATAGATAAGGTTACTATCTTCTTTCTTAACTTTAACACCTTCCAAGAGATATCTAAGGGTCTTGAACTTGGACAAGAAATCTTCAATGCAAGAAAAATTATTCGGGTCCAATGTAAGCAACTCATTTTCAAGTTTATGGGCTCTAAGTTCATTTTTAATCCCAAAAACTTTATTGATTTGTTTCATTGCTTCATCAGGAGTATCAAGTTCTGCAATATGGAATCTAAGATCTAGAGAAATAGACATCCCTATCAATCCACGTGCTTGATCTTGCCTATTTTCCCATTTAGCAGCCTTATCTTCATCCTTCGGTTTCTTTTCTTGGCCTGAGGCTATTCTGTAGAGACCTTTACTTCTAAGTAAATCCTCAATGTAGGCCAACCATTGGAAGTAGTTGGTGCTGTCAAGGGTAACTTGGTATTGACTTTCCATTTCAACAGAAACTGAAGCTAAAGATGCTAAAAATAAGTGTTCCAATGGATAGATCTCAAAAAATTAGGCTGGTTTAAAAAAACCGGCTCTGAAAACGGCTTCCGGATGAAGAAGTTATGGCTTTTTGAAAAAAAGTTGTTGAAGTTGTCGACGAGGTGCGGGAATGTGCGGAAATGAAAAAGTCCGCCCCCACAAAATGGAGACTTGAACCCAAGACCTCTACTCTCTTAGAATAGCTTTGAACCAATTGAGCTATACAAAAAATTTGAGAGAGAGAGAGAGAGAGGGGGGGGGGGTTGATGCTTTGGTTTGCGTGCTTGCTTTGAGAAGGCTCTTTTTCCCTACAAAACAAAAAACACAAAACCCAACACGGACATGCAAAGAAAACGAACCTTACGGCTCGAAGTTAGCTTTAGCTGAAAAACTAAATATTTTCAAAAATTAACTTTGCGGCTCAAAGTTAGCTTTGGCCGGAAACTAAATATTTTCCTCAATGTTCCTGATTTTCCGAGATCACCCTAAGGCGCAGGGAAAAGAGCATACGCATGAGAAAATCCTTCCTTTCTGTTTCTAATTTGCCTAGATCGTGCAGAGTCGCAGGGCAAAGAGCATACGCAGAAAAGAAAGGTATAGATCTGGTAATAAAAAAGCTAAATAAACCGAAACCGAAATAAACAGAGAGAAAATAACAGTAAACTGCAAATAAACATTGTATACCTCCAGATCTTAAAAATGACGCAGCTAGGGCTACCGGAAACCTTTTCGCATGAAACGAAAGGGGTTACTCACTGGAACAGATGCTCCCAACACAACAGAGCAGTCCTCTCGGCCCGAAAGCAGTCAGAAATAGTAGATCTAGGAAACAGTAGTCGGATGCAGTTCTACCGGCTTCAGATTTGGATCACCAACGGACGCGGCCCTCAAATAGCTCTGATACCATGTAGGAATCTACAGGGTAAGCTCCTCAGACAGAACACCAAAGGACACCGCTCACAACCAGATCGCAGATCAATACACCAGTATTTTTGACGTGGTTAAAACCCTCAAAGAGGGAAATAGTCCACGGCCTGAGCCAACGCGGCCACTTCAGGCAATTTATTAATAAAAGAATGAAAATTTACATATGCTTCTCTCATGCACGGATTACCCTACAAATGACCCTCCATGCGCTTTAAATAGAAATCATGGACCAATCGAGTGTCAAGCCACGGATCAAGTGTCGGTAATACCGAGGAGAGAATGAACCGTCAGATCACTACATATTGTGACCGTCGGATTGTAAGTTACAAAATGTACAACGGTAAAGAAACACACTTTACCTAACTCTATACTAGACCAAGTTGTACTTAACTATTTCCTATGTGTCGGAATATCCTAACACTAAGGTTGTTAAAACAAACATTCAACCTTCTCTGTTAAGATTTGGACAGGATGTTTTCTTTGGATCATGTGACTAGCCTCCATAGGAGAGCCCTAGCTGGGTGTTGGGAATTCACAGACATGTATGGTCCCAAAATGAAGGAGTGGGTGAAGAAACATTGGGAACCAATCCTCAAATATAATCCAAAAATAAGTGTTTTGATGAACAATTGTTTGATGATTAGGTGGTTCGGGATCCATTTCCTCCATTCGAATAATGTGAATCGTATTCTCAATAATTTTTGGGTAAATGGCAGAAGCTTTATTCAATTACATCGTTGCTATGTCAGTTTCAACCCTTTGTCAAAGGTTCCCTAAAGGAAGTTTATTTGGGAAAAATTTCCTGGTCTCTCATTGGAGTTACAAACTAGAAAAGAAATTATGGAAATCAAGGATGCAATTGGAAAGTTTGTGTATTAGAACCCAAAAGGCCTTGGCACGATGGATAAGCATGATTCCTGGATTCTGGTGGAAGTATTTTTTTCTAGTGGACTTCCTGCAAAATTAGATATAATGTGGGGTCTATTTTGTATAATAAGTGTATAGAATTTTTGGGTATACCCTTCTGTTGTTTGATTTGTCATCATACTGGTCATGATATAGTGAGATGCCTTTGGAAGTATAGGAAACAAACTATGCATGCTTCAAAGGGGAATTTGTAGCGGTTTCTATCGGTGATTTTGTAGGATGATGACATGGCCAATGCATCTCCAAGTAACAATTCTAACCCACTATCTTCTCCTCATATACTTGTTCTCCATTATAGAACTTTTGAGGTCAAAAATGGACCTCAAAACAAAAATGTACAACCAAAATCACCTTTATAAGAACCAATAGGATTCAAGATGACGATGTCAACCAAAATCACCTTTATAAGAATCAATAGGATTCAAGATGATGCTTTCAACCATGGGGGATGAATCACTATTTTTGGAGTAAAAAGGTGAGAATATTAAAAAAAAAAAAAAAAAAAACTATTTTTTAAACTAGTATTTTCAACTTATCTCCTTACCAGTTTACTCAAATTTTGAGTGAGAGCACTTGTTGGATGAGAAATTTAATTCCTCATCCAATGAGTACCAATTTTTCATACTTGCGATAGACTTTTCTACACGGAAAATGAGAAATATATGAAAAGTGTGATTGTAATCATGCTTTTTTATGTATTTCTCATTTTTTGTGTAGTAGGGCCCGTCGAAAGTATGCAATATGGGTACTCCTTCGATGAAGAATTTAATTATGCATCCAAAGAGTTCTACTTCTCAAAATTAGACTAAAACCATAGGAAAATAAATTGAAAATACAAGTTGAAAAGGTAGTTTTCCTTTTTTCCCTCTAAAATTTGATGATGTAATCTAATCTTATTTTACTATTTTCACTATTATTTTATAATATTCATTAAGAGGTCCATTTTAGACCTCAAAATTTCTCTAATGGCCTCATACTATTCTATCTTCTTCTATTTTTCCTTTTTCATCCCATGGTGTTGGTGAAGAATTGAATTCTTGTAGGTTAAGTTTTAAAAACCTATTGATCCAGCGAGAGTGTTCAAATCACCCGCTTGGTCCTACAATGAAATTTCTTCCTTATAGTCTGACCACTAACCCTATTTATCCTATTTGGGATGTTGAGAAACCCCATCAATTATGGGGAGTCTCCCTCCCTTACTTTCAACATAATGGGTCTCCTGCTAATGTGAATGAGGCGCCTCAGGCGAAACAATTTGTGGACAATTGACCATCCCTATCTATCTCTTCCCCTATGAATTCAATTCGGAGCAATATTGAATTACTAATGGAGGATCTTTCAATGCACTTGGTCCCCATCACTATCCATAAATATAATGGGTCCTTCCCTGTCCCTATTACTAGCCCCAATTCTACTATGAAGGTTACCACCCGTAGAAGGGGAGGGAAAGGGAACTGTCATAAGAAAGTTAACAAATCGAATATTAAATCCTTAAATTTCAGTTGAGATGAGGACTTATGTGAAAATTTGTAGGCTCTTAAAAGGTGGTTCAATGTTGGGAGAGAGTGAAAATACTCAAATTGAAAATGGACCTGTTAGATATCGACAAGGAGAGGATTTTGTATACAAAATCAGATGGACAATGTATGTCTAGAACGGGACCACTTAACCTCATTAAAAGATCTAGAATTGAAAAAGAGACATATTCTTAAGTTTCAGGAAGAGTTGTGGCATCTAAAAAGTCGTGAAATTTGGATTTCAAATAATACAAAAGGTTTCCAGCAATTTGCTACACATCGATGTAGCATTATCACAATATGGCAAATTGAATTGGAATAAGGGGATATGGTTTTTGATATTGCGAATATTCCGAAGGAAGCAATGAAATACCTTGAGATTATTTTCAAGGAAAGATCCAATTAAGACATTGATAACTAGCTGTTTTTCACTGATTCATATCCCATAATGTTCACTAATGTTGATAATAAAGATATTGGCAAGCCTATCACTCTACAGAAAATTTCAAGAGTTTTGAGATATTTATTTAGAAATAAATGTTTTTCATTTCCTGGAGGAAATTTCAAGAGTTTTGAGATATTTATGTAGAGATAAATGTTTTTCATTTCCTATACATTCTTGGGATGGATTTAATGTGAAGGGTGGAAGACTGAAGGCTACAATGCAAGGTTGTGGGGGAAACTAACTTGGGAAATTAACTCAATTTTTATTGTAATCATCCTGAAGTCCTCATGCCCTAAACATTCAGTGGTTCATGCCCCATTTATTTTTGTAACATCACTTATAAGTTGATTTCAAAGATTATTTCTAATTTAATCAAAGAGAAATTATCCATATACATAACATATGAACAATTTGGGCTTCTCAAGAACAAACAAATCCATGATGTTGTCACCATTGCCCAGAGTGTATACACTTTATTAATTCCCATAAGAAATAACCTTTGATTCGTAAATTGGACTTACATATGTCATATCACTGTGTGGATTGGACATATCTCCATTTGGTACTTTTTAAGTTTGGGCTGAGAAAGAACATTATTGATTTGATCTTGGCTTCTGTCTCATCTGTTAATTATGTTATTTTAGTTAATGGTTCCCTATCGTCCTTCTTCAGAGAACCTAGAGGGTTTGGACAAGGATGTCCATTTTAGCCTTTATTGTTCCTTTTGGTGGTAGATGGTTTGAGCATGAATATGAGGCACACAAGAATGATCTATTTCGTGGTTTTCAAGTTATCGAGGACTCCTTTAACTTCCATCTGTTGGAAGTACTACACAACTACATGCAGACTCTTAGTTAGAGCATGGGACTACATGCAAGATTCCTTCTGCATGATTTACTCCTTGATTTGCTCCTTCTTTAACTCTGCAACTGGTTAGTTCTTCTGCATGATTTACTCCCTGATTTGCTCCTTCTTTAACTCCATAACTGGTTAGTTCTTCTGCATGATTTACTCCCTGATTTGCTCCTTCTTTCACTCCGCAACTAGCTAGTTCTCTCCAGAACTTGTTGTAGGTGTTGAGTCTTCTCATTGATCACCACTATGGTGCATTACCTTGGGATCTTCACCCAGTAATGCTATATCATGAGCATTTTAACCTATTTTCTAATGAATCATTCTTTTGTTCTTTCGATTTTCTTTTAGTGTTTTTGCTCTGCAAAGCTGTGTGTTCAACCTTTACTAGCTAGATTCATCTTTGTAGGTTTTCTAACACATTTACATGGTATCAAAGGCCACATGATGCTAGATAAAAGGTGCACCAGTACTTTATTTTGTAGGTATTACAGCTTGGAGATCAAAGATCGACAAAAAAATGGAGTTTCCCAAAGCATCGATCCTAACACCATACAACTATCACGAATGGAAGGACCAAATGGCTCGATACCTTCGTCAAAAAGGGTTGTACAGGATTACCATGGCTGCAGAAGTGGAACCCACTTTAGCCATAGAGAAATCCAAGTACCTCTACCATATGGATGAGACCCACGGATCCATATGCATGTGCATCTCTCCAGAGTTGCAGTTTCATATATCTACCTGTAATACTCCCAATGAGATTTGGAAAAAGGTTGAAGAACTCTACGGGAAATAGGATGAGATGAAAGGACATCTGCTCAAAGTGGAGCTGATGTCATTAGATCCACAGAACTATGACAAAATTCAAGACTTCTTCACCAAATATAATGATCTATTGCTGCAACTCAAGGGTTGTGGAATTGACAAATCCAGGGAGGAGAGTCGCCAAGTTCTCTCTATTATGTCAAAGCTCGGACCGAAATACTCCGTCTTTGTGTCTACATTTCATTCAGTAAGGCTCGCAATAGGTAAATCCTACACTATGCCTTCTCTCAAAGAGTTCATGGAATCCCTTACTTTTGAGCGAGATAAACTCATTGGCATGGGGAAAATCAAACCTCCAAAAGTGCATGCACTTGTGGTGCATGATGGAAACGACAATAAAAATCATAGATCTGATTCAAATAAGAAAAATCAGCAGCAAAAAGACAAGGGAAAAGTGCATTCCCATCCAAAGAAAGAAGGGTACGCTAAGCCCTTCAATGACTCCTCCGGCTCAAGAAATGAGAAAGGGAAGAAAGGAAACAGATGCACCTACTGTCAAAGAGGATTCCATCCAAAATCCTTTTGCATGAAGAAACAAATTGACCAAATGGCAGAAATCCTTCAGAAGCACAACCTTGGGGACCACATCCCTCAGGGCGCCAAGAAGAAAACTGAGGATCCGCCACACAGGAAAGGTAACAATTTTCATGCTTTAGTTGCAATTAATTCTTCCCCTGATGCATGGATTATAGATTCTGGTGCATCACATCATATGGCTGCTACAAAGGAAGTCTATTCCTCTTTGGATGCATGCAAAGGACCTCCCATCCTCATGGGAGATGACTCAACTATTGAGGTCATCGGAAAAGGTAGAGTGGAACTTTTACATGGAAGCTTTGAAGATGTGCTTCATGTTCCAAAACTTTCGGTAAACCTACTTTCAGTTTATCAGATCACTCATTCCGGCACCGGAAAGAGAGTGGAATTCACTCCAGATGCAGTGAACATATATGACCTACATAGCAACTCCAAAATTGCAATCGGTGAGGTAAACAATGGAGCCAGACTGTATACATTTTCTGAATTTATTGAATCTGAATCCTCCTTATTGCTTACACATGTTGATGATAGTAGTAGGCTTTGGCACGAGAGGTTTGGTCACTTAAATTACAGGTATATGCAGCAGCTAAGCAAGCATGAGATGGTGGAAGGCTTTCCATATATCAATTTCTCCAATGGAGTTTGTGCAGGGTGTGTCCATGGCAAACATCCTAGAGAAAAGTATGACATTGGAAAAACTCACAGAGCATCCTCTCCTCTAGATCTAATCCATAGTGATCTCATGGGTCCTTTTACTCATCCTTCCATCAACAAAGTAAGGTATGTGCTTACATTTATTGATGATTTCTCACGGTATACTTGGGTGTATCTTCTCAAGGAGAAATCTGAAGTTTTTGTGCACTTTGAAGATTTCAAAGCACTAGTTGAGACACAGTTAGAGAGAAAGATAAAATCCCTCCATATAGACAATGGGGGAGAATATGTTAACACAACACTTCAGAACCTTTGCCTTGAGTTCGGCATACAGTTGCAGTACACAGTTCCATACACTTCGCAGTAGAACGAAGTTGCTGAGAGAAAGAATCGATCTCTCAAAGAGATGGCTTCCTGCATGTTGCATGCTAAGTCATTTCCTCATAAACTATGGGCTGAGGCACTTAATTGTGTGAACTACATCCATAATAGATCTCCTCATAGGTCTGTCAAGGATCAGACTGCCTTTGAGGCTTGGAGTGGCACTAAACCAGAGGTCACCCACTTCCGTGTTTTCAGCTCCCGAGCATGGGCCAGGATCCCCTCTTAAAAGAGGAAAGCTCTTGATCCATAGACCATTGAATGCATCTTTGTTGGATACCCTGATGGTGTGAAGGGATACCAACTCCTAATTTCCTCTACAGACAAGCTCATGTCAAATTTGAGGAAAGTCTCTCGCATGCACCTCAGTTGCCGCATGTAGACACCTTTTATCTACCTCGTGTTTGAGATGATGACTCAGTACACTCAGATGCAGATACAAAGCATGCAGATGTCGCGGTAGAGCATGCAGATGCAGAGACAGAGTCTTTAGATACAAATCCACTACATGCATATGATGATCCACATCCAAGCCTAGATCGGGCTTCCAGCAGTGAATCAAATTCCCTTGTCATAAATCAGAGAACAAGGAGCTTACGTGAGATATATGCACAAGACCACCCAGCTACTAGAAATGGTCTTGTGGGGGATAATTCTGATCTACAGAGGACTAGCTCAGAGTTTATTGAGCCTCCTCTTGTCCTCACTTCCACTGAACCATCACCATCCTAGCATTTTCATTTTGTTCAATCTTCTGATCCACAGTCTTATGCTGAGGCTGTTGGGCATCCATCCTAGGAGTCCGCCATGGAGGAGGAGTATAACTCCCTCCTTGAGAACCAGACCTGGGATTTGGTCCCACTTCCTTCAGGAAGGAAACTTGTCCAATGTAAATGGGTCTACAGGACCAAGAGTGCTGCAGATGGGAAAATCACTAGATGGAAAGCAAGGCTAGTAGCTAAAGGCTTCCAACAAGTGCATGCCATTGATTATGATGAGACTTTTGCTCTAGTAGCAAAGATGGATTCCATACGCCTTACACTTGCCATTGCGATTGCCCAGGGATGGGAAGTACATCAGATGGATGTGAAGAATTCCTTTCTTCACGGTGACCTATCAGAGGAGATTTACATGGAGCAGCCACATGGTTCATTCAGGATTCATCTTTGGTCTGCAGACAGAAGAAATCTCTCTACGGCCTTAAGCAGGCCCCGAGAGCTTGGTATGCCAAGATGGATTCTTTTCTCTTATCACAAAACTTCAAAAGATGTAAGTCTGATCCAAATGTTTACATTCTCAGGACACATGATTCTCTTCTTATCTTAGTTTTGTATGTGGATGATCTCCTGATCATTGACAGCTCGGTTTCAACCATTGTTGTAGTCAAGAGGGCCTTGCATGATAGGTTCTTGATGACAGACATGGGTCCATTACACTTCTTTCTTGGTCTTGAGATCAGCTAGGATGCCACAGGCATCAAACTCTCTCAGGCTAAGTATGCACGGGATCTCCCCAAGAGATTTCACATGACTGTCTGCAAGCCAGCACCAACTCCTTTTCTGTCTGGGGTTTGCCTTGAGGATGGAGGTGGCACTCCATTAGTTGACAGCACTCTCTACCGACAGCTAGTGTGGAGCTTATTGTACCTCACTCACTCCAGACTAGATCTCTCATATGTAGTAGGGGCAGTTTCTAGATACATGCAGGAGCCACATGAGCTACACTGGAATGCTGCCAAGCGCATCCTCCGATATGTGTAGGGCACCATCACCTTCGGGATTCACTATGAAACAGGCATTCAATTGAATCTCCTTGGCTTCACTGATTCTGATTGGGAGGGCGACAGTATTGATCGCAAGTCCACCTCCGGATATTCACTCAGTCTAAGGTCTGGCCCTATCTGTTGGTCAAGTAAGAAGCAGGCTGCTATTGCTCTCTCTTCAGCCGAGGCTGAGTATAGAGGAGTAGTCAACATCACCATTCAGGCTCTGTGGCTACAACACTTCCTCACTGAGTTGGGTGTCTAGTTCCACCAGCCCATTGTCATCTGGTGTGACAACTAGAGCACTCTCAAATTTTGCAGGCATCCAGTACAGCGGCAACGGACGAAGCACATAGAGATCCATATGCACTACATCAAAGACTTAGTACATGATCAGGTCATTGATTTACAGTTCTGTCCTTCAGCAAAACAAACTGCAGACATCTTCACCAAGACATTCACTGAGCAGAAGTTTCGCTCTCTGCGCGATCGTCTTGGAGTGAAGGACACAGTTGCTTAACAATTATCTTTCCTTCCTCTTTTCTTTTGATTACATTGTATTTTGAGGGGGGGGGGGGTTCCCACGAGGTTTTCGCTCTTTCCTCAATTTTAGTACAAGTTGCACTGTATTTTGGATGACCTTGGCCTTAGTTTCCAAGGCTCATTTTCTATTTTTCCCATAGTGGTGTTCAGGGGGGGGTGTTGGAAGTACTACACACCTACATGCGGACTCTTAGTTAGAGCATGGGACTACATGTAGGATTCCTTCTGCATGATTTACTCCTTCTTTAACTCCACAACTGGTTAGTTTTTCTGCATGATTTACTCCCTAATTTTCTCCTTCTTTAACTCCGCAACTGGTTAGTTCTTTTGCATGATTTACTCCCTGATTTTCTCCTTCTTTCACTCCACAACTAGCTAGTTCTCTCTGAAACTTGTTGTAGGTGTTGAGCAAGGATAATTTTAGGGGCGAATGTTCGCCCTTTGGCGAAATTAAGGGGTTTTAAATTTTTAGTGGGCGAATATTTTGTATCATAGTACATTTTTACAAATCACCTCAAATAGCCCACCTTATTTTAAGGGAGAGGGTAAAAAAGGTAAATTTAGCCCTTGAAATCAGGACTTACAACCTTCCATTCGCCCATTTTCAAGAATAGGTTTTATTTAAGTGAATCCATTCGCCCATTTTCAAGAATAGGTTTTATTTAAGTGAATCCTATGGGCCAAATACCATATTTATAAAAGAGGTATGGTAAATTAATAAAAATATAAATAAATGAGAGGTATGGTAAATAAATAAAACATTTTTTATATTTACTCCATAAGTCACCTTATATACATGTAAGGGTGTAAACAAATAAAAATATAAGTAAAGTGGAGGTATGGTAAATAAATAAAACGTCCTTTTATACTTACTCAAAAGGTATGGTAAATAAATAAAAATATAAATAAACTAGACGTATCGTAAATAAGTAAAAAATGTTTTTATATTTAGTTCATAACCCTCGTTCTATTTATTAAGGCTCAAGAAAGAGGTTTTATTAAAGTGAATCCTATGGGCCAAATACCATATTTGTAAAATAGGTATGGTAAATTAATAAAAATATAAATAAATGAGAGGTATGGTAAACAAATAAAACATTTTTTTATATTTACTCCATAAGTCACCTTATATTTACGAACACTCAAAAAATGGGTTATATTTAGGTGACCTATGGCCAAAATACTATGGGACAAATACCATGGACTAGATTGTTTTTAATACCAAGAAAAAAACCATTATTAACCCTAATATTAGAATTAATAAAAATAAAAATGGCACATGGTATTGACCCATGGTATTCACCAAAATGGCACATGGTATTGACCCATGGTATTCACCTGGAATGTTGCCTATTTAAATGGGGGAATTAAACCAGCATGTAGCCTATGCTAAGATTCACTAGGACTTTACAAAGTTTTATTATTTAGTGAAAGACTCGCCAAGATCTTACAAGATTTTATAATTGAGTAAAATATTTGCCATGCCTAGTGAGAGATTCACCAAAAAATTATATATACATATTATATTATTGATAAAATCGCCTTCCATTTTTCCTATATACCATGGAGATTCGCCCATTTATTATATTTATAAATTTAGGGGGGTTCTTAAAATTTTCCCTGGTGTTGAGTCTTCTCATTGATCACCACTATGGTGCATTACCTTGGGATCTTCACCCAGTAATGTTATATCATGAGCATTGTAACCTATTTTCTAATGAATCATTCTTTTGTTCTTTCGATTTTTTTTAGTGTTTTTGCTCTGCAAAGCTGTGTGTTCAACCTTTACTAGCTAGATTCATCTGTGCAGGTTTTCTAACACATTTACACCATTTAATATTTGTAGATGACATCTTGACTTTTGTTCAGGTATCCAAGCCTCAATGGAGTTTTCTACATTATATCATCACGAGCTTTCGAGAGGCCTCTTGTTTATATGTCAAAAATCATAAATTGATGCTTATTAAGGCCTCTAAGGATAATGATTTGGTAGCTAATATTGCCATTCTTTTTAGGATAAACACCTCTCTACTGGATGATGGATTCTCATATTTAGGCTTTAAGGTGAAACCTAATAATTATCAGGTCAGAGACTCGTCTTGGATCATGGAAAATTTTGAGAACCGGCTATCGTATTAGATCCACGGATGGATTTCTTTAGGCGGCAAGCATATTCTCGTAGAATATTTCCTTCAACATAGATTTATTTTATGGATGCATTTTCTCATGTTTCCTTGCAGAATCATCAAACGTATTAAATCCATTATTCTTATGTTTTTGTGTGTGGGAGCTATAGGTAACAAAAAAAAATTCAATCTGGTTTGTTTAGATGATTTATCCTGTGATAAAGAGTAAAGTGGTTGGGGTCTCGAGGACAATTTTTTTTATGGGCACTCTTTATCAAGAGTCTCTAGAGGGCTTTATTGGGTGATGGAATATGACATTAAAGTATTAAGAGGATGTATTTGAAAAGGATGTCGATTACAGAGTGGTCCAGGTCTGCCTTTGATTCATGTTCGAATGGTTCATATATTTGGCATGGTTTCCATAAGACTAGTTGTTGGCTCTTCAAGAATTTGAGATGGTCCTTTGGAAATGGACATAATATCCTTGTTGGTATTGAGCCCATTCTTGGTTTTCCAAGTCAGTGTTTATCTGAGTAAGTTTTAAATCATTTGCATGCATATCATTTCTTCTTCTTATCACAAATCATTGAGAGCTCTAACTTGAGGAATTCAAGACTATCATGGAAAACAGTGGAGGCGATTGGAGTAAGAGACTCCAATGTTGATAGGTGGAACAGATACATCTATGACCTCAGGATGGCGGGGATTTTAATGAGGGATATTGAGGATGTGCTACGTTGGAATGGAAATTTACGAAATGGAAATCTGGTGGTGTCAGAACTATACTCATACATTTTTCATGAACTACATTCCAACTATGAAAAATCTTGGCTCAAGACAATATGGCACTGGAAACTCTCGATGAAGATTATTCTTTTTGATTGGTTCATGTGGAAGAACTGTATTTTAACTTGGGACAATATCTGTAAGCATGCAATTAGTGGCCCGAATTGTTGTATGCTATGTAGGGAGACAGACGAAAGTGTTCTTCATATTTTTCTGCAATGTACTTTTGCTATTGCAATTTGGTGCAGGGTCTTGTAGGATTTTAGTTTGCAATCTGGATGGCATTTCTCTTCCATAGAGTTGTGTTTCAAGTTGTGGATGCATTGTTGCAAGGTTTAAAGATCCCTTCCTCGGTTTATTATATGGGGAATATGACGAACATGGAATGGTGTGATCTTTTATTATTACCCTTTGGATATTAGCAAGGTCGCAAAAAAGATAAGTGTTCATTATGGTGAATTGGCCAAAATATGAAGAATAATAAACTTAGTAGGAATCTGGACAACAATCGGAATCTGATTTATTTGACAGGGTACTTCAATGGGGCATCACAATAGGGTAAGTGTGGTTGCAGAGAAGTCTTATATTTGAACCCAGATCACCATGTCCAGTTGTTCTGGTTCAGTGGAGAGGGCTCCAATACTCCAGTAGAAGTAATAGCTCTATGGGATCTTATGCTTTTTGCGAGAAGATTGAATCTAGAGAAGATGAACATTCTTGGAGATGCAAAGCTAATCATCGAATAGCCTAATAGAATGGAAAAGATTAGTTCTCCCAATCTAACGAATTGGATGTTTCGCATAGAAATCGTGAGGTAATATTTTACAAGCATTTCCTTCAGACATATATATAAAGAGCTAAATAAGGTTGTAGACTATCTTTCCAAAAGGGGAATTGAAGTGATTCCAAGGTCTTTCCATTATAATCTTTTCTGCAATGGTGATGATCAAGAGGAGAGTACTATTGGGATAGACTAATCATTTTCCCTAGGTTTTTTTTGCACATTTTTATATTTTTAATATTATATGTAGACCGCTAGAATTATTGCTTTCATTGAGGTTGATGGATGGTATATGTCTCTGTGTCTTAGGATGGACTTTTATATTATAGTACTTTTGATCTAGTTATGGAGTTTTGGATTATTTATTGAATGACATTAGAAGATAGAACATGTGTATAGCGGCAAGTACTTTAGACTTGCTATGCAGCAGATGTCGCTTATTAAACTATATGTGGGTTAATATGTACCAGTTTTTTTTCATAGTTGAAAATTATCGTGTTTTTTCTTTTTTTTTTGTTAAATAATCTATTTATAAAAGCCAAAATATTGACTTACAAACACCGTTATTAATGATACGATGAGCTTATTTCCTTAGCAGAACATTTTCCACAACGTTTTGACTACTACGGGAGAAGAAAGGTGGTGTCGAGCTTCAGAACGGCATTGAATCCGCCGGTGGATGCTACGGTAACAACAGCAGAACTTTCCCGTTCCTCCAACCACAACATACTCACACTGCGGTTGATCAAACCTGAAGGTTCCCTGGAGCTCCAAAGTGTTGTCCCTGTACATTGAGCGTGAAAAACATGAAGAAATCAAGTCCAGCAGTCAGATTTGTATTTAATTATGTTATCTCTGTTTGAAATTTTTGTTGGTATGTAGCTATAGGTTTTTCTATAAAATTACATTTAAAAATAATATTGGTATTAACAAACTAAAAAATAATAATTAATTTTTATCATAAATAAAATAATTTAAAAAAAATTAAAGATCTAGGTAATTATTTTTCTGTGGAATTTGCAAAAGACATAAAAATAAGATTAAAATGTAATTTATTTTATATTCCGTTCTCATATCATATAAGATGTAAAAAAAAATATTAATAACAAAAATATATTTTAATGTGAATTATCAATAAAATATTTTAATGTAAAATATTAAATATCAAATAACATATTTTTATATCAATTTTATATCAATTTTATATAAAAAAAATAGTTTAAAATAAAAAAATTTCTTATATTTTTACTTTTAGTGAAAAAAGTGATGTAATTTATTTTATATTTAATAAAGGGTTTATATGTAACATTTATAAGATATTAATAACCAAAATAATTATATAGAGAGACCATACAATGGTATATGTTCTCTACTTTTGAATAGGAGAAAGCATGTAGTGATAATTCAATATAGAGAATGTGTAACATTAATAAAATATTTCAATTTCAATTATCTATATATTAATAAAATAAGTGAAAATAGAAATTATGTTACAGTTAAAACATTTATTGGTGTGTTGCTCAAAACTAGTATAGACCCATCTTAACTCCAAGCTATTACGAGTCAAGAGGAATCATCCAAAATCCCTCTAGATGCAAATATTTACTGAATTTTTTCACTTAAAAAAAGGCTTTGCATCTTGAAAGATTTGATCTCTCAACAACATCTACCTAAATGCGGAAACTATGGAATCTCTTATATGTTTAACTGAATCTTAACCCAATTAAATGTTGTGATGATGACCAATGCTAAAACGTGTATTGGAGAAAGCTATGTGCTTATTAAGAAAGTCTAAAGACAGTAATAAAACTTGTCAAAATCACTGTTATTATATCATTTAAAAGTTCCCAAATCAGTACCATGGAATTTTAAAATTATAATTGGCCAAGTCATAAGTGACTCGTTACTCAAAACTACAATATTAAGTTTGTGAACATCACTGATAATACGTCATTAAAATATTGCAAACTCATTATAATGGAATTTAAAAATTATAATTTCCCATACAAAGTTACAATATTAAGTTTATCAACATCACTAATAATACATCATTAAAATATTACCAACTCATTATAATGGAATTTAAAAATTATAACTTTCCATTTATAACTTTCCATTAATAACTTCTTACCGAGGGAAATGCATAGAAAAAAGGCATGAACATTAAGATCTTGAAGCTGAGCGATGTATTTAGTGAAATAAAGTTCATATTAGAAAATGAATTCTATATCGATTGATGTTGTAGAGGAACTAAATATGTTTGGTCTAAAAATGCAAATGAAACAAATCACTATTGGGTGAGATCACTGACAAACATATTCGTAAATATATGCTGAAAAATAAATATTATTATATAATTTTAAGGTTGTAATAAGTTAAAGTCATTAATTTTCTATATATAAATGATATTTAAATAAAATTGATATACAATTTATTAACTATTTTTAATGTAAAAATGAAATACATTTTTATTTATAATTGAAAGCTAAATTCATCTCATAACATATTTATTTTGAAGATCCATAAATTGATAAGATTAATTAAATTGGATATATCATATACATACCCCTAATGGGAGTGTTAATGTTGATGAGATGAGGATGTTGGGAGTTGTGCCTCCCACCTCACAATTGTAATGTGCATTAAAAGTATAGAGGGGTGTGGTAAGAACTTATTAGAAGCTTTATGTTGGTTTACAATTGGTCACATCTTTATACCGATGTCAAAATGGAGGATTTGAAGATTGTAAGAGCTTGTTGGAGTGGAAATGATCAAGGTTGGACCTTGACCTCCCTTTGTTGGATAATTATCGGTTCTAAGGAAGGGCTGAACTTGGTACTCTAAAGTGGCGGTATGTTGCAGCAGAGCTTCAATGGCATTGGATATTTCTCTCAACTGTGAGGCTTGAGGTTTTGTGTTGTAATCATGAGGGTGCTAACTATTTTATCTTGTGCAAATTTCTAGTTGCCTTTATTAGGTTATTTTATGTGGGCCTTTCAATACCCTAGGAGTAGGTTTGTGTTGTTGGGGTTAGTTCACGAGTTTTTTATAGTTCAGTTATTGGTAGAGGTTAGAGGTCAATGAACCAATATTGTTCTCTAACGTATTTTTTTTAGGGTTTAAGTTGTCGGGGCTCCCTGAGATATGAAGTGTTTTCTATTTTGAGATTTCGAGAGTTTTTCTGATGAAGTTCATTATAATTGTGTCAGTTTACCTGGTAGTTGGTCACCCTGCTTTTTCTACATATTATATCTAAGGTCTTATGTTATATCTAGACATATTATGGTGTTTCATGGTATTGGGTTGTGGGGAATCTCCTGAGGGTGGTGAGTCTCCAATTGTCCCTCCTATCAATTCAATGGAATCAAAACCATTTTTTTGGAGATTTGGTGATGGCTTGGTGGGATTATGGTTAGGCTATCAAGTTAGTGCAAGTAGTATCTTTTCTTATTATTTAATATGTCGTGGTATTTATAATGTATACCCAAATTGTTCCCTCTTTGTTTCACCTATGCCTCCTAGGCACTGAATGTGTTGTAGATGGGGAGGAGATGGAAGTGCCTCTTTGGGCCAATGGAGGGATAGAACTTTCACCCATGATTCAGTTGCCACCTACTTCAATGATGTTCCACCAGATATGATAAAGGAAATATGGGTGCTAGATACTTACATTGGGATTCAATGTCAATCCCATTTAGATTGAAAACTCCTTGAGGATGTTTAAGTGGTTTCCTCACCCAAGGCATATTAGGGGTAGGAAGAAACAACTGTTGAATTCAATAGTTGTACACCAATGAATGAATACCTTGTTGGGCTTGGTTCTTGTATATGAGAAAGTGGACAATTATAGTGTCCCTTCCTCCTTGTAGGACATTAAAAGAATTCTTAGAAACCAAAGGTTTTTCTTGGACAAGTTTGATTCCCATATTCCTCACATAGAGGGTTACATTGTGAGAAACTTACAGACCCCCGATGTCACGCCCCTACACCTGCGGTGATCTTCCAACCGCTTGTAGCGAGGTGCGGCACCACCGACCGCTTTCTTTTTAACAATACTAACACCCGTGGACTACGCCTACTTCAACATGAACATACTTAGTTTATGTTTTTACGACTGAATAAAGCATTATCCTTTATACTTTAGTGAAGATCATTCTCAATTATTAACCATGTACAATAAACCGAGAACATCAACAATAATCAAGTACAAAGGGAGGGGCAACTCCCAGAAAGTATGCCCAACAATGTATTATAACAGCTTTTCTTCAATAGTACAAATACAAGTGATGCTTGACAATCTTCAAGCCAACACTTAGAATAATTTTACAACAAGGCATAGAACAGCCTTATACAATTATATGCACCTTTTCACAAAGTGGAACGCTCACCCGAGCCACCTATTTCACCTTGCCAAATCCTGCATACAATTATCTACACATAACTCCACTTCCGGCACGCTTTCCTCACTCAAACCGCACTTAAGTCCAAAACTGCGCCTTGGAAGACCTACGCATGAGCTATGCGTAGTCTCCTTTCCCTCTGCGTTGTTTTTACCCCTTGTGCGTATTTGCTGTGCAAAGTTGAATGGGTAAAATGAGGTGCAGCCACCTCTTATTTATACGCTTCACATCTTGGCATATAACCTTGGGCCGACATCTTAAATTATACCATGAAGTCCCCACGTTATATTTTTATGGTGTCGGCTTGGGTATATTTTATGCCCCATGTTTTAATGCATATAAACCTTCGCATATCCTTATAACACATGCGTACAAGTGTGGGATGACACTTAGTCATTTTTCCACACCCTCCATAACGTCGCATGGTTTCGTCACTTTGTGTCGCACATCCACCGCCGCTCGTCGCAAACCCGTCGCACAATCGGTTGTCACGCGCCCATCGTGCGCTGTAATATCCCTATCATAAATAATCGTAACCTTGCGTAAAATTAATTCAAGATTACGAATCAGTTATTAACTGATTCTTGGCTGTTGTGGAACTGAACGAGAATGAAGGAAACGAGGGAAGGGATGGAGTTAACGTGGCCTGGGGAATTATTACGCGGGGGTAGCAGAGTGATGGTCACGTATTCTACGCTGGCTGATTTGGCGGTGAAGTAATGGCATTCAATGTACTGGAACTCAAAAATGATTGTTCAGAATGATTAACGAGCAGTCTACAGGAATGCATTTAACGCACATGGAAAACAGCTATATAAAATTCCATGCCGAGTTTTTATTCGGATAAACTTACGGATTTGAAGCATCGTATCTTCATTTGTTAAACACAGGATTTTATTTGGCGGCCCAGTCTTCGATCGATGGAAGCTTACAGATATGAAGTATGGTATCTGGATATATGAGTTTTGATGTAGAAGGAGAGAGGTATTTGAATAGCATCAAGTTTGGGCAGAAAACTCTTATGACTGTATCACTGCCTCTTTACACGCCTGTTGGAAGGTTCTAAGCCATGCCAATGCGCATCACTAAGGTATTTAGTTGACATGTTAAGGCAGCTACATGAAGAAGCAATGTTGTTGCAGGAAGATTTGCCACGGAACCTTGTTTGTTGGAACACTGTGTTGTGTGGAAACCCGTGGAGACATTGTAGATGTCAAAACTCAAGAACCCATGATTGCTCGTTAGTGCCGCAGTAGAGAGTCGTATATTGACATGAATCGTTGTTAAAGCCACCGACGTGGGATTGATAGCCAGGCAGTTTACTGCTCCAACGAAGTCAGAACGTCAAGATGTGGTAACCTGGCTCCCAGTTGCTTCTCTCCGACCAAAGGAATAATGTGTTTGTTTTTCAGTCGATGGTACAACTGAAAAAGATAAGTATCTTGCTCTTTTTCTAGTAGGAAAAATATATATGTGCGTTGTTGACTAATGGAAACTGCAAATTCTTCCATGTAGACACGTTTTACTGTTTTGTATTATTTTTCCAGCGAGAGCTGAGTTCAATGCTAGGTAATTAATATATGAAGCGAGCCTATTTGATTCATATTATCAAATGCTCAAGTTTACATAGAAATCTGTTATACCATGGCTGCAGCTCACTTAGGTGCATTGAGTGTTATCTAGTTAGTCACAATGCATGCTGATCCTAAATTATATGGTAGAATACTAAGAAAGGGGATATGTGTTGCACACATCAAAGAAGGGTGATTATGATAAGTTAAGGGATGCACTAAGGATTAGCCATCGTGTTATAGAGGTATGTTCTTGTATGGACAGAACTATTGAGTCATATTCCTTTAGGAAAATGATATGTGATTACCTTATGCTAACGTAACTATTATCTTAGTTTCTTGTTGAACGAGATATGTAAGCACACAAGATTTGTGTTAGATTTCATTAGAAAGGGTATACATATGCATGCAGGAAGAGACAACAAGTTGTGTTAGTTTGCTTTACATGTTTGCTGGCAACAAAAGTAATGGCTAAAGGACTAGCTCTTTTGGTAAAAGTTTATGTAAATTTTCATGTAAGCAGATTATAACTGATGTTGTAGTTAGTCCCTTCAAGGGTATGCCTTAATGTTTTGTCCTCGAAGAATATGTGCTTGAGCGAAGGGAAAATGCTAAATAATATGATTATTTATAAATGAAATCATGATGTCAATATTGATAATGACAACATGGACTTGTAAAACTAATGGTTAGAATTCTTAAAGAGAATTATGCATTAATGTAAATAAACATTGTGGAGGTCCAACAATATTTGCTTGAGTATATGCACTAGTTACATAGTATGTCATGCTTTCTCATGCATATGAACAGATGCTAAACGATCTCTGTTAGAGGTTGATTATTGATTCATTATTATGGTATCTAATCTTGTTGCCAAGCTTGTTCACAACTACATTGATAGGAAAAGATGACGAATGGAGCCAAAGAAAAGTGATGTTAACATTGTGACAGGAAAGTGATCAATGGTCCATTCAGATGAGTTCGAGTTGTAGGATCGTGCATGGCCAGAATACTCATGCCACAAGGAATGTTGTATATGGCGGTTTGTAAGTAAAAGATTACATGGAAACTGTATTAGCTTTTAGCTAGTTATGTGATGACTTAATGATAAATCGTTGTAATGATTTTATAAAAATGGTTAAGGGATGAAATCCCTTATAAGCCATTGAGTGAGGGGTGAAAACCCTCATGAGCGTTTAATAATAAGATTAAATGTTTGCTGGTTTTCACCCTACGGGGTTTCCAGGGTATATCGGTGTTCAATGGTGTGATTGCCTTTTGTGTCAGTTTGATGATGATTATTCTTTAGTTGATGTGCTAATCATTATGTCCAAAGTATGTGATTAATTTGTATGGTGAAGGAAAATCCTGGAATCGACAGAAGGTTCATGAGACAGTTTATGTTATTACACTACCACATTGGTGGTTAATGGTTATGAAAATGGTTATGCAACTTATTGTCTTTTACTGCAATTTACTTGATGTATTAATGAATGTTATATCTAATGGTTATTGATGAATTGAGGAGTTGAGATTCGGATAATTACTTATGGGTTGTTTGTATAAAAAATTCTAACTCCTTACTTTTACCTGCGAGGTTACCGAGGTACATTACAAGTGGTATCAGAGCTAAAGGTTGCAGCACTGGCGCCTTTGGGAATTGGTAAGCGGAAAATAAATTGAGGTATGCCACCAGTGAGAATTAACTCAGGTATGAGTTTAATCATTCACATATTGATTTACATAGTACACTATTTTTGGCATGATAAGTGTGATTCGTGTTTAAACTGCTTTGAGTAGTAAGTAATAAAGTTGCTGCATAGCTATGTTCATGACATTATATTCTTGATGAGGATAAAATACATTGAAACTTTTGTTGCACTTAGAACAATATTGAACACTCATTGAGGAAAGTGACAATCAACTACCAACTTTTGCTTTGCAAATATGGCAATAACAATGATTCATTTATTAAACAAAATTGAAGTTACAATGAACGAAACTTAATGAGTCAATGCATGAATATAAATTATGTGGAACATCCTTGAATAGGATGACAAATTGTTTTAAAAGGACATTAGAAGAACCCCTTAGATATTGAAATCATGGAATGAGTCAAGTAGCGAGACTTGATTGTCATAACTAATTTCTAATTAAGTTTTGCCATGGTTTCATTAAGATGATTGGTAGTTGAGATTGGTTAGTGTTGTATGACTAACCCATAGAACTTATATGCATTAATTGAATTGGACTTAAGATTATTACTATTCGAAAACAAGTGAAGGTTGATTGATGTCACATGCATGGAATGTGTGTATGAAGATTCTTACTCTCTCTGTGCTATAGTTCCAGTTGTTTATGAGAAGAGTTCTTAATTTTATTCACCATGAGAATGCATGATGAATAGTATATGCTTATGTCCTAATAGATTTAATGATGATTACCCTCTAATTAATTGAAATCCATTAGCATGGTATGTGTTTATGTTAATCATTACTTGTTGGGAGATAAAAACCATTGGAGCCTCGATTTAATGATGGTTGAATTTATCTCTACTATGGGAATGATGGATTTCTTATGCATGTTGCATTCCAGTGTGAAGTTAATTGTAGAGGCATGTTCAGCGAGTAACATTTCTAGGACCCATTCATGGTATAATTACATGTGATAATTATTCATAAATAGACTACCTGTGTTAATACAGTTGTCAGTAAACTCTAACTACCTTCCCCAACTATAGATGCTTCCAAAGGAAATGGAAGCAAGGAGAAGGAAGAAGACCGTGCTGTAGGGACAGACGGAGATGGGAAAAAGAATCGCTAAGTCTTGTGATGACCAAATAGAGCAAGCTTTGAGTGTCAGAATCTTGCAGAAGACTCTAAGTATAGGGATGACTAGATAGCGCTCGATGTGCATGTGAGTATTCCGTTGACCATGCTTAAGGAGTTGGAAAATGATAACTATAGTGTGTTGATGTTAATGATTTTCGTAATGTCTCCTTGAAGTCATTATTCTGAAAAGGTCACATAGTAGTGTTATGATAGTTGTTGCATCTAGCATCAAGTGGTAACTCTGGTGCATGTGTGACACTTAGGAGATTATGCTTCTAATTGCATAAGTAGAGAAATTGCTTCCGGTAAGGGTGGTTTAATTTGTTAGTTATGCATGTTGAACCAAGGAAAAGATAAGTAACTCTATTCTTTATAGAGAATAATCAGTTGCGTTTTACCAAACAGTTGGAAATATCATGGGGTTGATTTCTACAGTAAAGATTGATTGTTTATACGTTTTCTTGGTAGAGAAAATATGATAATGCTTGCAGTAAAAGATTGGTTATTTTATATGTTTTCTTAGTAAGGAAAATAGGTAGTTCCTCCTAGAGAGACTACATGTGAGAGAAATGTTTGTCTCTTGTCATTTTTCAAGAAACAAAATCCTTACTTGTTTCATGAAAAGAACTATGTGCAATGAAGTAAAGTAATTGTGTTAGGAAAAGACATGTTGCATAATGGTAGCTATTGTGACTTTGGAATTATGACTCTGTGTGTACATAGAGGAAGTAATCATGTTAACTTTCTTGAAGACAATAATATTTTGAAGAGATTGTCTTGCTAGATGAGTTGTGTGATTTCTTGATTTTGGATGGATAAGTAAATCTTGTTCTGTATCTTGATTTTTATGCATAAAGATGGATATCTTTAATAATTCCCTGAAAGGGAAGATAGAAGAATGAGGTTAAAATGACTTCCTTTAAGAAAGAGGTATGTAGTTTGTTGTATGAAATGATGGTAGTATTCTAGTGAAGGGCTTATATGATAAGCAATGGTATGCACAAAGATTAGTCATTGTGATAAAGAGTTATGTTCTTTGTATGTTAGAGAGATTATGTTTAATTATATTAACGATGCATGACCAAAGCTAGCCATAGTAAATGTAAGATAATACTCCATTAATGACGATTCGAATTAAGACAACAGACTATGGCAAAATTGGAAATGTTTAGATTATTAACTCAACTATTGTTGACATTTATACATTAATGAATATTTGCATATGCTTTTATACATGACAATATTGTATGCATGAAAATGATTGGAAATTGAATACGTGTTAACTGATGCATATTTATAACTAACGTTGCTGATGGGATTAAGTAGTGGTAGCTTAATGGCAACAAGAAAACTCATCACGTAAATTGCTGCAGTGTGAATTGCAATCATAAATGAGAAAGAATGATGTTATATGATATGCATGAATTATGTTATTTGGAAAATTTGCATGCATACAACATGTATGATAGATATGTTTCCCATCAATCTAGATGTTGTGGACCCATGATGAGGGATAAGTGTAAATGCATGGTGTACATGCATGTTTACTTTGTTAATGATAATGTTCAAATGGTTCATTACGTAAATTACTTTGAGAAAGAGTAATAAAGAGGAATTTAACATGCCAGACAGTTGCAGATAGTTGGGTTGATGGCAGTTACCTGCCCGGAGGGGTTGATGGTACTTGTCTACCCGGATATCCCTTGGGTTGATGGCAGTTACCTGCCCGAAGGGGTTGATGGTACTTGTCTGCCCGGATATGCCTTGGGTTGATGGCAGTTACCTGCCCGGAGGGGTTGATGGTACTTGTATGCCGGATATGCCTTGGGTTGATGGCAGTTACCTGCCCGGAGGGGTTGATGGTACTTGTCTGCCCGGATATGCCTTGGGTTGATGGAAGTTACTTGCCCAGAGGGGTTTATGGTACTTGTTTGCCCAGATTTCCTCTCCCTAGAGATAAATTATCTCAATGAGGGAAAAGATTTTATGTGGACATTGGAATTCTTGAGCTGGTTGGCCAGTGGAATCCCATGTTAGACCTGGTAAGGTCTCTATCAAAGAAACTGTCTGGATGTGAAAATGACTCGATCTGGTTGTGGAAACTAGTTCCTATGGGTTGGAAATTCTTTAGCCTATTGTGGTCTCATAGCTAAAGGAATTAACTAATCAGCTATATGTTATGTTAAAAATGAATTTTACATATAGTTGTGTAAAATATGTTATGCACATTTAACAAGAAATGAGCTTAGTGCTCAATAAGGAGTAATTGGAAATTTTAATTCCTTTATTGTATTATTAATTTTGTGAACATCTTAGTGGTAGCTAAGACAGTTTTTGCTTGATGCAGTGATTGACTGTTTTGATGATTAGAGAGCTAGGTGCTCTTTTGGTACTTTTAGAAGTACTCAGTGGATGTCTTTAGTGAGAGTTACTTCAGTGTGCATGTGGAGCAGTGTTGAGCTCTTAAGTGCTTGCAAAAGTACTGTGATTTAAAAATCATCTAACATTGCACAACTGATTGTTAGTTAAAAGTATTTCATTTGACTCACAATATTATGACTAATGCGATTGAATTTGTTTGTCAAACATTACAAGATTGCTTACCATGGAGGGTTGATGGGTTGTCCAACCACTATTAAAATGCTTACGTGGAAGTGCTCGTGATTTTGAAGAGTAGACGGTAAGTAATGGTAAGTTGATATAGAGTTTGGTTTTTAAAATTTGAATAAGGGCCAAGTGGTGGCAATTAAAAGTTGCATATTTTTGCAATTACGAATGCTTATGACTATTGATGCTTATAACTAATGATATTTCTTATGACTATATCATTACTATTTTGTTGTCATTTCTTGGAATGAAATCTTTGATTTTAAAGAGGAAGGACCACTTTTTGTGCGGTTTAGATGATTATACAATGAGTAAAATCTCAAGTTCTCAATGAAAGATGAACACCGAGGACGGTGTTCCTGTTAAGGGGGGGAGTATGTAATATCCCTATCATAAATAACCGTAACCTTGCGTAAAAGTAATTCAAGATTACGAATCAGTTATTAACTGATTCTTGGTTGTTGTGGAACTGAACGAGAATGAAGGAAACGAGGGAAGGGATGGAGTTAACGTGGCCTGGGGAATTATTACGCAGGGGTAGCAGAGTGATGGTCACGTATTCTACGCTGGCTGATTTGGCGGTGAAGTAATGGCATTCAATGTACTGGAACTCAAAAATGATTGTTCAGAATGATTAACGAGCAGTCTACAAGAATGCATTTAACGCACATGGAAAACAGCTATATAAAATTCCATGCCCAGTTTTTATTCGGATAAGCTTGCGGATTTGAAGCATCGTATCTTGATTTGTTAAACACAGGATTTTATTTGGCGGGCCAGTCTTCGATCGATGGAAGCTTACAGATATGAAGTATGGTATCTGGATATATGAGTTTCGATGTAGAAGGAGAGATGTATTTGAATAGCATCAAGTTTGGGCAGAAAACTCTTATGACTGTATCGCTGCCTCTCTACACGCCTGTTGGAAGGTTCTAAGCCATGCCAATGCGCATCGCTAAGGTATTTAGTTGACATGTTAAGGCAGCTACATGAAGAAGCAATGTTGTTGCAGGAAGATTTGCCACGGAACCTTGTTTGTTGGAACACTGTGTTGTGTGGAAACCCGTGGAGACATTGTAGATGTCAAAACTCAAGAACCCATGATTGCTCGTTAGTGCCGCAGTAGAGAGTCGTATATTGACATGAATCGTTGTTAAAGCCACCGACGTGGGATTGATAGCCAGGCAATTTACTGCTCCAACGAAGTCGGAACATCAAGATGTGGTAACCTGGCTCCCAGTTGCTTCTCTCCGACCAAAGGAATAATGTGTTTGTTTTTCAGTCGATGGTACAACTGAAAAAGATAAGTATCTTGCTCTTTTTCTAGTAGGAAAAATATATATGTGCGTTGTTGACTAATGGAAACTGCAAATTCTTCCATGTAGACACGTTTTACTGTTTTGTATTATTTTTCCAGCGAGAGCTGAGTTCAATGCTAGGTAATTAATATATGAAGCGAGCCTATTTGATTCATATTATAAAATGCTCAAGTTTACATAGAAATCTGTTATACCGTGGCTGCAGCTCACTTAGGTGCATTGAGTGTTATCTAGTTAGTCACAATGCATGCTGATCCTAAATTATATGGTAGAATACTAAGAAAGGGGATATGTGTTGCACACATCAAAGAAGGGTGATTATGATAAGTTAAGGGATGCACTAAGGATTAGCCATCGTGTTATAGAGGTATGTTCTTGTATGGACAGAACTATTGAGTCATATTCCTTTAGGAAAATGATATGTGATTACCTTATGCTAACGTAACTATTATCTTAGTTTCTTGTTGAACGAGATGTGTAAGCACACGAGATTTGTGTTAGCTTTCATTAGAAAGGGTATACATATGCATGCAGGAAGAGACAACAAGTTGTGTTAGTTTGCTTTACATGTTTGCAGGCAACAAAAGTAATGGCTAAAGGACTAGCTCTTTTGGTAAAAGTTTATGTAAATTTTCATGTAAGCAGATTATAACTGATGTTGTAGTTAGTCCCTTCAAGGGTATGCCTTAATGTTTTGTCCTCTAAGAATATGTGCTTGAGCGAAGGGAAAATGCTAAATAATATGATTATTTATAAATGAAATCATGATGTCAATATTGATAATGACAACATGGACTTGTAAAACTAATGGTTAGAATTCTTAAAGAGAATTATGCATTAATGTAAATAAACATTGTGGAGGTCCAACAATATTTGCTTGAGTATATGCACTAGTTACATAGTATGTCATGCTTGCTCATGCATATGAACAGATGCTAAAAGATCTCTGTTAGAGGTTGATTATTGATTCATTATTATGGTATCTAATCTTGTTGCCAAGCTTGTTGACAACTACATTGACAGGAAAAGATGACGAATGGAGCCAAAGAAAAGTGATGTTAACATTGTGGCAGGAAAGTGATCAATGGTCCATTCAGATGAGTTCGAGTTGTAGGATCGTGCATGGCCAGAATACTCATGCCACAAGGAATGTTGTATGTGGCGGTTTGTAAGTAAAAGATTACATGGAAACTGTATTAGCTTTTAGCTAGTTATGTGACGACTTAATGATAAATCGTTGTAATGATTTTATAACAATGGTTAAGGGATGAAATCCCTTATAAGCCATTGAGTGAGGGGTGAAAACCCTCACGAGCGTTTAATAATAAGATTAAACGTTTGCTGGTTTTCACCCTACGGGGTTTCCAGGGTATATCGGTGTTCAATGGTGTGATTGCCTTTTGTGTCAGTTTGATGATGATTATTCTTTAGTTGATGTGCTAATCATTATGTCCAAAGTATGTGATTAATTTGTATGGTGAAGGAAAATCCTGGAATCGACAGAAGGTTCATGAGACAGTTTATGTTATTACACTACCACATTGGTGGTTAATGGTTATGAAACTTATTGTCTTTTACTGCAATTTACTTGATGTATTAATGAATGTTATATCTAATGGTTATTGATGAATTGAGGAGTTGAGATTCGGATAATTACTTATGGATTGTTTGTATCAAAAATTCTAACTCCTTACTTTTACCTGCGAGGTTACTGAGGTACATTAAATGCGCCCGTCGTGCGCCCGTGCCCGGTGCCCGTCTCACAATCACCCGAAGGCCTGACATTCTCCTCCACCTGAAATCGTTGTCGTCCTCGACAACATACCATCATCCATGATGTTGTCCCCTCCACATAAGGCAAACATCACCGCGACATATGTAGAACCACTGTCATCTACAATATGTTGTCCATGTGTGTGTCTCCTCCAAAGTGAAGAGATCATCTCATCAAACCGACTCTCGATGTGCCCCATTCAGGTCCATGAAGTCCTCTTCATCATCTGCAATGTGCCATCCTCAAGTCTCTAATCTTATCAACTCTTGATGTGCCCCATTCAGGTCCATGAAGTGCTCTTCATTCTCTGCAATGTGCCATCCTCAAGTTCCCATGTCACACTAGCAAGTCCTCTTGCATAACATTCCTGCCCTAGCACTCCTCTTTGGATGTCCCTTGACATCTCTACAAGTGCTTCCACACAATGTCCTTGCATAGGTCTGCCATGCTCCATATCTTCAAGTCTCCAACCTGATGTCCATGACTAAGTTGCCCATGTAGTCCAACCAAGTAGACACATCACAACATCTAGCCATCCCATCCAAGTCTTCAACTTTCGGTTTAGTGAACTCGGTCACCCAACCATCTCATCATCATTTCATGAGTCCCTTCATCATAGCTCCTCCACCAAAGTGTCCATCAAGACTTGCTCTTGGTCTCGGCCATGACAAGTCCACCCAAAACGTCATCATCACCATAAAGAAGCCTTCTCCCAAGGCCCCTTGTAAAGTTGGTGTGGTTCCTTCCTACCAAGGCCTCCACACCAACCTTCCTCCAAGGTTGTTCATCGAGAAAGGAAAGCCAGGAAGCTCCCTCCCTGACTCTCATCCACCCATGTATCGGATTGATGTTGTGTCCTCAAGTATCTGTGCACAGCCTCAATCTCCTCACATGTACATCCAAGCTCACCTAGCTTGTCCTTTGTCAGCTGAAAGTCATATATGCCCATGGCATACCTGCAAAAGTCCACTATCCCGGCAGGATCTCTACCCTTATAACCTTCATCAACCACTGCCTTTGAAGTAGCACTCGGGCTTCCTTCATTTGCAACTCTATTGTGAAGATCCTTAGTAGAAGATGCTCCCATCAAGTGTCTCCAAGTTCGTGAGACCTTCTTCTCACTTCCTCCACTCTTCTTCCCAGCCTTTGCTATGAAGTCCACCAACTTATTTTCCTTTGTTTGCACAATACTCCCAAGTCCTCTTTGCTCCACATCCTCATGCTTCACATTTGGATCTTTGGGATACAAGATCATAGAATTCATCCTTGGTCTATAACCCAGGCAACTCCTTCTATTTATAGGCACCATCATGGTTTCTCCTCCAGCTGTGATCAAGAGAATGTCCCGGTCCACCATTGGTATGGCTTGTGCTAGCTCCGTGAAGTCTAGTCCTAACACCATAGAATGATCATCCATGTCCACCACTCTCAAGTCCAACTTCCCGAACCATGGTCCTACTCTCACCTGTGTGTCCTTCAACACACCATTAACTGTTCTAATGGTAGAGTTGATAGCTTTGAAAGCACTCCATTCTTTTTCCATTTTTGTCTTCTTTCCAAAGGACTTTGCTGCTTTCCTGCTCAAGAAGCTATGAGTAGCTCCCGTATCGACCAAAGCTGCAAACTTCCTTCCTTTCACGGTCACTTGCACAAAACTCAGCTTCAAGGAACCACCTCCTACTGTTGGCTTTGTCTTGTGTCTCACCTCAGCAACCTTCTTCAAGAATTCGGCCTGAGAAGTGTCAATAGGCTCATGCTCCTTCTTGACATTCCTCTTAAGGTACTTCACCTCCTTGCTTGGTCCTTCTAGGGAACTCGGTCCCGGCCTAGCTTGACTTGCTTCAAGCTTTCCTTCCACCGTGTTCTGCTCAAGTGCACCAACCAAGTGTCCATTGACCAAGTTCATAGAACTAAACTTTCGAAAGTCCTCTGGATGTTCTCGGTAGTGAGTTCCCAACCTGTCAATGTAGTCAAGTTCTTCTTGTTCAATTACAACAACCTCTTTACTGAGAAATTTCCTCTTGATTTCGGCTTCCACTTGGTCACTTTCCTTCCTCAACTGGGCTCTCTCATCAAAGAGCTCTTGAAGACTAAGATCACCATGTCGGACTTCCTCATCAACTTTCTTGAGCTTCCTATTAGTAGTACTGCACAACCTTGGTTCGACTTGATCAACCTCAAGTTCACCTTTTGTTGTGGCCACGGCTTCCTCTTCCTTGTTGGCATCAAATGCAACTTGCTTCATTGCCCAACTAAGTTGGAGAAGTCCTTCGACATTCTTTCTCAAGGATTTAAGTTCTTCACGGATTCGGGGCCTCTCTTCCTTCAACCTCTTCAACCTGTCCAAGGTAAGCAAGAGCTTCTTTCTCCCTTCACCCAAACTCGCCATGCCTTGCTGTCCACTGTCATGAGCAACCCAGCTCATCAGCTTCAAAACCTGTTCTTTGTCACGAGCAACCTTTGCTCACCAGCTCCCGACCGAGCTCTGATACCAACTGTCACGCCCCTACACCTGCGGTGATCTTCCAACCGCTTGTAGCGAGGTGCGGCACCATCGAGCGCTTTATTTTTAACAATACTAACACCCATGGACTACGCCTACTTCAACATGAACATACTTAGTTTATGTTTTTACGACCGAATAAAGCATTATCCTTTATACTTTAGTGAAGATCATTCTCAATTATTAACCATTTACAATAAACTGAGAACATCAACAATAATCAAGTACAAAGGGAGGGGCAACTCCCAGAAAGTCTGCCCAACAATGTATTATAACAAATTTTCTTCAATAGTACAAATACAAGTGATGCTTGACAATCTTCAAGCCAACACTTAGAATAATTTTACAACAAGGCATAAAACAACCTTATACAATTATATGCACCTTTGCACAAAGTGGAACGCTCACCCAAGCCACCTATTTCACCTTGCCAAATCCTGCATACAATTATCTGCACATAACTCCACTTTCGGCACGCTTGCCTCACTCAAACCGCACTTAAGTCCAAAACTGCGCCTTGGAAGACCTACGCATGAGCTATGCGTAGTCTCCTTTACCTCTGCATTGTTTTTACCCCTTGTGCGTATTTGCTGTACGAAGTTGAATGGGTAAAATGAGGTGCAACCACCTCTTATTTATACGCTTCACATCTTGGCATATAACCTTGGGCCGACATCTTAAATTATACCATGAAGCCCCCACGTTATATTTTTATGGTGTCGGCTTGGGTATATTTTATGCCCCACGTTTTAATGCATATAAACCTTCGCATATCCTTATAACACATGCGTACAAGTGTGGAATGACACTTAGTCATTTTTCCACACGCTCCATAACGTCGCATGGTTTCGTCGCATTGTGTCGCACATCCACCGCCGCTCGTCGCAAACCCGTCGCACAATCGGTTGTCGCGCGCCCATCGTGCGCCCGTCGTGCGCCCGTGCTCGGTGCCCGTCGCACAATCACCCGGAGGCCTGACACTCGAGGTCCAATTATTCATGTGCTAGCCACAATTTCCTCCTCAGATAATGATTTGCATGTTCATGTTGGTTGGTCTTAGGCATTGTTATCGTGGTATTGATGGTGCAAAATCATTTTATGTTTTTCCTGGTTATTTGATGTATGGTCTTAGATTTTAGTGTGTTGGTTGTCTTAGCTATGTTGTAATTTTTTTTAGAATGTATAGCCTTCAAAGCTTGTTGTATGTCTGTGATGTTTTGAGTCTTATGCATGGCTCTGGTTGTTATTGTTTCAATGCAATGTTGGATTTTCTTAGCTCACAAATATGCATGCCTGCTATGGTATCAAGAAGCTTATCCTCTAGCTATGTATGAACTATGTATAAGCTCTCGAAGAGAGGCTCATTCTTGGTTTTGGTGTGTCATCAGCAAGAAATTTCAACAATGTTATTTAGATATCTGTTTATTGAGTAATATAAATTTGCAATTTTATATATATACACCAAACTGAATTCTTATATATAAAACTTATAAAATATGACATAGTTTAACATCCATATCCATACTATGACCAGAACATTAAATATGTGTGAATATTTTTATTCATTTATTTTGGTAAATCATTAAACAATGATTTTATTTTTTTAGATGTGCTTTAAAAAAAACTCAAGAAAAGGTATTGTAAATTGTGAGAATCAAACTTTAGAGCATAAACAACAATTAGTATGACCACCAGCGTGAATCAAGTCACGCATGTGCTTTATAATGTGACAACGGGAGTTGAGAAAATAGATAGAAATTTAAGTATATATATATATATATATATATATATATATATTCGACAAAACTAGAGATGGTTTTTGTGTCCTCCCTTTTGTTCAAATTGAACAAATCTGGACAGGATGGCTGTGAAATATAGGCACATCCATCCCCCACTGACCTAAAAAGATAATGAAAATGAAATAAATTTAATCGTGGGAGTAGAGAAGCACAAATAACTTTAATCACGGAAGAACGGATAACTTCAATCACATCTACACGCTTATCTATACAATCTCTTTTGTGATTATCATAATCCAGAGGACATACTCAGCTCTACATGCCAAATTTATACATTGAATATGGATGGCAAGGAAACTGTGAGTGTGACTAAACATATCTGAATTATGACTAAACATGTATGAATTTAAGCCACTCAGTGAGATAGATCCCCGATGTAGGTCGAATCGATTGCACTTGTGCCTAACCGATTAATTAAATCTCGTTTCCTTTGTATGTCGTCTTAGCATGGACGTGGGGCGTCTTGCAATCCAGATAGAGATTGATGACTTGTAGCATTAGAATCCATTGAAGTTTACACATCGAAATAGGTAGAGGTGGAGGTACCAGATGCAGTAGATCTACCATGCTAGGCATCAGAGGTATATGTAGTTTCAACTGTTCTAGAATGGTTGAACGACGAGTGACTTGGCACATAAATCAAGGATTTCAATTCACACGGTGGGTTCCAATCATCGGAGCGGCTAATTAAGGACAGTAAATAAAGGAAGTCGGTTGACAGTTAAGCTGTGGAATCCAACGACAGAATGCTTTTTAATCGTCTAACAAATGATCACACGGTACAAAGTAGTGTAAAGTAGCAGCTAAGGGAATTTCTTCCCAAAGGAACCCCTTACGAGGTAAAAATCAAATTATGTACTTAGAAAGATCTATTTTCCGAATAAAGGTTCATAAAATTTGAAGTAGTTGTTGTTATTAAAACTTGAAAGGTTTTCTCACATGGTCAAAAACATCAAACTTTTGGAATCATATTTGATTTTCTTGCACCAGTTTATCTTAGTATATTTATCTTTTATTAAAGCATTATGATTTGATTTATTTGGGGATCCTCTAAGATATGAGCATATAACTACCTGTATTCAATGGTGATCACATGTCATTGATAGGTTAGGATTTTTTAATATATAAATCAAATTATGAAAAATTATTGAAATATATAAAAATTGAGTTGAAAAAAATTAAAATAATCGAAATATATATGAAAAATCAGAAGTGTTTACATGAATGTAGCATATTGTACTTATGAAATTTTAATAGAAAATAACATATGTAATAATTTTAGGAAGAGAGGTTGAAAGAGTTTTTTTTATAAGTATCTTAATTAAATTATAATAATAATAATATTATTATTATTATTATTATTATTATTGTATGAGTTAAACAAAATTTTTAACCATGGAGATTCACCCCACTTTACCATATACTTATTAATACCACATGCTCAATATGAAGTGTTGATATTACATTTACTTTAATTAATTAATTTGAGATAAATTATTAAAAGAGCATAATTAATTTAGAGATAAATATTCACTTTTCATTTCATATACTCTCTCATGTTCCATAAAAGTTAAATCTCTACCACCCCTAATAACTAATAATAATTAAATTAAAATTATGAAAAATCCATCTTAAAATAAAAATAAAAATACCTCTGCAAAATAAATTTCATTAGCGTAATGTGTTCCCAAGATACATTATCCTGGTTCCCTTATCATACTCTAGTGAAACATTACACTCGTTACTTCTACGAGTACCTAAACAGTTATAGCTAACCTTGTTGCAGGCTATAAGGACCCACTTTTAACGCTTCATAAACACCTTTATTTGAGATACAATGACCTTATTTTTTTACTACTACGGGAGAAGAAAGGTGGTGTTGAATTTGAGAACAGCATTGAATCCGAGAATGGATTCCGTGGTAACAATCGCATAGCCACGAGCAAATCTGAACTTGCCCGTCCCTCCAACCACTGCATACTCACACTTCAGTTGATCGAACCTGCAGGTTCCCTGAAACTCCAGAGTGCTGCCGTCGTACTCAAAGATGAGCGTGAAAGCCATGAAGAAATCAAGTCCGGTAACCAGATTTGAATTCACGTACGTTCCTTGCGCTCGGCCCACAATATTGTCAGAGGCAGATTCGTAGCCAGGAATTTTGGTTATGACATCGCTCATAACTATGACGGTTCCAAGCTTGCCCGAGTTTGAAGAAGACCCATTTACTCTCGTGACTGTCAAGGGGCTGAGGTTGCTCCCTTTCAAATTGTTGTGCATGTAGAACACCATGTTGGTCTCACTTTCACCCGCAGCCGCCTGCAGGGAGACGATGACGATCATGGCCATGACTGGAAACAAAAGACCGGAAACCATGGAACAAGAATGGAAGAAGTTAAAAAAAAATATAGATGGGGGAGTTTGCGAGAGAGTGTTGCAGCGCTGATGAATAAATAGGTGCTACCAGCCATAAACGACATAGCTTCCAGATTCTAAATCCAGACCCCCATTGCATATGTGGGTTCAGAGGGCAACCGCAAAGTCAATGGCCAGATCCAGCTGGTTTACATAATTTAATATTGATTGATGCTCTTCTATTTTGCCATGCTTTTCCCTAACCATGATAGCCAAACAAAATGCTTTGCTCTGCCATTCAGAGATACACACTAAACTGATATTCAGACCTAACGAGCCATTGTTCTAGAAGATGCAGATATAATATAAGATGTATGGGGCCGTTTTCAGCAGAATATTTTTATCCAGTGTGGCACCATTTTAGAACATCTCACGGTGGTTGGAAGCACGAAACCTAATTATGATTTTTCAAATGTAAATACTATCTCAATTTTCTCCAAAATACTCTTAACATTATCCATGGAAGATTTAATGAAATTTACTTGCACACTTTCACTAAGATGGGCTACAAACGAAGTTGTAACCTGCTGCCCTTCTAAACTAAAACCTCCGACATATAACTGATTAACACTGATAGTATCCGAATTAAGCCTCCAAGGTGTTTGAATTTGCACAAGATGACTTGCAGCGAATATTATGACTTCGAAGTCAATAATTTTCATACTGACCAACCTAATTTGTAAAAATCAGAAACCAAAATAATTATATAACATATCTACAATTAGTATGGGGCGCTAGATCATTTGGCGTGGGGAATCTGGTTTTTTCACGGAGGCTCCATACTTTTCGGCGTTTGGTCTCTTCTAAACAATAGGATTTTTGGAGGTTGAGATGTACAAATCGTCTATGGTAACCTTATTGTCAATGTAAAAAATTTAGTAATAATAAAATAAAAGTACTATAAAAATTAAAATTATATATATAAAAAAGAGTAATAATTGGTTTGTTGCTAAATTAGTTAATTTAATGTTAATTTATTATCTACATATAATTTTTTTTATCTGGGAATCAAGTTAATGACTTTTAATTTACCACTAAGTTTAATGCTAAATGATATTAAGAGGAACTTAGATTTTCTAAAGACATGTAAAATGATACTTAGAAAATGATCTATAAATTATTTTGGATATTTTACTCGACATTTTTTAGTTCTTTACTATAGATTTGATAAATCTATATTGAAAATTCAAAATATATATTACGAGTGTTATTTTCTCTAATTTGAATTTATTAAGTTATTGTTTTTATGAGTGTAATATAGAAAATACATAAAAATACAATCTAACACACTCACAATCAAAATTGAAAAATACAATCTAACACACTCACAATCAAAATTGAAAAATACAATCTAACACACTCACAATCAAAATTGAGCAAGCAGTAGGAAAATTTCTTTGTGAGAAAATCTTCACCAAATTCAAGATACCTCCAAACAAATTCACTTAAATTTTCATTGAATACTTGATGGTAAGATAAGATATGGAACACAAAGTTACTACACCATATCACCTGTACGCCAATGGGGAAGTAGAGGGGAAAAACAAAATTCTTGAGGCAATTATCACTAAGACTAATAGACTACACCTGAAATATTTGGATAGGAGACTCCCTAAAGCTCTATAGGTCTACAAGACAATATGGAGGACTACTATTAGCTACACCCCATATGAACTTGGGTACGAAAAGAGACTATTGTTTCCAATTGAAATAGAGATTTGGACACTTATAATAGCTGTAAAACTTGGAATGGAATTATCTAAAGCTTAGGAGAAGGAGCTCTTTTGAATCAACTAATTGGATGAAGAGATTGCCTTGCACCAAATAGCAATAATAAAACTTCAAATACCTCAGTGGTAGGAAAATATTATCGAGGAGAAGAAATTTAAAGATGTAGACCGGGCATTGTTATTTGACTCGAAGTTCAAGGATTTTGGAGCGAAGTTATGCCCTTGATGGCTGGAGCCTTATGGGATTGATATTGTGTTTAATAACAGGGCCATAAAGCTTTGCACCATCAATGTAGAGAGAACTCTTTTGATGGAAATTGGACATATTCCTCATTTGCATCATAAACTTTTGTTCAATAAAGTTTTTTTTAAGCAGGATCACCTATGTATGGATTAATCTAGATATTTTCAACAAAAGAACCTCTTATAGATGATTCATTCCATCACCATTGATTTGGATTGGATCATTATATTATTTTTCATATATATTATTACTTTTAAAGTGGAAGAAGTGGAGGAATTAGGTCACATGACCATTTTCACTTACTGATGAGACAAATTTTAGAAAATTGGGCTCTGAAACCTTTCTGTAGTAGTTTGAGGCACAAAATATTACTTTTTTGGGATACTTATTTTTTACTAATAATGCACCCATTCATGTTATTTTACACATAGATACCTTTCTAATGGCACAATAACTACCTCAATTGGAGTCTGTATGCAAAAGTTATGCCACCCAAAAGTTGACCTTGTTGTTTTGACCACCATACACATAATGGCACAATAATTACCTCAGTTTGAGTATATATGCAAAATTTTTGCCACCCAAAAGTTAACCTTCTTGTTTTGACCACCATACACATAGATACATTTCTAATGGCATAATAATTACATCAATTGGAGTTTGTATGGAAAAGTTATGTCACCCAAAAGTTGACCTTCTTGTTTTGACCACCATAACTTGTAAGATGTCACCTCAACCCCTATTATTCATGGAAATGAAGCTAACCAAGTGATCATGATGAATAAGACTCTAGAAGAGTCCATAGTGTAACTCTAGTTAAAGGTTGAAGGAGTCCAAACTTGACCACTATAAGGCTATCAGGTAATTGGGTCATTAAGAGGAAAAGGGGTTTCATTCTATTTGAGTGTAGCCTATAGTGGATTGGGATAGGTAAAACAAAGACGATTGGTATATCCATTTTCCATTCAAAGAAAAAGAAGAGAACCATATTTTCTACCATAGAAAACAGTAATTATTTTCTACCATAAATAAAATATTTTAATTTCTATTTTAATTTTACATCTATTTTATATACAAAGATAAAATAATTCAAAAAAAATTACTTTTTAGGAATGTGTGAAATTATTTTACTACATACTATGGAATTGACAAATGACATGTAAAAATAACATTATTGATATTAAATTCTATGATTTATTTTATATTCAGTTCCCATGCAATATGGAAAACAAAAAAATATTTCAATGTCAATCATGAATAAAATATTAAATAACATAATTTTATATAAAATTTATAATAATAATAATAATAAAATAATTAATTGTTTTTTATATTTTCGCTTTCCTTTAAGAGGGCATGTAATTTATTTTATTCTTAATATGGAGTTTATATATAACATTTATAAGATATTAATAACCAAAATAATTATATATAGAGACGATATATGTTTTCTACTTTTGAATATGAGAGGGCATGTATTGACATTTCAATGTGGAAAATGTGAAACATTAATAAAATATTTCAATGTCAACTATTTATATACTCAACTTTTTCACTTAAAAAAATTACATCTTGAAATTTTTGATACTTCTCGAGGCTTAATAAATTCTGAGTTGAGATGGATCTATCATGATCTAACCATGTTGTAACAACTCATGGGTTGGTTAGGTAATTTCCTCTTAGGAATTGTATTTCACATGTTCCTATTTTTTTTTTTAATTTTGAAATCTAACATATTTTAGTTGGAAATAATTTTAGTTATCTTTTCATTTTTTTTATATAATATTTTAACTTCTAAATTTCATGCTTGAAATTAAATTAATATTTTTTTTTGGGAATTGTATTTACATGTTTCTAATTTGATTAAAATTTTATATTTAAACATATTAGGGTGTGGAAGAAATGACTTTTTTCACGATATTTTTTTAACCAAAATACCGAAGCAATTTTTAAAAGCTTAAATTTAAATTGTTTAATATGTAGAATTCAAGTGCCACGAGGAGTTTTTCGAAATTCTTTATAAAATTGTTTTGTTAGTGAAAAAAAATATTTTAACTACTTTTTACATTTTCATTTATTATTTTAAATTCTAAATTCCATGGTTAAAATTAGATTATTGTTAAAAAATAAGACTATGAGTATTAGATAATTCTATTGTAAATATGTATGTGGCTAGTTGTAAAAACTTGATTGTAGCCTTTTGAGATCATTTCTTGGAACTAATGTGTTATACACACAAGATAAAAATAAGTAAGTGCTATAAAGTGTATTGAAATTATTTGTTAATTTATAGTATATATTTGTCAATAGCTCTGTCTATTTTGGAATAGGGCTTCCAGAATTTCAATTTAATTATCAATAACTATTAGGTGGATGATATGGATTTAATATTATGAAACATTAATATTTTTAGTAGTATACACAAATCAAATGTTGAGATTTATCTCCAAAATAGTTATGTCTTTTTAACCCTTTTAATTAAATTTATTAATTAAAAAAATGTGATATGAACAAGTCTCATATGAAGTAAGCTATAGTTTTTTGGGGACATGGTATTGATAAGTCATGGTATTGGCCCATAGTATTGTAAAAAAATTTATTTATTAATTAGTATCTTTATGGTAAAGTCATGTAATCTTATTTTATATATATATTTTTAATGTATATATGTTTAAATTATACATTAATTATTTTTATAAATAATAATAATTTAAAATAAAATCATAATTTAATTAATTTTTACGATTTTTTTAATTTTAACAATATAGTATTTATAATAAAATAATTATTTTAATATTTATTATTAATTAATATATATTTTTATTAACCATTAACAAACAATTAATTCATATGACTAGATTAATTTATATATTACATATCCCCTAAAGAGTGCGTTAGCGCACTCGACTGTCAAGGCCGCCATCGACGGAGTCACTCACTATTCATATGGTGAGGGTCCTCTCTAATATATACTCTATTTTTTAATATTTATGTATACTCCATTTTTTTATATTAAATTTGGTCATCGGTTATGAAGAATCACTTTTGAATTTATAATGTACTCATGCATAGAAATCAAATTATATTTTCCTTGCTAATTATATTTTCCCAGTAAAAGTTTATGTACAAATCATTGTAGTTATTGTTCTTAAAACTTAAAAGATTCCCTCACATGGTAAAAAACATCAAACTTTTGGAATCATATTTGACTTTCTTGTCCCCATCTATCTTAACATGCTTATTTTTTATTAAAGCATTATCATCTGATTTATTTGGGGATACATCCTCTAGGATATGAGCATACATCTACATCTACTTGTATGCAATGGTGATCACGAGTCATTGATAGGCTAGGATCTTTTTACACAGATCTATTTGTGAAAGACTATGGTGATCACGAGTCATTGATAGGCTAGGAATTTTTTACACAGATAAACTTGTGAAAGACTATGGTGATCACGAGTCATCGATAGGCTAGATTTTTTTACACAGATCAGTTTGTGAAAGACTATTGAAATATATAAGAATTGAGTTGACAGAAATTAAAACAATTGGAATACATGAAAAACTCAAAAGCGTTTACATGAATAAATCAAAAGTGTTTATATGAATGTAGGATATTGTACTTATGAATAAAAAAGAGCATATTTAATTGTAAGCAATGGTTGTAGGAAGAGGTGTTGAAAGAGTTTTTTTAGATATGGTTTGCTGACAAATTTATATATTTAAAATGGTTTAAATATTTATTATTATAGTTATATAAATTAAATAGCTAGTAAATATTGATTGATATAATATTTATTTTATAATATATTTTACATGATTTTGATTAAAAATTAGTAAAAGTTAATTAAATTATAATTTTATTTTTATTTTTTATCATTATTATTAATTAAAAATTAAGGATTATTAATTAATATACCAATTGTTTTTAATTAAGGAGATTCATCTTACTTTACCATAAAATTTAATAGTTTCTATAAATAGTTTTTACAATATCATGATGGTTATTATGATTTATCAATACCACATACTCAATATGACACATGTTGATATTACATTTTTTTTAATTAATTAATTTGAAGTAAATTATTAAAAAACATAATTAATTTGGAGATAAATATTAACCTTTGATCTATGAATATTACTATGGATATTTTGACATATTTCATGGAAATTAAATCTCTATCATCCATTTAATAATTAATAATAATTAAATTAAAATTTTAAAAATTATATAATCTCTTTGATACATATAAATACATAATAAAATTCCTTCACTTAACTAATTTGTTAAATCTTAATAAAATTCCTTCACTTAACTAATTTGTTAAATCTTAATGGCTTCTCAAGAGACATTATACTTGTCCCTTATCATACTCTTCTAGTTGAACATTACACTCGTTACTTTATATTTCAACAATGTAGACATTTTAATTATGCAAGTATCTTAACAGTTATGGCTAACCTTGTTGTAGGATATGGGGACCCACTATTAAGGCTTCATAAACACCATTATTTGTGATACAATGACCTTATTTACTTAGATGAACCTTTTTCACAACGGTTTGACTACGGGAGAAGAAAGTTGGTGTTGAATTTGAGAAGAGCATTGGGCCCGGAACTGGATTGCGTGGTAGCAACCGCATACCCACCAGCAAACCTGAACTTGCCCGTCCCTCCAACCACCGCATACTCACACTGCGGTTGATCGAACCTGTCGGTTCCCTGCAACTCCAAAGTGCTGCCGTTGTACTCCATATTCTGAAAGATAACGGTGAAAGCCATGAAGAAATCAAGTCCAGTAACCAGAATTGTTTTCACGTACGTTCCTTGCGCTCGGCCCACAATATTGTCAGAGGCAGATTCGGAGCCAGGAATTTTAGTTATGATATCGCTCATAACTATGACGGTTCCAAACTTGCCCGGGCTTGAAGAAGAGCCATTTAATCCCGCAACTGTAAAGGAACTGAGGTTGCTCCCTTTCAAATTGTCGTGCATGTAGAACACCATGCTGGTCCCACTTTCACCCGCAGCAGGCTGCAGGGAGACGATGACAATGATGGCAATCACTGGAAACAAAAGACCGGAACCCATGGAACAAGAATGAAAGAAGTTACAAAAAAAATATAGATGGTGGAGTTTGCGAGAGTATTGCAGCGCTAATGGATAAATAGGTGCTACCAGCCATAAACAACATACCTTCCAGATCCTAATTCCAGACCGCGATTGTATATTTGGTCCAAAACGGCAACCCCAAAGTCAATGGCCAGATCCAACTGGTTTACATAATTTAATATCGATTGATGCTCTTCTAGTTTGCCATATTTTTCCGTAACCATGATAGCCAAACAAAATGTAATATTCTGCCATTCAGAGATACACAATAAAATGATATTCAGACCTAACGAGCCATTGTTCTAGAAGATGCAGATATAATATAAGATGTATCGGGCCGTTTTCAGCAGAATATTTTTATCTCGTGTGGCACCATTTGAGAACATCTCAGGGTGGTTGGAAGCACGAAACCTAATTATGGTTTTTCAAATGTAAATACTATGTCAGTTTCTCCAAAATACTCTAAACATTATCCATGGAATATTTAATGAAATTTTCTTGCACACTTTCACCACGATGTGCTACAAACGAAGTTGTAACCTCCTGCCATTCTAAACCAAAACCTCCCACACATAACTGATTAACACTGATAGTATCCGAATTAAACCTCCAAGTTGATTGAATTTGCACAAGATGACTTGCAGCAAATATTATGACTTCGAAGTCATTAATTTTGATAATGATCAACCTAATTTGTTAAATTCAGAAACCAAAATATTTATATACCATATCTACAATTAGTATGCGGCTAGATCATTTAGCGTGGGGAATCTGTTCTTTTTCAGGGAGGCTCCATACTTTCGGTATTTGGTCTCTTCTGAACACTATGATTTTGGGAGGTTGAGATGTAGGATTTTGGGGGGTTGAGATGTACAAAGTAGTCTATGGTAACAGTATTATCAATGGAAAAAATTAACTAATAATAAAATAAAAATTAAGTAATAATAAAATTAACAATTAAGTAATAATAAAATTAAAGTATTATAAAAATTAAAATTATATATATAGAAGAGAGTAAAAATTGGTTTGTTGGTAAATTAGTTAATTTAATGTTAATTTATCACCCACATAAAATTTGTTATTTGGGAATTGAGTTAATGATTTTTAAGTTGCTACTAAGTTTGATGTTAAATGATATTGAGAGGAATTTAGATTTTCTAAAGAGACTAAGTAATGCAAAATGATACTTAAAGGATGATCCATAAATTATCTTAGACATTTGGATGATCCATATTTTACTGGACAATTCTTTACTATAGATATGATAAATTTATATTGAACATCCAAAATATATACTAAGAGTGTTATTTTCCCTAGACTTGGATTTATTAAGTTATTGTTTTTATGAGTGTAATATAGAAAATACAAAAAATAGAGAAATTTCTTTGTGAGAAAATCTTCACCAAATTCAAGATACCTTAAATTCACTTAAATTTTCATTGAATACTTGATGATAAGATACAAGATGGAACACAAGGTTACTACACCATATCACCTATATGCCAGAGGGGAAAAACAAAATTCTTGAGGCAATCATCACTAAGACTAATAGACTACACCTCAATAATTGGGATAGCAGACTCCTTGAAGCTCTATAGGTCTACAAGAAAACATGGAGGACTACTTCTAGCTACACCCCATATGAACTGGTGTACGAAAAGAGACTATTATTTCCAATTGAAATAGAGATCTAGACACTTATAATAGTTGTAAAACTTGGAATGGAATTATCTAAAGCTCAGGAGTGGGAGATCTAAATCAACGAATTGGATGGACCTCGTCACACTGCCTTGCACCAAACAACAATAATAAAACTTCAAATAGCTCAGTGGTGGGAGAATATCATCAAGGAGAAGAAATTTAAAGATGTGGGAGAATATCATCAAGGAGAAGAAATTTAAAGATGTAGACCAGGCATTGTTATTTGACTCAAAGTTCAAGGATTTTAGAGGGAAGTTATGCGCTTGATTGCTTTAGCCTTGTGAGGTTGATATTGTGTTTGATAATAGTGCCATCAAGCTTTGTACCATCAATGTAGAGAGAACTCCTTTTATGGAAAATGGACACAACCCTCATTTGCATCATAAACCTTTGTCCAAGAAACATGGAAAATGGACATAGGCCTCATTTGCATCATAATCCTTTGTCCAAGAAACCCTTTTTGAGCAGGAACACCTATGTATGGCCTAACTTAGATATTTTTGACAAAGGAACCCCTTATAGATGATCATTCCATCACCATTTATTTGGATTGGATCATTATATTATTTTTCATCCATATTATTACTTTTAAACTGTAAAAGGTGGAGGAAGTAGGTTAGATGACCATTTTCACTCACTAGAGGGACAAATTTTACAAAATTGGGGTCTAAAACCTTTCGGTAGTAGTTTTAGGCACCAAATATTGTTCTTCTTGGATAATTTTTTTGACTATTCATGTTCCCATTCACATTATTTTACACATAGATACCTTTCTAATGGCACAATAATTACCTCAATTGGAGTCTGTATGTAAAATTTATGTCACCCAAAAGCTAACCTTCTTGTTTTGACCACCATACACATAGATACACTTCTAATGGCACAATAATTACCTCAATTCGAGTCTGTATGCAAAAGTTATGCCACCCAAAAGTTGAGCTTCTTGTTTTGACCACCATACACATAGATACCTTTCTAATGGCACAATAATTACCTAAATTGGAGTCTATATGCAAAAGTTATGCCACCCAAAAATTTACCTTCTTGACCACCATAATTTGTAAGGATCTCACCTAAACTCCTATTATTCATGGAAATAGAACTAGCCAAGTGATCATGATGAAGAAAACTCTAGAAGAGTCCACAGTGTAACTCCAGTTAAAAGTTGAAGGAGTCAAAATTACCAATGTTAGGCTATCGGGTTGTATTATAATTGGGTCATTAAGTGGAAAAGACACTATTAGCCTATCAAGTTGTATTATAATTGGGTCATTAAAGGGAAAATGGTTTTCATTCTATTTGAGTAGCGGATTTGTATATTATAGTAGTCCACTACCCACTAGCCTCACTTCTTTATACTTGCATCTGTTTTCCATTCAAAGAAAAAGAAAGAGAGATAGAGTGGCATTATTTTCTACCATAAAAAATAATGTTTTTTTCTACCATAAATAAAATATAAAATAATGTGTGAAATTATTTTACTACATATTACGGAATTGACAAATGACATGTACAAATAATATTATTGATATTAAATTCTGTGATTTATTTTATGTTCACTTCCCATGCAATATGAAAAACAAAAAATGTTTTAATGTCAATCATGAATAAATTATTAAATAACATAATTTTATATAAAATTTATAATAAAAAAAAATTACTTTCCTTTAAGAGAGCATGTAATTTATTTTATTCCTAATATGAAGTTTATATGTAACATTTATAAGATATTAATAACCAAAATAATTATATAGAGACAATATTATGATATATGTTTTCTACTTTTGAATATGAGAGGGCATGTATTGACATTTCAATGTGGAAAATGTGAAACATTAATATAATATTTCAATGTTAACTATCTATATATTATATAAAATAAGTGAAAATAGAAAATATGTTATAGTTAAAACATTTTATTAATGTGTTAAATGAGTACAGACCCATCTTAATTATAGATCTACTAAGAGTCAAGAGGAATGAGTCTCCAGTTGCAAACATTTACTCAACTTTTTCACTTAAAAAGATTGCATCTTGAAATATTTGATATCTCTCGAGGCTTAACAGATCTTGAGTTATGATGGATCTATCTTGATCTAACCATGTGGTTCCTCATGTTCTACCAACTCATGTGTTGCTTAGGTACTTTCTTCTTAGGAATTGTATTTCACATGTTTCTCATTTTATTAAAATTTTAAAACTTAACATATTTTAGTTGGAAATAACTTTAGTTACTTTTTCACCTTTTCGGGTAATTTTTTAAATTCTAAACCTCATGTTTGAAATTAAATCAATAAGTTGGTTAGGTATTTTTCTTGGGAATTGTATTTCACGTGTTTCTATTTTGATTAAAATTTTAGATTTAAGCATATTAGTGTAACCTAACTTGTATACGAAATGACCCTTTTCACAACAATTTTTTTGGTTAATTTTAAAAACTTGAGTTTAAGTTGTTTAATATATAGAATTCAAGTGCCTCGAGGATTTTTTCGGAGTGCTGAATTTTTTTATGCCTTCAAAAATGAATTTTAAATAACAAAAAATCATATTCTTTCTTGAAATTGGTTTTCCTGTAAAAAAAAAGTCTATTGTAGCTACTTTTTTATTTTCATATATTATTTTAAATTCAAAATTCTATGGTTGAAATTAGATTATTGTTAAAAGATAAGACGACAAGTATCATATAATTCTATTAAAAATATGTATGTAGTTGGTCGTAAAAATTGGATCGTAGCCTTTGAGACTATGTTGCCAGGAAACGTGGGTGCGAGGACGGGGACGGGGACGGGGACGAGGACAGGGACGGCATTTTTGGAAACAGGGTGCGTGGGTTCGTCGGGTAATATAATAATATTAAATTTTAATAATTATATTTTATAAATTATAAATTTATAATTAATAATATATACGAAATTTGAATTTGTATATTTTTTCAACTTTAAACAAGAAAACTTTAATGATAATCATTTAAACATGCACATCATTGAACATTCAACATTGACATTGAAATTTCAAAATTTATCACCAAAAAACTGTTCTTTTGAATCTTTTCCGTGTAACCATGACACTGTGACAGCTATGTGAGAGAGCTCAAGGCTACTACTAAAACTTAAAATTCAAAATACATACTAGGATAAATGCAGACTCAGCTATTTTGGTGAAACTTGGGACAGATTTTGTCACACACAGGCTTTAAAATAACTATGCAGCTTAGGTTCATTTGCAAGGATGCCTATCAATGAATCAGGCTGTGGTTGTATAGACCCTTCCTCCTACACAGCCAAGGAGTGTTGGCATTTCTGCCTCCTGCTCTAATTTCAAGACAGCTTCTCTCCTTATTGAAATTGCTCATTCTGGCTGGAGCTTGAGCTTGTAACTTTGCTTTGAATTTTTAGTCTCTCCCATATAAAAACACAATTTTTTCATAGGAGATTCTTCTCAACCTGATAGTGGTCTAGAACTTTCTTGATGTCTAATCATCCACCTGCCCCATGCATGGTGTGCTCTGTGGTAAAGAAATCCCAAAAACAGTGGCAGCCTTACCCTTCCACAAAACACGCTTATCAGTCTTTGTTTCCCAATAAAATGCACAGCAGCCATCTGATGGCTTGAGGGATAGTTTTTCTTTGAGTGCGAAGCTCTGCCTGAATATTAATTATCTAAACATAAAACATCTTACCAGTTTTTAGAGATTACTTGGTGTACAAGTCTGTAGAGACCATATATGATTTAGGCATATTTTCCTAGTTTTAATCTTAACATGATGTTATCAGAATGCTGTGAGAAATTGGCAGATTTTGATACTTAATTTAGCCATTGTCCAAAATAGCCCTTCGCCATTTAACAGCATCAGCTGATTACAGCTTATGGTTGGTCTCAATCCTACTTTCTATTTGACCGAAAATGTCTGGACCTGTATGTGTGCATTTACAGTTTATAATTTGATGGTTATTTGGCTCAGGAATGAATGTTTCATTCCAAATTGATTTACAAGAATTCTTAAAAAACAAGACTTGTAAAAAACTTAAAAAACTGGGTGCGGGTACCCGTGCAACACAGGTTTTGATGGTAAGGACTGTGGAAGAATGTTTCATTCCAAATTGATTTACAAGAATTGATTTAGCGTTTTTTAGGTTTTGTTATAAGTTTTACCTTTGTTATAAGTTATTTTTTAAATTTCAATAAAAAAAAATTATTTGAAAATTAAATTTTTAATATAATTTTTTTATGAAGAACCCAAAGAACCCGAAGAACCCAACCCGAAGAACCCGAAAAACCCAATAACCCAAGCACCTGAAGAACCCAAGAACCCGTTAAAGGAAAAGAACCCAATTTTTTTTTGAAGAACCCGGTTCTTCATGGAAGAACCCAGTTCTTCTGGGTTCGTCTGGGAAGAACCCGTACCCGAATCCGATACTTGGGTGCGGAAACCTGGGACGGGTTCGAGAACCCCACCCCCGGGTGCGGGTACCCATGCAACACAGCTTTGAGATCATTTTTTTGGAATTATTGTATTATACACATAAGATAAAAGTAAAAAAGTGTTATAAAGTGTATTGAAATTATTTGTTAATTTATAGTACATATTTGTCAATAGCTATGTCTATTTTGGAATAGGGTTTCCAAAATTTTAATTTAATTATCAATAATTATTAGGTGGATGATATGGATTTAACATCATGAAACATCAATATTCTTAGTGGTATACACAAATCAAATGTTGAGATTTATCTTCAAAGTAGTTATGTATTTTTAACCCTTTTAATTTAATTGATTAATTAAAAAAAGTGTGGTATGAACAAGTGTCATATGAAGTGAGTTATAGTTTCTTAGGGACAGGTATTGATAAGTCATGATATTAGCCCATTGTATCGTAAGGAATTTTATTTATTAATTAAGAATCTTTGTAGTAAATTCATGTAATCTTATTTCATATATATTTTTAATGTGTATATGTTTAAATTATGCATTAATTATTTTTATAAATAATAATAATTTAAAATAAAATGATAATTTAATTAGTTTTTATGTTTTTGTAATTTTAATAATATAATATATATAATAAAATAATTGTTTGATGTTTATTATTGATTAATATTTATTTTTATTAATAATTTAATTTAAATAACTAAATTAATTCACTATATTACATATTTTAGTGTTTTTTAAATGAAATTTGGTTTTATATTTATTGGTTATGAAGCATCACTTTTGATTTATAATGCACTGATATATAGAGATCAAATTTTCCTTGCAAGTTATATTTTTCATGTAAAATTAAAAATCATTGTAGTTATTGTTCTTAAAACTTAAAAGGTTCCCTCACATGGTAAAAAACATCAAAATTTTGGAAAGTCCCCTTCTATCTTAATATACTTATTTTTTATTAAAGCATTATGATTTGATTTATTTGGCGGATACAACCTCTGGATATGAGCATACATCTACTTGTACGCAATGGTGATCAAAGTTTATAAAAATAATTGTAGTTATTGTTCTTCAAACTTAAAAGGATCCCTCACATGGTAAAAAACATCAAACTTTTGGAATCATATTTGACTTGCTTGTCCCATCTATCTTAATATACTTATTGTTTATTAAAGCATTATGACTTGATTTATTTGGGGGATAAAGCCTCTTGATATGAGCATACATCTACTTGTGTGCAATGGTGATCACGAGTTATTGATATACTAGCATTTTTTTATACACAGATCAATTTGTGAAAGACTATTGAAATATATAAGAAATGAGTTGACAAAAATTAAAACAATTGGAATACATGAAAAATTCAAAAGTCTTTATATGGATATAGGATATTGTACTTATGAATAGAAAATATCTTATTTTATTGTAAGTAATGGTGGGAGGGAGCGGTCTTAAGGAGTTTTTCTTATAAGTATTTAGATATGGTTGTAGGCTATGGAGACCCACTTTCAAGGCTTCATAAACGCCATTATTTGTGATACAATGACCTTATTTACTTATAAGAACCTTTTTCACAACGGTTTCACTACAGGAGAAGAAAGGTGGTGTTGAATTTGAGAACAGCATTGGGCCCGTAACTGGATTCCGTGGTAACAACCGCATACCCACGAGCAAATCTGAACTTGCCCGTCCCTCCAACAACCGCATACTCACACTGCGGTTGATCAAACCTGTCGGTTCCCTGCAACTCCAAAGTGCTGCCGTTGTACTCCATATTCTGGAAGATAACGGTGAAAGCCATGAAGAAATCAAGTCCGGTAACCAGATTTGTGTTCACGTACGTTCCTTGCGCTCGGCCCACAATATTGTCAGAGGCAGATTCGGAGCCAGGAATTTTGGTTATGATATCGCTCATAACTATGACGGTTCCAAACTTGCCCGGGCTTGAAGAAGAGCCATTTAATCCAGCAACTGTAAAGGAACTGAGGTTGCTCCCTTTCAAATTGTCGTGCATGTAGAACACCATGTTGGTCTCACTTTCACCCGCAGCAGACTGCAGCGAGACGATGACGATGATGGCCATGACTGGAAACAAAAGCCCGGAACCCATGGAACAGGAATGGAATAACTTACAAAAAAATATAGATGGGTGAGTTTGCGAGAGAGTATTGCAGCGCTGATGAATAAATAGGTGCTACCAGCCATAAACGACATAGCTTCCAGATCCTAAATCCAGACTCCCATTGTAAATTGGGGTTCAGAGGGCAACCCCAAAGTCAATGGCCAGATCCTACTGGTTTACATAATTTAATATTGATTGATGCTTTTCTATTTTGCCATCTTTTTCCCTAACCATGATGGCCAAATAAAATGGAATGCTCTGCCATTCAGAGATATACACTAAATTGATATTCAGACCTAACGAGCCATTGTTCTAGAAGATGCAGATATAATATAAGATGTATGGGGCCGTTTTCATCCGAATATTTTTATGCTGTGTGGCACCATTTGAGAACATCTCATGGTCGTTGGAAGCACGAAACCTAATTATGATTTCTCAAATGTAAATACTATCTCAGTTTTCTCCAGAATACTCTAAACATTATCATGGAACTCTCAACATTATCCATGAAAAATTGAATGAAATTTTCTTGCACACTTCTACTAAGATGGGCTACAAACGAAGTTGTAACCCCCTGCCATTCTACACTAAAACCTCCATCATATAACTGATTAACACAGGGAGTATCCGAATTAAACCTCCAAGGAGTTTGAATTTGCACAAGATAGCTTGCACCGAATATTATGACTTCGAAGTCATTAATTTTGATAATGATCAACATAATTTGTTAAAATCAGAAACCAAAATATTTGTATAACATATAAAATCAGAAATCAAAATATTTGTATAACATATATAGAATTAGTATGGGGGGCTATATCATTTAGCGTGGGGAATCTGGTTTTTTCATGTACACTCCATATTTTTCGGTATTTGGTTTCTTCTAAACACTATGATATTGGCAGGTTGAGATTTACAAAGTCGTCATGGTAACCATATTATTAACTTAAAAAATTTAGAACTGAAAATGAGAATATAAATTTCTTTTTTCGTTTTAGCAATTTTTTATTTATTTATTTATTTATTTTAAGGTTTTAGTTTTTATTTTATTTTTCCTCTTGACCTTTCTCTTTCTAAAATAGGTTTGTTGCAATATTACAAGTTTTTGTTAATATAACTAAAAATATAATATGATGGAATTTTTTTTTTTTAATTTATAGATTATTAATATTTTCTGGTTACAATTCTTATCCTATAATTCTAGCTCTATATAATTTAAATTTGCTATATTTCTAATTAAGGGAAATAAGCCATCCTCCAACAAATAATGTTCCTATAAATTTGATAATAATAATATTAGTAAATAATTATTAAATATATTGAAATAAAATATTTTAAATTGAATTATTCCCGACAATTAGTTTTCAACTAAGTATATTTTTTTATTTAATGGGAATAAGTCAACCCCTAATGAATAATACTATATATAGTGATAATATTAAATAATTATTTTATATAAATCGATAATTTTGAAAGAGAATATTTTATATCTAATTATTTCACAATACCTAGTTTTTAACTAATTATATATTATTTTAACAAATATTTCCCTACCACCAATTCTTAAATAAAGAAATTTAACTAAGTTACCAACGGCTAATTGTGGGCAATGATGCATCAATGCTTTTTATACATTGGTTTCTCACCTTATCCCGACGATGAATCACATTAGTTGGTTTGAAACGTCTACCAAATCCTAACAATGTGATTAATCCCAAAGGCTTATATCTAAAAATAAAATATTATGTATAATAATAATAAAAATATTGTTTATGAGGTATTGTATAGATGGTGATTAGGTACTCTATTAGGACGCTTCTTGATGTGAAGTTATCCGTTCAATTCCCTGCCCCAATTAGGGTGATATATATATATATATATATATATATATATATATATTCTTAATTTATAGCCAACATAAAGTATAATTAATTTGTTATGTGGGAATCAAGTTAATGACCCTTTAAAAAAGATAATCAATTTGCCACTAAGTTTGGTGCTAAATGACCCGGATGCGGGTGCCACGCAGGGGGGGGATAGTACGCCACATGGTCTACATGGGCGGGCTCAAGCTCAAACTTGGAATTAAATGCTCCACGCCGCCCTGGTGGGCAAGCGTGAGAGCTAGAGATCGAGGGGACGGCCATTTATGGAAGCAGCTGCGCTCCATACACTGTGGCAGAGGCGAGTTATGGCTCACCAGAACCAATGCATACCATTGCAGCATAAGACTGGAGAGAATTGGGAATGTTTGTCTGTTCGATTTGTGGAGGAGGGTCTCTGTGCGTCAAGGCTCAGAGCGCAGGCACGAAGACTCCCTCTGGTTCACGGAAGTGGTGAACGGGCAGCAAAAGGGATTGCAGGTAGTTTGGAAACCATGGCGCCGAGACAGAGGCCCTTCAGTCGTCGCGGTACAGGACGAGGCGGATCCTCACGCCCCCCGGTTAACCCGTCTTCAAATTGTTGCCGCTGTCTGTGCCACAGGGTGGAGGAAGCCAACCCCATCCAGTCGCAGCAATTTCTGGATGCCAGACCGCAGGACCCAAGAGCTGCCCCGCTACCTGCGTTTGGCACAGCGATTTTCTCTTTCAGCAACGCCCAAGGTAATTCCAGCATTCAAGCTCATGTTTCAGTATTATTCATGGAAGAGGCGAAAGAAGAAGGGGGGGAGCAACCCAGTGCCCCAACTCATCCTGCAGAGAGCTCCAAGGCTGCTGAGGAAAAAGCTGGGGCACAATCTGAGCCAGGAGCTGCTCCACCAGCCTCTCAACCAGCACCAGCGAAAGGCAAAGCCAAGTATGACTGGGGACCCCCACCAGAAGGCGAATACTGGATTTACCCGGAAGATTCGGAAGAAGATTCGGATGAATAGATGCTGGCTCAAGCAAGTTTCAGTCCTCAGCCCGAGCTCAGGTTTTTTTGTTAACTGCTTCCCCTATCAACAATGCTTAATGTCAGGCGTGAATAGTTTTGTTTGGTTAGTCAATTATGCTGTTCAATGCATGTCCATTCCCCTGCGAGGGACTCTGATGAATTTCTTCAACTTCTCTCTTTTGCCCCTGCGTGGGATAGACATTTTCGTTTTGTTTGGTTTTCAAAGTTCCACAGCTCTGCGTGGGCTTCCAGCTTCAGTTGTGGGTTCAATGATATCACCCCTGCGTGGGCGCTTAGTTACAAAGGAGAATGCCCCTGCGCGGGTAGCTGTCTTAGTGAATCTCTATGATCCAGAGTGCCACCCCAGGCCTCTGTCGACTTGTAAACCTGGATGTAATTGCTTGCTGTTGTTACTGTAAATAATAGAAGTAGCGTAGTTTCAACGATAAAAAAAAAAAAAAGTTTGGTGCTAAATGATATTAAGAAGAATTTAGATTTTGTAAGGACACTAAGTAATGCAAAATGATACTAAGAGCATGATCCATAAATTATCCTGGATATTTCACTAGATAATTAGTTACTATAGATCTGATAAAAAGAATTATACTCAAAATCGAAAATCTATACTATGAGTGTTATTTTCCCTAGACTTTGATTTATTAAGGTACTGTTTTTATGCATGTAATATAGAAAATACAGAAAATAGAGTATTAAGTATAATAATAATAATAATAATAATAAATATTGTTTATGGGGTATTGCATATATGGTGATTAGGTACTCTATTAGGACACTCCTTGATGAAAAGTTACCATTCAATTCCCTGCCCCAATCCGGGTGATATATTAGATATGATAAAGACGTAGCCAAGCTTACCAAAAAAAAATTATTATGAAAATTTAAATTATATATATATTCTTAATTTATTACCAACATAAAGTATAATTAATTTTTTATGTGGGAATCAAGTTAATGACCCTTTAAAAAACATAATCAATTTGCCACTAAGTTTGATGCTAAATGATATTAAGAAGAATTTAGATTTTGTAAAGACACTAAGTATTGCAAAATGATACTAAGAGCATGATCCATAAACTATCTTGGATATTTCACTAGTTAGTTCATCACCATAGATCTGATAAAAAAGTTATACTCAAAATCCAAAATCTATACTATGAGTGTTATTTTCCCTAGACTTGGATTTATTAACTTATTGTTTTTATGCATGTAATATAGAAAATACAAAAAATAGAGAATACATGAAAATACAATCTAAGGCACTCACAATCAAAACTGAGCAAGTAGTAGCAAAATTTCTTGATGATAAAGTATTCACCAAATTCAAGATACCTTGGGAGATAATTATTGATGGAGGGACTAAATTCACTTCAATTTTCATTGACTATTTGATTGTAAGATACAAGATCGAACACAGGGTTACTACATCATATCACCTAGGCCAATGGGAAAGTAGAGGGAAAAAACAAAATTCTTGAGGTAATCATCACTAAGACTGTTAGATTACACCTCAATGATTAGGATAGAAAACTCCTTGAAACTCTATAGGTCTACAAGACAGCATGGAGGACTACTACTAGCTACACCCCATATGAACTGGTATACAAAAGGAGAGTATTGTTTCCAATTGAAACAATGATCTAGACACTTATAATAGTTGTAAAACTTGGAATGGAATTATCTAAAGTTCAATAGCAGCTATTCTAAATCAATGAATTAAATGAACCTCATCAGGATGCCTTGCACCAAATAGAAATAGTAAAACATTAAATAGCTCAGCGCCCAGATAATATCATCAAGGAGAAGAAATTGAAAGATGTAGACCCAACATTACTATTTGACTCGAAGTTCAAGGATTTTAGAGGGAAGTTCTGCACTTGATGGCTTGAGTCTTATGAGATTGATATTTTGTATGATAACGGGGCTGTCGAACTTCATGCCATTGATAAAGAGAGAACTCCTTTGATGGAAAATGGACATAGGCCTCATTTGCATCATAAACCTTTGTCCAAGAAACCCTTTTTGAGCAAGATCACTTATGTATGGCCTAACCAAGAGATTGTCAATAAAGGAACCCCTTATAGCTTATTCATTCCAACACCATTGATTTGGATTTGATCATTATATTATTTTTCATCCATTTGATGCTTTTAAACTGGAAAATGTGGAGGAATTAGCTCACATAACCATTTTCACTGGTGGTTCAAATTTTGGAAAATCAGGGTGTGAAAACTTTTGGTATTAGTTTGAGGCATCAATGATTTTTTGGGATAAACTTTTTCTAATTAATCATACACCCATTCACATTATTTTACACATAGATTCCTTTCTGATGGCACAATAACCACCTCAATTAGAGTCTGGATGCAAAATATATGCCACCCAAAAGTTGACCTTCCTGTTTTGACCATTATAATTTATGAGGATATCATGTCAACCCCCATTATTCATGGAAAAGGAGCTAGCCAAGTGATCATGATGAAGAAAAATCTAGAAGAGTACTTATTGTAACTCTAGTTAAGAGTTGAGGAGTCAAACTTGACCACTATTAGGTTGTCGAGTTGTATTATAAACGGGTCATTAAGAGGAAAAGGGGTTCCATTCTATTTGAGTGAATTTTGTTTGATAAATGAGCAGAGTAGCCAAGAGTGGATGGGGATAGGGAAAACAAAGAGGATTTGTATATCGTAGTAGTCCATGGGCCACAGACCTCACTTCTTTATATTTGCATCCATTTTCCATTTAGAGAAAAAGAGCAGAGTGGCATCGTCTTCCAATTAGGTTTTCTCTGAAAAGGATTTCCCAAATTATATCTTCTGTTAATTTGTCACTTGTGAGTTTTATTTAATTGTTTTCTATTTTCTACATAATAATAATTTGCATGCATATGCAATAAACAGTAATTAATGGATCTAGAAATCTAAGAAGAAATAAACCCTCATAGTGTAGATTTTAGATTTTCAATTAAATTTTAGTTGATATGATGTGATGAATTGTCTAGTTGAATATCCATAGACAGTTTATAGATCATATTGATATTATAGAAATTTTATTTGGGTATATTTTGGGGACTTGTAGGGGATCAAGATCTGTTAAGCCAAAATCATACAACCCCAACCATAGCTGACCAATATGTCAATAACCCTCATGATCCCATAGAGGAGAGGTTTGCATGACTAGAAACACAAGTCACATATAAATTATAATGTGATCCTTCTCAAGGCAACCCTAACCAATAAAATTGAATTGTTCGAAGATGATGGAGTTTCTAATACGAAGGTCATATTAGATGGGAAATCAACACATTAGGAAGATCTAAAGAGGGAGCTTAAGAAAGAAGTTGAAAGGATCAACCCAATTTGAGTTCCATGAACCATTCATATTCCCTATTCAAAATGGTAGCAAAGGTTGACATCAAGTTGTATCAAGGTGAGATTGACACTTAGAAGCTAAATCACCAGTTGCAGCAAAATATAAGTTTATTCCAACATTCATATATAGATGAAGAGAAAAATGTTTCAACTATTCAACTAAAATTAGAGGGGTAATGCCCTAACCTGGTGGGAAATCCACATAGATAATTTGAGGTTGGAGGGATATACTCTAACGACTAAGTGGGATGATTTCAAAACCATCATAAAGTCACAGTTTTACTTGGTTATGTAGAGGACCTATGGATCTCATGGCATTACTTTAGGAAGAAGCAGGGATAGAGTGTATAGGAGTACACCACATAGTTATAAATATGGCCATAATGTTGGGTATCTCTCCAAAGAACCTAGACGTACTCCTCGATTATATGGGGGTCTACATAGTCATCTATGGAATTAAGTGATGCTTTCAAAACCTAGATTGGTCGACGATGCTTGTGTATAGGAACAATAGCTAAAGAACATTAGCTAGAGTAAAGGGAAATTAAGTGAGTCGAAGTAGAAGGAGCTCTGGGATTATTCTGAGGTGAAGAAGAAATTAAAAGGGATGAAAAGAAGATAACAACCATAACACACCAATTCAAAGATCCCAACAACCACTGCAAGCATTGTAACATTGATAGTGATAGAGAGGAGAATTTTGGAAGTTTCATTCAATTATTAACCTAGAGAACAAAAAGAATGGTAATAAGAAGAAGAATCTCATGGCTACTGATTCAAGCAAATAGGTTAAAAGTCACCCAGACTTGGATGAGAAGATCATTTATAAATGAATATAAAATTATGTGAATTTGAGTATCCTTCAGCAATAGGAAGAGAATGAAAAGGCTAGACTCTTCCACATAAAGGTATAGGTCAAGAAGACAAGGGTTAATGTTTTTCTCAACTTAAGATCACGCATGAATCTCATTGAGAGTTGGTCAAAAAATTGAAATTGAAATTTTGTGATCATCGATGCCCATATCCATTGGGATAGATAAATAAGGATGCAAAAATAAAGGTAACAAAACAATGTAAAATTACATTATTATCAATGTTGCTTTATTGATGAAGTCTAACTAGATGCATTTCACCTTGATGTATGTGGAGTGGTGTTTGGAAGTCCACATATGTATATGTGGGATGCAATATTCATGTGGAGAGCCAACCAATACCACCTCATCAACAATGAAAATCTTTCACCATCAATGGATATAAGGGAATGTACAAAATTTTAGTTGTAAGTGTCAACCAATCCAAGAAATTTATCAATTCTATAAAAATGTATGTTTTACTAAATTTTTAAGAGAAAAACCAATATGTAGCATAGTTACCAAGAGAAAAGTCAACCTTCAATGCATCTACTAAGAAATCACAACAACAATTAGATGATTTGTTATAGGTATAAAAGGATGTGTTCCAGGTGCCTAAATGGTTACCACCCAAGAGGGAAGTTAAGAAAAAGATCTAAATATTTCCTGACTCCCCATTACCAAACATTAGGCTATACAAGGAGCTCGTTATAGAAGAAACTGAGGTGAAGAAATAGTTTTGACGACCGCTGGAACAGGGTATCATTCGACCACGTAATTGATCATATGGATCACCCATCATCATTGTGACAAATAAGGATGAGACTTAGTAGATATATAGTGATTACAGGGCATTAAAAAAGGATTGACCACCTCTTGACGGTGTTCGACCCACCAACATTCAGGGGATCACCCTAGTATGAAGTCCCAACTAGACCTCACATAGTTTGGTGTGGGAGTCCCATCCGGTATGATGGCCCGACTGCCATTGTATTAGGGATCTACCTCAACTCTTGCTTATCAGCATAAGAGAGTGGTCTGCTTTGTCTTCGAGAAGTGAGGTTCACGTGCCTAGTGAGTGTAAGTGTGACTTGTGTCAATAGTTCTTTCACTATAAAGGGAGAGGGTGGGAGTGAGTCCCAAGTTGGTTGGGATGAAGTCCCAACTTGGCTAGGAATGCACAACATAATAGGACGTGCACAACTTCCAGAGGAGCAGTCCACACAGATGTGACAGTCACAACAAACAAGCTAAGATAACACGTACAACACTTAGCGGACGAGTCCACACAAGTGCAACGGTTGTTACAACAAGTTTTATCTGAAAGATCTGTATGATGTCTGAGAGAGTAGTTTACATGGGCGAGACAATGTTAACAACATATACAACACATTTCCATTAATAGATTATGTATTACAACAAGTGAAATAGTTCAAATGTAGAACATAGATTAAAGCAACTTGCAGTACAAGTGTTAAAGATTAGTCTTACAATAGACACAATGCATGTGTGAAAATGTGTTGGCCTATTAGCGGGCTTCTGAATTAAGTGAAAGTTCCAAGAGACATCGTTACACCATACATCACTAACCTCGAGCGCGGGGCATTGATTCAATACTTACTCCTCAAAGGAAAGATTACAGACTCTCTTGGCTGTGAGGGAGGAGATGAGGTAAAAAATTCCTTTCCATGTACAAATGAGGGGGTATTTATAGCCACGGGTGAAACTGACCCTTGTGGTTGTTCGACTACCCTCATTACTGTTTGACTTCCATGACTTTTCGACTTTGCATGACTCTTTGTACAACAAATGGGTCTGTTGGATTTCCACGCTACATTACATCGATTTAAAACATAACCCATAGTAGGGATGTGGATGACATGACTTGACATGAAAGTGTCGGTACATTCGTGTTACTACTAGAGTGCATGTCAAGCTATAGTGTTGTTGGGTGATGAGTATCTTCATGGTGTATCACAGACACACCTCCGAATGGAAAATTGCGTGGAGTTTTCGATGGTCTTTGGTTCAATTGATGAAGATTTGGTATGTTTTTCCTTGCTTGCATGTTGGAAGGCTTGACAGGCTCATCTGTTCACGAAAGGCATGTTCGTCCGTTCGTTCGTCCATGATCACATTTTGCATGTTTTCTTATCTGTTCATCCGTGAACACATCATTGCATGATCATCCATTCACAAGCACATCTCTTCACATGCATCTTCCATTCGTCCATTGGTTAACCTGTCCTTCTGCATGTGCTCCCTTCATTCATCCCTCTCATTGTCGTGCCATGTTTGTCAATGTACCTATGCCTGCAGTCACTTATGATGAGATGAAATTCAATCCAAAACCTCCTAGTCTACCATGACACATGATCATTTCAGATGTAGGTGACCGGGAGAGGCTGCAAGGTTGCAAAGCAAGATGATGGCTCTAGGCACTGCTGATGAAAACTGCGTAAGAGTCATTGTGTGATGGAGATGGGCAATCCAAGTCGACAGTGACTATCCACGAGGTCTGGCTCGACTGGAAGACAAAATTGCGCAAATTTTGGGAGGGACAGTCTGGGCTGCAGGAAGGAAAGGTAGGCGGAATCTGCGTAGTTTCCGTAACGAATGGGCAGTAGGGGCAAGAAGGAAAAATTTGCGCAATTTTCTGGAGGAACTACCCAGGCTACAAGGAGGATCAGCAGATAGAGATTGCATAGTTTTTGGAAGGAACTGCCCGGAAGCCTGGTAACCAAAACTGCACAATTCCCAGAGGGAACTCGTAATTGGATACTAGGTCACTGGCAGCCAAAACTGTGCAATTCCTAGAAGAAATCGGCAGTTGGCTGTTGGGTCATTGAAAGCCAAAACTGCCAAATTCCTTGAAGGAATTAGAAGTTGGTTGCTGGGTCACTGGCACTAGAAACTGGGCAATTCCCAAAGGGAACTGGAAGTTAGTTGTTGGGTCATTGGCACCAGAAACTGCGCAATTCCTAGAGGGAACTGGAAGTTGGTTGTTGGGTCATTTGCAGCAGAAACTGTGCAATTCCTAGAGGCAATTGGCAGTCTGCTACTAGGAGCTGCTAGCGAAGGAAACTGCACTGATGCTAGGAGGTCGACCTACTAACCATCTCTCCGCAATTTCTGAGTTGAGTGGACTACTGGACAGTAGAAGGGATTCTCATGAAAACTGCGCAATTTCCTAGATGAGCAGTCGATCGACAGTTGGGATGATTGACTGAGAAAACTATGCAATTCTCTGAGGGAGATAGGGATGGGAACTTGGTGTCTATCTAACCTGTCTACGCAATTTCCTCTGTCAACTGAGCAGGTAAGGTTAGTGGCCTCTGTGCAATTTTTGAGGGGCGTGAGGCCCAAGGTGACTACCAAGTCCGACTGTCTGGGTGGTTAGCATGAAATTTGATTGAATTGCTTGCGAGAAGCACAACTTGAAAAGACTTTCTTGGTGCTTTTGTGTTGTTATGGTTGACAGTCAATTGAGTCGATGGTGGGGTGATGGTTCGGCTATCAAAGGGGAGTCTAATCATCAAAACTTCAGCAAAAATGACTAAGTGTGTGAAAGATCGAAAGATGCATAGGTGAACATGCAAACACTATAGAAATTTCTCTATAGATCAGCTAGCTCTGATACCATGTAGAAATTATGAAAATTCTCTACAAATCTCACTCTAACTGTAGATTAACTTGATATTGCAATATACCAAAGAAAAATACTATAACCTACTTCTACTATAAATTTGCGGAAGCTTAAAATTGAGCAAGATCAAGCTGAACACATATAACTAGAAGAAGAAGAATCAATACACATGAAACACAGAAAATACTGAGGGGAAAGCCTCAACTAAAAACCCCACAATCTATATTATCATACAAAGTGGAAATACATTAGAATTATACAAAGCCTTAGCTCTCACAGCTAGCCATCTCTCAGTACAAACCTCCTGGATGCTCACAGGCAATCAAAGCTTCTCACAAGCCTTCTCCTCTGCTCTCCAAGCTCCTATTTCCTTGCATTGTTTCTCCTGGGTGATCCTCCTATTACCAAGTGGAAGACTCTCCACCAAGTGGAACACTGATCTCTCACACTGATCTCACACCCTGTTAGAACTACGCAATCCTCAAGGAACCTTACCTTGAGTGCATGCATGAGTTTCCTTCATAGGAAAACACAGGCAACTGATAGTACATTGTCCTTATCTTTAATATCAACTAGGTCTTTCTTAGAATAGACATGCATGAGTTTCAGATGAAGGAATCTTTAGTTATCTGGAGTACACTGGTTGAGTGCATGCATGCATCAACTGACTGATAACTCACAATCATAGAAAATTTTAGGGGCGAATGTTCGCCCTTTGGTGAAATTAAGGGGTTTTAAATTTTTAGTGGGCGAATATTTTGTATCATAGTACATTTTTACAAATCACCTCAAATAGCCCACCTTATTTTAAGGGAGAGGGTAAAAAAGGTAAATTTAGCCCTTGAAATTAGGAGTTACAACCTTCCATTTGCCCATTTTCAAGAATAGGTTTTATTTAAGTGAATCCTATGGGCCAAAGGCCCAAATACCATATTTATAAAAAAGGTATGGTAAATTAGTAAAAATATAAATAAATGAGAGGTATGGTAAATAAATAAAACATTTTTTATATTTACTTCGTAAGTCACATTATATACATGCAAGGGTGTAAACAAATAAAAATATAAGTAAAGTGGAGGTATGGTAAATAAATAAAACGTCTTTTTATACTTACTCAAAAGGTATGGTAAATAAATAAAAATATAAATAAACTAGACGCATGGTAAATAAATAAAACCTATTTTTATATTTAGTCCATAACCCTCGTTCTATTTATGAAGGCTGAAGAAAGAGGTTTTATTTAAGTGAATCCTATGGGCCAAATACCATATTTGTAAAATAGGTATGGTAAATTAATAAAAATATAAATAAACGAGAGGTATGGTAAACAAATAAAACATTTTTTTATATTTACTCCATAAGTCACCTTATATTTACGAACACTCAAAAAATGTGTTATATTTAGGTGAAACCTATGGGCAAAATACTATGGGACAAATACCATGGACTAGATTGTTATTAATACCATGCAAAAAAACATTATTAACCCTAATATTAGTATTAATAAAAATAAAAATGGCACATGGTATTGACCCATGGTATTCACCAAAATGGCACATGGTATTCACCTGGAATGTAGCCTATTTAAATGGGGGAATTAAACCAGCATAGATCCATCTTTAATCTGGATCTACTAGCCCCCGAGAGGTATCAAATATCGTGATGTGCAAACTAGCATAGAGTGAAAAAATATTTGATATTCACCAAAATGGCACATGGTATTGACCCATGGTATTCACCTAGAATGTAGCCTATTTAAATGGGGGAATTAAACCAGCATAGATCCATCTTTAATCTGGATCTACTAACCCCTGAGAGGTATCAAATATCGTGATATGCAAACTAGCATAGAGTGAAAAAATATTTGATCCGATCTTGATCCGATCAAGAGTAAAAATGGATGTTGTAATTTAATGTATGTTAAACATTTTAGCTTGGTTAAAATAAAAAATAAAATAAAAATCAACTATTAATTTTATTAATCTTTAGAAATTACTAATAGTAATTTTTAAGCTCCAGGTTTATGATAACCCATGGTATTGACCCATGGTAATACCATGGTATTCATGTGAGCATAGACTATTTAAAGCGGAAATTCTATCATCTTACGTCCATCTTAATTCTGGGTCTACCAAGTGCTCAAAGGGGTAAATAGATCTCATCCCCCTAAGAGTGGTAGATGTGGAGTTAAGATGGATATAGGTTGGTTTATATGATAATGAAGATATTAAATAGACTTAGGAAATTATATTGTAAAAACATCTTAAGGTGAATGGTTAAATCATAGACATTGGACAAGTATATTTGTATACTTTTGTTTTAGTCTAAAACAAATCCAAGGCTAAAAGGAATGGATTGATTGCACTAGTCATCCTTCTATAACTTTCCAACATATGCTAGAGTAAACAGATTGTAATTTGGGTAATTTTTCTAATTGCAAACAGGAACATACTTGTGTATTGGTAGGGTGGTTACGAGGTCCCTAGAAGTGATGAATTTGAATTTTTCTTGGTTCTATATATAGTATTAGGTTTTTTCTCATGCTTTCTGTGAATGGCATGGGTGAATTTTATCCTACACCCACTAGGTGTGATGAATTTGAATTTTTCTTGGTTTTATATATAGTATTAGGTTTTTTCTCATGCTTTCTGTGAATGGCACGGGTCAATTTTATCCTACACCCACTAGGTTATTGATATGTAATTTTGGTAATTTTGATTTCAAAATATATTTTAAAGAAATGCAATGGTTTCATTTGTGTATTTAATAAACACAAGATTTTATAATTGAGTAAAATATTCGCCATGTCTGGTGAGAGATTCGCCAAAAAATTATATATACATATCATATTATTGATAAAATCGCCTTCCATTTTTCCTATATACCATGGAGATTCGCCCATTTATTATACATGTAAATTTGGGGGGGTTATTAAAAGTTTCTCTGCTCACAATTAGTTCCTCAAATGGTTTGGAACTAATTTAACTGGACTTAACTCAGTAAACTGAGTTAACTAATTACAACCCAAATATAACTCAATCTTATCTCCTTAATTAAGAGATAATCTCCTTAATTTAAGGGATAACTATTGAATGACTTCAGAAAGACTACTAACTTGAATTTCCCCAACTAATTAATCCATAATGAATTACTCAATTATTTCCAAGTATCTGGTGAGTCTAAGTTCGATTTTAATTCACAATTTTAATTCAAGGACAAATTAAAATTGGAATATTATGGATTCTATTTTTATCATTTCTTGTTGCTATTTCCAACACTCCCTTTCAACAAGAAAGGAATTCAACTCGATCCCGGTCGTGAACCTTTGGAATGTTCTGCATGCAACACTTCTCTCTAGTGTTGTTGCTCCAGCAACTCCAAAAAAAGAAAAACATCCAACCTGAATCAGTATGATGCATCTATCATCAAAGTCTCTGACTACTATTACCTATGTCAATTGAAAACTTTGTGTTTATACTGACTCTGCCTTTCTGCACTATTGTCAATCCTTCTCTGCGCTCTTTAGTATCTAACTGCTCTATCCTCTGTCACTTTGATCTTTGACTGCATCAATCCCATTGATTCCTCTCGCTACTATGTACTTTGGGCTCCTATAGCAAGGTACGATCCATGATATAAAACCTCTCAATGGACCCTACCCAATTTCAACCTTCTTGAGACTATCACTTCACAGCACCCCACCTCACAATTAGAGGTACATGTGATCCCTCTGCCCACTTCTCCAGTTGTGGTTCCTCCATAATTGTCTAAGACTTCTTCTAAGACTACATGTTGCGAGGTAATTTACTCTCCCTCTCAACCAAAAAGTCTCTAACATTTGCCTTGCTCCTCAAGGCTTTGCATGCATCTTAAAACCTCAAGAGCATACAAGTTCTTAACTCGTGAACGATCTATTTCACCTGTCTCGTGGTGATGTGTCTAAGGAATGTCTTTTCTTTACAGAAGACAACATCGTAGCCTTTGTATTCAAACATCATGACCAATACCAAGTTCTTCTTCAGTCCAGGTTTATACTTCACATCTGTCAAGGTGATAGGAGCTCCATGCTCCCTTTGAAAACCAACCATTCCGACTCCTAAAACACTATACTTTCTATCGTCATCCATCTCTATGCGCATCTTGAGGTCTTTATCCTCCAAGGCATTGAATAAACTTTTATCACTGGTCATGTGGAATGAGGCTCCACTACCAAGATACCAAAAAAAACCCATCATCAATGTCACCATGCACGCGATGAGGGTAAAGTCCATTTCAAACTGAGAGGCTAATGCCTCACCTTCTGATCCTTCCGAGGATCCCTTCATGGACTTCTTCGATGGGAAATTAGTCACATAATGTCCCATCTCTTGACAATTAAAGCATCTCACTTTAGACTTGTCACCCTTCTTCCCTCCCTAAGAATAATTCGATTTGGAATGGGAAACCTTCCCCTTCCCTTTCCTTGCCTTACTCACTATGGCTAGGTTTTCTTCATCATCATCCTTGGATGAAGAACCATCTTGAGTGCTCCTCATGATCTTCTCCTGCATGAGATTTGACCACAGTTGTTCCCAATTTGGCAGTTTCTCCCTTCCATTCATAGAGCCCTAGTAGTTATTCCATCTCTTTGGAAGGCCAAGAAGAGTAAGGCTCACCATATCATCATCGGCAGTAGTTATTCCCACACTACCAAGCTCATCTCTGAAGTGGTGAGCTTATTTAGATATGTGGAAATAGTATTGTTGTTCTCCATCTTGATTCTTCGAAGCTTATCCTTGAGCGCCAATTTCCTTTGGTCGCTAATGTTCTGGTATAGGTCCTTCAATGTTTTCCACATTTAATATGGAGTGTCCTTCCCATGGAGACTCGAGACAATATTGTCTCAAACTCCCTTAAGGATGATCCATCTTGCCCTCGCATGAGCCAACTCTTGTGCATTAGTTGAAGCTGGCTTTAGGATTTCTTGATCAATGAAATCCTTCATGCCATTGTCTTCTAATACAGCCTCCATGCGATCTTTCCATGCTATGTAATTCGAGCTACCTTCCAAGGCATACTCGACTCTCGAGCCATAGAATGCCATTGGAAAACCTTGAAGTATGATAAGAATTCAATTTGAACCTGCAACCTTGAACTTCAAGCTTCGAATTCTCTTCTCTGTATACTATTCACAGCCCCAATAAACTTGGTTCTGATACCATGTAGAAATTTCTCTATAGATCAGCTAGCTCTGATACCATGTGCAAATTCTGCAAATTCTCTACAAATCTTGCTCTGAGACCATATAGAAAATTTGACTGTAAATTAACTCGATAATGCAATATACGAAAGAAAAATACTATAACCTACTTCTACTATCAATTTGCGGAACCTTAAAAATTGAGCAAGATCGAGCTGAACACATATAACTAGAAGAAGAAGAATCAATGCACATGAAACATAGAAAATACTCAGGGGAAAGCCTCAACTAAAACCCCACTATCTGTATCATCATACAAGGTGGAAATAAATCAGAATTATACAAAGCCTTAGCTCTCATAGCTAGCCAGCTCTCAATACAATCCTCCTGGATGCTCACAGGTAATCAAAGCTTCTCACAAGCCTTCTCCTCTACCCTCCAAGCTCCTATTTCCTTGCGTTATTTCTCTTGGGTGATCATCCTGTTACCAAATGGAACATTGATCTCACATTGATCTCACACCCTATCATAACTGCATAATCCTCAAGGAACCTTACCTTGACTGCATGCATGAGTTTCCTTTATAGGAAAACACACGCAATTGATAGTACACTATCCTTCTCTTTAATATCAATTCGGTCTTTCTCGGAATAGACATGCATGAGTTTCTAATGAGAGAATCTTTAGTTATCTAGAGTACACTGGTTGAGTGCATGCATGCATCAACTGACTGATAACTTGCAATTAGCTCGTCAGATAGTTTGGAACTAATTTAACTGGACTTAACTCATTAAACTGAGCTAACTAATTACAACTCAAATATAACTCAATCTTATCTCCTTAATTAAGGGATAATCTCCTTAATTTAAGGGATAATTGTTGCATGACTTCAGAAAGACTTCTAACTTGAATTTCTCCGACTAATTAATCCATAATGAATTAATTAATTATTTCCAAGCAGCTGGTGAGACTAAAATCGATTTTAATTCAAGGACAAATTAAAATTGAATATTTTGGATTCTATTTTTATCATTTCTTGTTGCTAATTCCAACAAGCACACACTCTCATGACTTGAGGACGAGACGACTCAAACCATCCAAACACACATGTTCAACATGACTAATCGACTGTGCAAGTGATAAGCATGAAACTCTTGATTGATCGTTGATCGATCATGACGATGCTTGTGCAATAGTGAATGTGACTTCATGTGTGAGTGTGATAGATGCTTTCATAGCGAACACAACAAGTGCACACAAAGTGAAGACTTTGAGTATAACCGGAACATGGTCGCAAGCATGAATCAGACACCAGCATGAGAAACTTGAATGAAATGAACAAGCAAGATAGATACAAAGACTCCCATGGCCTCACAGAGTGAACCTGAAGGTGTGCGGTCATCAAGAAAAACTCTCAAGGGAGCCTCTGAAATTGGGTGCAGGCCAAAATTTTGGAGGATGGTTGTAGTTGCTACAACACTTAAGGAAACACACTGGTAGAACTCCAAATTCTCTATTTTGGTTCATTGCTAGCACAGGGCCTCAGTCTTTTAGGGAGTATTGAATCATTGTGTGGGTTAGTTTAGCTTCCCCACTTACCCCATGGACATACATGGTTCACCCTTTGCCAACTTAGTCAAACACAATCAAAAGTTCAGCTTGATATTAGTGTTTCGAATTCAGCAATGGTAGTTTAGCTCACGAGTTGAAGATTTTCAGAGTATAATTTTTCATCTCTGGTGTTGCTCCACTACCAGCAGGCCTGGATAGTACCCCAGTGGAGTCACATAGGAACACACACATTTCTCCACTGCCAGCGAGCCTGGTCAGTACCTCGGTGGAGTTGCATGCTTCACCTCTCTGCGCAGGAAGCCATTCTCTTCTTTCACCTTTGTATTTTTTTTTTTTTACTTTTTTTTCAAGAGGACTATGCATAGGCACTTATTTATTTTTGGGGCAGAAGAGGGATCCCGACTTATTGAGAGCAGAAGAGGTTGTTCCTTCAGAGAATCATGTAAGAGCTATGACATAGGTTTGCTCGTTTAGGTTTTCCCCTTCTCAATTTCCGCTAGTTGGATGAGCTTGAACACACATAGAAGAAGGCTAAGTATAGGCATGGGACTTCCCAGTGTGGACACAGATTCATGGTTGGACCAAAAATTCCCTTGTAGATGGTTCGTATTTTCCATCAAGACTTCATAAGCTAAAATTTACAACTGAGCACAGAGAAGATGGACACAAGACTGGCCAAGTGCTATAGTGTCACAAGTTTCTTCAAATTTCAGCCACATACTCTATTCAGAAGCTAGAATGTAGTAGTTGGAAACACTTATTTCCAGAAAAAAAATAGTAATATATCAAAAAAACAAAACAAATGTGAAAAAAAATAGTAAGAAGAATCAAACAAAGTAAAAACAAAGATAATAAGCAAAGCATGCAAGATGAAAACAACAAGCAGCAAGTAGACTATGTACATGGCACGGGTGCAGACCAGCCTATTGAAGGTAATGCTTGAGATCTTGGTCGTTGACAGCAAGGTTGTCAATCCTCCCTTCAAATGATATCAAGTGATACATGTGTGGGCCAAGCTTCTTGTAGACCAGTGCAAGTCCACCAGGCTCCACTACTGGAACCTGGTGGCATTCCAAAAGACCTTTAAGTGAAGACAACACCATTGTTTCAGGTACTGTGTGCAACATGGGCTCGAATGATCGCATAGGGTAGTTGCTTTTATTTCAGGAATGGTTCAAGTTTCTGAAATCAATGCATAAGCGGATTTTCCCGGATTTCTTACGTGCGGAATTTAAATTAGAAAACCAAGTATGATGACGAACTTTGCAAGTAATCCAATCATCCAAAATGTTAGTCAATTTTCCTTGTATAAGGAGTTCAAACAATGCATGTGTGTTACCTGGTCTTTTTTGCAATGGCTTGTCTCCTCCTTTACCTAGAATCCCATGTTGAATTTCTCATGTGTAGTGTGTACTCAGGTCATCATCTAGCCGTGTAGATCCATCCTGGTAGTATTCAGTCAAGCGGTCAAATATTCGTCGTTGCTGCAGTGTGTAGCTTGTACCAATATTGGCTATCTTTGGATCATGATAGGTTTCTAGGTTGCTCTGTTCGTTCATAGTGGTGGTCCTATGGGTCCCGTTGCTTCTCAGCCTTTGACAAAAATACTGCAAACCATAGTTCTTGTTGAGGGAAACCCCACCTTCGGGAATGAAGTTACCTTTTTTTCCCTCGACTGCAGTTTTTAGGGTCTACTTGTGCTTACCTTAATCAATTGTTATGTCCCTGAAAGCATCAACATTTTCTGTGAGGTACATTATCACTTTGAGTGCGGCTACATTGAGGTTGATGGTCCTTTGTAATTTCAGCATGATTGTTTCATACTTAGCAACGTTGTTTATGTACTCAAACTTCAACCAGATTAATATCATGCATTGTCTATTGTTTTGGATGGCTGAGATACACTTGATCCTTGAGCCATCATGTGTCTCTAATTCATCAAAATCCATGGCCCATAGCTTATCCATACACGGACCATTTGGCATGCTAGTACTACTACTACTACTATTGCTGCTACTACTACTACTATCGATACAATGAGTTGTACAAGTTTCATTACCATCAGTTGGGTAAGGAAGGAGTCCCAACTATGTGTCTGATGAGGTTGGAGTTGGCCATGCAGGATAACACTCCAATGTTGTTTCCAGGAGGTAGTTGCCAAACATGAGTTCTGCGAAGGCCAACAATTCATTCTCACCATTGAGGGGAGTGACATTATGCTTCATGTACCTCTCAGACTCTACCAGAATTGGTTGAATTTTCCCTTGTACGGAAGCCACATGTGAGACCAGTCTGTAGAAAAATATCCATCTAGCTTGCTGGACCAATCTCTATTGAGTAGTAAATTGTATGCTTCCAGGATGTCTACAACCACTATGTTGATGCATTGGTGGACTCTCTCATCATGAGACAGTCAGATGATCACGTCTCATAGCTCACCAATGGCTGGTACCAATGTTCTATCAAGTTGGATGATTCATGTAGATGTCTCACTCCCTTGTGCATTGATCTTTTTCGCAAAGGGGAGCGGCATGACATTGGCTTCCACACAGGAATCAACCAGACAATTGTGAACATTGTAGTTCAAAATTTCAAAAGATAGTAGGAATGGGGGGTAACTTGAGTGTGCTTCTTCCATCCAGAGTGTATTAAGCATATTGGAAAGTGATCTGGGAGGTGTGCTTGCTCCCTTGTTGGTAGAGGATGCACTATCTATTGTTGTCTATCCCAGTGTGTATAGCATGATATCTCACTGACTCTAAATCTTATCCAACTCAAACAAATTGATGTCTCGAGTTTTCTTAATTTCATCAATAATGTTGTAGTCCAGAGGTGGTAGACTTACTAAGGTGTATGGGGTAGAATAGATGTTCATGTTGTCCGACAGAGTTTTTTGCAGTTTACTGCACATGGAAGTACTCTTGTCCATCGCTATCTACCCAGAAATGTTTTGTGTTTTATGCTTTGGGGCGGCCAGTGGATCATCCTTCCTTATCAATAGCCTCATCTTCTCTTGCTTTTCCCCAAGTGTAGGGGGAGCCCCTTTACTCCTAATATTTTAATGGTCATTTTTTCTTGGAGGATGCTTCTTAGTGTTTGTCTTCAGCACTGCTTGTGAGCACTAATATGCCTTCGTCATTATCTCTGTCATACAGCTGCTCTTGCATTCCGCTCTCCGCATTGAGTTTATGACTGTATACAGAGTTTGCAACTTGCTTCCAATCCAAACAGAAGTTCTCAGGGTGATGTTCTTCATGGAACAAATAGAACTTGGGATCTGCGCACTAATCGACATTCAACACGAAGCTCTGTGTGGTTTTTTGAGTAGATGAGTTGTTTCCTGATGAGTTCCTTCCCTATCTCTGTCTAAGTAGATGGCTGCTTGCAAATTTGTCTATTTTCTGTTGCTTAAGCTTGGACACTTCCGTTGTTAAGTTCTTGACGAGGCGAGTGAGGGTTTCAATATCATCTGCTTCCTTGTCTCTACCCTTGCTCGTTGTCGCTTAGGACTTCCTGCTCATGTCTTTGGATTCCTTTGTTGGTTCATTATCCTTGATGACTCCAATCATCCGCAAGTATTTTTCGACAACAATAGCCTCTTTTCAGTTTTCCAAGAGTGTTGGTTTCGCATCTCGCTTCACAAACTGCGCAATGCTAGTGTGCAGTGTGAACGTGTAGTAATCAACATTGATGGAGTCATAAGGGTTGGTGTCTACCACAAATTTTATCAATAAGTGTGTAAACCTCTGGTTGAATTCTTTTACATTTTCTTCCCCTCCATCTTCAGCCTACCCAATTCTTTCACTAACATAGTTGGGGTCTTGTCATCAGCAAAATTTTCAAGGAACATGCATTTGAATGCACCTGAGTTCTATATGGATTTTGGTGGAAGGTTGTGATACCATGCAGCTATGCGACCATCCAAGGTACATGGGAACAATCTACAGTCTACGTCATCATGTTGTACCTCAAGAGTCTGCAACTATAGGTAGAAGTTGTCCAAATGATCTTCTGCCTTCACTGTGCTGTCAAGGTTGAACTTGATGTTCATTCTCTATGTTCGCTTTGGCATCTTGTGCAAAACAATCAGGAGATCCAATGGTCCGTGAGTCATCTCCTTGGGACAACCATCTCTTCTTATTCTTCATCATACTCCTCTCTTTCATAGTCTGATGGTTCTGTCTCTGAGTCTATCGGTTCGTCTCTGCCTCCGCCTCCTCCACAACCTTCCCCACTGCCTCTTGCATCAGAGGCTGATCCCAAGATTACAAGAGTATCTTGTTCATCATTCCAGAAGATTAGAGGTTCCTCTCCATCTTCAATAGCTTCTTCCAGACCTTCAAGTGTGGTGAGGACATCTTCTTCCACTGATGATACAACAACTCCTGTGGGAGTGGCTATTGGCTTCCTATATGTGTGTGGAAGATGTTATCTATCTAGGATCAATCTGATTGCTTTCATGAACTGGCGAGTGATAGGATGGACAGACAAAAGATGATGATATGAAATCTTGTGCTCAGTCTTGGGAGGTGAGGAGTAACCAACTACAGAGTTGTGCATAGATGACAGGGAGTGTGAGTTATCGCCTTGACCAGATGGTTGAGGAATGAGTGTGAGGGGATATTCAACCATATACAACTAGCATCCATCCTTTTAGAACCAGAAAGGTTGATGGTGTTGGACCCTCCAAAATTCAGGGGATCACCTCGGTATGAAGTCCCAACTAGACCTCACACCATTTGGTGTGGGAGTCCCATCTTGTATGATGGTCGATTTCCATTCTCTTAGGGATTTTCCTCAACTCTTACTTGTCAGCACAGGAGAGTGGTCTTCTTTGTCTTCGAGAAGTGAGGTTCACGTGCCTGGTGAGTGTAAGTGTGACTTATGTTAATGTTTCTTTCACTGTAAAGGGAGAGGGTTGGGGTGAGTCCTAAGTTGGTTGGGATGAAGTCCCAACTCAGCTAGGAACACACAACACAACATGACGTGCACAACTTCCAGAGGAGCAGTCCACATGGATGTGGCAGTGACAACACATAAGGTAAGATAACACGTACATCACTGAACAGATGATTCCATAGGAGTGCAATGGTTGTTATAGCAAGTTTTATGCGAAACGTTAGTATGATGTCCGGGAGAGTAGTTTACATAGGCGAGACAACGCTAACAACATATACAACACATTTCTATTAATAGATTATGTATTAAAACAAGTGAAATAGTTTAGATGTAGAACACAGCTTAAAGAAACATGCATTACAAGTGTTAAATATTAGTCTTACAACAGATACAATACATGTGTGAAAACGTGTTGTCCTGTTAGCAGGCTTCTGAAATAAGCGAAAGTTCCAAGACACATCGTTACACCATACATCACTAACCCCGAGTGTGTGGCATTGGAGCCACTACTTACTCCTCAAAGGAAAGATTACAGACTCTCTTGGCTATGTGGGAGGAGCTACGGTGAAAATTTCATTTCCATGTACAAATCAGGGGTTATTTATAGCCAAGGGTGAAACTAACCCTTGTGGCTGTTCAACTACCGTCATGACTGTTTGACTTCCATGACTTTTCGACTTTGCATGACTCTTTGTACAACAAGTGGGTCTCTTTGACTTCCACGTTACATTACATTTATTAACAACATAGCCCATAGTAGGGATGTGGACAACGTGACTTATGACATGACTCGACATGATAATTCTCGTACATTTGTGCTACTGATGGAGTCCATATCAAGCTACAATGTTGCTAGGTGATGGATGTCTTCATGGTGTATCAAAGCTTCAGCTTCGCATGGAAAAGTGTGTGAAGTATTCAATGGTCTTTGGTTTGCTTGATGAAGCTTTGGCAGGTTTTTCCTTGCTTGCATGTTGGAAGGCTTGACAGGCTCATCTATTCGCGAAAGGTGCATGCTCGTTCGTTCGTCTGTTCGTGAGCACATCTTGCATGTTTTCTCGTCCATTCATCTGCAAAGACATCTTTGCATGATCATCCATTCGCGAGCACATCTCTTCGCATGCATCGTTCATTCGTCCATTGGTGAACCTGTCCTTCTCCATGTGCTCCCTTCGTTCATCCCTTTCGTCGTCACGCCATGTTTGTTCCATGTTTGTTAGTGTACCTATGCTTGTAGTCACTCATGACGAGATGGCATTAAACCAAAAACCTCCTAGTCTACCATGACACGTGATCATTTCAGATGTAGATGACTGGGAGAGGCCACAAGGTTACAAATTAGGATGATGGCTTGGCGAACTACTGACGAAAACTATGCAAGAGTCTTTGGGTGATGGAGATGGGCAATCTAAGTCAACAATAACTCTCTGCAAGGTCTGGCTCATCTAGAAGGAAAAATTGCACGAATTTTGGGAGGGATAGTCCAAGCTGTAGGAAGGCAACGTAGGCAGAATCTGCGCAGTTTCCGGAATGAGTGGGCAACAAGGGCCGAAAGGAAACATTTTCACAATTTTCCAGAGGAACAGGTCGGGTTGCAAGGAGGATCAACAGGTAGAGATTGTGCATTTTTTGGGAGGAACTGCTTGGGAACCTAGCAGCCAAAAATGCACAATTCCCAAAGGGAGTTAGCAGTTGGCTACTGGGTCACTGGTAGCCAAAACTGTGCAATTCCTAGAGGGAACTGGCAGTTGGTTGCTGGATCACTAGTAGCCAAAACTGCATAATTCCCAAAGGGAACTGACAGTTGGCTATTGGGTCACTGGCAGCCAAAATTGTGCAATTCCAAGAGGGAACTAGTAGTTTTTTGTTGGGTCACTGGTAGCAGAAACTGTGCAATTACTAGAGGGAACTGGTAGTTGGTTGCTGTGTCATTGGCAGAAGAAACAGTGCAGTTCCTGGAGGGAACTGGCAGTATGTTGTTAGGAGTTGCTAGAAAGGTAAACTGCACTAAGGTTGGGAGGACAACATACTAACCATATATATGCAATTTCTAAGCTGAGCGGACTGTTGGGCAGCAGAAGGCTTACTCATGAAAACTGCACAATTTCCTGGATGAGCAGCCGGTCAACTGTCGGGATGACCGACTGGGAAAAATGGAAAATTTTCTAAGGGAGACATGGAAGGGAACTTCATGTCTTTCTAGCCTATTTGCACAATTTCCTCAGTCAAGTGAGTGGGTAAGGTTAGTGGCCTCTGCACAATTTCTGAGGGGAGTCAATCTCGGGGTGACTGTCAGGTCCGACTCTCCGAGTGGTCAGTATGAAAGTTGATTGAATTACTTGTGGGCATGTTATGAAGAATTTGTAATACTAATTCCCTATATAAGTAGCTATATCTAGAACAACAATTTAAATCACTTTAGCCTTTTTCTATAAACAATAGATAAGACAAAGAGAATGAAAGGACCTACTTATACTTTCACTTTCCTCTTATCTCCTTTATATTGATCCTGTTGCTCCTTCCCATACTTAACATGCTTGAGAAGTACCTATAAACATCAACAAAAGACAAAGAACCAATCAAATCAAAAGATCTATTGATTACAAGTAAATGGAATCAGATACATTCACACATATAAGCATCACATATCAAGATAAGCATATGGAAAAAGGTGAAAATACTTTATTGAATAGAAGGAAGGATTACAACCATGAAGCTTGATTCGAAGTCAGTCCTCTAGCTTTGGTTCCATCCACATCACATCATAAGCATGACAATATGGAGCATAATGGCACTTACAATAATCTCAATTCTCAAATTAAAATTATATCCTTACAATTCATCAAAGTCCAACCCCAGATCACTTAGATGAGTGCTCAATTTATAGGAAGATGAAGGAGGTTTTTTCATCAATGAAGGTATTGAATGGCCTTCCATACTTAGAATTAGTTCCATGGAGGAAGGGATGAGAGGATAGGATGTATCTTAACTCATTCCTCATCCATTTTCGAGATCATAGGAGATGATAAGTGTGGGAATCTTCTAGAAGGCTCTAGAAGATAAGAATATTCCCCAAAACCTATGTGAATTTCTCTCAAACTCACCCAACGTAGGTCAAAGAGGGCCTACGTGCTATGCAGAGCACCCTGACATGGACTTAACTGCTCTACAGTGCACCCTTGCATGGGCCAACCTACGCCGGTCCCTCTAGTGGAAATTTCAAGATGTCTTCAGGCCATGAAACTATCTGTGAAGGAGGCATTCAAAAGGTTGACCTGTTTATGGAATGTAGCAACTGAAATTAGGGTTTGATTAGCCCCAAAACATTGATCTGGATGATGGGAGTGATGTGCCCAAATGGATCTATAACAGCTGCCCCCTAAAGCATGAAGTCAAAAATGCAATGTCGAGTGAAATTATTTACGATGTGATGAGGAGGTTCCGAACTGGTTGGTGACCTGCATCGATTACAAGACATTATATCATGATATTTTGAATTTTTCTCATGAATTGTTGAAGGAAGGCATACCCATGCTCAGTATATAAAATTTCATTACAAGTACATAAACAGTCATCTACAGATATAGACCCATGATCAGAATGACCATCAATGTAAAGCCATTGTACGGATGATTTGGTACATTTCCTGAAATCGCAACCTGGATGGATGAAACTAGATCTGGGGTCTTCTATCTCATTCAATCATTCACTCAAGTACAAGTCTGACCATGCGAATATGTGATCTAACGTCAAACATGGGAAGACACCATATTATTACCAGCGAATGATGTAAGTCGTTAACAGACGCGAGAGAAATCACCGATAATGATAATGATCCTCAAGGTACTGCAGTACATTCTGCATGGTGTGAATATATGTTTTGATGTCGAACACCATAAAAAGTCTTTCGGTCGAAGGCTAGTGATATCAACCTATCACCAGAAGTGAGAAACTTGCCATTGATGCATGCAAGCCTCAAGGTACTGGAAGGGTGTTTCTAAGTCAACTTCTTGGATAATGTGCTGATGTCAACAAGAAGCGACTCGTCACAAGAGGGCCTTGATGTATCCCACATCAATGACACGAAATGAATGTAATGATTTTGGAGACAGAATTTGATTGTTGACAAAAGGTTCAGGAATGACGGTCATGAAAATGAAGGTTTATGGTATTGCAAAGGATGAATTTTAACTGAATGACTTCTCTTGAGCATGTCAGCGACACTAAAATGAATTGGTAGCATTGACCTAAAACAAAGAGATGGATGGTATGATAGACCAATGGTGTGATAACCAAGCTGATAACCCAACCCAAATAGTCACAGTGATGAAGTTAAAGTGTCATGTTCAAGAGCGACCTGCTACCAAAAGTGGTTTACCCCTTTTTCCATTTTTCCCAATCATTGCTGACCAGTACCTCTTTATTTTTTATCAAGCCTGAGGAGGATAACATATGCTTGTTGTATAATTCCACCCTTTGAGTGAATCCATCGATATGTGATGTTTTAACAAGCGTAGCGAAGGTGAAATTCGGTCTTGTCATGATCGACAAGTTTGTCGCTATTTGATGTTTTAACGAGTTTAACGACAAAGATAACTTGTTCCTTTTCATGTTTAGAGAGTTCGAAAAGGACGAAAAGAAAACTCCACAAGTTATTTTTCGTAGATTTGTCTCTCAAGCCTGAAAAATCATAAAACAATACGAGAGAGAACCTATTGACCATGTTTGGTCAACGTATTCCTTTTTCATAAATAATCTATCTCAGCCCGAAAAAGGGTTAAACTTATACTGAGTAGATGTCATTTTCAATCCTTTAACAAACTGAAAAGGAAAAGCACTCAGAAATCTTTTCATATTTAGAGAGTTTGAAAAGAGCTTAAAGAGGATTCCAAAGGGGTTCCTTTTCTGATGTTTAATAGAGCTCTAAAAAGAGATAAAAGTATGCTCTATGGTCAAAGATGCACTTTACAATCGAGCACGTCAAATTCTATAAGTTAGCTGTAAAACTTGCTCAAAACACCACCAAATGGATTAAAAATACATGTTTCGTGAGTAAAAATAGGTAAATACTAAATTTTATTGGATTAATGAACATGAAATAAACATAAAACAAGTATTTACCATGTCATTTTTGCCACTTGATATTTACCATTCAGTTTTGTACTCTAGGCTAGTTTTTTACCTCGAACTTCAGCAGCTGATTGCGAGAGATTTTGTGTACCATTTCTCGTGTCGTGTAGACTAGGTAGGAGATCTACCCCTCCTCTTTCTTTTCATGTCATTCTTTTACTATATCATGCAAGTTTTAGGGTTTTGGGGGGCCTCTGGGGTTAGATTTTTTCACCCTGGTATCAGCGCAAGCTTGCATGTCGAAAACTGTGCTGAAGAGCTCCCGGATAAAAGGTTGCCTACTCTACAGTGCATTTTCTCCTTGCTTAGGCTACACTGGGAGAGTTTCCCAAACTTGTTTCACCTATTTGCTCCAAAATTTGTCTTGTTTTTTTAGGGAAATTAAGGATCCTAATTAAGCTTATGGTTTGATTATAGGCTTTCATCATATCAGAATGACTATTACTTGGTGAGAAAGAGAGCATGAAGAATAAGACATGATTTCCCTAAATAATCTTGGTACAGTTGAGGCCCTCAAAGACTGTGGGTTACTCAAATACTTCAGGTTGTCCGGAATGAGGCAACAAATAGAACTATTGCAATTCCTAGTTCATGCATGGAATTTGACATATTAGACTTTTCACATAGGGGACAAAATGGCCCCTATTATGATTGATGATGTTTACTTTCTTACCGGGCTATCGAGGTGAGGTGCCCCCATCTAACTTTTAGGATTTGCCCATGGAGGTGAATCAGTGAGGGATTACATTTGATAGTTTTGTCGTCCAGGTACACAGCCTAGAAAGGATGGGAAAATAAACATCAAGGATGTAAGTTATTTTCCTTTGGGAAATATCCCTTTCACTATTGCAAAGTTGGCTTCCAGTGTGACACTTCCTCTGGCGAACATATCATATATGCAGTATGCACTGGAGTGTCTTGAGCCAAAAGTATTCAGCTGGTGTGAGGTCATGCTTTCTTCACTGAATGAACAACTAACCAAGGTGAAAAGTGGTAAGACAAAGAATTTTAGTTATGGTTCAATATTAATCGCTTTTACCTTATAAATAATTCCATTGATGCAACCACAACATGTAACATTGGGTGTAGCTGGTCCTAGAGATCCACTGATGCAGAGGTGGGTCGAATTGATGGCTAGACATGTAGGTCAGACAACAATCATTTTTCCCACTGAATTCTTCAGGTGGCTCGATTGACAACACATTGTAGTCAAGGAGCATCCATACTTAGGGATGGATTTTCATGGAGATCCAGATTTGATTCTACCAGTGGGTGCTCAATGGGGTGCTATAGGTAAATTTTTGACCAATTTTTTTTTTTTTTTTTAATTTTCTACATGTTTTGGTGTTTTGATGTTCCAAGACTAAACTAAAATCATTCTCATGCATTCAGATGTGGGTACTATTTGACCTATGAGGCACCAACAGGAGGCAGGTGGGCTAGCGAGTTGAAACATTGGGAGAGTGGTTCTCTAGGATTTAGATTTGGCTGAGACCTTGGCAGAGTTGCAGGATCATGTGGAGGGATTAACCCTTGGTATTACGGATGTACAGATCGAGGAGTTATCTATAAGGCTGCATTGCCATACTATTGGTGTTGTGAATCATTGGATGTGGCTCTTGCGCATGATAGCTCAAGCTGTGACCTGTTACCATGAGCATCACTAGATCTACTTAGGATGTTTTTGCATGCATTTTGAGTTTTACGTTAGATGACCAAACATGTCTTGGACACAAATTTTGTAAAAACTTTTTAAACATCTATCTATTTTTACTTTCAAATTTTTATATGTATGGCTATATGCAATCCTATTCAACTAATGATGTGAATTGAAAATTTACTTTACATGTGTCGCAAATGTCAATTTAACACATAGTTTGCTAATGAGTCGGTTAAAGTGTTAAAGATTTGGGAAATATGTCGATATTGAATGTACTCAAAATGTCTTTCCAAAAGACGAACTCTAAGGAACATACGAAGAATTGTTGGATTTTGGCCAGTAAAAATATTTGTTAGTTGCAGTACAATGAGTTGTGAATCTAGCCTAATGATGATTCGGCAGATGCCAAGTGAAATGGCATCATAGAGAAGTTCGATCAATGCACTATACTTAGCAATATTTTTCATCAATCGACTGATACAAATCCCTTGAAAACTCACTAACTCGCCACTTGGAGCGAAAATGGCCCATGCTGCATAAGATAGGTTCTGCATACTACGACTTGTAGAAATTTTGAATAATATGACACTTATTCAATAGAGATTATCCCGATTATACACTATTGCAAAAAACATGCATAATACATAACCTCCTCTACGTTGATCATCAATTTACAGAAGCAGAAACAATAACATGCACACATAGAAGCATCAATCACACATATCAACACAATATTTTCCCGGGGAAAGCATCTCGCTAAAAACCCCAACTATCTGTATTTATATTGATTGAGAACATGTAACAAACATAACAAAATACTCCTCACAAGTACTTAGTAATATCTCCACCTGTTACACACAATACAACTCAGATCTAATCTCCAAATCTCCCCCGCTGCTTTGTCTGCCTCCACTGCACAATACCTGCTAAGAATGAATGAGAATGGCTGATCCAAACTCCTATTTTACCTTGTGAAAATCACCCACACTGTAAATCATGTGAGCACAAGCTATATTTCACTTGGTATTGGCCCACACTACGCAAAGATCATTGGCATAACTCAATCCCATGCATGTGCAAAATCTCATGCACAACTGATAGCAATCTCAACCTCTAACACCTGTCTCCACTGAACTGTACATGCACTGAGTTAACTGATGTATTCTTCAGTTGCATTATGAGTTAATAATTAGTGAGTTAATTAATAACTAATTCACGCAACTCATCACTTAATCTATTGATCAGTTAGACTAAATACAACTAGTTCAACTAAGTCAAATTGAACACAACTCCATTAACTGCTCATCCAACTCCATAGAACTCAACCACATGAGTTCCAACTGATGTCCTACATGCAATAGCTCAACTGACCCATAAAGAAAGCGTATTTCTTTTTGACAGCTGCATGTTCCACATTTGTAGCTTAGACTAAAGTGCTCCAAGAGGATAAGATAAAGTTTATAGACTAAATATTATTATGAGACAATAATATTTGACTTTTCTATTTTTGACTAGCAGTCTAAAAATAGACTCTGATCACTCCTGCTGTGATTGCTCTTGTTGTGGTCACTCCTTCTGTGGTCACTCTTGCTGTGATCACTCCTACTATGGTCACTCCTGTTGTGATCATTCCTACTGTGATCACTCCTGCTATGGTCACTCCTGCTGTGATCACTCCTGCTGTGATCCAAAAATAGACTTTGCGCCATAATTTGCCTGCGGGCCCACTTAGTGAAGGCAGCTCCTTTCCACTAAGCTCCATCATCTTGTTGCATTCTCAACAAGCATTTCTTGTTGCACACTTTTCAACACTCCCTCTCGACAAGAAAGGCTTCCTCTCAAACCCAATCCTAAAACTCAGGAATGTTCTGCATGCAACACATCTGCCCGGTCCACTTTGCTCCAACAACACTTGGAACAAAAACACTCCCAACTGACCAATCTGTTGGGCTAGGAACATACTCTGATGTTGTAGCTCTACTTGCTACTGACAAGTGCTCCCTCTTTGACATCTGTGCTATTGCAACATCTCCATGCATCTCGCACCATTGCACACCTCTCTGTGCCACCTAGCACTGTGCAAAACACTTGTGCCTCTCGCATTGCTGCAACCTGCATGCTATGCACTGTCCTAGGATTCCCTACACTGTCACTCTCTCTACTGCTCCATCCACATCTGTCTCTATCCAATCAGTCAGTTCCTGCTACTCCACATCGGGGCTCCCATAGCAAGGTCTCATCTAAGAGGTTGGGTACCTCAAGGATCCTGCCCCTCCTCCTTGGGACGATCAATCCACATCACCCCACCTCGTGCCTGTAGGTATGGCTGCATGTGATCCCTCAGCCCACCTGGCTCAAAGTTTCCCCCTACTGGAGGTCTCTGCATGAGTAGATGTCTCTACTCGATCTCCTCTCATATTCCCTTGTTGTTGCTGCTCCACAACCTCCTGAAGCTGCTGCACCAATCGTGGCTCCTCCATAATCGTCTGAGACTTCTTCTAGATTTGGATGTTGAGAGGTAATATACACTCCCTCTCAACCACCAAGTCTCCATCAGTTGCCTTGCTGCTCAAGGCTTTGCATGCATCTACATGCAACTGATAAAGGTTCCTGACTCGAACCCCTATCTTCTGGGTTTCTCCAATTGTCTTGCTGCGCAGGAAAGCCTTTCCCTCACTAAAGACAACATCATATCCCTTGTCTTCTAACATCACCATATAGATAAGATTCTTCTTCAATCCTGGAACATGCATCACTTCCTTCAATCTCAAGGGTTTACCAGACTCCCTCTCAAAGGAAATGGTACCGATACCGGTCGCACTATATATACCATCATCGCTCATCTTGATGTGCACTCCAAGATCTTTCTCATCCAGATTAGAGAAGAAATCTCGATCTCCTGTCATGTGAGAAGACACACCACTATCCAAGAACCATACTGATCCCATCACACTGGATACCAAGCATTTGATCAACGAAAAATCCAGCTCAAACTGCGAGGCTAAGGCCTCTCCTGCTGCAGATCCAACAACTTGCTTATTTTTCTTCTTCTGCGGACAATCTGTGGCATCTCCATTCTCAGCTTTGATGTTTCTGAGTTTATCCTTGAGCGCCATTCCACCAGCTCAAAACTCAACCGCTTTTGATCTAAAATTCGTGAGAACAAAGTATTTCTTGTACATAGATCGACTGTATGGGCATTCACCGAATATCTCACCTTCCAAAAGAAGGATGAATCCAGAAGCTACCTGGCCCGATTACAGACTCTGCCTAAAGAAATAAAATGTAAACACTTTCTGAATAATAGATCTGATGATCAATCCCGCTTTGATATCCTGTAGAAATTTTTCTACAAATCAACCAGCTCCGATACCATGTAAAAACTTTTTCTACAAATCATCTAGCTCTGATACCATGTAGAAATTTTGAATAATATGACACTTATTCAATAGAGATTATCCTGATTATACACTATTTCGGAAAACATGCATAATACATAACCTCCTCTACGTTGATCATCAATTTACAGAAGCAGAAACAATAGCATGCGCACATAGAAGCATCAATCACACATATCAACACAGTATTTTCTCGAGGAAAGCATCTCGCTAAAAACCCCAACTATCTGTATATTATATTGATTGAGAACATGTAACAAACATAGCATAATACTCCTCACAAGTACGTAGTACTATCTCCACCTGTTACACACAATACAGCTCAGATCTGATTTCCAAATCTCCCCCGCTGCTTTGCCTGCCTCCACTGCACAATACCTGCTGAGAATGAATGAGAATGGCTGATCCAAACTCCTATTTTACCTTATGAAAATCACCCACACTGTAAATCACGTGAGCACAAGCTATATTTTACTTGGTATTGGCCCACACTACGTAGAGATCATTGGCATAACTCAATCCCATGCATGTGCAAAATCTCATGCACAACTGATAGCAATCTCAACCTCTAACACCTGTCTCCACTGAGCTGTTCATGCACTGAGTTAACAGATGTATTCTTCAGTTGCATTATGAGTTAATATTTAGTGAATTAATTAATAACTAATTCACACAAGTCATCACTTAGTCTATTGATTAGTTAGACTAAATACAACTAGTTCAACTAAGTCAAACTGAACACAACTTCATTAACTACTCATCCAACTCCACAGAACTCAACCACATGAGTTCTAACTGATGTCCTACATGCAATAGCTCAACTGACCCATAAAGAAAGCATATTTCCTTCTGATAGTTGCATGTGCCACATCTATAGCTCAGACTGAAGTGCTCCAAGAGGATAAGATAAAGCTTATAGTCTAAATATTATTATGAGACAATAATATTTGACTTTTCTATTTTTGACTAGCAGTCTAAAAATAGACTTTGATCACTCCTGCTGTGATCACTCCTGCTGTGATCACTCCTGCTGTGGTCACTCCTGCTGTGATCACTCTTGCTGTGGTCACTCCTGCTGTGATCACTCCTACTGTGATCCAAAAATAGACTTTGCGCCATAATTTTCCTGTGGGCCCACTTAGTGAAGGCGACTCCTTTCCACTAAGCTCCATCATCTTCTTGCATTCTCAACAAGCATTTCTTGTTGCACACTTTTCAAAATGACTAGCACCATCGGCGTAACCAGCAAATGGTTCCAAAGGTTCTGACATCTGAAACAAATGAAAAGCGGATTACTTAACCACATAAAAAACTCTAAAAGACACACTGGCACACACACATGAAATTAAAGCGTATATAGAGTGATTTTTTAATACACTCAATTAAGCATAGTAAAGCTTAAGATACAACCCATTTCGGGGCTATGACAATGGAATTCCATCATAATCCACCAACTCATAGGCTCTTTTTGCCAAAACACGCTTGACAATATAAGGACCCATCCAAAGCAGTTCAAATTTCCCTGCTCCCAGTTTATCAGCTTCTTGATCGTAAAGCAAGACCAGGTCTCATTCTGAAAAAAGGTGAGGCTTGACATTTCTGTCATATTGCACCTTAATTCGTCTCTTATGTGCTTCGTTCGCCAATGCGGCTTCACGACGGGTTTCATCCAGATGGATATGCTCCAAGAAATGTGCTTCTTCTTTAGAAGTGTTGGGTAACAGGTTAATCACAATTTTGAGAGATGAAATTCCACATTGTATCGGCAAGATTGCCTCCAAACCATAAACCAATAAAAAGGGTGTGAATCCAGTTTCATTTCTCACCGAGGTTCAATATTCCCACAAGGCAGAGTATAGGATTAAATTCCATTTTCGTTTATGAACCCCCATCATTCTTTGAAGCATTCGCTTCAGGACTTTGTTAATGGCCTCAACTTTTCCATTCGCTTATGGATAATAAGGGGTATAACTATCATGTGATAGTCCTAACTTAGCAATCAACTCAACCATCATGTGATTGTGAAAATGTGACCCATGATCTGTAACTATAGCCTATGGTACACCAAACTAGTCAACCACGTGGTTGAAAAGGAAAAGAGCAGTTGTTTCGCCATTGTTGTTTAATGTTGGCATCGCCTCAACCCATTTGGTAAAATAGTCAATGGCGGCTATAATATACCCATTCTCCCCGGCCAAGGTGGGGTTACATGTCATGAAGTCAATGCCCCATTTGGCGAATGGTCCAACAGTGATGACAGGATGCAATGGTGCAGGTGGTAATCTAGCTTTACGGTCGTAGATCTGGCATGCGTGACAACTTCTGATGGCAATTATGCAATCCTTGAATATACTAGGCCAGAAGTAACCGACACAAAGAATTCTCTATGCAGTAGCATAACCAGATAAGTTTCCACCACAAGCACCTAAATGGCAATAATTCAAAACTTTTTTGGCTTCCTCATGAGTGAGGCACCTTCGTAAAATCGTATTGATACCACGACAGTAAAGAGTGTCGCCAACGATCAGATAACCTTTGGCTTGGTATCGGATATGTCGCAGTTGCGAGTGAGAGGTATCAGGCTAGAAAGTTCGGGTCTGGAGATAAATCAATATATCTCCATACCATGTGCCAGATGAAGAAATCAGGAACAAAGACTCATCTAGAATTAATGGTTCTGATGTTGAATCGATGATATTCGAGGGAAGATCACAAAGTAACTCGGCAAAAAATAGAGATTTCTTTGATTTGTACTTGATGAATTCCATATCTAACTTCTACAAAATGACTATCCAATTTGAGTATTTTCCCCCTAGCAATTGGCGTGACAAAATTTATTTCATAGGGTTGCAATCCGAAATGAAAGTGATCTTCCAGAGCAGGATATAGTGACGAAATTGTTGGGTTGTTTTATATTATTTCCACATAGTTAACAGGGGGTTTGAAAGGAACCCGTAACCTCACTTTATGGGGTCCAAGGCAGTGCCCTGGAAAATTTTGGTTTTGGACCCTATGTTAGGTTGGGTGAACCCACCTATGGTTTTTTGCATGATTTTTGCACATGCTTTTTTTGGACGCGATGGTTTTTTGGTCCATGGTATTGGACGCGATGGTTTTTGGTTCATGGTATTGGATGCAATGGTTTTCAGTCCATGGTATTGGATGCTTTGACATGTATAAATATGTATTGTAATATTGAAAGGAACATAATGAAAAATCAAGCTGGTAGTCCCGATTTTGGGATCCAGGGGAAAAACTCTGTGTATATGTGTTATGCTCTCGCATTGTTTATTTTCTGTGTTTTAGAATTCGTTTGTAGGTAATTTCTGTACGGGGTTAAAACCTACATTTGGTTTCAGAGCAGTTTTGGCTTCAAGGGGATGCCTTTGTTGCTGAGGGGTTTCACTTGGGCCTATGGTAAACCCTGTTTAGTGGGAGATCTATGAGATCGATTCTGGTTTTGAAAGAAAATGGCGAGCAATGGAAAGATAGAGATCGAGAAATTTAATGGTCAGAGTTTTGAGTTGTGGAAACTCAAGATGGAGGATCTATTGGTGGATAAAGATTAGTGGATCACAGTAGATCTAGGTACTAAACCAATGGGAGTGTCTGATGAAGAATGGAAGAAGTTGGATTGAAAGGCAAAGAGTACAATACGATTGTGTGTCTCAGATTCAGTATTGTTGAATGTATCAGGGGAAGCTATGGCAAAGGCTTTGTGGGACAAGTTAGGGACTTTATACCAATCTAAGTCTCTGGTGAATAAACTGTTCCCGTAGAAAAAGTTATATAACCTGACGATGAAGGATGGAGACTCAGTGATAGAGCATCTGAACGCATTTAATACTGTGGTAAGTTAGTTAGCATCTGTTGATATTAAAATTTCAGATGAAGATAAGTGCATCAGTTTGTTGTGTTCTCTACTAGATTCGTGGGATAGTCTGGTTATTGCAATAGGTAGCAATGCAACTACCTTGCAGTTTGATGAAATAGTCTCATCTTTGCTGATGGAGGAGATGAGACGGAAAAATATGGAGAGCCAGAATGGTGATGCCTTGTCTATATGAGGACAGTCCTAGAACAGAAACAAAAATAAGTCATCGAGTGGGAGATCTAAATCTAGAGGGAGATCTAAATCTCCACAAAAACCTGTAAAGGTGGTGTGCTGGAAATGTGGAAAGGAAGGCCACTTTGAAAGGAACTGTAAATCTAAAGTTCTTAACAAAGGAAAGGGATTTGATGAGGCTCCTTTTGCAGAGGCAAAAACCACCTCAGATGAAGGTGGGGATGTGTACTTGGCTTCTTCAAGTACACATGTAGTTCATGAGGCATGGTTGATTGGCTCAAATGCATCCTTTCACTTCACTCCCCATAGAGAGTGGTTCTACGAGTATGAGAAATATGATGGTGGTGATGTCTTCTTAGGGGGATGATAGGAAGGCTAGAATCATTGGTCACAAAAAAGTAAAGTTGAAGTTGCAAGGTGGAAGGGTTAGAACACTTCCGAGTGTTCTACATATTCCTACATTGGCCAAAAATATGATTTCTATAAGCAAGCTGGATGATGCAAGTGTAAAAACAGTGTTCGAGAAGGATACTTGCAAGATGGTTCAAGGAGCACTGGTATTGATGTGGGGAGTTCGAATTGGAACTCTGTACAAGCTGCAAAGTAGCACTGTTATTGATGGGTGCAATAGTTCTATGGTTCCTAAAAGTGGAGCAGAAAATCTAGTGGTCCCCAGAGAGAAGACCATGTTGTGGCATCAAAGGCTTGGACATATTGGAGAGAAGGACCTTCGAATACTTCATGGTAAAGGTATGGTAGAAGGTATGAGTAATAGCTCTATGGATTTTGATTTCTATGAAAATTGTGTATATGGGAAGCATAATCGGGTGAGTTTCCCCTCTGGTGGTAAGAGGGCGAAACAGATATTAGAGCTTGTGCATAGTGATGTGTTTGGACCTATGAAGGTTCCATCACTGGGTAAGTCTATGTACTATGTATCATTTATAGATGACTTCTCAAGGAATACATGGATATATTTCCTTAAGAAAAAAACCTGAAGTCTTTGACAAGTTTAAAGAATTTAAGGCTCTCATGGAAAATCAAACAAAGAAGAAGATAAAGGTGCTGAGGACAGATAATGGTGGAGAGTTTTGCAGCAAGGAATTTGAAGATTTCTGTAAGAATTATGGTATAGCACGATAGAATACTACTCCATATACACCTCAACAAAATGGAGTTGTAGAAAGAATGAATAAGACATTGATGGAAAGGGCAAGAAGCATGCTTAGTGGTGTCGAGTTAGGACAGGAATTTTAGGCAGAGGCGGTGGATACTGCATGTTACTTGGTCAATAGGTCACCTTCATCAACATTGGAGGATAAGACTCCACAAGAGGTATGGGCTAGTAAGAAACCCTCTCTTTCACATCTAATGGTATTTGGATGTGATGCATATGTACATGTTCCAAAGGAGAAATGAGCCAAGTTGGATTGTAAATCTGAAAAGTGCATCTTGATTGGGTATAAGGATGGTTTAAAGGGTTATAAGCTTTGGAACCTAGCCACACGGAAGGTTGTGTATAGCCAAGATGTGGTGTTCAGAGAGGTAAAATATGTTATTAAACATGAAGTCCAACCAAAGGAACCTGAGAAGATAGAGTTTGAGCTAAAGGAGGAAGAATCAGACTCTACAGCAGAGGAGGAATCAGAAGATGAAGAGCCACAAAATCCGGCTGTGAGAAGATCAGTTCGAGAAAGAAGGCAGCCAGAAAGGTATAGTCCATCTTCTTTCTATTCAAATTTTTCTTTGTCTGTTATTGATGATGATCCCAGAACTATGAAGGAAGCAGTGGATTCAGAGGATGGAAAACTCTGGAAAGAGGCCATGGTTGATGAAATGGCATCTTTGCACAAAAATGAGGCTTGGGATCTGGTGGAGTTGCCGACTGAAAGGAAACCCACTGGTAGCAAATGGGTGTTAAAAAATAAGACAAATGCAGAAGGAAAAGTGGAGAAATACAAAGCTCGGTTGGTAGAAAAAGGTTATTCCCAGGTGTCGAGAATTGATTTTAGTGATATTTTTTCTCCTGTTGGCAAGGTAACTTCTATTAGATTACTTTTATCTGTTGTTGTTGCTTTTGATATTGAGGCAGAACAGATGGATGTGAAGACAACATTTCTTCACGGGGATTTAGAAGAGGAGATCTACATGAAGCAACTTGAAGGCTTTGTGGTGAAGGGTAAGAAAGCACTGGTATGCAAGTTAAAGAAGTCTTTGTATGGGTTAAAACAGTCACCCAGGATGTGGTATCAGAAATTTGATACATTTATACGGGGACTTGGATTCACCAGAAGCAAAGCAGATCATTGTGTGTATTTTAAATTAATTGGTGACTGGGTTATTTATTTGGTCTTGTATGTGGATGATATGTTGCTGGTTGGAAATGACAAAGAAATTATCCAGGATTTGAAGACCCAATTGTCCTCCAAATTCGACATGGAAGATCTTGGTGCTGCAAACTATATTTTGGGCATGGAAATTAAAAGAGATCAGGCAAAGAGGAAGCTCTGGTTAAACTAGAGGAAGTATTTCGAGACAATACTGCAGAGGTTTAATATGCAGGATATTAAACCGGTGAAGTTTCCTATTCCTATAGGTGTGAGGTTATCTGCTGAACAGTGTGCCAAGACACAAGAAGAGGAAGAGAACATGTCCCATGTTCCATATGCAAGTGTAGTCGGTAGCTTGATGTAAGCAATGGTCTGTACTAGACCAGACATTGCACTTGCAGTGGGAGTATTGAGCAGGTTTATGTCAAAACCAGGGAAGGAGCATTGGACAGCAGTGAATCGGGTTTTCAGGTATTTCCGTGGCAATAGTAATTATGGTTTGTGCTACCAAGGAAGACCAAGATTGGACAGAGTTTTGGATATCTGTGGCTTTGTTGTTGTAGACTGGGATAGAGATTTGGATCAGAGAAGATCTACAAGTGGGTATGTGTTTAACCTATTTGAAGGTGCAATCAGTTGGATGAGTAAGAAACAATCTGTAGTGGCACTATCAACTACAGAGGCAGAATACATGGCAGCCACTCATGCAAGCAAGGAAGCCGTTTGGTTGTAGGGATTGTGTTCAAGTATGGGGTTAGTACAGGGAGCTATAAGGATAGACTGTGACAACCAAAGTGCAATTTTCTTGGCAAAGAACCCTGCTTATCATTCAAGGACAAAGCACATTGATGTTCAGTATCACTTTGTGAGGGATATGATAGAAGACAAAAAGGTGTTGCTGGTAAAGGTGGACACTTTGAAGAATACTACAGATGCATTGACAAAATTTGTGAGCTCTGAGAAATTCTCCTGGTGTAGAGAAACAATGGCCATTTCAAGGCTAGAAAAATGACTAAGCTCTCCTATGGCCCCCTGTGGAAAGAAACAACAAGTGGGAGAATGTTGGGTTGTGTTATATTCCTTCCACGTAGTTAATAGGGGGTTTGAAGGGCACCCGTAACCCCACTTTATGGGGTCCGGGGCAATGCCTTGGAAAATTTTGATTTTGGACCCTATGTTAGATTGGGCAGACCCACCTATGGTTTTGTGCATGATTTTCTCGCATGTTTTTTTGGACACAATGGTTTTTCAGTCCATGGTATTGGACGCGATGGTTTTCGGTCCATGGTATTGGACGCGATGGTTCTAGGTCAATGGTATTGGATGCTTCATCATGTATAAATATGTATTGTAACATTGAAAAGAACATAATGAAAAATCAAGCTAGTAGTCCCAGTTATGGGATCCAGGGGAAAATCTCTATGTATATGTGTTTTATGTGTTATGCTCTCGCATTGTTTATTTTCTGTGTTTTAGAATTCGTATGCAGGTAATTTCTGTATGGGTTTAAAACCTACAGAAATCTCTATATAGCTTGAACAACTGCCAAAGCTAGTTTCTCAACGTAAGAGTACTTAATTTCTGTATCATTAAGATTGCGGTTCAAATAATATATCGGATGTTCAATCCCATCTTCCTCTTGGACTAAAACCATTCCAATGGTTGTATCTGCAGCAGCGAGATACAAGAAGTAGTCGTTTTGATAATTCGGGGGATACATTAATGAGGATCTAATCAAGGTATCTTTAAGATCATCAAAGGAAGCTTGCGCAACCTGATCCCAATGGAAGGGTATCCCCTTTTTCAATAAACAAGTAAATCCTTTAGCCAATTCAGCATAATTGGGAATGAGCCTCCTTAGAAAGTTAGCCTTCCCTTGGAGTCTTTGTAATTGTAGTAGATTAGAAGGTGAAGGCAAATCAAGGATTGCCTGAACCTTAAGTGGATTGAGTCAAATTCCCTCCTTAGACACTATGAAACCAATAAAACGACCAGAACCAACACAAAACACGCATTTGTGTGGATTGAGTCGTATTTTGTAGTGTCAACACCATAAAAATATAGCTCTCAAATGCTGCGGGTGATCAGATTGCTTTCGTGAATGAGAAGGTAAATCGTCAAGGTAAGGTTGAACAATATGCTTGATGTCATGGAAGGCATAATTCATTGCTCTCTGAAATGTGGTCCCTTCATTTTTCAAACCAAATGGGAGTTTCCGATAAGCGAATGTGCCCCATCGACAAATAAAAGCAGTTTTCTATTGGTCTTGTGGGTAGATATTGATTTGATTGCAACTACAAAAACCATCCATAAACGAGAATATTTCACACACGACACATTCATCAATAATATGGTCGATAAAGGGAGTGGGATAATTGTCTTTTAGACAAACCTAATTTACATCCCTATAATCGACGCACACTCGTATTTTCCCTTGTTTCTTCATATCATGAACAATATTGGAAACCCAATCAATAAGGGGAACATGATAAATGAAACCAGCATGCAAAAGTTTTTCAAGTTCTGCATTAATGGCAGTAGCCTTCTTTCGATGCACAGGTCGGAGGCGCTTTCATACTGGTTTGACATTAAGATACATTTTGATTTCATGTTCAACTATACTAGAGTCAATTCCTGGCATCTCCTCGTATGACCATGCAAATATATATCGAAATTCACGAAAGCGAGCATGGTAAATATCAAGTTCTGATGGAGAAGAAGATTTTCCAACATGAATATTTTCTACAATGCTAGGTTTGGTTGAAATATTGATAGAAATGGTTTCTTCAATATTTGACAGATTTTGCTCAGAATCTACTATATCTATGAAAACGGAATTCGAAAGGAAATCGACAACGGAAGGGTGATTAAGTTCATTTGAATAATCTTTGATGTAATCTAGAAGATGGGAATGATGATGATAATCCTCCCATGGTTCTCCTTCCATCATCATTGATTAGACGATTCCTTCATTAGTAGAAAATATACGTGAAAAAGGATTGGAAGAAGTACCAAATTCTAATGAATGATCTACTCATACAATTGAAAAAAATGGATTTGGGTTCGTCATGCAAGCCAGAAAAATTGATTGGTATACTAGCTCAATAGGGCTTAGTGGCATGATTTCAGTACTACTATCAACTTCAAAACTATTGGTAATTTTCCTTAAGTCAGATGAGGTGGAAGATATCATGTTGCAAGTTTTAACTTTTGCCACTTCTGCCAAATTTGATGGTGGTGGTAATGAAAAAGTACCCATTAGGGAAGAGTATTTAAAGAGACCTACACCAATGTTTTGGAGAGATAGCAGTGGTCCATGTACCAATGGAATGCTTCTAGTAATCTATGAAATAGAGGCAAAGAATGCGAGTTGGTCGATAACTGTGATTCCACCTTTATGAGGAAATGCAATCATATGAAAGTATGTTGAAACCACAGCAGCCATGGCATAAACCCACGGTCTTCCTAGTAAAATTTTGTAGTCAAGGGGTCCGTCAACTACTTCAGCTTCAACAATTACCGTTTTGCCTCCTAGTTCGATTTGGAGATTACTCAATATTCCACAAGGCGTATATGTGTGACCGTCAAAATATTTTAATGTTGTTGGTGAATGTGACAAAGGTGTTGAGCCAATTGTTTTCCATCAACTCATAAACATTATACAAGTAGATTCCCCCTCGTCAATAATGGTTCGATGAACAAGTCTATTCAAGGCATTTACTTGAATAAAAAATGCTAATTGTGTTGGTAATTATGGCATATAACCCACATGGTTGAAAACCACAAGCTTGGAATCAGTTGGATAGATTCCACCAATTTCTGACAACAAAGCCTGCTTTTGGGAGGGACAGTTCTGAAGTACCTCGAGCGTAGACATAGTAGAAGGTGACTGAGCCAGATCTTCTAATATATTATAATTCTGTGCAGCTCGAGCTCAAGGGTTAAATGTCGATTTGTGTACAACTCCCTTAAGCGATTTTATTGTTAACTTTGGTGCAATAGGTGGTGGAATAGGATCATTCGAAGTTGTAGTTGAAGGGTTAGGTCGATCAACCTGGTTATTTGATGACAACGGTTATTTTCCATAATATTTACTTCGTGTTGACACCAAAGCATCATCTTTCTACTTAGAGGCGAATAGCATAAGCACCTGGGAAGTGGAAGCTTGGTCTGTAGAAACCATATTTGTCTTCAGTTTTGGAAAAGGATCAGTCAATACCGCAGATGTATTTCAGAAGCGTTGAGACTTCAGAGTGATACGGACAATCTCACGTAAAATGCTCATCGTTATAGATCAAACACGGGTAACAAGGTTTCCTAGCCAAAGAAGAGGAATCAAATGATTTCTCTTGAGGGGAGTTATTTTGTTTCTACTTGTTTTTCCCCTTTTTCTTACCTCTTGGTTGCTTTTCATTCTTGCATTTGTCAGATTACACGACATTGATTTCGGAAGTAAGAGTGTTATCAAGTGCATTTGTAGTTTGATTGGTAATGGAAAGTGTTTGACCAGATGGTCTACCTGCTGTTTGTGTGCTCGAAGAACCAATCACATTGTCGTCGACATGAGAGTCCTTACTCAATGGTGGAGGAGGAACAGTGAAAGCTCGTCAAGGTGCATTCAGAATATTTTCATAGAGCATGCCAGACAGTGTATAAATCAAGTCCAAATATTGGGCACGAGCAATTACTTTCTATTCTGTGACAACTCCACCTTTCGTCACATCCTCAGTGATAGATGGCAGCAAGGATTTTATAAACCACTCAGCCAGAAGCTGATCAGGAACAAAATTTTTAACCATGCAACGATGACGACGCCACTCATGAATATGATCAGAGATATGAGTAGCAGTAGTCTGTATAAATTTGGTTAATAGTTTCGTTCTAGTCTCATATCGTATGGGTAACTGGAAGTGGGTTAAAAATGTGGTAGCTAAATTAGTGAAGTTATCAAAAGAAGCTTGTGGTAATTCGATGTACCACTTCACAGCCGGACCGGTAAGTGTTCTCTGGAAAAGATGAAGTCTAACAAAATCATCATTCAAGGAGTTTGATGAACACCATAAATGAAAAGTCATAACATGGTTGGATGGGTCTTCTCCAGGATTTCCATTGAATTTCAGAATATCGGAAGGTAACTTATGAGTAATCACCGACCACCAATGTGCATAAAGAATTGACTCATTAGTGAGATGGTTTAGATCTGGTAACTCAAGTGTTGCAATGAAAGGCAACTATCTATTGAATTCAAGTTGAGCATATCTAGGGTAAGATGGAATTTCATGGGCAATGGGAATTTGCATACCATCATAAGACATCTGCTACTGGTAACCTGGATATGGGTAAGTTTGTTGAGAAAATCTAGTGTAAGGTTGTTGTTGTTGTGCACCAAGGTAAATTTGATGTTGTCCAAACCCAGCCTAGGCTTGTTGACCAGGGCCAAGATAAACTTGTTGCTGACCAAACCCAATGTGATCTTGTTGTCCAAGTCCATGTTGGGGTTGGTATTGCTGGAATTTTTGTTGTTGATATTGGGGCTGCCAAGGCTGTTGAATCAACTATTGTTGTTGTTGGTACAATGGTTGTTGATTTAAAGGTTATTGTTTCCCACCAACATAAGGTTGACCAGGTTATGAATACACTAAACCAATGTAAGTCTGTGTCATTCCAGTAAAAGGTGAACTAGCTTGAAGTTGTTGGACTCTAGGCACAAGTGGTTGTTGTAAAACCGCCTGAGAAGTCTGGATCTGTATACCTAAAACTTTGGGGTCTAAGGTTGAAGGGCCAGCTTGCACAGGTTGCGATACAATAATTTGGGCTTGTGACTGTGGCACAATTGTAACAATAGGTGTTGTACGTATCGATGAGATATATTGCATAGGTTGTGATAGATACACAAGCCTAGGTTGAATGGGTAGGGTTGGCTGCCATTGAAAGACAGTCATTCCAGGCTAGCCTAAAGATTATGGCATACCGACATATGGCTTCCCCCAAGAATATGGAGGATAAGGAGAATATGCATATTGTTCTCTATATGGGGGTAGTCTAGTGTTGAGAGGATACATAGGATGGTAACCAAATGAGCTAGCTTGATGTGAACTTGATGGATCCAGCTGTTCTATACTCGTAAATGAGGAACCAGATAAAATTCCAGTAGAGGAAATTGGTGAAGACCAAGGGCTAGAAGCAAAACCTGAGTGGGTTCCTGATAAATATTGGTAACCCAATGGGATGGACAGAACACTATACAAGTTTGTCTCAGGTGTGGTAGTAAACATCGAAGAGGTTGCAACAGAAGATTCTGCCATAGCCATAATAGATGGTACAGTCTGGGATGTTGACTCTGCCATAGTCAAATGTCCAAATAATTTTCCTAATGAATCAATAGGTGTCTGAAAGTAATCAAGATCAAAAGGAGCAGTGAAATGAAGAGTATAAGGATATAGATGCAGTCTAGTTCCAAAATGGAATGGAATTCTACGTGATTCTACCACAAGTTCCTCTTCTATTGAAATCAAACTAGGTGGAAGAATTTCATCATCTGGTCTGTAAAATATTTCTAGTTGTTGTTGTGGTAAAGAGGAGGTCTCAACAGTTACAGATGTCTGAGGATCTACAAGTCAATCTTCTTCTGGTAAGGTAAAAACTTCTGGTTATTCCACCTCAAGATCCAAATGTTCTAGTAAAAGAACAAGTTTATGTTGGGCTTTGTGAACAACTTTTGGTTCAGAAGTAAATTCTAATTGAACAATGATGTGTTCAAGATCCAGTTCTGGTTTAACAACTTCGGATTCAGAAGTAATTTCTTATTGAACAACATCGGATTGAGAATCAACTTGTTGTTGAACAACTTGGGTTACGTTTCACTAGATTTAGTTCTAGTTTCCTCAGGTAATTGTGGAGATTCCACTTCAGTAACAGATGTACTAGTAACCATAGGAGTAACTAGGGTCACAATACTTACCGATATAGGTGTTTCTGTTAATTCAGATGGCAAACCAGATGCTTGTGAAGTACTGGACCTAGTTAAATGAGACCGTATTGACCGAATAGGTGTAGCTTCAGGAAGTAAAGGAGGTTTACTCGCTACTCTCTGCGAACGATGGGGTAAGGGTTGATTTTCCTCCACGATTGCTGATTGATTTTATTACAAAAACAAAATAAACAAAAAGGGGTAATTTAAGCAAAAGGCTTACCAAGTAACTGTGAACTACAGAATATCTCCTGGCAAACCAAGAAGTATGGGCAGGCAATCTCCCCAAATGCTATGTTTGGTGTATCACAGTGTACAATGTGGCTGACTCAGTTACCTAAGGATGGATAGCAACCTAGTGTTGTCCTCCCATATATACCCGAAAGTACATGGAGGCCCAATCTGTATTAGCACTGCCTAATGCAAAATTGCATAGTGAGAGCATTCCCATATACTTTACGTATTGTAACACCACCCTATATACTCGAAGGTACATGGACAAGCTACGATATACTCACGTACGTGGAATGATATATCGCACTCAGGATGTATTGCAAACATGTTAGCGACAGCTGCTATGTTTTACGATGCTCGAACATCTCTCTAGCCTAGAACCTCTAAATGTTATTCATTAGATGACAATGCTCCATTAGGTAAATTTAGGTTAATTTTAAGTTGATATTGCTTAGGAATTTACCTTTCAAGGTTCACCACGTGATGTATTTTCAATTCCTAGAATGCAACTAATATGATAAGCATTATTTCCATTCAATTTAACAATGAAAATCTTAGCTAATAGGGATAGAGCAATAAGATTTCTTTCAATCAAAAAGAAAAGAGCACAATCTAATGCAATTTACCTAAACTATTCCTATGAGCACACACAAACGTTTTCAATGCACGATGCAAGTTTTTCTTTTCGATTCCCTTAATGTTATGATGAACAAAAAAGGAAACTAATGCACATACAATCAATCAATCTTTAGCAAGAAACAAGACTTTAGGACAGTTTGCTTTTGAAGGAAAAGAAGACTTTTACGAAACTTTCTTTTGAACAAGATTAATCGACTATAATCTAACTTTGACCATGAATCGATAACAACAAAGATATCATTTAAGAAACATTAATCAATCAAGTCAAAGTAGGGCTAGCAAAGGAGATGCAATCTTGATTTTAAAGACATGACAGTCATTGATCATTTAGCAAGCAATAAAACAGAAGAAATTTGGTGAAAGAACCTACCCAAAGGTGGAAAACTAACCCAAGGATGATCAACACAGCCCTGAATGGGAGACAATGTGCTTGAGAGCATTGTCCCTAAGCCAAGGGTGCTCTGCAGCACATTGTGTCCCTCACAAGCTTGCACTGGTGACAGTAAGTCATTTCAAGAGGCAAGTAAACACAATTTTTGACCAAAATTCACTTCAACAAGGCTGAAATATAATCAATTAAAGGAAGTAAGGGCTGATAGAGTGTCCTAGGATGTGATAAGCTACTTGGAATGATGATCGTTCCCCAGTATGGTCGCCAAATTGTTATGAAGAATTTAGTATCTACGGATAAATACTAATTCCCTAGATAAGTAGCTATATGTAGAACAATAGTTTAAAGCACTTTAACCTTTTTCTATAAACAATAGATAAGACAAAGAGAATGAGAGGACCTACTTGTACTTTTGATCCTGTCGCTCCTTCCCATACTTAACATGCTTGAGAAGTACATGTAAACATCAACAGAAGACAAAGAACCAATCAAAGAAAAATATCTATCTATTACAAGTAAATGGAATCAGATACATTCACACATATAAGCATCACATTTCAAGATAAGCATATGGAAAAAGTTCCAAATACTTTATTGAATAGAAGTAAGGATTACAACCATGAAGCCTGATTCGAAGTCACTCCTGTAGTTATGGTTCCATCCACATCACATCATAAACATGACAATCTGGCAGCATAACAACACTTACAATAATCTTAATTCTCAAACTAATATTATCTCCTTACAATTCATCAAAGTTCAACCCCTAATCACTTAGATGAGTGCTCAATTTATAGGAATATGGAGGAGGTTTTGTCATCAATGAAGGTATTGAATGGCCTTCAATACTTAGAATTAGTTCCATGGAGGAAGGGATGAGAGGATAGGATGTATCTTAACTCATTCCTCATCCATTTTCGAGCTCATAGGAGATGATAAGTGTGGGAATCTTCTAAAAGGCTCCAGAAGATATGAATATTCCCTAAACCCTATGTGACTTTCACTAAAACTTGCCCAGGGTAGGTCAAAGAGGGCCTAAGTGCTCTGTAGAGCACCCTAGCATGGACTTAACTGCTCTGCAGTGCACCCTTTCTTGGGCCTACCTGTGTTGGTCCCTCTATAGGGCATTTCAGGATGCCTTTAGGCCATGAAAATATCTGGGAAGGAGGCATTCAAAAGGTTGACTTGTGTAGGGCATGTAGCAACTGAAATTAGGGTTTTATGAGCCCTAAAGCATTGATCTGGATGATGGGAATGGTGTGCCCAAATTGATTTATAACAGAGAAGCACAGCTTGAAAAGACTTTCTTGGTGCTTCTACATTGTTCTGGTTGACAGTCGATTGAGTCGATGGCAGGGTGATGGTCTGGCCGTCAGAGGGGACTCCAGTCGTCAGAACTTCAACAAAAATGACTAAGTGTGTGAACGATCAAAAGATGCATAGGTGATCATGAAAACACACATTCTCATGAATTGACGATGAGACGAATAAAACCATCCAAGCACACATGTTCAACTTGACTGATCGATGGTGCAAGTGACAAGCACAAAACTTGTGATTGATCATTGATCGATCGTGACGATGCTTGTGCGATAGAGAATGTGACTACATGTGTGAGTGTGACAGATTCTTTCATAGCAAACACGACAAGTGCACACAAAGCGAAGACTTCGAGTCTAACTAGAACATGGTCAAAAGCATGAATTAGACACCATCATGTAGAAACTTGAACGAAATGAACAAGAAAGGTGGATGCAAAGACTCCCACGAGCTCATGGAGTGAACCTAAGGGTGTGCAATCATCAAGTAAAACTCTCAAGGGAGGCTGATCCAGGTGGATATTGGTGGCCACCTGCCAAGTTCACCTAGACCCCCACCATTGTTTCTCTCAGCATTTTTCAGTTTCCTTAATTGTAGCACAACTTACTATTTTTAGTAGTTTCTCGGGTCTTGAACTTCTGGAGCCGTTTTGAGGCCCTAAACGACGTTTTTTGGGAAATCTGGGGGCAACATGGGTCCATGGACCGATGTTACCCTTCCCAAAGTGGTAGTGCTCGGATAGATCTTTCTAACGAGCTATTGTATGCGTCAAACGGAGATCGTATGCCAAAGTTACGACCCCGGGAAGTTGATGTACCAATTTACCCAAACGGGGCCCACAGTTTGGCGTTTCATCCCCTAGGGTTAGGTTTTGGAATGTTAAGGGTTTTCCATTGTCTCTCAACAATAAATAGGCCTTCGATCCTCATTGTAAGACAATTTAGAGGCATGTAGCCACCACATCTCTTCTCAGAGATAAGCTACCATCGCCCTAGCTGGTTTATTTCCATTTCTGGTTGTAAGCATATTTTAGTATTTTCCATTAATGAAATGAAGTATTATTTCTGTTGCATCTTTGTGTATATGGTCATCTCTGTAATTTGTTCCATTCCTATTTAAATCCGGATCAGTGGTATCAGAGCAGTCTGCTTTTTCTCTGTTTTTCTTTGCATGTCCCCAACAAGGTCAGGATATAAGGAGTTAGGGCTTGAACTGGTCGAACCTTTGGAAGACCAGCCTCGCAAATCCCGATGGCCTCCCATGGCAGATGAGAAGAAAGATTAGGGGGTAGGAGATCCCATCAAAATCTTTCTCAAAGAAGCCCTCGAGCGACAACGGAACGTGATGATGGACAGCTTTGCCCAGATCCTTCAACGGCTACCCAGAAGTGACGAATCGGCTTCCAACAGCTACTCTGGAAATGCTACGCCCTTTAAGGTACAAGTTAATTTTGAAATCCCCATATTTGAGGGTCAGATAGACGCAGATGCCATAGATAAATGGTTAAATCTGCTAGAGGGTTATTTTTCTGTTCATGAATTTTCGAGTCGGGAAAAGATTGTTTTCGCTCTTCTCAAAGCAGCCCCCCACGTCAAGGACTGGTGGGAAACCTACTGCGAGCAGAAGGATTAAAGTACTGGCTCACTATTTTTAGCTGCACCCACCTAGAATTCATTCTGGGATGCCATCAAGGAGCAGTACTACCCTGTCGGAAGCTATGAGGATGAATACATAAAGTGGACCACGCTGCGGCAAGGAAGGGACCAGGACATGCCGGAGTTCACCAATCTTTTCCATACCCTTCGCACAAAGTTGGGTATCAAGGATTCGGAGCAACACTTGATACTCAAATATTGTGGCTGCCTGCACAAGTACATCCAGGAAGGAATACAATTCTTGAACATCTCCTCACTCGGCACAGCATACCGATATGCCGTCAAGGTCGAGCAGAAGTTTAAATAAAAGAAGCAAGACTTTGGATCTGCGAATCCAAAACAGGGGAAAGGTGCCCCTAAACCACAGAACAAAGGACAAAGCCAAGGCGGGACAACCCAAGACAACCCGCTGAAGCTGCAAGCAAAGAACAACACCGTGAAGCCGAAAAAGGACACTGGAAAATGGTGTGAGTTCCATAAGAGCTCCACTCGCAACACAAGTGAGTGTCGGGCCAAGCAGTCACTGGTGGCTGAGCTAAAGGTTTCAGAATCAGATGCATGTTCTGAATTTGAGTCAGAACCCGATAAGGGGAATGAAAAAGCGAAGTAGATCATTGATGCGGATCCCAACGCCACTGTTGCTACCGCTAAGATCCAAAAAAATGAACCCGAAGATCTAGAGGAGGAGGAGCGTCTCTTCCACTCCCAGATGTGGGTAAAGGGTTCCCCAATACAGTTCATTGTTGATAGCGGGAGTTAAAAGAACCTCATTTCGGCAGAGGTTGTGAAGCGGTTGGGCTTACTGACCACAACACATCCACAACCATACACCATTGGGTGGCTTCACCAAGGATGAGATCTTCGCGTGAGCCAGCAGTGTTGCCTTCCATACAACATCAAGCCCTTCACGGATGAGGCACTGTGTGACATTGCTCCCCTTGAAGTTTGTGATGTATTATTAGGACAGACATACTTGTGGAAGTGACATGCTGTGTATGAATCAATGCCCTGTGCTGTTATTATTACATTGGGAAATAAGTTGTATAGGATACCAGAGGTAGCACCACCTACTGCCATCTCTTTGATTACTGCAAAACAATGCAGTAAGATCATTTCCAAAACCAAGAAATTTGTTTTCCTGATGATACGCCCTCAAGGAAAGAAGAAGACGGTGGCCGCGGCCTCAAGACGGGGTCCCTCTACATGACAACTACAGATGAACAAGGTTGTGGAGGAGTACGAGGACATCTTCACCTCCCCTGCAGGGGTTCCTCTGCACTGTCAGGTCAAGCACTCCATCGATCTAACCCTAGGTGCACCGCTACCCAATGGACCAATTTATCGGCGCTCTGTTCTGGAGAACAATGAAATCAAGAGGTAGATTCAGGAGCTCCTGCAGAAAGGTCACATCCGTCTGAGTTCATCGCCTTGTGGGAGCCCGATCGTGTTGGTACAGAAGAAGAATGGGACGTGGAGACTCTGCATTGACTATCGGGCGTTGAACAAGATCACTGTTTGTAATAGGTACCCAATCCCGCGGATTGATGACCTCCTGGACCAACTAAAGGGGGCAAAATATTTCAGCAAGATCGATCTGAAGTCAGGATATCACCAGGTGCCAATCGAACCCTCTGATGTGTGGAAGACTGCCTTCAAATCCAAGGAGGGCCTTTTCGAATGGTTGGTTATGCCTTTCGGATTGACGAATGCTCCTGCAACCTTCATGAGGCTAATGGATGACATCTTGCGGCCATTCACCAACTCCTTTGTAGTAGTATACTTGGATGACATTAAGATCTTCAGCCAGAGTTGGGAAGAGCACCTCCACCACATCCGACAGGTTCTCCAAACACTACGGCAACACAGGCTATGTGCCAATTTGGAGAAATGCACTTTTGGCATGACCCAGGTTCAGCATCTGGGATACATCATTGATGAACAGGGGGTGCATGTCGATCCAGCCAAGATCCAAGTCATTCGGGATTGGCCATCTCCAACCACTCTAACAGAGCTCCACAGCTTTCTAGGTCTTGCCAACTTCTACCGTAGGTTCGTGTTGGGGTTTTCTCATGTTACTTGGCCCTTGAGTCAAGTCACCAAGGGAGGGGCGAAAGCAAAATTCTTTTGGTCTGAATCTCAACAGAAGGCATTCATGGAGTTGAAGGATCGCCTCTGCATGGCACCAATGCTCGCATTACCAGATTTACAACAACCATTTGAGGTCGAGACAGATGCCTCTGACTATGCTATTAGGGCAGTCCTGACTCAACATGGACATCCAGTGGCATATCATAGTGAAACACTTTCAGACACAGTCCGGAAGTACCCCATTTATGATAAAGAGATGTATTCCATTGTACAGGGCTATCAACAATGGAAGCATTACATTTTGGGGAAGGAAACGGTCATCCACACATACCACCGACCCCTGCAGTTCATACAGACCCAAGGGAACTTGCAGAATGATCGCCATCAGAAGTGGTCTACATACATGCAACAGTTCCACTTGAATATCAAGTATAAGAAGGGCAGCACCAATAATGTTGCAGATTGCCTTAGTCGACCACCAATCTTGGCGTTAACCATCGTGCTCAACTCTTGTGGGAACGAGACTTCTGATTGGCCACTTCTCTACAAAAGCAACCCAGAATTCAGCCACACATACCAGACACTCTTGGAGGGCCGACATGTTCAAGATTTTCACCTCCAGGATGCCCTGTTATGCCACCTGGGTCACCTTTGTGTTCCTTTAAGCGAGTGTGCCAAGATGATTTGGGAAGCACACTACAGTCGGCCTGCTGGGCATTTCGGGGTCGAGAAAATAGTGGCAGTACTGCAAAATTATTTCTATTGGCCGAATCTTCGACAGGATGTTGGGAAGTACATTATATCATATATTGCCTGTGTCATTTCCAAACCGACCATTAAGAAGCATGGCCTCTATACCCTGTTGCCTACCCCTAGTCGACCTTGGGAATCCATCTCCATGGATTACATGTCAGGCCTTCCTTCCACTAAGCATGGAAATGACTGTGTTTTTGTGGTCGTCGATGGTTCTCGAAGATGGCCATTATGGCAGCCTGCAAGAAGAATATCACAGCAGAAGCCACTGCTAAACTCTTCTTTGAACGAGTGTGGGTGCACTTTGGGATCCCACAGTCTATCATCTCAGATCAGGACAGTCGGTTTCTCAGTACATTTTGGTCCAGTCTCTGGTCAATGCTGGACACCAAACTCACGAAGCCCACAACCTTCCATCCTCAAACTGATGGCCAGACAAAGGTTGTCAATAGGATGATTGTGTACATTCTGCGCATGTATAACTCAAAGCATCCACACACATGGGTGTTACACTAAAAAATGTCACCATGACTATTTACAGTTAGTATGGCTCAATCAACAGTCATGCTACCCTCTTAGGCAAGTCTTATGCCTCTGCTATCCATCTCAAACTCAAAAAAGAGAGAAAGTCTTGTAAAAAATGTGTTTATCTTTGGGGACGCAGGTTCTCTCAAGCCTTACTTGCGGAGACGCTCACAATGTTCACAAAGGCTGCGTCCTTGGACGCTCTGTATGTTAAGGGACAGGTGCGTCCTTCTGTAAAAGGAAAAATGCGCAAGTTTCATCTTAAAAAAGTTACTTGTGGTTACTTCTAGAACTTTCTAGAGGTCGGTTTGATGAAATGGATGCGCCTTCAGTTGGTTCATGTATCCCTATTAAGGAGGAACTTATCCCATCAATAAGGGAGCTATCCCACCCAAAGAGGGGGATTATCCCATTGATGGTGGACCTGAATAACCTCTTTACAGCACTATAAATAAAGGCATTGAGCCAGAGGGAGAAGAGGTTGGAGCTATACATTTTCTTTGGGTAAATGCTGCAGGAATTAGGACTACCATTTAGAACCTTGTGAGGAGAGATTGTCTTTGCTTGATTCTACTTGGAAGTGGGTGAGCTTTGTCAAAGTAGAGGAAAACCCTTGATGGACCCTGGGAGGAACTTGCACAACACCAAGGCCAGGTTGTAAGAGTTTCTTTGTTTCGTTATTAATACAAACTGGTTTATTTTTCTCAATAGCTTGTGTTAATGAGTTATTTCATGTGTTCCTTGGTCTACATGTTGAATATATGTTTTATTATATGAAATGCAAGTGCTTGGTAAACGCTGTTGTTGTAGTCCGTCCTTGCCGATCCGGATGAGCTCCTCCTTCAAGTCAATTCCTGCAACCACAAACAATCAAACAATTACCAAGCACTTGCATTTCATATAATAAAACATATATTCAACATGCAGACCAAGGAACACATGAAATAACTCATTAACATAAGCTATTGAGAAAAATAAACCAGTTTGTATTAATAACGAAACAAAGAAACTCTTACAACCTGGCCTTGGTGTTGTGCAAGTTCCTCCCAGGGTCCATCAAGGGTTTTCCTCTACTTTGACAAAGCTCACCCACTTCCAAGTAGAATCAAGCAAAGACAATCTCTCCTCACAAGGTTCTAAATGGTAGTCCTAATTCCTGCAGCATTTACCCAAAGAAAATGTATAGCTCCAACCTCTTCTCCCTCTGGCTCAATGCCTTTATTTATATTGCTGTAAAGAGGTTATTCAGGTCCACCATCAATGGGATAATCCCCCTCTTTGGGTGGGATAGCTCCCTTATTGATGGGATAAGTTCCTCCTTAATAGGGATACATGAACCAACTGAAGGCGCATCCATTTCATCAAACCGACCTCTAGAAAGTTCTAGAAGTAACCACAAGTAACTTTTTTAAGATGAAACTTGCGCATTTTTCCTTTTACAGAAGGACGCACCTGTCCCTTAACATACAAAGCATCCAAGGACGCAGCCTTTGTGAACATTGTGAGCGTCCCCACAGGTAAGGCTTGAGAGAACCTGCGTCCCCAGAGATAAACACATTTTTTACAAGACTTTCTCTCTTTTTTGAGTTTGAGATGGATAGCAGAGGCATAAGACTTGCCTAAGAGGGTAGCATGACTGTTGATTGAGCCATACTAACTGTAAATAGTCATGGTGACATTTTTTAGTGTAACAATGGGACGAGAGCCTCCCCTATGTTCTGCACAACTACAACCGAGCTCTTCACAGTTCCACTGGCCATAGCCCTTTTCAAGTGGGTTTGGGATTCCAGCCACTATGCCCCATTGATGTGGCCATGCCACTTGCAGCTACTCACATAAATTCAACTCATGTCCAGTCCGAAACATATAAGGCCACCACCTTCATTGAGCGCATCCAACATATTCGCTAGCAGGTCCATGACATTCTGGAGAAATCAAATGCCAAGTACAAGCAGCGACATGATCAACATCGGGTACCACACAAGTTTCAGGTGGGCGACAAAGTCTGGTTGCATTTGCAAAAGGAATGCCTTACTGGAGCCTATCGAAAATTGAGACCACTCCGATATGGTCCTTACACCATTACTAAGGCTATGGTAGATAATGCATTTGAGCTCAGCATTCCCCCATTCCTTGGCCTGCACCCAGTGTTCAATGTGGACCGCCTTGGGCCATACTTTCCACCATTGCTAGACACATCTGACATTGCAGAACAACTCAAACCCACAGAATTAAATCTAGATTGCATGGAACAAGCTGCAACTAATCGGATCATGGACACACAGATCAAGAACACTTGCCAACAGAATATCCAACTGTATCGAGTTGTCAAAGCAGGCCAACTCCTTCAGCAGGGCAAGTGGCTCACCAGGGAACAAGTTCAGCAAAAGTTTCCTCATCTCATGGAGGAACTCAACGCAATGGGGACCATTGCTTCCTAAGGGGGGAGGAATGATCCAGGTGGATATTGGTGGCCACCTGCCAAGTCCACCTGGACCCCCACCATTGTTTCTCTCAGCATTTTCAGTTTCCTTAATTGTAGCACAACTTAGTATTTTTAGCAGTTTTTCGAGTCCTGAACTTCTGGAGCCGTTTTGAGGTCCTAAACGATGTTTTTTGGGAAATCTGGGGGCAACATGGGTCCATGGACCGATGTTGCCCTTCCCAAAGTGGTAGTGCTCGGATAGATCTTTCTAACGAGCTATTGTACGTGTCAAACGGAGATCGTATGCCAAAGTTACAACCCCGGGAAGTTGATGTACCAATTTACACAAACGGGGCCCACAGTTTGGCGTTTCATCTCCTAGGGTTAGGTTTTGGAATGTTAAGGGTTTTCCATTGTTTCTCAACAATAAATAGGCCTTCGAGCCTCATTGTAAGATAGTTCAGAGGCATGTAGCCACCACATCTCTTCTCAGAGATAAGCTACCATCGCCCTAGCTGGTTTATTTCCATTTCTGTTTGTAAGCATATTTCAGTATTTTCAATTAATGAAATGAAGTATTATTTCTGCTGCATCTTTGTGTATATGGTTATCTCTGTAATTTGTTGTGTTCCTATTTAAATCCGGATCAGAGGCTCCGTAATTGGGTGCAAGCCAAAATTTTGTAGGGTGGCTGTAGCCGCTACAACACCACCCATATCACCTCTAGATTGGATTTATTTCGATTATCTGAATCACTAATCCTACTTGAAATCTCATCTATCACTTCAATCCTTCCAAGTTATCCCACAGATCACCAACCAACAATTTTAAATATGGATTGGAAAGGATGCCCCAAAAACATGCCCTTCAAATTCAAATCTTTATGGATACATAAATCCTCATTCAAGGAGCACATCAGGAATTGATGGAAGGAAGTTCCCATTATAGATGGATCTCCCATGTACAAATTATACCTTAAGTTAAAATACATCGAAAATAAGCTAACTATTTGGAAAATACAGGAATTTGGAAACATAAAAAGAAAAACTAATAAAATATATGGAGGAGGTAACAATAAAAAATAATAGCAATAGGGAGAACTAAGGAACTCATTCATAAAGAGACTATTACACATGCTAAATTGGAATAAAGGATTATCCAAAAAGAGGTGCTCTGGAAGAAAATATACAAAGTACATTAGCTAAAAAAAGAGAAAGAAATTCCAAATTCTTTTATAAATCAATGACACAACACTATAAAAAAATTAGAATCTCCTTCATAAAGTCTTGTTGAGGGGGAAAACTTGAAAAACATCAAGATATGGAGCAAGAATTGGTATCTTATTTTAAGAATCAGTATCTTATTATTGAAAGTACATAATTTAGTTTATTTCATTTTTCGACTTCCACATAATCCTATTTTTATGTTGAGCATCGTGACATCATAAAATGGTTATGAGAGAGAATTATATTGTGTTGGGACTCATAATTGACCTATTTTTGACCTTATCTTTTGCCGTATTATTATCCTTTTGCAGTCATAAAGTTGAAAGCTTTTATTTTATAATGACATATTGACCCCAAGGTATGAAGTAACCTCCCGCATATCTATGTTTAATTGTTTATTTCATATTCGTCAATATATTTATACTTATCCTTGGAAACGCTGACTAAATTGTCAAGTAATTGCCTTAAGCTTGCAGGAATTATAATGTATAGTTGCTGTAACACCAAAAACACCAACTACGCAGTTGCTGTAACACCAAAAACAGCAACTACGCAGTTGCTGCAACACCAGAAGCAGCAACTCCGTAGTTGCTACAGTCAGCAACAGCAATCACCTAAAGCAAGCTATTTTGTAACAGTCGCGAATAACAGATGGCAACTATTTAAAGAACCTTGACGTGGCACAATCAAGCGGAGATCTAAAGCAAGAAGAACACAGTCAGTATGGCCTAAATCAGGAACAGCATGGGGAAATGGCAAAGGAATATGAAGATCCCGAGAAGACGGTCGAAGTCAGTTACCCGCTGTGTAACAGCTAGAACTCAAGAAAGAATGTATTATCATACTGTTGTAACAACGTTCTGAATTGCTTATTTTTGATAAGATGGGTTAACTGAATGGGCTGTAATACTTTATTGTAATAGATGTCTCCTCTATAAAGAGGAGACATCTACATGAAAAAGGGATTAGTCAGTGTCTATGGTCAGTTTGTAAGAGGAAATTCTGATAACATCAACAAGTCTGAACTCTATTGTATTTAATCTTTTTGGCAGATGAATATAAAACTGTTTCGAGAACTTAATCCAGTATTCGTTTTCCTGGGGAATCTTGTGAGAGGGACTGGGCCCACCTTCCTCACAAGATTCACCCATTTACTTTCTTGTCAAGTGTGTAAGTGTGCAATAGTTTCTTTTTGGTACTCTGCTTGGATTTGATAGCATTACCTCTGGTATTCTCTGTTTTGCCAGTACTCTGTTTCATTAATCATTTGAGTTTGTTTCTCACCGGTGAATGAGAGTGCAGTGTGCATTAGTAAATCTGATTACAGGGGCAGGTGCTGAACGTCCCCACCTGGAGGATAGGGTCCTGATCCTCTGCCAACAGAGCATCCATCATTTCGTTTTCCAGATTTGTAGTTTTAATTAATTGCTTTTACTTTAACAAGTATTGTAATGACATAGCGTAAGAATCACGTATACTACAACTTTTCAATGCTTTTAGATTTTGAGTACATACAGTACGCAGTAGCCTTTGGAATAAAAAGACTTTCCCTGGTTGACAATTAATGTGGTACTTGAATGTTTAATTCATAAACAATTCAACTAGCCAACATTTTGGCGCCGTTGCCGGGGAAGGCAACTAAAGAATTCTAAAAGCATTAATGGTTTCTTTGTGAAAATAACAGGTGTATGAGAGGACGCAAGAAACCTAATTTTATAGGCGGCAAAGGAGGAAGGAAGACTTACATTGACGAAATCATCTCTAAGGCCGAAGCATCACAGTGGACGAGTTCCCAGAGACCCCAGATCCAATACTCCTCACAAAAAGACCAACAGACGGAGGAAGTAATAGGACCTGAAAGGAAGCTAGAAGCACCAAAATACACTGAGGAACCGGTAGAGGAACCTGAAGAAACAGAAGACACAGAAGATAAAGCAAGTGATTCAGGGAAAAGACCGATGGAGGATAACAGAACAGAAGGAAGAGGGGAAAACTCGCTCTCTACCCTGGAATTCCCTATTGGGAAGCTCCCGAGAGGAACAACCCCCATGAAAAATATTCCACTCTCGGCATTACCCAATTTTCATGGGTTATCCTCCGAAGACCCAGATGAATTCCTCTTTGAATTCGACATACTGTGTAGAAGCTATGATTACATAAGTCCTAATCAGAAGCTAAAATTGTTTCCAGCAACACTAAAAGGGAACGCATTGAGGTGGTTCATGAGCTTAGGAGCTCAGGCAATCACCACCTGGGACCAGATGAAAGAGGGATTTCTGGCTAAGTATCAAGACTACTGCTGGACAAGAGAAAGAAAGGAAGAATTGTTTAAAATGGTCCAGAAAGAGGACGGAAATTTGGAAGATTTCGTGGAAAGATTACAGTATAATCTGCAGCGGTCTGATCATCCTAATATGAGCAAAGACATTTTGAAGACCATACTGCTGAAAGGGGTAAGAGATGATTGCCTGGACATGCTGAACATGCTTGGAAAAGGGGACATTTCTAAAGAACCCTTTGACGAAATTATTAGGCTCTGTATGCGGTGTTCAAGGGGAGCGGCAGGCAGATCAAAAAGTAGAGATAATGTGTATTCAAGGGTTCAGAAGTCAGCCAGTGGAGGAGCAACAAGAGCTGAGATAGGTAACTTATTAGAAGAATTTAAGACTGAAATGCTAAGTTCCTTTGCTTCACAAATTGATGCTCTGCAGGTCAAGAAGAAACAGGCAGAAGTAGAAGCTGCTCTGGCAATTTTCTGTTCAAAATGCAGAGAAAAACATCCACTTAGAGAATGCCCACTGGATAGGATCCCTATATGCACAATCTGCGAGAAGGATCATGAAACACAGCAATTCCCTCTCTGCCTGGAATCAAAGCAGCACTGCAGACAACTGAAGAAGAAGCTGAAGCAGTGTACCTAATGACACAGAGGAGGCAATGGCCACAAAGACAAGGTACGAGCTCTAATACAACATTCAATCGTTGGAATAATAATTCTCCTTTTTACCCACCCATGAATCAAATGCAATACCCACCCTTCAACACAATGAACTTTCCACTTATGCAGCAACCAAATATTCCTTTTCCTGACCCTACTATGTGGAATCCTTGGGCTCCCCAGCAACCATATTTTAATCAATGGAACCCAAACTGGGCAGCCCAACAGATACCTTTTCCTCAACAACAACAATCTCTTTCCTTACCATCTAATAATCCTCCAAATAATCAGGCAATGAGACCACAGCTGCCTGTACAACCTAACCCCAATCCAAATAATAATAAAGCCCTGCAAGTTATTGACATTCAAAATCAGCATATTTCTCCCCTGCAATGTAATGATATTCACCTTCACTCAGGGAGAATAGTCGAACCTATTATAGATGATATCACGGACTCTGACAAAGAAGAGACTAGAAAAGAGAAACCAGCTAACCATAGTGCTGAAACAGTAGAATCAACACCTAACAATAATGACCAAACGGTAGATCCACCATTCCCTGAAAGGTTGACTCTCACTAAAACACCTGAACAACCTACCTTCAATCTTTTAGGGGAGTTACAGAACTTGTATGTCAAAATCTCGTTATTGCAAGCACTAAGGGATGTTCCTATATATGCTAGAACTATTAGAGACATTTGTGTAAAGAAACCTGGAAGGAAGGCTAAAGACCCCCTCACAGTTCATGTGATGGGGGAATTAACTGCCTTAATGACTGAAAAAGATTATCCTGTCAAGTATGGTGACCCTGGTCACCCTACAGTAACAGTCCAGGTCGGAAAAACCTTTATCTCTAAAGTCTTAGTAGACTTAGGAGCTGCAATAAATATCATGACACTCGAAACAGCTCAATTGCTCCAGCTAAAAAACTTTATCAGGGAAACTCCTACTATCTTAGAATTAGCTGACCGTTCTACGATCAAACCTGAAGGGGTCATTGAAGACCTTATAATCTCTGTAGAATCCTGGAACTACCCGGTTGACTTTGTGGTCTTACAAACTAAAACAAAGTTGGGGGGTCATCCGTTGATTCTAGGGAGACCTTGGTTGGCTACAGCAGATGCTTTCATCAGCTGTAGATCTGGATCAATGACCATCTCTAATGGACAAGAGACTAAACAGCTGACCCTTTATCCTCATGCCACTCCCATGATTAACAGTGTCAATTCCATATGGGTAGACTATGAGGATGAGGAAACCCAACCGATATTAACTATTGGGCAAGCTTTGACTTTTAAAGACTCCACCGAAGATGAACTAATTAGCAGTTTTATTTCTGAGCCCTCTTCAGTTAATCCAAAAACATTTAACCACTTCGCTGCAATCCTAGAACCTGAATCCCAGCAGAATATGAGAGATGAAAACTTATGCCAGACAGCATTAGGCAACTCTTCCAAGAGCACAACAGTTGAAATTGAACCTGGTAAAACGCTGAATATAAATCCTGATTTGACTGATGATGAAAAACAAAAATTAATAAAGTTACTCCAAGCAAACAAAGAGGCATTTGCATGGGACTACACAGACATGAAAGGGATCTCCCCTGAATTATGTACTCACCGTATATACATTAAGGAGGGATCCTGGCCAGTCTGTCAACCCCAGCGAAGAATGAACCCTAACCTCAGAGAAATTGTGAAGGAGGAACTCCAAAAACTTTTAAATGCAGGATTCATATATCCAATATCTGACAGTGAGTGGGTTTCTCCACTCGTAATTGTACCAAAGAAGAATGGGAAATGGCGAGTATGTGTAGACTATAGATCATTAAATAAAGCAACCCAGAAAGATCATTTCCCTTTACCTTTTATTAATCAAGTATTGGATAATTTAGCAGGTAAGAAATTCTTCTCATTCTTGGATGGGTTTAGTGGATACAACCAAATTAGGATCGCACCCCAGGATCAGGACAAAACCACATTTACCAGCCCATGGGGAACCTTTGCCTATAGAGTACTTCCATCTGGGTTGTGTAACGCTCCAGCGACATTTCAGAGAGCGGTGATAGGAATCTTTTCTGATATGTTAAACGATTCATTAGAAATATTCATGGACAACTTTACTCCTTATGGAGTGACCTTTGAAGATGCTCTGCAAAACCTTGAAAAAGTACTTAAGCGGTGAATAGAAGCACACCTCGCTTTAAGCACTGAAAAGTGCCACATGATGATGAATCAGGGCATTGTATTAGGTCATTTCATTTCATTTTTAGGAATCCAAGTCGACCCAGCTAAGATTCAGGTGATTCAGAACCTTCCTATCCCCAAGACACAAACTGAGGTGAGAAGTTTTTTAGGACATGCTGGATATTACAGAAGATTCATTAAGGATTTTTCTAAAATAGCTTCTCCTTTGTTTGTGTTATTAATGAAAAATGTTGAATTCAAGTGGACTGATGACTGTGAGAATGCATTCAATAAACTTAAGCATCAGTTGTCCACAGCTCCTATTTTGAGAGGACCTGATTGGGCATTACCCTTTCATATTTCCTCTGATGCCTCAGATACGGCAATTGGAGCTGTCCTGGGACAGGAAGAAAACAATCTTCCCTATGCTATCTATTTCATCAGCAAAAACATGACACCAGCTGAGTTAAATTATACAGTAACTGAGAAAGAATTTTTAGCAGTTATTTATGCTATTAATAAATTTCGGCATTATATTACTGGCTATACTACCTTTGTGCATACTGACCACTCGGCCATCAAGTATTTAATGAACAAATCAATTACAAATGCTCGAGTCACCAGGTGGTTATTACTATTACAGGAATTTGATATCACAATTGTAGATAGGCTGGGAAAAGAAAATGTAGTTGCTGATTTTCTTTCTCATTTAAAAACTGATGAAAATGTTCCAGTAGATGATTCTTTTCCTGATGAGTATCTATTTGCAGTATCTGCTCACTCACCTTGGTATGCAGACATTGCCAATTATCTAGTTGCAGGAAAATTACCATCACACCTATCACACAGGGAAAGAAGGAAGATCATCCAGCAAAGTGCTAGGTACAGCTGGATAAGCGGGTGTCTGTTCCACACAGGAATAGATCAAGAAATCAGGAGATGCGTTGGGGAAGATGAGATTTATGACATATTGAAAGCTTGTCACGATGGTCCTTGTGGAGGACATTTTGCAGATAAAAGAACAACTCACAAGGTACTTAGAATGGGTTATTACTGGCCATCACTATTTAAAGATGCTAGAAAATATGTGAAGGCTTGTGACAGTTGTCAGAGAATGGGCCAGCCCAACCATAGGGATGAAATGCCACTCAACCCCCAGGTAACTCTCGAACCCTTTGAGAAATGGGCATTAGATTTCGTAGGTCCCATTAATCCTCCATCTAATCAAAGAGTTTACATTTTAGTATGCACAGATTACATGACTAAATGGGTAGAGGCCAAAGCACTCATTAAAGCTAATGAAGAAGCAGTACTAACATTCTTATTTGAAGAAATCTTTGTTAGATTTGGACTACCCAGAGAATTAGTCACTGATGGAGGACCTCCTTTCAATTCTCACGGTTTCAAAGATACGCTTCAAAAATATCATATCAAGCATAAGATGACCACACCTTACCACCCCCAAGCAAATGGGCAGGTGGAAAGCACAAATAAGGTCATAGAAGCTATCTTAACAAAGACAATAAAGGAGAATAGAAGGGACTGGTTCCAACGCTTGCCCGAGGCTCTTTGGGCCTACAGAACCACTTGGAGAAACACAACAGGATTTTCACCCTATGAATTGGTTTTTGGAAAGAATGCTATTTTTCCTGTAGAGTTTGAAATTAAAACCTTAAGAACTGCCTTAGCTGTTAACCTTGATTTAACTGATGCACAGACAGCCAGGTTGCAGCAGTTGCAGGAATTGGACGAGAAAAGACTGGATGTCGTCCATCAAACAACTATGATACAGCAACAAAGGAGCAGATGGCATGACAGAACCATTAAGCAAAAGCAGTTCCAGAAAGGTAACTGGGCTCTACTTTATGATTCACGTTTCGAGAACTTTCAAGGGAAGCTGAGAACAAGATGGCTAGGGCCGTATGAAGTGGATACTATTTTCCCAAATGGAACGGTTAGACTATTAACAATTGATGGAAGCAGAACACCACTGTTAGTGAATGGCTACCGACTTCGGTTATATCAGCAGCCGGTTTCCAAAGAGGACTTTAAAGCCACTTGCATGGCAATAAAATAGTATTCTTTTCTAGGGGAACTTGCTGTCCCTCAAAGCACTTGAATTTCTATTATTTATGTAATTTTTAGGATTAGACATTTTTTTTAGAAACTAATAAATCCTGCCAAGGATTGCGATATTACATTTCGGTATTTTGCAGATGTTAGCATGGGGAAGTAGCTGAGAACAAAAGTCTCGAAAGGAATTACTGTGTGGACTCCGAATTCCTGTTGCTGCAACACCATTCCCCGTTGCTGCAACACTATTCCCCGTTGCTGCAACACCATTTCCCGTTGCTGCAACACCATTCCCCGTTGCTGCAACACCATTCCCCGTTGCTGCAACACCATTTCCCGTTGCTGCAACACCATTCCCCGTTGCTGCAACACCATTTCCCGTTGCCACAACACTATTCCTGTTGCTGTAACACTAGTTCCATTATTCCAGCACATTCCCCGTTTTCACAAACGTTTTCCCTTAATCCCTGTTGCCCCAACGGTAATTTTCTGTTGCTGCAACACCAGTCCCGGTGCCACGATATTGCTTCCCGATCACGAAATATCCTTCCCTCACGAAATATACCACCTCTCGTGATAATTACAGCACCTCACTGTCACTTCCCGTCATTATCATTACAAATCACCCATATTCCCGTGCTTTCAGATCCGCGGTAATCATTATAATTTGACAGCGGACGAGAAAAGACTTTTTGACGCAGCGATCAAAAAGGTAAAGTACGAAGGTACGCACGTTTATGAATGAGCATTAAATAATAGATAAGCGGAAAAAGGTTGATAGGTCCATCAAATGATTGCATTCCCAATCATATCATTTACACGTAGGAAGGGGGGGATTACCGAAGCAATTCCCATAATGACAAACCACGCCAACCACTGCCACCCTTAATGCTCCCGGTTGTATGTAAAAACTATGGCATGTTACCATTTGTGATGTATACTCTGAGTTGAAATCGGTAGCTCGGCTCTGAATTCTAAAGATTTACCGAGACAACAACTATGGGAGGAACCCTCATTACTCATGAACCAGGCACGACAGCAGTCCTGGAACTCTTTCCGGAAATTTACCAAATTTTCTTGCAAGCTGGATGGATAGAGTATTTCAGGAGACTTCCGGACTTTGATGAGCAGCAAGTCCTGGAATTCACATGCAATTTGACAGAAGGATTCTCTGTCATCCAAGGAATTCAAGTTCCGGTCACGGAAGAAATCATAGCTGAAGTCACCGGACTCCCAGCCACTGGTACACGGTGGTTCAGCAGAAAGCACCTGATTCTGAATGCATAGCAAGACTTTCTCCGACCAGGCGAGGAAGTAGAAACCAAGGGCAGAGGTGTAGCATTGCGGTCGTTACCTCAACCATGGCCAAAAGTCGTTGAATTCGTCAAGCAATATCTGACATGCGAAGGTCGTTACCAGGTAATCTACCAGCACGACTTCGTCCTGTTAAATCATTTAAGAAATGGTCAATTATTGAACATGCCATATTATTTTCTGGGTTGTCTTAAAAATATGGCACGATATGCTATGAAAGCGAAGCATCCAGTTCTCTCCCTAAAACACCATCGCTTAATCCAATTGCTGATTAACAGAGCTCTTGCTCTAAACATCCCTCCACCCCCCCATCAATCCCCATCCGGAGGAAAGAATTCCACAGCCTGTGCAGGAAAGTCCTCATCAAGAAGAGGAAACTTCTCGTCAAGCTGAGGACACACCTTAGCGAGACCAAGAGCCTCCTCAACAAAGGGACAACATCCCTGAACAAACCCCTTTGGAAAACCCCCAGCAAACACCCCTGCATGTTATAGAGAATGAACAAGTAGCAGCGGAATTAACCACGTCTCCCAAAAGAACCAATTCTCCCGCTCCCATACTTAGTATTTCTACTGATGATTCCGACAATAATATCCCAATTACGCAGCTTAAACAAAAAATGCAGCAGGCAAAGAAAACCCCAGCAAAAAGAAGAAGAACGAGGGTTTCAACCAAAGCACCTACCACCCCGACTACTGTTCCGACCTTAAGGGCTAGCAGGAAGAGAAAAACACCTCAATTTCCTGCTTCCCTACCAAAACGAAAATCGGCAGTAGTTAGATCCCCTAATTCCTCCAGTTCACCACCCATTGCTTTAAAAATCCGCACTCTAGCCACTCCTCGAAACCCCTCTCCCTCACCCACATAGGCTGAGATGCAGAGCGTTCATAGCTTCGTGGCATCATATCTTAAGACAGCTGATACACAAGAACCAGCTGCCGACACCCAGAATGATAGTGAGCAAGTGGCTGCAACACAAGAAACAGCCACTACCCCAGGTGACACACAAGAACCACCTGTGGGGAATATTGATCAAATTGACGTAGCAGAACCTCTGCCCCCACTGGAATCTACTGTCTCACAGGATCAGCCTACTATACCCGCCCTGCAAGAAGAAATTGAGTTTCTGAAATCTCAGATTCAGGATTACTAGGAAGAGATAATAAGGGTCAGGGAAGCATATCAGAAAGAATTCAGCCTGCATGTTTTAGCAAGAGTAGCGTCTGCAGCAGAGAAAAGCAAAGATAACGAATATATGTGTACAAATTGTGGTGAGATATATGCTCAGGCAGGATATAAGGTAGTACAAGAACCAATAAAGGAAGCCTCCGATGCTGAAAATGAAACAAAGGAGTCTGCTGATGCTGAAGTAGAAATCCCACAATTCTCTGCTGAAATAGAGAGACCTGTTGCTACACAAGAACCAACAGGATCTGCAGAAGAAATGCAGGCAGAAAGACCTGTTGCTACACAAGAACCAACAGGATCTTCAGAGGAAGTGCAGACAGAGAAACCTGTTGTTACACAAGAACCAACAGGATCTTCAGAAAAAGTGCAGTCAGAAAGACCTGTTGATACACAAGAACCAACAGGATCTTCAGAAGAAGTGCAGTCAGTGAAACCTGTTGCTACACAAGAACCAATAAGTTCATTTGAAATTGCACAAGATCAAGAACTTACTGACACACAAGAACCAGTGAGTTCATCTGAAACTGCACAAGACCAGGAGCTTACTGACACACAAGAACCAGTAAGATCCTCAGAGACTGCACAAGAACAAACAGAGGAGCTTCCCGACACTATGCAGGAAGAAAAGAAAGAAGAAAACAAGGACTCACCCCGGCCTACCCAATCTGCTATGCAAGAACCAGGAAATGAAGAAAGAAACACTGAAAGTGTTATGGAACAAGAAAAAGATATAGAAGAAAATGAGGATAAAGGTACAGATTCACCTCGGCATACCCAGAGCATTATGGAGGAGGAAGAAAAAGACACAGATTCATCACGGCCTGCCCAGACTATTATAGAAGAAGAGCAAATAGTTTCAGAAGGGAATAAAGAAGAATTGAATTCGCCTAGCAAGAAGCAAGGAGCAGATGAAGAAAAAGAAACAGATTCACCCCGGTCCACCAAAACCAATTTGGAGCAAAATGGATTAGTCCAACAGGAGGAAGAAACTCTGGTCAGAGATGAAGAGAGAGATGCTGGATCATCCCAGCCCACTTCAACAGAGCAGATGACCATGATTGATGCCTGTATGCAAACAGAGCTCCCCACTGTTAGTGATGCATGTATAGAAACAGAAAGTTTTCAGGAATTAAAAGGTAGATGGTGGAGAGAATATCAACAGTCTCAAGGCAAAGCATTCGAACAACAAAAGGGGACATGGTTTGATCATGCTTATAAGAACTGGGAAGCACTGGAATAGTGTAGGGCCCAGTATAAAGAAATCAAGGAACTGAAACACAGAATGTCCCAGATGTTTGAGTTATGTCAAAGAATGCTTGCCACAAGGAAACCCTCTTTTAACTATGCTACATTTCTGAGGGAAAGACTTGCATTCATTCAGCTGAAGGCTATCAAAGATGGGAGGCCTCATCAAGTGGTCACAGCAGAACAGTTTATGCAGACCTTTGCAGAGGCACCCAAAAGTGATCAAAACTTGCTATGTGAACTATACCTCCATAATGAGGCCGTGTCTGAAGAAACGAACATGAACATGATACCTGTAGTGGGTGACATACAATTGAGGGCCTTCATCTCCTTTCTGGCTAATCAACTTACCTGGCAAAATGCCTATGTCTCAGGCCACCAAAACGAACAGAATTGTCTTCTGTGGATTCGAGCTGAACCACAGAACGCTGCCACTTTCATTTCACAACACTTAAAAATGATAAGCAATTCTGATATGAAGGATCATGTTATGAGACTGCAAACAGAGGTCCTAACAGACTGTCAGCAGTATGTAAAGACCAAAGCATCCTTGGCTGTTAAAGCAAATAAACTGTTTTGGGATAACTGCCCTGCAGAAAGGCAGGAATATCACCCGTATAACCCATCAAATCTGCAAGTAGCACTTTCAAGGGTACCTCGGTATGTTGAATGCGTGCAGCGTTGTGCTGAAAATTGGATGGGTTATAAATTTAAATTCCCACTTTTATGGTTTTCTGGTGATCAGTATAAGGGCCAGTTTGGACTTTCTAACAGAGAAGAGGCAGCAACATGGAAGCATATACGAACTGTTTGTGGTTTTAGAGACAAGTTTGATGTTACTCCCTACAGCTATTGTCTTAGTAATCTGCATTGTTCGTCCTAGTTCTCCGACTCAGACTCAGGGTAGCCATTACATGGGGACATGCAATCTCTTCAGTTGGGGGGGATGTTGGGACTCACAATTGACCTATTTTTGACCTTATCTTTTGCCGTATTATTATCCTTTTGCAGTCATAAAGTTGAAAGCTTTTATTTTATAATGACATATTGACCCCAAGGTATGAAGTAACCTCCCACATATCTATGTTTAATTGTTTATTTCATATTCGTGAATATCTTTATACTTATCCTTGGAAACGCTGACTAAATTGTCAAGTAATTGCCTTAAGCTTGCAGGAATTATAATGTATAGTTGCTGTAACACCAAAAACAGCAACTACGCAGTTGCTGTAACACGAGAAACAGCAACTACGCAGTTGCTGCAACACCAGAAGCAACAACCCCGTAGTTGCTACAGTCAGCAACAACAATCACCTAAAGCAAGCTATTTGTAACAGCCGCGAATAACAGATGGAAACTATTTAAAGAACCTTGACGTGGCATAATCAAGCGGAGATCTAAAGCAAGAAGAACACAGTCAGTATGGCCTAAATCAGGAACAGCATGGGGAAATGGCAAAGGAATATGAAGATCCCGAGAAGGCGGTCGAAGTCAGTTACCCGCTGTGTAACAGCTAGAACTCAAGAAAGAATGTATTATCATACTGTTGTAACAACGTTCTGAATTGCTTATTTTTTATAAGATGGGTTAACTGAATGGGCTGTAATACTTTATTGTAATAGATGTCTCCTCTATAAAGAGGAGACATCTACATGAAAAAGGGATTAGTCAGTGTCTATGGTCAGTTTGTAAGAGGAGATTCTGAGAACATCAGCAAGTCTGAACTCTATTGTATTTAATCTTTTTGGCAGATGAATATAAAACTGTTTTGAGCACTTAATCCAGTCTTCGTTTTCCTGGGGAATCTTGTGAGAGGGACTGGGCCCACCTTCCTCACAAGATTCGCCCATTTACTTTCTTGTCAAGTGTGTAAGTGTGCAATAGTTTCTTTTTGGTACTCTGCTTGGATTTGATAGCATTACCTCTGGTATTCTCTGTTTTTCCAGTACTCTGTTTCATTAATCATTTGAGTTTGTTTCTCACCGGTGAATGAGAGTGCAGTGTGCATTAGTAAATCTGATTACAGGGGCAGGTGTTGAACGTCCCCACCTGGAGGATAGGGTCCTGATCCTCTGCCAACAGAGCATCCATCATTTCGTTTTCCAGATTTGTAGTTTTAATTAATTTCTTTTACTTTAACAAGTACTGTAATGACATAGCGTAAGAATCACGTATACTACATTTTCTCAATGCTTTTAGATTTTGAGTACATACAGTACGCAATAGCCTTTGGAATAAAAAGACTTTCCCTGGTTGACAATTAATGTGGTACTTGAATGTTTAATTCATAAACAATTCAACTAGCCAACATATTGCACAATGGATGATAATGATACTAGATTTATTAAAAGAAACTCAAAAACTTAAGAACATAGTAATAATATATTCTTGGATCATCCTTTCATTAAAAATCAAGATATTGACATATAAACAACTTTATTTGTGATACAATGACCTTTGTCTCTCAAAGAATGTTTAACACAATGCTTTGACTATTGTAGGAGAAGAAAAGTGGTGTTGAATTTGGGAACAACATTGAATCCGGTGGTGGATTTTGTGGTAAAAATTGCATTGTCATGAGCAAATATGAAGCTACATGTTCCTCCAACTACCACATACTCACATTTCTCTTGATGAAACCTGTTGGTTCCCTGGAACTCCAATATGTTGTTGGTGTACTCCATATTGTGAAATATGAACATGAAATCCATAAATAAATCAAGTCCAGTAACTAGATTTTTATTCACGTACATTCCTCACTCTCATCCCACAATATTCTCAGAGCCAGATTCAGAGTCAACAATTTTGGTTATCACATCACTCATAACTATGATGGTTCCAAACTTTCCCGAGTTTTAGGAAGAGCCATTTACTCCCACGACTTTAAAGGAACTCAAGTTTCCCCCTTTCAAATTTTTATTCATGTAGAACATGTGTCTCACTTTAAGGAAGATGATGACAATGATGACCATGACTAGAAATAAAATTCATGAAGCCATGGAAGAGGAATGGAAAAACTTACAAATATAGATGGGTGAGTTTGCAAGAGAGTATTGCAGTGCTATAGAATAAATAGGTGCTACCAACCATAAACAAAATAGCTTCCAGATCCTAAATCCATAACCCTGTTGTATATTTGGGTCCAAAATACAACCCCAAAGTCAATGGTTAGATCTAGTTGGTTTACAAAATTTAATATTGTTTGTTTCTCTTTTATTTTTCCATATTTTTCCCTAACCATATTCATACTTAATGAGCCATTGTTCTAGAACATGAAGATATAATATAAGATGCACGGGGCTATTTTCAACAAAATATTTTACTCCTATGTGGCACCATTTGAGAACATCTCATGGTGGTTGGAACCACGAAACCTAGTTATGATTTTTCAGATATAAATACTATCTCAATTTTCTCCAAAATACTCCCATTATCCATGGAAAATTAATGAAATTCCTTGCACATGTTCACTAGGATGGGATATAAATGAAGTTGTAACCTGCGGCCATTTTGAACTAAGACCTCCAACATAGAATTGATTAACATTTATAGTATCTAAATCAAACTTCCAAGGTATTTGAATTTTCACAAGATGACTTGTAGTGACGATTATGACTTCAAGTCATTAAATATGATAATGATGACCATTGCAATAATCAACATAATTTGGTAAGAACAAATCAAAATATTTATATTACATATATACAATCGATATGAGGAGTTTGATCATTTAGTGTGCGGAATATGGAGGATCCATACTTGTGGGTTTTTGGTCTCTTCTAAACACTAGGATATTGGGAGGTTGAGATGTACACAACTGTCATGGTAAATATATTGTTAACTTAACAAATTAAGTGGAATTGAAAATGAAAATGAAAATATAATAGAAGTTTGTTAAATAAAAATAAAGTATTATGTATAAATTTAATAGCAAAAGTATTATAAAAAATAAAATTGTTTACTTATATACAAATGATAGTAAAAATTGGTTTTGTGGGTAAATTAGTTAATTTAGTATTAATGTATTATGGATATAAAGTACAATCAATTTGTCACTTTGGAAAACTAGTTAATGACATTTTGAAAATGACAATCAACTTTCCATTGAGTTTGATGGAAAATGATATTAATAATAATTTGGATTTGTTAAAGACATTGAACCACAAATTATCGTGGATATTCCAATGGATCTGATAAATTTGTAATGAAAAGTCTAAGTACATAATATGACGGTTATTTTCCTTAGCCTTGGATTTATTAAGTTATTGTTTTTAAGCATGTAATATAGAAAATGTAGAAAATAGAGAACAGACAAAAGTACAATCCAAGGCACTCTTAGTCGCAACTAAGCAGTAGCAGAATTTCTTCGTGAGGAAATATTCACTATGTTCATGATACCTTGTGAGATAATTACTAGCAGAGGGACTTAATGAATTTCAAGTCTCATTGATGACTTGATTGAAATATACAAGATCAAACACAAGGTTACTAGACCATATCATCTAAGCTAGTGGGAAATTAGTGGGGAAAAAATATCTTGAGACTATTATCACTAAGATTGTCATACTACAACTCAAACATTGGGTTGATAACTCCCTGAAGCTCTATGGGTCTATTGGACAACATGGAGAATTACTACTAGTTTCAACCCATATGAATTGGTGAATGGAAAGGGTACTATTTCCAATTGAAATAGAGATCCAAACATTTAGAACACTAAAGCTCAAAAATAGGGGCTCCTCTAAATCAGTGAATTGGATGAACCTTGCCAAGTTGTCTTGCACCACATAGCAGTAATACATTGTCAAAGAAATTGTTGGTTGGAGAAGTTCATCAAGAAGAAGAAATTTAAAGTTGGAGAATGGGCCTTGTTATTTTACTCCAAGTTCAAGGATTTTAGAGGGAATTTCAGGGCTCAATGGCTCGGGAATTATGAGATTGATAATGTGTATGATAATGAAGCCATCAAACTTCTCACTATTGATGAAGAAAGAACACCTTTAAAGAAAAAATGACAATGGATTTAGTTGTATCATAAACCTGTATTCAAGAAATTATTTTTGAAGAGGATCACTTGGAGATTTTGAGCAAAGGAGGAACCCCCACTAGATGATTCATTCTACCACTATATATATAAAGAAAAAATAAAAAGAGAGAGAGAAAATATAATAAATAAAAATAAATCCAATGTATGAAAACCCTTAACGACATACCTAGGAGAATTATATGTAAGAAACAGTCTATGCCAGCACATGACATGTCCAGTCATAATAATAATAATAATAATAATAATAATAATAATAATAATAATAATAATAATAATAATAAAATGATAAAATAAAAAATAAACTCATGAACATATGGGGACTTCCATGAGGACTTCATAGTTTCATGATGGTTATGTCAAGATCATTATACTCTTACACTTATAGTTTCTTTACAATTTTTTCTGCTAATAAACTATCTTCTAGGATATGTAGGAGAGGATGGAGATAAAGGGAAGAAACCCCCAATAAAAATACTAAGAAGCATGAATAAAAGGCCAGTATATGTGCCTATTCCAAAGAAAAAAGAACCAGGTATGCCCCAATTGTTTCAACACAACAAATGAAAGAAGAAACTCCTAGTATTACAGAAGAACCACCAAGGTTGGAAAAAGAAAAATAAGAAGTTATAGCATAAAGGGAACCACCTATTACTCCAGAAGAACCATCAGAGTTAATGGAGGAAAGACATTACACTGATACACAAGAACCAGTAGAAGTGATGGGGGATAGTCAAGACTTTATTGGGCTTGTATTTAATGAAGATATGAGAACAAAGGACCTTGTTGTGGCAGAAGAACTAGTGTGGGAAACTCTAGCAAAAGGCCTTGCTTTGTTTTTGGAGGTATATGAAGAAGAGGAAGAAGTTGCCACTCCTAAAGTAGAAGAGACCATTGTTTTCCCAGAGCTAGAAAAGACATAAAAGGTTGAGAGACATAAAATAGTAAGTACTCCTTTTCTTATGCCTTTGTATACATCACTTTTAAGGAATAATAGGGTGCTTGGAAAGAAGAACAAGAAACTCCAAACCATTTTCAAGTTTTTGAGAGATGAACTTGAGAAGGCGGGGATTTTTTGGAAGTTAGACTAAGGGAAAATTTTAAGGATGGAAATTTATATTAAAGTTTAGAAACCTTGATAAAACTCACTAGTTCATAATATGAAATCTATGAAATGTTTGGTGATATTTTTGTAAAAATATTCAAATTTTTAATAATTTTATACACTCTCTATATAATTTTTTTGTGATTTTTAAGGTAAAATAATTTTAATTAATAATATTTCGGAGAATAATTTTTAGAAAAAATGAAAAATAGTGAATATTTTTTAAGGAAAAGTATGAAAATTATCCCACTTGCAAATATTAGCCCCTAAAATTTTCCCTGTTTAGACTAACCTGCATAGGTAGTAGATTCCCTTGTTGTAGAGGAACCTCTCCCTTGAAGAAAAAGAGATAGCATAGTCCTACAAAAGAGAAATCAAAGAAATGGTTATCCAAAACAAGAATAAAAAACCTACTTTAATATAGATATCTACCCAAACAGAGGATACAACAATAGAATAAAAATCCATACAAGTAGATATCACTGATGTTTGGATGAGAGAAAAAGAGGATATGTGGAATCAATTAATAACATCTTATGAGGAAAGTGTGATTCCTATTAAGGAATATTTGTATATTGTTAAAGGATTAAGAGAGAAGTGGGATGAGTACTTTGAAACCCACCGAATTATATGGGAAGAAACAAGGAAAGAAGAAGAGAAATTATTTGCGCTGGATAAACAAGTGAATAAATTGGAGATTGAGAAAAATCAACTTGGGTTATTGTTTGAGTCAACTCTTAGTTGCAGGGCTTCCTCACTTTACTATAATATGTTATTGACGAAAAATTAATAATGTTTTAAAGAAAATCCATAATGATGATGAAACCCTTTGGTATCACATCCCTTTCTAATTGTAACACAATTGGTGTATATTGAAGATTACTTAATTATAATTCATCCATAATACTTTTGGTCATTACATTTATTGTTGCTCCTAGATAAATCAATGTATTTGGATTGCAATGTTATTGATATATATTTTTACGATGGGACTTCTTGGATCTAGATATTTTTCTATATAAGTTCTTCCCGTCATTATATCTGCTAGCTTTCCAATGGGATGTGCCTTTTAAGATTCTTTTATTTTTCTTCCTGGTTTTTTAATACATAATTCCTTTATTGTTTTTGCATATAAAGGAATGTCTTTTATTTTTTGCAAGAAAGGAATTTTAATACAAATATTCCATTAAAAACCTAGCATATCATAATATGATAAAATAAATTGCTTTGATACATTCCTATCTATTTTTAATCACTCTAGGAAAGGAGGATTTTGAGGAGATGTAGATCATTGATAAGTTGGAGGAGTAGGGAAAGATTGTTTTGTTTCTATATCATCTATTTTATCAATATTTTTTTCCTCCTTTTGTTCATCGATTATTATAGGGAATTCTTTTGTAATAATCTTCATGATCTAATATTAATGTAATTTATATCAAGAGGAACAATCATATCTGTTCGAAAATTTTGTATCTCAGCATTGTATGTGGGATGAGTTACTTTATTATTTGGATTCAGAAGTAGTTGTGCAAGTAATTGGGTAGATCTTAAAGGTGTTTGTGTAGAGGTAATTGGAAAGGGTGAATAGTAGTCAACGATGATTGTCACTAATTTTGGTGGAGGAGGTTGGTACAGTTGTTGGCATTGATATTGAGGGTATTGAGGGTATTGAGGATACGATGGGTAATATTGACGATTAGTTTCCCCATTTTCTCCTTTCCAACCTTATTTCCAAGATTAGTTTTTATCTTGAGGTGGCTAAGGTTTCCATGGTAATGGTGTATTCCAATTACTTTGGGGATATTGTGGATGAGATTGAAATTGTTGCGAAGGATCTTGCATAGTACATGGTTGTTGGGGTTGCTAAGGTATTCTTGGTTCTATAAAGGAAAGTTATTTTGTAGCTTCATTGGCTCCATTATCCTCTCGGTAGACTGATTTCAATCTTGGTAGAGGTGGGAATCCTTCATCGCATGTATCTCTGTTGCAAATTGTGTTTCCATTAATGAAAACAAGTGTTATTGATGTCAAAGGGGAATCTAAGAAATAAGTAGTATCCTCTATATATCCAAGGATTTCCTAAGGGATAAGCAACACCCTCTAAGAATCCATATGATAGGTGGGTCTCCTACAAGTGAAGTCAAATGTCATTCAAGTTTTTTATACTATTATAATGCTATAATAAGCCCATGGACAACGTGATTGGATATGCCTCATCAAGACCTTTCCAATGGTATATTATACTTTTAAAAACATCCCCCGAATGAAAAATTCTGGCTTTTTGAAAAACAACAATAATAAAGGACCCAACTATGGGAAAAACCATAGTCACCAAATTTATTTAAAAGTGTGTATAGTAAGTCTTATCGAACCATGACATGATATTATGGAACCAACGCATAATGGGCATTGTTATGGTCTTATGAAACAACCACATAACAAACATGGTTATGGTCTTATGGAACCACTGCATGGAGGGCATGGTCATAACGTTATTAAATGGCGTGCATAGGCATGGAACCACCGAATAACATGGGTTTCTAATAGCTTAATCACGAGGACTATCCACCACAGATTTCCATGTCCTACACCTGCATTGAACTAACCATATAACAAAAGGAATAAGTGAGGATGGTATAACAATGTTGAGTAGTAGGATTGGTAAGGCACTCCAGTGAATTTTCCTTTTTCTCGATTTCAATTCACGCAACTTGGCAGGTTAGAATTCTTTTATTTTTTATATAAGGTTCATTCTGCTGAATGTTTATAAAATCACTAGTGTTTAGTTCTAGAATCAGGCAACTAGATTTTAGGTCAATTGGAAAGATATGTTTTGTAGAATGCTTAATTTATTATATAGTTGTGCATGGTTATTTTGAGTTTTTGGCCTCAATATTAGTCCAAAATTGATTCTGGAATAAGTTTGATGATCAATGATAAAATATGGATGTAACCAAGTGTTTGTGATGCTCTCTTGAAACTTATTTGATAGCCAAAATATCTTGAGTTTATTATGGAGGGCCTATGAGTAGTTTTTAGTGGTTTTGATACATGATAAAAAACAAGTTCTGAAAAGAATTTTGAGCGACTATATTGATGAAATTGTTGGAGTTGAGCATGGGTAGAAATGTTTGTAGCTTCATTGATAGTATGTATAACAGTGACAATATTTGTAGGTTGTAGGGATTGTGATTATGGCAGATTGTAGTGGGAGTGAAAACAGTCATTAGAGGAAATTTCAGCCTAAAAGTGCCAATAAAATTTTCACATACATAATATGTAAACCAATCAAAATACTTTAAATTAAAAAAGAGGTACATGTAAATATTTTGGAGGGAAAATTAAAAAATCTACTTTTTTAATTGTATTTTTGGTTTATCTCCTTACAGTTTTACTCAAATTTCAAGTGTAGACACTTGTTGGATGTGGAATTAAATGCTTCATCCAATGAGTACCCATTGTTTATACTTTTGAGAAGACTTGCATTGATAGAAATTGAATATACATTAAAAATCTTTTTGAACATGTTTTTTTTAATGTATCTTCACTTTTTATCAATGTAGGTTTTCTCCAAAGTATACACAATGGGTACTTGTTGGATGTAGAATTTAAGCCCACATCCAACGAGTGTCTACACTTGAAATTTGAGTAACCTTGTAACGATATAAGCCAAAAATACAATTAAAAATAGTTTTCTTCTTTTCCCTCCAAAATATATAACTCTTATTTTATTATTTTCCTATTTTTTTTCCTTAAGATACCAATTTTAGGCTAAAATTTCCTCTAATGGACAATACATGCAGGTTGCATATTGTGACATTACTTATGATTTAGTGGTATACTATGGTTATGGATCTAGTTTTAAAATGAGATGAAATAGAGGTCCACAAGGTGCTAAAGAAGGAGGTCCTAGCCTCAATCAGTTTGGATCCTAGAGCAAATTGGAGCCTACTCATTATCAAGGTTGGAGCCTTAATCGGGTTAGAGCCAAGAGCAAGTTGGAGCCTGCACATCATCGAGATTAGAGTTGAGAGTAGGTTCAAGCCTAATCATTATCAAGATTGGAGCCTCAATCAAGTTTTAACCTACAGTGAGTAGTTTCTTGCATCTTCCAAGGTTGGTGCCTCAATCAGGTTATTTCCTACCACAAGTGGAAACTTTCATTTCTTGAGGGTAGTTTCCTCTAACAAGTTGTAGATTGAAAATCTATGTAAATATTTGAAGATAAAGAAGAATAAGATTTGGGGTTTTCTCCCATATGGGCTTCGACATAAACGTTCATGTCACCTTTTGATGTGATGGTTTATTAATTTGTTAATGGATTATTGATTTTATGGTCTCTTAACATGTTATTGATATGATGATACATTGTTATAGTTGATGATATAATTCTTATGGTTCATTGTTATATGGTCATATGGCTATGAAAATTTGGGAAATGGTAAAATTGATCTCATATTGATTTAGTCCCCCTCTTAGCGTGACCTTTGGGCCAACAAATGTTATCAGAGAAGGTCATATTTACAAAAAGTTAACTATCGGAAGATGAATCAAAGAAATATGGACTTAGATGTAGCATTTGTTATGCTCCTATAATTTGAACTGGGGGGAGATTAAATGAGGGAATAAAATCCTAGAAAGTCAACTTAATGAAGTTAAAAAAAAACTGGGAGAAACAGAAAAGAAGTTGGAAGAAAAGAATCATTAATTTTCCATCTCAAGAAAGAGGCAGGGGCAACAAGGAAGTCATCTAAGGAAACACAAGAAGATGTTCAGATCAAGTCATGTAGAAAAATGTAAACCTCCAGGTGGCAGGTATGATAGATTATTTTGAGTTTATTTTTTTCTATCTCACTCATGTGGTCATAAGGCAACAACTTGTAATCACCTTCTATGCCAAAAAACATGTCTACCTAACATAGAAAAAGAGAAAGAAGAAAATTTTGGTCTTAAATTATATGCTTAGAATCCAAAGGATAAGTAGTATGTCAATAGTTGTTTCTCAAGGCACATGTTAGGGGATCAAACTAAGTTTTTTAGTATCAAGGAAATAGATGGAAGTAGAGTAAATTTTGGAAATAATGCATTTCCATAATCATTGGAAAAGGAATCATTGTCATTAATAATGGAAGAACCAAAGAAAACTATTTTTTATATATAGAATGATTGAAGCACAATATTTTGAATGTCAGTCAAATATGTGATTAAGGTTTTAATGTTTTATTCAACTCCAAATGTTGTAATATTTAAAAGTCAGATACATGAAAATTGGTAGCTAAAGCCATCAAGACATATAGTAATATACACATACTGATGAATCCAAGATAAATAAAAGCCATTATGGAAAAACAACATAGAACAAGATCGTCTCCCATTTTCTTCAAATAAATAATGCCTCTATAGAGGAAGAACCCAAGATTGTGCGAAATTTGAAAAGAGGAACCAACAAGTTCAAAGGTGAGCTTCCTCTCAAAGGCTTTGAATGTGGAAGAATTGGTCATTATGCATCTATATGACCTATGCTAAGATGAATGATAGTGATGATGAGTCAAGATTCGAATCTAAGCATCAAAAGAAGAAGAAAGCTTATAAGAAAAAGAATTTCTACTCTAATGAACAAAGTGATAGCGAAAGCAAGAAAAGTGTGACTAATGAATAAAGGGATTAAATATTATTCGTCACTGACACTCAAGAAGTTGAAGAAGAAAATGATTAGGAGGGAGAACTTAAAAGTGCATTAAAGGAAATAAGGATTCTCATAAAGATGATGTAGTAGCTTTAAGACAAGAGTCCAAATGAAGACATGATTCTTAATCTCAAAGTTAAACTAGAAGAAGAAAAATGGAAAAGGAGTTTATATTTGAACATCTAAATGAGAGAACATATGTATGAAATACTGGACGAAGTTATTGTTGGTGCTCAGATATGAATCATGCAATTCACCCAACTCCACATTAATTGTCAACCCAGGGCTCTACGAACTATTTCAAGGCTATCATGCAAAGTATATGCAGGCCACACTTTCCCTACCCAATACTAAACATTCAATTATAAAATTAGCAATGTGTAATAGCAAGCAGTAACTATAATAGAAAATAAGAGCAACAACACGTAATGATTGTAACAACAATAAGAGTAACAACAAATCGAACTCACAAAAACACATTGATAATCATTCATAGCAATAAATAACTTAATTGAAATAGACCTATGCACACATCTATCCAACAACACCTCATCAAGAGAGTGGGCCTAGCTCCCTGATTAGGGATATGGAAAGATCAAGAAGTCACGAAATGCTCAGAAGATCAATATTTCATTAATAAAAAAGGGGTATTACAACATATGTTGTTTTAGACTTAAAGTTAACATAATTCTCTGTGATCTTAACTATCAGCTTTCAGAGCCACGTAACTATACTTATACAATTTGTTAACACTAACAACTCCTAGAATTACAGCAGTGATCTACCTACAATGACATAAAGGTTACTAAAGAAAAGAAGAATATAAAGATACTAGTGTTTTGATTGAGAGGTTGATCCACCATTGCAGCAGATGTCTTAGGATAACACTGCCAACTCGATGGTCACCATTCATTAAACCATGGCCTTGATCATTATTCCTCCAAATCTGCAAGAATAATCAAATTAGCAAGCCACTTAAGCAACAATCCCCTATGACTATGTTTCATTTATTAAGGATTCATAACGACATGGCAATAGGTATACATGTGCGGTTTAGAATGTAATTTGACCAACACTTGTGTAAAATGGATACATGAAACAAGGTAAAAAGGTGGGTAAAAACATGCAAATTTAGCCACCAACATCTCCCCCCAACTAGTCTTTCTACATGTCATCATGCAACTCGTCTCCTACACATACTTGGGTTGGAGTTTTGCTGATCATCATGAAGTTGTACGAGATCATATTTTGCAGCCATTTATGTTACGAAAGGCTTGTATCCATCTATCTGGAGGAAATCATTCCACCAAGCCTCACCTACCAAGTAAGTTGGGGTATATTGATCAGCTGGCAGCCAGATAATGGGGAACTGGAACCTCAAAACCATCCATCAGACCCCACGAATATGCATGCATGCAATATGCCGAGGTACTCTATTTAAAGCCCGAGAAAAATTGGGGGCCCCAAAAGGTTTGTGTATCCTGACAGTTGATGATGATAGCATCCACTGTTTCTGGAAGATGTCCCAGGCCTCCTCCTGACTAGTCAAATTTTTTTTGTGCATATGTCAACACACCATTTCTGGGTTGCCAGAATTTGTCCTTTCCATCCTTGGATCTCCAAGAAGGTTTGGTGTCTATTATAGACATTCACAAACTGACAATTCTCCATCCAAAGGACAACTAGTATGTTTGCTTGATTCACTTCAAATGTGTTAAAGGCCTTCTTCCACTTAACCTGATTAACTATGTAGGAGGTAAATTCTCTCAATTGAATATCTCTCACATATGGCATCGGGTTGAATGATTGATCATCACCCAGAAGGTAATCATGCATATAAAGTTCGCACATTAGGTGTTGGTTCAGGATATTGTGGCTCCTTAAGATACACAAAAATTGTGTTGAGTCGTCTATTACATGGTTGATTTCCTGATGAATTCTTTCTAAACAAAAGAATAAATATTGTTCATGGAGGAACACATCATAGTTGTGGGCAAGGGGTCGGAAAACCATTACCTATTGTGCCAAGATGAACATTTCTTCCTTTTTAGACTTTAGTGGCTGCACCTACCTTTCTAGTTCCTAGATTTTCTTCTACTACTTCTCCTGATTTTGTTTATCTTTCTCTATCTACTCCATGTAATTGGTAACTATTTTCACGGCTTGCTCACGAACTCCCCTCACCCCTTCCTGGTGGGCTTCTAAAGGAATGGTCCCCCATTGAAGGTGAGATGCAGCAGCTTTCCACTTCTGAATCTCTCCGATCATAAAAAATTATCATACCTCGATCAAATGAAAAAATGGCTTGGTTTGTGTAACCATGGAGGTTGTGGGCCTATCCTCGATCTATACTGCTATTGAAATGATTTTGGCCCTAGGTTTCGTAGCATTCTTCTTATGCCTCCTCACTTTCCTTCGTAAACATAGTACCTACCTCCTTATCTTGACGATTTCCATTTTTAGCTGCATATTTTCTCTGAATTGTGACTGGTACCTTTCTTTAAGAGGAGGCCTTCTTTTTGCACATTGCTCAATAAATTCTTGTTTGACAAAAACCTCCTCAAATGGTCTTGCAGCTGGTGTGGGGTTTCATGAATTGACATCGACAAATTCATCAGCCGACTCTTTCTCTACCCTAAATCCCTTTGTTTGTTCCTCAACTAGGGGAACAGTCCCAGTGTCTTCTCCTTTAGGTCTCAGGATCTCCATATCTTCCCTTGGTGGCTCTAGAGTCATTGCAAGCCCTTGTGGGGTAGTGTCTTCAACACCCTTTTCTTGTAACTTCTCTTCTTCCTGACCATCTCCTCCTTTGAATCTTGAATCCTCCACATCTTCCCTTGGTGGCTATGTAGCCACTGTAGGCCTTTACGGGGTAGTATCAATAGCAACGTTCTCCTCTAATGGTCCTGTGGAGACAGTATCGGCCATAATTTCTTCAATTTGTTCTTTGGTGGGAAATAGTTTTTTGTGGTAGTGTTGATCACTAATCCATTAATTTGTGAAATTTGTCCACCAGTAGACACTGGTTTTTGTGTAATAGTGTCGACAAGGGTGCCTTTAATTGCCCTGACAAATTTTAATATCCTGGGAGAGGCTTTTTTCTTCACTAGGCACCTAGGGTAATGAAACATCCTTGCCCCTCTTGGTAATGATGCAAGACACAAAGAACAAAAAACGTTTTCTTCAATGTCCATTCTCTCAGTGCCTGCTGCCTCAGGACCTCTTTCCCTTAGCTGGTATATGCTCCCTTTTCTTTTTCTTCGTGTGCTTCTTCCAATTTTTCCTCCTTCTCAACAGTCGACATTGGTTTGTGTGGAGAAGTGTTGACTGTGGCCCATGTTTCTTTGAAGGGTTACTTAATCACTCGAGCAGGTGATGTTGGTTCTTGTGTGTCAGTACCACCTGCAATTTCATCCAAGGGGGGTGATTCTCTCCTCAAATTGGTATTTGATGCTGGTTACTATGGAACAATGTCGACTGCATTTTGTTATATATCCATTGCTTCTACTCCTATTGGGCCAACAGTCGATGCTGGTTCTTATGGAGCAATGTCGTCTGTGGCCTCTCCTATCTCCATTTCTTCTACTCTCGTTGGGCCAGTAGGTGACACTCGTTCTTGTGGAGCAATGTCGTCTGTGGCCTCTTCTTCTTCTGCCATCAATTTTTCCTCGTCCTCCCTTGCAAGAATCATAGTCGCAAGCTCTTCCTTTGCTAGCTCAGTGAATTGTGGCCAAACCACAGAAGTGCGAGATAGAGAATCCACGAATAATAGTCCAACCAACCCATGATTTGTAAGGATCGCTAATGCTTGTCAATATCGACGATCAGACTGTGCCATTAGATTAATACTATTCCATAGAAAATATGGAATATCTAGAGAATGAATCTGTGCATGCCAAAACCGAAGTCATGCAAGAAGCTTGATATTATACTTAAACATGGTAGCAAACTGACCTTCACAATTAATATACCACATGAAAAAATGTGCAACCTCGACCCATGGGTGCAGAAAAGAATTTCGATCATACCCCCTACACTTGTAGACTGTTGTTTCTCTAGCCTGCAAGAAGAATTATGGGAACTCTGGCAAAGGGGATTTATGAGAAAACCATTTCTACCCTCCTTGCGGCAATCTGTTAATAGTTGAAATTACTCCCTTTATGACAAAAATATCAAACCCATGAAATCTGGAATGATTTCCATCCAAGTTCAATGCAAATTCGACTATTATAGCTTCATCAAATCCCTACATGCTCTCAAAATACACATGCCATCTTGCATCTAAAAAGACCTACCATATGTCTGGATTGCTTCAAACCTGCATTGTGTTCTTTGGTTTGTACCTAACGTCTTGCCTGCCCATTCTATAGTTGCTTAATAGCAGTAGTTGGAGTAACAACAAGACCGTTGAGGAGGAGTGTCGGTAGGAAAACGTGCGGTGACAAGGTTGTGGTGGTGACGAGGTGCGGTGATAGTGAAATCTAGAAAGGTAATGGTGAAATATGGAAAAATTCGTAGCGGATTATGGTAATAATGAGTGATAATTATGGTAATCATTTTGCATCATTGGAAAGGACCGTCCAGTAACACAATCATACTTATTTCAAGTCTCGATGTATATAGATAACTGTGCAAAGTATGGTGGGGGTCGTGGAGTGTACACACTAGTATAGGGTTCAATGGTGATAATGAAAAGTCATTACTCCATTTTAATTATAGCATCTTCGTATTTATTATAATACCCCCCCACAAAGTCGATCAGGGACATACCTGGTGACTTACCTTGACAGAGTAACAACAACGAAGGAGTAATAGAATCAGAGGGAGTAAGAACATCCAAGGAGTAACATCATCAGAGGGAGTAACAACATCCGAGGAGTAACAACATCGAGGGCAGTAACAGCACCCGAGGAGTAACAACAGTGCTTGAACACTTAGTTGGAATCACCATGAACAGAGTAAAAACACCATAGGAGTAACAACATCAAAGTAATTAGAGGAAATCGCTACAAAGTAACAACATTGGAGGAGAAACAACACTGGAGGGGTAACAACATCGGAGGAGTAACAACACCAGTGAAGTACTTAGACGAAATTTCCATAATCAAAGTAACAACACCGAAGGAGTAACAACATCAGTGAAGTACTTAGATGAAATTTCCATGATCAAAGTAACAACACCGAAGGAGTAACAGCACCAGTGAAGTACTTAAACAAAATTTCCACGATCAGAGTAACATCACTAGAGGATTAATAGCACCAGTGAAGTACCTGCAGGAAAAAGAATTATAGAGTAGTAACAAAATTTTATTATATTAGATATATATATTATTGATTTATTTATTCTTTCCCTTTTTTAGATTAGAGGTGCATAGGAAGAGTTATCTGCACTAACAATTTCAAGACCAGAATTATCAGAGAAATGTTTAATAAAGGAGTCTTTAGAAGTTGGACAGTGATACAGTCTAAGGCAATGTCCATTTACAAGTAGAGGAGTGTGTGCCTCATCAATTATTACAAGTCTAATAGTCCCGTTATCAAACATCGTGTCAACTTCATATGGTCCCATCCATCTGGAGAAAAGTTTTCCTTTCAAATTTTTGAACCGAGAATCATAAAGCAATGACCAATCTCCCCTTTGAAACACCTTTTCATTAATAAATTGGTCATGCCATTTATTTCACTGCTGCTAAATTGCAACAATATTCTATACAAGTACCAAACAAATTTCATCCGACTCATTTAACTATTCTAGTCAGTGTTTCTAAGATTTTGGAGCATTCAAACCTACTTCAAGGGTTGTCCTAAGCATCTTAATTTCGAATTCCATCGGAAACAAAGGGGATTTCCCATAGACAAGCTTGTATGGTGAAAATCTTGTTGTGTTTCGCCATGTTGTTCTATACGCCCACAGTGCCTCAGGAAGTTTTTCAGCCCAATTTCGGCGATGGTTTGCTACAGTCTTTGTAAGAATATTTTCCAATACCTTGTTTGTGCTCTCGACTTGGCCATTTGCCTGAGGGTGATATGGAGATGTTACCCTATGCTTGATTCCATATTTCTTCATAAGTCCTTCTATCAGATGTGATGTAAACTGCGCCCCTCCATTTGAAACTATCTCTCTAGGAGCTCCATACCGAGAAAAACTTTCTTCAAATAAGAAGTTTTAGACAACCTGTTCTATTACTTTCACAATAGCCTTGGCCTCTACCCACTTTGTCACATAATCCGTGCAAACCAGAATGTGAACTTTTTGATGTGAAGGCGGATTGAATGGCCCAACAAAATCAATAGCCCATTTTTCAAAGGGCTCAAGAACTAGTTGACGTTGTAGCAGCATCTCATCTGCCCAGCTAGGCTAACCCATCCGTTGGCAACTATTGCACCCTCGAACATATTTCCTTGCATCACAAAAAATAGAAGGCCAATAGTACCCCATTTGTAACACCTTATGACATATCTGCTTATCTGTAAAATGTCCCCCACAGGGGCCATCATGAGTAGCTTTTAGGACATCATAGATGCCATCCTCACTTATGCAACACTGGATTTGTTGGTTGAGTCCTATGTAAAAGAGATATCCTTCTATCCATGAATAGTGGGCACTATGATGGATAATATTTTGTTGTTATTTATATGGTAAGTGTTGAGGCACTTTTCCTGTAGCAAGATAGTTAGCAATATCGGTGTACCATGGAGTGCGAGTAGAAATTGAAAAGAGATGTTCATCTGGAAAACTATCCTCTATAGGTGTACCTTCATCACTAGTATCCATCGTAGATAAGAAATCTACAACTACATTATCTTTCCATGGCTTATCTACAATGGTAATATCAAATTATTGAATTAACAACAACCATCTTGTAATATGACCAGGGGTTATTTTTTTAATCATTAGATACCTGATAGATGTATGATTATTGTGCACGAAAGTAGGGTACCCTATAATGTAATGTTGAAACTTATTAATAGCATAAATAACAACCAAGAACTCCTTTTCTGTTACCATATAGCTCAGTTCAGCAGGAGTCAAGTTCTTGTTGACATAATAGATCACATAGAATTTCTCATTCCCCTGTTGCCCTAGGACCACCCCTACTACTGTTTGAGAAGCATTTGTAGAGATGTGCAATGGGAGCTTCCAGTCAGGACCCCGTAATATCAAATCTTTACAAACTAGTTCCTTGATTTCCTTAAAGGTTGCTTCACATTCATATGTCTAGACAAACTCTACATCTTTAGGTAATAATTGAAAAAGTCAGAATGTTGTCTTAGAAAAATTTTCTATAAATTGCCTATTATAGCCAACATAACCAATAAAGCTACATACATGTTTCGATGTCTTAGATGTAGGAAAATTCAATATTACTTCTACCTTAGCAAGATCAACCTGAATTCCTACAGCTGAAAGCAGGTGCCCCAACACTATTCCTTCCTTCGTCATCATATGGAATTTTATTGTACTAAGAGAAACATGTGTTTTCTTACATCTTTTAAGTACTTATCTAAGTTTTCTAGACCTTCTTCTAAAGAATCCCCATATGGGGTGAAGTCATCCATGTAGATTTCAACACTATCATTGATTAGATCAGAAACAATTCCTAATATTTCCGTTTGAAAGGTAACGAGTGTGTTACATAGACCAAATGGGAGGAATCGGTAGGAAAAGTTCCCCAAGGGCATGTGACGGTGGTTTTATCCTAATCCACAGGAGCTATTTGTATCTGGTTGTATCCATTGAATCCATCCAGAAAGGAGAAAAAATTATTTCCCACTAATGTATAAAGGACCTAGTCAATAAAGGGTAGGGGAAAATGATATTTTAAAGTCGCTTTATTTAATTCCCTGTAATCCACACAAATACACCACTTGTCATTCTTCTTAGGAACAATGACCAGCGAGGAAACCCATTGACTGCCCGATATTAGATAAATAAAACCCATGTCTAATAGATTATGTAATTCATATTTGACAATTTTTTTAAGGCAGGATTCATTCTTCTCTTTGGCTGCCTAACAAGTCAAAATTCTTATTTAATTTATATTTGATGAGTGCCTAAATTAGCATGGATGCCTTTCATATCTGTATACTTGCAAGCAAAGGCTTCTTTATGTTCACAAAGGACCTTTAGTAACTATTCGGTTTGGGAGGGGGAAAGGTCAGGATTAATATTCATGATTTTCCCTGGTTCAATTTCTACAGAAATATTGTCATGGGGTACAATTATAGGAATATTTCCAAATTGTGTTCCTGATTCCATATCTTCCTAAACACTACAACTCATGACAAATTCGAATAGCTAGCGGGTTGGGTCAGAAACGAAGTTGGGAGTGCTAATAAAGGTGCTAATGGTATCATCCTTTCTTTCATCCTTGAAACAAAGAGCCTTACTAATGGTACTTAGATTTAGGCTCTTTCATAAGTACAAATTTTTGCATTAAGGTAAATCCTGGTTTATCTGATGAACTTGATTCAGTAGGGGCGTAGAGCATGTGATTCTTTGTAACTTCCCCATTAGATATTACCATATTTCCATACCGACACCCAATGTAAGCATATGCGGTCACAAGCCAAGGTCTTCTTAAAATCAAATGGTGTCCACCGGCTGGGGATTGAGTATGTAAAACCAAAAGATTAACAGGGTATTTCCATGACCCTACTGAAATATTTATATCTTCCATCTTCCCTATCGGTCTTATATTAGACCGATCTACTAATTCTAGGATGGTGGTAGTTGGTTTAAGTTTTCACAAACCCAAGGTAATCATAGTTGTAGAGGTTATAATGTTAATTGTTTCCCCTCGAGTCTACCAATACATTTGGGATATCAACCCCATTAATTTGTACTGTCAGAATCGGGTTCCCTTGAAGTATAGGCTTCCCCAGCATTATGTCTGATAGTTTTCCCATAATGTGAATAGTGAGTGGATCCTTTGATTTTCTACCAGGTCCCTTAGAACAATATTCCTTGATTTTTTTGGCATAAATTGATATGTCCTTCATAGCCTGAAGTAACAAGATTTTGACAAATAAATTCTGCAGTTCCCCTAAAAATTCACATTCAGGATGAGGACTTTGTTTTCTCAATGATAATATCTCAGGATAAGGTGGACCAATCTAACATCCTCTAGTAACAATCATTTGTGAAGGGGTTTTTTGTTTCATAGGAATTTGTATTGACTCATCCCCAGTTGTTCTAGTAGAATCTCTAGGTTTTGGTTCTAAGACTTCATCATCAGTATGTCCAACAATTATTGGTGAAGTTTGAGTATTCACCAGCTGACTGGATTGGAGATTCAATTTGTTACATTTCGCAGTCATAGTACTATATGTAGGGAGGTTGAGTGTCTCAACCTATTGAGAGCCCCTCTATTGTTTGGATTTCAATTGGATTGAACAGGTAGTTATGGACGAAGAGGAGGATTACTAGTGGATACATTAGAAGGAAGTTTTAGTTGTTGTTGTGGCATAGGTTTGGAGAATTGCACTGAAGGAGGAGGAGGAGGTCCATGCCAACTCTGGCACCATGAAGGGTTTGGACCAAATTGAGGGTACCATGGTTTCCAGGGCATTGGATATTGATAAGATTGTGAGGGTGAAAAAGGTACACACTGAGGCCCAAAATTTAAAATATTAGAATATAAAGAAGGGTCTTGAGTCATACCTTGATTCTTGCTCTGTGGTAATGGTTGCCATGGTTTCTTTGATCCGATAAAATACATTTGATCTATTTCTTCACTTGTTCCCTAGAAAAATGCCTTAAGCCAAGGAAGAGATGGACAGGTGCTAGTGGAATGACTAGTTCACATATCGCACAAGTCTTGATGGAATTCAATGGGAATTCCTTCAAAGGATTCTTCTTCCTACATTGAGGACAGAAAATGGACATAGCCTTCTCTGCTTCTATTTTCTTCTATTTCGCCTTTAAAACATCCAATTGTGATGACAATGTGCTCAAGATATTGATTCTCCGATTGTCCAGCAAGTTCCTAATTTTTGCTTTTGTAACTCCACCGTTAGATGTCTTTAGAGTTTGGATCCCCTGCTTATGACTCACAACTCCTCGTGAACACTTGATGCATAGTTTGTAGATGGCATCAAATTTGTCTTTTGATATGTCTCCTTTTCCTACTACGTTCAATAGTTCCAAAGATTCCTCCCTCAGTGCCCAGAGAAAGATTATTTTCAAGATATTCTTATCCATATCACGATGGCCTGATCTCTACAAACTATATTGAAAATTCTCCACAAATTCCTCCATGTTCTCATCCTCTTTCTGCATAATCTTAAAGATTTCTTCCTTCACATCTCAGGATTTGCAATAGTCTTGATATTTCTTGAGGAAAATTGTCTTCATATCATCCCATGTAGTAATATATTTTCCCCCTAAACCCATAAACCATCTCAAAGTTTTTCCCTTCAAAGTAGTAGGGAATATCTTCACTTTTTGAGCATCATAAATATAATCATACCCCCAACAAACAACATCGAATTAAAAGAGGAATGTGCCCGAATCCTCAAAAGAAAGACCATGGAAATTAGGTAATGATGTCAAAGGAATATACTTCATAGCTGCATCACTTTTGATGTCTCCAATTGGGAATTCGATCGAAGGAGTTGCAGGAGCCATGAATATCTTCCAATATTCACTTGGAATCTCAAAAGTTTTTGGCTCTGATTGTTCTATAATATGTGGTTGTAGTTGTGTGACAACACTCCCTTGATCAAATGGTGCAGAGAATTCTCTCAAATATTCTTCCTCTGAATGTGCAGTATGTAGTTCCTCAGATCCTCTACTTGCTACTTCTTCTTCCCTGAATTTCACTTCTCTTATTGGGGAGGGTTCTGGTTGTGAAACTAATTTCCCTCCAGATCTCGTATGAGATCTCACCCTAATAGAAGCTCGCGATGATGCTCTTGACTCAGCGCTTGAAATGATCTCTTGGACGTAGGTATTTCTGCCTAGATATCTCCCTCTTATTTTTCAGGGATCCTCCTCTGCCCCTTTTATTTGTATCTTTGTTCATGCAATCAGGAAATAAAAGGAAAACATTCAAGCAAAACCAAAAGCTCAAGACCTAGATCAGGGTGATAAATTCCCTCCCGAGGACGAGAGAGTGGCCCCTAAAAAGAAAGAAAAAGAATAAAATAAAGAAATCACAAATTTAAGCTCATGACCTAAAACAAGGTGACATAAAAACTTCCCTTCCTAGGATGAGAGAGTGGTTCCTATGAAAAAGAAAACAATACAATCAAAGCAACCAAAACGATCTAATTCTCAAGACCTGGAGTAGGGTGAAAAATTCCCTCCCCGATATGAGAGATCAGTCCTATTGTCAATACTTGTCGTTGTAGTATAGTGGTGAGTATTCTTGTCTGTCACACGGGTGACCTGAGTTCAATCCCCGGTAACAGCACCAAAATGTTGGTGCTCATATATGAATCATGAAATTCACCCAATTCCACATTAATTTTCAACCCAGGGCTCTACAAGTTATTTCAAGGCTATCATCTAAAGTATATGTAGGCCACAGTTTCCCTACCCAGTACTAAACATTCAATTATAAACTTAGCAATGTGTAACAACAAGCAATAACTGTAACAATAAATAAGAGTAACAACAAATAATTATTGTAACAGAAAAACAAACTCACAGCAACACACTAATAATCATTCACAACACTAAATAACTTAACTGAAATAAACCTATGCACACATCTATCCAACAGCACCTGGTCAGGAGAGTGGGCCTAACTCCCTGATCAGGGCTGTGGTAAGATCAAGAAGTCACAAAATGCTCAGAAGATCAGAATTTCATTAATCAAAAAGGGGTATTACAATGTATGTTGTTTCAAACTCAAAGTTAACGTAATTCTATGTGATCTTAACTGTCGACTTTCATAGCCCCATAACTCTGCTTATACAATTTTTTAACACTAACAGCTCCTAGAATTATGACAGTTGTCTACCTAAAATTACATAGTGGTTCCTAAAGAAAAACATAATATAAAGATAGCAGTGCGTTGATTGAGAGGTTGATCCACCATTGCAACTGATGCCTCAGGATAGTCTTGCTAGCTCGATGGTCACCATTTGTTAAACCACGGTATTGATCATTCTTCCTCCAAATCTGCAAGAATAATCAAATTAGCAAGCCACTTAGGAAACAATCCCCTATGACTATGCTTCATTGATTAATGATTCATAACAACATGAAAAGACATATACTTGTGCAGTTTAGAATGTAAATTAACCAACAATGGTGTAAAATGGATATATGAAACAGGGTAAAAAGGTGGGTAAAAACCTCAAAATTTAGCCACCAACAGTTATCCTCTTAATAGAAGAATTGGAGAAACACAATTCAAAATTCAATGAAGGGACCGAATCCCTAGACCATATTCTCAGCATGTAGAGGTTCCCGCTTATTAAGAAAGGTCTTAGCTATCAATATTGTGAGGCATCAAGAATAATGGTCCCCCAATCTCATCAAATGGGGATAATCCCTAGAAGCTTGATTAAACTTTCATAACATCCAGAAACATCTCTCTTGAGGATCCAAAGCAAGTAGTGAATTAGGCCAAGCATTTACATGTAAATGACTCTCAAGACCATTTCAGAAAGGAGTAGAATAAAATCCAAAATGAAGAGAAAGGATTCAAAAGTAGAAATAATGTAGGAAAATCAATGAATATGGCTCGTTGTAAATAATCCTCAATAATAATGCATCAAGTGTTGGAAATCAATCATTGAATATGATTCATCACAAAGCATCCACAAGCATAAATCAAGCTGATATAGAAGATCAACAAAAGAGTATGGCTCATACAAGTCTTGAACAATAAGGAAAAATGGCCCCTCCAATAAGTAACTTCATAAGATTGATATCTCCTTCTATGCCTTAGTATCGAAATAAGTTCTTTTCTTATTGATTCTCATGCATAAAGTTTGGACACAAAGCAGAGGATTACAGAAACTTTGATGTGGTCGGGTATAGAGGATATGATCAGGTACAAATGGAGACATATGGACCAAGTTAGAATAATGAATCAACTGTTGAAGCCCCATGTTGAATGTCACATATGTCACAATGAAAGTAATATACCATGAGATTACAGACTCAATTTAGGATTGTACAACAAAGAATAACTTCCTATCAATATTGGTATATGGAGAAGAGGTCAAATAGGACCTCAATTATGTCTGATTTCTCAAATCTAATTATTTGGAGAAAGCTTCTTCAATACCATCACTCATCAAATCAAAACTTAAAGTAGAAACTACTATGTGAAGAAAGGATAAGTGACACTAATATGTTCCAATATCAATTAAAGAATGTAGTGAGAGTAGGTACTATGGATAACAGAAGCATGATCTTAGGAGGAGATTTTGAAGATCAGCTATGAGCAATAGTGGAAGCATGGTGTTAGGGAGAGACTTTAAAGATCAGTTATGAGAAATAGTGGAAGCATGGCCTTAGGGTATGTATAATAATATTTATGAGCAATAGTGGAAACATAGTCTCAAGGGGAGACTCTATTAGAATAACAACATAGCAGCAAGAAGGAAGCATGGTTAAGTCATTTCTACGAGATCATCCAAGAGAAGGTTATGGATGGTTACTTATGCAGGATTATAAGCATGGAAACTTTCATAAACATCCATGACGCTTAGACATTGTAGAGACATTGATACAAAGGAATAAAATGCAAGGGAGTGTCTACATAGAAAAAGGGAGAAGAATGCAAGTATCATCTTTTTATTGCAGGTTTGACATCAAATGACCATCAATGTCTAATGGTGTTTCTATCAATGAAAAAGGGGGATATTTTTGCACATTGTGTTGTAATTGATGAAAAAAAGTATAATTGATATTAAAGGGGTATTTAAGGAAGTAGTAGTACCCTCTATATGTCCAAGAAGTTCCTAGAAGAGTAGAAGCACAACCTATGAAACCATACGACAAATGGGTTTCATATAAATGAATTCAAAGGACATTTAAATTTTGTATACTATTATAATACTCTAATAATCTTATGGACAACAGGTCTTGTCAAGACCTTTCCAATCATATACTATACTTTGAAATATTACCCCAAAAATTTATGGCTTCTTAAAAACAACCATAATAAAGGATCCAAATATGGGAAAAATCCTAGTCACCAAATTTATTAAAAGGTGTGCATAGTACTAGTCTTATGGAACCACCACATAACATGCACCGTAATGGTATTATGGAAACACTACAAAAGAAGCATGATTATGGTCTTATTGAACCACGACATGGTGGGCATGGTCAAAGCGTTATTAAAATGCACGCATGGTCATGGAACCACTGCATAACATGGGTGTTAAAAAATTTAATCACAATGAATATGTCAACCCTTGGTCGTCTCTCATGAGCCATGGTCCATGTGATCCTCTATATATAAAAGATTTTGAAAATAAAGATGGTCATCACCGAAGAACAAAGATACATGGAGTTGTTTCGAGAATGTTTGATTTTGGAGTTCTGACTTTGAAATTGGCTTTTTTGTATTGGTTTTTGTTTTTGTTTAAGGTACCTATGTTGACTTGATATTTATTTGCATGGAAGCCTAACTGGTAATTGCAGTTTGAATAGCTATGGGGACTGGTTCTTGCAATTATAATGATCATTGTGGCTTTCCAATAGGCCACTACAATGCCATATTTATGGTCTACCACAAGGTTATCATATTGATTTATCTGAAGGAAGAGAGAGAGCATAGTGGTCGCAGAAGATCCTAAGAGCTCAATTGTTGAAACGAGAGCTTAATCTACAATGATTGCAGACCTACGAGAGCTTAATTCATCGTGAGATCAGAGTTATGTGAGCCCAAGTCACAATCATCATTTAATACAGTGGTTGCAAAAGTCACGGAGAGCTTGAGAGCTAAGCTAGTTTCTTAACACAGTGGTCATTTAACACAATGGTTGTAAAAGGCACAGAGAGCCCGATACCTCATAGATCACATAGCTCAAGAGAGAGTCAAGTCACAATGGTCATTTGATAGAGTGTTTGCTTAATGCAGTGGTCAAGAGACTCACAAAGGGTTTGAGATCTCAGTGATCGCATAGCTCGAGAGAGAGCTCGAGTCACAATGATTGTATTCATTTGATAGTGAGCATACTGGTTTGATGTTTGTGACATGGGTTTGACACTAATCACATGGGTTTAACGCCAATCACATTATATTGATACCAGTCTCATTGGCCTCACACTGGTCACATTATCTTGACACTAGTCACATTAGCTTGACACCATTTTCATTGGTTTGACTTGAAATGTGAAGTGGGCACATTGGGTTTGATAATGGTTTTGTTGGCTCGAAATGCATTTGGTTGCCTGACTCATGGTGAGGACTATCCATCGTGGATGTCCACATCCTCAACTTGTACTAAAATAACCATATAACAAAAATAATGGTTGAGGATGTTAGAACAAGCAATGTTAAGCAGCAGGATTAGTAAGGCACTTCGATGACTTGTCATTAGTCTTCATTTTGATTCGCACAGATTGGCATGTCAGTAAAGATTTTTTTATTTTTATATATAAGGTGCATTCTGTCAAATATTTAGCAAACTGTTGGCCAGTGCCGAAATCTGGAAACCTGATTTGAGGGTGCTTGGAAAGAGCTCATTTTTTGAATGCTTAATTTATTAATTTATTATATAGATGTGCATGGTTATTTTGAGTTTTTGGAATCAATATTAGTCTAAATTTGATTCTAGAAGAAGGTAGACAATCAGGGATAGGGATCAGAGATGGATGTAACCAAGTGTGTGTGATGCTCTTTTGATACTTATTTATAGACCATAATCTCTTGATTTTATTGTGGAGGGTCTATGAGCAGTTTTAAATGGTTTTGATATATGGTAAAAACAAGTTCCAAAAGGAATTTTGTGTGATTGGATTGATGAAATTATTGGAGCAGAGAATGGGAAGTAGTTTTTCCTAGTTCAATGATAGTACATTTGGCATTTATAGTATTTGCAAGTTGTAGTGGTCATGATAGAAGTGATAGTATGTACAGGTTGTGATGATGATAATAGAGATTACAGGCTACATATTGTGATATTACTTATGATTCAATGGTATATGATGATTGTGGATCTTGTCTGAAAATGAGATAAAAAGAGGTCAATAAGATGTTGAAGAAGGAGTTCAAAGCCTCAATTAGGTTGGAGCTTCAATCAGGTTGTAGCTTACAATGAGTAGTGACTTGTATATTTCGAGTTGGGTGCCTCAATCAAGTTGTAGCATACCACAAGTGATAGCTTGCATTTTTTCGAGGTAGTTTCCTTCAACAAATCATAGCCTGAAAATATATGTAAAAAATTGAAGATAAAGAAGAAGAATATTTATGTTTTTCTCTCATAATATGGGTTTCCATGTAAAATCTTGTGTCTCCTTGTGATGAGATGGCTTCTTGATTTGTAGATGGCTTCTTGATTTATGGTTTCTTAATATGCTACTACTATGATGATGCATTGTTATAGTTAATGATATAATGTTGATGGTTCATTAATATAAGGTCATATGGTTATGAAGTTATGAAATGGTGAAATTTATCTCACTTTGATTCACTCGCCCCTCTTAGTGTGACCTTTGTGCCAATAATTTCTGCACAAATAACACATATCTCAATTTTATCTAAGGGGAATTCTTTTAAAGGACATTTTCTTCTACATACAGGACAAAATTTTAATAATGCAAGATTTTCTAATTTTTATTTATTTTTAACTCTTAGAAATTCAATTTGTTCACTTAAATCCCCAAGAATATCAGTTTTGAAATTATCCAATAAATGACCTAGTTCATCTCTACTTATCATATTCGATGCAGATTTACTTACTCTAGCCATGGTTTGGTCTAGAGGAACTTTACCATATTTTTCTCTTCCTTGTGATATATGCTTGCATAATTCACAGATTTCCTTAAATGTAATATGGAATACATCCCCTTTACCTATCTAATTCAATATTCCATTGATTTCTAATTGTTGAAGCTAAAAGGGTTTTAAATGTATCAAATCCTAATTTATGTTGTTTTTCCCTTTTAACATTGTAGACAAATCTTTCCACAAAATATTTGAGATTTTCATCCTCTCTTTGGATAATTGTAAAAATGTCTTCCTTAAGATCATGTTGAAGGCAATAATATTTATGTTTTTCTAAAAAGTGTTATTTGGTTACATCCCATGATCCTACAAAATTTGTCCCTAATCCCATGAACCATTTTAAATCCCCATATTTTAATGTAGTTTGAAATAACTTTTAATTTTTAGCATATTGAAAATAATCATAACTTCTACAAAGTACTTAAAACTCAAAAAGAAAATTTTCTTGGTCCTTTGTTCACATACCATGAAAATTTGGAAGTACTGATGGAGAAATGTATTTCATGTTGACATTAGTGTCTATGTCTTGAATAGGAAATCCATATTTATATGTTCCATTATCATCATCTCAATCTCTTCTTCCTCCTCTTCCTCCTCTAGGAGGTTCTCTTCTTCTTCTTGCAAGTGGAGATCTTCTATCACCTCCCCCTCTACGTAATATTATTTCATATCCAATTCCATTATGAGGTAATATCTCTCCTTACCCTTTTGTCATTGATTCTTTAGAACTAAGAAAGTATGGTTCTTCTATTGGATTTCCCTCAATTCGTTCTTCAACTATTAGCTCTTCAAATAAGATTCCTTATTCTTCTTCTCCTTCAGTAGGTATCTCAAGCTCTTGTGCAACAAGTTGTTCTCTTGTTTAATGAGAAATAAAGATAACTAATCCTTTAGAAGATGTTGGCTCTTATCTAGTTCTAATTTCATATCTTCACACCTCAGGATGCCTTCTTCTTACAATAGTGGGAATACATGATGTAGATGTTTATGTGGTTCTTACTACACCGTGTGAATTACTGGGATGGCAGGTGATCATGTTATTTTAGTTCTACCTATAATAAATTTACCTCTTGAATTTCTTTCTCTATACATGAATTCTAACTTATGCAACTAAAACGACTACAACAACCAAGGTTTGAGATAAACCTCTTGTGCTGATGTGGAGGTTCTTACCTCTCCTCTTACCAATTATCCTTTTCCAAAGTTGTATAATCTAACAGAAATATTGAATTAAAAGTTAATTCCTATGTGTATTTCCCCAACAATTATGACAAAAATGTTTGTCAATTCAATTGTGCTAGAATTCCGTAACATTTTAATCTTATCAATTTGAGTTTGTAAACTTATGAAGTGTACAACAAAATATATGCAAGGACTTAGCTTCCAATTTATCTAGTGAAAATCAATATTGAAGAAAAATACTATTTCTACGAAATCCATTGACAAATATCTATTTCAACATAATCGTGGTTCTAAATCACTTACAGATCCTCTTTTACTTGTAGGTAATTCAAATGATTTTAACAACAAACTTCTCACAATTCCCAAATATGATTTTTTGTAACCTTTAGATATCAATTCTTATTCAATCAAAATATTCATGTAATCAACCTTCATTATATTGACACACATTAAAGCAATCAAAATTCACAGTGATGAAATTTAAATTCATCCCAAATACACTACAGAAAAACTTAAGTGATCACATCACTAATGCTAAATGTGAATTATATTGAAACTAGTTTCAAAGTGCTTAAATTATAGACTGTAAATGGAATTTATTGAAAACAAAGTATCATGAAAAGTAGAGCATCATCTAAACTATGAAAAACATAGCAAACTATATTACTATGAAATAAACTTATTAAGAAACAATGCATGTCCTAGCACAGGTGGCCCTCCTGGTAGTCATACATGCTTCGAGAAAATTCAAATCCTAACTATTAACTTGAATCACATATTCATTACACACGGGAATGATATAACTCCACTGGTTTGTAAATTATATTAAAACAACAGAGTTCATAAAGTAGAACTTAAATTTAATTCTTTTTTCTTCTTATGAATGAAGTTACAATATATATAGAGCCCGTAATAGTAACAACCTTCATGATCTTATTGCTACAAATTAGAATGATATAATGATGACTTAGAGTCTTAATGTTATAATTGAAAATAGGGTATGAGGGTCATTTTTGTTTTGTAATAATGTATGGATCTGGAAGATCCATCATAAGCATAAACAAATTCTCATTCTCTATTCTCTACTCTTGATTCCCACCACGATGCTATAATTCTTTCCACGAACCATTTCACATTTCTACGCTGATCTGCCACGGTGACTTGTGTATTTGTGATACAATATGTTCATTTCTTATCTCGTTGACTAAAATGTCGATTGAGTTATAAAGTGGCATGTTCTCCTTTTGGATATGGTTAATAAGTGGATGATCATCATGCATTTTTCTTCTTCAGTGCTTGGTTTTTCTAAGATGTTCCTTGACATACGGAAACCTACAATCTTGCTAGAAAACTAGAAAAAAACTACAAAGTATTTCAAATTATGCAAGTTTTACATTTTAGCTTGCTTTTATAAAAAAACATATAAAATAATCGAATATTTGACATATTACCTTTAAAATTCTTACTTGCAAAACAATAGAGTATTGGACATATTACCTTTGAGTATCTTTCTTGCAACCTTTGTAGCTCTAATGTCATTTATCCTATGACATCAAGCCCTTCACATACAAGGTAATGTGTGATGTTTCCCCACTGAAAGTTTGTGATGTTCTTTTAGGACAACCTTGTATGTGGAAACATTATGTTTTATATGAGTCTCGACCCTGTAGTGTCATTGTTACACTATGGGATCAACTCTACATGATATCATAGGTAGTTCTAACTACTGCAGGACAATGCAAGAAGGTATTCTCTCATACTTATAAGTTTGTCCTCTCCATGGTTTAGTCAAAAGGTGAAATGAAATTCACAGAAACCACCACAACTTCAATACAGGTTCTCTCTGTAGAACACAAGCAGGTGAACAAACTTGTAGAAGGGCCCAGAAATATATTCACCTCACCTACAAAGACACCCCTACAGTTCCAAGTCACACATCCACTTACATAGGATAAAAACCTTCCATATGTTCATCATGGCTACAACAAAGCTCTCTACAACTATATTAACTCTTTTTAAACATGTTCAATATTCTTGCCGACAATCTCCATGGATTTCACTTTTCAAACTACAAATTCACCAACGAAGTCCTCCCATCGAGAAACCAAATCATTAGACCAATTTTGAGGTCTAAAATGACCCTCCTAAGGAATATTATAAAATAATAGTGGAAATAATAAAATAAGATTAGATTACATCATCAAATTTTAGAGAGAAAAAAAGAAAAAAACTACTTTTTCAACTTATCTCCCTAGAATTTTACTCAAATTTCGAGTGGAGCACTCTTTTCATGCATAATTTAATTTTTCATCCAAGGATTACCCATGTTTCATACTTTAAATGTGCCCTACTAAACGAAAAATGAGAAATACATGAAAAACAAGATTTCTAACCTCAAAATTTCTCTAATGTTTGTTGAACGATTTCAACACTTCCAACAATAGGTTCATGATGCCCTACCAAAAGTCAATTCCAAGTAAAAAAAACCACATAAACAACATCAAGTGAATATGTTTTAGTTTTTTTTATGGGATCATGGCAATCGAGATGAAGGCTACTCTCCAGTAGAATATCCAATGGTATCGAATGGTTGATCTAGTGAAGCTTCTTCACTAAGGCAAGTGGTTCGCTAGGAACCAAGTGCAATTGGTTCACTAGGAACCAAGTTTAGCAAAAAAATTATGCATCTAATGAGGGAAATTGATGCAATGGGTACCATTTCTTCCTAGGGGCGAGGATTAATCTCGATGGACGATAATTACCATAGTTAATAATTATTTTTTCACCATTTTTTTATAAAATCGTGGATTATATTTGTAATATACATGATTAAAAAAAATTCATAATAGTGAAGTGAGAATCTAATCGCATGATGATTTAGTTTTTACCATCACATTTACTCATGGTATTCACCCATCGATTTTGTAAACCAAGGTATTTACCCATGGTATTTGAATCACATGATGATTTACTTTTTACCATCACAATTTTCTGATCTTCACCCATGGATTTTTTAAACCATGGTATTTTGAAATGTAAAAGGGGATGACTCTCGGTGGAAGGACACCTGTAAAAAGTGTAAATATGGGAATTCATTGGGAGAAAAGCATGCTTTTTCTCATAATGTAGTCTCATCATATATTACCAATTCAATAAATATTTGAGTTTGTAGTTATTGTTTTTCAATATCTCTCTTACACATGGTGTGATATTATGAGTTATCCTATATTGTTTCTCTGCAATATTTCTCTTATGCATTCTGCCTTATTCTCAATTCTTTTCATAATGGTTTTCTACAATATTTATCTAACACATTGTGACATATTCCTTTATCATTGATGAAGTTGCATTTCTTAAACAACTTAGATCACACCAACATTAATGTATCAAATTTCATGAGAATTTTGTAGTTAAGCGCACATGGGCTAGAGTAAAACTGGGATTGGTGACTTATTGTCAACTTTTCATTCTTTTTCACTCTCTAGGTCTCATTCCTCCAGTGATCCAGATCACCTTCAGAACAAAATGGGGGATATTTTCATTTCGACATATTCCCTTTGGCCTCATAAACACCAGAGCTACTTTTCAAAGGGTGGTAGATATTCCATTTAGAGAGCTAATTGGTCAGAGCGTGGTGGTGTAGCTTGATGGCATCACACTATTTTCAAAGAAACTATCAGATCATTTACATCATCTGAAGTAGATTTTTGAATGTTGTAGAAAATATTATATATTTCTTAATCCTTAGAAAAGCATCTTTGTTGTGTCCTAAGGGAACCTCTTAGGGCTTATCATATAAAAGAGAGGTATAATGGTTTATCCTAAGCATGTCAAGGCTATTACGCATATCATGTTTCCAAATGGAAAGAAGGCAATGAAATCCTTTCTAGGTAAGATTAATTTTCTTTGCAAGTTCATTTTTCAGTATGCCCTGATTGTAAAGCCATAGCAGAATATGATCTAAAAGGATGTAGTGTGGAAATGAAATCAAGAAGAAAAGGAATTTATCGTGTGGATCAAGCAAGCTATAGCAAAATTTCATGCTCTTTATAGTCCTAATTTTAATAAATATTTCCTGCTATATAATTTTTCTTCGGATTCTTCATCAACAACTATATTAATGTGGAAAGATGACCAAGGTAATTAATTCCCTATATCTTTTATGAGTGTGGGCATGTAGGGATCAAAGGTTAATTATCCTGATATGGAAAAGCAAGAATATGTCATGTACAAAGCTATCAAACGCTTTAGGCCTTACATTCTAAAATTCATGCTATAGTCTTTGTATCTATTATTTTTCCAAATTTATAAGCTTAACATAATCACGTATTACAATTCATCTTCAGTTAGCAATCACGTTATCAGTTAAATTCGATCTTCCAACAACAATAAGCAATTGTAGATAGAACAGTAAACCAAATGCACAATATAAGACAACCAAGAACAATAGAGACACAGTATTTTGATCAAAGACCAGGGAAAAACCACACAAGGGGGAAGACCCTTTCCAAATTATTCCTCTATTATATTTTCATCAAATGTTCTATAGAGATATACAATGTCCAATTTCATCAACATAGAGTCAAATGTCAAAGCTTTAACTATCCCAAATACCAATCCAATATCCGATCAAAGATGAAAAAAAAAAATTAACTCTAGTCAAAAGTCAAATATGCAAATTTTGGTCAAATCAACAGCAGTAGCAGTGGCCCTAATCAGTCCTACTCAACAATCAAAATATGCCTATGAAATTGGTCAAAGTCAAGGTCAACCATGTGGTCAAAGGGTAGCCTCTAGTTTGCAGTTAAGAAAGGTCAAAGTGCCTAGAAATCTTTGATCTCCTTACTCCTAAATTTTTCCTCCAAGATAGATCCAAAATCATAAGTCAAAACATGCACAAAATCCCAAAAGCCAACATTGGTCAAAGGCCCAAAACAAAATTTCAAAGCAACAAACAGAAATGTCTTCCTTCCCTTTGCACATGTGAAATTGGACCTACAATTTCAAAGTTGTATGAACCAATCAAGAGAAGGTGTGATGTGTGGATGATGTCTCCAAGTGATGTGACATGAGGTCTATTTATATGTGTCCAAGGAGGTCGAATCTTTCTGCCTAGGCTGACTTGTGCATTTGTGGAGAAGTGGGTTTCACATTAAAAATAATATTTTTCCTTGTGAAAATTAAATTCTTCCAAGGGCTAGTAGGGTTTTCTCTGGATGAGGAAGGTTTCCCAATGGAGGGAATTTCTCCCTAAGCTACTAAATTTCAACACTCCCTCTCAGCTAGGGAGGAATTTTTGACTACATCATAAATCTCATCTCAAATGTCTTTTCATCATCATCCTTGTAACATATCATGTCTTATCTTTTCTCATCTCTGCTCATCTACATGAACACGCCCAAATCTAAAGAAGAAGAATCATCACAGGGAAGATAAATTTCCCACCCTATATTCAAGGACAATAGGTAGGATTGTTATACGTCATTTTTTTCCATTAGGAAATTGACCATCAGTTTGGATCATTTTCTATCCATAAATGTGTTCCAAAGCATTCCCCTGAAAAGTTAGAATACAACCTATCCCACAAAAAGTGGAATTATTGGATAACATGTCTCAAAAACCTATTTTTGGCTTCGTGCGCAGTTCCCTATTCAACTTTTGTGCATACACATAAGAGTCCATGAGAAACGGTGCATAAGTGTGCTCTGTCTTACACTGTGACCTGTGCACATGACTTAATGAATGTAAAAATAAAAAGTAAATTCTAGAAGCATCGTTATTCATATCTATCCCAACTAAACAGCTTTGAATGGATTCCTATTCAGCCCTGATCCCTCCCATCATGGAGCTACTCCCTCTCTTTGTAGGACCCCTATGCCACCATTAGTGGATCTCATCCCTTGGGAAATGGATCCCAAAATTCCCCTCCTTGGTCTATAAAGCTAACCAAGGCTTGAGGATTGAAGAGGATTGTTGGAAGTAGGCTTATGCTACAGAAATAAGGTTGGAAGGTTATTCATTCAAGGAGAGGGTTATATATTGTGGGAAGGGACTTGCAACATGAAGGCTTTAAGGTTGTAAGTCTATTCTCCATTTTATTAATATAAGGGAAACCATTATTTCTCAATTATGTCTTTGTTGGTACAATTTCTAGGATTCCTTGATTACCTATATATATTATGATTTCATATTTATTAGTTTATGATATATGATTGAGTTAATTAGTTCATTTATCTCTTATGCTATATATTGGATGTTTTGATCTTATGTATGTTTCTATCTATGCAGATATCCTTCAGGAAATCATGGAGAAGTTGTGGGCAGCGATGGGGAGATATCTAAAGCATTGAGTAGGAGTTGATGCTCGAAAGCTCTGAAGAGGAATTCATCAAGTATTTTGATTAAATGGTAAGTGACCTCTATCATAGTATTTATTTCAGTCAATCATAGTCTAGGGAAAGGTAGAAGTTCGTAGTTGTTTGTTACTATATTTCTCTGAGGTCTAGGGAAGGGAATTGTCTCACTCTCCATTATTTTCCTTATTTGACCTTTTGAACCTTCTGTATAATCCCTCTCTAAGTGTTTGGAAATCTTAAAAATATGGATTTTGGGTTTCATTTGACTTTCTTTTTTTTCCAAAATTTCTTGTTGTGCGCACTTTAGCTTCAGGCATAAAGTGAAAATGTGTGCACTTTCCTTTCTGCAACAGTGCATATGTGCACTAGTTTGCTCTATGACCTACGCATATACCTAGAATTTTTTAAAATTTCAGTTTTATCCTCATCAAGTCCAAAGTTTTTGGTTTTTCCTATTTAGTTACACTGGTATGTAGCTTCTTTGAGTCTCTGTTAGTCTAGTTGAGCGTTATGAAACAATTTTCTTTTGATTATCTTGTTTTTGCAAATTAGGCTAAATTCTCATATGGTGAATGGTCGATCTATCAAAAGAGAGATAAGTTGGTCTAGACTTGTTTTTGTCTGTATTTCTTTTTTCAATCAGATGAGGTCTTGAGTTTAGTTTTCTCTTTTTTGAAAGATTGTTTTGTGTGTGAAAAGCAATGATTTACAATATTGGGTATTGTTTGTGAAAATTACTTCCTATGCTAGTTTGAAACAAAAAGTCATTTTCCTTCCGCCACTAAAGTATTTTATGAATTGTACTCTTTACTGCAAGTAAATTCATAGCATTCAATTACGTAGAATTAATTTTAGTGTTCATTGGTTTCTTCTTACATTTTGCAAATTTCCGAGTGATTGTATGTTAAAGAGGAATTTCTTGATTTTTTTGTGTTATTGGGAAAAAATAACATTTTGAAGTTAATTTCAATATTTGGGTAATTCAAAATTGGATGTCTTCATTTTAGGAAAAGGGATATAGTGGGATTTAGAGTTTTTTTTTACATTCCATTGAAAAATTGAAAGACTCTTTCCTTCATATAGAAATGCATTGAAACGAAAAGATAACATTTTCATTTTTAATTGCATTAGGATTTGCGTCAAGTCATAATTCCATAAATTTCATGTCCATTACCTTTAAGTAAATAAGAGCTTTTAAAATTAACACTAATAAAAATCAATCTAGAATTTTTTTTTTCTATCTTAGGGCTCTTTTCCAATTACATTAGATCAAGTTCTAGTGCTTTCAAATAGGGAAGTGAGTTAACTTTCCAAAGATGCAAAAAAACATCAAAATCTTGTGATAGGGAGAAAAATCCATTTACTGCAATTTTGCTCTGGGAAGCTCCCCTTACAAAGGAGTCAAACATGAGATCATATCGGACCCAGTGGAGTGATCAACCCCACTTCATTGGCTACAGTAGAGTGATTTACATGTACTAAAAATGGTATTGAAAGTTACTTGGGAGTCACTTATAAGTAAACCTTAGATTAACCATGTTGAAGCACTTTCAAGGGCATTGAGCTTTGTTACTCTTCCCTTGCATGTACATATGATCTGCGACTATCCCCCCTAGTTAAATTGTTTTATGTGGTAACCTCAGAGACTATAATCTTAGGGATTTTACCTGAGGTGACAATGGAGGGGAAATCTCCATTGTACCTGGAACAGACATTGGCTAAACTCACTTGGACCTTTCTGGAGGGTATTATTCATTCGATATGGCATAAATGAAGTTTTCTTACACCAGATCATGTACATTAAGAAGGTTTTCATCATAACCAGTTGCACCCTCTCTATCTATAGCCACTTTTTACTTTGATTTATGTGACGTTGGGTTTCATCACCAACTAGTGATTTCACTGTGGAAAGCTCATTTGCATGGTTTAAATCCTTAGATTTTTTAGTGTGTTTTAATTGTTTGTTTTTACTTTTTAGATACCTTAGGATTGGATTGTGAATATTCTTTGATTTTTTGATAAAAAATTCATCCATGCTGATTCACCAAGGAATTCGCATAGAATGTAGGATAAACCCCCTGAATATACACCTAGTCAATTGGAAAAGATAAAAATTGAAAGGTAAAAATCAACAAGATATGGAACCTTACAGTAACCCGAAACATCCACAGTTTTACAATCTGAGATAGTAGAAACCAAAGTGAATTCAATGCGAGAAGTAGAATCAGGCTTAGTTCATTCTGGCCCAGACATTACTAAAGTAGTTCAAACTGAATTTGATACTGGTGAAGTTTCATACACTGAACTAACCAAACCAAAAGTAGAAGAACCTGAGTCTGATATTTCTCAACCTAAAGCACCTTCGACTGTTATAACTCCTACTCGTGCTCCACCTTCACCTCGAAGGAACCTGATAATTACAACTAAATTACCTCCTAGGTTAATTAGCATTGAGTACATTACTGGGAATGAGGAGGAAGATTCACCTCCTCCGTCAGTTGAATCTTAAAAGATGCAGAGACTCCTCCGTCAATTGAAGAAAGATTCACCTTGTCCTCCAGTTTCCACTAGTGAACCTTTTGATTCAAGAGCTTTTCCAGGAGTTCCTTTCAATCCTTTCTGACTTGATCCTTGGTATTCTACCCCTTTGAGCTTTTTAGGTCCTAGTTTTCCACCTAAATGCATTCCTTTTTATTCACTAAGAAGAACCATGTCATAAATTCCCAGTGGTATTCAACCTATTGATTCATCTATGTTCACCATCTCCTTGGAATCACTATTGTATGGTGGTCCTTCTGTTTCTCTTGGATACACTCACTTATTGGGACTTTTTCAGTAGCTTCTTCTTCTCCTCAACCTTATAGTTGGTCATTTGGTTTATCTACATCTATTGTTCAGAGAATGAAATCCATGCCTAAATCACCTATGGCATCAGACCAATATGTTCACATGGTATATGGTAACTTATGTAACCCTCAAGTAACCCCAATTGGTGTTTATTACCCACCTAGGGGGAAACCACCTTATCCTCCATCTAGAGGACAACTTGTTGTCAAATCTTATCCTATGGTTGGAGGTCAACCTTTTACTGGAACTTATGGTCAGATACCTCAGCTTGGTCTGGGTCAACCTGTTATAGCTCAACCTTTGATTGGTACTTCTTACCCTAGGAAAAACATTATTTGGAACCCTACTTTTTCTCAACAATTTACTTTAGTTGCTCCAAAATTTCTAGTTTATCAATATGTTTAGCCTACTAGACAACCTATTCCTTAAATACCTATTCCAAGTATTGATGTAACTGTCCAACAGCATGTTCAAGGAATTTTGCAAATAGTTGTGCAACAGTCTATCCAAGGAATTCCTCAAACGCCTATTCAGCAACCAATTGAATGACTTGTTCAGCAACCAATTCAACGGCCTGATCAGTGTGCACCTCAAACACTTGTTCAGACACTTATTTCACAGTCGGTTCCAACTTCACCTTAGACACCTATCCTAGGAGTATCGCAAATGACCGTTCAAGTTACCCTTCAAATACATGTTCCTCAAACTACTCAGGCAATCCCCCGAGCTTCTACTTATCAAACTATCCCTACTATCCATTCTACACCACAGATTTCCTATCAGACAACCTGGTATAGGAATAATGAAAACACCTTTTCAAGGCCAAGATTTCCAAAGCCTACCTTTTCAAGGTAAAGCTTATCAGGTTCCACCTTTTCAAGGACAAGTTTTTAAAAGTCCATCTTTCCAAGGTCAACCTTTCCAAAACCAACCTTTTCAAGGTCAATTTATCTAGAGTCAACCTATTCAAAGTCAATCTATTCAAGGTCTACCTTTACAAGCTCAACCTATACAAGAGAAATATTACTTAGCTAAAATGGGTCAAAGTTTGTTGGGAAAAATACAAAGAGGGGGGCTGAATCAGCATTTAAAAAAATCACAATAAAAATACATTTTCTAAAATATATGCGCAATTTTACTAAACCCAACGCACGTGTGTATGCGACTGTTTTAAAAGAAACTAGCGTATTCTTAGTAAACTTGTAGAACAACTAATTTTTTATATGTTAAACTTAAATCAGAATGTAAGAGATTTATCAGGCATTTGATAAGCAGTAAGTAGGTGTAGTAAGAACAAAATAGTATCACACATAAGTAACACACATGAACACCGAGATATAAGGTGGAAACCCAATGTGGTAGAAAACCACCATTGTTGTCGTCCCAGTCTTTGATGCAGGAGCATCAACGACCCAAGTCAAAATCAAATTTTGGAACCTTCCAAAGGAGAATGCATGGCATGAGGATGAGATTTCCTCCAAATTTGATTGAGTTTGTTTGTAATTTGTTATTTTACGCAGATTTTGAGGGATGTGAGCGAAGATAGGGATTGATCGGATCTCACTTGATCTGATCCGTATTGTGTTACTCTATTTAACTGTAAGAGTGAGTGTGTAGAAGGGGGAGGTTGATGCAATGTAATACCAGGGTGAGTGTGTGCCCATCGAGGCCACATAGTTGTAATCGAGCTCGAAATATTAATGAAATCGATGTTTTTTTATGTATTCTGGTTCATGTATTATTTGTGTGCATTTATTGAAATAAGTTTTAGGTTTAAACATATATTCTGCGTGAGGATTTTTGTAAGGTAGTAGCATGGGGTGAGATCTTAGTGTGGTAGTTGTTGTGAAACGTGGCCATCCATTTCCAGTTTCACTACATAATGGAGGATTTCATCCAAATATGGACCCATAACCCACAGGTCCGTGAATTGTGTAAAGATGTAGCTTTGTTGCATCAAAGTGGTATCAGAGCAGAAGAAGATTATGCGTGCAAAGGAAGGAGGTACAGTTATTTTGTAGATTGGAAAGTTTGTGGTATTTATATTGTCATACAGGTAGCGACAAAAGAAGGAGAGAAGATTGCAGCAGCCTAGAGCTAGGAGTGCTCAAATGGTTCCAAAGAAGAGAGAACCAGAGAGATACCAAAAGACTGAGCTCGGAGGAGAGAAGCTTGGTGAGGTATCGGGTAACAAGGAGGATTTGTTACTGCAGAGGTTTTGTTGTACCTCACAGAAAGATCATAAAGGAAAATCCATAGAGGATGTGGGTAGAACTGCTAAGGAATCAAGGAGGCATATGACCAGGAGGTCATAAAACTTTTGTACCTCAGGAGTCTAATGCAGGAGCATCAACGACCCAAGTCAAAATTGAATTTTGGAACCTTCCAAAGGAGAAATCGTGGAATGAGGATGATATTTCCTCCAAATCTGATTGATTTTTTTTGTAATTTGTTATTTTACGCAGATTTTGAGGGATGTGAGCAAAGATAGGATTGATCGGATCTCACTTGATCCGATCCATATTGTGTTATTCTATTTAACTGTAAGTGTGAGTGTGTAGAAGAGGGAGGCTGATGCAATGTAATACCAGGGCGAGTGTGTGCCCATTGAGGCCACATAGTTGTAATCGAGCTCAAAATATTAATGAAATCGATGTATCTTTATGTATTCTGGTTCATGTATTATTTGTGTGGATTTACTGAAATAAGTTTCAGGTTTAAACATATATTCAGTGTGAGGATTTTTGTAAGGCAGTAGCATGGGGTGAGATCTTAGTGTGGTAGTTATCATGAAGCGTGGCCATCCATTTCTAGTTTCACTGCATAATAGAAAATTTCATCCAAACGTGGACCCATAACCCACAGGTCCACGAATTGTGTAAAGATGCAGCTTTGCTGCATCAAAGTGGTATCAGAGTAGAAGAAGATTCTGCATGAAAAATAAGGAGGTACAGTTATGTTGTATATTCGAAAGTTTGTGGTCTTTATATTGTCGTACAGGTAGTGGCAAAAGAAGGTGAGAAGACTGCAGCAGCCTAGAGCCAGGAGTGCTCAAATGGTTCCAAAGAAGAGAGAACCAGAGATATGTCGAAAGACTGAGCTCGGAGGAGAGAAGCTTGGTGAGGTATTGGGTAGCAAGGAGGACTTGTTACTGTAGAGGTTTTGTTGTAGCTCACAGAAAGATCATAAAGGAAATTCCACAAAGGATGTGGGTAAAATTGCTTAGGAATGAAGGAGTCATATGACCAGGAGGTCATAAAAATTTTGTACCTCGAAAGTCTAATGCAGGAGCATCAACGACCCAAGTAAAAATCGAATTTTGGAACCTTCCAAAGGAGAAAGCGTGGCATGAGGATGATATTTCCTCCAAATCTAATTGAGTTTGTTTGTAATTTGTTATTTTACGTAGATTTTGAGGGATTTGAGCAAAGATAGGGATTGGATGGATCTCACTTGATCTGATCTGTATTGTGTTACTCTATTTAACTATAAGTGTGAGTGGGTAGAAGAGGGAGGCCGATGCCATGTAATACCAAGGTGAGTGTGTGCCCATCGAGGCCACGTAGTTGTAATCAAGCTTGAAATATTAATGAAATCGATGTATCTTTATGTATTCTAGTTCATGTATTATTTGTGTGCATTTATTGAAATAAGTTTCAGGTTTAAACATATATTCTGTGTGAGGATTTTTGTAAGGCAATAGCATAGGGTGAGATCTTAATGTGGTAGCTATCGTGAAGCATGGCCATCCATTTCCAGTTTCGTTGCATAATGGAGGATTTCGTCCAAATGTTGACCCATAACCCACAAGTTCACAAATTGTGTAAATATGCAGCTTTGCTGCATCATTCTTCAAACTTATTAATATCAATAACTTCTTACATTCTTGTATGGGTGCAGACTCATGCTAGTACACAAACACCCACCTTCTAAAGGCTACAACCTTCACTCATTCTCTAGCTCCTACTGGAAGGGAGCTCCAACCCCTTGATCTAATTACCAGCTACTACTGGCAGGAAGCTTTGACTTCCTCACAGAAGGCTCCAACTCTCAGCAACATCCGTGTACCATGTTTCATAAAATTTCACACTAGATCCAACTGCTTTAATACATCACAACTTGTAGATAAACTAAAGTGAGCACCAACATAATTCAAACATAACAGTGAGATCAATGTAACCAGAACACAGAACTGAACTCACAATACTGCATCAACACACAAAATCAACTGCAACCCTGATCATTCATATGCCAACATGTATACACTACTTCACTTAAGGCAATCCACATGTATACATGCTTTTATGTAGAGCAACCTTCATACATATGTCAATATAGTAAAAACTTGTAATTTTGAATCAAACACAGAGTTGACCAGAGTTATTCTAAAATATTTTGTTAGCTTACAGAACCCTCATACAGTTAGCATCATCAATAATCTTTTCAACTAATCAACATGTAACCAAATTCAATTTCATCATTCAATCAATTCTACTTCATACATTATCACTCAACCTAGATCAACATGAGGACATCATTGACAAACAGTAGAGATATAGCAGCACTGATAAGTTTGATCAGTCATTTATGAATAGAAACCCTTCCTTTATATATGTGAATTTGAAGAAACTAACTTGCGTGTATATGCGAATCCACCGAGACCAACTAGCATATAGATCTGCAAATTTTGAGTACATACAAGTTTGCAATCTGCCACCACATACTTATTTAGAATCTACTTGAGATATTTTGTTTGTGAGATAAAGATGCCATATGTTTCTTGTTGCACTTGTAGACCAAGAAAATAGGTTAGTTCTCCAAGTAAAGACACTTCAAATTCTTGCTGCATAATAGAAGAAAAGTTGACTCATAGATTCTTAATTACTGCCAAAGATGATATCATCAACATAAACAACAATAATTAGTAGTTTATCATCTTTAATTGTTGTGTACAAGTTTTTTTATGTGGATTCTTTTGTGAAACCTTGTTGTTGAATATATTTGTCAAGATGATAATTCCATGCCTGCGGAGCTTGTTTTAGCCCATATAAATCCTTTTTGAGTTTGCATACAAGGTTTTCATCATTCCCCAAAATGAATCCTTTTGGTTGTTCAATATATATTTCTTCTTCTAGATCTCCATTAAGGAAAGCAGATTTTACATCAATTTGATAAACTTTGAAATGTCGAAAACTTGAAAGTGCAAGAAACACTCTTATGGCTTCAAGTTTTGCTATTGGCGCAAATGTTTCTTCAAATTCTATACCTTCTTGTTGAGCATAACCTTTACAAACAAGTCTAGATTTGTTCCTAATGACCTCTCCATTTTCATTCAACTTATTTTTGAATATCCATTTTGTCCCAATAACATTTTTATCATGAGGCCTTGGAACCAATTCCCAAGTATCATTCTTTTCAATTTGATCAAGTTATTCATTCATGGCCTTAACCCAAAATTCATCTTTACTAGCTTGATTTACATTTTGTGGTTCAATGGTGGATAATAAAGTTAGATAACTAGAAGACCCTACAAGGGTTCTTCTTGTTTGTACCTCAGATTCCTTTTCTCCTAGAATTTGAGTTTATGGATTATTATTTTGAACATAGCTGGATGGAGCCTTTTCTTTGTCTGATGATTCTTCTTTTTCTACTTCATTAGTTTCTTCTTCAATATCATTGCAATTTGATGTGACATTCTTTTCTCTCTAAAGCATTGTATGAAATAAGTTTATCTTTATCAATTGTCATGTGTTTTGAGAATTTTCTACCAATGTGCGATTGATTTTCTTATCCTTCTGTAAACAATTCTATGTCACAACTTTCAGACTGTAACTCCTTCCTTTTCCATACCTTATAATTTCTTGATATTTTCTCTTTCTGAGACGTTGGCTATAATTTTCTATTGCATTCAGATTATTCATGCCCAAATTTACTGCACAGTCAGAATTCAATTTCATTTATAAGAGGTGAAAAGTTATTATAAGTGTTCTTCTTGACTCTTATCTCATTCCTTTGTTTTCTCGCTTATCTAGTCATGATAGTTTTGTATGAAGCCTTATGGTCAAAATTATGACATGAGAAACATTGTCCATTAAAGAAGAAATTATGTGACCATAGAATATTCTAGTGTTGTTTACCTTTTGACTAGTGCTTATGTTGATTTTCATCCATGGATTAGAGTGAACATGATTTACCTATTGAATTCCTTTATTCTTTTGTTGAGGATTGAAGCTTTGTTGACTGGTTTTTGTTGCATTTAGATCACTTTCGATGGTGGATGAAAACTAATCTATTTGAGATGTTTCTCTAGTGTATCCAAGACCTGTCTTCATAAGAGGAGAGCATTGTACCTTGATAATTTCATCTAAAGTTCCAAATCTTTTAGCAAATCTAAGATTAAGATTTTTTATTTTCTCAAGTTCATTTCTTAGACTTACTACTTCACATTCTAACTTCTCATTATGCTTTTCCTTTTCTATGTTTTGATGCTTCAATGTATCTATGGCTACTTTGTTTTCCCCAATAAAATTTTGAGTTGAGTAATTTCTTCAAATAAATATTTTTCCTCTAAAGCATCCACAAATTTATCATTAGACTCATTAGTATTTTTCTCAAAAGCCATGAGTAAGTTAAGATCTTGATCAAATTATCCTTCTTCACTATTTGACAAGCCATCACTATCTTTATGAATATAATAACTTCTTATATTGTCAAACCATCTCCTATTACCTTTTGCAGTATCCTTCCCTTTGTCATGGTTGTCTTTATGAGGACATTTAGCAGCATAATCACCAACTATACCACAAGCAAAACATTTGAAGGGAATCTTACCTCTGAACATTCTGGTGCCCAATTGAAGTTTCTTTACAAAGTTCACCTCATATTCTTTTGATATATATCTCGATTCCTTGTGTTCTTATTTTTCTTTTCCTTTTCCTTTTGCAGATGCTTTAAATGCGGATTCTCTGACTTTTGAGGGACCTCCTTTCCTCATTTCAAAAGAAATCAGGATCCCTTGAAGTTGAAAAATAGTAAGAGTCTACAAATCCTACTTCTCTTCAATGGCAGACACTTTTGACTCAAATTTAGGAGTTAGAGATCTTAAGATTTTCTCGAATAAAGTGGTGTCCTTTGTTTCTTCACCTAGATTTTTCATGTGATTTAAAATCTCATCTGTACATAGAAAGAAACTAGAAATACTTTCATCATTATGCATTATGAGAGTTCCATATTGAATTTTGAGAGTTGGAGTTTAGCACTTTTTACCTTGGTGTCACCTTCATTTCTTTGAATGATTATGTCCCATATGTTTTTTGGTTGTGTATAACTGCATAACTTTGACAAATTTTGATTATGTCGGACTTCCCAATAATGCATTGGCAACTTTGGCATTGGTTTCATACGTCTTCTTTTCTGCTGCATGTGTGGGAATTGTGGTTGGATATTGGTAACCACCTTCTATAATTGCCCAAACATCTGCTCCAAGGGATTGAAGATAGGATCTGAGTCTTGTCTTCTAATATATTAAATTATTTTCGTTGAAGAGTGGTGGTCTGATAGATGTCGTTCCGTCTGATTGCACAGCTAGGGAGATCTTCCTTCAAGCAATCAAGCTTCTTTTAACGGACTTGCTCTGATACCAATTGTTGTGAAAAATACTAAGAGAGGGGGTGAATCATTATTTTAAAAATTCACAATACTAATTTATTTTCTGAAATATATGTGTGACTTTACTGAACACAACTCGTGTATGTATGTGACTATTGTAAAAGAAACTAGTGTATGCTTAGTAAACTTCTAGAATAGCTAATTCTTTATTTGTTAAACTTAAACCAGAATGTAAGAGATTTAGCAGGCATTTGATAAGAAGTAAGAAGGTGTAGTAGAACATAATAAAGTATCACACATAAGAAACACACATGAACACCAACATTTAAGGTGGAAACCCAATGTGGGAGAAAACTACCATTGTTGTTGTCTTAGTATTCAAACATATTAATATCAACAACTTCTTACATTATTGTATTAGTGCAGACTCATGCCAGTACGCAGGGACCCACCTGCTGAAGGCTACAACCTTCACTTATTCTCCAACTCATATTGGAAGGGAGATCCAATCCCATGATATGATTACTAGCTACTACTCGCAGGAAGCTTTGACTTCCTCACTAAAGGCTCCAACCCTCAACAACATCCGTGGACCATGTTTCATAAATTTTAACATTAGATCCACCAATTTAATACATCACAACTTGTAGATCAAATGAAGAAAACACCAACTTAATTCAAAGAGAACAATGAGATCATTATAACGAGAACACAGAACTGAACTCAGAATATTTCATCAACACACAGAAATAACTGCAACCCTAATCATTCATATGCCAACATGTATACACTATTTGACTCAAGGCAACCCGTGTGTATACACGCTTTTCTGTAGAGCAACCTTCATAGTGATCTCAATATACTAAAAACCTATAATTCTGAATCAAACATAGAGTTTATCAGATTTATTCTGAAATATTATGTTACCTTACATAACCCTCATACAGTTAGCAACATTAATAATCTTTTCAACTAATCAACATGTAACCAAATTCAACTTCATCATTCAATCAATTCTACTTCAGACATTATCACTCAACTGAGATCAACATGAGGACATCATTGACAAACAACAACATAGATACAACAACACCAATCAAGTTGATCAATCATTTATGAAAAAAAATCATTCATTTATATACGCAACTTTGAATAAACTAACCTGCATGTATACACAACTCCACCGAGACCAACCAGCATATAGATCTACAAATTTTGACCTAAATTTGCGCTGCTCTTTAGAACTTCAGAAAGACCCAGATAATAATATTCAAAGATAAAAACATGTGTTAATACTTAGATCTAGTCAATCCATGAGAAGATCATACAATGGAAATTCATTCCAGGTCTCATGATCCTGATCTATCATTGTATTCATCGGTGCATAATTATTTCAGATCTATGTGTCAACTATGGCCCTTACAATGCAAATATACTTTAGATTGAAGCATTCATCAAAAACCCTTTCAATTGCACACTTAGAAATTTGACCTTCACCTCCTTGTATAGTTAGAGCCTGTTGAGGGCCTCGAAATCGGGTCAACAACAAGGGGGATACCCACCCGGTCCGGAACCTGGTTGGCGGCTGCTTGCCCGTTTGATGTAGTGGGTCCGACTGGGGGTAATGGGACCAGCTTCCCGATGCATGGGATGTGTGTGTGTGTGTAGGGTTTGATTATGTTGATTCTGGAAGCATTCTAAAACTAATTTAAATCTAACTCGCAAACTGATTCTAAGCTACAGTAATCTAATGAAAACAACATATGTGATCTACACTAACCCTGGATATATCTTTTCCATTATGCGATTTAGAAAGATTTCATATAATAACTGGTAATAAAGATCATTCAGCTATCACAAGAATATAAACCATTTAAGATGAACCATTTTGCATAAGAACTTAAACAAAACAGTTGTGAACAACATATCGCATAAATAAATCATTCACATGTCAAGCATAAATAAATGAGTCCACCGTACAAAAGTGCCAAATGATAACCCATATACTCATACATTAACATATAAACAATATCAACTGCATATCACTCTAAGAATATAAGCAGAAATTCGTCAAGAGATAAAAGTACCATTTATGACTGATTTTTACTCACAGACTTCAAGCAATAACGATTTATCTCTACCTGTTCTAATATCTACTAAGAGTACCGTAGTGCAACATCAGTAGCAGACATTAAAATACAAACATAAATAAATCTCGATCCTTCCATTCATCAAAACCTCCTCTGAGGGTGCAGAAGTGCATGTTCCGAGGACAAGTTTTTTGACAAATTTCTGGACCCTTCTCCAATGCAATGAGGAGGGTTAAAATACTACTTCCTAATTCTAATAATGGTATTATTACAAAATTGAGGATACGGTTCTCAAATGACCGCCCTTTTTCTAATTTAGTTAGAAAGGAAAAAACAACATTCTAAATGAAATTACTTGTGAACTTGGTCTTTGAAGTTGCAGCTGTCAAGCATAGGCTTGAGAAGAGTAGGCTAGCTGACTTCTGTGCTTAGGTGGGCTGCGAAAACGGCATCCATAAGAGCTGGCGCTACCTTCTCGGCTGCGTTCATGATGCATCTTACCGTCATGCATTGGCTGTGTGGTTTAACTAAGTATGTCCAGTAACTTTCCCAATTTAGTCTAGCCAATGCCTGGATTGCTTTCCCGTTTGCCTGCGCTTCTATCTGATTTGCCTTCGCACTTTGCTCCTGCAGGTTACGAGTGAAATGGAAAGACTGATCAGAAAGGTGATGGGAGAGTTTTAAATGCAAGAGATAATCAGATATGCCACCTTACGTGAAGCAAATCCGCATCAAGGCACGCGTCTTTATTCCACTTAATAACTGACAACTAATTTATTACTATCATTAAAAGCGCATAATTTCAAGTCAGGTTATAGTAAGTGGCTTTTCTTTGGGTGACGCACCCGAAGGATTCATACTAAGGTGCTTTATGATTTGCTAACGTACCCTTGCATGTCGCGCAATCGCAAATCGCAGCGATCGCAATATCGCAGATCGCAATAATTCAATGTTTTCCAAACTTCGCCTGCCTTATTTCTGTGATATGCGATCACGCAATCGCAATATCGCATATCGGCGGATGTGTAAGCTTTTCTTTATGGATGCTAGTATGTTGCGATGCGATGTTGTTATTGACACTGGGGCAGCGCGCATATTGGTCTTTAGAAGGGAAACGAAGGTGTTTCTTATCCTTATGTGGTGCGACCTTAAAGATTTGCTTTCATGAACATAGGCTTAGGCTTAGGACATTCAAGAAACCTTTTCTGAGCGTATGGTTGTAACTTCAAAAAGAAATCCTTGCTTTTCCTAAAAATTAACTAAGGGTCCCCATTCATTCAGTATCGTGGCTGATACTAGATTGAACGAGGGGGGTTGTTGCTGGCCACAACAATTGGCGATTCACTTGGGAGAACCAATTATCTCAACTCTTTTTCTATTGACATTTTCAAACTTCTAAAAAAAAATTTTCTCAGGAAATTTGAACTTTATTATAAAAAGATAAAAACAAATGATACTTCAAAGCGTCAATGATGTTTTGTTTCAGCTCCATTCTATCTCAATTACTTGCATCCCCAGATTGTATTAGAATTTAAATCAGTCATTACTTGGTCTTTGTAAAACATAAAAATAAAGTGTTCTCTATGTATCAGTCCTTATTAAATATGCTCCTTTGTCGCAGGTAGAGCCACTACTGCCAGCAGGCATCCATAGCCTCGACAGGGTTACCTATTATCCAGGAATGATCCTTTATCCTGCCTCAGGTTATTTACAACTTTTTCAGAAAGAATCCCTTTCTTGATGCTTTTTCCTTTTTTATTCTCTAAAGAACAATGTCTTGGTTTGGTGGCCAAATTATGACACAGTCATTCACCTGATTTACACTTTTGCTGAGCAAGCTGGCTCGTGATGAGACCCCTTGTCTTTTGATTGCAAATCTTAAGTCATTTCCCTGTTTTGGTAGACAGTCTTGGCAAAGTCAGCAAGTTATAATATTTGTGATCATGATAATTTGGCTCGTGATGAGACCTCTTATTATTTGAGATATAGCATCTTTTTTAGGTCATTCCTCTGAATGTTGTGTTTTCCTTCAGCAGGGAGGAAGTCAAATTTTCTTTCCCTAAGAAAGTTCTAGACGACAATGATAGGGCTGCTTTTGGTAATGGCTGATTTCACAGAGAATCTTTATTTTAATATTGATACCTTTCATTGTGGTGACCTAAAACAAATTCTTCACTGAGATAGCTTTCTTTTAATTTTTTGGAGTTGAAACTATCATCATTTCTGGGTCAAAGTTCTATCAATAATAAAGATCAAATTCTCAAAAGATTTGTTGTTTATAGGAGCCGAAGTCCAAAATCTTTAACAGAGACAAGGTGTCTTTAGTAAACGTCAAATGCCATTTAGCCAGAACAAACATTACTTGAGAGAGGCAAACATTCCCTAGGGTCATGTAGAGAATATAAACAACTTTGCCTATCAATTATTGAAAGCAAAACTAACAACCTAGCTAAATTACTCCTACTCCTATTCTAACTATATACAGGAAATAACTAAGTAAAATGATATTTCCAATGGAACCAACGATTCATTATTATTCCTAGCCGTATGAATCTTCCAAGTATCAGTGAAAAGAACCGAATTTCCCTTGGATCAAAATTGTTGGCTGGGGAATAAGAACCTACAACCTCAATTGGAATTCTGTCTGATTTTCTTTTCTCATAAGAAGTTTTTTCCAACTGAGTACCTATTGGATCATAAAAATTAGGGTGAATTTCTGATGTGAATTGGTGATCTTTCAATACGAGGGATAACAAGTCAAATTGTGAAAAGGGTTTTTCAGTTTCGATGGCTTGTAACCAGTTGATTGTTGACGTTGAGCTTTTAGCGATAATGAAAGTTATCATATATAAATCGCTAAAATATAATCTATCAAAAATTTGAAAATTTAAAAAGAAATCTGATTTTGTACAAAATGGATGCAAGTGAGAAAGAAATGATTGGGTATTTATACAAATAGTGTTATCGCACAACTGGGAGTTACTTGCAACCTTTTGCTTTTCACAAGAATTGGCCAGCTTTTGTGAATCAGGAACTAAGTCATGATTGCGAACAGGGATGGAGCTTTCCTCTTGATATGAATCATAGATCGGAGTATTGTCTTGGATAGTAGAATTATTCAAATGAGCTTTTTCTTTGAGATGAGGGTCAGATGGAATAGTTCCTGATCTAAGATGTTCCTTATTAACTGACCCTAGATGAGTTACTTGTGATAACTCAACATCATCACAATTGTCAAAGCAACTATCACGAAAGACTTTACGGTTTTCCCTAGGTTCCTCTTTTTCATTATATGTTTTCAGACAAGGGGGGTCAGGCAGCTCTCGTTTGACATTGATCAAAGGCTATGCTAAAGTGGTCTCTTTATTTTGAAAACCCAATGATGATTTGTTTGAATAACCCTCTGTGTCTGTTGAGATATGCTTGATATTATGAGGGGGGAAATCGTCATCACTAAAAACATTGGGGTAAAGAGAAAAATGCAAATCTGGAATAATGCATTTAAAAACATCAAATAAATTTTGTTCATTAGATTCACTATAAGCATCAGGCTTTAGATCATACCTTTTTGCGCCGATATTTTTCGAAAGAGAAACAGTTGGTGGATCTAACCTTGGCATCGACATTTGTTGATTTGAAATGATATTGTCTGGCTCTATGTCAAAGTCATCTTCTGGTTCTAAGGTAGTCTCCCTTTCAGTATTTTCGTCTTTGCTTTCTGGTACTAGAGCATGCAAGACTCCTAGGCTACTCTCTGTTTGGTCAGATACAGGAGGTAGGAAATACTCGTCACAATCTGAAGATTCTTCATTGGTGAGCTCATTCTCGAGGTCATATTGTAGACATTTAAGATGAAATCGCATATTGAAATCCCTTACGGGTTCGTCTTGTTTCTGCAGATAGTCGATTTCATCATAGACCTGGTCATATTCATAGCAATCGAATTCCAAGATGAAAGTCCTAACGAATTGGTCCCAGCTGTGGATTGATGCAACTGGGAGGTTTCTGCACCATTTTCTAGCTTCCGCTGTGAATGTAAGAGTAAAAATCCTACACAAAACACCTTCATCAATTTTCTGAATATCAGAACTCGAAACTCTTTGAATGAATTGCAAGGCATGGTGGAATGCAGAAGAATTATTCTTACCATTGAATTTTACCTGAGACAATAGCCTTACCACATCTGGTGGAGTGTTGGAAGAGGCAGGAACATGGATGCAACTCCAAATAGGAAATTTATGAGTAGCCATCTTGTTTCAAGATTTCTAATTTAAAAACATTCCAATAGACAATATGCTCAGGCTCTCCTTCTAGCGCCAAATATGTTGAGGGGCCCGAAATCGGGTCAACAACAAGGGGGATACCCACCCGGTCCGGAACCTGGTTGGCGGCTCCTTGCCCGTTTGATGTAGCGGGTCCGACTGGGGGTAACGGGACCAGCTTCCCGATGCATGGGATGTGTGTGTGTGTAGGGTTTGATTATGTTGATTCTGGAAGCATTCTAAAACTAATTTAAATCTAACTCGCAAACTGATTCTAAGCTACAGTAATCTAATGAAAACAACATATGTGATCTACACTAACCCGGGATATATCTTTTCCATTATGCTATTTAAAAAGATTTCATATAATAACTGGTAATAAAGATCATTCAGCTATCACAAGAATATAAACCATTTAAGATGAACCATTCTGCATAAGAACTTAAACAAAACAGTTGTGAACAGCATATCGCATAAATAAATCATTCACATGTCAAGCATAAATAAATGAGTCCACCGTACAAAAGTGCCAAATGATAACCCATATACTCATACATTAACATATAAACAATATCAGCTGCATATCACTCTAAGAATATAAGCAGAAATTCGTCAAGAGATAAAGTACCATTTATGACTGATTTTTACTCATAGAATTCAAGCAATAACGATTTATCTCTACTTGTTCTAATATCTACTAAGAGTACCGTAGTGCAACATCAGTAGCAGACATTAAAATACAAACATAAATAAATCTCGATCCTTCCATTCATCAAAACCTCCTCTGAGGGTGCAGAAGTGCATGTTCCGAGGACATGTTTTTTGACAAATTTTTGGACCCTTCTCCAATGCAATGAGAAGGGTTAAAATACTACTTCCTAATTCTAATAATAGTATTATTACAAAATTGAGGATACGGTTCTCAAATGACCGCCCTTTTTCTAATTTAGTTAGAAAGGAAAAAACAACATTCTAAATGAAATTACTTGTGAACTTGGTCTTTGAAGTTGCAGCTGTCAAGCATAGGCTTGAGAAGAGTAGGCTGGCTGATTTCTGTGCTTAGCTGGGCTGCAAAAACGACGTCCATAAGAGTCGGCGCTACCTTCTCGGTTGCGTTCATGATGCATCTTATCGTCATGCATTGGTTGTGCGGTTTAACTAAGTATGTCCAGTAACTTTCCCAATTTAGTCTAGCCAATGCCTGGATTGCTTTCCCGTTTGCCTGCGCTTCTGTCTGATTTGCCTTCGCACTTTGCTCCTGCAAGTTACGAGTGAAATGGAAAGACTGATCAGAAAGGTGACGGGAGAGTTTTAAATGCAAGAGATAATCAGATATGCCACCTTACGTGAAGCAAATCCGCATCAAGGCACGCGTCTTTATTCCACTTAATAACTGACAACTAATTTATTACTATCATTAAAAGCGCATAATTTCAAGTCAGGTTATAGTAAGTGGCTTTTCTTTGGGTGACGTGCCCGAAGGATTCGTACTAAGGTGCTTTATGATTTGCTAACGTACCCTTGCATGTCGCGCAATCGCAAATCGCAGCGATCGCAATATCGCAGATCGCAATAATTCAATGTTTGCCAAACTTCGCCTGCCTTATTTCTGCGATATGCGATCGCGCGATCGCAATATCGCATATCGGCGGATTTGTAAGCTTTTCTTTATGGATGCTAGTATGTTGCGATGCGATGTTGTTATTGACACTGGGGCGGCGCGCATATTGGTCTTTAGAAGGGAAACGAAGGTGTTTCTTATCCTTATGTGGTGCGACCTTAAAGATTTGCTTTCATGAACACAGGCTTAGGCTTAGGACATTCAAGAAACCTTTTCTGAGTGTATGGTTGTAACTTCAAAAAGAAATCCTTGCTTTTCCTAAAAATTAACTAAGGGTCCCCATTCATTCAGTATCGTGGCTGATACTAGATTGAACGAGGGGGGTTGTTGCTGGCCACAACAGAGCCTTATCCAATACCATGGGTTAAAACTGCACTAGTGTCGGTGGTAATCTTGGACGGTATCAAGTAACCGTTACTGCACTCAATATTATGGGTTAATACCATGGTAAGGACCCTTGGTATTCTTAAATTAGTGCGCCAACATGTATGTGACTTTACTTCTTTGTACCTGTATGTATATACAACTTGGCCTTGACTAACCCACATATAGATCTTCAAATATTCACCTTTATCAAACTTTTGATTCTGATCTGTAAACCTTTGTCCCATCATTCTGTTATTCTATTCCATCACTCTGTCACCTATGAAATGACCTATGGATTCATCTAGTTACCTTTTCTTCTTTATACCTGTGTGTATATGCGACTTGGCCTTGACTAACCCATGTATAGATCTTCAAATATTCATGTTTATCAAACTTCTAATTCTGATCTGTAAACCTTTGTCCCATCATTCCGTTATTATGTTCCATCACTATATCACCTCTAAACTGACTTGTGGATTCATCTAGTTACCATATACTTGTTCTGTTACAAGTGAGTTGTCATCAAGGACAAAAAATGCATCATAATACCAACACAATCAACCTTTCCAGAGTCAACCATACCTTTGTTATACTTATCAAGTCCTTGTTCAACCTCAACCTAATATGGTTCACCCTGGTTACCCTGGTGGAATTCCAATTCCAACTGCAAAGGCTATTTTAGGATATCATGGGTATCCTCCTCTAGGGTTTGGACTTAACCCGCAAGGTTATCAAACTTTATAGTAAGATCCTAACCGGAAGATATCATTCATTACAACCCTAGATTTACCAAATTTTTCCCAGCTAATGAATGATCATATTATTATCCTTTTTGGCTGGAAATTCCCACAAAGTTACCAAGTGACATACCCAAATTTGAGGGAAAATCAGGAGAAGACCCATCCAATCATGTGATGACATATCATATTTGGTGTGCATCAAATTCCTTAATCGGTGATTTTATCAGTCTTAGCCTTTTCCAGCGAACGTTAATTGGTTTGACATCCAAATGGTACATTGAGATACCTCGCGTCTCTTTCCATAACTTCGACTCTCTAGAAACAATTTTTTTAACCCATTTCCAATTACCAATTCGATATGATACTAGTACCAAACTATTGACTTCCTTAAAACAATCAAAATCGACTCGCATTTCCAATCATATGCATGAATGGAGACATAGACGTCAGTTAGTCAAAGTTTTTATTCCAAAACAGATTTTAGTTCAAGGGTTTACAAAGTCATTACTTCCAATTATTACTGAGGATGTTGCTAAGGGAGGTGTTGTCATGGAAGAGAAGGTAATTTCTTGTGCCAAGTATTTAGATTTAGTCTATATGAGAAAATCCTAAATTTATTGCACCGAACAATTTCAAATGATCAAATAGTTACAAATAGTTACAAATTCGACAGGATCTAATGCCACTGATGGTATAACAGGTTATGTTATCCAATAGTCTAAGGAGAAAAAGAAAAATTCTAAAAGTACTTAGAATTTGGTCATACAATATTCACCCGTTGAAATCCATTCTCCAGAATCTATTTCCAAAATTAATGTTGTAGAATCATCTACCAGTAAGAGTCAATCGTCCATAGGTAAAAAGAAGGGGAAAGGTAAATCGAAACAAAATGATTCTCTAAAAGAGAAACTCACTAAACCTAAACCTATTGATGAGAAACAAAAACCTCTCTATCCTTGACTTATTTGCAATGAGGATCATTATATGAAGGAATGCCCACATCAAGCAGATGTTTCCAAATTCATTAAAGGTTCTCCAACTCCCGTTGTTTTGAAGGATCCATTTCCTTCTCAAGACAGCAAAATGGTTTCTCATAAAACATCTTCCTCTTCCGCATCACAAGATATCATGATGATGTCTTCGCAGCAAGTTATGGTAGCTACGAGATCAAAAGATTACAGATCTAAGGGTCATATGGTCAATGGGAACGAGGCTAGTTCATCTGGTCAACCTTCTAGTTCAATTCCTCATCCTCCTTCTGAACCATTACATATCGAAAAACTGAATCTTGACCCGATGATTCGACCACCTCCCAAATGTGTGATTCAAAAATAATCTTTCAACCCACATGCTATAGCTGCATAAAATTACAACATTGTTGAAGACCTGGTTATGTCTCCTTCCATAATGTCAGCTCTTGAGGTGCTGCAAACATGCCCAGCACAATGAAAGCTATTGTTGTCAGCCATTGGAGCTATTTATCTACAAGATTATAATCTAATTATCTTTGATCTTGAGAGTCATATACCTAGACTCCCACATCAACTGGCGTTTTAGATTCTAGCTTTTGTCAAAACCATACAAGTGTTTCACACAGTTTTTAATGAAGGAGATTCTACGTGTATTATGTCGATTACTTGGTGGAAAGCTTTAGGTTCTCCAACTATCAATCAATCATCTACCACTCTGAAAGCCTTTGATGGAAGAGGTTTTCATCCTTATGGAATCCTAAATGGTCTATTCAGAGTTAGAAGGTAAAATGGTCGCGATTAAAGTTGAAGTTGTTGATGCTCAGCTTGTTTGGTCAAAGTTGAACCTACGCTATGTTAGCAGTGGTCTCGTCGCTTTTCTGAATGATACAATTTCCTCACAAAGGGAAAAGTATCAAAGTACACTAGTTGTCTTACTACACTTCAGACCCTAACTCTACATGTAGCATACCTTTTGTTAGAAAAATGAATTCTCCTTACGAGGATATTGGTGTTGGTTTACTCAAAGACTCATCACTGATGGGAACCTTTGCACTTCCTCCACTGAAATTTCCTTCTAATTTTTCGAGGTTAACATGATTGCATCAAGCACTATGGAATCTTCTGATCTATGGATAGTGCCTTCAGATTCTGAATTGGCCTCCTATGGAAATGAGATTCCCTTCAGCCCATTTGAATTGGCTTACCAGGCGTTTAAATCATTTTGTCACCCACCATCTTCCGATATTGATCGAGTGAATGCAATCAATGATGATTATTCTCCTTTACCTTCGTTAGAACCAATTTAAATTCTTGATCCTTTCGACAACACATTTTCTACTAATGAAATTATTATGGAAGTCATGAATTCAGATGACATACCATGGGGTGATTACCATCATTTTTCATCTTTTCTACCTAACACTGATAAAATTAGAATGATTGTTAAACTATGTTTTCACCTAAGATTGTAGATAATCTGGAATGACCCATTTCACTTTTTCAAGCTGATTCTGAAAGGAATTTGGGAAAAATATTTATGTTGGGATGGGGCACCCTAGGGTCAATTTTAGGGCAAAAGCCCAAGTTTTGTTGTATAAAATGTAAAGTCTCTGTAAGTTGTGGCCACAGAGAGCGTAGATAGTTAAATTACCATAAATGGTTTTACCCTTGTTTTATGTAAGTTGAGTCGGCTTGTGAAGATCTACCCATGCTCCGTGAACCATGGGATTGTATAAATAAGTGTGTCTCAGGATGTCTAAGAAAAGTAATGAAGTTTGATCTATGGGAGAAGTCTAAAGAGTTAGTGAGAAAATTAGAAGGAAGGCTATGCAGTTTTGTGTGCACAGGCCTAAAGTAGAGTCTGCAGTTGAGTTCATGGACCCCTACAGTTGAGTGCGCAGGGAAGTCTTGAGTCTATAAGATTTAACTGAGTATGAATAAAGAAGATTGTTGCATAAATAATTGTGTTTATCTCTTTACTTCTATTTATATGAATGTGCCTCATGTTATAATGATGTATTGATGCACGACTTTACATGATTTATATTGTTACATGAACATAATTATTGTTAACTGTTTACACAAAGATTATCTTATTCTATGTGGAAGTTATTAAACACTTAAGTCAATCTGAGTAATTACTGGGTTAAGAGTAATCTTTGAGGCACGTAAGTAACTAATTCACATATTCAGGGTCCGTGAAAGACAACTGTAAATGTTCGCAGAGGTATAGAAGCTGATTAAGGATAGTTATATCGATAAGCCCTAAGGTCTTATCGATCTGCATGAAGGCAGATTTAGGGTATAAAATGACATCACACTCATCTCTGGGTGCAAAAATTTGGTTCCAGCATCCCCCCATACTACCTTGGATGAGAATTCAGTCCGTGCTCCAATGAAGAAAGGGCTAGTAGTGTAGGGATTTGTTTGGAAAAACTAAATTTGAACCTGGATCAGAACCTTTTGGGCTTTAGAATTGTCATTCACTTTCATTACATTTTCACTTATATTTCCATATTGTCACCTTCACTCCACCTCTATTTCATTACATTTACCTCCATTTCATTACATTTACTTTATCATTATCATTATTGGGTCACATTTATGCTTTTCCAAACTTTATTAATTCTTAGCATTTTTAAGTGAATTTACGGTTAAAAATTAGAAAATAATGTGCATATGGTTATACCTAACAAGTGGGATGAGATTTTTGATATGTGTAGGTCAAAAGGAAGCTTCTAAAAGACCCTTATTTGGCCTCCCAAAACCAAATTCGAATTTGAGTGGAGAAGATCATGGGACAATGAGGATATGTGTCTCATTTCCTATTTGTATTGAAACTCTAAGAAGACATGTGTCTTATCATTTTCTATTTTTATTGTAACTTTAGAGATATGGGGAGAGATTCATGGACTCTCATTAATGAGATAGCCTCTCATTTTTTTATATAAATAGGGGAAGTTTTCTCCTATCATTTTCATGTGTAAAGTTGGAGTTATGCTCAAGCTTTAGATATAGAATTAGATTGTGACACCTTACTCATGAATGTTCCTTCATTTTGACTTGGTTTTTCTTACATATGGAGCATCTCGATTTACCATCTCTCACACTTTTAGATCAGCTACCTAAAATGTGTGAGATTTAATTTCTTTTATAGATTAAAGTTCATTTGATTTCTTAGTATTAGTTTTAGAATGACTGTGTAATCTTTGTTTTTCTAAAAACATTTCAATCGGAAAGATCTATGTATTTTCCAATTGGATTGAGTTTGAGGCAAGAGCTCATAGTTATTTAGTTTCCTTTCATGTTCCATTATTTATTTTTTTAGATCAAACTATCAATTCATTGTATAATTGAATAAAGGATCATGCCAAGAAGGTGACTTCAAATTGGGTGATTGAATGTTAAACCTATGGAATCATTGAGCTTTACTTTTTCGTGCCTTTATATTTGCTTTTAAGATCCTCATTTAATTGCATCAACTGATATTCCTAAAGATCATTCTAAGAAATTGATTTAATCATATTTCAATATTGAATGGTTGAATATTTAATATATGCAATTACTGAGTTATTTTCTACACACTTTACTTGCTTTTCTAGGATATTAGAAGCTAAAGTATAAATAGTTGCTTACACATCATTTCAAGAAGGTAACACTTCATAATTGAATGCTGGAGTAACTAAGTATATATTAGTTGTTTTTTATTTCACAGGTTAGCTGATTTTCATTTTCATTATTTGATTTCATAGATTAGATGAATTGGTTTTCGTTATTTTGTAGTTAGATTGATCTAAACTGAAAGACAATTTCTAGCAGATATAGTGCATGCATCCTTCAAAAGTTCACGAAACCCCCGGGTTGACAAATTAAATGATAGACAATCACTTTGCCCCAACATTTTGGCGCCGCTGCCAGGGAAGTGTGCATAGGAACTAGCTTTCAGTTTAGAGTGTATTTTATTTGTTTTTGTTTTTACTAACCATTTATGGACAAAGGATCTAGAATTCAGCCCAAAGACTACATTGAGGAATGGTATCAGGAAGCAATTACACCATAATATTAATCAATTCTTCAAGAGATCCTTGTGGCAAGTCGAAAATTCAAGTTGATTTCGCATATCCTTACAAACAATCTAGTACATTTTTCAAGTTGGGATATGAGCATTTCAAAAATTTTGATACATAAATGGCTTCATTGGAAGCATGAATATACTTTAAAAAAAATAGTTTTTAGATAGATAGAAAAATAAAAATATATTTTTATAGTTTTTAGGATAAATTTGATGTTTTATGGTACAGTAAGAACCACCTATCTACTAACCCTTAGTAGGAAAAAATTACAATAAAACAAATGGTTGAGAACAAGGAGCTCAAGCGAATATCAGAAATGATAATTTAAGGTATGATATCAAGCCATTTCATTTTATTTTTGCAAAATTTGCAGAGTAATCGATTGATAAAATCTTGACTATGCTAACAAAATAAATCTCTCAAGTATGATCTCCTTATGCACTTCGTGTGACCTGGAGGATCAGAAAAAGAAATTGTTTTCTTAGTATATCATAAAAATTATTCAACTACTGCAAGACTTGCAAATCCATGTGCAAAAATCCTTACCTCTGTAATGTAAGAGTTTTCTGCAGGATTACAAAAATGATGCAGATAGATTTCTTCAAAGCGTTGTCTCATCTTTTATCTCATTCCAGATTTCGAGTCCCCCATAAATGTCTATAGGATGATTGATATAGTTAGATATTCCCTTTTCCTTTGTTGGAAGACATCCACGCAGCCACAAGCCCAATCTTCAAAACCTGCAAATCAAAAATCACCGGAACATTTATAGAAAACGCAGCAACATAAACACACAATTTTAAAATGCAAATCTGAGCAAACCAGGCCAAATATGAAAAAACTAAGACATGGGTTTTCTCTGGAAAAGGGTAAATTAGGTAATTTGACAATGATTTTCTAGATTTTGCAACCGTTTAGGAGAAATCCAAAATTGATTTTTGCAGAAAACGTAATTTCCAAAAAGCGTAAACTGTCTTGACACCTGATTTTAAAACAAATGTTCTGAGCAAACCAGGGCGAATATGAAAAAATTAGGACATAGGTTTTTTCGAGAACGAGATGCATTTAATAACTCAAAAACCATTTCCTTGGATTCCTAACCATTCGGGAGAAAATCGCAGTTTTTCGGGACCCTATTTGATGACTACGTGAGGAAAATGGATTTTTTTTTAGGCACGAGGTTTTGTTGGCAATAACAAATTTAATTCACTAAGAATTATAATCAAACAATGACTTTTGCTTCTCTTCAATAGATTTATCCTCACATCTTTGAACACTTGGAAAAAATTTCTAACTTAATGTTTCACCCATGTGTATACTCGTTTTGTCACATGTCAGTGCAGTCAGGGAGTAATTTTGTTTTGAATGCTATGAAGTGTGAATACACAATCACTGAATTCAGATTTGTGGTTGATAAAACAAACAACAATAAAATTCAAAGATTGAAAGAAAGAAATCATTTTACTTGTGAAAAGAATAATAATAAGAATAATAAAAATTGTGATGATTAATACATATGCAATCAATTTATTGAAGCAACTTATAAAGCGAAAAGTACTTGCAAAATTTGATTGAAATAATTTTTTTAGTACAAGTACTTTTTCATATTTTTTCCGCTTCAAATATTTTTGACAACATGTTATTTTTGTAGCACAAATGATGATTCAATAATAGCTTGCAAAACAATTGGAAAATTATTTAGATGATTTATAAACATTTGGTATTAATATTATTGCTGTGTATTTTTCTATGAGGTTTTAACTTGTAGAGCACAACAAATCTTTGTGATGCCAATTGTTTTACTGAGCTTAGTGCATGAAGTCATCTGAAAACAAGGAGTTAATTTAATTTTCATGGTTATTTATTAAAAATGGATTGTTATCAATATCATGAATTGGACTGAATATAACACTTTTGATTTTCCATAATATGTTTTATTTGACATTTACATTTTGCATAAGAATCAGAAAGTAATTTGGCCATTTCTTTTTTAACACACTTATGTTCTTTATGTCAAGTTTTTTTGCAGGGTTGGGATGATTGAATGATCATTGAAGAAAACTAATTGTGCACACAATGGTTTTCAAAAGACCGATTCCATGATAAACATAATAACAAGTCCATGTCCATATCCACCAAAACCATTGCCTTTCCTCCCTTTTGAATTATAAATCCAACCAAGCAACTCAAAGCAAGCCACAGTCATTTTTCCCAACAAGAGTCAGTTGCTCATTTTTCTTTATTCACATACACTTTCCGCCTGACCCACAAATAAAATAAAGAAGCTCACTTACATGCTTATTTCCCATTGTAACTATTATTTTCCATTGTCATCTTCCATTTTCATTTTTCCTTTCCTATCATTTTTCATTTCGCAAATAAACCCTGCTTTAATGCAAATTATTGAGTCCATAGTCCTTTGAGTCTAAAATCCTTGCAAAAACACCTTAAAGCTTGCATGCCTTAATGGCAAGTCCTCATGCTGAAAAGCAATGGGAATACATCAATGTCCCTTGTTCATTGGATCTTCTAGGTACTCGAAAACAACAAAATTTTCCGTACTTAGCAAGATGTGTTTGGGAATCTTGACTCTCATTGTCATCAATGGTGAGAGTTCTCGTGTTGACTAGTGGCATCCATTAATGACCACTAAGTCAACAATTTTCTGCTATGTTCTACATCAGAACATTTATTCACATAGTAGGAATTGTGCCAATGAGTTTTGAAGACATGAAGACTATCATTTTCAGCATTTTGGAGCAAATGTAGAAGATATGCAGCTACAGAACCAGATGGCAGTTGCGGAATCAGACAACAGCGGCAAAACTAGATAGCAGCTACAGAATCAGTCAGCAGCTACAGAATTAGATGACAACTGCAGAATCAAATAATAGCTGCGGAATCAAATGGCAGCAAAAGAATCAACACTATTCCGCAACAAATTCAGCAAGTTTTAATAAAAGAAAATAAAAAGTCATCTTGATTCTTTTTTCCATTATTGTACAACCACTTGAAGAATATTATGATCAGAATTTTGCTGCCACCACACATATAGCTCATCCATTTTCAAAGGGTAAGTTGAGGTACATCATTTTCTAACTTTTTATCAAAGAATTCCTTGAAAAGCTAGAATGATAATTTTTGGAAAAAAGGCATTTCTCTTCTTCATCTCATAAAAATGCCAATATCATCAGTTGGGGGAGATACATTCATATTCATATTTTTCCATATTCATATCACATTCAAAAGCCCACATACTTTCAAAAAATATTAACTATTACATTATTGTTATGAGCATACAAAGGATTTTCGAAAGTTCTGAAAAGATAATTGGATATAAACACAATCATGGTTGTCACACAAGAACCAACTATGATGCAATCCAATAAAGATATGCTTTACAACAATAATCAAATTATCATTATGTTAAGTTCAAAGATAAAAAATGAATGCAATGACAAAATATGGTTGAAACACAAAAACCAACCATGTTGCAATTCAACTAAAAGACTTTGCAGAAGTATGATGTTATCAAATGATATCATGCAAAGTGAATCCAAAGCTCAAGGATAAAAAAGAATTAATGTAATAGAATGCATGAGGACATGCAATAGATTCAGTTGGGGGGTATGTTGGGCTTTGAAATTGTTATTCACTTCCATTACATTTTCACTTATATTTCCATATTGTCACCTTCACTCCACCTCTATTTCATTACATCTACCTCCATTTCATTACATTTACTTTATCATTATCATTATCGAGTTACATTTATGTTTTTCCAAATTTTATTAATTCTTAGCATTTTTAAGTGAATTTATGGTTAAAAATTAGAAAATAATGCGCATATTCTTATACCTAACAAGTGGGATGATATTGTTGACATGTGTAGGTTAAAAGGAAGCTTCTAAAAGACCCTTATGTGGCCTCCCAAAACCAAATTCGAATTTGAGTGGAGAAGATCATGGGATCATGAGGATATGTGTCTTATTTCCTATTTGTATTGAAACTCTAAGAAGACATGTGTCTTATCATTTTCTATTTTGATTGTAACTCTAGAGATATAGAGAGAGATTCATGGACTCTCATTAATGAGATAGCTTCTCATCTTTTTGTATAAATAGGGGAAGTTTTCTCCTATCATTTTTATGTGTAAAATTGGAGTTATGCTCAAGCTTTGAATACAGAATTAGATTGTGGTACCTTACTTATGAATGCTCCTTCATTTTGACTTGGTTTTGCTTACATATGGAGCATCTCGATTTACCATCTCTCACACTTTTAGATCAGCTACCTAAAATGTGTGAGATTTAATTGCTTTTATAGATTAAAGTTCATTTGCTTTCTTAGTATTAGTTTTAGAATGACTGTGTAATCTTTGATTTTCTAAAAACATTTCAATAGGAAAGATTTATGTATTTTCCAATTGGATTAAGTTTGAGGCAAGAGATCATAGTTATTTAGTTTCTTTTCATGTTCTGTTATTTACTTTTTTAGATCAAACTATCAATTCATTGCATAATTAAATAAAAGATTAGGCCAAGAAGGTGACTTCAAATTGGGTGATTGAATGTTTGACCTATGCAATCATTGAGCTTTACTTTTTTGTGCTTTTATATTTGGTTTTAATATCCTCATTTAATTGCATTAACTGATATTTCTAAAGATCATTCTAAGAAATTGATTTAATCATATTTCAAGATTGAATGGTTGAATATTTAATACATGCAATTACTGAGTTATTTTCTACACACTTTACTTGCTTTTCTAGGACATTAGAAGTTAAAGTATAAATGGTTGCTTACACATCATCTCAAGAAGATAACACTTCATAATTGAATGCTAGAGTAACTAAGTATACATTAGTTGTTTTTCTTTTTTATTTCATAGGTTAGTTGAATTTCATTTTCATTATTTGATTTCATAGATTAGATGAATTGGTTTTTGTTATTTTGTAGTTAGATTGATCTAAACTAAAAGACAATTTCTAGCACATACCATGCATACATGCTTCACAAGTTTACGAAACCCCCGGGTTGACAAATTAAATGACAGGAAATCACTTTCCCCCAATAGAACCCACTAAGACAACAAATGGTTCCTTTGTTGGGACCGAGATCTACATAAAGAGATGTGTGATGTTGCATCACTAGGATCTGACAAAGAAAGAAATTGAGAAGTAGTTTGATAGAAACATCCACGAATTTGCAATGCATGAAAATAGAAATCCATGCTTGACGAAAGACCAGTGGTTGGAAAAATACCTATACACAGAGATACACTAAATCTTCTTCTACACCTTCCTGATCGAACTATATGAGTGGATCTCTAAATTGGCAGAAGGCCAAGGAAGGTGGAGGCCTGACGGTCCAATAATGTGGACCCCAGAGCTAGTGCGAGATTGGAAGATTCTGAAGATAAGATAGCATGCACCATCGATCACTGGCTTGATTGAGTCATAGGATGATTTGTGACAAAATTTGTGGTCGATACCTCGGTCAACTACAACAAACTAGAGTGACGCTTCTTCAAGGGACCACGAGGTCAGTATTTAAGATCTTTGAATACTTGGATTAAAATTCTCTTGTGTGAAAAGCGGGTTATGCCATTACCTTGATGTTTGGAGCTACGCGAAGTGGAAAGTTCTTCAGAGATAGAGAGAGAATAGACCTTAAATATGGCCCACTGATTGAGCCTCCTCTGAGTGACGACGAGGGAGCAGCACAAGATTCACCGCAGAGCATTGTCCAGTTAATAAGGTAAGGGTTTCTGTTAGGTCCCTATAATACTAGTGATTACCCCATTACTATTGTATTTGTATCCCTTATTAATATTGTTGTGCCCCTATTGCCCCCATATTGTTATTACTATGCCCCATAGAATCTGTCTATTGTTATTTTTGTGGCTTTATATTATTATTGATAGGTCAGTTGGGTTATATTGTGACTCCTTAGACTCCTATATATAGAAAGGAGGATTCTTCATTTGAATCGTCAAGGAATCATTCATTTTTGTAATGTAAAGAAGGTTTCCCCCTCGAAGAGGTTGAATTCTAAGGCGTTGATCTATCTTTTCTATCTTTTTGTGAGTTGGTTTCATAACATTTGGTATCAGAGCTTTGGATTCTAGGGTTTTTCTATTCCAAACGGGTCATCGTGGAATTTTCACTATAACATTTTTTTGCGATGTTTTAGAAGCTAAAAAAAAAGCCATTTGAGATGAGATTGAACTAAATCTTAGGTCTGAATTTCAAAGCTTTTCACGCTATAGTTGCGGAGATATGATCTGAGGAAATTGGTCTTTTTGTAGACTTTTGAATTACATTCCAAACAGGTGACCTGGGGAAAATCGTCATAACTTTCTCTCTGGGCATCAGATTGAAAATTCATAAGAAGGTATAGAAAGAGGATGGACTCTAGTTTTTTTTATATATTTCTGAGAGCCAAAGGTCGAAACAAGGACACGTGGCACGTCACACAAGTTCGCTCTACTGAACTAGTCTAAAATCAGGTCACTGTGGGAGATTTAGCATAACTCTTCTTTGGAGAATCCAATTGGGATCAGGCTAGTGGTATTGGAAAGAGGACATAGAGGGCTACTGCATGTTGCAATTTCAGAACTAGATGATTTGAAATTACAAAGATACATCAGAGGCAATATCAAGCTCCTACAAAGTAAAAAAAGGTGTGTAGATTTTTTTTAAATTTTTGCTTAAGATTGGTTTGAAAAATTATTTTGAAGGAATTCAAAGGGCATAGTAGAGAATTATTATCGGTAACTGATGCCCCGAGGAAATAAAATGCAAACATCTAGTAAGCAACCTGAAAGCTCTAGGATGACTCATGAATAAGAGGAAGAAATGCCACATGATATATCAAAATTACAAGACTAAGTGCAACAAATTTCACTATCACAAAAGCTAACAAAGATAAATGGTGTGGAATCTAAGATAAAGGGTGTGGAAGCTAAGATTGACGATTTGAAGATAGATTTGAAGGCATATTTGACAAATTTTCTACAAGAAATACTTACTAATGGTGAAAGAATAGTAAAGGAAACTCATGATGCGAAAAAAAGAAATGTTAATCATCATTTCATAGACTCTAATGTTGGATCGAAAACCCACCATATTCCAAAAATCGATATGAGGAAGTTTGATGGCAAGGATCCCTCGACATGGATATTACAGATGGAGAAATTTTTTGATCTCAATAATGTGCAAAACACACAAAAGGTACGTATTGCAACTTTATATTTGGAACCAAATCAGTTTGTATGCTATCAATAGCTTTGCTCTCGTAAACAAATTATCACTTGGGCAATTTTTACAGAAGAATTGACAGCACATTATGAGGATACAAAAAGAAACACTTTTTTTTAGCCAATTGATAAGTCTCAAACAAAAGGGTTCAATAATGGAGCACATTGAGGAGTTCCAAAAATTGAACATAAGGGTAAAAAAATATTCCAGAGGAGCATAGGATTGATGCATTCATAGGGACTTTAAAGGATAATATCCAACATGATGTTCGCCTTTGGGAACCTGATTCATTAGAGAAGGCATTCAGGTTAGCAATAAAAATAGAAAGCAAAATTATGGCAACGAGGAAGCATACCACTCACAACTATAAAGATGGAAGTGTTGTTGCCCCTAGTCTTCCACAACCTATAAGGTTGACATCACAACAATTGGAAGAAAAAAGAGCAAAAGGGCTTTGTTACAGTTGTGATAGCAAATACACTAAAGGTCATAAGTGCACTGAGAAGAAATTACTCTACATAGATTGTGAAGAGGAAGAGGAAAAGGAGTAAGAAAGGTCAAAAGAAGAGGATATACTCCAGGAACAAAGTCTAGATAAAGAAGAAATGAATCTGACCATATCTTGTAATGCATTGGCTGGAATTACCACTCCTCAAACCATCAAGATAGAAGGACAAATCAATAAGAAAAAGGTAATAGTGTTGATTGATTCAGGAAGTACCCACAATTTTATTCATTGTAAGGCAGCAAAAGAATTGAATTGCTTCCTATATCTAGCACCAAAGTGTCAAGTGATGGTTGCAAATGGAGGAACAATAAATTGCTCTGGAAAGTTCCATAATATCAAGCTATCCATGGGAGAATATGTATTGACTAGCCCAATGCTTTCCATTCCAATGGGAGGTGTTGATGTTGTACTAGGAGTTCAATGGCTACAATCCTTGTGTACAATAGCTGTTAATTTTCGATAACTTTTCATGAAATTTTATGCGGAAGGAAAGGAAGTTGAATTAAGGGGTACTGCAAGGAAATCGGGAAAGATAATCAGCTCTAACAGTATGACAAAGCTTCTAAAAAAGGAACAAAGAGGTGTAATTGCACAATTATGTTCATTAGATGTTTCCACATAGAAATCATCTATTTCTCTCGATCTCCAAAAAGTCCTGGACAATCATTCCAAAGTATTTGAGACTCCCAAAGGTCTCCCACCTATTCGTGATCATTATCATGCTATTCATCTGATTCTAGGAAGTGTTCCTCCAAACATCAAGCCATACAGATATCCCATGCCCAAAAGAGTGAAATTGAACGTATGGTTGCAGAAATGCTAGAGGCTGGTATAATTCAACCTAGTCAAAGTTCTTTCTCTACTCCAGTAGTATTGGTGCACAAGAAGGATGGATCATGGCGCATGTGTCCAAATTATAGGGAGCTCAACAAGCTCACTATTAAAGATAAGTTTCCCATTCCTATCATTGATGAATTACTGGATGAATTGCATGGATCAATTTACTTCACCAAGTTGGATCTTCGTTCAAGATATCATCAAATCAAAATGAAAATTGAAGACATTCTGAAAACAACATTTAGAACTCATGAGGGTCATTATGAATTTTTGGTCATGCCTTTTGGCCTTACCAATGCACCTTCTACATTTCAAGGTTTGATGAATTCCATTTTCCAACCCTTCCTTAGAACTTTTGTTTTAGTATTTTTTGATGATATACTAATCTACAGCAAGTCATGGAAGGATCATGTTGAACATGTTGATAGGGTACTACAACTATTGGAGGAGAAACAACTATATGCAAAAAGATCCAAATGTTTCTTTGGAGTATAAGAGGTGGAATATCTGGGTCATATTGTATCTCATGAAGGAGTTAAGGTAGACCCTAACAAAATTAAATCCATTAAGGAATGGAAAATCCCAACATACATAAAGCATTTGTGAGGATTTCTCGGGTTGACAAGGTATTATCGCAAGTTTTTTAAGAATTCTGGGAGAACAACAGCACCTCTAACAACATTATTGAAGAAAGATGCATTTTCATGGACTCCAGAAGCAACAAAGGCCTTCGAACATCTTAAAGAGGTAATGTGCCAAGCACCAGTCTTAGCTACACCGGACTTCACAAAAACGTTTATTGTGGAATGTGATGCTTCAGGAAATGGAATTGGTGTTGTTTTAATGCAATATGAAAGACCCATTTCTTTTGAAAGTCATCCAATCAAGGGAAAGTTTTTACACGAAGCTATTTATGAGAAAGAAATGTTGGCAATACTACATGCACTTAAGAAATGGCGACCCTACCTAATGGGAAGACACTTCAAGGTAAAAACGGATCATGATAGCCTTAAATAATTTTTAGAACAAAGATTATCATCTGAAGAGAAACAAAACTGGGTCACAAAGATGTTGGGTTATGACTTTGAAGTCATCTACAAAAAAGATAGGCCCTTCTACTTTCATATTGCAAGATCTATCAGGAAAGAGAGATTCTCTTCCTGTTAACGACCTTATCTTGAAAAAATTCTTCAATTGAGGAGGTAACCCCTTCTCCCTTTGTAAATATTCAAGTTTTAGCTAAATTTCTGTACATAGCTTAGATTTTTAGGATTTTGGTAAAATTAAGTTAGCCTTCCATTGGTCTTTACTATATTGAAAAAGTTTCTCAAAAGAAATAGTTATGATATTTGCTTTTAAAATGGAAGCCTTAAACGAAAGGAATATTTCTAAGAAATTAGGTATATTTAGATTCTAAAACCCCATTTTATTTTTGTGAACTCTTCTCAAGGATTAGAAGTACTGTAAACCATTTTAATGTTTTTAAGCATCCTGAAAATGGTTATCAATACAAAAGAGATACTGATTCAATCTTAGCATCTTCAACTCTTATCCTGTGATCCAATCTTCTCTTAAGGAGAAAATTGTTCATCCCATTCATCAAGGGTTATAATTACTCAGAGTGTAATTCTAAAATATATTTGATATAAAAGATAAGAGGTCTTATTACAAGCCTGCTTACCATGATCATAGGGAAATAGTTCAACTGACATTACCAATACTGCATATCAAAACAGGGTAATGGCTTATAGTTATAAGACAAGGGGTCTCATCACGAGCCAGCTTGTTCAGTTAAATTACAACCAGTGAATGGCATTGTCAAATAGCTGGCTACCAAACCAGGACAATGGCTTTTAATCTTACAAAATAAGGAAAAAGAAAAAATTATATAAAAATATGAAAACATATTTCTGGATTCATTCCTTTTAATTATACTCTGAAATGGATGGGATAATGAACGATCAAATGGTTAAAAGGTATCCCTGTCGAGACTATAGACGTATGCTTGCAGCAGAGGCTCTACCTATGATAGAGGAGTCATTATAAAGCTAAGTTGGAAAGTTTTTGTTTTATCATTATCAACCAATTAAGGCTAATTTAAAACATAGAATGTATTTAATTGTAACATGAGAAGAGAATAGCAGAAATAGTTATCATTACATTCAGAATTTATGTTTGCCTAGTTATATTAGAATTTTTTGCTCAGATAAGATTTTCAGATTAAAAAAGTTTAAGTATTTTAACATTTCCTAGAGATAACTGTTTCTCCCAGTGAATCACCAATTGTTGTGCTGTACAACAACCCCCCATTTCATAAAATTTTTCTTTAAAAATCATAATATGAAATGGGTCCCTTTTAAACATAGATGTGTGAATAAATTGGTATTAACTCATCATTAGAAAAAACCCTCATCAAAAGGTCCGACTGTAATATGATATACCTTTCAAACAATGATAAAATATAAGTATGGGGGATTTACGCAGTGCATTATATTAGATATCATTTTTGGGATTCAACTACGTTAAGTAAGTCATTCAAACGTATGACCATTTCCATGAGAGGTAGTCGTAACTGACTAATTTCTCATGATTTTTGAATAGTTCACTTAGCACTCATTGCATCGGGTGATGCTCACAGGGGTGAAGAAGTGGGATTGAAACTAGTGAAATGTGGAGAACGAATCACATAGCATCAATCATCACTTCCAGGGCTTGCACCCGGTAACCAGGACTTCCCAGGAGGTCACCCATCCCAGAACTCCTCTGGCTCAAGCGCGCTTAACTGTGGAGTTTTCCCCACAATCAAGCCCACTTAGCTTGCTACCCCATTTGCAAAACCTTTAGCAAGTATTGTGCCTCATGAACCATTCAAGTAGAGATCCCTTGACTCTTTTTGAATTTAAGTATGGGGGATTTACGCAGTGCATTATATTAGATATCATTTTTGGGATTCAACTGCGTTAAGTAAGTCATTCAAACGTATGACCATTTCCATGAGAGGTAGTCGTAACTGACTAATTTCTCATGATTTTTGAATAGTTCACTTAGCACTCATTGCATCGGGTGATGCTCACAGGGGTGAAGAAGTGGGATTGAAACTAGTGAAATGTGGAGAACGAATCACATAGCATCAATCATCACTTCCGGGGCTTGCACCCGGTAACCAGGACTTCCCAGGAGGTCACCCATCCCAGAACTCCTCTGGCTCAAGCGCGCTTAACTGTGGAGTTTTCCCCACAATCAAGCCCACTTAGCTTGCTACCCCATTTGCAAAACCTTTAGAAAGTATTGTGCCTCATGAACCATTCAAGTAGAGATCCCTTGACTCTTTTTGAATTTAAGTATGGGGGATTTACGCAGTGCATTATATTAGATATAATGCACTGCGTAAATCCCCCATACTTAAATTCAAAAAGAGTCAAGGGATCTCTACTTGAATGGTTCATGAGGCACAATACTTGCTAAGGTTTTGCAAATGGGGTAGCAAGCTAAGTGGGCTTGATTGTGGGGAAAACTCCACAGTTAAGCGCGCTTGAGCCAGAGGAGTTCTGGGATGGGTGACCTCCTGGGAAGTCCTGGTTACCGGGTGCAAGCCCCGGAAGTGATGATTGATGCTATGTGATTCGTTCTCCACATTTCACTAGTTTCAATCCCACTTCTTCACCCCTGTGAGCATCACCCGATGCAATGAGTGCTAAGTGAACTATTCAAAAATCATGAGAAATTAGTCAGTTACGACTACCTCTCATGGAAATGGTCATACGTTTGAATGACTTACTTAAAGCAGTTGAATCCCAAAAATGATATCTAATATAATGCACTGCGTAAATCCCCCATACTTAAATTCAAAAAGAGTCAAGGGATCTCTACTTGAATGGTTCATGAGGCACAATACTTGCTAAAGGTTTTGCAAATGGGGTAGCAAGCTAAGTGGGCTTGATTGTGGGGAAAACTCCACAGTTAAGCGCGCTTGAGCCAGAGGAGTTCTGGGATGGGTGACCTCCTGGGAAGTCCTGGTTACCGGGTGCAAGCCCCGGAAGTGATGATTGATGCTATGTGATTCGTTCTCCACATTTCACTAGTTTCAATCCCACTTCTTCACCCCTGTGAGCATCACCCGATGCAATGAGTGCTAAGTGAACTATTCAAAAATCATGAGAAATTAGTCAGTTACGACTACCTCTCATGGAAATGGTCATACGTTTGAATGACTTACTTAACGCAGTTGAATCCCAAAAATGATATCTAATATAATGCACTGCGTAAATCCCCCATACTTAAATTCAAAAAGAGTCAAGGGATCTCTACTTGAATGGTTCATGAGGCACAATACTTGCTAAAGGTTTTGCAAATGGGGTAGCAAGCTAAGTGGGCTTGATTGTGGGGAAAACTCCACAGTTAAGCGCGCTTGAGCCAGAGGAGTTCTGGGATGGGTGACCTCCTGGGAAGTCCTGGTTACCGGGTGCAAGCCCCGGAAGTGATGATTGATGCTATGTGATTCGTTCTCCACATTTCACTAGTTTCAATCCTACTTCTTCACCCCTGTGAGCATCACCCGATGCAATGAGTGCTAAGTGAACTATTCAAAAATCATGAGAAATTAGTCAGTTACGACTACCTCTCATGGAAATGGTCATACGTTTGAATGACTTACTTAACGCAGTTGAATCCCAAAAATGATATCTAATATAATGCACTGCGTAAATCCCCCATACTTAAATTCAAAAAGAGTCAAGGGATCTCTACTTGAATGGTTCATGAGGCACAATACTTGCTAAAGGTTTTGCAAATGGGGTAGCAAGCTAAGTGGGCTTGATTGTGGGGAAAACTCCACAGTTAAGCGCGCTTGAGCCAGAGGAGTTCTGGGATGGGTGACCTCCTGGGAAGTCCTGGTTACCGGGTGCAAGCCCCGGAAGTGATGATTGATGCTATGTGATTCGTTCTCCACATTTCACTAGTTTCAATCCCACTTCTTCACCCCTGTGAGCATCACCCGATGCAATGAGTGCTAAGTGAAATATTCAAAAATCATGAGAAATTAGTCAGTTACGACTACCTCTCATGGAAATGGTCATACGTTTGAATGACTTACTTAACGCAGTTGAATCCAAAAATGATATCTAATATAATGCACTGCGTAAATCCCGCATACTTAAATTCAAAAAGAGTCAAGGGATCTCTACTTGAATGGTTCATGAGGCACAATACTTGCTAAAGGTTTTGCAAATGGGGTAGCAAGCTAAGTGGGCTTGATTGTGGGGAAAACTCCACAGTTAAGCGCGCTTGAGCCAGAGGAGTTCTGGGATGGGTGACCTCCTGGGAAGTCCTGGTTACCGGGTGCAAGCCCCGGAAGTGATGATTGATGCTATGTGATTCGTTCTCCACATTTCACTAGTTTCAATCCCACTTCTTCACCCCTGTGAGCATCACCCGATGCAATGAGTGCTAAGTGAACTATTCAAAAATCATGAGAAATTAGTCAGTTACGACTACCTCTCATGGAAATGGTCATACGTTTGAATGACTTACTTAACGCAGTTGAATCCCAAAAATGATATCTAATATAATGCACTGCGTAAATCCCCCATACTTAAATTCTAAAAGAGTCAAGGGATCTCTACTTGAATGGTTCATGAGGCACAATACTTGCTAAAGGTTTTGCAAATGGGGTAGCAAGCTAAGTGGGCTTGATTGTGGGGAAAACTCCACAGTTAAGCGCGCTTGAGCCAGAGGAGTTCTGGGATGGGTGACCTCCTGGGAAGTCCTGGTTACCGGGTGCAAGCCCCGGAAGTGATGATTGATGCTATGTGATTCGTTCTCCACATTTCACTAGTTTCAATCCCACTTCTTCACCCCTGTGAGCATCACCCGATGCAATGAGTGCTAAGTGAACTATTCAAAAATCATGAGAAATTAGTCAGTTACGACTACCTCTCATGGAAATGGTCATACGTTTGAATGACTTACTTAACGCAGTTGAATCCAAAAATGATATCTAATATAATGCACTGCGTAAATCCCCCATACTTAAATTCAAAAAGAGTCAATGGATCTCTACTTGAATGGTTCATGAGGCACAATACTTGCTAAAGGTTTTGCAAATGGGGTAGCAAGCTAAGTGGGCTTGATTGTGGGGAAAACTCCACAGTTAAGCGCGCTTGAGCCAGAGGAGTTCTGGGATGGGTGACCTCCTGGGAAGTCCTGGTTACCGGGTGCAAGCCCCGGAAGTGATGATTGATGCTATGTGATTCGTTCTCCACATTTCACTAGTTTCAATCCCACTTCTTCACCCCTGTGAGCATCACCCGATGCAATGAGTGCTAAGTGAACTATTCAAAAATCATGAGAAATTAGTCAGTTACGACTACCTCTCATGGAAATGGTCATACGTTTGAATGACTTACTTAACGCAGTTGAATCCCAAAAATGATATCTAATATAATGCACTGCGTAAATCCCCCATACTTAAATTCAAAAAGAGTCAAGGGATCTCTACTTGAATGGTTCATGAGGCACAATACTTGCTAAAGGTTTTGCAAATGGGGTAGCAAGCTAAGTGGGCTTGATTGTGGGGAAAACTCCACAGTTAAGCGCGCTTGAGCCAGAGGAGTTCTGGGATGGGTGACCTCCTGGGAAGTCCTGGTTACCGGGTGCAAGCCCCGGAAGTGATGATTGATGCTATGTGATTCGTTCTCCACATTTCACTAGTTTCAATCCCACTTCTTCACCCCTGTGAGCATCACCCGATGCAATGAGTGCTAAGTGAACTATTCAAAAATCATGAGAAATTAGTCAGTTACGACTACCTCTCATGGAAATGGTCATACGTTTGAATGACTTACTTAACGCAGTTGAATCCCAAAAATGATATCTAATATAATGCACTGCGTAAATCCCCCATACTTAAATTCAAAAAGAGTCAAGGGATCTCTACTTGAATGGTTCATGAGGCACAATACTTGCTAAAGGTTTTGCAAATGGGGTAGCAAGCTAAGTGGGCTTGATTGTGGGGAAAACTCCACAGTTAAGCGCGCTTGAGCCAGAGGAGTTCTGGGATGGGTGACCTCCTGGGAAGTCCTGGTTACCGGGTGCAAGCCCCGGAAGTGATGATTGATGCTATGTGATTCGTTCTCCACATTTCACTAGTTTCAATCCCACTTCTTCACCCCTGTGAGCATCACCCGATGCAATGAGTGCTAAGTGAACTATTCAAAAATCATGAGAAATTAGTCAGTTACGACTACCTCTCATGGAAATGGTCATACGTTTGAATGACTTACTTAACGCAGTTGAATCCCAAAAATGATATCTAATATAATGCACTGCGTAAATCCCCCATACTTAAATTCAAAAAGAGTCAAGGGATCTCTACTTGAATGGTTCATGAGGCACAATACTTGCTAAAGGTTTTGCAAATGGGGTAGCAAGCTAAGTGGGCTTGATTGTGGGGAAAACTCCACAGTTAAGCGCGCTTGAGCCAGAGGAGTTCTGGGATGGGTGACCTCCTGGGAAGTCCTGGTTACCGGGTGCAAGCCCCGGAAGTGATGATTGATGCTATGTGATTCGTTCTCCACATTTCACTAGTTTCAATCCCACTTCTTCACCCCTGTGAGCATCACCCGATGCAATGAGTGCTAAGTGAACTATTCAAAAATCATGAGAAATTAGTCAGTTACGACTACCTCTCATGGAAATGGTCATACGTTTGAATGACTTACTTAACGCAGTTGAATCCCAAAAATGATATCTAATGATAAAATAGGTCTTTTAAATAATCATAAAGCTTTTTATTATTATGATAAAGTGATCGCAAGATCGCATATCGCAATAATAAGAAAAACATATATAAAGACCCATTGAATTACTCCGATCTGAAAAGGGAAATTGCTATCGGATATCAGGGAAAGGCAAAGCACATCGTATATATAAAGCACCCCCCCATTCCTCCGATGCGATAAAAGGTATCGCTATTGGAAATCGGCCGTAGCAATCAATTCATTAACTGTGACACCTTCAAATCTTCTGATGCGAAAAGGCGTATCGCCATCAGGGATCGGTGATTTCGCAATAGCATAAGTAATGTGACCCGACCCCTTTCCTGATTGCGATACATTAAATCAAGGCGTTTGTTTCTAAGCATATTAAAGATTGGCATGCATTATACCACCTTTGGTGAATGAATGATATTTTGGACTATAATTAAAACCCTCCCTTTCACATCACCAATCATCAAATGCGATTATCCGCCAAAAATCTAAGCCACACTTGAATCAATTATTCACCATATAGACATTATGATGGATATTTAAAAGCTTCCTTATCATGATTGACAGGTGAAACGGCCAATTAATGAAGTAGTTATGCCGAGATTTTCCACTTAGATTCTATCTGCTGCAATTACACTATGATCTTTGATTATTCACTAATATATATAACTCTTTCATATTGGCTCATGTTATCTATTTCTCTGTATCATGCTGGTTTCATTCCTTGTGTAGAATTCCATCGAAATAACAAGTTTTAAGCAAATGGGAAAGAAATCCAAGAGATCTGCAGCAGCAGCGGCCCCTGCAGTAATAGTCCAGCCCACCAGCGACCGAGGACCAAGTAAAAAGGGCCTAATCTCAAACACTACATGTCTCCGCCTTGGAAATACAAGCTGGCAAAGCATCTATAATTTAATTGAGGCAGAAGAACTGGAGGAAGTGTCGGAAGAAGCTACTGCAGGCTCAACCAATAAATCAGAAGCCTCCTTGAAAGATTTAGCTGACTCATTTTTGCACAGGATAGCAGCTCAGGAGAAATTTCTTCCATACACTGATGTAGTCAGATGGGTGGTCGAACAAATTCCAATTTCAAATAGAACATTTTTCACAGTTGACGGAAGAGTTTTTGGTTCATTTCAGCCTGATGACTTAAGGAAAATGTATCATTTGCCTGAACCTGAAAAGAAATAAAACAAAGCCTTTCTGGGAAAATTCGCAGAGGAGAATGAGACTGAATGAGCCCCGATTAGACAATGGAGATAGAATCCCGCAAAGCACAAACATGAATCATTGAGTAAGTACTCCATGGATTCCTTATCATCTCCTTACTGTTACACTGGGGCAATGATGTGTAGGATATGGGAATGCATGATTCAGCAAAATTTACTATCGAAATGGTTCCTTTAATGGAAGCGGCTGTTAGTAGTTATGTCATGGATTGGGCGAATATATTGTCCGATAAATTAGCCTCTGCAATTCTTAATTTAGATTCAATTCACGCAAAACCACCAGGACTATTCCCCCCTTCTATTACAATGCTTATGTTATGGATATGCTTTGCTTTAATTACGAATACCCAATACTTGGGTGGAGGTGGACGCCACAGAACCCTAAGCCAATCCACATTTATCATCAGATGTTATGGAAAGCACATTATAAACACCACTTGTATCAAATTTGTGATGGTTTCATGTTGCCTATCTATTATGCCATTTTTGATAACCCTGCCCCAAGGATTTCCGAGGAGGCAGAGATTGACTTGATTGCTATAGGGAATTGGTTCAGGGAAGACAAGTTCACATATATAAGTGTGTATGCTAGCCTCACAAGACCCCATGTCCTCCCATTATATGTACCTGATAAACTGTTGGCACGAGAGTTAGCTTACCAAATAACAACAGTTGGGACATCCAAAACTCTTAGGACTTCTAAAAAGCAGTCATGGCCTATATTCCCTTTGAGATGCGGTGTTTATACTCTACTTGATTACAAACATTCTGAGAAGGAGACAGGAAAAATAAATATGCTCAATCTTGCAACCATCCCTAACAGGCAATTCGATCCCTGTAAGGTTGCCTATAATATGCTTGAACAGGCCAAACTTACTAAGTTTGATCATGAAAAAGATGAATTTCACGACCTATTTTCTTCAACAGAATCATTTTCTCAGGTTAAAACATTGGCCAAGATGAAATATAATGATGAAGGACTGGTGGAATTCAATAGGCTCAAAGAACAGAGGTTGCAAACTCTGCCTCTGGACTTATTGGCTACTACACCAACAACTAATTCAAGCGAGCCTGAATAGAAGATTATTGACGAGCCTCCTGCTACAGAGTAAATTCCCAAAAAGGAAAAAGAGCCAGAGAAAGGAAAAGAGTAGGAAACAAAGCAGGAGAAAGAGAAGAAGCAGGACAGTGAAGTTATTGATCTAGAGGCTCAAATTGATCCCAAACTCCTCAAAGAGTGGCAACAATTTGACTCTATTATAATCAATCCCGAGACTTCACAAGGATTCGGCACACCCCAACTAACAATCGGTCAAGAAACAACCACGACTACGGTTCCAATTGAAGGGACCAGTGGCCTACCCATTAACAAAGATGCGGAAATAATTCCTAAAGATCCATTCCATCAGATTGTTTTGCAGATAGAAGACATACCACCATTAGATGTCTTTTACAGTCCCAAACACAGGGCTGTGGTGAAAAGAAAGAGGAAAAGGAGGAGACTTGATCAATATTCCCTTTTACCAGACCAAACAGAGATGGCTAATGTGGTGTGGAAGGAGGAATTTAACCCTTTCGATGACCTTACATAACTTTCTCAGTATGCCGGAGCTTATTCAGCAGCCACCATGGATAAAGCCTCGGAAGTAAGCAATCTACTTAAGGAAAAAGATCAAATAATTGTTTCATTTCAGTCACAGGTGTCTGAAGCACAATGAAAAATAGAATAGTTAGAACAACAACTATCAATACATCGGTAGACAAACAGTCAATTAAATGAGAAATTGCTCAAAGAGAAACAAAGCATAGACTTGAGCGCAGTACAGAAACAAAAGGAATTTTCCGAAGCATTGGCCAGATTAAAGGCGATGAATGAACAAATGAGTAAGACTAAGGATGAGCAAATTGCTCAACTGTCACAAGAAGTAGAAAAGTTCAAGAGTATTCCTCAAGTAGCAGAGTTCAAAACCAAAGCTCTACAAATCAATAAGGCATTGATTAAATAGCTAAAAATACTACGTCATAACATTTCTCTGGTTGAGCCTCTTTGTGAGATTACTACATCAATAGTTGATAAATCAGTTGAAGCCAGGTAGGATTTAGAACAGGCCAATGAGACCTTAACCAGCTTTCTTGCTTGGCAAGACTCTAGTGAAGGACAAGCCGTGGATCTGCCCAAAATTCTAGAGTCACACAAAGACATCCTTTTCCTAGAATGGCAGTCACAACTGATGAAGGCAGAAAGAGAAACCTCAAGATGTTGATTATCTACTAGAAATTTAATTGAATTGGTCAATGACACTCTTTATCTGTCTAAGATGATTTCACAGTGCAATCGAGGTAAATTGAAATCGGCCAAAGCCTTGGAACAAACATGCAATCAGGAATTGGAAAAGAATGGAAGACTAATCGCTAGCATCCAAATTTTAACTTGGGATGCCTTTTAGTTTTTCTTAATTAAGCCATACAGGCAGAGGGCCACACTCAAATGTTTAACTGATGCCATCAGTTGCATGATTCCCGAGATCCAAGATGCCACATATTCAGCCCAACTGTATTCTCGTCTAAGTCGCCCTCCAGAATTGGAACCGATGCTAGCTATCTTCCAGCTCAAGCCAAACGGAGATCATCCGAAACAATGAATCATGCTTCTGACTGAGGACAAGCCGATTTTGAGGAGATATTCATAATATAGTTATACCAATTAAATAGCACTTTTATTTTGTAATTAGTTAGCTTAATTAGTATTTATAATCCCTTTCATGCATTTAAAAAGGGTCCTCAGTTTTTGTATAAACTCAAATCAGTAAGTCACACTATTGTGCTTCTGATCTATTTTTTATGAATCCTGGGCCAGTATTCTGAATTTTGACGAAGCTTTGATGACATGTGCACTATTGCCTTTTGTGGAAGTGTTTCTAAGTTAGAAGAAGGAATTTGAATGTGATTGATATCGGGAGTGATCCAAATAACATATGGTACTATTATCTATGCTATTGTGTCATTCTTTTATGTGAATCAGCATTTGTTTAAATCTTGCTATCATTGAATATATGTATGTGTTTTAACAGCAATCCTTGTACTTTCCACTATTGAATGTTTAAGGACTGTTATTCTTTCAATAATATCTATGTCTATGATATATATGAGGGATAGTGTAATAATGTTTGCTTGATTTCTTTGTTCAACTATTTGAGCTTAGTAATTATCATATGAATAAATATCTTTGTTTACCAATAGAGTCATCTATATGCCTGTTTGTGGATGAAGACCATCAAAAGTTACACTAAAAGCATAAATTTCCCAGGATAGGATAGTTGTTTATAATTTTACTTTTAGATTAAACCATTCGTCCATTATCATTAGATATTATAGAATCAACCATTTATCCATCCTATTTACCAATCATTGGTAAACTGGTCCCATTATTTCCAGCCGGAGCCAACACACCAAACAGAAAAGGAGTTGCCTTTAAGGTTCGGACCAGGTAGTTATCTCCGATGTTGTTGCAGCGATTTTCGAGGCATCAACATTTTTGGCGCTAGGAGGGCATGAACTGTGAATGGCGAGCAAACCCAAACCTATAACCCATTCTGAGAGTAAATCTCCCTCCACCTCACCTCGTACCTCCTGTTTGCATGCTAGAACTCCAATATTTCAGCGAGAAGAAGAGGAGTCAACTACCACTGCTCAAACCCACCATACTTAGAATGATTGAGTCCTGAGTCCCCTGAAGTTTAGTCTCTCATCGATAAACTTCAAGGCTTGTCGATATCACCACAGAAATCTGAGGTATCTCAAGGCAGTGACACTTCACAATTCAATCTACCTCACCCTCTCACCAGACTTCAGAGCGGAAAGCTCGGTATTGAACCTACTGAGTTGCCTTTTCCTAAAAGGAAAAGGGCAAAAAAGAATACTAAAGGATCTAATAGTGAAACTTTCTCATCATCATCTTCCATCTCATCTTCACCAGTGCGAAGTCAGCCATCCACTCCTCCATTACATATTGTTGTTAAACAGGGATCAGGAACTTCAACATCCCAACCCATTCAATCCTCAATATCAACTCCTCCCCAAACATCTGGAATTTCAACAGCAATATCATCCGCTACTGGTTTTTCAATGGCTCAGAATCCATGGAATAGTCCTAGTGCGGTCACCATGCCTGCACCATTACATCCATTGTCTGATTCTCCTGAAAAATGGTTACCCAAGTTTAATCCAGATGCTGGAACATAAGCCAAAGAAAATATTAATAATTTCATGTTATCAGTTAATTTGAAAGGAGTGACAAAGGAAGATGTTGTCGTTAGGCGTTTCCCTTATACCTTGCAAGGATCAGCTGGGTTTTGGTATTTTTCCCTGCCCTCTAGATCCATTACTAGTTGGAATGTTTTCCAAGAATAATTTCTTACTAAGTATGGCGATGATAGATCTTTAGCAACATTACTCAATGATATTTCCAATATTAGGATAGAGTCTAAAGAACCTATCAAGGAATTCAACTCACGATTTAATAAACTCTTGAATAAGATTCCAACCACCTCCAAACCAAGTGAGAAAATCAGAAGCGAATGGCATATAACAGCCCTACCTTCAAATATAGCTATTTTCGTAGATAGGGTTGCAAAACCAACTTTAGTTGAAAACATGAAAGAGGCGCTTGCTATAGAGAAACATATTATTGCTTTAGAAAAGAAAGCTTCTCTTGAAGATAGAACATCCAAAAAAGTTTCTTTCAAGGATGATTCAAAGAAGAAAACCCCTAAAGATCCATATGATATGGAAGGTTTAAAAAATGTCCTCAAGACTATGTCAAATGAAATGGTCGAAATCAAGAATCAAGTAGCTGAAACCTCAATAAAAAGGCCATTTAGAAATTTTAAGAAACCTGAATCAAAACCACCAAATGATATATCCAACATAGATTCAGATCCTGAAGAAGAAGAAGAAGATGAAACAGTCTTGCCATCTGAGGAAGCCAAAGAAGAGGAGATTGTCGAATGTCATGGGATGTGGGATTTTATTTTACCTAACTCCGATACAGAAAATGAAGAAGAAGCTTTCCCTGTGACTACCAGAAGTAAAGGTACTCTTGAACTTGTCCAGACAACTTCGAAGAAAAGGAATGTAGGTTCCACTACTACCAAAGAAAAGGTTCCCACAAAGAAAGCTACAATGATATCATCCCAAAATCAACCATCATCTTCAAATCTACCTTCAACATCTAAGACATTGGTAGTGTCAGATTCTATGGACTACAATATCATCGAAGATATGAAGAAGACTAAGGCGAATATTACTATGTTTGAACTTAGCAAACTCAAACATCAACAGAAATTACTTCCTAAGGAGTTAAATGCCATTCCTTCCTCACCTCTTCGTAATGCTGTATTGTCCAAAGCTGCTAATGATTCAGGCCAACCACCTCCTAGTAGAGTGGAAGCCACTGATGTAGTCTTAATTGGGGATAGATGAAATTCTCATACTCCTCCTTTCCTCTTAACCTATGAGATCTATAATAGAAATCTACACAACCGTTTGATTGACTCAGGGGCTTCCTCTAATATAATGCCAGCTTCAGTTTGTTCAAAACTAAACATCAAACCCCAAAAGTCTGCAATTCATATTGTACAGTTGGATAGAACTAAGGTCCAGGTTTTAGGGGAGATCAACCCAGTAACTATCAGGTTATCAGCTGATCCTGGAGTGGTTCAAAGAATTGATATTTTGATTGTTGATATGCCTAAATTCTATGGGTTGATTTTAAGTAGAGATTGGTCTGAAAAACTCTATGGTTATATTTCCACCAATTGGGCCCATATGTGGTTACCTTATAAAGGAAAGCCAAATCATATCAAGATTGATCGGGAGAAACGCATGACCCATACAATTACCGAGTTTGAACAAGAAAATCAACCAATAGCATTCAATAACAATATTTTGGGGAATTATTCATCTGAATCATTCTTTGGCAATTTCACTGCCCAACCATCTCCTTTCCCAGTTAATAATTTCACATCTCAGATCGAAAACTTTTCACAAATAGATAGGTCAAGATGTGTTAATTTTGCTGAGGAAACTGTAAATAAAATTGTTGATAACTCTTTATTTTGGTCACTATATTTTGACGGGTCTAAGTCTAGTTAATGTTCAGGAGGAGGATGTATTTTAGTTAGTCCTCAGGGAGAAAAAACTATGTTATCATGCATATTGGAATTTGAATGCACAAACAACACAACTGAGTATGAGGCCCTAGTTCAAGGACTCTACAAAGCAATTGGTCTCAAGGTTCAATATCTGAAAGTGTTTGGTGATTAAGAAATTGTTATTAAACAGGTTAGAAATTCAATTCATTTCCTTTCTGGTCATCTCAAACACTATCAGTCTCTGGTACAGAAACTCATCTCTCAATTTTTAGCATTCAATATTTCTACCATCCCTAGGTCCCACAATGCAATAGCAGACCTAATAGCTAATGTTGCTTCCAGACTCCTACCATCTGAAGATTACAACCCAAATAGATTTTTAGTAGAGTTAATTTTTAGACCATCAATTCCCAATAATGTCACCAATTGGCGAGTGTTCAACCATGATGAAGACATTTTAAACTTCTTGACTTCTGACAAGTCCTACGATGACCAAATCATTGATGAAAGTGATCATGACCTTCAGATGAAAGAAAAGCAACAAGAAAACTCAATACCAAAACCAGTGGTCAAGCTTGAAGATCTTTATGATATTAAAGACAGGTTTAAACGGGTGACCAATTCAAAACTCCAGAGTTCCACTTTAAAATTTGAATTGATAAACCTAGGTACTGAAGAAAACCCCCAAAACATCAATTTGGGACAAGAACTTTCTTTAGAAGAAAGAATAGCATTCATTAGGCTGTTAACAAAAAACAAATATGTCTTCGCTTGGAAATATGATGATTTGAAAACATACGATGCATCAATCATTCAACATACTATTCCAATGCTTTCTAGCAAAAACCAGTGCAACAGAAGTTAAGAAAGATTCATCCTAACCTAGAAATTCAAATAAATGTTGAATCAAATAAACTCTTGAAGGCTAAGATAATTTTTCCTGTGAGACATTCAAACTGGGTCTCCAACATGGTGCCTGTTAGAAAAAAAAGTGGCGATATCAGGATTTGCATCAATTTCAGAAATCTTAATAAGGCAAGACAAAAGGATAACTTCCCTTTACCTACTATGGAGCAAACACTACATTCGGTAGCTGGTTCAGAACTAATGTCCTTTTTAGACGGTTTTTCAGGATATAACCAAATTCTGGTCCATCCTGATGACAGGCTTAAAACTACCTTCAGAACTAAGTGGGGAACTTATGCCTACCAAAAAATGCCTTTTGGACTTATCAATGCAGGAGCTACATTTTAGAGAGCCATGGACATAGCGTTCAAAGGATTGCTCAATAAATCAGTAGTTTCCTATTTAGATGATATTACTATATTTTCCAGGAAAATGTCTAATCATTTACATGATTTAAAACAAATATTTGAACGTTGTAGAAGGTATGGTATCTCTCTTAATCCAAAGAAGTCCTTTTTTTCTCTTAATCAAGGAAAACTTTTAGGCTTCATTGTTTCAAAAGATGGTATCTATATTGATCCAGACAGAATTAAAGAGACTTCTAAAATTCCATTTCCTCATAATAAAAAATCCATGCAGTCATTTTTGGGTCAAATTAACTTTGTTAAACGTTTTGTTCCATATTTTTCCCAGATTATTTTACCATTGCAAATGATGATTAAGAAAAATTCGGTGTTTAAATGGGGATCTGCAGAAAAAGAGGCATTTGATTCCATTAAACAATCAATAATTAATGCCCCTGCTTTAAGCACTCCCAATTTTTCTAGTCATTTCATACTATATACCCTCGCATCCGCTTCGTCTTATGCAGCAGTGTTGACTCAAATTAATGATCAAAACTTGGAAGCACCAATTTCATTTTACAGCTCAAATCTTCAAGGTGCTGAACTAAATTATTCGGAAGTTGAAAAACAAGCCTTTGCTGTGTACAAAGCCATTAAACACTACAGACCCTTCCTCTTAAAAGCTCACACAAAAGTTATAGTTCCTTTTTCAGCAGTAAGACAATTACTAGTTCAAAGGGAATTAGGAGAAAAGAGAGCAAATTGGGTCACAGCATTACAAGAATATGACTTGGAAATCAAGCCAGCAAAGATTGTCAAAGGCCAAGGTTTTTGCAGGTTGTTAGCAGGAGCATCCAACATTCAAGAACCTGAAAGTACAGAGGATACTGAAGAAATCAATCAGATAAGTACCACAGGTCCTGAATCGCAATATACAAATCTGATTTTCTATTTAAAAAATGGGTACGCTCCTTCTAATCTCTCCTATAAAAACAAACGTGCCATTAGATTGAAAGCAAAAAACTTCACAATTGTAGATGATGTATTTTTTAGGCAAAATTATGATTCAATTTTATTAAGATGCTTAGAAAAACCTGAAGCACAAAAAGTTTTGCAGGAACTACATGATGGACCAGCAGGAGGACATTTTGGAGCTAACACAACAGCTCACAAAATCATTCATGTTGGGTATTATTGGCCCACCTTGTTCAGAGATACTCATGAATATGTAAGGAAATGCTGAAGTTGTCAAACATCCAGTGGAAGACAAAGAAAGCCAGCTTTCCCTTTGCAACCAGTCAACATTGAACAACCGTTTGAGCAATGGGGATTGGACATCATTAGAGAAATCACTCCACATTCATCCAAACAACATAAGTATATCCTTACTGCCACTGATTACTTTACTAAGTGGGTTGAAGCAATTCCTTTAAAGACAACGAACTCTGAGGAAATTATGGAATTCATAGACCAATTCATTATTACCAGGTTTGGTGTTCCGAATGGTCTTGTTTTTGATAATGCATCTTATTTCTTTGGAAATTCTATATTTGAATTTGCTATCAAAAGGGGATTTAAATTGAGGTATTCTGCAAATTACTACCCTCAGGGTAATGGTTTGGCAGAATCCACCAATAAAAACCTTATTAGAATTATTAAGCGAACTATTGAGCAGAATCATAAAAACTGGCATAAATCTTTGATATTTGCACTATGGGCTGATAGAATAACTCAAAAAGCCTCAATAGGCACTTCTCCATTTAATCTAGTGTATGGAAAGGAAGCTGTCATACCAGCCAATTTAGTGCTTCCATCCCTAGCTTTAGTGCAGTTTATTGAAGAAAGTCCCTCATCTTCTATTCAACTAAGACATGATCAAATTTTGAAACTAGAAGAAGAAAGAGAAAAATCCAGAATTATACATGCAAAACATCAGCAAATTATTAAGTCATCTTTTGATACAACTTCAACGAGTTCAAAACAATTACAAGTTGGTGATCTAGTTTTGAAATGGGACAAAGCCCATGAGGATAAAGGAAAACACACAAAGTTCCAGAAAATGTGGCTCGGACCATTTCAAATCAATGACAAGATAGCCCCTTCTACTTTCATATTGCAAGATCTATCAGGAAAGAGAGATTCTCTTCCTGTTAACGACCTTATCTTAAAAAAATTCTTCAATTTAGGAGGTAACCACTTCTCCCTTTGTAAATATTCAAGTTTCAGCTAAATTTCTTTACATAGCTTAGATTTTTAGGATTTTGGGAAAATAAAGTTAGCCTTCCATTGGTCTTTACTATATTGAAAAAGTTTCTCAAAAGAAATAGTTATGATATTTTCCTTTAAAATGGAAGCCTTAAACGAAAGTAAGATTTCTAAGAAATTAGGTATATTTAGATTCTGAAACCCCATTTTATTTTTGTGAACTCTTCTCAAGGATTAGAAGTATTGTAAACCATATTAATGTTTTTAAGCAGCCTGAAAACGGTTATCAATACAAAACAAATACTGATTCAATCTTAGCATCTTCAACTCTTATCCTGTCATCCATCTTCTCTTAAGGAGAAAATTGTTCATCCCATTCATCAAGGGTTATAATTACTGAGAATGTAATTCTAAAATATATTTGATATAAAAGATAAGACGCCTTATTACAAGTCTGCTTGCCATGATCATAGGGAAATAGTTCAACTCACATTACCAATATTGCATATCAAAACAGGGTAATGGCTTATAATTATAAGACAAGGGGTCTCATCACAAGCCAGCTTGTTCAATTAAATTACAACCAGTGAATGGCATTGTCAAATAGATGGCTACCAAACCAGGACAATGGATTTTTATCTTACAAAATAAGGAAAAAGAAAAAAATGATACAAAAATATGAAAACATATTTCTGGATTCATTCTTTTTAATTATACTCCGAAATGGATGGGATAATGAACGATCAAATGGTTAAAAGATATCCCTGTCGAGACTATAGACGTTTTTTGGTAGCAGAGGCTCTACCTATGGCAGAGGAGTCATTATAAAGCTAAGTTGGAAAGTTTTTGTTTTATCATTAGCAACCAATTAAGGCTAATTTAAAACATAGAATGTATTTAATTGTAACATGAGAAGAGAATAGCAGAAATAGTTATCATTACATTCAGAATTTATGTTTGCCCAGTTATATTAGAATTTTTCACTCAGATAAGATTTTCAGATTAAAAAAGTTTAAGTATTTTAACATTTCCCAGAGATAATTGTTTCTCCCAGTGAATCGCCAAACTTTGTGTTGTACAACAACCCCCCATTTCATAAAAAATTTCTTTAAAAAATCATAATATGAAATGGGTCCCTTTTAAACATAGATGTGTGAATAAATTGGTATTAACTCATCATTAGAAAAAACCTTCATCAAAAGGTCCGACTGAAATATGATATACCTTTCAAACAATGATAAAATAGGTATTTTAAATAATCATAAAGCTTTTTATTATTACGATAAAGCGATCGCAAGACCGCATATCACAATAATAAGAAAAACATATATAAAGACCCATTGAATTACTTCGATCCGAAAAGGGAAATCGCTATCGGATATCGGGGAAAGGAAAAGCACATCGTATATATAAAGCACCCCCCCCATTCCTTCGATGCGATAAAAGGTATCACTATCGGCAATCAGCCGTAGCAATCAATTCATTAACTGTGACACCTTCAAATCTTCCGAAGCGAAAAGGTGTATCACCATCGACGATCGGCAATTTCGCAATAGCATAAGTAATGTGACCTGACCCCTTTCCCGATTGCGATACATTAAATCAAGGCACATGTTTCTAAGCATATTAAAGATTGGCATGGATTATACCACCTTTGTTGAATGAACAATATTTTGGACTATTATTAAAACCCTCCCTTTCACGTCACCAATCATCAAATGCGATTATCTGCCAAAAATCTAAGCCACGATTGAACCGATTATTCACCATATAGATGTTATGATGGATATTTAAAAGCTTCCTTATCATGATTGATAGGTGAAGCGGCCAATTAATGAAGCAGTTATGCCGAGATTTTCCACTTAGATTCTATCTGTGACAATTACACTATGATCTTTGATTATTCGCTAATAGATATAACTCTTTCATATTGGCTCATGTTATCTATTTCTCTGTATCATGCTGGTTTCATTCCTTGTGCAGAATTCCATCGGAATAACAAGTTTTAAGCAAATGGGAAAGAAATCCAAGAGATCCGCAGTAGCAGCGGCCCCTACGGTAACAGTCCAGCCCACCAGCAACCCAGGACCAAGTAAAAAGAGCCTAATCTCAGACACTACATGTCTCCACCTTGGAAATACAAGCTGGCAAAGCATCTATAATTTAATTGAGGCAGAAGAACCAGAGGAAGTGTCGAAAGAAGCTACTGCAGGCTCAACCAATAAATTAGAAGCCTCCCCGAAAGATTTAGCCGACTCATTATTGCATAGGATAGCAGCTCGGGAGAAAATTCTTCCATACACTGATGTAGTTAGATGGGTGGTCGAACATATTCCAGTTTCAAATGGAACATTTTGCACAGTTGACAGAAGATTTTTTGGTGCATTTCAGCCTAATGACTTAAGGAAAATGTATCATTTTCCCGAACCTGAAAAGAAATACAACAAATCCTTTCTGGAGAAATTCACAGAGGAGAATGAGACGGAATCAGCCCCGATTAGACAATGGAGACAGAATCCCGCAAAGCACAAACATGAATCATCGGGTAAGTACTCCATGGATTCCTTGTCATCTCCTTACTGTTACGCTAGGGCAATGATGTGTAGGATATGGGGAATGCATGATTCAGCAAAATTTATTATCGAAATGGTTCCTTTAATGGAAGTGGCTATTAGTAGTTATGTCATGGATTGGGTGAATATATTGCCCGATCAATTAGCCTCTGCAATTCTTGATTTTAGATTCAATTCACGCAAAACCACCAGGACTATTCCCCCCTTCTATTACAGTGCTTATGTTATCGATATGCTTTGCTTTAATTCCGAATATCCGATACTTGGGTGGAGGTGGATGCCACAGGACCCTAAGCCAATCCACATTTATCATCAGATGTTATGGAAAGCACATTATAAAGACCACTTGTATCAAATTTGTAATGGTTTCATGTTGCCTATCTATTATGCCATTTTTGATAACCCTGCCCCAAGGATTTCGGAGGAGGCAGAGATTGAGTTGACTGTTGTAGGGAATTGGTTTGGGGAATACAAGTTCACATATAGAAGGGTGTATGGTAGCCTCACAAGACCCCATGTCCTCCCATTGTATGTACCTGATAAACTGTTGGCACGAGAGTTAGCTTACCAAATAACAACAGCTGGGACATCCAAAACTCTTAGGACTTCTAAAAAGTAGTCATGGCCTATATTCCCTTTGAGATGCGGTGTTTATACTCTACTTGATTACAAACACGCTGAGAAGGACACGGGAAAAATAAATATACTCAACCTTGCAACTATCCCTAACAGGAAATTCGATCCCTGGAAGGTTGCCTATAATATGCTTGAACAGGCCAAACTTACTAAGTTTGACCATGGAAAAGTTGAATTTGACGACATATTTTCTTCAGCAGAATCATTGTCTCAGGTTAAAACATTAGCCAAGATGAAATATAATGATGAAGGATTGGTGGAATTCAATAGGCTCAGAGAACAGAGGTTGCAAACTCTGCCTCTGGACTTATTGGCTACTACACCAACAACTAAGTCAAGCGAGCCTAAACAGAAGATTATTGACGAGCCTCCTGCTACAGAGAAAATTCCCAAAAAGGGAAAAGACCCAGAGAAAGGAAAGGAGCAGGAAATAGAGTAGGAGAAAGAGAAGAAGCAGGACAGTGAAGTTATTGATCTAGAGGCTCAAATTGATCCAAAACTCTTCAAAGAGTGGCAACAATTTGACTCTATTATAAGCAATCTCGAGACTTCACAAGGATTCGACACACCCCAACTAACAGTCGGTCAAGAAACAACCATGGCTACGGTTCCAATTGAAGGGACCAGCGGCCTACCCATTAGCAAAGATGCGGAAATAATTCCTAAAGATCCATCCGATTAGATTTTTTTGCAGATAGAAGACATACCACCATTAGATGTCTTTTACAGTCCCAAACACAGGGCTGTGGTGAAAAGACAGAGGAAAAGGAGGAGACTTGATCAATCTTCCCTTTTACCAGACCAAACAGAGATGGCTAATGTGGTGTGGAAGGAGGAATTTAACCCTTCCGATGACCTTACAAAACTTTCTCAGTATGTCAGAGCTTATTCGGCAGCCACCATGGATAAAGCCTCGGAAGTAAGAAATCTACTTAAGGAAAAAGATCAAATAATTGTTTCATTGCAGTCATAGGTGTCTGAAGCACAACAAAAAATAGAACAGTTAGAACAACAACTATCAATACAGCGGCAGACAAACAGTCAATTAAATGAGAAATTGCTCAAAGAGAAACAGAGGATAGACTTGAGCGCAATACAGAAACAAAAGGAATTGTCTGAAGCATTGGCCAAATTAAAGGCGATGAATGAACAAATGAGCAAGACTAAGGATGAGAAAATCGCTCAACTGTCACAAGAAGTAGAAAAGTTCAAGAGTCTTCCTCAAGTAGCAGAGTTCAGAACCGAAGCTCTACAAATCAATAAGGCATTGATTACACAGCTAAAATTGCTATGTCATAACATTTCTCTGGTTGAGCCTCTTTGTGAGATTACTACATCAATAGTTGATAAATCAGTTGAAGCCAGGCAGGATTTAGAACAGGCCGATGAGACCTTAACCAGCTTTCTTGGTTGGAAAGACATCAGTGAAGGACAAGCTGTGGATCTGCCCAAAATTCTAGAGTCACACAAAGACATCCTTTTCCTAGAATGGCAGTCACAACTGATGAAGGCAGAAAGAGAAACCTTAAGATGTCAATTATCTACTAGCAATTTAATTGAATTGGCCAATGACACTCTTTATTTGTCTAACATGATTTCACTGTGCAATCCAGGTAAATTGACATTGGCCAAAGCCTTGGAACAAACATGCAATCAGGAATTGGAAAAGAATGGAAGACTAATCGCTGGCATCCAAAGTTTAACTTGGGATGCCTTTTGGTTTTTCTTAATTAAGCCATACAGTCAGAGGGCCACACTCAAATGTTTAACTGATGCCATCAATTGCATGATTCCCGAGATCCAAGATGCCACATATTCAGCCCAACTGTATTCTCGTCTAAGTCGCCCTCCAGAATTGCAACCGATGCTAGCTATCTGCCAGCTCAAGCCGAAGGGAGATCATCTGAAACAATGAATCATGCTGCCGACTGAGGACAAGCCAATTTTGAGGAGATATTCATAATATAGTTGTACCAATTAAATAGCACTTTTATTTTGTAATTAGTTAGCTTAATTAGTATTTATAGGCCCTTTCATGCATTTAGAAAGGGTCCTCAGTTTTTGTATAAACTCAAATCAGTAAGTCACACTATTGTGCTTCTGATCTATTTTTTATGAAGACTAGGCCAGTATTCTGAATTTTGACGAAGAAAGCTTTGATGACATGTGCACTATTGCCTTTTGTGGAAGTGTTTTTAAGTTAGAAGAAGGAATTTGAATGCGATTGATATCGAGAGTGATTCAAATAACATATGGTACAATTATCTATGCTCTTATGTCATTCTTTTATGTGAACCAGCATTTGTTTAAATCTTGCTATCATTGAATATATGTATGTGTTTTAACAACAATCCTTGTACTTTTCACTATTGAATGTCTAAGGACTGTTATTCTTTCAATCATATCTATATCTATGATATATATGAGGAATAGTGTAATAATGTTTGCTTGATTGCTTTGTTCAACTATTTGGGCTTAGTAATTATCATATGAATAAATATCTTTGTTTACCAATAGAGTCATCTATATGCTTGTTTGTGGATTAAGACCATCAAAAGTTACACTAAAAGCAGAAATTTCCCGAGATAGGGTAGTTGTTTATAATTTTACTTTTAGATTAAATCATTCATCCATTATCATTAGATATTATAGAATCAACCATTTATCCATCCTATTTACCAATCATTGGGACATTGGTCCCATTATTTCCAGTCGGAGCCACCACACCAAACGGAAAAGGAGTTGCCTTTAAGGTTCGGACCAGGTGGTTATCCCCGATGTTGTTGCAACGATTTTCGAGGCATCAATAGAAGGATAATAAATTATCACCAAAGTATTATGGTCCGTACAAGGTGTTGCAAAAGATTGTTACGATGGAATACAAATTGGAGCTTCCTGCAACTTCTCGAGTGCACCCAGTTTTCAATGTTTCATGTTTAAAGAAGGTTATAGGCGACAAGCTCCCAGTTCAAATAATATTGCCAGAACTTGATGAGGAAGGAAAAATTATATTGGAACCGGAAGTAGTTACAGAAATAGGAACTCGATAGCTACAAAATCGATCAATTTCGGAGTATCTCTTCAAGTGGAAGAACTTATCGGCTGAAGATTCCACATGGGAGGATGAGAATTTTATACAGAAGCATCCAGAACTACTCAAGCATTGAGGACACTTTTTTGAAGGAGAGGGGCATGTTAGCCCCTATAATACTAGTGATTACCATATCCCTTATTCATATTGTTGTTTGCCCCCATATTGTTATTACTGTGCCCCATAGAATCCCTCTATTGTTATTTTTGTGGCTTTATATTGTTATTGATAGGTCGGCTGGGTTATATTGTGACTCCTGAGACTCCTATATATAGAAACGAGGTTTTTTCATTTGAATCATCAAGGAATCATTCATTTGTGTAATGTAAAGGAGGTTGCCCCCTCGAAGAGGCTAAATTCTAAGGCATTGATCTATCTTTTCTATCTTTTTGTGAGTCGGTTTCATAAAAGTTTCCGCGAATACCACACCCATCCACACCACCTCCACCTTCGCCCACACCACCGCCACCTCTACCATCGTTCAATATGTCAAATACGACGAAGTTGCCCATTTTCAAGGGCCTGGGAAATGAGGACCTAGAACAATTTTGGTTTGTTGCAAAGGTCATATGGATAGCACAAAATATTATAGATGATCATATGAAGAAAGCGCAGTTGGTTTCTACCCTAGAAGATCGCATGTTAACGTGGTACATTAAGTACTGCATTGATAACCCGATGGTTTCATTATTGGACACTCAAACTGCTCTGAACAAGGAATTCGGTAGGCCTAAGTCTGAAACACAGCAGGTAGTGGGGTTCAAGGAAATCACGATGAGGATCGGTGAAACACCCTGGGAGCTGGATCAAAGACTAAAGTGCGGAATCCGTGAAGCCAATATGAATCTCATAGACAGTCAGTACCGCAACTAGTTTATAGTCATGCTCTTGCCTCACTTAAGGATTGCTTTTTCATAAAAAAAGGTAGGAACGCGGGTGGAAGTGCTCGAGATCTCAATGAGATTACATGAGATGCCTATCAAGGATACAAAACTTGGAGTTCAACAGATTCATGTGGAGTTGGAGAACAACTGCTTGGAGTTTTAGAGCTTGAAGAAGGAAAAAGAAGCTTGGTTGGAAGTGCGTGAAGAAGTTTGGTGCCTCAAGTGTAAGAAACAGGGGCATGATAAGGATCATTGCCCTATTTTCACAAATTATATGGCAGGAGGAGGGCCCATGCCTTCGAGTCCGGAAGCCCTAGGAGGACCAAGTACAGGGCCCGCGTTGTGGTGTGTCATTTGTCAAGTAGTAGGAAAGCATGCAACAAACAATTGCCACTTGCTGCAAAAAATTTTGCGGATGCTGCAACAACTATTCTGCAACTTCTATAAATCAGTAAGCCATGATGAGTGCAATTGTCATAGCTATGATTTAATGATGGAAAGAACACTAGCGTATTGGATGCAAACAGAAACTCAACCTCTGGATCAAGGTGTCAGGAAAGCACGTAGAGGATATCAGGGATGTGGACGAAGCCGAGGAGGACAAGGACCTGGTAGAGGTCAGGGACAAGTTATTTTCTATAATTGCAGAGTGCCAGGACACTACGAGCAAGAGTGCGTGATCTAGACATGGTCATCATGTCGGTATTGTACTCAGTTTTACCACACGATAGAGGAATGCCCTATACTGATAGATAAGATGCAAGAGAAGAAGGCGCAGCCTCAACGACCTACCCAAAATCTATAGATGATGAGGGATGAGCCCTACGAAGAAGTTCCAAATGTGAATATTATGTTGTGAAGTGAAATGATGACCAATGATGATAAAGGGAAACAACCTGAAGAAAGTGAGTGGGTTCACAAGGCTCCAGAAAAGGAGGTGGGATTTGATCTGGAGCACAAGGGAAACATTCATGGAAGCGAAGAAAAGCTTTGTTGAGGCCTCTACCTCAGGAAGTCAGGATAATTTATCTGAAGAAGTTGACCCCTCTATGCTTACCACCTTTTTGGAGGCTTGTATGAAGTTGTTGTGCGATAGAAGGGTTGTGAAAGGGTTACAAGAATTGATAAACATGTGTGCTGGTAAGGAAACTACTCCTGAAAGGCACTGCACATTCAGAAAGATAGGTAAACACAAGACGTAAACAAGGTGTGAGATGAGGCTCAATGTGAAAATAAGAGAGTATGAAATGGACCAGGTCATGCTAGATTTGGGGTCAGATGCGAATGTTTTTCCTAAATAGACATGGGAAATAATGGGAAGACCTACACTACAGTGGTCTCCGATTCAATTGAGAATGGAAAATCAACAAAATATTATCCCTATGGGAAGATTGCATGGAGTAACAATAGACATAGAAGGCACGAGAACGTTGGCCGATTTCGAAGTAATAGATATTGTTGATGACAGCAATCCATACCTTGCGCTCCTTGGAATTGATTGGGCTATCAACATGAATGGGGTAATCAATCTGAAGAAGCAGACAATGTAATTTGAGAGGAAATAGCTTCGTATTGTAGTACCTTTGGACCCTGCAGAAGGACCTCTCTACAGTGAATGGGTCCACAATTATGAGGAGAGCGATGATGATTTGGATCAGATCTATAAAATAACATCGCGAGACCACGATTAAGTTAATCCAGTTGCTGATGGATACATTGCATGGGACCGCGAAAGTTCCTATACATCAGATTCCAATGAAGAATTGGAACACTCACAGAATAGATTGCATGAAGTATCGACGCTATGCTATAATATGATGACTAAATCGTTGCACTGTGTATCATCGAGGGTAAGAAAGTTTCCTTATTATGATGGTATAACTAAAGTAGATAAATTCTTGGATGCATTTGAAAGGGCAGTGCCTAAGAAGCATCACTTCCAAGCACTGGATTTGGCACTGCGTGCTATTCCCGTAAGATGGTGGGGTACACATAAAGACAGTTTTGATGGGTGGTGTTAGTACAAAAAAATGATGAGATTGCAGTTTGGTCACCCAAAATTTTTGCTATCAAAGAAATATGATGGAAGGAATGATCAGCATGATCACTTAGCAAAATGGGCTGAGGTTTATGGAATGGAGCTGCAACCTGAGTGGGTGCATTTATTCTATCACACTTTAGATGTAATACCAATGAATTGGTACCTAGAAATAGAGCTCTGCCACGGCACTAAAGACTGGGACACTTTGAGATGGGGATTCTTAATTACATTCAGCTTTGAGGATGTGTTCAAATGCATTGATGAGGTGCTCCAGGAGGTTAAGGCAATGATCTTCAAAATACCACAAGATCCTTTGGACTTGATTCAACCAAATTGGAACACCCAACTGCACCATGCGCTAGAGTGCTATCATGTGACTGCCAAAGATGAAGAGGAGGATCCAAGGAACATTAACATCCCAGAGGAAAAAGGCCACCACGAAGTTGAGGGGCCACAGATAGAGAATCCAGATATCACCGCACCACTGAAAACTAGATAGGTAAACATTGGCACAAAAGCAGAGCCAAAGTTTGCGAAGATTGGAGACTACTGGGATGATGCCATAGTAGATAAGGTTGCTGAGCTGCTCCGCAAATATCAAGATTCATTCCCTACCAAATTTTCATACTTAAAAGGCATCACAGGTGATTTGGTAGTGATGAAAGCAACTTTGAAACTCGACACAAAGCCTGTTAACCAAAGGCCATATCGCCTTAATCCCAAATACAAGGAAAAGGTCCTCCTAGAGTTGGACAAGATGCTTGCAGCAAGTATTATTGAACTGGTGGAGGAATTTGATTAGGTGAGTCCAATGGTCATTCAGGAAAAGAAGAAAAAGGATGAAATCAGGTTTTTCATAGATCTCAAGAAGCTCAACGATGCTTGCATTCATGATCCTTTTCCAACTCCATTCACAGATGAAGTATTGGATAATGTTGGCAAGAAAGAGGCCTATTCATTCACTGATGGGTTATCTGGGTACCATCAGATTAAGATAGCACCAAAAGACAGGAGTAAGATGACCTTCGAAACTAGGTGGCGATGTTTTCAATATACGGTAACGCCTTTTGCACTTAAAAATTTGCCGGCAATCTTCTCATGCGTAGTCATCACGATGTTCAAAGAGTTCATTCACATATTTTTGGAGGTATATTTTGAAAATTGGATAGTTTTTGGACAGGTAAAGTGTCATGTAGCCAGTTTACGCTTAATGTTGGACACATACCGAAGGTATCAAATCATGCTAAACTTGAATAAATGCTTCTTTTGCGTTCCCTTTGGCATTTTGTTGGCTCATTGTTATGAAACCAGCTCACAAAAAGATAGAAAAGATAGATCAACGCCTTAAAATTCAGCATCTTTGAGGGGGCAACCTCCTTTACATTACACAAATGAATGATTCTTTGATGGTTCAAATGACAAAACCTGCTTTCTATATATAGGAGTTTAAGGAGTCACAATATAACCCAGCCGACCTAACAATAATACTATAAAGGCAAAAAAATAACAATAGAGGGATTCTATGGGGCACAATAATAACAATATGAGGAAAATAGGGGCACAACAATATTAATAAGGGATAGAACTACAATAGCAATGGGGTAATCACTAGTATTATAGGGACCTAACATGCCCCTCTCCCTCAAAAAAGTGTTGTCCTCAACGCTTGAGTAGTTCTGGATGCTTTTACATAAAATTCTCATCCTCCCATGTGGAATCTTCAGCGGATAATTTCTTCCACTCGATGAGATACTCCAAAATTGATCGATTTCATAGCTATTGAGTTCTTGTTTCTGTGACTACTTCCGATTCCAATATAATTTTTCCTTCCTCGTTAAGTTCTAGCAATATTGTTTGAACTAGGAGCTTGTCGCCTATAACCTTCTTTAAACATGAAACATGGAAAACTGGGTGCACTCGAGAAGCTGTAGGAAGCTCCAATTTGTACGCCATAGTACCAATATTTTGCAATACCTTGTACAAACCATAATACTTTGGTGATAATTTATTATCCTTCTTAGCTTGCTTAAGGGACATTTGTTTATATGGTTGTAGCCGTAGGAATACCTAATCACCTACATCAAAACCTCTTTCGCTGCGATGTTGATTTTCCTGTTCTTTCATTCTATTCTGTGCCAACATGAGGTTATCCTCTAAGAGTTGGAGGACTTCTTGTTGATGCTCGATGTGATGTTCCACTACTTGAACCTTAGAATTTTCTCTTAAATATGATGTGATGGATGGTGGCTGATATCCATAAAGTTCCATAAATGGGGTCATTTTTGTTGCTGTATGCAAGGAAGTGTTATACCACCATTCAGCCAGAAGCAACCATTTGACCCATTGTGTTTGTTTATTAGATGCAAAGTAATGAAGATATCCTTCCAAACATTTGTTTACTATATTAGTTTGCCCACCATATTGAGGATGATAAGATGAGCTATGAGCTAACTAAGTACCAAGACAAGAAAACAATTCTGTGCAAAAATTTCCAATGAAAATGGGATCCCTGTCACTTACAATAATATTTGGGTTTCCATGTAGCTTTTGAATTGTTTCCATAAATGCAGTAGAAACTATACTGGCTTTAAATAGATGTGATAATGCACAAAAGTGTGCATACTTGGTAAGTCTGTCAACTACCACCATGATGACACTCTTTCCCTCAGTCTTGGGTAAACCTGTGATAAAGTCCATTGAAACCTCCTCCCAACATTGGTTTGGAATGGATAAAGGTTGTAATAGACTCGGGATCTTAATTGTTCCAACTTTATTTTGTTGGCAAACCAAACATTCTGCCACAAACTTTTGAATATCCGATTTAAGGAAATCCCAAAAAAATTCCTTCTTACCCTTGTGGTAAGTTTTTAAAATCCTAACTGCCCTCGTATGGGAGAAGTGTGCAATTCCATAAGAATCTTTTGCTTGAGTTGGGAATTCTTACAGAGGTATAACCGATCTTTGTGCAATAACGAATCATTTTACCAGCTAAATATATCAAATGTACTGGAATCTTGTTGTAACTTTCGAATAAGTGCCCACACTTCTTCATCATTCTTCCATTCCTCCCTTGCTTCATTTATCCAATCTAGTTGGATAATAGAAATGGCGCACAACAATGCTTTGACATCCTCATCCTTTCTTGAGAGTGCATCTGCCACCACATTTTGATTCTCTTTTTTGTAGATGATTTTAAAGTCATAACCCAACATCTTTGTGACCCACTTTTGTTGCTCTTCAGAGGATAATCTTTGTTCTAAAAAGTATTTAAGGCTATCATGATTCGTTTTTACTTTGAAGTGTCTTCCCATTAGGTAGAGTCTCCATTTCTTAAGTGCATGTAGTATTGCCAACATTTTCTCCTCATAAATAGATATGTGTAAAAACTTTCCCTTGATTGGACAACTTTCAAAAGAAATGGGTCTTTCATCTTGCATTAAATTAGCACCAATTCCATTTCCTAAAGCATCACATTCCACAATAAAGGTTTTTGTGAAGTCCAATGTAGCTAAGACCGGTGCTTGGCTCTTTGCCTCTTTAAGATGTTCAAAGGCCTTTGTTGCTTCTGGAGTCCATGAAAGTGCATCTTTCTTCAATAATGTTGTTAGAGGTGCTGATATTCTCCCATAACTCTTAAAAAACCTGCGATAGTACCCAGTCAACCTGAAAAATCCTCGCAGATGCTTTATGGATGTGGGGATTTTCCATTCCTTAATGGCTTTAATTTTTCTAGGGTCTACCTTAAATCCTTCATGAGATACAATATGACCCAGATATTCCACCTCTTGTACTCCAAAGAAACATTTGGATCTTTTTGCATATAATTGTTTCTCCTCCAATAGTTGTAGCACCCTGTCAACATGTTCAACATGATCCTTCCAAGACTTTCTGTAGATTAGTATATCATCAAAAACTACTAACACAAATTTTCTAAGGAAGGGTTTGAAAATGGAATTCATCAAACCTTGAAATGTAGAGGGTGCATTGGTAAGGCCAAAAGGCATGACCAAAAATTCATAATGACCCTCATGAGTTCTAAATGTTGTTTTCGGAATGTCTTCAGTCTTCATTCTGATTTGATGATATCCTGAATGAAGATCCAACTTGGTGAAGTAAATTGATCCATGCAATTCATCCAGTAATTCAACAATGACAAGAATGTGAAACTTATCTTTAATAGTGAGCTTGTTGAGCTCCCTATAATCTGGACACATGCGCCATGATCCATCCTTCTCGTGCACCAATACTACTGGAGTAGAGAAAGAACTTTGACTAGGTTGAATTATTAGCCTCTAGCATTTCTGCAACCATAAGTTCAATTTCACTCTTTTGGGCATAGGGATATATGTACGGCCTAATGTTTGGAGGAACACTTCCTGGAATCGGATGAATAGCATGATCATGATCACGAATAGGTGGGAGACCTTTGGGGATCTCAAATACCTTGGAATGATTGTCCAAGGCTTTTTGGAGATCTGGAGAAATAGATGATTTCGATGTGTAAACATCTAGCGAACATAATTGTGCAATTACACCTCTTTGTTCCTTTCCTAGAAGCTTTTTCATACTGTTAGAGCTGATTATCTTTCCCGATTTCTCTAAAATACCCCTTAATTCAAATTCCTTTCCTTCTGCATAAAATTTCATGAAAAGTTCTTGAAAATTAAAAGCTAGGTGTTTGCATTTTATTTTCTTGGGGCATCAGTTACCGATAATAATTCTCTACTATGCCCTTTGAATTCCTTCAAAATGATTTTTCAAACCAAGCTTAAGCAAAGATTTAAAAAAATTCTACACGCCTTTTTTCAATTTACAGGAACTCAATATTGCCTCTGATCTATCTCTGTAATTTTGGATCATCTAGTTCTGAAATTACTACCTATAGTACCCCCCTGTGTCCTCTTTCCAATGCCACCAGTCTAATCTCAATTGGATTCTCCAAGGAAGAATTATGCCAAATCTCTCACAGTGACCTGATTATAGACTAGTTCAATAGAGCGAACTTGTACGACATGCCACGTGTCCCTGTTTCGACCTTTGGCTTTGAAAAATATATGCAAGAAACTATAGTATGTTTTCTTTCTATACCTTCTTACGAAATTTCAATCCAATGCTCAGAGAGAAAGTTATGAGGATTTTCCCCAGGTCACCTGTTTGGAATGCAATTCAGGAGTCTGCAAAAGGACCAACTTTCTCAGATCATATCTCTGTAAATATAGCGCGAAAAGCTTTGTAATTTAGACCCAAGCTTCAGTGCGATCTCACCTCAAATGGGTTTTTTTTTAGCTTCTGAAACATCTCAGAAAAAAATTTATAGTGAAAATGCCACGATGACCTATTTAGAGCAGTGAAACCCTAGAATCCAAAGCTCTGATACCAAATGTTATGAAACCAACTCACAAAAAGATAGAAAAGATAGATCAACGCCTTAGAATTCAGCCTCTTCGAGGGGGAAACCTCCTTTACATTACACAAATGAATGATTCTTTGATGATTCAAATGACAAAACCTCCTTCCTATGTATAGGAGTCTAAGGAGTCAAAATATAACCCAGCCGACCTAACAATAATAATATAAAGGCACAAAAATAATAATAGAGGGATTCTATGGGGCACAGTAATAACAATATGGGAACAACAGGGGCACAACAATATTAATAAGGGATACAACTACAATAGTAATGGGGTAATCACTAGTATTATAGGAACCTAACAGTCATGTGGTATGCAGGAAAAAATTAATGGTGGACCCTTCTAAGATCACAGTTATAATTAATTTGGAGGCGCGAAGGAGTGTTAAACAGTTGCATGCAACACTGGATCATACTGGATACTACCAGAAGTTCATTAAAATTTATGCTCAGATTACCACGCCTATGGAAAAGCTACTAAAAAAGGATGCTACATTCTGTTGGAGCGAAGAATGTCAGCGAAGTCTGGATGTATTAAAGGAAAAAATGGTCACCGTGTTGATCCTAGTCTTCCCGGATTGGAAGAAGGAATTTCATGTGCATGTGGATGTGTCATGTATTGCACTAGGAGCAGTGCTAACATAGGTCGGTGAAGGAGAACTGGATCACCCTATAGCATTTGTGAGTAGGAAGTTGTCTAAGGCCAAAAATAATTACTCGACAATAGAGCACGAAGGGTTGGCTATGGTATACATGCTCTAGAAGTTCCAACATTACCTGCTAGGCAGGCATTTCAAGATGTACACAAACCATTCTGCATTGAAATATCTAGTTAATAAGCCTGAGTTGGGGGAGGGGGTAATATGCATATGGCTTTTCTTGTTTTAGGAGTATGATTTTGAGGTGAGTTTGAAGCCAGGAAGGTTGAATGCAGGGCTAGATCATCTATCACGCATTGAAACAGGAGAGAAGCCCACCAATTTGGAGGAGGGATTAAATGACGTGTAGCTCTTTGTGGTGTTAGTATCAGATAATCACTTTGCAGACATTATCCACTTCCTAACTATAAGAATGACGCCAAAGGGATACTCAAGTCAGTAGATGAAAGTATTTGTAGTGCACGCAACAGGCTTTTCAGTTATTGCAGGGAATTTGTACAAGATGGGGTCGGACAAAATACTGCAATGTTATGCTAAGCTACAGGAGGCAAGGTAGCTACATCTACAGGTGGAAGCATTCTAGAAGAAAGAGTTGTTGCTCAAGGCCAGATTGGGGCCATGGTTGGATGACGCCTACATTATGTCCGCCAACATTCAGGAGAAGTTGGCGAGCCTACAAAGCACGTAGTAGAAAATCAAGGAGGACAGTGCAGGACTGATAACAGAGCAACTCATGGAGTAGATCAAACAGGAAGCCATGCAGAGCATGACTAAAGTGGCAGTGGCACAAGTAGAGTTGGGAGGTCTTCGCATTAAGATCTCTGCACTAGCAGAGTGACTTGGGGTCAAGTCACGATTTTTGTGTTGGGGGCCTGTTGGGATGGGGTCCCCTAGGGTCAATTTTGGGGAAAAATCCCAAGTTTTTTGTATAAAATGTAAAGTATCTGCAAGTTGTGGTCGCAGAGCGCATAGATAGTTAAAGTGTCATAAAGGGTTTTACCCTTCTTTTATGTAAGTTAAGTCGGCTTGTATAAATAAGTGTGTCTTAGGATGTCTAAGAAAAGTAATGAGGTTTGGTCTATGGGAGAAGTCTAAAGAGTTAGCAAGAAAAGTAGAAGGAAGGCTCTATAACTCTGTGCGTAGAGGCCTAGAGTAGAGTCCGCAGCTGAGTGCGCAAACCCTTGCAACTGATTGCGCAGGGAAGTCTTGAGTCTGTAAGATTGAACTGAGTATTAATAAAGAAGATTGTTGCATAAATACTTGTGTTTATCTCTTTACATCTTTTTATATGAATGTGCCTTATGTTATAATGGGTTTATGAAATAATGATGTATTGATGTGTGACTTTACACGATTTATATTGTTACATGAACGCAATTATTTTTAACTATTTACATGAAGATTATCTTATTGTATGTGGAAGTTATTAAACACTTAAGCCAATCTGAGTAATTACTAGGTTAAGAGTAATCTTTGATGCACGTAAGTAACTAATTCACATATTCAGGGTCTACGAAAGACAGCCATAAACATTTGCGGAGGTATAGAAGCTGATTAAGGGTAGTTATATTGGTAAGCCCTAAGGGCTTATCGATTTGCATGAAGGTAGATTTAGGGCATAAAATGACATTTCCCTCATCTGTGGGTGTGGAAACTTGGTTCCAGCATTCCCCCATACTGCTTCGGGTGAGACTTCAGTCTGTGCTCCGCAAATTGATGCCAAAAGGGCCAATAGTGTAAGGATTTGTTTGGAAAAACTAACTCTGAACCTAGGTCACGACCCACTAAGCCAACAATCTACAATAATTACCATTGGAATCTCAGTCAAAACAGGGATTATTGAAAATATTCACATAGGCGCTTTGTGCTCATTCAAAGAGATTTGAATGTATAAAGCCCTATTTCAAGAATTTCGCAACATTTTTTCCTGGTCCTATGAGGAAACGCCAGGAATTGACCCAAGCATTGTTGTGCACAAGATTAAGACGTACCCAGATGCAAAACTTATCAGGCAATGATTATGTCCATTGCATTCGCGCAAATTTATTGCGATTAAATTTGAGGTTGAGAACTGCTCAAAACAAGTTTCATCTGCCTAGTTCCCTTGACTGATTGGGTGTCCAATATTGTACCAATTAACAATAAGTAGGGAATCACTACAATATGCATCGATTATAGGGATATCAATCAGTCTTGTCTGAACGACAACTATCCTACTCCCTATATCAATCAAAGCATTGACGATTATGCTGGAAATTAAATGTTTTCTTTTATGGACAAATTTTCTGGCTACAACCAAATCAACATACTCCCAGTTGATCAACATAAAATTGAATTCATCTGTCCATGGGGTAATTTTTCCTATCAAAAACTCCCATTCAGTTTGAATAATTCCAGTGAAACTTTCCAACAGGGTATGTCTTACACATTTCACGATATCAAGCATATTGTGCAAACTTATTTGGATGAATTTCCAACTTATTCACTGATACGAGAAGACCATCCAACGTGTTTGAGAGTTATCTTTATCAAATGTCATCATTACAATATATGCTTCAATCCAAACAAGTTTGTTTTTTGTGTTCAATTTGGTCAATTGATAAGATTTTTCGTTTCAAAGGAAGGCATTCATGTCGATCCTCTCAAGGTTGAGCCTATTTTGAATTTGCCTCCTCCTTCCAATCTCTACGAACTTCAAAGTTTGCAAGGGAAACAAAGTTTCTACGTCGATTCATCCAGAACTATGTCGCGTTAACTAAAGGTTTTACTCAATTGTTGAAAAAGGGCATCTCATTTACTTGGGATGAAGTGGCTCTAAAGTCCTTTTATGCACTTAAACATGCGTTGACCCTTACACCGTTATTGCAATCTCCCAACTATCATTGATACTACTTTTTATACTTAGTTTCATCTAATGTCATTATTGGCATGGTTTTAGTTCAGGAATATGAATTGAACGAAGAGCATGTGATATATTAATTAAGCATAAATGTTGGGTCCCTATAATACTAGTGATTACCCCATTACTATTGTAGTTATACCCCCTATTTATATTGTTGTGCCCCTATTACCCCCATATTGTTATTTCTGTGCCCCATAGAATCCCTCTATTGTTATTTTTGTGGCTTTATATTATTATTGTTAGGTCGGCTGGATTATATTGTGACTCCTTAGACTCCTATATATAGAAAGGAGGTTTTGTCATTTGTATCATCCAAGAATTGTTCATTTATGTAATGTAAAGGAGGTTTCCCCCTCGAAGAGGCTGAATTCTAAGGCGTGGATCTCTCTTTTCTATCTTTTTGTGAGCTGGTTTCATAACATTTGGTATCAGAGCTTTGGATTCTAGGGTTTCGCTGCTCCAAACAGGTCATCGTGGAATTTTCGCTATAACTTTTTTTCTGTGACGTTTCAGAAGTCGCAAAAAAAACCCATTTGAGAAGAATTGGCGATGAACCTTGGGTCCAAATTTCAGAGCTTTTCACGCTATATTTTCGGAGATATGATCTGAGGAAGTTGGCCTTTTTGCAGACTCCTGAATTACATTCAAAACAGGTGACCTGGGGAAAATCGTCATAACTCTCTCTCTGAGGATCGGATTGAAATTTCATAAAACGGTACAGAAAAAGGACGGACTGCAGTTTCTTTTCTGTGGGTTTTAGATTCAAAGGTTGAAACAGTGACTCGTGGCATGTCGTGCAAGTTCGCTCTACTGAACTAGTCTAAAAGAAAGTCACTGTGGGAGATTTCACATAACTCTTCCTTGGAGAATCCAATTGGGCTCAGACTTGTGGCATTGGAAAGAGGACGTAGAAGGCTACTACAGGTTACAATTTCAGAATTGGATGATCTGAAATTACAGAGATACATCAGATTCAATATCAGGCTTCTATAAAGTGAAAAAAGGTGTGTAGTTTTTATTTTTATTTTTGTGTAAGCTTGGTTTAACGGAATTCAAAGGGCATAGTAAAGCATTATTATCGGTAACTGATGCCCCGAGGAAAGAAAATGCAAACACCTAGTAAGGAACCTGAAAGCTCTAGCATGACTCATGAAGAAGAGGAAGAAATGCTACATGATATATCAAAATTACAAGAACAAGTGCAACAAATGTCACGCTCACAAAAGCTAACAGAAGCTAAGATAAATGGTGTGGAATCTAAGATAAATGCCGTGGAATCTAAGATAAAGGGCATGGAAGATAAGATGGATGATTTGAAGACAGATTTGAAGACAGATTTGAAGACAAACATGGCAGATTTGAAGACAGACATGGCAGATTTGAAGACAGATTTGACAAATTTTCTACAAGAAATACTTACTAATGGTGAAAAGGTAGTAAAGGAAACTCATGATGAGAACAAAAGAAATGTTAATCATGATTCCATAGACTCTAATGTTGGATCGAAGACTCACCATGTTCCAAAAATCGATATGAGGAAGTTTGATGGCAAGGATCCCGCCACATGGATATTACAGATGGAGCAATTCTTCGATCTCAATAATGTGCAAAACACACAAAAGGTACGTATGGCAACTTTATATTTGGAACCAAATCAGTTTGTATGGTATCAATGGCTTTGTTCTCGTAAACAATTTATCACTTGGGCAATTTTTACGGAAGAATTGATAGCACATTATGAGGATACAAAAAGCAACACTTTTTTTAGCCAATTGATAAGTCTCAAACAAAAGGGTTCAATAATGGAGCACATTGAGGAGTTCCAAAAATTGAACATAAGGGTAAAAGATATTCCAGAGGAGCATAGGATTGATGTGTTCATAGGGTCTTTAAAGGATAATATCCAACATGATGTGCGCCTTTGGGAACCTGATTCATTAGAGAAGGCATTCAGGTTAGCAAGAAAAATGGAAAGCAAAATTATGGCAACTAGGAAGCATACCATTCACAACTATAAAGACGGAAGTGTTGTTGCCCATAGTCTTCCACAACCTACAAGGTTGACACCACAACAATTGGAAGAAAAAAGAGCAAAAGGGCTTTGTTACAATTGTGATAGCAAATACACAAAAGGTCATAAGTGTGCTGAGAAGAAATTATTCTACATAGATTGTGAAGAGGAAGAAGAAAAGGAGCAAGAAAGGTCAAAAGAAGAGGATATATTCCAGGAACAAAGCCTAGATGAAGAACAAATAAATCCGACCATATCTTGTAATGCATTGGCGGGAATTACCACTCCTCAAACCATCAAGATAGAAGGACAAATCAAGAAGAAAAAGGTAATAGTGTTGATTGATTCAGGAAGCACCCACAATTTTATTCATTGTAGGGTAGCAAAAGAATTGAATTGCTTCCTATATCCAGCACCAGAGGGTAGCAAAAGAATTGAATTGTTCTGGAAAGTGCCATAATATCAAGCTATCCATGGGAGAATATGTATTGACTAGCCCAATGCTTTCCATTCCAATGGGAGGTGCTGATGTTGTACTAGGAGTCCAATGGCTACAATCCTTGGGTACAATAGCTTTTAATTTTCAAGAACTTTTCATGAAATTTTCTGTGGAAGGAAAGGAAGTTGAATTAAGGGGTATTGCAGGGAAACCAGGAAAGATAATCAGCTCTAATGGCATGACAAAGCTTCTAAAAAAGGAGCAAAGAGGTGTAATTGCACAATTATGTTCGCTAGATGTTTCCACATTGGAATCATCTATTTCTCCAGATCTCCAAAAAGTCTTGGACAATCATTCCAAGGTATTTGAGACTCCCAAAGGTCTCCCACCTATGCGTGATCATGATCATGCTATTCATCTGATTCCAGGAAGTGTTCCTCCAAACATCAGGCCGTACAGATATCCATATGTCCAAAAAAGTGAAATTGAACGTATGGTTGCAGAAATGCTAGAGGCTGGTATAATTCAACCGAGTCAAAGTTCTTTCTCAGCTCCAGTAGTATTGGTGCACAAGAAGGATGGATCATGGCGCATGTGTCCAGATTATAGGGAGCTCAACAAGCTCACTATTAAAGATAAGTTCCCCATTCCTGTTATTGATGAATTACTGGATGAATTGCATGGATCAATTTACTTCACCAAGTTGGATCTTCGTTCGGGATATCATCAAATCAGAATGAAGATTGAAGACATTCCGAAAACAGCATTTAGAACTCATGAGGGTCATTATGAATTTTTGGTCATGCCTTTTGGCCTTACCAATGCACCTTCAACATTTCAAGGTTTGATGAATTCAATTTTCAAACCATTCCTTAGAAAATTTGTGTTAGTATTTTTTGATGATATACTAATCTACAGCAAGTCTTGGAAGGATCATGTTGAACATGTTGACAGGGTGCTACAACTATTGGAGGAGAAACAATTATATGCAAAAAGATCCAAATGTTTCTTTGGAGTCCAGGAGGTGGAATATTTGGGTCATATTGTATCTCATGAAGGAGTTAAGGTAGACCCTAGCAAAATTAAAGCCATTAAGGAATGGAAAATCCCCACATCCATAAAGCATCTGCGAGGATTTCTTGGGTTGACAGGGTATTATCGCAAGTTTGTTAAGAATTATGGGAGAATAGCAGCACCTCTAACAACATTATTGAAGAAAGATTCATTTTCATGGACTTCGGAAGCAACAAAGGCCTTTGAAAATCTTAAAGAGGCAATGTGCCAAGCACCGGTCTTAGCTACACCGGACTTCACAAAAACCTTTATTGTGGAATGTGATGCTTCAGGAAATGGAATTGGTGCTGTTCTAATGCAAGATGAAAGACCCATTGCTTTTGAAAGTCGTCCAATCAAGGGAAAGTTTTTAAGCAAAGCTATTTATGAGAAGGAAATGTTGGCAATACTCCATGCACTTAAGAAATGGCGACCCTACCTAATGGGAAGACACTTCAAGGTAAAAACGGATCATGATAGCCTTAAATACTTTTTAGAACAAAGATTATCCTCTGAAGAGCAACAAAAGTGGGTCACAAAGATGTTGGGTTATGACTTTGAAATCATCTACAAAAAAGGGAAGCAAAATGTGGTGGCAGATGCACTCTCAAGAAAGGATGAGGATGTGGAAGCATTGTTGTGTGCCATTTCTATTATCCAACCAGATTGGATAAACGAAGCAAGGGAGGAATGGAAGAATGACGAAGAAGTGTGGGCACTTATTCAAAAGCTACAACAAGATTCCAGTACTTCTGATACATTTAGCTGGAAAAATGATTCGTTATGGTACAAAGATCGCTTATACCTCTGTAAGAATTCCCAGCTAAAACAAAAGATTCTTATGGAATTGCACACTTCTCCCTTAGGAGGGCACTCAGGATTTTTAAAAACTTACCACAGGGTTAAGAAGGAATTTTTTTGGGATGGCCTTAAATCAGATATTCAAAAGTTTGTGGCGGAATGTTTGGTTTGCCAGCAAAATAAAGTTGAAACAATTAAGACACCAGGTCTATTACAACCTTTATCCATTCCAAGCCAACGTTGGGAGGAGGTTTCAATGGATTTTATCACAGGTTTACCCAAGTCTGAGGGAAAGAGTGTCATCATGGTGGTAGTTGACAGACTTACCAAGTATGCACACTTTTGTGCATTATCACATCCATTTAAAGCCAGTACAGTTTCTACTGCATTTATGGAAACAGTTCAAAAGCTACATGGAAACCCAAAGATTATTGTAAGTGACAGAGATCCCATTTTCACTGGAAATTTTTGGACAGAATTATTTTCTTGTCTTGGTACTCAGTTAGCTCATAGCTCATCTTATCATCCTCAATCTGATGGGAAAACTGAGATAGTAAACAAATGTTTGGAAGGATATCTTCGTTGCTTTGTATCTGATAAACAGACACAATGGGTCAAATGGTTGCCTCTGGCTGAATGGTGGTATAACACTTCCTTCCATACAGCAACAAAAATGACCCCATTTATGGCACTTTATGGGTATCAACCACCATCCATCACATCATATTTAAGAGAAAATTCTAAGGTTCAGGCAGTGGAACATCACATCGAACATCAACAACAAGTCCTCCAACTCTTAAAGGATAACCTCGTGTTGGCACAAAATAGAATGAAACAACAGGCAGATCAACATCGCAGTGAAAGAAGTTTTGATGTAGGTGATTGGGTATTCCTACGGCTACAACCATATAAGCAAATGTCCCTAAAGCAAGCTAAGAAGGATAATAAATTATCACCAAAGTATTATGGTCCGTACAAGGTGTTGGAAAAGATTGGTACTATGGCATACAAATTGGAGCTTCCTGCAGCTTCTCGATTGCACCCAGTTTTCCATGTTTCATGTTTAAAGAAGGTTATAGGTGACAAGCTCCCAAATCAAACAATATTGCCAGAACTTGACGAGGAAGGAAAAATTATATTGGAACCAGAAGCAATCACAGAAACAAGAACTCGACAGCTACGAAATCGATCAATTTCAGAGTATCTTATCAAGTGGAAGAACTTATCCGCTGAAGATTCCACATGGGAGGATGAGAATTTTATGCAGAAGTATCCAGAACTGCTCAAGCGTTGAGGACAACACTTTTTTGAAGGAGAGGGGCATGTTGGGTCCCTATAATACTAGTGATTACCCCATTACTATTGTAGTTATACCCCCTATTTATATTGTTGTGCCCCTATTACCCCCATATTGTTATTTCTGTGCCCCATAGAATCCCTCTATTGTTATTTTTGTGGCTTTATATTATTATTGTTAGGTCGGCTGGATTATATTGTGACTCCTTAGACTCCTATATATAGAAAGGAGGTTTTGTCATTTGTATCATCCAAGAATTGTTCATTTATGTAATGTAAAGGAGGTTGCCCCCTCGAAGAGGCTGAATTCTAAGGCGTGGATCTCTCTTTTCTATCTTTTTGTGAGCTGTTTTCATAACAATAAATCTAACCTAACCTAAAGCGAAATATGCACATGTCGAGAAATTGGCCTTGGCGGCCATTCAAGTTGTCCAACGATTTCGTCACTACATTCTACTATGAAAAACTACCATGACTTCTGATTACAACCCCATGGTTTACATTCTTAGCAGAAAATTGCTAGGGGGAAAGTATTCCAAATGGGCAGTTATCCTATAGGAATTCGATTTGGAATTCATAAAATCTAAATCTAAGAAATCGTTAGTGTTTGTTGAATTATTATGTGACTTTCCTCATACTGAGATGGAAATTATGGTAGATGATTCTCTTCCAGACAAATGTCTCTTTCTTTTTAGTAATTTATACCCCTGGTACGGGGATATCATCATTTATCTTCACACCCAAACATTAGCCAGAGCTGAGTCGAACTAATCGTTGTCGTATCCGATACCAATCCCAACAATACAATATTGTTAGGGATACAATTTATCCTCATGGTGCAGATACCAGATTCAGATGATATTTAACTCACTAGCAAGCTGAAAAGGCATTGAATGACTACCATTCTAGAGCTTGTGGTGTTCATATCCCAGGGTTTTCCACTGCTCAAAAGATCTTGCACGCTGGGTATTTCTGGCCTTCTATCTTAAAAGATTATATAATTGTGATCTAGAAATGTCACAATTGTCAGATCTACGATAGAAAAATGTGTACACACCCAGTTCCTCTTCATCCAATCATTATTTTCAGTCCTTTCTCTAAATGGTGCATCGATTTCCTTACATGTAATCCCTACTTGACTAGGGGACATGGGTACATTATCCTTGTTGTAGATTATTTTGAGAAATGGGCTAAGGTGATGCTTACATATAAGGATGATGGTGAAACAAAATCCATTTTCATATTCAATCATGTGATTTCTAGGTTCAGAGTTCCACAAGACATCGTCATGGACCATGGTAGCCATTTTTGAAACTTTATGATGACTGATCTTACTGTGAAGTTAGGTTTGCGTCATGACAATTTTACTCCATATTACCCGTAGTTGAATGACCAAGTAGAAGTCATTAACAAGGTTTTAACCACCATGATTAATGGATTATCGAGATTCATAAATAAGATTTGCATATAATGATTTTTTGAGCCTTGTGGGCATAGCGTACCACAACAAAAGCTTCAACTAGTTTTACTCCTTTCTAGCTTGTTTACGAAATGGAAGTAGTTTTACCTATTGAATGTGAAACATCATATTTGAAACTGGAAATTTAATTATTACTAGCCACTTCTATTGAGGAAGAAAATTTTTTGTACTTAGCACGACTCGATGAGACTCATCATGATTGCTGCATTAGCTAGCAAAGCCCAAATGAAACGCATTAAGGCACAATATGATCAAAATTTCAAACCTCGTTCATATTCAGAAGGGGATTTAGTCTTGGTCTATGATCAAGAGCACAATAAGTTAGGCACTGTTAGAATTGAGCCCATGTGGCATGGCCCATATGTTGTAAAACATGCATTGGCAAAAGGATCTGATGAACTAGTTTATTATGATTGAATTCATTTGGGAAAGCCCAGAAAGGGTCTTTAACTAAAGAAATATTATGCTTAGATTGTTCAGTGAATTTTTTTTATATTGTTGTACCATATTTTATGTGTTTCAATTTTTAGTAGCTTTTTATGTTTTTCTACTACTTCCCATGCTTATCTTGTGTTACACTTGATTTGTAAATGTCAATTCTCCCTCAAACTTACATTGGCTTTGTTGATGGTTCTAGTCATAGTACTTAGAATTTATCTTCCACAACCTGAATCATTTATTCGCCCTCAAATGAGTTAGTTTCTATCCATGGGATATGCCTTGATTGAACAGTGAATAATATTGTAGAGTATAGTGTTGTGATCAAGCTATTATCTGACACCATTTTAATTGGCACTCATCGATTCATCATTAGGCTAGATTCGCACCTCATAGTATTACATTTGAATGGTGTCTATTCAGCCCGAAGTTCTTCAATGTTAAGAATGTTTTTGCGGGTTTGTCTCTTGGAAATAGAGTTTGAATGGAGTATCAATGTATTCCTAGAAGTTTAAACACATTAATTGATGTGTTGTCTAATTATGTGTTAAATTGGCATTTGCAAAACATATATAAATAAATCAATGCAATATTCATCCATATATTGTACAAGATAAATTTAAATAGAAGTAGTAGCTTTCATTAGTTAAATGGACTCTATAAAAAGTGTGGTTTTTACAAAAATGTCATCCAAAGACATGAGGCCCCATGGCCTTTATTTTCCAAACATGTTCATACATCATTAAAAATAAAATATCTAGCCCAAGACTAATGGCTACACATGATGATCACGGTAGCATACAACATCACATGATACTAATTGTAGCAAGTGACTAATAGGACTAGGAACTCCCACATTATGCCTTTGATAATAGAGAGGAAAGTAATCAATCCTGAAATCTGGGATGTCCAGGGTCAACCTCTCAAGTTTGTATTTTAACTCAACCAATGCCTTTGTTGCATTCAAGTTATGTACTACGAGAGCTATTGGCTACTCACCATGTCTATCATATCTACGTAACCCTGTCAGTCTCACCGGGGCCACATCTGCATGATCATTTCGGATAGTTAGTTTTGGATGCCAAAAAAAAACAAAAAATTCAAAAACACCTAAAGTGTGAAGTTTTTTACCTCCACTTTATCCCAGATGGCAGTGGAATATCTAGATCACCTATGTAATCCATGCCTACATATGGAAAATATTCAATCATGATGATTTGATTTTCCATCCACCCAAAGAAATCAGGAGTATACTGGATCATTGGTCCTTCACCACCTCTATGGCATGCCATCAGTGTGATCCATTTTAGCATGTGAGTGTCCCTAGGTCCTCCTCTCTCTATAGCTACCTGTGGATAGAGAAGAGGGGTCTGCTTTAGAGAAAATGAGATGACAAAGGCACCATACCCAATGTTCTTGAGTTTTCCTATTTTAACTCTAGTTAGCTGCCCTTCCATATTTCCAACTATAACCTCGCACCAATTGAATACAGTAGGTTGCAAAAAATCTAAGAAGGTTTGCATTTGAGCCTTTGTGAGAAAATGAATATTTTCACTACTGCACAGTCGTGCAACATTGAACCCAATAGCTTTCAAAGGAAGCCTTTTGATGGTTTTAATGTCAATTCTCTCATATTTGAGAGCATCTCTTTCAGTGCAATGTTGTACCAGATAGGTGGCATTTGTTTCACCACCTCGCCTATGTCCATATAGAGAAATTTCCACCCAGCAACGTGGAAGCCTAGATAAGAAGTATATGTCATCAAAATCAACGATGAGCCTATGGTATCCAATTATGAAGCATTCTTCTTGTAGATTCCACTCGCTCACCATCGACTCTAGCAAGTCTAGTTGGGCCTTCACGTCCAGAATAGTGAAAAACTAGTGCAGGCCATAGTTTGTCAATGCATGTATGGCATTTGGATGGTTTAGAGCATCTATGTCATTTTATTCATGTTCGCGCTCTTTGCACTCCATTTTTGTGGCTCAAAAGCTTGAAAACAAAAATGGAAGATCATTAGAAAAGGTCATGGTAAACTTTTTCAAGAAATTCGGTCGTTTTCTATTAAAACATTTATGCCCTTGGTGTTGTGCACATCCAATTGAACAAAAAAGTGTATATGTGCACAGTATAGCCTTATAAACTACGCACATCTTGATTTTTAATGTGAAAAACTCAATCAATGTGTGCAGGCCCAATAAGGGTAAAATGTGCACATCAAGGGTGATTTTGTATTTTAAAACCCTCCCCCAAAAATATAAATAAATAGTGAAATATGAAATAAAAACCATGAAAATAAAGATCTCAAAGAGGTTATTTACCTGGAGAAGACAACTCGTGATTTCATCCAACAGTTTTCTCAAAATCTGTCACTAAAGTTCCTGGTGAAAAATGAACTCTATCACTCTCAAAGGGTAAAAAACACAAATGGTAAAAAGTTTTTAGTTTTTTGGGTTTTTATAAGTTTTTAAGAATACTAAAATATCATTTTTTCCTAGTAGCCTTTAAAATCCAAATTTATAATGTTTTTGACTATATTTTTTAGCAGTGATGTGATTTTTGAGTTTAAGTTTGCAGATCACAAGTTGTTTACGAAAACAAATCATTCTGAAGTTGAGTATATTTTTATCAACTTTTTGAACGCGTTAAAACTTAAGAAAAATCGAAACCAATGAGTTCTCTTTACGCCCTTTTCATACTCCTTAACCATGAAAAGATCGTCGAGTACTTTATTTTTCAAACTTGTAAAAGTAAATGAACAACTATCTATTTAGTATAATTTTACCCCTTTTATGGACTGAATTAGATAACTTACAAAAAAGGTATGCGTTGACTAATCATTGTCAATAGAGTTCTCTCTTGCATTATTTTTCCCTTTTTCAGGCTTGAGGGACACAATTTACGAAAAAGGACACTATGAAGTTTACTTATGTTTTTCTCCTGACTTCCTAAAACTAAAAAACATTGAGCTTTACTTTCTCCAAGCTCATTAAAATTTACGTTGAAACAACTGAACGAGTTTTCTTTTTGTGTCTTTTCAAACTCTTTAAACATGAAAATGACATCGAGTTATCCCTTCACTAGACTCGTAAAATTTAAATAGTGTAGACTCATTAAGCATGACGAGACCTAGCCACTCCTTCCTAGGGTTTGCTAAAAATACTTCAAAGGACCCATCCGAAGGATGAGATTATAGGACAAGCATATGTTATCCTCCTCAATCTTGTAAAAAATAAAGAGGTGCTTGCTAGTAATGGTGGGGTGAAAGTGAGAAAGAACCTTTGTTTTTGTTTTATAAAAGGTAGTATGTCGCTCTTGAACATGACGCTCTATCACTTTTTATGTTCAGGTTAGTAAATCCATTTTCCTCTCAGTTGACCATACCTCATTAAAAGTCTTCAGTTGGTTTGGGTATTATTTTTTATTCAAATGCTACCAAGTCATCATGATGTGTCTCTAATATGTTCAAGAGAATTCCAACCTCTGTCAAATTACTTTTCCATTCATAGCCTTCAGTTGCATCGACCATCCCTGAGTGACTCTTGGATTACTCCAAACTATTTTTCTTCAAAACTTAACATTAGTTTCATGTTGTAACTCCTCTCGCGAGGCATTGCTTCCTATCAACTTTAGCTCACTATCTAGGAAGTTGATCTAGAAACCTTCAGTACCTTGAAGCCTGCATGCGTTAATGGAAGGTTTCTCATCACCTTCAACAAAAGGTTCTCATATTTCACCTTCGATCGAATGATTCTATGAGTGTTGAAAATCAACACATCGATTCACACTTCATAGATTGTACTGGAAGTACTTTGAGAGCCATTTTCATTATTGGTGGTTTCTCTCGTACTTGTTAATGCTTCACATTATTGACCAGTAATCAAGTAGTTTCTACCATGTTCAACTACTATACATTTATTAGCATGGCTAGATTCATACTATAGATCGAGAGATGGAAATCAAGACCCTGTATCTAGTTTCATCCATCTATGCTACGTGGAGTTACTAAATATTCATGATTTTAAACATAGATCCATTGATGGATGTGTCCATGCTATGTTTTCTATTGAAATGGATCTTTAGATGTATTTTCGTACTGGTTCTTTGACACATTTATGTTTTGGGTATGGGAGTACCTACCTCAGTGACGATTATATATTGCATTGTAACATTTAATTAATTATTTTAGGTCCGCGACTATTGTCTCTAACCCAAACCTTACCATGATAAAGTTCTTCAGTCATCAAAACATCTCTTCTAACTTTCCACTTTAGGGGGCAATTTGTTGCATGACATTTTGTCACATTAGGAAAATTACCATCGGTTTGGATCTTTCTCTATCCATAAATGTGTTCCAAATCATTCCCTTGCAAAGTTAGAAAACAAACTATCCCAAAGAAAGTGGAATTCCTAGATCCCATGGCTCAAAAACCTATTTTTGGCTTCCTGCATAGTTCCCTAGTCAACTTTTACACATACGCAGAAGAGTCCATCAGAAACTGCGGATAAGTGTGCTTTGTTTTACATTGTGACCTGCGCACATGACTTAACAAATGTAAAAATAAAATGTAAATTCTAGAAGCACCATTAGTCATATCTATCCCAACTAAATAGCTTTGAATGGATGCCTATTCAGCCATGATCCCTCCCATCATGGAGATACTCCCTCTCTTTGTGGAACCCATATCCCACCATTAGTGGATCTAATCCCTTGGGAAATGGATCCCAAACTTCCCCTCCTTGGCCTATAAAGCTAACCTAGGCCTGAGGATTGAAGAGGATTGTTGGAAGTAGGCTTATGCTACAGAAACAAGTTTGGAAGGCTATTCATTCAAGGAGAGGATTGGAGATTGTGGGAAGGGACTTGCAACATCAAGGCTTCAAGGTTGTAAGCCTATTCTCCATTTTATTAATATAAAGGCAACTTTTTCTTTCTCAATTATGTCTTTGTTGATACAATTTATAGGATTCCTTGATCACCTACATAGATTATGATTTCATATTGATTAGTTTATGATACATGATTGAGTTAATTAGTTCATTTATCTCTTATGCTATATATTGGATTCTTTGATCTTTTGTATGTTTATGTCTATGCAGATCCCATTCAACACATCATGGAGAAAATGTGGGAATCGATAGGAAGACCTATAAAGCATTGAGGAGGATCAAATGGTCAAAAGCTCTTAAGGGGACATCATCAATAATTTCGAGTAAATGGTAAGTGACCTCTATCAAAGTGTTTATTTAAGTCAATCATAGTCTAGGGAAAGGTAGTAGTTCCTAGTTGCTTGTTACTATATTTCTCTGAGGTCTAGGGAGATCACTCTTATCCACAAGAGGGATAAGACCACATAAAAAGTATACTACTTGCCATGAGGTAAGGATCACAACTATCCTTTGTCAATTGATCTTCCCATATTGACCCTGAAGAGTTAAGTGGCAACACACCTACTTCCCTTCACTTCAGCAAGATACCACTTACCATAAATGGTCAGGATCACAATTGTCTCAAGTCTCTTCACCAATTGACTAGATGAGTCGAAATACCACCAAGCCCAACTTGTGGGTAGGATGCATACTGGGGTATACTCTGTCAAGTCCCAAACTTGTTACGAGGAGATACCACACCCTACAGTGACAATCGATAGGACACTACTTACCATGAGTGGTAAGGGTTACAACTATCTTATTTCTAGATAATAGGTAGGATGCTACTTACCATGAGGTGAGGATAACATCTATCCTATTTTTCATAGTTCCCTCAACCCCTAGATTGTTATGGCTCAATTCTTCTCCCTGGGAGCTCAAACAGGGGGAAGAACATAGCTCAGTGTTCTTGATCATTTATGACCCTTTTGTTAGGAGAGTCACATCCATCAGTCCAAGTTGTTCTCTGAAGACCAAGAACTTTCCTTTCGGAAAATCCTTGGTAAGAATATATGTTATCTACTCTTTAGTTGAAATGTTATGGTGTCTTATGGCTCCTCTCTGCACCATATCTCAGATATAGTGGTCTCTAATCTCAATGTGCTTAGACTTGTCGTGGAATATTGGATTCTCTTCTAGGTAGATCCCACTCCTACTATCATAATATATCAGTATTATATCCAGAACCTGCTCAAACATCTCTCCAAAGAGATTCCTCAACCATACTACCTTTCAACTATTTATGCTAGTAGAAATATACTCAGCCTCAGTCATGCTAAGGGAAACGAAATTCTGCTTCTTGGTCATCCATGATATCATGACAGAACCTAGGCTAAAACAACACCACGATGTGTTTTTCCTGTCAATAACATTTCCATCCCAGTCTACATCAGTGTATCCATGTAGCATCACGTCTCCAACAATATATCTCAATCCAATATTAATTGTCCCATGTAAGTATCTCAACACATGCTTAGTAGTGACCCAGTGTGCATGTAGAGGCTCAATCATAAATTGACTCGTAGTGTTAACTGCAAAACATATGCCTAGTAGAGTGTTCACAAGGAACATTAATGCCCTAATAAAAGGTCGATAGTCAAATGGATTAGCCAAATTATGTCCAGCAGCTTCTCCACATAGCTTCTTGAAATTCATCTCCATCGGTGTGGCCATGGACTTGCATTCCACCATACCAAATCTTTCCAGGAGTTTCACAAAATATTTTCCTTCTGCAAGAAAAATCTCACCAGATTTATGCAACACCTCTAAGCCGAGTTAGTAGTGCATGAATCCAATGTCTTTAATTTCAAAATCATAGGCCAACTCCCTCTTGCACTCGATAATAAGAGGCTCTCCATTTGTTAAGAACAAGTCATAAACATACAATTATACCATAATAATGGGAATACCTTAGAAAAATTGGAAGTAGAGGTTTAGATCATCATACCTTACTAGAGTTTAATCCTACTTTTATATTACAAAATAATCCTAAATTTGAAATGGTAAATCTATCCTGAGAATCGAGAGATTCTTAGGATGCTTAATTCAAGCTGTGAAATATGCAACATCTTCCTTAGAATAATAGGTCATGATCTTGTTTTCAACCATATCATGGATATAAGACATTTATCCATAGTCAGCAAGTCACAAATAGACCGAACGATTTCTTCATGGCTCTTCCTTCCATAGCTATTCAAGGAGCAACAATCAACATTAGATATTTCCTATCCAAATATCAACCCAAGTCATGAGTTAATGACATATTCAAGATTCAAATCGATTCACTAATGAGGTAAAATACAAAAACAGTTATTAACTTCTTTCTCAAACTCTTAGCATTCAGATTATTATAATCTATGCTCGAAATTTTTGAAAAAATAACTATAAACTAGGGAAATAAGGGGAATAATTATACCAATTCCAAGGCCCAACATCACCCCTAATCTTACCTTCTTGCATGACCTCATGCAAATATATGGTTGACATGAAGTAAGGTTGGAGAGTAATCCAAGTAAGGATGCTCTCCATAGTGTCATATTCCATTTCTACTTCTAACTTCCTAGAATGCTACAAACTTACCTACTTCCATTAGCTCATACTCAGCTTTATAGTCATCCAAAGGGTACCAAATTATGGGGCATATGTACCTACATCCAAGCTAGTTGGGGCCATATTCTAGGACCAAATGAACATAATCTTGTACCCTATTTATTGCAGCTTGGAAATTCCTAAAACTGAAGGATTCTCTGTTCTTGATTTCATTAGATGACATTTTCCATCTCTGTTTAGTAGCTCGTAAAGCTTCCACTCTAATATCCCCAAGATATTCCAACCTTGACTATAATACATTGTTATGGATAGGTTCCAAGGCAGCAACAACACTAGTACACTCCATAAGCCTCTTGTCTTTAAAAAGTGTATGCAAAGGGCTTTTTTTATCTCCTCTAACCCAAGGGTCAAGGCCATTCTCTCTTCGTTGGAAGGTGTTATAAGCTTTGGACCACTTTATTTGATTTCTGGCAAATGAAATAAATTCTTGAAATTATACATCTCCAATGAAAGGAACGGGGTTTTCATCTATTTGTTCCTCCAAAAAGAAATTGTGCATATACAATTCACACAAGAAATTATTTGTGTTATCATCCTATTGATGGAAAGAATTAACAAAATCAGAAACATTGTTGAATTCATAAGACTGGATGGATCGGACAGCCTTGATCTTGAGCAACAGATATTATTCCAATAAAAATAGAGCATAGTTTTTGGCTAGACATCTACAAGACAAGGCATTAGAGTAGATAAAACAGACTTCCTTTATTTGTTCAAGGGCTTTCTCAAGCTAGCCTTTTACAGTCTTCACCCTCTTTTCTGTTGCTCTTAATTTAGCATAGGTTTTATCTTCAGTGATAGTCAATGCTTTGAATTTTTGCAACAATTCTTGATGCTCCTTTTGGGGAACCACCTCTCTTCAATATCATGTCAAAGTTTTTAACTGTTCTTCCAGCTTCTTGTTTAATACCCAAATGGTGGCATCTATAATTAGGGGAGCGTAAGGAGGTATAGGCTTTGTTTGTGTGCTTTGTCAATAAAAATTGATAATTTTGTTTGAGTACTCACCTCAATAATCATCACATTAATGCTTAATACATTTGGTTCGGTTTGTGTTCCTATGGTAACAACAAGAGTTTCTTATGTCTATGTCCTAGTGGAGACAACAAAGTTTTTAGGTTGAGTCTCAACTATTTAGTTTTCTTTATTTTTTTTTTAGTACCTCTAAGCCTTCCTGTTTCTTAACCACTTCCTGAGCTGCTACACTTTTCTTTTCAGTCTCTTATTTACCTTCTTCGTTTTCCAACAAGATTTTTTTTCTGGACGACCGAAGAAGAGGGATCAACAACGATAACCTCGGGCCTTTCAGTCACTACTTTGTTGGTTGAGGTAGTATTTACAAGTTCTGTAAAGCCTTTATCATACTAAGGCATACTAGAAAGATCAATATTAATCCATTGTCCCACATGAGATTGTAGAGTTGTTTCTTCTGGGGAAGAACAGCGTTCCATGATGGTTGCAATGGAGTCTATAGAATGCTATTGAAGAGGAGTATCTTCAGGCTCTCCCTAGGACTCTAGAATGATATTAGTTGTTGAACTGGAAGGAGAAATGGGAGAATTGGGCAACAAGGTTTGTTTTGGTGGATTTTCTGAACAACCCATGGCTTCCTCGAAATTTACAAAACTTAAAAGGGTTTCTAGTCCTTCCAATACTTGGGTTATTTCCATTTCATGTGCTTGGGGGGAACCTTCTTGGTGAGTTTCTTGTATGTTAGGAAGTCTTTGGGATTCACTTTCTTCTATTGGTTGTATAATAGGATCTATGGGACTCATTGTCTTGGCTATCTTGGCCAACCTTATTCATTTAATAGGTAAATAGACCATAAGGGAAGGCACTCTCTTTTCTTCCCTAGTTATCTATTTCAAAGTTGAGGTCTGGGCATTTTCCTGTGTAGTTTCTTCCCCTACCATGTTGGCCTCCTCATTCTCTACTGGCCGCTTAGGTTCTTCAGTAGGTATTCCAATTTCCAGTGGGACCTCAGAGTTTCCCACAAATTCTTCCCAACTTAGGTGCACTTGGCTTAGTTATTTGATGATTATTAGTTTTATGAGACTATGGTGAATTACCACTAAAACTTCATCTTTGGACTTATTAAATCTTATAGCATTCTCATGCATAAGTGAATTCAAAAAGTAAGGTAAGTTTAGAGTTACCTTTTTCTTTAGTGCCGCCATCAACTTCAAGTGTCGAGGTCTGACCACGTCATATCAATCGCTGCAAGTGATATATATTTCCACAACTTGCACCAATTCCTTCAAGGCTTCTGGAAATGAAGAAGGGCTATACCCCTTACTTTTCCTAACCAATTCTTCTCTAGGGTTTTTGAACAAAAATGTTGTGCTCTGTAATGGAGTATGTTTGTCAACCCACTTTTCACCTTCCATAGGAAGGCCTGTGACTTCTGACATGATTTCTTATTGACCTACATTTCTTTGCCCTTATTTGTGGTTATCCCATTACTAAAATTCTGTGTGAATTCTAGAGAAATCGCATTATCAAATCCCTGCAATTGGGAAAAAAAATTATCTAGCCTACTTGGTCCAAAATACTACATGCCTGTTCAAAAAATCTCAATTGGGATGGTTCGTTGCAAATTGAATGACCACCCATCTCGACTGTTTCTCAAGAAGTGATTTGGAATTACATTAAATAGAGCTTAGAATGTAACAAGTGCAAGGAGTAACAATGTTCAAAAATTACAAGTAATATAAGAGTTCAATGAATACAAGAGTTAACACATACAAAAAAAACTTAGTGTGATGGTTTAAACGTCTTATCATATGTTTGGTTCTTCACCCCCCTAATGAAATTAAAGGTCGACCATGACCTTCAATCATGTAGTGGGTGGCGGACATAATTAACCAAATAGAAACTGTTATGAAACCAGCTCACAAAAATATAGAAAAGAAATGTAAACGCCTTATAATTCAACCTCTTCGAGGAGGAAACCTCCTTTACATTACACAAATGAACAATTCTTGGATGATACAAATGACAAGACCTCCTTTATATATATAGAATTCTAAGGGGTCATAATATAATCAGAGTCGACATAACAATAATAATGTAAGGGAACAATAATAACAATAGTGGGCTTCTATGCGGCACAATAATAACAATATGGGGACTACATGGGTACAAAAATATAATAAGGGGGTTGTACTAATAACAATAAGGGGTTACCCTAGTAGTATAGGGACCTAACATGCCCCTCTCCTTCAAAAAGTGTTGTCCTCAATGCTTGAGTAGTTCTTGGTGCTCCTATATAAAATTCTTGTCCTCCCATGTGGAATCTTCAGCAGGTAAGTTCTTCCATTTGATGAGATACTCTGAAATTGATCAATTTCGTAGCTATTGGGTTCTTGTTTCTATGACTGCTCTAGGCTCCAATATGATTTTTCCTTCCTCATCAAGTTTTAGCAATATTTTTTGAATTGGGATCCTCTGCAACTTTTGAATGAGTGGCCACACTTCTTCATCCTTCTTCCATTCTTCCCTTGCTTCGTTTATCCAATCTTGTTGGATAATAGAAATAGCACAAAACAATGCTTCCACATCCTCATCCTTTCTAGAGAGTGCATATTCCACAACATTTTTCTTCCCTTTTTTGTAGATGATTTCAAAGTCATAACCCAACATATTTGGGACCCATTTTTGTTGCTCTTCAGAGGATAATCTTTGTTCTAAAAAGTATTTAAGACTATCATGATCCATTTTTACCTTGAAGTGTCTTCCCATTAGGTAGGGTTGACATTTCTTAAGTGCATGTAGTATTGCCAACATTTCCTTCTCATAAATAGCTTTGTGTAAATACTTTCCTTTGATTGGACGACTTTCGAAAGCAATGGATCTTTCATATTGCATTAAAACAACACCAATTCCATTTCCTGAAGCATCACATTCCACAATAAAGGTTTTTGTGAAGTCCAGCGTAGCTAATACTGGTGCTTGGCACATTGCCTCTTTAAGATGTTCGAAGGCCTTTGTTGCTTATGGGGTCCATAAAAACGCATCTTTCTTCAATAATGTTGTTAAAGGTGTTGCTATTCTCCCATAATTCTTAACAAACTTGCGATAATACCCTGTCAACCTGAGAAATCCTCATAGATGCTTTATGGATGTGAGGATTTTCCATTCATTAATGGCTTTAATTTTTCTAGGGTCTACCTTAACACCTTCATGAGATACAATATGACCTAGATATTCCACCTCTTGTACTCCAAAGAAACCTTTGGAGCTTTTTGCATATAATTGTTTCTCCTCCAATAGTTTGAGCACCCTGTCAACATGTTGAACATGATCCTTCCAAGACTTGTTGTAATTTAGTATATCATAAAAAAATACTAACACAAATATTCTAAGGAAGTGTTTGAAAATGGAATTCATCAAACCTTGAAATGTAGAAGGTGCATTGGTAAGGCCAAAAGGCATGACCAAAAATTCATAATGATCCTCATGAGTTCTAAATGTTGTTTTTCAGAATGTCTTCAGTCTTCATTCTGATTTGATGGCATCCTAAATGAGGATCCAACTTGGTGCAATAAATTGATCCATGCAATTCATCCAATAATTCATCAATGACAGGAATGGGAAATTTATCTTTAATAGTGAGCTTTTTGAGCTCTCTGTGATCCAGACACATGCACCATGATCCATCCTTCTTATGCACCAATACTACTGGAGCAAAGAAATAACTTTGACTAGGTTGAATTATACTAGCCTCTAGCATTTTTGCAACCATACGTTCAATTTCACTCTTTTGGGCATAGGGATATTTGTATGGCCTAATTTTTGGAGGAACACTTCCTGCAATCAAATGAATAGCATGATCACAATCACGAATAGGTGGGAGGACTTTGGGAGTCTCAAATACTCTAGAATGATTGACCAAGACTTTTTGGAGATTTGGAGAAATAGATAATTTCGATGTGGAAACCTCCAACGAACATAATTGTGCAATTACGCCTAATTGTTCCTTCTTTAGAAGCTTTGTCATATTGTTAGAACTGATTATCTTTCTTGGTTTCCCTATAATACCCCTTAATTCAACTTCCTTTCCTTCTGCACAAAATTTCATGAAAATTTCTTGAAAATTAAAAGCTATTGTACCCAAGGATTGTAGCCATTGGACTCCTAGTACAACATCAACACCACTCATTGGAATCGAAAGCATTGGGTTATTCAATACATATTCTCCAATGGATAGCTTGATATTGTGGTACTTTCCAGAGAAATTTATGGTTCCTCCACCTGTAACCATCACTTGAAACTCTGGTGCTGGATATAGGAAGCAATTCAATTCCTTGGCTATCTTACAATGAATAAAATTATGGATACTTCCCAAATCAATGAACATTATTACCTTTTTCTTCTTGATATGTCCTTCTATCTTGATAGTTTGAGGAGTGGTAATTCTAGCCAATGCGTTACAAGATATGGTCAGATTCATTTCTTCTTTATCTAGGGTTTGTTCCTGGAGTATATCCTCGTCTTTTGACATTTCTTGTTCATTTTCTTCCTCCTCTTCACAATCTATGTAGAATAATGTCTTCTCAGTACACTTATGACCTTTAGTGTATTTGCTATCACAACTGTAAAAAATCCATTTTTCCCTTTTTTCTTCCAATTGTTGTGGTGTCAACCTTGTAAGTTGTGGAAGGCTAGGGGCAACAACACTTCCATCTTTATAGTTGTGAGTGGTAGGCTTCTTGGTTGCCATAATTTTTCTTTCCATTTTTCTTGCTAACCTGAATGCCTTCTCCAATGAATCAGGTTCCCAAAGGCGAACCTCATGTTGGATATTATCCTTTAAAGTCCCTATGAACACATCAATCCTATGCTCTTTTGGAATATCTTTTACCCTTATCTTCAATTTTTGGAAGTCCTCAATGTGCTCCATCATTGAACCCTTTTGTTTGAGATTTATCAATTGGGTAAAAAAGGTGTTTATTTTTGTATCCTCATAATGTGCTATCATTTCTTCCATAAAAATTGTCCAAGTGGCAAGTCGATTACGAGATAAAAGCCATTGATACCATAGAAATTGATTTAGTTCCAAATATAAAGTTGCAATACGTACCTTTTCTGTGTTTTAGACATTATGGAGATCGAAAAATTGCTCCATTTGTAGTATCCATGTTCCGGGATCCTTGCCATCAAACTTCCTCATATCAATTTTTGGAACATGGTGGGTCTTTAATACAACATTAGAGTATATGAAATCACGATTAACATTTCTTTTGTTCTCATCATGAGTTCCTTTACTACCTTTTCACCATTAGTAACCATTTCTTGTAGCAACTTATTCATTTTATCTTCACTTCTTCAATCTTAGTGTCCATGCCATTCATCTTAGCATCCATTCCATTCATCTTAGCTTCCATGCCATCCATCATAGCTTCCATGCAATCCATCTTAAATTTTACACCATTCATATTAGCTTCCACACCATTCATCTTGGCTTCAATTACCTTTTGTGAGAGTGAAATTTGTTGTACTTGGTCTTGTAATTTTGATATATCATGTTTCATTTCTTCCTCTTCTTCACGATTCATGCTAGATCTTTCAGGTTGTTTACTAGGTGTTTCCATATTCTTTCTTTAGGGCATCAATTAATGCTAATAATTCTTCACTATTCCCTTTGAATTCCTTCAAACTAATTTTTCAAACCAATCTTATGCAAAATTAAAAAAAAAAAACTACACAACTTTTTTTTTCACTTTGTAGGAGCTCGATATTGAATCTGTTGTATCTATGTAACTTCGGATCTTAAATATATGAAATTGCGTCCTACATTATCCCTTTGAGTCCTATTTCTAAGCCCACAATTCTGATCAAGATTGAATTCTCCAAGGAAGAGTTATGCCAAATCTCCCACAGTGACCTGATTATAGACTAGTTCAGTAGAGCAAACTTGTACAAAGTGCCACATGTCACTGTTTTGACCTTAGTACCTGAAACTGATATAGAGAAAACTTCACGCCATCTTGCTTCTGAAACTTCTTACGAAATTTCAATCTCATGCTCAGAACAAACGTTATGATGATTTTCCCCAGGTCACCTATTTGGAATGTAATTCGGGAATCTACAAAAACCCTAACTTCCTCAGATCATATCTCCGAAAATATAGCGAGACAAGCTCTGAAATTTGGACCCAAGGTTCAGACCAATTTCTTCTCAAATGGGTTTTTGTTTTATCTTCTGAAACTTCATAGCGAAGAAGTTAGAGCGAAAATTTCCGATGACCTGTTTGGACCAACGAAACCCTAGAATCCAAAGCTCTGATACCAAATGTTATGAAACTAGCTCACAAAAAGATAGAAAAGAAACATAAACGCCTTAGAATTTCACCTCTTCGAGGGGGCAATCTCCTTTACATTACACAAATGAAAAATTATTGGATGATGCAAATGACAAGAATTCCTTTCTATATATAGGAGTCTAAGGGGTCATAATATAATCAGAGCCGACATAACAATAATAATGTAAGGGCACAATAATAACAATAGTGGGCTTCTATAGGGCACAATAATAACAATATGGGGACTACATGGGCACAACAATATAATAAGGGGGTTATACTAATAATAATAAGGGGTTATACTAGTAGTATAGAGACCTAACAGAAATAAATTAAATGTCATAATGGATGACTGTCAAAACATGAAAATAGTAATGGGGACATGTTACATGACTATAGGGTGCATTGAATGTTGAGAACCGTGGACGTGACTAAATCTTAGTGATAATCAAAGCATGGTGATAGAATTAAAGCTGCAATCATGGCTAAGACAGATTCACACCAAAATATTACCAAAAGAAAGAAGTTAAAGATAGACTTGGAAACTTGTTAGAATTGCATTCCTGATATACACATACTCAACATTGCCACCTTTTTGATGTAATAAATTTCCATAATGGCCTGATGAGCCTCTTTTATTATTGGAAAGGGAAGACAAGATAACAAGGTTTTTATAAGGTGATTTCAAATATACTCTGATACCACAGGCATGGCATCTGCTATGAGCAGACGTCCATAACCTCGACAGGGTTACCTTTTACCTTGTTGATATGCCAGTATCCCATTCTACTAAAAAGGATTCATAACTTAATTTTCTTATTATCAACAAAAGGCCATTGTTCTGGCGTGGTGACCAACTAGTAACAATGCCATTCACTAGATCTTAATGAGATGAACAAGTCAGCTCATGATGAGACCTCTTGTCCTTCGACCAAAGTGTCAAAGGCCATTACCCTGGCTTGGTGACCAGAATGGTAATGTCGCCTTATTAAGTCCTATGATCATGGTAGGTTGGCTCATGATGAGACCTCCTATCCTTTTGGTACAATTTTCTTCTTTAATTTGATTTATTAGTAGTTTTCCCATTTTGTTATGATAAGAGATTAGTGAATGGGGTGGCTCATCAACTCTTTAAGAGTTAGGGATGGTGTAAAAAGTATTGTAATAATTATCCTTTTAGTTTTTTATTTGCTTCCCAAAATTTTATTTGTCAAGGAGATCACAAGACTATAAGGAAGAAAAAAACTCCTTTGGTGGTAATTGAAGAGATATATTATGAACAGTTTATGTATTTACAATATCAGGATTGTTAAGTTTTGATGAAGTTGAGAAGTCAAGTAAAATATTCTCTTATGGTAATCATTGGGACGACATAATTTTATCACCATGATATCAGAAAAGTGCTTCAAAATTAGAATAATTTCACTATAAAAAAAATGGTTACAACTAAGAAAATAACAATCATAAGGGAACAACAGTTGTGACTTAAGGGAACAACAACTGTGTCCAAATGTAATAGTAGTTGTGACTTACGGGAAGAACAACCGTGTCCAAAGGTAATAGTAGTTGTGACTTATGGGAACAACAATCGTGTCCAAAGGGATCAACTACTACGACTAAGGGAATAGTAGTGAAGGAACATCAGCTGCGACCAAAGGAACAATAATGGTGACAAAAGGGAACATCAAGATGTGATGAAAGGGAACAATGGCTGCAACTAAGGGAACAATAGTGAAGGAAAACCAACTACAGCCAAAGGAACAACAACTGTGATAAAAGGGAACAATGTCCACAACTAACGGAACAGCAGTGAAGGAACATCATTTGCAACCAAAGGAACAAATTGTGATAAAAGTGAACAACAAGTTGTGATGAAAGGGAACAACAATTGCAACTAAGGGAACAACAGTGAAGGAACAACAATTGTGACTAAAGGAACATAAATTGTGATAAAATGGAACTACAAGTTATGATGAAACAGAACAAAATTGAAGGTACAACAGTTGTGAACAAAGGAACAAAATTGTGACAAAAAGAATAACAAACCTTTCCCCTTATTTCATTATTATTATTATTATTATTTTACGAAACATAAATTTCATGAAAATATATACATTATGTACAAAATGAAAGGAGTTTTGAAAAAAAACAGCTAGATGTAGTTGTGGGGTTACCTCCCCAATCAGCTATGATCTACAAATTGGAATCATTGCTTATCTGATGGCAAAAAGACTCTTGTTAAGTGGTTGATGATAGAGGCAGAGTCGATGTCCATTAGCAAGAAAAGAGATGCCAGAACCATCAATGGTATTCAAGGTCACTGTACCATTGTCATAGACTTCAGTAATCTCATATGGTCCTAACCATCTCGTTTGAAGTTTTCTTGGAAAATCTTGAAACCTGGAATCATACAACAATGCCCAGTCGCCTTTCTGAAAAGTTTTCTTTTTAATAAGGTGATCATGCCATTTGGCCCTTTTTTGTTGAATAATAGTTGTACGTTGTAGGGCCAATAGGCGCATCTCGTCCAGTTCATTAAGCTATTGTAAACTTTTTTTTGTGCTTCTGTGAAATCCAATCCAACTTCTCTTGTAGCCTTGAGAGTCTTAATCTTGAATTCAATAGGAAAAATGGGCTCCTTACCAAAAACAAGGTGGTATGGTGAATAGCCAGTAGTATTGTGCCACATTGTTTGATAGGCCCATAAGGCCTCAGGAAGTTTAACTGCCCATTTCTCGATTCGCAAATACTGTTTTGGTCAAAATTGACTCCAGAACCTTATTGGTACTTCCCACCTGTTCATTTGCTTAACGATGGTAAGGAGAAGTGACTCTGTGCTTAATGTGGTACTTTTGTAAAGTAGCAAAATTTTTATGAGCAGTGAATTGTGACCCCCCATCTGTTATTATTTCTCTTGGCAGTTTGTATTGCACAAATACTTCAAATAAGAAACTAATGACTGCTTCTTTTGTAGCTTTCAGAAGAGATACTGCTTCCACCCACATTAGGGAAATTTTGAGGTCTAAATGGGCCTCCTAAGGAAATTATAAAATAATAGTGGAAATAATAAAATAAGATTAGATTACAACATCAAATTTTAGAGGGAAAAAAACAAAAAACTATATTTTCAACTCGTATCTTCAACTTATCTCCCTATGGGCTTACTCTAATTTCAAGTGGAAACACTCGTTGGATGAAGAATTCCATTCCTCATCCAAGGAATACCCATGTTTCATACCTTAGATGGACCCTGCTACACAGAAAATTAGAAATACATATTAAAAAAAATGTGATTGCAATCACATTTTTTCATGTATTTCTCATTTTTCGTGTAGCAGGATCCATCGAAAGTATGCAACATGGGTACTCCTTGGATGAGAAATTAAATTTTTCATCCAACAAGTACTCCCTCTTGAAATTTGAGTAAAACCTTAGGGAGATAAGTTGAAAATACAAGTTTAAAAAGTAGTTTTATTATTTTATTATTTTTTAATCTTTTTACTTTTTTACTCCAAAAATGGTGAATCATCCCCCATGGTTGACATCATCATCTTGAATCCTATTAATTATTATAAATTTTATTTTGTTTGTACATTTTTCTTAGGAGGCCCATTTTAGACCTCAAAATTCCCCTAATTTTTAGTCACGTAGTCTATACAAACCAGGATTTATGCCTTCTGATTCGATGGTGGGTTAAAAGGGCCCACGAAATCCAATGTCCATATTTCAAAGGGTTCTATTAAAAATTATGGTTGTATGGGAATCTCATCAGCTTGAGTGGGATGACCCATTCTTTGACATCTATCATAGCTCCAGACATACTTCTTTGCATCCTTGATGATCGTGGGCCAATAATAGCCCATCTAGAGAACTTTATGCCCAGTCTTGCAATCACCGAAATGTCCATCGCAGGGTTCATCATGATAGGCCCTAAGAATGTCATAAATCTTGTCTTATCTGATGCATCTGTGGATCTGAAAGTTAGACCCTGTATGAAATAGGTAACCATCTATCTAGGAGAATCGTGCACTGTGCTGAACAATAAGTTTCCTATCCCAGGGTGGAAAATGTGTTGCCAGTTTTCCTACTACTAGATAATTGGCTACATCAGCATACCAGGGTGTCTTTATTGTTACATAAAATAGGTGTTTGTCTATAAATTGATCTTCCACCGGTAAAGGATCAGTTGTTTTAGGTACTCTAGACAGAAAATTTGTAACGATATTTTCCTTTCTTGGGTGATTCTTTATAGTAATGTCAAAATCCTCCGATAACAACAACCATCAAGTTATTCCGTCATTGGTAATAGGTTTATTATCTAGATATCTAATGGCAGAATGATCATCATATAGGAAAACTAGATATTCCATTATACAATGATGAAATTTATTAATAGAATACACACCAGCAAAAATTTATTTTTCGGTCAATGTATAATTTAGCTCTATCGATGTAAGATTCTTGCTGATAAAATAAATCGCATAAGGATTTTCTTCTTCTCCTGTCCAAGGACATCTCCTATCATTGTGTTTGATGCATCTGATGAAATGTGGAAGGATAAGTTCTAGTTTGGAGCTCTTAACACAGGGGTTTTTGAGACCAGCTTTTTAAGTTCTGCAAAAGAAACATCACATCTATCAGTCTATTCGAATTCAACATTTCCTGTCAAAACATACAGTGGTGTTGCTATCTTTGAATTTTTTTCTATAAATTTGCAATAATAACAAGCATATCCAAGGAAATGATGTACCTCAGTTGGTGTACAAGGAGTAGGAAATGTAAGAATTACATCAATATTTGTTGGATCCACTTGAATAACTATAGCATAAATGTAATGTCCCAGAACTACACCTTCGGTCATCATCATATGACATTTTTCATGGCTAAGGCATAATCTGGTAGCAATGCATCATTCAAGAAAATTTTCTAAATTATTTAAGGCCTGGTCAAACTTGTTACCATATGGAGTAAAATCATCCATGTACAAATCAATTCCTTCACTAATTAAATAAAAAAAGATACTCAAAATTTCCCTCTGGAAGGTGGCTAGTGCATTGCACAGCCCAAATGGTAAAACTCTATATGCAAACGTTCCCCAAGGGTAGGTAAATGTGGTCTTATCCTAGTCTTCGGGAGCAATTTGAATTTGATTATAACCACTAAAATCGTCCAAAAAGGAGAAAAATTTCTTCCCAGCAAGAGTGTCAAGGACTTGATCTACAAATGGAAGGGGGAAATGGTCTTTCTGCGTAGCCTTGTTCAATTCTCTATAGTCCACACAAATTCTCCATTTACCATTTTTCTTAGGGATGACAACTAATGGTGAAACCCACTGGTTGTCTAAAATAGGATATATAAAATTAACATCCAGGAGCTTTTGCAACTCTTGTTTTACTACATCTCTAAGCTGTGTAGTTAATTATCTCTGAGGATGATGGGCACATAGTTGTGGATCGATGCCCTGCTTATATTTCTAGAGAATCTAAATTAACTTTTTAAGTTTTTGATCATCTAGATCAGCATTAATATTCAAAGTTTTACCAAGTTAAATTTCGATGGGAATTTTATTATGGACAGTAGTCGTAGGTATATGGTCATTATTAAAAAGCTCTAGTGGATATTCCTAGGCCTCATTATCAAGCATGTCCTTTTCCATATGACATTTTGCATTCCTAATAGTAGAAGGTTTGCTAATAAATCCATTAATTATATCGTCCTTGATTTGTCTTTTAAATGCAAGAGCTTCATCCAAGGTAAGAGGGGAACACAGGTTTTCCTCCTGATATTTGGGTAAAAATAATTGGTAATTTTCGATAGATAGGTTGGGTTTAGCAGGCGTGTATAAGACAAGATTTTTTATAGCAATTCCTTTTGATATGCATTTTCAGTTTCTAACCATGGTCTCCCTGATATCAAAGGATGCCCATCTTGTCTATTTCTAGGATTGATAACTAGAAAGTCCACTGGGTACTCCCAGGAACCTAAAGAAACAATAACATCTTCCATAGTGCCCTTTGGTTTGACTATCGATCTGTCAGCTTGTTATGAAACCAACTCACAAAAAGATAGTAAATATAGATCAACGCCTTAGAATTCAGCCTCTTCGAGGGGGCAACCTCCTTTACATTACACAAATGAATGATTCTTTGATGATTCAAATGAGAAAACCTCCTTCCTATGTATAGGAGTCTAAGGAGTCAAAATATTACCTAACTGACCTAACAATAATAATATAAAGGCACATAAATAATAATAGAGGGATTCTATGGGGCACAGTAATAACAATATGGGGACAACAAGGCACAACAATATTAATAAGGGATACAACTACAATAGTAATGGGGTAATCACTAGTATTATAGGGACCTAACATGCCCCTCCCCTTCAAAAAAGTGTTGTCCTCAACACTTGAGTAGTTCTGGATGCTTCTGTATAAAATTCTCATCCTTCCATGTAGAATCTTCAGCGGATAAGTTCTTCCACTTGATGAGATACTCCGAAATTGATCGATTTCGTAGCTGTCGAGTTCTTGTTTCTGTGACTGCTTCCGGTTCCAATATAATTTTCCCTTCCTCATCAAGTTCTGGCAATATTGTCTGAATTGGGAGTTTGTCGCCTATAACCTTCTTTAAACATGAAACATGGAAAACTGGGTGCACTCGAGAAGCTGCAGGAAGCTCCAATTTGTATGCCATAGTACCAATCTTTTGCAAAACCTTGTATGGACCATAATACTTTGGTGATAATTTATTATCCTTCTTAGCTTGCTTGAGGGACATTTGTTTATATGGTTGTAGCCGTAGGAATACCCAATCACCTACATCAAAAATTCTTCTACTTCGATGTTGATCTGCCTGTTGTTTCATTCTATTCTGCGCCAACACAGGGTTATGCTTTAAGAGTTGGAGGACTTGTTGTTGATGCTCGATAAGATGTTCCATTGCTTGAACCTTAGAATTTTCTCTTAAATATAATGTGATTGATGGTGGCTAATATCCACAAAGTACCATAAATGGGGTCATTTTTGTTGTTGTATGGAAGGAAGTGTTATACCACCATTCAGCAAGAGGCAACCATTTGACCCATTGTGTCTTTTTATCAGATACAAAGCAATGAAGATATCCTTCCAAACATTTGTTTACTATCTCATTTTTACCATCAGATTGAGGATGATAATATGAGCTATGAGCTAACTGAATACCAAGACAAGAAAATAATTCTGTCCAAAAATTTCCTGTGAAAATGGGATCTCTGTCACTTACAATAATATTTGGGTTTCCATGTAGCTTTTGAATTGTTTCCATGAATGCAGTAGAAACTTTACTGGCTTTAAATGGATGTGATAATGCACAAAAGTGTGCATACTTGGTAAGTCTATCAACTACCACCATGATGACACTCTTTCCCTCAGACTTGGGTAAACCTATGATAAAATCCATTGAAACCTCCTCGCAACGTTGGCTTGGAATGGATAAGGGTTGTAATAGACCCAGGGTCTTAATTGTTTCAACTTTATTTTCCTGGCAAACCAAACATACAGCCACAAACTTTTGAATATCTGATTTAAGGCCATCCAAAAAAAATTCCTTCTTAACCCTGTGGTAAGTTTTTAAAAATATTGAGTGCCCTCCTAAGGGAGAAGTGTGCAATTCCATAAGAATCTTCTGTTTGAGTTGGGAATTCTTACAGAGGTATAAGCAATATTTGTACCATAACGAATCATTTTTCCAACTAAATGTATCAGATGTACTGGAATCTTGTTGTAACTTTCGAATAAGTGCCCACACTTCTTCATCATTCTTCCATTCCTCCCTTGCTTCGTTTATCCAATCTGGTTGGATAATAGAAATGGCACACAACAATGCTTCGACATCCTCATCCTTTCTTGAGAGTGCATCTGCCACCACATTTTGCTTCCCTTTTTTGTAGATGATTTCAAAGACATAACCCCAACATCTTTGTGACCCACTTTTGTTGCTCTTTAGAGGATAATCTTTGTTCTAAAAAGTATTTAAGGCTATCATGATCATTTTTTACCTTGAAGTGTCTTCCCATTAGGTAGGGTCGCCATTTCTTAAGTGCATGTAGTATTTCCAACATTTCCTTCTCATAAATAGCTTTGTGTAAAAAATTTCCCTTGATTGGACAAATTTCAAAAGCAATGGGTCTTTCATCTTGCATTAAAACAACACCAATTCCATTTCCTAAAGCATCACATTCCACAACAAAGGTTTTTGTGAAGTCCGGTGTAGCTAAGACCAGTACTTGGCACATTGCCTCTTTAAGATTTTCGAAGGCCTTTGTTGCTTCTGGGGTCCATGAAAATGCATCTTTCTTCAATAATGTTGTTAGAGGTGCTACTATTCTCCCATAATTTTTAACAAACTTGAGATAATACCCTGTCAACACCAGAAATCCTCGCAGATGCCTTATGGATGTGGGGATTTTCCATTCCTTAATGGCTTTAATTTTCCTAGGGTCTACCCTAACTTCTTCATGAGATACAATATCACCCAGATATTCCATCTCTTGTACTCTAAAGAAACATTTGGATCTTTTTGCATATAATTATTTCTCCTCCAATAGTTGTAGCACCCTATCAACATGTTCAACATGATCCTTCCAAGACTTGCTGTAAATTAGTATATCGTCAAAAAATACTAACACAAATTTTCTAAGGAAGGGTTTGAAAATGGAATTCATCAAACCTTGAAATGTAGAAGGTGCATTGGTAAGGCCAAAAGGCATGACAAAAAAATCATAATGACCCTCATGAGTTCTAAATGTTATTTTCAGAATGTCTTTAGTCTTCATTCGGATTTGATGATATCCTGAACAAAGATCCAACTTGGTGAAGTAAATTGATCCATGCAATTCATCCAGTAATTCATCAATGACAGGAACGTGAAACTTATCTTTAATAGTGAGCTTGTTGAGCTCCCTATAATCCAGACACATGTGCCATGATCCATCCTTCTTATGCACCAATACTACTAGAGCAGAGAAAGAACTTTGACTAGGTTGAATTATACCAGCCTCTAGCATTTCTGCAACCATACGTTCAATTTCACTCTTTCGGGCATAGGGATATCTGTACGGCCTAATGTTTGGAGGAACACTTCCTGGAATCAGATGAATAGCATGATCATGATCACAAATAGGTGGGACACCTTTGGGAGTCTCAAATACCTTGGAATCATTGTCCAAGACTTTTTGTTGATCTGGAGAAATAGATGATTTCGATGTGGAAACATCTAGCGAACATAATTATGCAATTACACCTCTTTGTTCCTTTTTTAGAAGCTTTGTCATACTGTTAGAGATGATTATCTTTCCCGGTTTCCCTGCAATACCCCTTAATTCAGCTTCCTTTCCTTCTGCATAAAATTTCATGAAAAGTTCTTGAAAATTAAAAGCTATTGTACCCAAGGATTATAGCCATTGGACTCCTAGTACAACATCAGCACCTCCCATTGGAATGGAAAGCATTGGGCTAGCTAATACATATTCTCCCATGGATAGCTTGATATTATGGCACTTTCCAGAGAAATTTATTGTTCCTCCATTTGCAACCATCACTTGACACTCTGGTGCTAGATATAGGAAGCAATTCAATTATTTTGCTACCTTACAATGAATAAAATTGTGGGTACTTCCTGAATCAATCAACACTATTACCTTTCTCTTCTTGATTTGTCCTTCTATCTTGATGGTTTGAGGAGTGGTAATTCCAGCCAGTGCATTACAAGATATGGTCAGATTCAGTTCTTCTTTATCTAGGCTTTGTTCCTGGAGTATATCCTCTTCTTTTGACCTTTCTTGCTCCTTTTCTTCATCCTATTCACAATCTATGTAGAATATTTTCTTCTCAGCACACTTATGACCTTTGGTGTATTTGCTATCACAATTGTAACAAAGCCCTTTTGCTCTTCTTTCTTCCAGTTGTTGTTGTGTCAACCTTATATGTTTTGGAAGACTAGGGGCAACAACACTTCCATCTTTATAGTTTTGAGTGGTATGCATCCTGGTTGCCATAATTTTGCTTTCCATTTTTCTTGCTAACCTGAATGCCTTCTCTAGTGAATCAGGTTCCCAAAGGCAAACATCATGTTGGATATTATCCTTTAAAGTCCCTATGAACACATCATTCGTATGCTCCTTTGGAATATTTTTTACCCTTATGTTCAATTTTTGGAACTCCTCAATGTGCTCCATTATTGAACCCTTTTGTTTGAGACTGATTGATTGGCTAAAAAAAGTGTTGCTTTTTGTATCCTCATAATGTGCTGTCAATTCTTCCGTAAAAATTGCCCAACTGATAATTTGTTTACGAGAGAAAAGCCATTGATACCATACAAACTGATTTGGTTCCAAATATAAAGTTGCAATACGTACCTTTTATGTGTTTTGCACATTATTGAGATCGAAAAATTGCTCCATCTGTAATATCCATGTTGTAGGATCCTTGCCATCAAACTTCCTCATATCCATTTTTGGAATATGGTGGGTCACCTGTTTGGAATGTAATTCAGGAGTCTGCAAAAACACCAACTTTCTTAGATCATATCTCCACAAATGTAGCGCGAAAATCTTGGAAATTCGGACCCGAGGTTCAGTGCGATTTTGTCTCAAATGGGTTTTTTTCGCTTTTGAAACAGCGCAGAAAAAAAGTTATAGTGAAAATTCCACGATGACCTATTTGGAGCAGAAAAACCCTAGAATCCAAAGCTATGATACCAAATGTTATGAAACCATCTCACAGAAAGATAGAAAAGATAGATCAATGTCTTAAAATTCAGCCTCTTCGAGGGGGCAACCTTCTTTACATTACACAAATGAATGATTCTTTGATTATTCAAATGACAAAACCTCCTTCCTATGTATAGGAGTCTAAGGAGTCACAATATAACCCAGCCGATCTAACAATAATAATATAAAGGCACAAACATAATAATAGAGGGATTCTATGGGGCACAGTAATAACAATATGGGGACAACAGGGGCACAACAATATTAATAAGGGATACAACTACAATAGTAATGGGGTAATCACTAGTATTATAGGAACCTAACACAGCTAGTTCCAACATAGTGGAAGTCGGTTTTAAGGCATTGATCCCAAGGATACCATAGGTTTCTATAGTCAATATGTTTATAGCAGATCCTACGTCCACCTGGGTATTTGGGAAATTGTGACCCTAAATTTGAATAGTGACTACTGGATTCCCAGGATCATCATATTTGACAGGTATCTGTTTCCCTAAGATAAGGTCAAAGAGTGTTCTTAAGGCATGGATTTCACGAGGATCTTTGGGTTTCCTCCAAGGATTTTTGACACACAATTCTTAAATCATTTTAGAATAAATTGGAACATCTCGTATAGCCTAGAGGAGTGGGATTTTTATGCATAATTTTTTTAATTTCCCTACAAGATCAAAATCAGAATAGACTAGTGATTTAATCACTATGAGTGTTTCAAGGAATGGATGATCAACAATTGTAGTTTTAACAGGGTCTTGTTGTTTAGTTGACACATAATGTGCCTCTGTTTTAGAAACAAGTACACTCAGAGAAATACATTCTTCCAAAGGCTTATCTTATGTGGGGTTTTCATTATCTTCGTGTTCTTTATTACTTTATTATCTTATGGAAATATAACTCATCCAGATCTCATTCATAACTCATTACATTCAAGAGGGTTGTATTCAAGATTTGAAATGTCAACGATCTCCAAATATTGGGCAGGTCTAATGTTCAGATTGGGATTCGGCTAGGAAGGTAATTGAGGATGCAGTGGGGGTTGAGGATTTGGGGGAAATTAAAATGGAGCTTACAATGGTGGTTGTGACTGGGCTAGCATTCTGAAAGATGGGTTGATTTTTCCTACGAAACACTAACAATTTTGAGGCCACATTGGTCCTTGTGCAGATGAATTTTCCCACTGTGAAGGATATGGATTGTTTACTGGATTTTACCATGAAGGTATAGAATACTATCAATTTCACCACACAGATCCAGTGAATGATTGATTTTCCCAGGGCCTTGCAGAGCATGGCTAAGATTTCTAGGTGGAATTAAAATATTGTTAGCCCTGCCATGTTGATCGAGGAATTTGTTGTTGAGAATATTGTCCATAATAAAATAGAGAATGGTTATGCATCATACCTGAAGGGCAAGTCTGCCACTGTTGTCACTATGTCTTAAGACACGCTGGCTCTGGATCATCCTTAGCTTATTTGAATATAGATTTTAATCTAGGGAGTGAGGGACATCACTCTGTCAAATGATATTTAGTGCAAATAGCACATGATTCATTCATATCCAAAGGACACTCTCTATTGTGGAGTTGATTTTGACAATGAGGACAGAAAATAGCTGGAGCTTGCTTTGCTTCTGCATGTTTTTGCTTGACCTATAGGAAATCCATCTGTTTAGTTAATGTGCTCAATATATCAGTTTTAAAATCTTATAAATTATTATCGATCTCTGCACGAGTTACACCTCTACCTACAATCCTTCTAGTCCTGCTGAGAGGATCTCGAATTCCAGATTCGATTCATGTACTTCCTCGCAAGCACCCGATACACAGTTTAATAATATCATCACAATATTCCTTGGAAATATCACCTTTCCTCATTAAATTAAGTGTCTTTTTCCACTCATCTTTCATGCCCTTAATTAAAGTAGTTTTCAATACTTTTTTGGGTAAAGTGGTGTAAGGTGATATTTGCAAGTTATATTGAAATCTTTCAACATATTCTTCTAAAGTCTCACCATCTTTTTCCATCATTTTAAAAATTTCCTCTCTTAAGTCCCTAGATTGGAAATAATCCTGATATTTGATAAGGAAAGAATGTTTCATTTCATCCCATGAATTTATAGTACCACCTCTTAGTCCCATAAACCAATGTAGAGCTTCTCCCTTCAAGCTAGAAGGAAATAGTTTTTGTTTTTATGGGTCAGTGGTTTAATAATAACCTTGGCATAGGACATTGAACTCAAATAAGAATGCATCAGGGTCTTCGGGGGTCATTCCATGAAAATTTGGGATATTTGGTACTGAAATGGCTTTCATTGGTGTAGTGGCTAGTGGATTGACTATAGGGTGTTCTATGGTTGAGGTTTGTGTTTGTGTTTGTTGTGTTGTGTTTGCCATTTGGCCAAAAATATACTAGTATCCTTCAAGGATTCTGCGATCAAGAGGTACTATATGAGTAGGAGGATTTTGGCTAATGTTCGTCCCTTGAATGGGTCTCACAACACTATTCAAGTCATGAATCTAAGGTGCTTTCCTTACAACAGGGGTTGCAAGAGGTTTAGGTTCGGCAAATGTTGGGTCTGTTTTAGTAGATTGTGGGTCTGCTTCACTTGTTTCACCTCCCCCCTCTTTTAAATTAAGATAATTCCCCTCAAATTTACTAGAAGGACTAAGGTTTCTAATGGGTATATCTTGGAAACTTCATTCAGATCCTTTAGTCTTATCATGAATCTCAGTAGATGATCCTGCCACTTGAGGGGCAATAGTAGAGCCCTTCCTGGATATTGTTCGGGGACCTACCGATGCTTGAGATTCATATTTCCGAATGATTTCATCTATGAAGGTCACTCTTCCAAGGCCAGAATGACCTTGAGTTTTGGTGGTTTTTGAAATGGGTTTTGAATCTATAACTTCCTTATTTATAGTCCTATGCTTTTTCCTAGTCATGCACACTAAACAATTCTAAAAGTATCAGCTGAGGGAAAGCACTGGCACAAGCTTTTTACTTGGTGCGTGCGTAGGTTCTTACCTTCCGTCTTTAATACCCAATCCCATAGGGATACATCTAAACACTTCTTTGACAACCTCCCTGGAAATGGCGCCAAAATGTTGGGCACTAAGTTGTTCCTAAAGAATCAACTTAAACCTCTACACATTAAATTGTCAACCTGGGATTTCATCTTTTTATTGCAAGGTTGTCTACACAGTTGGTGCAAGGGTAGTGTTGAGATTATCTTGATCTAGGTGAAACTAATAAGAAAAAAATACTAAGGAATGAAAGTAACAGCAAAATCTTTACCGAAGGAACACTCACTTTCTACCTCTAACCTACAATCAAATTGATAATAGAAATAAATTGTTAAGTTCCTATTCGGGAATTATAGAGAAATTCAAGTTGTTTCCTAGGGAACGATAATTGTGATAAAGTAACTGAAATGCATCTATCAGAAAAATGCTAAGTCTTTGAAGCTAACAATTCACACTTGTTGTGGAAAACAATAACAAAAGATAATGTTGTAAAGGAAATCTCATTTAACACTATTTGCTACAATTTCTTGTAAATAGTAACAATAAATTTGGAAAACAATGATTTAATCTAAGAAATGATTAATCATTCAAAAGATGAAAGTAAGATGAAATAATAATACAGAGGAAGACAGTATTCATCCCAGGACTGGGCCCATGGTCACTGGAATTTAACTGCCTTGTAGTTAACTCAATGCACTAGATTAAAATTGAATCGTTGAAATCTCCATTAACATGCAACAGTAAATTACAAGAGAAGTCTGTAAAAACTCAAGACAATTTGTTTCTCCAATCTCATTTTACAATTAATAGGGATAAATTAACTACCTTACTGGAGTTTAATCCTACTTTTATATTACAAAATAATCCTAAATTTGAAATGGTAAAGCTATCTTGAGAATCAGGAGATTCTTAGGATTCTTAATTCAAGTTGTGAAATATGCAATGTATTCCTTAGAATAGTAGGTCATGATCTTCTTTTCAACTGTCTCGTGCATATAAGAAGTTGATCCACAATCAGCAGGTCACAAATAGACCAAGTGATTTCCTCATGGCTTGGCCTTCCTCAGTTATTCAAGGAACAACAATCAGCATCAGATATCTCCTATCCAAATATTGACCCAAAGCGTGAGTTAATGACATCTTCAATATTCAAATCGATTCACTAATGAGGTAAACTAACAAAAAAATTATTTAACTCTTTTCTAGAACTCTTTAGCATTCATATTATTATAATCTATGATCGAAAGTTTTGAAAAACTAACAATAAACTAAGGAAATAAGGTGAAGAATTATACTAATTCCAAGGCCAAACACCTTTCCTTCCACATATTCTAATATATCATTCTCATCCAAGGTCACCTCCATCTTGATTTTCCAAGAAGAAAAATTTGATGAATCATTCAACTTCTCTCCCTCTATGAAGTATGAGGTAGAAATATTAACCAAGTCAAATAAGCTTCTTCAAATCTCTTCAAAGGTGATTTCTTTGTCTCTTGTCTCCTTGGGAATTTCTTCACCTTACCTTTGATCCCATGTTAATTTTCCAGAGTTTTATGCTTAACACAATCACTTATAACAGTTCTTCTTAAGTTAGTAATCACTTTATCCAATAAATTAAATATTCCAACAACAATAATAAATTATAGGTAGAACAACCAAATGCACAATAGAAAACAACCAAGAACAATAGAGAAACAACAATTTTTTCAAAGACAATGGAAAAACCCCACAAGGGGGAAAACCATCTCCAAATTATTCTTCCATAAGATTGTCATCAAATGTTTAACAGAGAGATACAATGTTTAATTTCATCAAAAAAGATTCAAAGGTGAAATCCTTGACTATCCCAAATACCAATCCAATATCCAATCAAAGATGAGCCCAAAAACTCAACTCTCGTCAAAATTCATAGTTGAAAATCTTGGTCAAAGTCAACAAAAATAGAGACATATCTAACCAGTTCTGGTCAATTATGACATTAGCCTCCAAAAATTTTGGTTAAGGCAGCTGAAAACTCAGCCTCTTTAGCTTAGTCAAACTCATTCAAAATAGTCCCAAAATATGCCTCTGAAATTGGTCAACATCAAGGTCAACCTTGCAATCAAAGGGAAGCTTCAAGTCTATGCTCAAACAAGGTCAAAGTGCCCAGAAAAGTTTGATCTCCTAAAATAGATCCAAAATCCCAAGTCAAACCATGCCCAAAATCCTAAAAGTCAACATTGGTCAAAGGCCTAAAACAGAAAGTCAACATAGCAAATGAAAATGTCTTCCTTCCCTTCACATGTGTGAACTCATACCTGCAATTTCAGAGTCATACAAACCACTAAAGAGAAGATGTGATGTGTGAATGATGCCTCCAAGTGATGTGACATGAGTTCTATTTATATGTGTTCAAGGAGGTTGAATTTCCCTACCAAGGTCGACTTGCACATTGGTGAAGAAGTGGGTTTCACATTAAAAATAATATTTTTTCTTGTGCAAATTAAATTCTTTCAAGGTTTTTTTCTTTTTTCTTTGAATATTTTTGAGGTGTTAAGGGTTGTGAGGAGGAACTTAGCAAGCTGAAGGATTGAGCTAGGGTTTGCAGCAGAAGTTAAGCGTTGGGCACCATGGAGAGGTGAGAGGGGGGGAGTTCCACTCCCTCCTACAGTCAGGCAGTCTCCCATCGATTCAAGAAACCTCTGGAGGCAGAAACTGGAATTTTAGGAGGAAGAAAACAGGAAAACAAAGGTACACAAGAGCAGGAAAATACGCAGGAAGAAGCCAGAAGAGAAAAATGAATAGAAGGAGAAAATCAGAATGCAGAAACCAAAAATCGAACTGGACCGTGTAAGCCTAGGGCTACTATCATACCCAAAGTGGTGTTAAGTGATCTAGCGCTACAAGTGCATAGGGAACACATGGCGACTTACGCAGTCATTTGTAAATTCATGGGGTTATGGCCTACGGAGAAGGCTTTACAGGCATGGATAAAGAATCATTGGAAACCTAAGGGGGATATAGATCTACACCTTGGATCAAAGGGTTTCTTCACTGTAGTTTTCACTAACATTGAGGATAAAGACAGGGTGTTTGAAGGAGGGCCCTACTTCTATGCTGCTGCAGGCCTATATATGAGACCTTGGGTAATGAGTTTTTTCCTGGAGCGTGAGACTTTCACTTCAGTCCCGATCTGGGTAAGGCTGTACTCCTTACCTCTAGATTATTGGTAGCCTGAATCATTAAAAGCAATAGGAAATAAACTAGGGCATTTTGTTAAAATGTCATAGGCCACGGGAGGGGAAAGACACCTCCTTTGCCCGTATATGTGTAGAGATGGACCTCTCTGGAGAACTATCAGATGAAGTAATTCTGGAAGTTTTTGATGATGAATGGGTGCAAGCAGTTGACTATGAGCATGTTCCTTTCAGATGCTGCAAATGCCATGAACATGGGCATCTATTCAGGGATTTCCCCTTAAACAAAATAGAAATCAGAACCAAAGCTACCTCAAGGAAAGAAACTGGAAGCTTTAACAAAGTGGGAAATAGAGGTAAAGGAGGGAGAAAGTACCAAAAGAAAATCAACAAGGAAAAGTAGCCAAGTTAGAAAAGGTACAAGGTACTAGAAGAAGAAGAGGAGCATGATAAAGCCAATTAGACTCTGGAGGATAGCCTTGTGGAGAAAGAAAAGGAAGAGAGTATGGAGGACACACATGACAACAACCAGCAAAAGGAGGATCTGTTGAACACTATGGAACTTCATAGAGACTAGGATATGACCCCGAGTGAGGTGGGAACAGAGGATCATGAACTATAGGATATTCTTGATAGGGAGCATCTAGATCTAGAAAAAATTCTGGAGCAGGGAACCACCAAAGGAATGGATTCGCTACCACAAGAGGAGTTCAATAGAGTGCAACAATTGTTTCTATGGAGAACGTAGGCAAAAGGTTCAAGAGTCAAAAGAAACCATGATAGTCATGAAACCAAAGGGGTGAAAACTATGAAGGCTACATTGGGATTAGCTCCTAGGAACCCAATAGGAAAAAACAGAACGAGCTACTAATAGAGTGTGGAAAACTCATGATTGATTTAGGTAAGATGAAAGACCTAACCAATTACTCATTTACAAACCTTTCTTAATGAATCTCACAACATGGAATATTAGTGGTCTAGGGAGTAAGAGGAAACAAAGGAATCTTAGCAATAGAATGAAAGAAGAAAAACTAGATATGATTTTCATACAGGAAACAAAATGTTCAATAGAGAAAATAAGAGAAATACACAGCAAATAGTTGATTAAATATGAATATCTAGAAGTTAAAGCAGACAAAATAGCATGAGGAATTCTCACACTTTGGAACCCTCAGAAACTAGGAATCCTTGATGCCAAAGCATCTAGGAACTATTTATCAATGGTGATTCAACCCTTGGGGGATAGGGAAGTTTATTTAATCACAAATGTTTATGGTCCTCAGAAGCCCGAACATAAACTCAGGCTGCTTACCTCACCGGAGGATCCAAGAGATAGACATTCGGGCATCCCCTAGATTTTGGGAGGGGACTTTAACATGATCAGGTCCCTCTCAAAAAAAAAAAGGTGAAACCAGATCACTAGGCCGAGACTCCATAGCATTTCAGAATTTTATAAACAATATGAGGCTAGTAGACACAAAGACTAGTAATGGCATCTTTACTTGGAATAACAAAAGGGGGGGAGAGTATTAGGTGGCCTCAAAACTAAACAGATTCATTATCTTATAGGACCTTATTCTTTCAGTTCCTAATTTGTTAGCCATGATACTTCCTTTTGGTGGATCGGATCATTGGCCTGTTCAACTTGAAGCATCCTTTATAGGAACTCCAAAAAACGGACCTTTCAGGTTTGAAAACATTTGGCTCACCCATCCATAATTTATCAGCAATATTGAAAAATGGTGGAAAGAGGATATGCAGGTTTAGGGCACTAAAGTGTTCCTCCTACATAAAAGATTGAAACATATCAAAATTAGGCTTAAAGAGTGGAATAAAAATGAGATTGGCAACATTTTTGTAGCTAAAACAGTTTCTGAACGGAAGCTATAGGACATTAATCAGATCCTCATTACAGAAGGCTTCAGCGAGGAAAAAAAGGAACAAGCTGATAACCATCAACAGGAATGGGAAGAATTATGCAAACAAGAGGAGATATTCTGGAAAAAAAAATCAAGAGTACATGGTTAAAACAAGGAAAAAGAAACACAGTTTTTTCACAAATCCACCATGGATCATAGGTCTCATATCAGGATCTCAAAAATCAAGGATTCTCAAGGAAATCAACTCACTACCCATAGAGAAATAGAAGTTGTTGGTTCATCATTTCCAAGGCATAATAGAGGAGCCTCTCTTAGACAGATCACACTACATCAATGATTTTACTAAGCACATTCCTAAGCTTGTGACAAGAGAAGACAATCATAACCTAAACAGGCCTGTGAATGAAGAGGAGGTCATCGAAGTCATCAAAGAAATGCAAAATGGGAAAGCACTAGATCCAAATGATTTTAATGTTGATGTCTTTAAAGCGTGTTGGGGTATAGTCAAGTAGGATATCCTCGATGTGGTGGATAACTCTAGGAAGGATATACAAATTCTCAACAACATCATTCAAGCTCATGCGGTGGTTCACTCACTTATAAGTAATAGGCAGGTAGGAATGATTATGCAACTTGACCTAGAAAAGGCTTATGATAAGCTAAATTGGGCCTATATAAGGAAAGTTCTTATAGCATATGGATTTGACTATGACTGGGTAAGATGGGTAATGGCCCTGATAACTTCCTCTAGTTGCTCAATCCTGTTAAATGGTTCACCATCCAAGCCCTTTAATCCTTCAAGAGGTCTCAGACAAGGAGATCCTCTCTCTCCCTTCCTATTTATTCTCATGATGGAAGGGCTTGGCCAAGCTATCAAGTTTGCCAAAGAAGAAGGAAAAATCCAGGGTCTCAAACTCACCATGAATGGAAATGCATTGACCCATCAACAATTTGTGGATGATACTATGCTACAGGGTACACCTATGGTGAGGGAAGCTATAGCCTACAAACAAATCCTAAAAGACTTTGCAATGGCTGTTGGCACAGAGGTAAGCCTCTCCAAATCAAATATTTTCTTTTTTAATACTGATATAGCTATTCAGAGAAATATATCCAGAATTCTAGGCTTTCAGAGAGATGTGCTACCATCCAAATATCTGGGAGTACCGCTAACAGACAAACCCCTAAGAGAGACGGTCTAGGAGCCTGTGATTAATAAGCTACAGGACAAAGTATGGAAATGGACAAGTAGATATTTGAACTTAGTAGGATGACTAGTCCTCACAAAGGATTTCCTACAAACTATCCCCATCTTTATGTTTTCAGCCCTACCTACTCCTAAAGGAGTAATGCAACTTTGCGGAAATATCCAAAGAGATTTCATTTGGGGTGAAGGGGAAGAAAAATAAAAATGGGCCTTGGTAGCCTGGGAAAAAAACCGTAAACGTAAGAAACATGGCAGTTTGGGACTGGATGATCCTAGGTGCTAAACAAAGTTTTGGGGGCAAAACTGTGGTGGAGATGGCTAAAATATTCAGCTTCACCTTGGGCCCAAATTTGGAAACAGAAATATGCAAGCAATTGGCAAGACAGGGATCACATCAGAATGTCTAGGATCATCAAAGGCTCCCACATTTGAAACAAAGCATGGGAGAACAGAGCCATTATTCAGAAACACAGTTTCTGGGAAATTAGAGATGGAAACCTTGCATGGTTTTAAGAGGATATGTGGAAACAAGAACCTAAATTCTTAAGAGAAGAATTTGCAAATCTTCAGAACGATACTGGCAACAAAGGGTTGCTCAGAGTAAATGAATTTTGGGATCAAGAAAATAATGAGGGGAAATGGAGAATATGGAAGAACCTAGTTTATGGTGATAACTCACCCTTGAAGGCACAGACAGAAGCTCTCATAGCCATCCTGGAACAGAGGAAGATTCTGGTTTCAGAAGATTCAGACTAACTGAGATGGGGCAATAACAATGAAGGCACCTTCAACCTCAAAGAGGCCAAGTTCATAGCCCTTGGACTTGACTTTACAAACCCTGATGGGGTTTGGAAGGACCTATGGTAGAACCAAAGCTGGATGAAAATCAAACTGTTCATGTGGTTAGTGCAGCATAGAAAGATTCTAACCTGGGAAAACCTTAGGAAAAGAGGGGTATCTGGTCCATCCAAATGCCAGCTATGTGAATTACAGGAAGAAACTATGGATCACCTTCTCAACCTCTACCCTTTCACATCCACGTTATGGAATTGGATTGCTTCAATTTTCGTAAAAATGGACAGGGACAAGGGTAGCATTACCAACATCTTAAAGAAGTGGAGGAAAAATTTCTCTGATAATGAAACAGTCAACAAAGCTTGGGCTTTAGCTCCAAGCTTTCTTATCTAGGATGTCTGGAAAGAATGAAACAACAAAATATTCAAAAATAGGAAAGGTTCTCCCCAATGTATCATGGCACTGGTCTTAAGATAGCTCAATGATATGATAGGAATCCTCATCAAAAACCCCCTTGAGAACAATCCTACAGATACTGATAAGCAGATTCTACTACAGTTGGGTATGCAAGGGCTTATCCCACAGGGCAAAAATAAAAATGTAAATCAGATAATTTATGACAAGGATTTATGGCAACCTCCCCCTCAAGGTTTTTTGAAATGCAATATAGATGGGGCCTCAAAAGGAAACCCAGGCATGGCTGGTTATGGAGGAGTGATAAGGGATGAGAAGGGGTGCATAGAAATCATCTTTCATAGTAACTTGGGGAAAGCCACAAATAATATGGCAGAGCTCATGGCCCTTGAGCAATGCTTAGAAATCTTGAGGGATGAAAAACTTCATAACATAATAATTGAAGCTGCTTCCGAATTGATTATCAATTCGGTTAAGAAAATTAGCTATGGCTCAACTTCAGAAAAAGTTTCAAGACACTGGAGGCTTCTACAAGTCTACCAAAGGATTCATTTCCATCTATAGAACATGAGAACCCTGATTTTCACTCATGTCCGCCAAAAATACAACAAATTAGTGGACATATTAGCTAATGAAGGAGTTCTTTATGCTAAAAGCAACAATAAATATAAATGGATAGAGACCCCCCAAGGTAGATTGAGGGAAGAGTGTCTCAGAAAAGCGAATGTGGACTGGGAGATATATCAGAGCAGGGAATGCTAGTAGGTTGCAGACCTCAGGAAACAATTGAATTTTAGTTCATTTGATGTAGCAGATCAGGGATAATATGAAAAGAATGTCTGATCCTCTTCGCTGGGATTTGAGCCCAGAACTCCTTGAACACAAGGTTCTTGGGCGGGTTTGGTTTGATAGCACAAGTATTCACATGGAGCTGAATTATACTACAGATTGCCTTTTTATTGGCTATGTAGGGAGCTTGGTTATAGTGCGAGTAGATAGGAGAAACAGAAGCAATCTTAGAAATTTCACGTGGCAAATAGCAAGGTGGTTATCAAGCCAAACGGACCCAAAATCAACTTTAACGACAACTTTATTAGATTTTGGGTCTAGAAGCAGTGTTAAACACCAAGCGAGTTACACGGACCGACGTAAATCACTTCAATTTGATGGATATTGGGTCAACAACATGCGTGAGGGTTATTAGCCAAATCGGACCCCGAATTTTTATGGAGTACTCTCTAAAGGCTTATTGGGTCTGATTTATGAGATAAAGAATGAGCTTGTTAGTGTTTCGATATTGTTCTGGACCGTCGAATCTCCGATGACAGATCGGACGGTGGTGTTGTCCAATGACAGATCAAGCAGTTCTGACGTCAGGTTTTGTGGGCCCGAAGCCCGAACAGTGGGCCTTAGGCTCAGTTTCTTAGGCTTTAGGAGGCCCACATCTTTGGTGTACATTTTGTAGTATGGTTTTGTTTTTAATATTTGAATAGAAGGTCCGACACTTATTTAAGCAAAAAAAATAAAAAAAATTCAAGGTCTATTAGGGTCTTCTCCAGATGAGGAAGGTTTCCCAATTGAGGGATTTCTCCCTAAGCTACCAAATTTCAATAGCACCACACCACATCCTATAATACAATCTTTATTTGTGCTGCAAAAGATGGGAGAACATAGACCAATTGGATGACATGCTTGCAAGGGTATGATTAGTTTTCCTCACACTAGAGCCAGATAAAGATATGGTTTGATAAGAAATCTACAAGAAACATAGAGCTTCATGTGGGTGATCTTGTTTTGAAATGGGATAATTCCCATGAGGACAAGGGAAAGCACACAAAGTTTCAAGCCATGTGGATTGGTCCATATAATCAATTTAAGGAAAAACTAGCCAAAATACTTATTGTCTCCAAACCCTAGATGAGAAGATTAAATCTCTTCCCATAAATGGCCAAGGCCTAAAATTGTACTTCACTTAAAAACTCTAATATCTTCTCTCTTTCCTTTGTACATATTTATTTCCTATCATTTCCATTTTGTGCCTTTATTTTCTTTCCTTGTCTTTAGTTTCCTATCTTTTATTTATTCAGATGTTTTTCAATTCCACTCAAAGGCATTTGTACATAAATAAGGCCTTGCAGATGAATAAATATATTTCAGGATTCATCAATAAGTTGAGTGTATTACGTAGACTATGGTAACTTCTCAACCATTGGCTAGACGTATACCTATTTTCCATGTTTGACCTCGAATATATTTACAAGTCAAGGATATATGTAAGGAAACTATGGACTAGACTTTGTGGAGAACCCTAATCAATTATAAATCAATCTATCTTTAATAGGATCTTTATTACTTCAGTTGGATTTGATATTCAGGTTTTGTTCTCAATGAATTGGCCTAGTGATAAAAGAAGGGAAAAGGATAAAAATTATAGTGTGAAAAATCTTTTCAGAAAAATAATTAAAGTCTCTGACAACAAGGAACAACCTCCCTTGCCCATAAAATAACTCAATATCCCTCATCCTCCCTAGTGAAATGAATCCCTAATAAATGTTTCCAATGTGCATATATGAGAAAAATAATTAAATGAAGGGTAAAGGATTGAGAAAGGTTTCCTATGTAGAGAGGTGATGCAAGCAACTTAATCTGGGTACTAAACAGGCATGTTGGAAGTGAAGAAATGTTTTTGATTCTTTTAGTGACTCCAAGAGGTACTAAACAAGCATACTAGAAATATAGAAACATTAAAGACTCATTTTAGTTATTATTATCTATAGCTCCCGCTTCCATTATCTTGATCCCATATCAAAGCCACTAGTTTTGTCTCCTAACTAATAGAGTGTATTCAAAATGAACCAATCAAATTGATAGAGAGACTACATTCATTAAAAGAGGTTGCATAGTAAAATTAGTGGGATCCATGGGTCTAGGAGAACACTTACAAATATTAGACTTCATATTGAAAAAAAGGTCAAGCAAAGGTTCTGAGGTCCTACCAGTAAATCACCAATTTTTGTAGTTGCTACAACAGCCCCAAAATTTTGACCTCCTCAAAATTTTGGATACCTCCCTACTCAAATTTCTATCACAATTTTTCTATGGTGTCCCAAGGTATTACTCATCTTTTACCTATCTAAGGTTTCCCTAGGGCCTAGAAAATCTAACCCTAAAGTTTCAAAACTTAGGTTTTCTCACCTAGTTGTAGGTTGCATTAGTATTTTTTAGTGGAAAACCCATTAAAAATTAAAAATGTGATTTTCAACCTCCCCTAAGCACCATTAGTCGCAAATTTCATTGTGACATTACAATTATTCTTCACCATGCTCTCCAATTACGACCTGCAACCTCTCTACACCTTTTCACTCTAGGTCACAAATTGCATCTCCAGTTCGTATATGCAACCTCACTGGAAACTAAATTCATGTCCTGTGACCTCTCTACATATGTCACGCGATAAACACATCACACAATTCCCACATGCCTCCATCTTCACATATATCATCACTATAACTATGAAGGTCACTCCACATTCCCATTTCATTTTTCCTTCATACATGGATGAGTGGACCTCACTCTAGATACAAATTGTGAGTGTGACTTGTGGGTAAGTAACCGATCCATATCTGCAATCATTACTTCTTGCTAAAATTGACAGGTGTTCATTTTCATACCCATGTGCACTTAAACTGTTGGAATTCACTATCTCCTATCACTCTATGCTAAAAAATGCAGCCATGCCCTAATATTTTATCTTAAGTAACCAATCTCGGCTCTTGTGGCCTCATACCCCTAAACCTACACATTCTTGCCTTATGCTAGAGTTCTTGTCTGAGCTCTACAGTAAAACCATCTTAGTTTTCTTATGATTCAATCTACCATAACCATGTTCATTAAGTCTATTGTGTTGAATGACAAAATGTGTGAGTCATAGCTCAAGTAAACTTGTTCAAGTTTCACTTGTGGTTCAATTCATTGGTTGTGTCATCGAATGATACATGTTTTAGTTCATTATATTTGTTTTATGGTGTAACACAGACTATATACGCATTGTTCCACCATAAAATCCCTTGCAATGATCTCAATGGTGAAACCCTTTAAACCACAATATTTTAGTTGGGTGACTTATTCCATGAAGGCATGTTCATATTTTAGATCATCATGGTTTCAAATCTCATAAGTCACAATCAGCATCCCCAAAAAAATTAGAATAAAAATTGTGATTTGACTCTCTCTCTCTTTCAATTCTTATACCGCTTATCATCAATTTAGTTCTCATATGAAGCTACGACCTACATTAGATTTGTGAATTAAAACTAATATCGGGTCGCAATCCACACACCTAATACCCATTAATAACCATCTAACGTATCCACCAGTGAAAAATGCAAAGGATGCGACCTGCGACTAGGTCTTTCGCTTATCTCTCCGGATTGTAAATCTCAATAAAAGTCTCCAATGGCCTTGTTGATGTGAAAATTTTGATCTACACTAAAAATGATAAATGTGACCTACCTGGCCTTATGAACCTATGACCTTCTCTTCCTTTAAACATTGTGACCTTCTCTCTAAATGGAAACTGTGACATGTACAAAGACTCCCCTTTTCAATCTTGATCAACCTTAACCCTGGCCTCCGAATACTTGACCTTGGAATTCTTATTTTTCTGGTGAGATTAGTGATCATCATTGTTTAGAGCTAACATTTATGTCTTTGATGAACATCCTCTAAACGTTAGGTACCATTGAAATAGATTGTCTTAACATTTCATCTACCTCTAGAGAAATGGTGTCACTCGTAATCAGAGGATCTAGTAGAAGCTCTTGCAGAATTGAAAGTAGCATAGAAGGGGTCATGGAGAACCCTCTCATGTTTTTCTATCTATGGTCATGTGATTTATTTTTTATTAACAAGGCAACAGAGCTCTCATGGGGAAAAATCTACTCAAAGTTTACAAGAAAAGAGATCCCACATGATGAAAAAGATTTCCAAGTATACATTAATGTGAAGAAATCCTCAGTACACAAGGTTGTAGCACACCCCAACAGTCTTCCCATGTGTAGATACCATAGATTGGATCCTCCAATGCATGGATGTAGATCAATGCATAATCAAGGGTTATGATGATGAAATTATGGCATCCTTCATTGTCGCAGACATTACATATTATTACAAGTTGCCCCAACATTAAGAATTTTCAATACCAAATGGTTATCCACATTCAATGAGTCCACCAAGGATATATTAAAATCTTGGTGGCAAGAGCCAAACAAATTTAGGCTCAAAATAGATGGAGTATATAAGACAAAATCACTCAAGAAAGTATACCGCTATGATGAGTAAGCTCTATGAAAAACCAAATGCAGGGACTTTCTAGGAGACTTGGGTGCCCTTGATGCATGCAGTTGCCACAAAAGGAACAATTTTGAATTTGGGACGCATACCAGCATAAACTCTCAAATCAGATGCCTATGTAGTGAAGGATCTAGCAAAAGGAGAGAAAACATAGTTTTATACAGCTTCTTACCTCTTAAATGCAATGTTCGCAAAGTGATAGTTCGAAGTTTGGGGTTTAAAGTGGACTCTAGATGAATAAGAACCCATGCATATCTATTACAAGATATTATGGAGTACATGCTACAAGGGAGTGTACAAAAAGATTGTAGAATACTTTATTTCCCCTCTATATAATGTACTCTTCAATGATTAGCCTCCATGCATGTCAAAAAGGGCCTAGAATTCTCTTCGTGATGTCACGGATTAATTTCCAATTGGACAGAATACTGATATTAGGATCTTGGGTGCCTACAATCTTCCTCATGTTCTCCCCACACTGGTTACAGACAAAGTGGTATTACAGAAAGTTGCTTACCGACTTACCACAGGATTATCTAAGATTTTGGTGAAATGTGAGAAGGTGCCTTGGATTATTTTCTGATTGGACATTGGGGAATACATTATCAATAGATTTAAGGATGAAAATGTGGAAGTTGAGGACCTAAACCTATTTCATTTTGTTGAGTTGATTTTTCACAAGTATGGACCAAGGGGTGTTGCCTTGGTACACTACAAAGAAATTGAGTTTGGTTGGGCTTATGCTACATTCACACGTATACAAGTTGAAGAAGCAAAACAAGTTGAGAATGATACCCAAGAAAGCATGAGCCTAGAAGATAGAGCAACCTTTCCTAAGAGAAGGCAAGAGTAGGAACCTAAAAGATAAATCCTAAAGAAGCATAAAATAGATAAGAAAAAAGCCCAAAGGAGACAACAAGAGGAAGGAATTCAGCAGAGGCAGTGAAAAGACAAAGCTCAGAAGAAACAAGAGGAGGAAGTTTAGCGAAGAAAACCATAAGAAGAGTTGAGAAAGAAGCAAGAAGAATAAGAAAGCCTGAGAAAGTGGAAAGAAGAAAAGAAAAGAAAATAATCTATACATAGAAAGAAGGTAGAGGTAGCCAAAAAAAAAAAATTTAAGAAGAAGAGGGAGGAGAAATAAATAAAGAAAAAGGAAGAAGAACAAAGAAGGCTAGAAGAAGAGGAAAGAAAGAGAAAAGAGGAAGAGGTCAAGAGGATTTAACCAAAAAACTTGGAAAGGATCCTCTTTCCAAAGAACAGGAAGAAAAATCAACAAAAAATCATCGGTCAAAGAGCTTAGAAATGTAGTTGGAGTTTCCCATGTTGAACATTCTGCCATCAACTCCCATCACTGGTGGACACTTCCCACTATAGGAATTGGGCACTCTAGAGGAAGAGGAGAAAGAAGTATTAGATATCTCTAAACTCACCTTCAACCATTCCAATGCAAAATCATTCAAGAAAGTTGTAGATGCTTGGCTAAGAACTTAGAAACTAGCCTATATCAGTTTTTAGGGAAAGGGAAATTGTCATGAACACCACGATGAACCCTAAGATGATAGCTTCAACTATATCTTCTTTTTTAACTACTATGGAATTGAATATAAATTGATTAAAAAAATAAAATGAAGATTTGAAGGAAAATTTGGTTGCCTCTGAGCAAAGGATTCTACAATTATAGAGTGAAAACCAAGCTTTTCTCATGTCTCATTCCTAAAGAAAGGACTTGCAGGCATCCATTCTAGATGAGGTAAAGATACTAGAAGAAGCAATAGAATTGGTTTATAACGAGATGATGATATTGCATCAAGTCATGGCTCCATTCCCAAGCATGCATAGTGAGTCAAAAGAAAGAGGAATGGTGATCAAACTGGACACCACAATAGTTGATCACACGTATGAATGGACCAATTAGTATCCCAATGCACTCGAGGATCTCCCAAGGAAAAATTAGATAACAAAAAATTGGCCAAGGATTTGGACAAAGTAATGGCATCATATAATACCTTACATGGTAGTCTAGAATCTCTTGTTGAAGTACACAAGATCCCTTCCATTAGTGCATTAGGTGAAACAAGATCCAAAGAAGAAGTCAAGCAATAGATTCAATCTTTCTTATATCCCATCAAACAAATTGTTGTGAAAGATGACTTGGAAGCTATGAAAGAGGTGATTGCTCAATGTGTGGTTGAGCCTATGAGGCTATACACGAAGCTCGCGACTATGTCAAATCAGGTATAATCCAAAATTCCCACCTTAATAATATATGCACCAAATAACTTAGCGGGAATGGGGACGACATGTAGCATAAGATATTGACTCTTGTTTCTCAAGTTTTGAAGATGGACTCTGTTTGTGGTTCTCAAACGTTGACTGAAACTCTTCAATCTGTGTATCTTCCTTCATTGATTAAAAATTCCAACCACATACACCTATATATTATAATCTTGACTCTCGTTGGAGAATACAAGCTATGGAAAGAATACCTAGTTTGGGATTTACAAATAGATGTTCCAGAACTCACCTTCACTAGACTAGTTGATTGAGGACATTTTGTTTTCTTAATATAATGTAATTTATATTTTGTTAATAGTGGATTATAATTTTGAGTAAAGAGAGTCACATGGAATGTGAAAGGTCATAGGGAAGTTGAAGAGTCATGAGGGTAGATGAAAGGTCATGGTAGGTGAAAGGTCACCTACCTTCTATAAATAAACCCTCATGGCTAGATGTAAAGGACCTTTAGTTTTGGACTCAATTTGTGCATATTGTTTGAGAGCTAATAGACCTTTTGAGAATACAAGTAGTGGCTTTGCATTTCCATTAGTGGACTTCATGGACATTTCATGTGATGGTGTTATGAACATTTCAGTTTAATGCTTGAAGCTCTTTGAGCCTAAGTATGTAGTTCCTCCCATGCGTTATAAGGCGTTGTGAGATTATTCTTGTGATTATATGATGGTATATGTTTTGCTTTCATTTTGTTTAGATTAAATAAATTATTTTATTGATTTAATCACATTTCGTCGATGGGATTGTATTATTTTATCTACGTTCATGTTTGTTATCAATCATGAACTAATTTAAGGTCGATAAATGAATCTTTATTTTATGTGTGAGTTTTAGTTGAAGTATTGCTAGCATTACTTCTTTTGAGACTCATGCAATCTTATTTGGTTTTTGTTTTGTTCATATCATTTTACATGATATATTTCCATAAATCTATTTAACTTGTGTTGGTTGAAATTTTTATTTTTTCTCTAATGTTTCTTGTTCCTATTGTCCAAAGAGAATCCTTAAACAACATGGTGGTAGCCAAGCCTGCATACCAGAAGGGACTCCCATACCAAATGGTATAGAGTCTAATTGGGATTATACACTAGGGATATTCTCTTTCTATTGGTGGTAAAATTTGGCCCATAAACAAGGTGAGATAGTAAATCTAGGATCACATATAAATGGTAGCCATGACTAGTTTCCAATTGGCCTAGAACACACATTAGAAACCATAACTACTGCTAGAACTGACCAAGAAGAGTGTTATGGAGATATAGATTGAAGTTTTTGATGGAAAGGCACAATTGCTAAAGTTGGGACTCCCATTTGCAATGCACAATACATTTCAGTAGGCAAAATCATTAAAGTTAAATTTTTGATGTAGTAAATTTCTCTTTGACAATAGATCTAGATACACTCATGAAACACCTTTACCAAGCATGTGATTTTTCATTCTATTATTTTATTCCTAAAGAATACCAAGATGTCCATCCTTATCAAAAATTTATGAAGTACTTCAGTTAAAAAAATTTCTCATGTGTTGCATAATTTTGTGATGGCACAATAATGTTTTTGGTGTCTCCTTCTGAATTTTCTGAACATGTCCTCAAGGCACCTCACAGAAGTCATATTTTTGGTCTTGTGCTCAAGTTTATGCAACAACAAGGAAATGATATGCAATAGAGTACATTGTTCTCACAAATTCTTCTACAACTCCATGATAAAAGATAATTTTTTTCTTATACACAAATGCCCATGAAAGAGGATCCAAATCAATTTGCAATAGACAATATGCTAAGATTGCTCTCAACTTTATAGAGTGTCCACACTGAGAAAACTACTTCTCCAAAACAGAAAAATCATATACTAGGTACATATCCCACTATCATTTATTTGACACCCAAGTTGATTTACACCTTAACATCTCATTTAAAAAAACACAATTCGAGTTTCTACTTCGGGTGATTCCTCATCCCCTCTAATCACATCAACAAAGCATGTTTCACCATATATTTCTAATTCACCCAGACCATCACAAGTGTGGAGGTTGCATCAACACCACTTCTTCCTTCACATGATGAACAAAACCCTGACCAACTTATATAGGATGAAGATAAAAAGTGTGATGGAGATTGATCTGTGGCCATGCCCACAAAAATTTAAGTGCCTAGTAGCAGGAATATAAAAGATGGCATTCATGGATAGCAAGACCAATGATACATAGCTATAAATAAGAAGATGGATTGTGATAGGGGAAAATATCAATACATTGTTTTTTATCGAGTGAATATAAATCCCACTTTCTTCCCCTACGACTAAAATATAGTTGATACATTGTAGGAAAATAATCCACAGACTCTCCAACAATTCCTCAGTCCAAGCAGACACTCTTTACCACCAATATAACTCCCAATGTTTCTCTTAGAGCAGAGATTAGACAAAATTTTGTAGAAAATTTGGGCACCCAATACATAGGATGGGAAGTCATCCCAGAATATCCTCACCTCCTCCCTTTGCTTCAAATTAGAGAACTTCTCGCCCAAATTTGCCAACTTTTTCTTGACGAAGAAGAAAAATTGTGTGATATGAGCGAGGAAAGTTGTTTAAACACTTGGAAATGAATCATATATATGTGTCTGAATCTCTAATTCTATTTGTAAGCATATTTCAGTTCTTTTATATTAATGGATTGAAGTGTTATTTCTGTTGCATCTCTATATGTGTGGTTATATCTGTATTTTTTTGCGTTCTTGTTTAATTTCAGATCATAAACATAGGTACATTAAAATAATAATAAAAATAAAAGTGAATAATTTAAAAGATAAGGTAAAATAAATAAATAGATAGAATTGTGTGTGTGTGTGTGTTTGAAAATAAAAAGAGGTGGAATTCAAGAAGAAAAATACTAACCTCGATTCTATTACATGTCGAATTATGTTGAATTATATATAATAAAGTGATGTACGCAACTAAGAGAGAATCCTTTTCACTATTCTTTGAGGAAAAAACATTGCTTAATAGCGATAAAATGTACAACAAACATAATAAAGTAATAATTAATGAAAATGTGTAAAAGTGTGTCTTATCAAAGAGACACATCTCTTAATATGAAAGGGCACCTTGGGTAGTATTTATAACAAGGCTCGTCATTATAACAAAGAGTGATTGTTTACTTACTACAGGCCGATTGTTGGTGTCCTCTTTCCTCCATTACCTCAATTATGAAGACCTTTTTTAACCAGTATAGCTCAATGAGCTTGAAACGTTTTGTATTTCTATACCTAGAGAACCACGTAGCTTGCACCCAGTCCTTAAATTTCCTTTTCCAATTATGCATTTGATAACTTTCTTCTCTTTTGATTAATTACCTCTCCATGGAGTCTACATCAATATTTATATCTTTAGAGAACTAACAATGGTAATCCTATACAATGTTTATTGTGTCAAATCATTCTTGGATGATACAATGGGGAGTTTTTCCAAGAGGAATGGCTTTTGGTAGTGGAATTAGAGTAGAAAGATAGGCCCTTGATTATTGGATTAAAGTCAGTCACGTTTTCCATCTCTCTTCATTATTAACAACTTGCAATGGATAGAGGATGCAAAGGACTAGCTCAAATTGTCAATCATAGAGTGAGAAGGAGATAAGAGGTAGGGACCAGGGTGGAAGATATGGCTAGTAGTTTGACACAAGAAACCAACAAAAAATCCTCAACACTCAGAGTGGATTTTCCTATGAGGATTTATTCCAAGTTATTAAACTTATATTTGAAGTAGAAAACTAAGAAAAAGATAGCCAAATAAACTAGAGCAATGGAATAGGTAGGAACATACCAGAGTGTAGGTTGAGAGGGGCCTAGAGGATGAACCTACGACCCTATCAAGCCTTGAGTTTCCTATTATATGATGTTCCTTTGAGGTCTACTGAGCCATAAAATCAAAAATTTGTCTTGAATTCATAATGCTACATGATGGTCGGGTGATCACTATCTCATACCCTCTATTGAATTTCAGATGTGGTGGTATAGCCATGAAGGCCACTGTACTACCCATTGTACCTTGATTGACCTCACATATAAAAGAGACCAAGTGATCTTGTATGTCAACATTGCTTGGGATTCTATCTACTCTCCATGCTTCACACCCTATATGGGAGAAATGATAGTGGAAACATGAATTTTTACATGTAAAGAATAGATTTTGATTGATGTACTCGAAGCTAAATGTTTGTATTTTTGGATATTAAGTGTGTTACCTTTTATGAGCTTTGTAGCTCTAGTATAAAATTATGATAACAATGTTAGCTTTGGTGGAAAACTAAAATAAGAACAATTCATTACCTCCTATGGAAAAATAAACTTGGAGAAACTAGCATAATTAGCTTTTTTAGTCTTATATTCACTCTAGTGAAAGTTTTTGCAGAATCACCTATAAAAATAACCCAAAATCCATTTGTAGTGGAGGTCACTAGCGGAAGTGTGTGAGCAGATGTTTTAGTGGATTTTTTTTTAATGGTGCTTCTATAATATACAAACACATCGGTAATTTACTATACATATAAGCATCGGTGCCTAATAAAACATGGTGCCCAATCGCAGATTTATTTTTAAAAAAATGGTGCGCTAGATAAAAAAAGTGCATTAGTGCATTTACTACTCGATAGCACCAAAAAAGGGTAAAATTTAAAAAATTATCAGTCATAAAATTCATTTTTCCTAGTTTGATGCTCTACTATGACGATATCTCATTGCCAAACAAATAAGCTAATTCCTCGATGTGTACACAGTATAGCGCACCATGGAAGCATTATTTAAAATAATTGTGTGCCACCTATATATAATGTACCGGTTCTTACACTACTCGATAGCACTAGAAAAAGGTTAAATTTAAAAAATGTCGGTCCTAAAATTCTTTTCACCATATCGGTCTTATATCGACTCAAAGAACCGGTGTTGTTCTTGTATTAAAATGCCCTAGTTCATATTTAAAAAGAGCACAACTTTAGGATTTTTTTTTTTTAATGTGGTGTTATATTCCCATGAAGCACCGGTGTTGCTCATGTATTAAAATGCCTTGGTCCGTCGTAGAAGAGCACCACCAGGGGGTTTTCAATTTAAAAAAAATGTGGTGTCATAATCGCATGAAGCACTGATGTGGTTCATGTGTTAAAATGTCCCGAGGCATCTTAACAACAACACCGCTATTGGATTTTTAATTTTTTTTTTAAATGTAGTGTTATATTCCCACGAAGCACTAGTGTTGTTCATGTATTAAAACACCTAGGTGTGTCTTATAAAGAACACCACTAGGGGGTTTTTAATTTTAAAAATATGTGGTGTTATATTCCCACGAAGCATCGATGTGGTTCATGTATTAAAACACCCTAGTATGTCTTAACAAGAGCATTGCTATAGGGTTTTTAAGTTATTTAGTTTTAAATGGCGCTCTTGGAAATAGTATACACTTGTGTTTATATAATAATGCACTGAAACAGGGTTAAATAAAAAAATAAATAAAATAAATAAAAAAAACTACCAGTCGTAAATTACATTTTACTATTTTCAGCTTCGTAGATATTTGAAGCATTGATGCCACTCTTTCCTCACATAAGCGCCCTACGATTGGTGCTTCTATTGCTCACCATCCTTTTATACCGTGCTCAGTGCATGGATTTCCAATTTTCTCAAATGATGGTGAAATTTGTTTTTCTCATTTATTTCTAGGTAATGTCTATGTTTCTCTGTAATTTATTTTTTTAGCGGATTAGAATTGCAAAATAGGTCCAAAAATCCACGATAAAAAATTAAATGAAGTCTGAAATCCCAACAATGGTGCACCCTGTAGATTTATAGGGTGCACTGCAATTCGGTGCATGAACCTAATGCACCGTGATGTTGTCAATGCATTTCGTAAATTAAAATGCACTTGGAAAAGCTATAAATTGTACGTTGATGCATACATTTTTAGGTTACTCCCAGTGTGTTTATATCTACCAAATGCAATGCACACATAATATTAAAAAAATATAGCTTGGTGCATTGAATAGTATGAATGTTTTGTAGTTGAATGTCCTTCTTCATGTTTTTTATTATTATTAGGTAATGTCAATATTCAGTCTGAGTAGCGAATGGACTAATCGACCTGCATCCGGAGCTCTGCAGCTAGGGTTCTGACCACAACCTCAGACGGCGCAGACTGTACAGACGAGGCAACCATCACGGGCCTGACCTCTAGTTCTCTTTCGACTGAGCAGTACCGGGTATAATCGCAGGGCATATGGATTCCCCCCAGGGGGGGGCGTCAATGCCCTCCCCCAAAGCAAATACTACGCAGCCAGGGCCTGAAAGGACGATCGTGTTCGGTTCTGTTGATGAGGAGGCGATTAACAAGGAGATCCCGCAGTGCTACGGGCATAATGAGATAGGCAGTCAGGCGGATAAGACAGGCGTTACTCCCGGAAGAAAGGACAAACCAGAGGAAGGATCGAAGATCTCTTCGAATACCTGCAAACCAATAGCAGCCGAACGACCCAGAATAGAGTTGCCAGGCCAGAAGATTGATGAACGAATCCAATACATGAGGGATCATGCCCTCATCGAGAAATTTATAGGGTTCTGGCCGACAGAAAAATCCCTATATGGATGGATCGCAGCTAAATGGAAGCCCAAAGGCGACGTAACACTGCAGCTAGGACCGAAAGGGTTCTTTACTGCGATTTTCTTTTGCCTAGAAGACAAATACAGAATCCTGGGCGAAGGGCCATATTTTTTCAACTCAGCTGGTCTGTATCTAAGGGAATGGGTAGCAAGATTTAACCCGGACAAGGAAGACCTCACCTGGGCTCCAGTCTGGATCAGAATGTATTCACTTCCAGATGAATACTGGGATGAAGATATTCTCAAAGATATAGGAAATGGATTAGGGGAATACATAAAAGCGGCGGAAGAAACAAAGCTGCGCAGATACACATCCTATGCCCGCATCTGCGTTTTCATGCGCCTGGACAAAGCCCTGCCAGACTCGGTAAGTCTTTCTCACCGCGATAATGAATGGATTCAACCCTTGGATTATGAACATGTTCCTTTTCGTTGTCGAAAATGCCATGCTCTCAGGCATTTATTTAGGGATTGTCCCCTAAATGCCAAAACCAATGCTCCTGAACCCTCAGACTCTTTGACCCATGATGGCTTCACCAAAGCACCCAGCTGCAAACGAGCGCACAAAAAGCCTTCCACCAGAAAAAAACCCCAGAAAGACAATGCCTCTGGCCCTGTTATTAGGAACAGTTTTGAAATTCTAGCTCAAACCTCAGAAGAGAAAATCCCGTTCTCCAAGCCCAGCTCCGCACCCACCTCCTCCTCCTCCCAGCCTCCTCTTTCGAGCTCCCCTTCTGAACATCAAACCCCCAAAGCTGCTTAGGCTAACCCCAAGGACAGACAAAAGGAACCTGCAGGAAAAGATAATGATATGGACGTGGATGGAACTCCTGATCCCCCCCAAAGCTTAGACATATCCACAGAAGGAATAAGCCAGGTGCAACAGATGGATGAAGAACCAGAAAGTATAGATCTGAATGGACTAGACATTTTAGAGCTAGAGTTAGCATGCAAAAAGAAGGATTACGACAGTATCCCAGAGCTTCAACTCAACAAACTGGAAGTGGTCATCTCAAGGGCTTATCAGCAGAAACAGCTAGGCATCCAGCCAGGAAGCCATTGGGATGGAGGCCTTCCCCCAAAAGACTCCAAAAAGAGGGGAAGAAGAACTGATCTCCAGCGAACAATAGAAGTAGGGAAAATCCTGGTGGACTCAGGCAGGTATGCAAAATTGACAAAGTACTACAAACCCTATGTTAATAGTGAATCATGAAGCTCATTTCATGGAACTTAAGGGGGCTCAACAGCCCATGGAAACTCAGAATGTTAAAAAATATGATAAAAATGGAAAAGCTGCAACTATGCTTTCTTTAGGAGACCAAGTGTAACAGCTCTACACTAGGCAGCATCCTTTCTAAAGCATGGCCAGGTTGTCAATCGGTGGAAGTGGATGCATCTGGAGCATCAGGGGGGCTTGCCATTGCATGGAACATGTAAGCGCTTACTCTCTCCGACTTCCACGCTTCTCATCACCTCATTCAGGCTGCCTTCCACATTTTAGGCACCAATATACATGGAAACCTCACAAATGTTTATTTCCCGCAGGAAGCAGGAAACAAAATAGCTCTTCTCAATACTATAGAAGCTCTGAATAACAACAGATTGCATCCTCTATGGATCATTGGAGGGGATTTTAACATGATCACCAAGTTGGAGGAAAAGCTTGGGGGAAGAACCAGGTTGGAACAGGAAAACACCCACTTTAAAGACTTCATCCAGAATACCTCTCTAATAGACCTGCAATATTGTAATGGCACTTACACTTGGAGTAATCGAAGAGCAGGAAAGCATCAAATCGCTTCCAAACTGGACCGATTTCTCATATCAGATAATTCGGTTCACTTAGGAGGAGACATAACTGCTGCTATTCTACCCCACTCAGGCTCAGATCACTGGCCAATCGCCCTCCAGTGGCAACGACCAGGCAACTCCACCAGAAGGCCCTTTCACTTCGAAGAGTTCTGGCTCACCCACCCCACTTTCAAAGACTTTTTCAGAACAACTTGGACAACCTTCACTCCGCCAGAAGGATCCAAGATGTTTCAGTTCCAACAGAAACTCAAATATTTAAAATACCATTTAAAGCGTTGGAACAATGAGACCTTTGGAAACATCTTTAAGGCACAACATGACTTAAATAAGGAAATGGCAGATCTCCAACAAAAAATAATCACAGGGGGTCACACAGAGGGGACCCTGGAGTAGGAGCAGCGCATCCACAATCAGCTGGAGGAGAGGAGAAAGCAGGAGGAGATTTTATGGAAGCAAAAGTCTAGGATCAGATGGCTGAAAGAGGGCGAACGGAACACCAAATTCTTCCACCGAACCACTGTTCAACGAAGAATGCACAACAACATCCCCTTCATTCAAAGGCAAGGGGGGGCAAGAGCAGAACAACATGAAGAAATTGAGGAGGAGTTCCTAAATCACTTCAAGCAAGTTCATCTAGAGCCCAATGCAGACAGGCGACCTGCGATAGAAAGAATAACACATAATGTGCCAAAACTAATCACTGAGGAACACAATGAACTTCTCCTTCGTCCTATACTAACTCAGGAGGTGGATATAGCCATGTCCCAGCTCAAGGAGGGCAAAGCCCCTGGCCCGGATGGCTTCACCACAACTTTCTTTCACACTTTCTGGGAGCTGATAAAATTGGAGGTCTGGCAAGTAGTGGAGGAATCGAGAGCTCTTCATTGGCTGCTTCCTTCTCTCAACTCAACTTTCATTGCCCTTATACCAAAAGAGGCGGAATCCATCACCCCGGACAAATTCCGTCCGATTGCTCTCTGCAACGTCATATACAAAGTTATCTCCAAAGTTATAGCCAACAGGTTAAAGCCCCTCTTGCCACTGCTCATCTCTCCGGAACAATCTGGATATGTGGAAGGGAGACAGATCATGGATGGCATTATCCTCTCGCATGAGATCATACACTCCCTCAAGCATTCCAATCAGGCAGGTATGATTCTAAAGCTTGATCTTTCTAAGGCCTTCGATAAGCTCAGTTGGACTTACATTCAGCAAATGCTAATTGCCTTTGGATTCTCTCCCATGTGGATCCGTTGGATCATGAGTCTTATCTCCTCCTCCTTCTTCTCCATTCTCATGAACGGGATCCCATCACGACCCTTTAGTCCCTCTCGAGGAATCAGGCAAGGTGACCCTCTCTCCCCCTTCCTCTTTGTTTTAATGGCTGAAGGCCTGGGTCGTCACATCAAACAAGCCCTCCTCTCACAACAGCTTAAAGGTCTCTCCATTCACCACTCCCCTGCTATATCTCATCAGCAGTTTGTTGATGACACCATGCTCTTTGGCTACCCATCTGTCCAGGAAGCCTCCTGCTTCAAAGCCCTGCTCAATGACTTCTCTGAGGCCTCAAGAACCAGCATCAATAACTCCAAGTCACAGATCTTTTTCTTTCACACCCCTCCTGTCGTTAAGACTGCTGTTGCTCGAATTTTGGGATTCCCCATTGCCACTCTCCCTTCCAAATACCTTGGAGCCCCCCTTACTGCCTCAGCCATCAAGCATTCCTCCTGGCGTACTCTCATTGAGAAGCTCGAATCCCGCCTCAACCTTTGGACGCACAGAACATTGAACTTGGCCAGTCGTGTAGTGCTCATAAAGTTAGTTCTTCAGGCAATGCCACTCTACTTATTCTCAATCCTAGCGGTGCCTAAATGGGTTCTAAAAAGAATTTGGGATCTTCAGCGAGGATTCCTTTGGGGAAATTCAGCTACAAACCGCAAATGGGCCCTGGTAAAATGGACCACTGTCTGCACGCCCAAAGAAAAAGGGGGCATTGGCCTGAGAGATCCCACACACAACAATGCCATCATGAGCGCAAAAATTTGGTGGCAATGGCTCTCTAGCCCAGAAAAACCTTGGGCCACCATTTGGACAGCCAAATACGCCAATCACAGACCCCAGGAGGAGCTCATCAGGTTCACTCCCAATGTCAAAGGTTCGCTAATTTGGAACGCGGCCAAACAACACTTCTAGTTGATACAGCAGCATAGTTTTTGGGAAGTAAGAAATGGAAGAACAACACGATTCTGGACAGATGCCTGGAACCAAATGCCACAGCTTAGCCGCATTCTTAATCCACTTCCGAACTCCATTGGAGAGGAACAACAACAAGAAAAGATTTGGCAGTATTGGACTCAGGAGACAGAGCAAGGCTTCAGGAAATGGAAACAAGGTAACCAGCTCATCAGAAATGAGAATTACCAAATCATTGAGGATCTGGAAAGGGAGCTACGCAAAAGGAGCATCAGACATGCCGAAGGCAGAGACATTCTACGATGGGGGTACCAGCCTAAAGGCGCTTTTACCACTTCTGAGGCTTACAAAATTATGTGCAATAACCCTACTCCCCCTGACCCAATTTGGAGCAAAATCTGGGGGTTAGGTTCTTGGCCTAAAGTCTCCTACTTCCTTTGGTTGGTAGGACATCAGAGAATCCTCACCTGGGATAAACTTAGACACAGAAATTATCATGGCCCCTCTATTTGTGTTAATTGCAAATCCCAAGAGGAAACTCTCCAACACCTCCTGGACTCTTGCCCCTTAGCCAATCAGTTGTGGGAGAAGGCAAGCTTCAGATGTCAAAGAAGATGCAGACTTGAGGAAGACATAACCAACTCATTGCGTCATTGGCAACAGAATCCATACAAAAGTGAAATTCTCAACCATTTATGGAACATAATCCCCGGGCTCCTCTTATGGAGCATATGGAAGGAAAGGAACAAACGCATATTCAAAGATCAATGCTCCCCGATAGATAGTATCTGGAGCACGCTCTGTGGGAATCTCAAAGAGACGCTGATGCTCCGCTCATGGACAAAGGAGGACCTTCCGACTCTAGACAATGAGAAAGCCATTTTGGAAAACTGGCAAATGCAACTCCCTCAGGAATCTCACAATAAAGGCCCTCCTAAAAGCAGCAACCTAAAAAAGGTCTCCTGGACTCCCCCTCCAAAGCATACCTTCAAGCTCAACTTTGATGGCACCTCAAAGGGCAATCCTAAAAATGCAGGCTTTGGCAGAATTTTTAGAAATCATGAAGGCACGCCCTTGCTGCTCTACTATGGAAACATTAGGTGGGACACCAACAACTCGGCTAAATTAGAGGGACTTTGGCAAGGTCTCCTTCTCTCATGGAGACACAACTTCCAACCCCTGGAGGTGGAAGGAGACTCTCAAATCCTTATTAATATGGCCAAGCATCTCCTAAATGGATCTCATGCAAGGAAAATAGCCACCAGTTGGAGGCTCGAAGAAAGACTGGAAGACTTAGAACAAGTGCTCCACAGTAACAGGGCCATCACCTTCAATCACGTAAAGAGGGAGGGCAATAAGGTCGCTGACCTTCTGGCCAATTTAGGGGTGGAAAATGAGAATACTCTACTCACAGGAACTCTGGACGTTATATCGAATCATGATCAGGCACAGGAATGCACTCGTCTGGTCCAAAACGATGCTGCTCCCCCGGATGCGGGTGATTGAAGGGACGGGACGGGCGATTAATTGCGGCCACCTGCCAGCCATACACAGTAGACCAGATCACACATGGGAGTAGGATCATTATCAGTTGTGCGGGAGTGGGTTTTATGGCATCCAACAGGTGAGCATAAATGCTCCGTTCGCCTCAGCACGCAAGCTAGGGTCCGGCTCCTCGGCTCACATGAAGGCTGCAGTAATAGCGGGAGGGCCTCGAGGTGTAGGTAGGTGTGATATATGCGGTTGTGGGTTGGGCTTCACGGCAAAAATTCATGGTCTGTTCACTGTGCACATTCATGGTATGTTTATGCAGTCTCTGGAGCTGCGAGCAACTCCAAGCGTTTGCCTCTCTGTTTGGGCTAATCCCCCTCCTGCTTTTGGTCTCCCCAGGACTGTTCTGGAACTCAATTTCGTATTAAGATCTATTCATTTGGGTCCTGCAATCATGGTTAGGCCTCGATAGTGAATTCTCAGTCGTCGAGGCACCTCTCGTGGAGGCTCTTCGCACCCCCTGTCAACGAAATTTCTCCCCATTGCTGCCAATGCCATTGCCATCGCACTCAAGAAGAAAACCCCCTTTGGTCCAGTCAATTCCTGGATTCCAGTGCTCCTGATTCCGCTTCCTCGCCTGCCTTTGGCTCTGCCTTTTTCAACTTCAACAGTTCTTTGAACTATCCCTGGATCTGTGCCCATGTTTCGATGCTCTTCATTGAGGAGTCCCCTGATGGAAGCGATTCGAGAGATAATCGGGGGACGATGACAGCTGAGGACCTTGCAAAAGCCATGGAGACTCCCTCTGCATACCCTGTGAATGCTTCAAAAAGCCCTCTTGCTGGTCCCTCGGGAGCTCAGGAAGCGATGATCAGCCAAAAAGAAGATGTCAATATGGAGACCGTTCCAACTGCAGCGGAGGTGGCAGAATTCGGGTGGTGCAGGGTAGTGGAGGAGGATCCTAAAGACTAGATTAGCCTTCTTACCCAGTCTCTGCGGCCGATCTGTGAGGGCATTCAGCCACTCTGTTTGTCTTCGGATATGTTTTGGATATGTGTTACTGTCTCTGTGTTTCGGTGTTAATGCTAGTGGCAAATTGTTTATGTTTGGGTTATGGAATTTTTTCTCTGCGGATGGAAAGGGTGTGTCTCCCCTGTGCGGGATTAGTTTGTTGTTCCACTGGCGCCCCTGCGTGGGTTGGTTTTTCCTTGGTCTGGTAAGTCCTCGGAGACTGTAGTCTCAGCTGTTCCAGGCTGCCATTACTTCCAGGCAACTGGTTCTTTTTATTTTGTAATGATGTAATTGTTCTCTGTTTATGTATATAATAGAATAGTTTTAACGAGAAAGAAAAAGTATGAATGTTTTGTACCAGTGTGACAAGGCTATATGTACACACTAGTATGTAAGGTTGTCTAAACTCACCGTGTTAAAAATGTATGTATGTGAACTAAAAGTGGTGCATCATATGTATGTATGCATTGTTGTTGGTGTTCTTTTGTTTGATAGCACATCAAAGCTGGTGCATTACTATTTTTTGGGCGCACTTGGGATGATTTTTTTCTTTTTAATTGAAAGTTATGTGTCCATATTTATAAATAAATTTTTAGTTTAATAAAAACAAATTATGTTTTATGTATGAGGTTGATGTATTTTATATGTCAATCATGTAACAAATATGTCAACATAGGGAGAAGTAGCAGGAGCACGAGAAATTAGCAAACCAATACAATGTGATTCGACCATGGGATGCATGAGAGAGGAAGAGGGATTTATAGCCTCACCCCATTAGTGCAATGACCCGAGTGATATTGAGGAATGTAGGCCTCCTTAAGTACTATGAAGAGCCTACATACCTGAAGGCACACTCTGCCTTATTGACACAGCTGATCCATTGGTTGAATGTCCACCAACAATTTTTACATGTGAGTCCTAAGACATGGTATAGGCCCTCTAAAGAAGACATATATTTTATCACTAGCCTATCCAAGAGAGGAGAGGATTTTCCTAAGTTCCTTGATGTAATCCATGGGGTATGCAACAAACATTCATCTTGTCTACTCTCAGAGATATGTTGGGGGTCATGTATTCTATCCAGCAGGTTTTCAGGTGCATGGTGGATAGCTACGAATTGCTTATTTTGATGCATAGGAGGTTAGGTGCCTCTCATTATTAGTGACCACCATTACACACTATACTAGTGATGGGCAGTGCATTAGTTGCACTCTTTTGTTTTATGTTGAATCTTTGATGTAGGTGCCACAACGTATTAGATGGTCTGTCATTTTTTTGAGGCATTTTTTGAGGGCTTTAGATAAATGTCGTGTGATGATACATGAGAGGATGAACATCCCTTTCGCTTCAAAGATTTTTATTTATTTCTTGGGAGGTTTCTAGAGACGAGGCATACATTTGACCATCGTCCTCCTACGCTGATGACTCAGGTGCAGATGTCCATGTGGGTCTCGATGATTCCCAAGAGGAGCCTGTCAGAGTATCTAGCAAAGATTTTTGCCCAAGAACTAGCACACCTAGCTAGTTAGGATGACCACATCTTTGTCTTGGTGTCGGTTCCATACATGAGGATGGATTGGAGACAATGTCCTAACATCCTCTTCACACTAGATGAGCTTGAAAATGATAGAGGTAATACTAGTGTTTTATTTATATTAATATAGTTTCATTTTATTGCCTTAATTAATTAGAATAAAATTTATTCTAGCACATTATTTAACTTATTTTATTAAATTATTTAATGAAATTGTCTAATTAATGTTTTGTACTATATATTTTGTAGACGTTTTCACATTCATTGGGATCATTCCTCCCACCCCACCAGAGGGATTAGATGTAGAGATGGGTGAGGCCCAAGAGGGTGAGGCACATCCTCAGATGCAGAGGGGCGTGGGCATCTGGGACCGTAGGGTTGGTCTCTAATTTAGGATGGACTATTGTGACTGAATGTCTAGATCTTTGGTTGAGGAAGGAGTTTGCCCTGCAAGGGCTCAAGACATCAGGGCAGATCCTAGGCTACTGGAGCTCTTGAGGATTATTTGTGTGATATGATGACTCTTATGCATTATATAGTCAGATATACCAGGCTACTAGTAGCGAGGAGGGATGCAGGGCATGCATCAGATATGTCACATGAGTCTTTACGTAGTGTTATCCTGTCAAATTGTGGAGTACTAAAGAAGGTATGTTTTTGATGATTATTTCAGTATCTTTTCATTAGAACTTACAAACCTTTTGCATCATGAAATAGGAAAATGATAAAGAATTATAATAGACCGTGTGAGATTAATATGCAAGACGAAAACGCTGACAAATGTCATTTCCTTATGCAGGAAGGAGGAAAAACGAGAAGTTGTCATTCCAAAGGAAAGGACAAGGACGGGTTAACTGCTGTCCCTTTGATGGGAGACCAAATGAAAACAAGGCAAAGCAAATCAAAGAAAATCAGCCCGAGAAAGGAGGTGGAGATATTAGCTCGACGCAGGAGAGAAAAGAAATGACTGAGGACTAACGGTTTGGCGAATCCCTCAGGATCCTTGATCCTGAGGGATCATTGTTTTATCTATTTCTGCACTTAGATATCTCTGTCGTCACCCTTATAAAAGGGGCAACACTGTTAGCTCGGGAGAGGGCTAGATACGGTTATGCTTTTATGTAATTTCCTTTAAGATCAAAACTTTGGTCATCGAGTCTCATTAAGAACTGGTTTATTATAATTATGCTCTATGCATAAATACAAACTTGGTTACTATTTCATCTCTGAGTCTGGAATAACTTCAAGCGGTGTACCCCTGGAGGCTAAGGGCCCAGCCCTAGAGGACACTTGCTCCTGTATTATTACGTTTGGTTTATGCATGGTTTGCTTATCGACGTTATTTAGTAATCTGATGTGTTTTATAAGTTTACATCACATGCTCTGTTATGTTTAATCTATTAAGGTTTCGATAGACAGAATGATTGTACTGACTCTACATCATATTACTGTTCTTTTAGGAGTTGATATAATACTGCTAGTCTTTATAGAATACTGTTACTGTTCCACTATAGAGCCTTTGTGTTGTGCGTTCATTAACGTTACTGAATTCATCTTGGAATTTATGTTCTTTGCGATTGTTGGATTTATGAACAATTTTGTTCTATTTTGAATTGCAGTGGTATTCTTTTATATGGTTTTCAAGCACTGTTCCATAATTTATCAGTAATCAGTGTTGTTCCATTGGTGTGTGTTATTCAATCTGCCCTTAAGAGTGAAACATTGCCATTTGATTCCTGTAGATTACGATTAATGCATTTGATCTGATAGACTTAGATTGTTACTGCTTGTGAGACTTAGTTGCTGTTCTATTTCTTAGCTGCTGTTCCATTTCGGATTTGTTGTTCCATTTCAGACTTTCTATTCGATTTCTTAATTGTTGTTCCATTTCTTATCTGCCGTTCCATTTCTTGGTGTTGGCGTGAAGAATGATCTCAGGCTGTAGTGAGCATTGACATTTATTGTCTGGCTCCCAGATCCACGATCTGTTCTCTGATTTCATTTTCCATCAATTTCCAAAGGGATGGGTTATTGCTACCGAACCCTTGACTGATAAGTTGCTTAGTCTTTTGAATGTGTGATTTAATCTTTTGAAGTGGTTAAGCTGTAGACAATCATCCATTTACTCTTGTATTTCTGAACACTGTACTACTAGCATTACTTTGAGAAATGATAGCCTCAGACTGAGACACTCCTTGAAATAACAAAACGTTCCCGGATTGACATATTAATGTGAGGTAATTAGAGGTGAAAGAGACCCTTTTTATAGCTCTACATTTTGGCGTCGTTGCTAGGGAAAGAGTGTAGCCATTTGTTCTTTTTTTTTCAGAGTAGTGTACGAACCTGCTAGGGAAGAATTGGGTTTAAAAAAAAAAAGGTAAGAACCTACGTGTGGAGCATGTAAAAGCCCTGCTCCTCTGCCCGCTTTCCTATAGATTTGCTGCTGTTTTGTTTGAGTATAATTTAGTAGTTAATTTGAGTGCATGACTAAGCAGAAATAGCCAGAAAAAAATTCCAAACCTCTACCCAAGCCAGAAAAAGCTAAGGGGCCGGTGACCCTTGGCCAACCAACCTTCATATACGAAATATACAAGAAAGAAAAATCTCAACCCTCAGTAGGACCCAGGAAAGTCATTTATAAATAGCCTACTAGTTCCCTTCAGGCCACAGGATCACCATCTGTAGCCTTTGCTGAGGTGCATAGTCAAACTGAAGAGCAGGACTTTCAAGAAATTGAAAATTCTACTCCAGAACTATTGCAGGAAGGGAATTTTAGCAATCTTTGTGAAGGAGGAGAGACAGGGGAAACTGAGGAACCAAGGTATCCTATTGGAACAACTCAGCGATTAAACAGCCCAGACAAGGGAAGTGCTGCAAAAATCATTGTTGAAGAAACTCAATCTCCTCAGACATCAGGCACTCTCATTATCCCAGATAGAGGAAGTACTATTAAAACTATTCATGTTAAATCCATTCTCTCTCAGCCTAGGAATACCCTCCTAGATATCCCAGAAGGTTATTCGCATATATTCGACCCAATGGCTCAAAACCAGCCAAACACCCAAACCTCTACATTACAATACCCCATAGTGGATTCTGCAGCAAATGCACCTATGAAAGCAATCCCTCTTCAAAATATCCCTACATTCCACGGTCTTACATCAGAAGATCCGGATGCATTTTTATTTGAATTTGATGTACTGTGTAGGGGATATGATTACACCACCGAACCCAGAAACTGAAACTATTTCCCTCTACATTAAAAGGGGCTGCTTTAAGATGGTTTATGGGATTAGGTGGCGGGGTTATAAATAACTGGGATCAAATGAAAGAATCTTTTTTGAAAAAATATCAGGACTATTGCAGGTCTAGAGAACTGAAGGACGAAATATTCCAGATGATAGCTAGACCAAATGAAACATTAGAGGAGTATGTGGAACGTTTTCAGTATAATCTTCAAAGATCTCCTTATGCATCACTACCTTTACTTGATAATGTGTTAAAAACAGCATTAATAAGGGGCATGAAGGAACAATGGATTGAAAAATTAAACATTATGGGAAAAGGAGATATTTATCAAGAAAGTTTTGCTGACGTTATTGATTTATGTATCAGGAGCTCGAGAGGCAGCGCAAGAGTAAAACCGGCAGAACATGATCGGTTTGTAAGAGATAATAAAATCTCAACAGAAGGAGTAACGCGTGTAGAAATTGGAAATTTATTGGAAAATTTTAAAACTGATATACTAGGGACACTAACTACACAACTTGATATTATGCAGGCCAAATAGAAGCAAATGGAGGCAGAACAGAATTTGGCAATCTTCTGTCCCCGATGCAGGAAAAAGCATAACAATAAGGAGTGTCCACTGGATACAGTCCAAACATGCGCCATCTGTACAAAAGATCACCTTACAGAGAGCTATCCCTCACTCCCTGGATTGAAAGTAGTATATAAGGAAGCAGAAGAAGAGCCAGAATCAATGTATTTTCTCAACCAGCGCCGTTAGTGGCAGCCGAGACAATCTGGTATGTTTCCAAACCCAACTTCTTCTTTTCAGCCTCCGCAGTATAATGCTCAACAATATAATATGTGGCAAAGTCAATCCCAATCCACGTTTCCAAACTGGTCACCGCAATCGTTTCCTTCCTCAAACCCGTGGCTGAATCAGGCAAGCCAATCTGGTTGGCTGAATCTTCCTTATACTCCACCATATTGGCAAAGTAACTCATACCCACCACAATGGACTCCCCCTACTTCACAAAGTTCAGCCTGGCAGACAAACTGGCAGAGACCAATGCATCAGCCAGTAGGATCCATTCCGCTCACTCAACCTACACTGCTAGCCTTACAACAAAATCCTCAGTCTAATCTGAGACCGCAACTCCCAGCCCAACCCAACCCCAATCCAAATAATAGACCAGTCCAATCTGTCCAAATAATAGAAACACCATAAATAGGAGCTGATCTGAGGGAGTGTAATGATCTTCAGTTAAGATCTAGGCATATTATTGAAACCGAGGGAGATAGGACAGTTCATGTTGAAAATCAGTTACCCAGAGAACATCTGTCACAAGAAGAGGATGTGAATAAACAACAAACTCATAATCAAGCAACCACATCCTCTCCCCCATTCCCAGAATGATTAGTCATACCTCGACCTATACAATATCTTGGTTTTGACATTCTGGGAGAATTACAAAATTTGTACATAAAAATTCCATTCCTCCAAGCCATTCAATACATCCTGATATATGCAAAAACTATCAAAGAATTGTGCATAAAGAAACCAAGGAGGAATATAACAAATAATCCAAGAGTCCAAGTAGTCAGCACTCTATCTGACTTACTATCAGGAAAAGAAATACCTATTAAATACGAAGACCCGGGAAATCCAATTGTAACTGTCCAAATTTATGGTCAGACCCTATCCAATGCCTTAGTTCATCTAGGAGCTGCAGTTAATATCTTAACAACCACTACTTGCCAAAAGCTAGGCATTACATCTGTAGAACCCACCTCTACCTTGCTAGAATTGGCTGACCGATCTGTGGTTAGGCCAGAGGGTACACTACATGATGTCATGGTCTCTGTTGATTCCTGGGAATATCCAACTGATTTTCTGATAATAAATCCCAAAACCCGACTTGATGGACATCCATTGATTTTAGGTAGACCGTGGCTTACCACTGTCGATGCTTATATTGGCTGCCGGCAAGGAAATATGACCATAACCAGAGGACCAAATATCAAGAACTTAGTTCTATATCCTCCAGCGTAGCCAAGTGTCACAATAATTAAAACTAATAAGCACCTTGTATCATACCTTACCGATAACATTAGATCTCCATTAACTATACAAGAGGCACTTGATTTCAAATACCAAACAGAAGACGATGCCATTAATAATTTCATTAGTCAAACTGAATCCAGATCCTACACACAATGTCATATGATAGAAGCAGCATTTGATAATGAATTAGAAGAAGATCCTATGAAAGATACGCATGATCAAAAAATAGCTGTTACTTCTATTGCAAATAGTAAAATTGTGGAAATTGAACCAGGTAAAACCTTAAATATTAATGCCAACCTCACACCCAAGCAAGAAATGAAGCTTATCCATTTGTTATGGAATTATAAAGAAGCATTTGCATGGGACTACCCTGATATGAAAGGAATTGACCCCCAATTATGTACACACCACATTTATATAGAAAAAGATGCGAGACCTATTCGTCAACCTCAGAGGAGACTAAATCCTCATCTAAAAGACGTGGTAAAATCTGAACTTCAAAAACTTTTAGATGTCAATTTTATCTACCCTATCTCTGATAGTAAGTGGGTCTCTCCGCTTGTGGTGGTACCAAAAAAGAATGGGAAATGGAGAATCTGTGTGGACTACAGAGAGCTAAATAAAGAAACACAAAAATACCACTTCCCTCTCCCATTCATTGACCAAGTATTAGACACTTTGGTAGGAAATAAATTCTTTTCTTTCCTAGAATGCTTCAGTGGATACAGTCAGATTCAGATTGCCCCTGAATATCAAGACAAAACTACTTTTACTTGTCCTTGGGGAACATTTGCCTACCGAGTTCTACCTTTTGGCTTATGCAATGCTCCTGCCACATTCCAAAGGGCTATCCTTAGCATTTTTGCAGATTTAATAAATGAAAGACTTGAAGTATACATGGATGACTTTACACCATATGGAAATGATTTCGATCCAACATTGGATACCTTAGAAAAATTCCTACAACGCTGCATTGTTACCAGGCTTTGTTTAAGCCACGAAAAATGCTATATGATGATGACTGAAGGACTTATCATAGGACATTATATTTCAGCAGCTAGCATTCAGGTAGACCAACCAAAATCCAAATATTTTTTCTTATTCCCACTCCTACCACTCAAACAGAGATACGCAGTTTTCTTGGATTTTCTAGTTATTATAGGAGATTTATAGAACATTATTTGCACATTGTTGCACCTCTATATGCACTAACTGGTAACGTTGATTTTCTTTGGACATAAAAATGTGAATGTTCTTTCAAGGATCTGAAGAAGCTTGTGTCCACAGCCCCAGTCCTTCGAGGACCAAATTGGGATTTGCCATTTCAGATATCATCTAATGCCTCAGATACAGCCATTGGAGCAGTCCTTGGGCAGGAAGAGAATAAAAAACCATATGCAATTTACTACATCAGCAAAAATTTATCCCCTGCTGAATTAAACTACACTGTTACTGAAAAAGAATTTCTAGCTGTAATACATGCTATCAATAAGTTTAGACATTACATTATTGGATATCCTGTTATCTTGTACACAGATCATTCTGCCATAAAATATCTAGCAAACAAGCCTATCACAAATGGCAGAATAACTAGATGGCTGATTTTATTGCAGGAATTTGATATTACAATCAAGGATCGACCTGGCAAAGAAAATCCTATAGCCGATTTTCTCTCAAGAATGCCAAATCCAATCGATGCAGCAGCAGTTGAAGACCAATTTCTGGATGAGCATCTGTTTGTTGTGGCTATTCAAACACCCTGGTATGCTGATGTTGCCAATTATCTAGCAGTGGGTAAATTACCGAAGCATCTAACCCCTAATGAGTAGAAATAGATTGTTCAACGGAGTGCTCGATTTTCTTGGATTGGGGGCTATTTTTTCCATACAGGGGTAGACATGCATATTAGTAAATGCATTCGAGAAGATGAAATCTTTGACATTTTAAAAGCCTACCATGACGGACCATGTGGCGGACATTTCGTCGATCGCAGAACTAGACATAAAGTGCTGCAGACAAGGTATTATTGGCCCATGATTTTCAAAGGTGCAAAGAAATTTGTCCAAGCCTGTGATAGTTGCCAGAGAGCAGGACGCCCTCGTCAGTTTGATGAGATGCCTCTGAAACCACAACTAGTCATCGAACCATTCGAGCGATGGGATCTTGATTTCATTGGACCAATTAACACATCATCAAACCAGAAAACATATATTTTGGTGGCAACAGAATATGTCACCAAGTGGGTTGAAGCAGAGGCATTGCCAAGAGCTACAGAGGACTCTTTCATACAGTTCTTGTTCCATCTATTTGTACGTTATGGCCTTCCAAGAGAAATAATTACAGACGGTGGACCACAGTTTGCTAGGAACAGAATAGCTGCAACACTCAACAACAATCATGTCCAGCATAAAATCACTACTCCATACCACCCACAGGCAAATGGGCAGGTAGAAAGAAGCAATAAAATAATAGAAGCAATCCTAACAAAAACCATTGCATCACATAGACGGGATTGGGCTGCTAGACTACCTGAAGCACTGTGGGCTTACAAAACAACATGGAGAAGCACCACTGGTTACTCACCTTATCAATTAGTGTTTTGAAAACAACCCATTTTCCCCATAGAATTCGAAATCCAAACATTAAGAACAACACAGGAAGTTGGCTTAGATTTAACCGAGGTACAGATTAATCGATTGCAGCCGATCAATGAGTTAGACGAAATTAGGATCTTTGCACTTCAAAACACTGCCCTGATCCAACAGCAGCGAGCTAAATGGCATGATGCTCTCGTTAAAAATAAAGTCTTCTACGAAGGATACTGAGCTCTTTTGTACGAATCCAGGTTTCATGACTTCCCTGGCAAACTCCAGACTCGTTGGTTGGGACCATACGAAATCCAGAAGGTACATAACAATTTGACCCTTACTCTAATCACTATTGACGGTTCTGGATATGCCTTCAAGGAAAATGGCCATCGAGTTCGTCTCTATCGTAAACCACTCATTCGGGAGTCCTTCTGCCAGCAGCTACACCGAGACTTTGATATGGAGATTTTGGGGGAGGAAGAGAAGTCTTCCTCACCTGTAATTCATTAAGAAATTTATTTCTTTTTACAGTTTGTACATAATTTCTTTTCTTGAATCATTTTTGTACATATTTTTGAATCAACGTTTTGCTGTTATTATTTTTGCTGTTCCTTTTTTTCAAAAGAATAGCTTTTTCTTCTGGCTGTTCCTTTTTCAAAAGAGAAACCCCCTTTGGATCAGCTGTTATTTTGTTGTAATTTGGTTCTTTTTCTTTATTTTTGTGTTCTGCTGTTCCTTTTCCAAAGGAACAACATTTTTTATTTCTACCGTTCCTTTTCCAAAGGAATGGCATTTGTGTGTTTTTGTTGTTCCTTTTCCGAAGGAACAACATTTTTTCGATTTCTGCTGTTCCTTTTCCAAAGGAATGGCATCTGTGTGTTTTGTTGTTCCTTTTCCAAAGGAACAACATTTTCGATTTTTGCTGTCCCTTTTCCAAAGGAACAACATTTTCGATTTCTGCTGTTCCTTTTCCAAAGGAACGACATTTGCCTATTTTGCTGTTCCTTTTCCAAAGGAACAACGTTTTTTATTTCTGTTGTTCCTTTTCCAAAGGAACAACATTTCTGTGCGTTTTGTTGTTCCTTTTCCAAAGGAACAACATTTTTATTTCTGTTGTTCCTTTTCCAAAGGAACGACATTTCTGTGTGTTTTGTTGTTCCTTTTCCAAAGGAACGACATTTTTGTGTTTTGTTGTTCCTTTTCCAAAGGAACAACATTTTTGTGTTTTGATGTTCCTTTGGAAAAGGAACAACATTTTTTATTTCTGTTGTTCATTTTTCAAAGGAACGACATTGGTATGTTCTGTTGTTCCTTTTCCAAAGGAACAGCATCTGTGTGTTCTGCTGTTCATTTTCCAAAGGAACAGTGCTTTCCGTCTTTGCTGTTCTTTTTTCAAAGGAACGTCGTTTTGTTTTCTGATGTTCCTTTTCCAAAGGAACAACATTTGTGGTCTTTTGTTGTCCCTTGTTCCAAAAGGAACACCACTTGCATACTTTTGCTCTCCTTGTGAAACAACTTGTTCCTTTTGCTGTTCTAAATTGAGGATGCTTATTGCTCCTGTTCTTTCAAGTCTTTTAGAATATAGCTATGCACTTATGCAATGGATACAAAATCACAACATACTGAAATCAGTCAATCATAACTCGCTATCTTTATATGAAATTGCTCTGAATTGGTAAGAGGACAGAAGGAAGGACACACTTATTTATCATCTTTTGTTGTCATTGTTCTACTAATTCTACTCTGATTGGTCATCTTTATCATGTTGATCCCTTTTAACCCTCTTTGATTATTATTTAGGAATACAAGCAAAGGGTTTATATCTTCCTATTGAGGTGTTAAGACTTCTTCCACCATTCCTACTCTTAAGTAGTGTTGAACCACCCTTTGTGTATAAATAAGGGAAAGTACTTTATGAAAAACAAAGAAAAAAAGAACAAACATGACTTATAAGCTGTCAAATGCAGGATAGGGGGTGTCATCAAGAGCCAACCTACCATGACCATGAGGACGAAAGCGAAGTGGCATTCCCACTATGGCCACCACACCAGGGATATGGTCCAAAAGGTATATCAAATAAACAACCCTTGGAACAAGAGGTCTCATCACGAGCTGGCCTGCCCACTTTCACTCCTTCCTCGTGAATGGAATTATGTCTCACTGGTCACCAAGCCAGCATAATGGCCTACATTTTGACATCACACAACATTTCCTAAGCATACACAAAGGATCATGGTTCTAGGTGTGAAATAAACAACTCTACCAAGGTTATGGACACCTGTCGGCAGCAGAGCACTGTTAATGGTATTGAAGTCACATTATTTACACCAATAGGTAAGTTATTAGCACCCTTCTGTTTCTTATACCTTAGTAATCAATCATATATTATTTCCCGAACCATATAATGCATGGATATCTATTATTACCAATCATGACAGAACAGTTGACAATGACTGCATGAGATTCTGTTCCACGGCAGATGTCCTATCCCCTAGCCTCGCATCATATCACAGCAGTTTCTTAAGTATTAAGTGATCCAACTCTACGCCTCGATTTCGGTAATTCGCTGCTTTTGTAAACATGGCATATTGCCATATGTTGTTCCTTTATGACTTTGCTTCAGAGCGGGCAATGCTCCTTTATTTGACGGCTGGGACAGCCTATCACATTCTGGGGGGGGAGCTTAACCTCATCATTCCCTGGATTACGTGTCAACCCACTATTCGGGAAGTTGTGTACTAGGGTATAGCATGGCTCAACGGCATACTATTTTTTTACTTTTTCTGCATGACTTGCTGTTCATAAGCCATTTCTATCGTATACTCTGCAACATTAGATTTTGAACAAGTCTTGCGTCTGTCAGCCTCTCTGTGTTTCAACAGCACGAAAAACTACCATTCCATTGAGAGTTTGCAGTGAAACCATGGGAGAAAGATCGATTCGAAGAGAACCGCAGGTGTTAACAGTCTCTGCTGCTGCCCGGGAAATCCTAGCAAGAGCAGGGTTGCTGACTTATCTCAACCACTTGCAAGAGTCTAACGAGACTGTGGCAATTGAATTCTTGCAGAACTTGCAAGAGGATTACTCCACAGTGAGGGGGAGACACATAGAAGTCACTGGTGACATAATCACAAAAGTCTCGGGACTACCAGCCTCTGGACCTGTATGGACGTTAAAAAAGAAAAGATTACAGAAGATTATAGAAATCTTTCAGGACGAAGGCCAGAGCCTGGCAATTAGAGGAAAGGGAGTTCTGCCAGTAGCACTAGGAGATCCGTGGGCAGAATTGGCAAAGACCATTCAAAGGTACATCACCCGTGAAGGCAGAAAAGACGTGGTAAGACCACGACATCTTAAACTCTTAGCTGTACTGAAGCAAAAATGATCTGTAAATTTACCTGCATTTTTGAATTCGTTACTTCATGACGTTGCACGGAGCATAAAAAAGGCACAGCATGTAGAGTCAATTTTTAGTCATCATGGGTTGATTTGGCTAATAGTCATCCATAGCCTCACCCAGCAGCAGAGCAGCTGGGAAGAGCTAATTTCCATGATAAATGGGGGATTGACCACACCATCCCCAAAACGTAAACATGCCACTAGTACACCCGAGCATCCAGAAAAATGCAGGGAATCGACAAAGCGTAAACATGCCACCGGTACACCCGAGTGCCCAGAAAAATGCAGGGAATTGGCAAAGTGTAAACATGCCACCGGTACACCCGAGCGGCCAGAAAAACACAGGAAATCGGTCCGGCTAGCATGACTACGAGGGAGGCTGGAGAAGCCCCAAGAAAACACCAGCCAGCCGGTAGAAATAGAAGATGAGCAACCCCCACGGCCAGAAGGGGAGGATGATGAGAAAGGAGTGCAAGAAGAAGAAGAAAAAGAAGAAGAGGTCGAGCAATCTGAAGAGGAAGAAGAAAACGAAGAAGAAGCCGAGCAATCTGAAGAAACTGAAACCGAAGAAGATAAAGAAGAAGAAGCCGAGCAATCCAAGCAGGAGGAGGAAACATAATAGCAGGAAGGTAGCCCATTGCAGGACCCAGTGGGAGAAGATGAATTGGCCAAAGTTTTGGCCAATATGGGTGAATATGGCCAACCTTCCAGTCCATCTATTAAGATTAGGTATGTTCTATGCTAGAGAAATTTATTTAAATTTTCACAGTTAGCAATCACATCAACATTACGATAAACTGCAGATAGAACATAAATATAAAATGTAGAAGGCAAGCCAAGACAAGAGGACACAAGATATGGTGCGAGCTAGGGACAAACCCCACAATGTGTGGGGAAACCCTTTGGTCAAATATTCTTTTATCTTCAAAGTTCAGCAGAGAAGGAGAGAGAGAGAGAGTACATTTACAACAGAAGTCAATACTTTGACTTATCTAGATCTAGCATAGATCATTTCGTATGATGAGATCAGTTGAAGACATTCTGCTTCAACTGATTCTCAAGGTGACTCCTTCACCTATCATCATGTTGCATCTCGTCCATTTGCTGCACCTTACTATGTAGCACCATCATGCTACCCATGATCATCATGCTGCTCATGCTCTCATACATCACTGTGCTACCCATGATCTTCATCATGTTGCCCATACATCATGCTGCCCATGATCATGCTGCCCATGATTACTTCATCCATAGTGTCGCATTTTTCATCATCATTCATCACTGCTTCATTGAGATCTTGACCTTGCTATGAATGTAATTATGCCCAGACTTCCAGCGCTGAGATTGAGGTTGTCCTCATTGTTGCATCATTATTACATCATCATGGAGACCCTCATTGTTGCTTCTTTATCATATCCATGAAGTCTACCTGAAGGTTAGATCTTCATGTGTGTCTAAACTGTAATTGCAACCGTGGAATTTTATTTCGAATACCCATCGAGAGATATCAAATTACAGTTCACACTGAGGTATGAAGGTTAATATAAATTGTATGCTGAGATCCTTGATCATAGGACAGATCCTTCAGATTCATTTGTTTGATGAAAACACTTGCAGGTTGACGAGATGATGTTCATATATATATCTAGATTTATACATCCGCAGATATTTCCTTTAATCACAGGTATACTGAGTATCACATATATTCGTTGCGATATGTCTAGACAGATCTGCATAAGATGTAACCCTTGTTCTTTCTGCAATATATATACACAGTCTTCTTTGTCCATCCGGGATACTATGTTTCAGGTATGCTAAGATTGTAATTGCTTCAGTGATGACGGAGATCACTGAGACTGGGAGAAGATTGAAACTGAGTCTTCATGACTGCGTACATGTCTTGACTGCGGTTCCACATACCTAGACTGTGGCTCTTCTATCCTTGTGGATATATCTTGGCTCTTTGCGGATAGGTGTCTGCGGCTAGAGCATCACTACGACTGCAACTTCATTACCTTTTACAGCGTATAGAGAGTTGTACATATATAGTGAGTTGTGCGTATATTTCCAACAAATATAGAGAGATGTGCATATATATGACTCTCATGCCCAGCGTATATAGTTTCCATTGCCAACGAATATAGAGAGCTGTGCGTATATAGAGAGTTGTGTGTATATTGCCAACGAATATAGAGAGCTGTGCGTATATATGACTCTCATGCCCAGCGTATATAGTTTCCATTGCCTGTGTATATCAGTCTCTATGAACAACGTATGTATGTTTCCATGACCAGCGTAGATAAGGGCATCATCTGTGGCTCATCTTCCACCTTTGACTGCGGCTGAGGTTAGTAGATTAGGGCATCATCACACTAGGCCAGTGTATTCCTTTTGTGACTCTCCTTTTCCAAAAACCCAAGACGTGGAGAGGAGATCACGTCAAGAATAAGTGTGTAAATGATATCAAATCCTCATCTATTTATACCACAATGAGGATGATGAATAGACATGCCGGTTGGGCTTCTAGAGCCTACATAAGAGCTGTTCAGCTTGATAATAATTACATAAACAAAATAAATTCATATCTCCATAAATACTTATTGGAATCGGATGATCTTTGGATCAATCCTATACCTCTCGACAAGAGGGATCCAATAAAAATATCAGCTGCCATAAATAAGCCGACCCACATGGAGTTTGGCCCTAGTTGCCAATTTAACACTCCCTCTCAACTAGGGAGAACTCCATCCATTGATCCATAAGTCAGACTATATTATCTCTGCCATCAGTGCCCTGCACTGTTCTGCCCAACTCTGCTCAGCTCTATTGGCTCTGCTCTACTCTGCTCAGCTCTGCTGGCTTTGCTTTGATTTGCTCAGCTCTGCTGGCTCTACTCAGCGTTGTTGGCTCTGCTAGCTCTGCTTTGCTCAGCTCTACTCAGCGCTGCTGGCTCTGCTAGCTCTACTGGCTTTGCTCTGCTCTGCTCAGCTCTGCTCAGCACTGCTGGCTCTGCTAGCTCTGCTCTGCTGAACTATGAAGAAGAAGAATTGATCGAGAATGTCTCATACCATTCTCCACTGACCTGAAGTCAGACTCAGAGTGCGTACCACTGGTCCCAGACCAGTCTCAACTGACCCAAAGCCAGCGTCATAGTAGGTACCACTCCTACTACTAGTCCCAGACCAGTATCGCAGTCTCAGAGAGTGTACCACTAGTCCCAGACCAGTCTCAGTGGACCCATACCAGTCTCAGCGAACCCGAAGTCAGTGTCATAGAATGTACCACTCTCATTGGTCCTAGACCAGTACTGCACTGACACAAAGTCAGTCTCGGAGTATGTACCACTAGACCCAGACCAGTCTCAGCCGACCCAAAGTCAGCGTCATAGTATGTACAACTCCTAACACTGGTCCCAGACCAGTATCGCAGGCTCAGAGAGTGTACTACTGGTCCCAGACCAGTCTCAACCGAACCGAAGTCAGCATCATAGTATGTACAACTCTCACTGGTCCCAGACCAGTCCTGCACTGACATGAAGTCAGTCTCGGAGTATGTACCACTGGTCCCAGACCAGTCTCAGCTGACCCGAAGTCAGTGTCATAGTATGTACAACTCCTACTACTGGTCCCAGACCAGTATCATTGATCCCAGATCAATGGAGGACATCTTAGCATAGGGAGTATGGTAGATACAACGATGCGTCCATCGGTACTACTATGGTCCCTAATTTCATTTCCCTACTCATTGATCAGATGAGAGGTACTTCCCATGAGTCCCAGACTGCATGGGTAGGATGCCTCGACAGGAGAACTTAATCAATCATGTCCTCACAGGAGAACACATCAATCTAGGCCTCACAGGAGAATGCATCAATCCTGCTACAATCGCCATGGAGAACACATCAATCCAGGCCTCACAGGAGAACTAATCATCCTACTACACAAGAGAGCGAATCATCTTGTCCCAGAAGAGAGCGAATCATCTTGTTTCAGTGCGCACCACCAGGGGAGGGTGAGTCACCCTGTGGTCGTATGTTGCTCTAATAGAACTGCAAGCCCCCCAAAGCTCCTAGAGCTCAATGTATGCAACATGCAGGACCCTTTTACAGAGATCTCTCAACGACTCCAAGTCGTTCGGGAAAATCACAAATTTGATCTTTCCTCAGGGCTCTGTCCTGTACATCATCTCAGTGCGCTGGACCCTCCTTGATCATTGACTTACCATATCCCAGATAAGGTAATATTTGATGTCTATTTGCTGGAGCAATTGTCAAATACAGGATTCCTCAATAATTGAATCCCATCTTTGGTTGTCATAGAGAATCACAGTGGTATTCATCATGTGTACAAACAGCTCACTGAACAGCTTTAGCAACCAGACTGCCTCACAGAAGGCCATACTATCAGCAATGTATTCTGCCTTGGTGGTGCTTAGAGTCACCGACTTCTGCTTCCTGCTCATCCAGGATATCAAGGCAGATTCCAAAGAGAAACAACTGAGAAGTGCTCTAGTGATCCTCCATACTGCCTGCCCACTCATCATTCGAATAATCATGTGGTTTCATATTTCCGGCAGTGTATCTCAATTCATGAGAGATTGTGCCCTGAAGATATCTTAGAATATTCTTGGCACCAATCTAGTGAGGCTCAACCAAATATGAGCTCACCATGCTAATTGCAACACAGATGTCCAGACAGAGGTTCTCCAAGAACATCAACGTGAATGAGTTTATGAAACTCATAGGCATTTCCAAAATCTGGTCTGACATCATTACCATATAACTTCTGAAATTTAAGATCCCTGAAGCAGTCACAAGCTTGCAGGTTATCTTCCCACATTCAGAATCCAACTCCCTCTGTCTCCTATAAATGAGAGGGTCTGCACCTATCAGACATAGGTGTCGGTACGAGAGGTTTATCATCCACAACCTTCGAGTAATGGTTTCACTCCTAGTGAATCTCAGCTGCATTAGATAGCTATCAATCCTCTCATATTATGCCTGAGGTGTTTTTCTTCAAGCCATAGAGGGCTTTCTTCCACCTGTATACATGAGATTCCTTGATCATGATTCTCAAACTCCTCGAGTTGTTCTAAACCTGTGAACCTACTGCATGAGGGTAATGGTCCCCTTATAATATTTTCCTTCGGTACATTTCAGACATGTACCTTCATGCTTCCTTTTGAATTCAGGCATCCTAGTCACCATCTGACTCACAGACCTCCAGAGTTGAGTCAATGGACATGGTCCCCAGTGGACTTTCTGCAACTCGATACAACCCTGAACTCAAAAACATCTTTAAAATATCTATTTTCAAACACGTACCTTTCCATCAATAAGTGCCACCCTGTAACCTTTGACTTCCATTTCCGAGATGGACATCAGGTTCGATCAGGTACATAAAAGAGATTTTGGGGTTCCTTGCTTTCGTGGAAGAGTCGACCATTTCCTTGATGACCTGCATTACCAGTCATTCTTTTGATCATTGAAGATGTCCCAGGAATTACTTTTATCTTCATCAATAGATGTGTCTCTGCCATTCGGACACTCCTTCGCATAACGACCGAACTTATTTCAACAAGGCATCTACCTTTCCTTCCACCCTTAGATCTGAACTTCCCAATGAAGTGATCTTAAGATGGACCATCAAAATCTTCCGCTGCGCCATTCTGATAACATTCCCTGCTTTGACTTCACCCTAGGTGAATTATGAGGAACCCATTGATCCTTCTGTCTTGTCCCAACTATCTTCAGTGATTGCTCTTTTACTCTTACTTGGGAATTGTCTTCACCTCAGCTCTGATCCCATGTTAAGATTAGGTATGTTCTATGCTAGAGGAATTTATTTAAATTTTCACAGTTAGCAATCACATCAACATTATGATAAACTGTAGATAGAACATAAATATAAAATGCAGAAGACAAGCCAAGACAAGAGGACACAAGATATGGCGCGAGCCAGGGACAAACCCCACAATGTGTGGGGAAGCCCTTTCGTCAAATCTTATTTTATCTTTAAAGTTCACTAGAGAAGGAGAGAGAGAGAGTACATTTACAACAGAAGTCAATACTTTGACTTATCTAGATCTAGCATAGATCATTTCGTATGATGAGATCAGTTGAAGACATTCTGCTTCAACTGATTCTCAAGGTGACTCCTTCACCTATCATCATGTTGCATCTCGTCCATTTGTTGCACCTTACTATGTAGCACCATCATGCTACCCATGATCATCATGCTGCTCATGCTCTCATACATCATTGTGCTGCCCATGATCTTCATCATGTTGCCCATACATCATGCTGCCCATGATTACTTCGCCCACAGTGTCACATTTTTCATCATCATTCATCATTGCTTCATCGAGATCTTGACCTTGCTATGAATGTAATTGTGCCCAGACTTCCAGTGCTGAGATTGAGGTTGTCCTCATTGCTGCATCATTATTACATCATCATGGAGACCCTCACTGTTGCTTCTTTATCATATCCATGAAGTCTACCTGAAGGTTAGATCTCCATGTGTGTCTAAACTGTAATTGCAACCGTGGAACTTTATTTCGAATACCCATCGAGAGATATCAAATTATAGTTCACACTGAGGTATGCAGGTTAATATAAATTGTATGCTGAGATCCTTGATCATAGGATAGATCCTTCAGCTTCATCTGTTTGATGAAAACACTTGCAGGTTGACGAGATGTTGTTCATATATATATCTAGATTTATACATCCGCAGATATTTCCTTTAATCACAGGTATACTGAGTATCACATATATTCGTTGCGATATGTCTAGATAGATCTACATAAGATGTAACCCTTGTTCTTTCTGCAATATATATACATAGTCTTCTTTGTCCATCCGGGATACTGCGTTTCAGGTATGCCGAGATTGTAATTGCTTCAGTGATGACGGAGATCACTGAGACTGGGAGAAGATTGAAACTGAGTCTTCATGACTGCATACATGTCTTGACTACGGTTCCACATACCTGGACTGTGGCTTGTCTATCCTTATGGTTATATCTTGGCTCTCTGCGGCTAGGTGTCTGTGGCTATTGCGGCTAGAGCATCACTATGACTGCATCTTCGTTACCTTTTACAGCGTATAGAGAGTTGTGCGTATATAGTGAGTTGTGCGTATATTGCCAACGAATATAGAGAGTTTTGCGTATATATGACTCTCATGCCCAGCGTATATAGTTTCCATTTCCAACGAATATAGAGAGATGTGCGTATATAGAGAGTTGTGCGTATATTGCCAATGAATATAGAGAGTTGTGCGTATATATGACTCTCATGCCCAGCGTATATAGTTTCCATTGCCTATGTATATCAGTCTCTATGAACAGCGTATGTATGTCTCCATGACCAGTGTAGATAAGGGCATCATCTGTGGCTCATCTTCCACCTTTGACTGCGGCTGAGGTTAGCAGATTAGGGCATCATCAAACTAGGCCAGCGTATTCCTTTTGTGACTCTCCTTTTCCAAAAACCCAAGACGTGGAGAGGAGATCACGTCAAGAATAAGTGTGTAAATGATATCAAATCCTCATCTATTTATACCACAACGAGGATGATGAATAGACACGTCGGTTGGGCTTCTAGAGCCTACATAAGAGCTGGTCGGCTTGATAATAATTACATAAACAAAATAAATTCATATCTCCATAAATACTTATTGGAATCAGATGATCTTTGGATCAATCCTATACCTCTCGACGAGAGGGATCCAATAAAAATATCAGCTACCATAAATAAGCCGACCCACATGGAGTTTGGCCCTAGTTGCCAATTTAACACCATCAGACCTCCATGCTGAAAAGAAACCCCAAGAGGAAAATGCACCTAAAGAATCACATGTAAAGGAGGCAGAAGAAGAAAATATGCCTGTTCACGAGGAAAAGATGGTAGGAGATGCTGAACAGGAACAATCCGTTCCTAACCAGAAGAAACTCCGGAGGAAACAAGGGCAGAAAGAGAAGTTGCCCAAGAAATAACAGAACCAGTTAGGGTTCTTGCCCCAGAACAACAGAGCAGAACAGTGAAGAAACACCACAGAGAGAAAATCTGGGAATTAGTCACAGTCCAGGCAGCAGTGAACAGCCTGCTGTTCCTTCTAAAGAAATTCTGGAAATTAAAGAATTGTGAAAGGAACAACAAAGATTACTGAATATAATAGTCCAGCTCCACCAGCAGATTAGGATTCTAAGAGCGAGGCAAAGGGTAAAAAGGACTTCAAGAAGGAAAAATGTGACCACTCCAACAAAACCACTCAAGGCAAAGGGGCGGAGGACCAGAATCCATCCTGCTGTTCAAAACCCTGTCGAAAACCAGGCCGTTGTTCCAAATGATGCTAAGAAACATATTGCTATTCCAATTGAAAAGGAACAACAATGGACTGATATCCACGTTAACGTAGAAATGGATGAGATGATGACCCATGATAAGGAAATTCAGATGGAGGCACCACTTTCACGAGTGATAAGGGTTATGAACTCAAAGCAATTCAATAGGAAAGTTCAGGTAAAACTCTCAGCCTCCACTGCCGCATGGAGAAGAGATCCAAAGACATTAACCCTATGAAAGGGTTTGAAGCAAGCTCAGCAAGAAGCAGAAAAACTTAGAGAGCAGACGGTCCCTCGCGAAAGGTATGAAGAGCTACAACAGCAGCTTAGGAACGTCAATATATCTGAAAGCCAGGCCTTGGAAGGGTGGCGAAGGGAACAAGAGAAAGTCACGAAGGTAACTCGTAGGTTAGATATAGTTATCAATCAGATGGATACCTTGTGTTCTTTATACAATGACGTCTTAGCATGTAGATCCCCTGCTAAGAATTATGCCTTGTTTTTACTAGAATGGTATTTGCAATTAAAATAAAGGCTGTTAAAGCAAGTGCTCCCATACAAATTAACACTGTCAATGATTTTATAGACTGTTGTAAGCACTACGGGGTAAAAGTCCACAGACTACTGTGTGAGTTCTATTTACATAACCTTGTATTAGACCAAGAGACCGAGCTAAACCCTGGCCCTTTTGTTGGGGATATCTAATTGCAGGCATTCATTTCATTTGGGGTTAATCAAATTAACTGGCTTAAAGCGTATAATACTTTCCAAAGGCAAGAAAACGGATTAGATTTGTGGGTAAGGGCTGAGCCTAGGGACCTAGTACAGTTGTGGAGAGCACATAGAAACCTCATGAAGACTCCAAGTGTAATTGAAGCAATAGGACCCATGCATGAGGCACTCATTCGACAGGGATTAGAATACTTTTTCTCTAACAAAGACCCTGCCATTGATGCAACTAAATTTCGGTATCAAATCTCTAATCCGAATACCCAGCTCAGGGAACCGTTTAAGTATGAGAATTTTAAATTAGCTACCAACCGCTTGCACCTCTATGGCGAAATCATTTTGAGGGCAAGGTCATCCTAGTTAGGATATAGATTCCGGAGTCCAATTATTTGGCACCCTGCACCCGGATACCAAGCCCTGTATGAGATGCCTGAGGGTCAGACAGGCCATTACTTTGAATACCTAGCTACGCATCATGGTTGTAGGCCTCCACATGAGATTCCATCTCTAGCCTATTCTCTCACTACCTTACATGTCAAATACAATGTTTTCATGAGGGCATGAAACAGGGTAAGCAGGGGGGTGTGTGGAGTACTAAAGAAGGTATGTTTTTGATGATTATTTCAGTATCTTTTCATTAGACCTTACAAACCTTTTGCATCATGAACTAGGAAAATGATAAAGAATTATAATAGACCATGTGATATTAATATGCAAGACGAAAACGCTGACAATTGTCATTTCCTTATGCAGGAAGGAGGAAAAACGAGAAGTTGTCATTCTAAAGGAAAGGACAAGGACGGGTTAACCGTTGTCCCTTTGACGGGAGACCGAATGCAAACAAGGCAAAGAAAATCAAAGCAAATCATCTCGGGAAAGGAGGTGGAGATATCAGCTCGATGCAGGAGAGAAAAGAAATGACTGAGGACTAACGGTTTGGCGAATCCCTCAATATCCTTGATCCTGAGGGATTGTTGTTTTATCTATTTCTGCACTTAGATATCTCCGCCGTCACCCTTATAAAAGGGGCAGCACTGTTAGCTCAGCAGAGGGTTAGATACGGATATGCTTTTATGTAATTTCCTTTAAGATCAAAACTTTGGTCATCGAGTCTCATTAAGAACTGGTTTATTGTAATTCTGCTCTATGCATTAATACAAACTTGGTTGCTATTTCATCTCTGAGTCTGGAATAACTTCAAGCGTGTACCCCTAGAGGCTAAGGGCCTGGCCCTGGAGGACACTTGCTCCTGTATTATTACGTTTGGTTTATGCGTGGTTTGCTTATCAAATTTATTTGGTAATCTAATGTGTTTTATAAGTTTACATCACATGATCTGTTATGTTTAATCTATTAATGTTTCTACAGACAAAACGATTGTATTAACTCTGCATCATATTACTGTTCTTTTAGGAGTTGATATAATACTGCTAGTCTTTACAGAATATTGTTACTGTTCCATTATAGAGCTTTTATGTTGTGCACTTGTTCATTAACATTATGGAATTCATCTTGGAATTTATGTTCTTTGCGATTATTGGATTTATGAACAATGTTGTTCTATTTTGAATTACAGTCGTATTCTTTCTAACTGAGATCGATACTTGGATCAGATTACTATTTAAGTGTGTTGTGTGTGTATATGGTTTTCAAGCGTTGTTCCATAATTTATTAGTAATTAGTGTTGTTCCATTGGTGTGTGTTATTCAATCCGCCCTTAAGAGTGAAATATTGTCGTTTGATTCCTGTAGATTACGATTAATGCATTTGATCTGATAGACTAAGATTGTTACAGCTTGTGAGACTTAGTTGTTGTTCTATTTCTTAGTTGTTGTTTCATTTCAGATTTGTTGTTCCATTTCAGACTCGTTGTTCGATTTCTTAATTGTTGTTCCATTTCTTATCTGTCATTTCATTTCTTGGTGTTGGCGTGAAGAACGATCTCAGGCTATAGTGAGCATTGAAATCTAATGTCCAACTCCCAGATCCACGATCTGTTCTCTGATTTCCTTTTGCATCAGTTTCCAAAGGGATGGGTTATTGATACCGAACCCTTGACTGATAAGTTGCTTAGTCTTTTGAATGTGTGATTTAATCTTTTGAAGTGCTTAAGCTGTAGACAATCATCCATTTACTCTTGTGTTTCTCAACGCTGTACTACTAGCATTACTTTGACAAATGATAGCCTCAGACTGAGACACTCTTCGAAATAACAAAACATTCTCGGATTGACATATTAATGTGAGGTAATTAGAGGTGAAAGAGACCCTTTTTATAGCTCTACATAGATCATGATGATGAGGGTGGTGATTATGCTTCTTGCAGTACTACCTGATCAAATCATGGTCAGGGTGTCGATGATCCTTCTAGTATACACATCCTCATCATTCGCCTGATGATCAAGCCCCAGTAGTGATAGAGGTGCCTCATGTTTTTCTTGAGAGAGCATACCAACCACCATATCTTCCACCTATTAGTTCAATTATTGAGGCAGTACTTGACCATCCATGATCTTCTACTACAGACTAGCCTACCACTACTACGTCTATTGTATCATCTATTCGATAATAGTTATTTGACTTGATGTAGTTGTTTGACTTGTTTGTATATATATGGTGCATTTTTTATCATGTTTATATACTTAATCTATATGTTGGTGTTGGTGTGTATATTATTGGGTCATGTTAGATATGTTCATTTAATGTGCTTGCAGATAGATGTGTATGTGATAGCAGTTATTTGACATGAGATGTATATTAATTTGAGGATGTGGTGATAATATTAGATTACAATGATTTTGTTTTGTTAGATCTAATCAAGATGATGATGCCATGTTATATTATTAGATTTGTATGCTAGCTAAGGACATTTATATGTGCTAGAGGTGTATATAATTAGATGATGGTAGTGAATTTGAATGTGTATCTTAGATGATATTTATGTTTTTTAGATGGTTATCATCATGCTATTTATTTTTGTGAAATAATATTTATTATAGATTATGTATTGGTGAACTTATATCGAAATTTTATATACGAAATTACATGCAAAACGACTTACTTTAAAAAAATGCAAAGGTTTTTTAATAAATCCAAAGTTTAGTATAGTTGAAACTATAATTGTAAAATTACCATAAATATTTTTCTATTGCTTAGATAATTCATTCATATTCATTCTAACCTAATTACTAAAATATGTCAATACTCACAAGGAAAAAATAATTAAAGGTAAAATATTTTAGTCATTTCTTAATAAGACAAAAAGTGTAACTCGTTCAATTTTTAACATAAAATATTAATAATAATAAATTATTTAAAACTATAGTTTAAAAAATGAAAAATTACACTATGATCAATATATATAAAAAGATATAAAACCACTCTAGATCCATTTTAATCACATATTTATTAATCACTAAAAGATATTAAATCTTTTGACATGTACATCATTTTGGTGTTATTTTGGTTCTTTATTTGTTATTGTGGTTTAAATTTATCTTCTTTTTTTTCAAATAGTTATGAGTTTAATAATAAAAATATTATACTATATTAGATTTAACTTTTTGACAAATAATATATGTGATTTTTTCTTAATTAACAACTCAAGAAATACTATTTTTCCACATACTTATCATGAGATAGTCATTAAAGTTCATGTTTTCAAATTTCTCCTACCATCACATTCACAATGATAAAGACATGTCTACTCTAAGTAATTTACATATAAATACATAAAAATAGATATTTATTTTATATAATCTAAATCTATAAAAAGTTCAAACAAATGCCTCTTAATCACCATCACATTATTTATCATTTAATTCTTAGCCATAAAATATTTATTATTTCAACTTTTATTTATAATTACCATTGAAAATAAAAGTCAAAACTCTTCCATTATCCATGAAGAAAAAAATAAAACCTCTAATGCATCCATGTAAGCCCATTTGTTTCTCTTATGGTCCATAAAAATATGTAATCAACATTTTATACATGCATAAGACCTCCTTTTAGTTTACATAATGTTGCAAGGACTGGAATTTAAATATAGTAAACATGACTTTACCTCTCATGTCAAGAATTTAATCTTACATATCAATACACAAATTTTTCATTGTTAAAGCCCTGATATATTTATCACTACATGATTTATATTGATTTTGAAATAAACAAGAAGAAAAAACATGTGAACTGATTACTAAACCAATAAGGGAGGTTAGTTATTTTACTATATTGAAAAACTTTGAGATGGTTATAGTAGGACTTTTAGTACACATATATAACATAAATATGATTTTACTTCTCCATTTTCTATGACTTTGTGAGTTATTTTATGTTGATACTCACAATGTCATTTGAAAAAGGAGATAATATAAGTCTATTTAGATTGATATATTAATAAAATATAGTTATAAATTGATAACGCATACTTAGAATTACAATCTTTTGATCCATTTTGATGTCTATCCAAAGCCTATAGAAGAAGTATACTGTAAATTAGATTTAAACATACTAAACAAATATGTTAAAAATTTAATTTTTAAATTATAAATTACACAGTTGGAAATACTTAGTTTTAAGTGTAAAAATGTTTCCACTACAAAAAAAAAGTGTAAAAAAGTTTGTAAATCTTACCAATTATATAAAATTCCAACAAGACAAATGAAAAAGAAATATAATTAGCGAAATACATGAAAAAAACATACAACAATAGTATAAATGATGAAATAACAGGAGTACATATCACTCTATGTTGTCATCACCCTGATTCTCAAAAATATGGTTTGATCTAGGGTCGTGTATTAATATGAACCACCAATCTCTATCCAACACATTAGGGGTAAAAAAATACCTTGTTGTAGTGTTTGGGGAAAACATAAGGCTCCCTAACTTCATGCCACATCTTTCTAGAGTTGATAGATATCATCCCACTATTAGCATCTTCCTTTACATTATTTCGATCAAAGGTATCCCACCACTTGCACCTAAAAGTAACACATTGGAATGAAGAGAATCCCACTTGAATGATCTCTTGTATCCTTCAGACGTAACCTAACATCCCATGTATTAGGTTTTGATTGTGGTGGCTAGCGCGACTAGATTGGTCAAACTCGACTTCCACTCCATAGTATTGTGACATGCATCCATCATTGACATCCTTCATGAGAAAATGATGTCCATATGCCCACATAGATGGGAACAAATCTACCTATAAAAATGTGAAAAAATCACAGTGTCATGTGTTTAATAACCCAAACATAATTAAAAATATAAAACATAGATCTTACAATTCAAATTTACATTATGAAGTTACAAATATACAGAATGATATTATTACTAATTTGTTGCACCAAATCTGTATGTTTAGTGCATCCTCTTCAGCATGCGAGTAATGACCAGATGCACTGTCTTTCTCTCTAACTGGATTAGAAACCCAACTATTAGGGCATGTCATTGGCATATTTTCTTTTAAATAATCAATATAAGGCATGCTTCCACCATTCAACCATTTGAATTATTTCCTATCACTGTTTGATTTCCTCCTCTTCTACTCATACATTGTGACCCACAATTGTGTTGCTTCCATATTTTAAAGAATGAATTTGTTGATGGCTTCAATTTCTAAATTCGTAGATGAAATCAAACCAACATATATAGTATGTATGATATCAAAATATGCATTAATATGAAGTTCGGTGTGAATAGTTACTATGTAAAAATTTGACAAATGACATGTCACTTACTCTTTATCATACACCTCTTTCCATTCGTTTGGAGAATGTTATGCAACCAGCTCACAAAATAGAAGAATATATAGATCAATGACTTCAAAATCAACCTCTTCGAGGGGGAAACCTCCTTTACATTACACAAATGAACAATTCTTGGATGATACAAATGAAAAGACCTCCTTTCTATATATAGGAGTCTAAGGGGTCACAATATAATCAGAGCTGACATAACAATAATATTCTAAGGGCACAACAATAACAATAGTGGGCTTCTATGGGGCACAATAATAATAATATGGGGACTCCATGGGCACAACAATATAATAAGGGGGTTGCACTAATAAAAATAAGGGGATACACTAGTAGTATAGGGACCTAACATGCCCCTCTCCTTCAAAAAAGTGTTGTCCTCGATGCTTGAGTAGTTATGGATGCTTTTGTATAAAATTATCATCCTCCCATGTGGTATATTCAGTAGGTAATTTCTTCCACTTAATCTGATACTCTGAAATTGATCAATTTCGTAGTTGTCGAGTTCTTGTTTCTTTGACTGCTTCAGGCTCCAATATGATTTTTCCTTCCTCGTCAATTTTTATTGTTTGAACTGGGAGCTTGTCACCTATAACCTTCTTTAAGCATGAAACTGGAAAACTGGGTGCATTCAGGAAGTTGTAGGAAGCTCCAATTTGTATGCCATAGTACCAATCCTTTTCAACACCTTGTACAAACCATAAAATTTTGGTGATAATTTATTATCCTTCTTAGCTTGCTTGAGGGACATTTGTTTATATGGTTCTAGTCGTAGAAATACCCAGTCACCTACATCAAAACTTCTTTTGCTGCAATGTTGTATGCCTGTTGTTTCATTCTATTATGCGCTAGAGTGAAGTTATCCTTTAAGAGTTGGAGAACTTGTTGTTGATGCTCGATGTGATCTTCCACTACTTGAAACTTTTCTCTTCAATATGATGTGATGGACAGTGGATTATATCCATAAAGTGCCATATATGGGATCATCTTTGCTGCACTATGGAAGGAATTGTTATACCACCATTCAGCTAGAGGCAACCATTTGAACCATTATGTCTATTTATCATATACAAAGCAACAAATACATCCTTCCAAAAATTTGTTTACTATCTTAGTTTGTCTATCAGATTGAGGATGATAAGATGAGCTATGAGCTAACTGAGCACCCAGACAAGAAAATAATTATGTCCAAAAATTTCCAATGAAAATGAGATCTCTGTCCCTTACAATAATCTTTGAGTTTCCATGTAGCTTTTGAATTGTTTCCATAAATGAAGTAGCAACTGTACTGGCTTTAAATGGATGAGATAACGTACAAAAGTGTGCATACTTGGTAAGTCTGTCAACTACCATCATGATGACACTCTTTCCTTCGGACTTGGGTAAACCTGTGATAAAATCCATTGAAACCTCCTCCAAATGTTGTCTTGGAATGGATAAAGTTTGTAATAGACCTGGGGTCATAATTGTTTCAACTTTATTTTGTTGGCAAACCAAAGATTCCACCACAAACTTTTGAATATCAGATTTAAGGCCATTCCAAACAAAATCCTTCTTAACCATATGGTTATTTTTTAGAAATACTGAGTGCCCTCATAAGGGGTAGGTGTGCAATTCCATAAGAATATTTTGTTTGAGTGGGGAATTCTTACAGAGGTATAAGTGATCTTTGTACCATAACGAATCATTTTTCCAACTAAATGTATCAGATGTATTGGGATCTTGTTGTAAATTTTGAATGAGTACCCACACTTCTTTGTCATTCTTCCATTCATCCCTTGCTTCGTTTATCTAATCTGGTTGGATAATATAAATGGCGCAAAACAATGCTTACACATCCTCATCCTTTCTTGAGAGTACATCTGCAACAACCTTTTTTTTTCCTTTTTTGTAGATGATTTCAAAGTCATAACCCAACATCTTTGTGACCCATTTTTGCTTCTCTTCTAAAGATAATCTTTGTTCTAAAAAGTATTTAATACTATCATGATCCTTTTTTATCTTGAATTGTCTTCCCATTAGGTAGGGTCATCATTTCTTAAGTGCATGTAGTATTGCCAACATTTCCTTCTCGTAAATATCTTTGTAAAAATACTTTCCTTTGATTGGAAAAATTTCGAAAGAAATGGGTCTTTCTTCTTGCATTAAAACAACACCAATTCCATTTCGTGAGGAATCACATTCCGCAATAAAGGTTTTTGTGAAGTCCTACGTAACTAAGACCGGTGCTTGGCACATTGCCTCTTTAAGATGTTCAAAGGCCTTTGTTGCTTCTGGAGTCCATGAAAATGCATCTTTATTCAATAATGTTGTTAGAGGTGCTGCTATTCTCCCATAATTCTTAACAAACTTGCGATAATACTCTATCAACTGAAGAAATCCTCATAGATGCTTTATGGATGTGGGGATTTTCCATTCCTTAATGGATTTAATTTTGCTAGGGTCTACCTTAACAGCTTCATGAGATACAATATGAACTAGATATTCCACCTCTTATACTCCAAAGAAATATTTGGAGCTTTTTCATATAATTGTTTCTCCTCCAATATTTTGAGCACCCTGTCAACATGTTGAACATGATCCTTCCAAGACTCCTTGTAGATTAGTATATCATCAAAAAATACTAACACAAATTTTGTAAGGGTTAGAAAATGGAAATCATCAAACCTTGAAATGTAGAAGGTGCATTGGTAAGGCCAAAAGACATGACCAAAAATTCATAATGACCCTCATGAGTTCTAAATGTTTTTTTCATAATGTCTTCAGTGTTCATTCTAATTTGATGATATCCTGAATGAAGATCCAACTTGGTGAAGTAAATTGATCCATGCAATTCATCCAATAATTCATCAATGACAGTAATGGGAAATTTATCTTTATTAGTGAGCTTGTTGAGCTTCCTATAATCTGGACACATGTACCATGATCCATCCTTCTTGTGCACCAATACTACTAGAGCAAAGAAATAACTTTGACTAGGTTGTATTATACTAGCCTCTAGCATTTATGTAACCATACGTTCAATTTCACTCTTTTGGGAATAGGGATATCTGTAAGGCCTGATGTTTGGAGGAACACTTCCTGGAATCAAATGAATAGCATGATCATGGTCTTGAATAGGTGGGAGGCCTTTTGGAGTCCCAAATACCTTGGAATGATTGTCCAAGTCTTTTTGGAGATCTAGAGAAATAGATGATTTCAATGTGGGAACCTCTAGCGAACATAATTTTGCAATTATGCCTCATTGTTATTTCTTTAGAAGCTTTGTCATGCCATTAGAGTTGATTATCTTTCTTAGTTTCCCTGCGATACCCCTTAATTCAAATTCCTTTCCTTCTGAAAAAAATTCAAGAAAAGTTCTTGAAAATTAAAAGTTATCATACCCAAAGATTGTAGTCATTGGACTCCTAGTACAATATCAGAACCACCCATTGGAATGGAAAGCATTGGTCTATTCAATACATATTCTCCCATGGATATCTTGGTATTATGGCACTTTCAAGAGCAATTTATGGTTCCTCCATTTGCAGCCATCACTTGACACTTTGGTGCTGGATATACGAAGTAATTCAATTCCTTGGTTATCTTACAATGAATAAAATTATGGGTACTGCCTGAATCAATGAACATTATTACCTTTTTCTTCTTGATATGTCCTTCTATCTTGAGAGTTTGAGGAGTGGTAATTCTGGCCAATGCATTACAAGATATGGTCGGATTCATTTCTTCTTTCTTTATGGTTTGTTCTTGGTGTATATCCTCTTCTTTTGATGTTTCTTTTTCCTTTTCTTCCCCCTCTTGACAATTTATGTAAAATAATTTCTTCTCAACACACTTATGACCTTTATTGTATTTTCTATCACAACTTTAACAAATCCCTTTTCCTATTTTTTCTTCCAATTGTTGTGGTGTCAATCTTGTAGGTTGTGGAAGGCTAGGTGAAATAACACTTCCATCATTATAGTTGTGAGTGGTAGGCTTCCTTGTTGCCATAATTTTGCTTTCAATTTTTCTTGCCAACCTAAATTCCTTCTCCAATGAATCGGGTTCCCAAAGGTGAAACTCATGTTGGATGTTATCATTTAAAGTCCCTATGAACACACGAATCCTATGCTCCTATGAAATATCTTTTACCCTTATATTCAATTTTTGGAAGTCCTCAATGTGCTCCATCATTGAACCCTTTTTTTTGAGATTTATCAATTGGCTCAAAAAAGTGGTGCTTTTTGTATCCTCATAATGTGCTATCATTTCTTCTATAAAAATTGCCCAAGTGACATTTGTTTATGAAATCAAAGCCATCAATACCATACAAATTGATTTGATTCCAAATATAAAGTTTCAATGCGTACCTTTTGTGTGCTTTTCACATTATGGAGCTCAAAATATTGCTTCATCTGTAGTATCCATGTTACAGGATCCTTGCCATCAAACTTCCTCATATCGATCTTTGGAACATGGTGGGTCTTCAATCCAATGTTAGAGTATATGAAATCATGATTAACATTTCTTTTGTTCTCATCATGAGTTTCCTTCACTACCATTTCACCATTAGTAAGCATTTCTTGTAGCAACTTTGTCAAATCTATCTTCAAATCTTCCATGTTGCCTTTTAGATTTGCTTCTAAACCATCCATCTTAGCTTCCATGCCAACCATCTTAGCTTCCACACCATTCATATTAGCTTCCATTCCTGTCTTTAATCCATCCATCTTAGCTTTTGTTACTTTTTGTGAGAGTGAAAATTGTTGCACTTGGTCTCGTAATTTTGATATATCATGCTGCATTTCTTCCTCTTCTTCATGACTCATGGTAGAGATTTCAAGTTGCTTACTAGGTATTTCCATTTTCTTTCTCCGGGGCATCAATTAATGATAATCATGCCTCACTATGCCCTTTGAATCACTTAAAACTATTTTTTTAAACCAAACTTATGCAAATTTAAAAAAAAGAACTACACGCCTTTTTTTTCTTTGTAGGAGATCGATATTAAATATGTTGTATCTCTGTCATTTTGAATCTCCAAGGTCTTAAATTACATCCTTTGGTAGCTCTCTGAGTCCTATTTCTAACCCCGCCAGTATGATCAATATTATATTCCTCAAACAAGATTTATGCCAAATCTCCCACAATGACTGGATTATAGACTGGTTCAGTAGAGCGTACTTATACAACCTGCCGCATATCGACCTTCAGAGCAGAAAACTATACACATGAAACTAAATTTCATCCTGTTTCTGTAAATTCTTAAAAAATTTCATTATGATTCTCAGAGAGAAAGTTATGATGATTTTCCCAAGGTCACCTATTTTGGATGTAAATCGGGAGCCTACAAAAACCATAACTTCCTTGGATCATATCTCCGAAAATATCACCAGAAAACATCTGGAATTTGGACCCAAGGTTCATTCCAATTAAGGTTCAAATGGGTTTTAATATCCACTTTTGAAACGTTGTATAAAATAATTTATACTAAAAATTCCATGATGACATGTTTGGAGTAGCGAAACCCTAAAATCCAATGCTTTGATACCAAATGTTATGCAACCAACTTAGAAAATAGAAGAAAATATAGATCAGTGACTTCAAAATCAACCTCTTCGAGGGGGAAACCCCCTTTACATTACACAAATGAAAAATTCTTGGATGATACAAAAGACAATACCTCCTTTCTATATATAAGAGTTGAAGGGGTCACAATGTAATCAGATCTGACATAACAATAATATTCTAAGGGCACAACAATAACAGTACTGGACTTCTATGGGGCACAATAATAAAAATATAGGGACTACATGGGCACAATAATACAATAAGTGGGTTGCACTAATAAAAATAAGGGGATACACTAGTAGTATAGGGACCTAACAGAGAAGCCCCCCTTCTTTTTTGTCTTCATTCCTTTTGTCATCCCAAATCACCGCACCTGGTGTGTTATCAATCTGCTTGATGTTCTCAGTAGCATAATAGAAAGAATCATACGATATATACACCCCTCTACCATAGACCCCTCAGGTTTTCCCCTTTTTCTAACAAAACCTTTCAATTTCTTCATGTACCTCTCTAAGAAGAACATCCAACAACAAGAAACCGCCCCAACAAATTCAACATCTTCTACTAGGTGAATTAGAAGAGGAACCTGCAAATCCTTGAAACTTGAAGGTAGTTCCTTCTTAAACATAAAAATAATCTCATCTATCTCTTGAAGCCACCATGGAATGCTAGCCATATGAATCTCCTTTGATGTGATCCAACATACAAATGCATATAATTTAGATATGGCACATTGTAGGTCTTTGAGGAAGTCATGGTTCACACACCCATGCATGAGCGGAGGATAATGACACTACATAATCAATAATACATTATACAAAAATTAATTGTAAAATATCACAATGTATAAAAATAATAATAAATAATAAAATCATGTTTTTGACATACATACTCTTATAAGGTTCAAATGGTCACGTGATTTCAACCCCAACAAATAGTTTTCCATAGTGAGTAGCATTGTAATGAAAAGCCATATAAAGAAGGAACCCTAACACTCATTATAACTTCCTTTGCCAAAGAAAGACCATATTTCTTTAAAATCTGTGGGACATCACCTTCTTTGAAAGACTAAGAGGGACCAACCTCTCCTCTATTTTCTTTTCTTGGACGATGTTTCTTGTTATTTTTTAAGAAATAAAATCTCTCCTAACAGCCAATGTGTCATTTTATTTTGATGATATGTGCCTCCAAAAATAAGATGAAACATTTTAAATATATGCATGGGATATAGTAAGTGGGAAATCTTAAGATGATCCCAATACGGGAGCTCATAAAATACATATTTCCTTTTCATCCCAATGGGAAATTTCTCAACAAAGGTGTTGAAGAATTTTGGATCATTGACTATAGGCTCCCCATTTGAATTGAACATTTCTGCAAACTCCACATTCTCTCTCGCCTATGCTCTAAGCCATTTAATTGGTGTCATTATTGTAGGCCTTTGGGTTATCTCTGGTTTACCATTGAAAGTAGATGTTGCTCTTCTATAAGGGTGTTCTTCTGGGAGGAATACCCTGGAGTAGTCATACACTACTTTTGGTAGGTGGTCAGACCACCTGCCCTTTAGAGAAGGTCCACAACATGTACATCCATGATACCCTTTTTTTACAATACCTACGAAATTATTGTATACAAGGCATGTTAGCAATCATGAAGATTAGAAAAATTGTAGAGAATTAAATTAATATGTGAAACAATATTGTTACATATATAAAAAATCAATAAAATTGTAATTTACTGGAGCAAACTCTTAAGCCTAGATAATCATGTATGGTGTAGGCACATATTCTATACAACATAAAATTCATCTCTATTGTGATCGGTCTTGTTACATCGTACACATGTATCCCTTCCCACAATTCCTTCAATTCATCTACCAATGGTTGTAAGTAGACACCCATATTCTTCACTTGTCTTCTACAAGGGACTATGAGAACTAAAATAATATGTTCATTCTTCATAGACAACTTTGGGGGGGTATTTTTATTGATCACTACTACAGGCCAAACATAATAGTTGGTGTTTTGGAGGGAATATGGGTTTATTCCATCCATGGCTATGTTGAGTCGTAGACTTCGTACTTCATCCTTGAATTTTCCAAGCCATGTAACCTCGATATGCTTCATGTCTATTGAATATTTTGGGATTCACATAACTCCCGACTCACTTCTGTGTGAATCATGCCTTCCCTACAACATAGCTAATTAATTGCAATGAAAGAGACTTTGAATCCCTGGGATTATAGGCATGTGTCACAATATATTATATGGAGAACCATGTGATTTACCCTCTTCTTCTTTTTTACAGTACTTGTCATGCGTGCATTTCGGACATATCTTTTGTTTGCATATTCTCCTCTATATATAAGACAATCATTTGAATATGCATGATATGATATGTACTTAACACCCAATATTTTTAACAATTATTTTTCCTCTTCGCCACTACCTGACAAGACATTATCACTCAGAAGAACCTTGTCTTTGAATAACTTGCAACTGGTGTGGAATATAATTGTACAATTTCAATATTTAATGTTCATAAAATTGTTCGTTTTTAATGTTGATTGTGTGAAAAGAATTGTCAAAATATAATGGATTTGATTGATCATGCAGGTGAATTACTTAAATATTTTAGATAAAAATTCATTCATCATGCCAAAATTTTCTTTCAGGTTGTACAGTAACATCATTTTCCCCACTTAGTAGACTATGACTTTCCACTAGGTCCAAAGAGAGAGGTAGTGGAACAAAATTTCAAGATTTCAAATAAGGTATCAAAGATATGAGCATCATCCCCTAACTCATCATCCTGGAATGCATCTAACAACATTCCCTCCATGGCAATCATATCATGTAAGTAATCATCCATACCAACCTCTATTTAATTGCCTCCATTACCAACTTGTGATGGAGAACTATTATTGTTGTAGTCATTCCTAATTGGTGAATTTGGGCATAGTGGAAATTGAATAGGTGGTTGATTCAACCATTCTTTATATGCTTCCTCTCTGAATATTTCTCTTAATGTAACCATCTCTCGATTTGATGTTGTAGTGGAGTGCAGCAGAAGATGATAGATGGGTCGTTCATCATCACTAGAATCCTAATTTCAAAAAATATTGAACATCAATACATCAATGATATTAGTAAGCATGTCAATCCAATTAGTTTGGTGCAATTACATTATACCAAATAATTATTACCATTGTTGGTCTAGGATTGCGACTCGAAGATGACATGTTCCAATTGGCAAGGTGAAGTCGTTGTCCATTTTAATCTACCAATTTCTTGTGATATGATGCTCCTCATAGAAGCTTCTGACATTTTTGAAATGGAGGAATATTTTCTGCATTTGAACTCGATTCTGAATCAAGATCCCACAAATTTGGATACATTTTTATTCAAACAGACATGGATTAAAAAATAAATAAATTCAATTAGATAATCGAAATATAAATAAAATTTGAACTTATTGGAAATCGAAAGGGAGAACTCCATGAAGGAATTTAATCAACAACATGGAACAAGCTAGAATTTGAAGAATTGACCATTTGATATTATGAGATTTTCTCCATACATTTGAGAAAAATAAGAAATAAAATTTTGTGTACATATCTAAAATTAATTTTGAGAACAATATAACCACAATCTGAATTTCAATATAGTTTTCAAACCATTTTTCAAGAATAAGGTGACTTTAAGAAGAAAATGTATACTATGAACTATTGTAACTCATATGTATGCGTTCTAAAGGATAAATTGAGATTAAGATGTCATTTTATGTGAAAATAAAATTTCATATAACTTTTAAACCTTACCATTTCTCTTATCAGGACTAACTGCACCGATATGTTTCAATAATAACCACATCGAGGCATTAAAATAATAATCGCACTAGTTTCTGGCATTTTGAAAATAAAAAAATATTCTATCATATCGGTGCTCTTGTTAAATATAGCATTGATCCGCACCTATTTCCAGGATTTCGAAAATAAAAAATAAAATAAGACAATTCTACCATGTTGGTGCTCTTATAACAATTACAACATCAAATCATTTAAATACAAACCACACTATTGTGTTAAAAATTAATGACATTGTTTCTTGATTTCAAAAAAAAAAAATTATCGTGTTAGTGTGCTTATAAAATTTGGTGCCCCAAAAACTTCAGTGCACTTTACTTGTAAATGCACTGGTACTCTTTACTATCGAACGCATCGATGTTTGGATTAAGTGAAAAAAAATGCAATTTTTTTCTTTTTTTTAAATTGAAAAATGAGTGGCAATTGATTTTCGAAACCTAATTCCATAGTCTTTTAAATAGCAAAACTTTATTCACTATTTCATTATTTTTCCCAATATTTCAAGGGAGTGATTTGCAAGAGAGACATACCAGGAGCACTGTGCAGCAACATAATACTTTGGAGCAACATAACTTTTTAGAATATCAGAAGCTAAAAGGTATGGTGATTGACTCAAAACCCTACATAATAAACATTTTAAATTTTATTGTTGATTTTGCTAATGAGGATTTTTAGAATTTATGTTAGGGTTTAATTAAAAGTGAGATCATTTGTAAGAGAGACATACTCAGAGCATTGTGGAGCAGTAAAATATTTTGGAACCACAAAAAGATCAGAATTTGAAATGTATGGTGATTCACTCAAAACCCTAAATAGAAAAAAAATTTAAATTTTACTGTTGATTTTATTGTTCAAATTTTTTACAATTTCTATTATATTTATTCAAAATTTAGAAAATAATAATAATAATAAATTAATTAATTAAAAAACTTGCATAATGAATAATTTACTATTCATTTTACTAGTATTTTTTTTTACGATCTCTGTTCCTATTTATATTTAATTAAAATTCAAAAACAAAAGAACAAAAAAAATCAATACTTACCTTAAAGCCTTGCTTCTTCTTGTTTATGTAACCAAAAAATTTCACCTTAGGGTTTAACTCCCTTTACCACTTCACAATTAAGGTTTTTCATTTTAAGCATTTTAGATTTAATGGGTTTGTGTATTTACGCTATATAGGGAATTTGACATGTAAAGTAGGGAGATCACTTATTGAATTAGATCCAAACCCTGTCGACCCTACTCGTTGTTTTTTAAAACGACGTATGTTTCACGGTGCGCCATGTGTAATATAACGCACTAGTGTTGGTGGTGCTTCTATCGTTGCATATCGCACTAAATCATGTCATCCTTATCCAGTTTGTTTATTGATGTGCCTTGTGTAATATAATGCATTGGCTCACCTCTGCAAAATAGCACCGTTAAGTGATGGAAGTACTTTTATCGTTACAAATCGCACCGTCATAATTAAAAATTATTTTTTTTAATATTTTCAGTGTCGGCGTTGAATAAATAAAGGTCTGGTGTCTTTAGTAGATTAAATGCACTGGGGCATTTATTTAAATAACCGCACCGGTTACCAAAGTTTTTTTTGTTGAAAATTATTGTTTATATATAAAATATATTTAGTGGCTTTTGTATTGAAAGGTATTGATTGTATCTTAATAAAAAATATCTAAGAAGTTGTCAAGTAACAAAATTATTGATCGACACAATGACAGCACCTCCAAAAAAACAAAAAAGGAAAGTTCTTTGTAAATTCTTTACAAAATTCATATGTTTGAACTATACGTAAGTTAAACTAATATGAATTGGTTAGTGTGTGTCTTGCAAAGCCACAAAATGAACAAGGTCAGTAAGATTATTTCTAATCCAAGTACAGAAGAATGTAAAATCCTGATAGAAAAAATACAGAAGGATGAATCAGGTGAATGCAAAAATACTATTCAATATGAGTTTTTTTTTTTTGAATTTTCTTTAATAATATACTTAATAATATTAGATAACATGTTTCAACCAATTTATTAATTCATATATGTTTAATGTTCTACAAGGAGCTCCCGGATGCGGGTGCCACGGGAGAGGAAATGGGACCGCCACCTGGTCACCATGGGCGGTACCAGGTTTAAGTGGAGCATTCACTGCGAGCAGCCGTCGGGGACTGCAAGCGTGGGTGCTAAGGAGGGAAAGGACGGAAATTTAATGCCTGGTCCGGATCATAGCCTTGGTTGCTGTGTGCAGTTATGGAGGGCGAGGGCCGAGATGTTGCAGAGAAGCATAAATACAATGCAGATAAGGAATATTTTGCTGTGGATCATTTACAGTGGGGGGAATTGGGATTTCGGTTGTCAGTTTCCGGAGGTCTGGCTCAAGGCGCCCCTGTTGCAATTGGATTTGGGAGCAAGCCTGCTAGCGTGGGCGACGGGTGTGTGTCTGTTCACCCTGCTCCGTTTCGCTATCTGGTATCCAAGACCACCATGGTCAAGCTCAGGCAACGCCTCATCAGCCGTCGAGGCTCAGGTAGAGGCGGAACTTCGCGCCCATCTGTTGATAATGTCTCTTCTCGCTGCTACCGCTATTTATGTCACCGATTTGAAGAAGCCAACCCCTTGCAATCGCGCCAATTCATGGATGCTGGCAATTCTGAAGCGGGTTCCAATCCTCTCCCAGCGTTTGGAACTGCGGTTTTCTCCTTCAACAGCTCCCAGGCCAATTCGCGCATCAATGCCCATGTATCTGTTCTTTTTCTGGAAGAACCGGTGGAGGAGGTCGGGGAGCAGCCCCGCCCACAGCCGCATCAGGCCGAAAGCTCCAGAGCTGCTGAAGGATTGCCGGAGGACTGCCCGAGACCAGACATTGACCCTCCAGCGACTCAGCCAGCGCCTTCGTCAAAGAAAGCCAAAGCAGATTGGCCCCCCCCCCCCCCCCGGAAGGATTGTGCTGGATATATGAGGAGGAGCCGGATGAGGAGCCGGACGATTAGTCGACCGCTCGCTCACTCTCTTCCTTGTCTTCGATGCTCTGATTTTGTCTACGGCAGCTGGTATGTTTTGAATGTCTCTGTTTTGTATGTGAATTCTACTGCTCAGTGTGTCTCCACGCCCCTGCGAGGGAGTTTGATGAAGATTTTCTTTTTCTTGTCCACGCCCCTGAACGGAATGACTACTTCTGCCCTCACTGTTGTTCTAAGGTCTAAAGCCCCTGCGTGGGCATTCAATGTCTGTGGTAGCGCCCCTGTGTGGGCTTTCAATTTCTGTGGTAGTGCCCCTGCGTGGGTGTTTGGTCTCAAGGATGCTGCCCCTGTGTGGGTGATAAGTTTTCATGTCAAGGCCCCTGCGTGGGTAATCAATCGAGTGGTATGGACCCTATACGGGTGGTTTTTTTAGCGCTGTAAGTCCAGAGTGCCATCCACGGCCTCTGGCACATGACTTCATGGTTGTAACCGTTTTTCTGTTTTAATGTAAATAATAGCATAGCATAGTATTAACGAGAAAAAAAAAAAAAAATGTTCTACAAGGAGCAACAATGAAGGAAAATATCAATGACATTCTAAGAAAATAAAAATTATAGAACATGTAAATGACGATGAATTGGTCCTTATCTCATCTAGAGTGGTGTTGGACGTTAATGAAATTGGGTACTTCTTTTACAAAACTATGAGGGATATAGTGGAATGAATGTATAGAGGTACTTTCCACATACAATACAAAAATCAATCCAATGATTCCAAGGACCAAAGTATATCTAAACTATAGGAATTGTTTCAAGAGTAATGGTCAATGAAACTTGTCAGGCTTACAATAGCAAAAACATAGAACAACAAAAAAGAATCATTCAAAAGGTAATATTCCTAATTAAAATGATTTTCTAAGATTATTTGTATATATTACTATAAACCATTCATTTATTAATATCAAATTTGTTATATTTAGTTTTCATATATCAATATAAAAATAGTTTATTACTTTTTTCAAGAAGATTATGAAAATCCCAAAGGATCAACGAGTTGATATGAGAAACATGTAAGTAGGAATGTCCAAGCAGATAGTCAAATAAATGGACATAATTGCATCATGTGAGGATCCATCTCAACAAAAACATGCTTCAAATGTATGTAATCATGATTGAATTTGTATATATAAACAAATAATCTAGTATTAAATATTAATTTTCAAGTATTTTCTTGCATAAAAGAAAACAAAATGGAACTAATTTAGCACATAAAATAGGACGACAAGGAAAAAAAGGTTTGATATCAATGTTTGTGAGCAATTGTTAGTATTTCCTTATAACATCCCAAGGTTTCATTGTTATATATATTTTAATTTGTTTTATAACAACAATCCTAGAATGCCTTCAAATATGTGCTAACATAGAAAGAAGAGCCATCAAAAGAATTGATTATCATTGGGTTAAATATAGGTCATGAGTATATGTTGGAATATCAAAAGTTAATTGTGGAATTTGTAGGTATTTATGTTGTTTTACATCTCTGAATTTATAATTAATAGAACAAAAAAAAAAATTATATTAAATCTATGATTTATAATGGGGTATAAAACATGCAAGAAACAAAGTATGGAACTACGCCAACAGAAGAGTTGTTGCAACAAGGAATGAGGCTTGGTTTTGAAACCATGTGTACAGTTCATGAGTCACTTCTTGTTACGGTACATTGCTATTCAATTTGCATTGATGTATATTATTTATTTCAATTTTCATTATTATCACCAATGTAGATACACTCATTAAACTTTATTTTTATGTTTCCATATGGAACAAGATCAAAAAAATGAAAACAATCGATGCAATCAAAGAAACATTCGTCCAAATAACCCAAGTAATGGAAGTAACTCAAGCACTGATAGTAGTTCCAGTGAAGAATGATGATTTGTTTGGATATCAATGCAATTTGTTATATTTTTGAAATAATTGTCTATGAAAATTAGACATTTTGTTTAATGTAATGGACATCGTGTTACAATTAAAAGGCAAGGGGTTACCAATAAATATCCCATTTTGTATGACAAAGAGCATATTATTGATATATAATAAAATACATTTTAATTTATTCTATTATGTTTCCCAATGTCATTGTGAAATGTTACACCACTGATTAAATATATGGATAATTAAATATTACAATGAAGAGATGTGAAATTTGATAATATAAAAAATTAATCCAAACATCATATAAAAATACATTAATCAAAATTTAATTTATATTAATATTGTTATACAATATATGTCGATTTGTTTATGAATAACAGATTTTAAAATCACAAATAATTGAGCTGTCATAGGTCAATGTTTCTAAAAAAGAGATAATATCGCACAAAAAACCGGTGTGTCTATAACATAAACATACACCAGTGTGTTAAGTTATCTAAAAGCACTGTTGTGGCATTTTTTTGCATGGTCGAAGCCTTTTCTGAAAATGACAACATTGGGGCATTATATTCTTCAAGCACCGGTATTGTTTTCATTTAACGCCTCAATGCATTGTAATTCTTAAAGCAATATTGCTTTCATAGAACTAATGTCGCAGTGCTACAAAATGTTATTTCCAGCGCTGGTACATTATTCAAATTAATAGCACTGGCTCTTTTATAACAGTAGCACGCCCGTGATTTTATAAAAATTATACACATCGAAGTTGCGAGTTAAAATAAAATCACTGGGTCTGCGATGTTCTTTTTGCATGCCCCGGTGTCATTCGTGAAAAGAACACCCCATGGAATTTTTTTAATATATACGCACTGGGTGGTATACATTTCAGGCACCGTTGTTATTTGCATTGAACGCCTTAATGCTTCTAGTTATGTATACAACCCAGGTGCTCTTATATATTTAGCACACTAGTGTTATTTTTCCGTGAAGTGTACCGCTAAAAAAACATCCACTGAAACCTACGACCACCCAGATTTTTTCAGTTGTGATGAAGTTTCATTTTGATCTCTGCTAAAACATCTATTATCACAAACATATGTTTTAGCGAAAGTTTTTTTGAAAAAAAAATCTATTTTATAACACTAAAAACCTTCGTTATAACCTTCGCTAAAAGGCATTTTCCGTGTAGTGATTATTAGTATGAGCTTACCTTTATGGATTATTATGGTTTATTTCCATTTATTTATGTGCTTTTGTACAACAATTTCCATGATTAAGCTAATACATTTTTTATGTTTATTATGACAATAAGTTTTCTTATTTTGGAAATACAAACGAAGGTTCCAAATTGGACAGCGGTGATAAATTTAATAGTCATGTCTTATTTTAATCTCCATCATCTAATAATTTAATTGTATGATTGTTAATGGGAGTTTCTAGTTATATATGACAAATGTCTATGCAATTGTAGTTGGTAGATGGTGATCCATAATAACATTTACCATCTACTACTAATGTAGATGTGTTAGTATAAATATTAAAAAATAAATAAAAATTAGAAATAATGTGTTATATTTCTTATGCGGAATAATGATGTGATTTGAGATGATATTGTTGATTATGGCACGAAATCAATATATTTTATCAATATTTTAAGTTATAGTATAGAGATGTTTTGAAAATGTTAATTGCACCTTGGTTATGTATTAATTCATCTATCATGAATCATTACACCATGGTTGTTGTGGCAATGCTTTTAGTAGATATTATCTCCTCTCTCTTGGTTTTGATGAATGTCATTGATTATTGTTAGTGCATTAAGATATTGTCAGTGACCATTCGTGGCTCCACAAAAGCAAGGAGTGATATCATGCAACTGATGTTATATCCATTGCAAAAACAAGTGGTGACAAAGAGACAATATTAAGAGATATAAAATTACACCTTCCTTTTGGATCAAGAGCACATTTATTTCTTCAACATATTAACACTTCACTATATCTTGGACTAACCCCTAATATCCATTTATTATATAATTTTGATGTTATTTATAACTATAGTTGAATATTGTTCATCTTTTCTTTAAATCCATGTGATTTCCAATTGCCTCCCTATTTATTATACATAGAAAAACCCCTGCCTCATGGATGCCACAGAAAATAAAGTTAGCACACCATGCAATCTTTTCTATATCCCTCTTTCATCATTATTGTGTTTCTATGCCACTATATTATTCATGATAAATTATTTCTTAAAATACATTCAGAACTTCAACCTAGATAAATTACTTATTTTATTCCATTCCTTATCAACACCAAAACAAATAATTTATAAGACCTCTAATATTCTTCCACGAGAAGTCATTTCCCAAGGTTTTCCAAATTTTATAATTTCGAATTGTTATAAAATGATAACAATGTTACACAATTGAATACTCGAGGAACATAGGGATGGAATTCAAAAATGGTGGGACCTAATATCCCTTTCAACTCTTTTTTTCAATTATCCAACATGGTGGCAGGGAAACAATTAATATAGTGTGGTTGTGATAGTTTTTGTCCTAGTTAGATTAATATTCATATGATAAATGCAAATGGGTTATATGTATAATGATGACTATATCAATGGTAGATGGATGAGTTGATGTTTATGATTTCTCTAATGTTAAAAAATATATCTTTCTTCTACCTAATAACTCTAGATAAATGTGTTTTAAAAGGTGGTCATGGAAAATGTATATAGACAAATAGCCAATAATTCAAACTTGGGCTCGAGTGTTTGTTATAATTTAGGTGGCTTTTGAGACATAGCTTTAAAAAATTTATGACATGGAATTAGGGAAATTTTAAGATTAAAAATGGGGCTAAAAAAAATGTATTATCAAAAAAAATTTAAATAGGCAAAATTTCACAAAGAGCTATTTTTTAGACATTTTCAGGGAAAAAAATACAAAAAACAGAAAAGAAAACCACTAAAAATTCACCCATTATATATATATATATATATATATATATATATATATATATATAGATATAGATATAGATATATATATGATTAAATAAATGATATTCTCCAAAATTTTACTATTTTTAATAGTAAATTACAAAAACTTGAATATTCACCTACATTCTATAGTATGAATTTTCAAACCAAAATAGTTGCCTACAATACTATATATGGGAAAATATTTAATCCTTAAAAAATACCTTGATTTTAAAAGAACCAATGAGATTGAATATGATGATGTCATCCATAAAGTAATTTTCGAGGAGAAAAAAGAAAACTAATTTTTTAAATTGTGTTTTCTTCTTATCTCCTTATAGGTTTAATAAAATGCCAAATGTATGCACCTATTGGATGTGGAATTTAATTTTTCATCCAATGAGTGCCTACACTTGACAATTGATAAAATTGTAAGAAGATAAGACGAAAATAAAACAAAAAATGTAGTTTTCGTTCTTTTCCTTTAAAATTTTATAACTCTTATTTCATTATTATAACTATTATTTTCCTTAGGAGGTCCATTTGAGACTTCAAAAATCCCCTAATGAAATGATGGAAAATGGTAACACCTAAAGAGATAAATATATATTTTTCGAAGGTAGTCACATATATTATGTCAAGGTTGTGAAATACTTAACAATGTTATTGGATCTTATGAAATACTAGAAAATAGGGCATAAAAGATGTATGTATATTAACTCTATGATTTATAATGGTGGCAATACATTTTTACACTAATAGGAATTTATATGGGTAATAAATTCACTAGAATTATGTATTTATCAAATAAAAAACTACCACTTATCTACACTTAGCATATTTACACTACAACATCTATTGAAGTATATTCCCTACAATGTGATTGGCTTGACCCATCATGTAGCCACATTTCCATATTTGGTATTATGCATGAAAGGATCCACCCTAACCATGGACTTCTCTAGAGGCATCCAAATTTATCTTTAGCAAGAAAAAGAGCATGGAATTGTGGCTAAAATCAACCTTTTTTTGCTCTCGTTGAAGGTGGTAGAAGCAAGTATCTTGGTTTGGATGTTAGGAAGCCACATCCCAATCATTCCTCTTTTTTTCTACTAACAATATTATCTAATGGTTTTATTGAATGACATTGTTATGAAACCAGCTCAAGAAAAGATAGAAAAGATATATCAACGCCTTAGAATTCAACCTCTTCGAGGGGGCAACCTCCTTTACATTACATAAATGAACAATTCTTGGATGATACAAATGACAAAACCTCCTTTCTATATATAGGAGTCTAAGGAGTCACAATATAATCCAGCCGACCTAACAATAATAATATAAAGCCACAAAATAACAATAGAGGGATTCTATGGGGCACATAAATAACAATATGGGGGTAATAGGGGCACAACAATATAAATAAGGGGTATAACTACAATAGTAATGGGGTAATCACTAGTATTATAGGGACCCAACATGCCCCTCTCCTTCAAAAAAGTGTTGTCCTCAACGCTTGAGTAGTTCTGGATACTTCTGCATAAAATTCTCATCCTCCCATGTGGAATCTTCAGCGGATAAGTTCTTCCACTTGATAAGATACTCTGAAATTGATCGATTTCGTAGCTGTCGAGTTCTTGTTTCTGTGACTGCTTCCGGTTCCAATATAATTTTTCCTTCCTCGTCAAGTTCTGGCAATATTGTTTGAACTGGGAGCTTGTCGCCTATAACCTTCTTTAAACATGAAACATGGAAAACTGGGTGCAATCGAGAAGCTGCAGGAAGCTCCAATTTGTATGCCATAGTACCAATCTTTTGCAACACCTTGTACGGACCATAATACTTTGGTGATAATTTATTATCCTTCTTAGCTTGCTTTAGGGACATTTGCTTATATGGTTGTAGCCGTAGGAATACCCAATCACCTACATCAAAACTTCTTTCACTGCGATGTTGATCTGCCTGTTGTTTCATTCTATTTTGTGCCAACACGAGGTTATCCTTTAAGAGTTGGAGGACTTGTTGTTGATGTTCGATGTGATGTTCCACTGCCTGAACCTTAGAATTTTCTCTTAAATATGATGTGATGGATGGTGGTTGATACCCATAAAGTGCCATAAATGGGGTCATTTTTGTTGTTGTATGGAAGGAAGTGTTATACCACCATTCAGCCAGAGGCAACCATTTGACCCATTGTGTCTGTTTATCAGATACAAAGCAACGAAGATATCCTTCCAAACATTTGTTTACTATCTCAGTTTGCCCATCAGATTGAGGATGATAAGATGAGCTATGAGCTAACTGAGTACCAAGACAAGAAAATAATTCTGTCCAAAAATTTCCAGTGAAAATGGGATCTCTGTCACTTACAATAATCTTTGGGTTTCCATGTAGCTTTTGAATTGTTTCCATAAATGCAGTAGAAACTGTACTGGCTTTAAATGGATGTGATAATGCACAAAAGTGTGCATACTTGGTAAGTCTGTCAACTACCACCATGATGACACTCTTTCCCTCAGACTTGGGTAAACCTGTGATAAAATCCATTGAAACCTCCTCCCAACGTTGGCTTGGAATGGATAAAGGTTGTAATAGACCCGGTGTCTTAATTGTTTCAACTTTATTTTGTTGGCAAACCAAACATTCCGCCACAAACTTTTGAATATCTGATTTAAGGCCATCCCAAAAAAATTCCTTCTTAACCCTGTGGTAAGTTTTTAAAAATCCTGAGTGCCCTCCTAAGGGAGAAGTGTGCAATTCCATAAGAATCTTTTGTTTTAGCTGGGAATTCTTACAGAGGTATAAGCGATCTTTGTACCATAACGAATCATTTTGCCAGCTAAATGTATCAGACGTACTGGAATCTTGTTGTAGCTTTCGAATAAGTGCCCACACTTCTTCATCATTCTTCCATTCCTCCCTTGCTTCATTTATCCAATCTGGTTGGATAATAGAAATGGCGCACAACAATGCTTCCACATCCTCATCCTTTCTTGAGAGTGCATCTGCCACCACATTTTGCTTCCCTTTTTTGTAGATGATTTCAAAGTCATAACCCAACATCTTTGTGACCCACTTTTGTTGCTCTTCAGAGGATAATCTTTGTTCTAAAAAGTATTTAAGGCTATCATGATCCGTTTTTACCTTGAAGTGTCTTCCCATTAGGTAGGGTCGCCATTTCTTAAGTGCATGGAGTATTGCCAACATTTCCTTCTCATAAATAGCTTTGCTTAAAAACTTTCCCTTGATTGGACGACTTTCAAAAGCAATGGGTCTTTCATCTTGCATTAGAACAACACCAATTCCATTTCCTGAAGCATCACATTCCACAATAAAGGTTTTTGTGAAGTCCGGTGTAGCTAAGACCGGTGCTTGGCACATTGCCTCTTTAAGATGTTCAAAGGCCTTTGTTGCTTCCAGAGTCCATGAAAATGCATCTTTCTTCAATAATGTTGTTAGAGGTGCTGCTATTCTCCCATAATTCTTAACAAACTTGCGATAATACCCTGTCAACCCAAGAAATCCTCGCAGATGCTTTATGGATGTGGGGATTTTCCATTCCTTAATGGCTTTAATTTTGCTAGGGTCTACCTTAACTCCTTCATGAGATACAATATGACCCAAATATTCCACCTCCTGGACTCCAAAGAAACATTTGGATCTTTTTGCATATAATTGTTTCTCCTCCAATAGTTGTAGCACCCTGTCAACATGTTCAACATGATCCTTCCAAGACTTGCTGTAGATTAGTATATCATCAAAAAATACTAACACAAATTTTCTAAGGAATGGTTTGAAAATTGAATTCATCAAACCTTGAAATGTTGAAGGTGCATTGGTAAGGCCAAAAGGCATGACCAAAAATTCATAATGACCCTCATGAGTTCTAAATGTTGTTTTCGGAATGTCTTCAATCTTCATTCTGATTTGATGATATCCCGAACGAAGATCCAACTTGGTGAAGTAAATTGATCCATGCAATTCATCCAGTAATTCATCAATGACAGGAATGGGGAACTTATCTTTAATAGTGAGCTTGTTGAGCTCCCTATAATCCGGACACATGCGCCATGATCCATCCTTCTTGTGCACCAATACTACTGGAGCAGAGAAAGAACTTTGACTTGGTTGAATTATACCAGCCTCTAGCATTTCTGCAACCATACGTTCAATTTCACTTTTTTGGACATAGGGATATCTGTACGGCCTGATGTTTGGAGGAACACTTCCTGGAATCAGATGAATAGCATGATCATGATCACGCATAGGTGGGAGACCTTTGGGAGTCTCAAATACCTTGGAATGATTGTCCAAGACTTTTTGGAGATCTGGAGAAATAGATGATTCCGATGTGGAAACATCTAGCGAACATAATTGTGCAATTACACCTCTTTGCTCCTTTTTTAGAAGCTTTGTCATACCATTAGAGCTGATTATCTTTCCTGGTTTCCCTGCAATACCCCTTAATTCAACTTCCTTTCCTTCCATAGAAAATTTGATGAAAAGTTCTTGAAAATTAAAAGCTATTGTACCCAAGGATTGTAGCCATTGGACTCCTAGTACAACATCAGCACCTCCCATTGGAATGGAAAGCATTGGGCTAGTCAATACATATTCTCCCATGGATAGCTTGATATTATGGCACTTTCCAGAGCAATTTATTGTTCCTCCATTTGCAATCATCACTTGACACTCTGGTGCTGGATATAGGAAGCAATTCAATTCTTTTGCTACCCTACAATGAATAAAATTGTGGGTGCTTCCTGAATCAATCAACACTATTACCTTTTTCTTCTTGATTTGTCCTTCTATCTTGATGGTTTGAGGAGTGGTAATTCCCGCCAATGCATTACAAGATATGGTCGGATTTATTTTTTCTTCATCTAGGCTTTGTTCCTGGAGTATATCTTCTTCTTTTGACCTTTCTTGCTCCTTTTCTTCTTCCTCTTCACAATCTATGTAGAATAATTTCTTCTCAGCACACTTATGACCTTTAGTGTATTTGCTATCACAACTGTAACAAAGCCCTTTTTCTCTTTTTTCTTCCAATTTTTGTGGTGTCAACCTTATAGGTTGTGGAAGACTAGGGGCAACAACACTTCCGTCTTTATAGTTGTGAGTGGTATGCTTCCTAGTTGCCATAATTTTGCTTTCCATTTTTCTTGCTAACCTGAATGCCTTCTCTAATGAATCAGGTTCCCAAAGGCGAACATCATGTTGGATATTATCCTTTAAAGACCCTATGAACACATCAATCCTATGCTCCTCTGGAATATCTTTTACCCTTATGTTCAATTTTTGGAACTCCTCAATGTGCTCCATTACTGAACCCTTTTGTTTGAGACTTATCAATTGGCTAAAAAAAGTGTTGCTTTTTGTATCTTCATAATGTGCTATCAATTCTTCCGTAAAAATTGCCCAAGTGATAAATGTTTTACGAGAGCAAAGCCATTGATACCATACAAACTGATTTGGTTCCAAATATACAGTTGCCATACGTACCTTTTGTGTGTTTTGCACATTATTGAGATCGAAGAATTGCTCCATCTGTAATATCCATGTGGCGGGATCCTTGCCATCAAACTTCCTCATATCGATTTTTGGAATATGGTGGGTCTTCGATCCAACATTAGAGTCTATGGAATCATGATTAACATTTCTTTTTTTCACATCATGAGTTTCCTTTACAACCTTTTCACCATTAGTAAGTATTTCTTGTAGAAAATTTGTCAAATCTGTCTTCAAATCTGCCATGTCTGTCTTCAAATCTGTCTTCAAATCTTCCATGTCTCTCTTCAAATCTATCTTCGAATCATCCATCTTAGCTTCCATGCCCTTTATATTAGATTCCACGCCATTTATCTTAGATTTCACGCCATTTATATTAGCTTCTGTTAGCTTTTGTGAGCGTGACATTTGTTGCACTTGTTCTTGTAATTTTGATATATCATGTAGCATTTCTTCCTCTTCTTCATGAGTCATGCTAGAGCTTTCAGGTTCCTTACTAGGTGTTTGCATTTTCTTTCCTTGGGGCATCAGTTACCGATAATAATGCTTTACTATGCCCTTTGAATTCCGTTAAACCAAGCTTACACATTTTTTTTTTTTTAAAAACTACACACCTTTTTTCACTTTATAGAAGCCTGATATTGAATCTGATGTATCTCTATAATTTCAGATCATCCAGTTCTAAAGTTGCAACCTGTAGTAGCCTTCTACGTCCTCTTTCCAATGCCACAAGTCTGACCCAAATTGGATTCTCCAAGGAAGAGTTATGTGAAATCTCCCACAGTGACTTGCTTTTAGACTAGTTCAGTAGAGCGAACTTGTACGACGTGCCACGGGTCACTGTTTCAACATTTCAATCTGAAACGCGCATACAAGAAACTACAATCCATCCTACTTCTATAAATTTTTACGAAATTTCAATCCAATCTCCAGAGAGAAAGTTATGATGATTTTCCCCAGGTCGCCTTTTTTGAATGTAATTCAGGAGTCTGCAAAAAGACCAACTTCCTCAGATCATATCTCCACAAATGTCACGCGAAAAGCTCTGAAATTCAGACCAAGGTTTAGCACGCTTTCCTCTAAAATGGGTTTTTTTTGCAACTTCTTAAACGCCACAGAAAAAAAGTTTGAGCTAAAATGCCACGATGACCTGTTTGGAGCAGCGAAACCCTAGAATCCAAAGCTCTGATACCAAATGTTATGAAACCAGCTGAAGAAAAGATAGAAAAGATATATCAACGCCTTATAATTCAGCCTCTTTGAGGGGGCAACCTCCTTTACATTACATAAATGAACAATTCTTGGATGATAGAAATGACAAAACCTCCTTTCTATATATAGGAGTCTAAGGAGTCACAATATAATCCAGCTGACCTAACAATAATAATATAAAGCCACAAAATAACAATAGAGAGATTCTATGGGGCACAGAAATAACAACATGGGGGTAATAGGGGCACAACAATATAAATAAGGGGTATAACAACAATAGTAATGGGGTAATCACTAGTATTATAGGGACCCAATAGACATATTATTTTACATAGTTTTTTCTATTGATGATATGGAACTATAGGTAAGATCGTGCTCTGTTAAGGATCTTCCTCAACTTACTTGGGATTTAAAGGGATATCCAAAGGAAGAAATCAAAATAAGAGAGCTATGACATGGAATGGTTGATTCCTTAAGACATTTCATTGTATCTATTTCCATAATAGTCCTAGTCAAAAATCCAAGTAATAAAGTTAATAAAAGCTAAATAAGACCAAGGTCATGGGACACATATTCCAAGTTGAATGTTGGGAAAAACATCCTACTGAGTATTCATCTGGTTTATTATGGCTAAGGAGATTGGCAAAGGCACTGGCAAAGGCATTTGAAAAGGAAAGAGGCATTTTGTGGAAATTTATTTATGCAAATAATGGAAACTAGGAGAAAAGGAAGAGGAGGAAATTGAAGGAAAACAATGGAAAATGAATAAAATAGAGGCTTAATTAATAAAAAGTCTTCTGAGGATCAATTCATGGAATTTTTTAATTTCAGTTGGAGCTCTCTCTCTATTATCTCTCTCTCTCACTCTTGGACACTTAGAGCACTCTAGCATTGGATAAAGGAAAGCAAAGGAAGGACAAGGAAGGCAAAGGGAATCAGAGATCAAGCAAGGAAGAGCAAGATCAAGCAGCTATAGCAGGATTACTTGCAGATATTGATTTGCATGTGTGGTTTCCTTGCTAGATTTTTCATGCATGGTACATGCATAGGTGTATTTGGTTCTCTTGTTGTCATTGGCATGGGTTTTTCCAAGTGCGACAGTGGTTTTCATCCTTACCTTTCCATTTTCGGATAGCCATGGTGCGATGGATTCTCTTTTATTTGGTTAAGCTATATTACTGGATGGTTCTAAAAGTAAGTGAGGTGGTTTTTGAAGAATAACACAAGACCTAGGATCCCTAGACCAGAGAAGGTGGGATTGCGGTAAAGCTGAACTTTTGTGTACCTCGGTGAGCCTAGGAATCCTTGACCAATGAATGGTGGGATATATGGTAAATCCTAGAGGTGTGTGGCCATGATTAGCCCTAGGAATCCTTGATTGGGGAATGGCAGGATATATAGTAAAACATGGAGGGTGGAGTCTCGATTATGGCAAGGAATCCTCAGCTAGTGAATGATGAGATATATGGTAAATCCTAGAGGCTAGGAGATAGGAAAGTTCCTCATGGTGTAGGTGGAGAGATCCGGAGGCATCCATGATTTTTTAGGACCTAGTGATCTAGTGGGGATTGCGATAAATCCTAAGGAAACCTGGATTTCTTTTGTTGTGAGTCCTACAATCATGCTTGGAATATGGCATGGAAGTGATTGGCTGAAAGAAAGATTTGGTTCAGTCCAATGTCTGGTCAGATGGTTCGTGGAAGTCCCATGCCTGGTTGTCTTATACATTCATTAATGAGATTTTTTTCTCCTTGATATTTCATGTGTAAATGTATTGGTTCATATGTGATTCTCATGGCTATTGTATCCTTGTTATTTATGTTAGTTACGAGAAGGTTTTATGACAGACTTGATGTATGGCTCTCATCATGTTTTGATTAGAAAATGAATGTACAATGAATATATGACCTAATAGATGATAATGCATATATTTTGATAAGGAAATAATGATTCTTTATGAATCTCAGATAAGTATGAGACCCCTATGCTCGGATCTATTTTTATGACTTGTAGATTACATATTTGTGACATGTTTGACAAAATGTTTGTCGTGGCTAGTAGGGGTTAGATCAAGTACTTGTATCAATGATTGCATTAATAGCCTTATTCCACTATTATTTATCATTTTTGAAAGTTTCATGAAGTTTTAGGCAATGGCATGAGACCTAGCCCTAAAAAAGTGGCTCATAATCTAGGGTCATTGGCTCAGAACTACCTGAAAAAGTCCACATTCGCTGGCATGACTTGTTGTGGGAGTGACTGGAAGCCCTCGGTTTCATGAATGGCTTGTTATGGAAGTGGGTGAGGATCCATATCAGCAAAATGACAAGTTTCATCAGGGGTTAAGCACCTGGAATGGTTATGCCTCCTTAAGAGTTTGTATCTCCCAAGGAAAGTTATATTGGTTTGGTATTGTCGTTTCCACTTGCTTAATTGTACATGGGGAGTTGAATCACATCATAGTAGCCTCTCATCACATGTTTACCCTAGCAGACTAGTTAACTTGGGTAAATGTGGGAGGAGGGTTTTACAGGGTGGTATCAGAGCCAAGTTCACCCCTTAGACTAGATGGGCAGTGTGTTGGTCATGCATACATGTCAGTTGCATATGTGTTCTTTATGCTCATGGTTTATGTGTTTGTTATGTATGCATGGTGCTTTTCATTTTTACAGTTGTGTTTTCATGTAGAAGTTGATGATGTTGATTCTGGGATGTGTTTGTCATGAATGCATGTCAGTTGTCTATGCATTTTTTATGCATGTCAGTGTCTATATGTTGTTACGCATGCATTATTATGGGCATGGTTTCCATGCATGAGGTCATTGTATGCATTTTACATCATCATGATATTGTTGGTATGTTATGATGTTGATGTTTTGGTTGAGATAGAGTAGGAGATGAAAACCATCAGAGTGAGGTTGCAGCACTAGACTTCAGGGTGAGAGCAGATCATCATATAGGTTTGTATGTTTGGCATGAAAGTATGTGGTTAATGGTTGTTATAATAATTAGGGTTAGTTATATGACTTTTATTCTATTTTTATTGTGGTTACATGCATGATAAATGTTAATTGATCATTGCAGTCATATGCACATGTGTTGGATATTCATGAGTGGTAGCAACTTGTTGTTATATACATTGTTTTTATACACATGATGATTATGTTCATTGCATTTAAGATCTTGATGATATATGTATCATGCTAAGTTGGATTGGCCTATGCATATGGTTGGGGTTATGACATTCAAGTATGAAACGACCTATTTGTGATATTGTGTTGTACTAATCTAGATTGATTGTGCACATGTGATTGTTATGCATGAATGACAATTGTTTATGAGCTTATGATGTGAACATGTTAGCTAGTTACTGTTATGGATATCATGAACTTATTGATATTTGGGTTGATGCGTTGTGAAGTTATATCATGTTAATATAGATTAATTGTGCAAAACAAAATAGCCTCTTCTGAGATACATTAAGGTATGAGTTTGATTATGTCGTCTATTTGGTGTTTGAATGTTTGATTATGTCATCTAGTTGATTTATCTAACATGGTACATTTACATTTTGTTTGAATGTTCGATTAATTTCATGATATGAGTATGTGACTGTGTTATATCTCTGATACCACTTGTTATAGATCTAACCTAGAAATATATGATAATATAAATAAACCCAAGAAAAACAAGATCTGAATATAGACAGAAATGCTCCTTTATTAATCAAACCTTAAGGTAGGGCAACACCATACATTCACTCCTTAAGGAAGGAGAACACTCCACAAGCCATATGCTTGTTCATACAATATTCCTTGACATCCTCAATGTGGGGTCTCTAGCCTCTATATAGGCCTCATACATACAATACCATGGGTCATTACCATGGTTCCCTCAATACCATCTATCTAATACCATGAGCCCATTACATTATTACTAACTACTTGTGGTCCCTTACATCATACGGGTTAACCACCTTATTTATTACTATAGCCATCCCATTATTACATTATTTCCTTGGGTACCTCCCTTTGTACCCCATATTATCCCCCCTAGGTATATAATAGTCTGTATGATTGCATGAAGGAATGATTTTGTTTTAAGATAGTTGTACGAACACAATATGTGTTGAGATAGTTGATATGTACTTGAGTGTAAGTGGGTGCTAGTTTTAGTAGTATGATTAATGACTGTGAGTTTATTATGACATGGTTGTTAGTCTTGATTTCAAATTAATATACACAGTTTCTTGATCTTTGGAACATGTGATCGACATGTGTGAACAGTTGCGGGAAACATGCTTGGTATTTGCACGACAAAGTAATAGTTGATTTTTTTATATAACTAACCGTTGGTTTCTAGTTATAGTTAGATCTGTCAAGGGAATTGGAGTCCCTTGAGATATGGCATAGATGTGTTTAGCTAAAAGGCAACGTGCTTAGCACATCAAGGTAATATAGCTAGTTTGTTGTATATTTATTTATGCACTAATAGTTATGTGTTTATGGTAGTATGATGCAAGGGATTTCATGGCAAGAGACTACTATAAAATCTTTAATAAGGCTCGGGTTGAGATTTCCTTTGGAATCACTGGGAACCATGGAGATTGAGTCATGGAGTTTGTTGGTACTTGTGTGCTTTCGATGCTTTATGATTTGTTTACACTTGATTTATAGTTTTATTTAAGTCTAGCGTATGGCCATGCCACTTTGTCTGTGGTCTCATATTGTATTAGGTTTCGTGATTTTCTTCTTGATGTTTCTTGTTCTTTCATTTTTATGTTTTGAGGGTCTTGGAATTGGTTGGGAAAAGAGGAAATTTAGTGGATCTTAGGGAGAGTTGAATGAATCCCAACAAGTAATGTAAGACTGATACCGATCTCGGTGCATGTATAAGGGAAGCTAAAGGTAAGAGTATGATAGCCAGTTAGGTTGGTTGGGTCCATTGGGAAAATGGATGATGGTAGAATAGTCATGAGGAGGTAGTAGAAAAGGTAAAGTACATGGGCTTAAGGTAACAGATACCTTGGATATGTTGGGAATATTGTTCTCAATGTTGTACATGCATGCACAAATAAAGGGAGCTCTCTTAACCTACACCTTATGATATCTAGTAATTATGTTGTGATCATGATTATGTTGATATCCATATATGTATACATGTATGTATGTATGTATGTATGTCATTGTCTGATAGAGTCGTTAGGGATCATGATTGTTTTATGTTGATGATTATATGTATATATGTATGTATGTATGTCATTTTCTGACATGATCGTCGGAAATCATTCTTGTGGAGGAATGGTTTCTTATGCAAGTGAATGGCATGAAGAGGTTCCTGGTTTAGGAAGAATCAAGTGGAAATAGTAGCCATGGAAGATCTATGAGGTCAGTATCATGTGGATGTGATTTAATATCATGTGTTTATACTATTTCTATGTTTATGTTATGGACAGGATATGATGAGGGATATATCAGCGGAATGGAAACAATGTGATCGGCGACACACTAGAACATGCATGAATAGTGTAAAAACACTACAAGCAAGGTTGCTTGGTAGAATTATTGTGTGGTTTGTAGATGTGAAATATTATTGTCATGTTTTTTTGTACGTGTTGCAAATGTGATGTTGTGTGCATGTGGTGTTGTGCACATGTGGCGTTGTGTACTCATTGTGCAAGTGGTGCAATGTACATGTGGTGATCTGTACACATTATGTAGGTAGTGTTGTGTACATGTGGTGTTGTGTACATGTGGTGATGTGTACACATTGTGCACATGGTCTTGTGTACATGTGGTGTTGTGTACATGTTGTGCGGGTCTTTTTATGTATAGGTGGTATTGTGTATATGTTGTACATGTGGTATTATTGTACATGTAGTATTTTTTGCAAGTTGTACATGATGTTTTGTGTATGTGTGGTATTGTGTATGTGCATTGCATAGTCATAGTACCGCGACATGTGTATTCATTGTGTTGTAGTAGGTGTATGTATTGTGTTGTGTTGTACACCAGATGTAGGTGTATGTGTTGTTTTATACGTCAAGTGTAGGTGTATGTATTGTATGTCAGGTGCAGGTCCATGTATTGTATGGTGTTGTATGTTATGTATGGTTTACGAGTGTGATGCACACTATGTGTATGTGTATGTGTACGTGGTTGAAGAGAAGGCAATGGGTGTTGTTAGTTGTGGCAACTAATCTGGTGTGTGTACATAAAGGATAAAGGTAGAAGCTAAGAATTGATTAAAGGATCAGTATCATTATTTTATTTCAATTTTTATTATGCATATGATCTATGATTCTGGTTTATGATGGTTACATGTGATCTATGATTTTTATTATGATGGTTGCATGCGATTTATGATTTTGATTTATGATGGTTGTGTTTTGATCTAATCAGATGTGATATGTCTATACATGATGATTTGATAAAACAACTAGTTTGACTTGCTGTGACAGGAAGTAAACATAATTGCAAGTGCACCTTATTGACGAACCACCGATAAGGTATGATTTGATTTTATTTCAATTTATTTTGAATCTAACGGAAATTATGTGCTTGGTACAGGTAAGCATGGGAATGCTTGGTTTGGGTGATTGGAATTGGATATCAAAGAATGTTAGAAACAATAATGAAAGGAATTAGTACAAGCAATAGTATGTTGGTAAAGTGCTTCAGGAGCAGGGCCATTATGGGACATTGGTACCCAGTAGTGTTTATTGATTTCCATAAGCATGTTAAGACGGGTATGATGGTTTTGAGGCAGGTATATGCCTTGGTTGTTTAACCTTCCAATGTGAGGAAGCCTTTGTTGGACTCTGTTTTTGTCTCTGCTCATACACTTTTCATACTACTTTTTGCCATGTTTTAAGCTACAGTTGAACTCTTTTCATGTCATTTTGACCTCCTTGTGCCTGGACTATACCAAATTCCCATCCAAGGTAAAATCATTACAAATGGTGTTGTTTTAGCTATTTTGATTATCAATATTAGTTAGTTGAATGTGTGTTTGTTTGTTTACTATTCATTATGGGTGATAGATGTGAAGATTTCTCTCACAAGGACCCGGGACTTCTGCATCAAAAGAGAATTTTGCACTCAAAGACGGAACTGTACTTAAGGCAGCAATCTAGAATTGCACTCTAGGAAATTACACTTGAAGATTTGCACTTAAGGATGAGCAAGACGGTCAATGTGACCTCATACAATTAAACGAGGAAGATAAATGCTTCTTATGCATAGCTAGCTTTCAGCTTCCAAAACATAATTTTGTCTTATCATTTAGATCTTGTATAGAAAATTGTTGTTTGCTAAGCCTTGATTAGAATGGAAATCAGATTGGCATCTCCATGATTTGATTTTTACTAATTGTAATGTGTAAACTGGATTATAAATCCTGTAGCAAACAATGTGGAAAGGAGGGGGATTTCCATTTCATTTTTCTATCTAACCTGAAGATTGTAAACTTTTTTATACATTAATTAAGCTCAATTCTGTGATTCAACTTGGCGAGTCACTAATTCGATTTCAGATCAATTATGAACTCATTGAATCTCTAAATCTAATGCGTTGAAGTTTAGTTCTTTCCTGTAAGCTTCCAAGTTGACTCTAGGTGTGGCAAGGGCCCACCACAATCCGGATCTAGCTTCTGTAATCATATGCATAGGTAATCTTTGTGTGCATTTTAGTTAAATTCTTGAATTTTGATTTAAATTTGTTCTTGAACAATTGATTTAAGTTTGATTTTGATCAGCTTCCACAAAGCAATTCAATAATGTGTGTGTTAATGTTGTTTCCATTCACAGTCTCTATAATTTGAGTTTGAAGTGTCTTTTTCTCATTAAACTCCGAAGCATTAGATCGATCAGCTAGTTGTGATTTGATTAAACAGTTAAGTGTGAATTTCATTAGCATTGTGGGTTGAAATCTTAGTTTCTAGCTTGAGGTAATTTCTATTAGCATTACCTTAGTACAATGTGTGCTTTTTAGATTTCGAAGTAGTTAAGGTTGCACTCAGCAATGTGATTTACCTCTTTCATTAAGAAGACAGAGTGTTGGTTTGTTGAAGTCTTAAGTAGGTTTGCTTGAGCTTATTTTGCAATTTGATTCATGTTAAATGCAATTGTAGCATAGCCTCTCAAGTACAGTTTTGTGTGTCTTATAGCAATTCATAGTTGTCTTATTTTTCTTTTCATTCTTGAAAATAGAATTAGGGTTTGATATTTGAGCTTGTTCCTAAGGTTATTATAGATTAGGTAATATGTATGTAGATTAGTTGAGTGTGAGAGATCAAGTTTTCTTGGTTAAGTATATGAGACAAAGCATTCATATTAGTTCCTAACATAATGATCTTTTACTTGTTGCTAAGACAATGGAATTAATGTGAAGCCTTTCTCATTCTAGGTTTTTAATCAAAGAATAGTTATTGAGTACAAGATTGATTGCTTAGCTTAAAATTGAATTACCATTACAAGTAGATTAGATATTTTAATTCTTTCAAGTGTAAATTGTAAAAGCCAGAAATTAGGGTTTGGATTTCGAATGTAACTTTAAATTGTTGGGTTGATGTGTGGAGTCTGTTTAATTAGGAATTTTTTTTCATAGTTTGTCAAAGTAGAATCTGTGGTAAATAATTACGCCTTCACTTGAGTCCATATTCCAATCCAAGTACAGAATAGGTTAATTTTATAGAGATTTCAAGTCTTTAAGTTGAATTTGATTATTGATTCTGCTTGTGTTAGCAAGATGGATTGATTTCCTTTTTGAAGTTGTGTGTTTATGAGCATTTGTGTGTTCCATTACTTAGTTGATCATTATAAAGGAAACATTAAATCTCTGACCTACAAACTGAATCAAGAAGTGTAGTGCAGCTCGTGTTTATGAGCCCGAATTGACATATAAATATTGGAGGATTAATTCATCAATTAAAACTCTCAACAGCCTTGCCAAGGGATGGATCACCTGGGAAAGTGGATGTCGGGGAACTTGGAAGGTGAGTGACTACACAGAAGGGGGGTCACCAGATTTCCCGAGGGACTATGTAGCAGAGAAGGGAACGTTGGGGAATACATTTGTTTTGATCATTAGCATTTCTATATGGAATCAAATGCACATTGGGAGTGTTCCTTGGAACAATGAGTCGGTAACTGTTCACTGAGGGTATAGTAGCGCAGGATCGTGATGCTAAACATTAGATGCAAATTTGACTATAGCAGTGGATTATGGACTTCCAGGGAAAGAGGTGAATTGTGGTACTACTTTTGAGGATGGAGGCGTGAGCCTTTGGATTCCCTTGTTGTTGATATGGGCATCATATCCTTTTATTTATTGGTTGTGCATATGTGTATATGTGTATATTATTGTAAATGTTGTATCAAGATATTTTATAAAGCTCCATAGAACGTATGGTTATTTGTTGGTTGAAGCAAATGTGCATGAGTATATGAGGTTGTTATTGTAAATATCATAATGAGTTGTGTTATAAAGCTTCAGTAGCAATATGATTGTCACATTTTCAGCAGTGATGATTGTAGATACTGCAATGAGTTGTGTTATAAAGCTCCATAGGCAATATGTTTTGTTTTTAGTGGTTTTCTGGTCATAGGTGAAAATAAACACCGAGGACGGTGTTCCCCCAACGAGGAGGGTTTTATAATAGCCCTAGTAAAAAATCCATGTAATAAAGTTAATAAAGGCAAAATAAGACCAAGTTCATGGGACATGTATTCAAATTTGAATGTTGGGAAAAATATCCCAGCGGGTGTTCACCTGGTTTATTCTGGCTAAGGAAATTTGCAAAGGCAATGGAAAAGGTATTTGAAAAGGCAAGAGGCATTATTTGGAATTTTATTTATGAAAATAATGGAAATTAGGAGAAAAGGAAGGTGAAAGGTCATAGGATTCATGGGAGGAGGAAATTGAAGGAAAATAATGGAAAACGAAGAAAATAGAGGCCTCATTAATAAAACAGGCTTTTGAGGATCAGTTCATGGAATTTTGTCAGTTCAGTTTTGGAGCTCTCTCACTATTCTCTCTTTCTCACACTCTTGGATGCTTAGGGCATTCATGGAGCACTCTAGCATTGGATCAAGGAAAGAAAAGGAAGGACAAAGAAGGAAAAGTGAAGAAAACATCAAGCGAGGAAGAGTAGGTTCAAGTGGCTACAATAGGATTACTTATAGATATCGATTTCCATGTGTGGTTTCCTTGTTATATTTTGCATGCATGGCACATGCATGTGTGTATTTGGTTCTCTTTTTGTCATTGGAATAGGTTTTTCCAGGTGTGGCAATGATTTTCATCCTTGGCTTTCCATTTCCGGATAGCCATGGTGTGATGGGTTCTCTTTTATTTGGTTAAGTTGAATTGTTAGATGGTTTTGAAACTGAGTGAGGTGGTCTCTAAAGAAGAACACAAGGCCTAGGAATACCTGGACCGGAGAAGGTGGGATTGTGGTAAAGCCGGATTTTGTGTTCCTCGGTGGGCCTAGGAATCATCAAGTGGTGAATGGCGAGATATATAGTAAATCCTAGAGGTGTGTGCCCTCGATTGGGCCTAAGAATCCTCGACATTTGAATGGATGGATATATAGTAAGTCCTTGAGGGTGAGTCTCGATTAGGCCTAGGAATCCTTTATCAGTGAATGGCAAGATATATGGTAAATCCTAGAGACTAGGAGATAAGAAAATTCCTCACAGTGTAGGTGGAGAGATCTGGAGGCATCCATGCTTGTTTATGGCATAGTGATCCAATGGGCATTGCAGTAAAGCCTGAGGAAAGTTGGATTGGTTCTGTTTTGAGTCCCACGTTCATGCTTGTAATATGGCATTGGGGTGATTGGTTGAAAGAAATATTTGGTTCAATCCAACCTATGGTCGGGTGGTTCATGAAAGTCCCATACCTAGTTGCCTTATGCATTCATTAATAAGAACTCTTTCTCCTTGGTAATTCATGTGTAAATTTATTGGTTCATATGTGATTCTTATGGTTTTCGTATCCTTGTTATTTTTGTTGGTTATATGTTGGTTATGAGTAGGTTTTATGACAGACGTGATGTATGGCTCTCATTATGTTTTGATTAGAAAATGAATGTACAATGAATATATGACCTACTAGATGATAATGTAGTTATTCTGATAAGGTAACAATCCTTCTTTACGAATCTCATATAAGTATGAGACCATTATGCTCAGATCTATTGTTATGACCCATAGATTACATATTTGTGACATGTTTGATGAAATACCTATCATGTCTAGTAGGGGTCAGATCAAGTATGTGTACCAATGATTGCATTAGCAGCCTTATTCCTTTGTTATTTATCATTTCTAAAAGTTTCATGAAGTTCTGGGTAGTGGCCTGAGACCTAGCCCTCAAAAAGTGGCTCAGAATCTAAGGTCGTTGGCTCAAAATTACCTAAAAAGTCCATAGTCACTAGCATGCCTTGTTGTGGAAGCAATTTGAAGGCCTCGGTTGCATGCATGGCTTGTTATGGGAGTGGTTGAGGGTCCATATTAGCAAAATGACAAGTTTCCTCAAGGATTAAGCACCTAGAATGGTTGGTTGCCTCCTTAAGGGTTTGTAGCTCTTGAGGAAGATTAGATTGGTTTGGTATTTTTGGTTCCACTTCCTTAATTGTACATGGGGATTTGAATCGCATCATAGTAACCTCTCGTCACATGTTTACCCCAACAGACTGGTTAACTTGGGTAAATATGGGAGGAGGGTGTTACAATCTATTTCTCCTTTGACTAATGTTATAGTTGTGTTGGCTTGATCTATAATGGTTGTCCAATATTGTTGGCACCATTACCATGGTCATATTATTGGTGAACAAAATGGACTAAAATTTAGGTTTGATTATGGTGTATGATGGTTTCACCTACAAATCTCCCAAGTGGTTAAAAAATAAATCTCAATTGATATTTTGTGAGAATCATCAAATATTATTCGTATTTCGTGAGCTTTTCAGTAAAAAAATTAACCTTAACTTTCGGACAAAAGTGAAATTTATTTGTTGAGTGCATGCTTGGCATTGAAATTTGTGTTGGCTAGATTCCATGGCATGTTGTGGGAACTTTTGTTCAACTAAAACTATTTTCTATCAAAAACATTTTTCAATTGAATAATTCTTTTACTGAGAATTTTTTTCGATCAAAAAAATGTTTACATATAATAAAAGTTCAAAGCCATTTGTAAATTGGCATGTGGAGTGTCTACAATGGTTATTACTAGATTGTTGTTAGTGTAATTGTTGTATGTCACAACAATATGCAACTATTGTTAGTGTGGATTGCAATTGGTTATTGGACTAATGGAGTGTTTTTTAGTTTGATTGGCTCAACTCATAAGTGATGGAGATGCTTATTGTTATTGTGAACTGCAATATTTTGTGGCACTGCTTGAGTGTTTGTCAACATAGGTGGTGTTGGCTTGATTGTCAAGTGAAGAAGATAGCCTTGTTGTCTTGGATTTCAAGGGAAAGAGACAATCACATTGGCTTGACTCATATGTATTTTTTAAATATTAATTTAATAATATTTGGAATGAAATTCTTCTCTATACATTGCACTTTCATCCCTGAATAACAAATAGATACATAAAATTCATAATTTTGTATTTATTTAGGACACTTCTAATAATATATGAATAGAAATTTTATTTTTGATATAAGGAAAAAAATCTATCACTTCATTTCATTATAAAACAAAATTAAAATAATTATATGATTTTTCTTCCTTTCAATCTCAAAAGTGTGACCTTCTAAAAGTTTTTTATCAAGAAACGTTTTTCTACTTCAAATAATAGTATCTAAGAATTATTTTTTCAAAGGAACCACAATAATCACCATATTTTTTAGTGTAACATCTCCAAACCTTATAAATGTAATTTCCTCCTTATACTAGAGTATCTAAACATACAGAGTGCAAAACAATGAAGCAAAAAAATTGAGAAAAAAAAGTATTCATCAAAACTAAGCATCATGTAAATATTCTGAATGATGACCATCTATTCCTCTAAAACTAGCAATATATCTATATCAAACTTAATGCCTTCCTTAGATAATCCATCCACTAACATGCATCCACTAACATGTTCCTTATTCTATGTATATGAGCAAATGTGATGTGTAAACACTACTTAGAGGTTTTCAACTTCATTGAAGAGAGGTTATATAATGGATATTTATATTAATATATCTTGAATCTTCTAAAATGGATAATAGATTAAGGATATCATACTTACTACTAGGCAATCTTTCTGTTAATATATATTTTTTTGATATCATAGAAATTAGTTGGAACTTATTTTCTTTTGAAAATTCTAAATGCTTTGAGTGGACATTATGGTGCAGTGCTCAGTAAAAAACGCATTCAACGTAATAAATTCATAACAATTCAAATACACATAAATTAAGATAATAAAAATTTGGATCACACATCACCGGTTGACCATATATTCTAAACGTTTGATAAAAAAGGTTTTAAAGAGTTTATTTTCCTTTCATTGTAAACTAAATTATACTGAAGCCTAAATTGAAAAATAATCATAAAATCAATAAAACTTTCTTTAATTCTTTTTAGCTTTACTCACATTGGAAAGTCTCTCGTAATGCTGACTTAGAAAATAATAATAAATTGTAGCTTGTAGCAAGGTTGTGAATAAACGTTTAACTATGGTGAAAAAAAATAGAGACGACAAAAGATGATGCCTATGCTTCATTCACTTTTTGTCGGATAGGAATACTCTTTAAACTTATCTAAATAGGGATTATGACACCACCATTTCAACATTGTAGATTTCTTAGCTATAAACTCATATGATTGGGTATCCATAAATCTCACTTTGATAAAAATATTATAAGGATCACAATGACAACTTGTGAAGATATCAAAATATTATAAGGTCATAATGACAACTTTTGAAGATTTCAAAATAAAGGTATTGTTCAAAGGAAGAGATTTTGAGGGAACTTTAGTCATGTTGGCATGAACACCCCAAAAAACTATAGTGTTAGTTTTAGAGATTCCCTAAATTTATTGGATTTTCCTAAAACAAGTTTTGTGGAAAATCTTCAATTTAATAATCTATACATGAGAAACAATCTTGATATTTTTGGTATCTTTGATGTGTGTAATATAAGAGTGTCCCTAATTGTGAAAAAATTATCTTTCTTTATTTTCCATAGTTGAGACAATTAATCAATATTCTTTTCCATGGATGACTCATTTAATTATAAGGAATTGTAAACACATTTTAATAATAATATCAATTTATGAAATTAGTTTACTAGTAAAATCACTTTCCATGTATTATCTAACAATTTATTATATTGAGACTATAATATGGTTTTACCAACACAATTATTAATTACACTTGGTTAAAAATATAATAATGTCAACTTGTCAAGATTTCAAAATAAGAGAATACCACATGAATTGAGGTATTCACACTCAAAGAATATGATTTTGAATGGACCTTAGTCACATTGGCCTCAACATCCAAAAAAAAAATTCCATAATATTGATTTTGGATATTCCCCAGATTTATTAAATATTCCTAAACAAGCTTTATGCAAGTTTTTGAATTTAGTAGTTTATACATAAGGAACAATCTTGGTATCTTTAATATGTGGAATATAATAGAATCACTAATTGAATGGGTGTTGAATGGATAATAATCATGTTTTCCCATGAATGGCTCAATTAATCATTAGGAATTGCAAACACATTTTATAAGAATATTAATCTCAACAACTTGTTAATTAAATGAGGGAATAAAAAACACTTCTTATAAATCATTTAATTTCCTACTTATTCATGTTTATGAGATTATTTATGAATTATATACAAATTATACTAATGTTATTATATATATATATGAATTATATACAAATTATATTAATGTTAATATATATATATAGCTCGAGAAAAGAAATCACTTGCTTCTCAAGGGAGGGTTAGAGTAGAGTGAGGTTGTTAGTATCAATTCAACCCACAAGTATACTCACTTAAGAGTTCACGAGGCACGAAGTGAATACAACAATATTCATAGGCACGAAGCCATTGTAGCAATGTTCTTCATGTAACTAGTGGAGATTTGAACTTTGGTGGGGAAGATAAGAGTCATTTTGCACCACCCGAGATAACTCCAATTGACATGCTTATGCTTATATATATATATATATATATATATATATATATATATATATATATATATATATATATATATATATGAAAAAACATCATTTATAAGAAACATAATGTGTGCATCCATATAAAATAAATGGTTGGTAAATGTTCATAGGCATTAATCCATTATAAGCATTGAAACACTTATTGATAATACATCTCAAATTATTAAAATTTAAAAAATCATAAAACTAACCAAATTATAACATTTTTTTTTTTTTTTGTTTGACCCATGATGGATTTGAACCTTGAATCTCATAGTTTACATAATACTTCATAACATGGCAATTGGCAATTGAGATGTATCCATGGGCTAACTAAAATATAACCTTTTTATTATTTATAATAATAATTAATATATAAATTAAGCATATCTACATTTGAAGAAACATGGAACAAGATTCTTATCCATGGATATTTACTCTTACTTTACAATAGAGATTCTTAATGTGCAAATATACTTTGTTACAATACTATAGATCGTCAATACCATATACCCAAAAAACCATAACTCATTTCTTATGATACTTGTTCATATGACAATTTTTTTTAATTAATCAATTTAATTAAAAGAGAAAAAAGAAAATAACTACTTTGGAGATAAATCTCAATCGTTGATTTGTGTATACTATTAAATATATTCTAGGATATTCCATGAAAGTTAAATATTACCATCCACCTAATAAATGCAGATTCAACTAGAATTGAAGAAAACCTTCCTAACCTCAATAATGATAAGTCATGTAGTTTTTGTGAACCTAATCAAGTTTACTGAGTTGTTGTTAATTTAGGCTTCCAAATTCTAGTTGTTCCCACCATTTGTTGGCACAGGGAGAAAATGAATTAGATGGCATGTTGCATCCATTCACTTAAAACGATATATAAGAGGCGACTAACAGAGCTTTACTCCAATCTATTTTAACCCTTCCTCCTTCAGTGGCCCATTTTTGCCTATTCCAAAGGCTGGAGTGGATTCTCATTGGTTGAGTAATCAAATATGGGATAACCACATATTTTTCAATATTATTAAACACCTGGATAGGGATAGAATCAACCCAAAACCTATTTACAAAATGCAAAACATATATCCCTTTGCAGCCCAGCACCAAATTCCAAGTGGAGGTATGAATTTGAGTTCTATCATATATCAAAATTTCATGTATATTTATGAGGGTAGGAATGGCATATCAGCATTCTAAGGTCAATTCATGTGGGTAGTAGAGGAAGGATGCCAATGACGATAAGCGGCATGATGCAAAAAAGCCATTGAAAGATCAGGTTTCTAAGTTTTAGAGTTTTACTCCAATCTCTTTCTTTAGGTATTAATATTTAATCAATCTAGTGTAATAATGAGTTTGGACCGTGGTGGTGTCGCTATGGATCAAGATTAGTTTCCTCCCCTTTTTTTGATTTCCTAGTGGCAACATATTTTGTTTAACTAGGGCATTGTTCTATCCACATGGATGATATGTTTGATATTTCATAGTGGGTATCTTTCACTTGACACATTCTAGATGTGGTAAATCCGATTGGCATCTAGACTTTATCAAAGATTTAGAGGAGTTTGTCCAAGGTCGTCTCTCCCATATTTTCCTAGGTTTTATTTATGGATTTGAAAGCAATCCCTTGACATAAGGTCAGGGTGTGAATCTATTATTGTGATCATAGTAGTATTTTTATTATTTCTCAGGGAACTTTTGGAGTCCTCATTTTTTTTTTGTTTATATGATTTAAGGGGGGTCGAATTTCATGGGAAAGAATTGTAGATGATGGTTCAAAGATTATTTCTCTTCGGCTTAAAGGATTCCATTGGTGATCATATTTTTGGAAAGTCTCTAGGCATATTTCAAGTTTTGTTCAAGTTGAATTTTTTCAAAAGGATTAATTGAGATCAGATTTTTGGTAAATTTGGTTTCTTTGTTATGATCGAGCACAATTGTTATTGGTTACATTGATCAAATTCAATTCTTCTCTTCCATCCTTAGTAGTCATTTTTCAGGGGTGTCATCATTAATGGTTGCACCTATTATTTTGTAGAACATTTATCATGGTGTGGGGTTGGTGCGGATCTTTTAATTATGTCCTTTCGACATAATTTCGATTGGTTGATCCTCGAGCCTTCTTTGATTTGCTCTGTTCTAACATTTAAGTCTATCAGATCTTAAGATCATCCTAATGTCATTTATGTACACTCTCTGTAAATTGTTTGGATGGGACAACAACTATTTCGATAGTTATATTCTTATTTTTGCCAGGAACTAAAATATTGGGTCTTTTCTCTAGATATTTTAGTCACTGTTGTATTAGTAATCATTTTCGGTTGTCCTTGCACATGGCCTATGTGTCATGATAATGGACAAGCTATCTTATACTTGTTGAGGTGTTAGTATTCGTACATTTTGTAGGGTTCTAAGGTTTTAGTTTGGATATTTCCTCTAATATTTCTTGTACCTATCTTGTTCCTTTCTACTTAGTGTAGTCGAAGAAAAAGTATTTGACATGTTAGGTTTCGAGCAGTTGTGATCCTTTTTCCGATGATCTTTTCAATTAAAAAAATTCCCCATTTTTGGGCCTATTCTTGGATGTGATCGAGACTGGAAGAACTACCTTCCCATTGGTTTTCCAAAAATATTTCATGTTTTTCGGTTTCTAGGAATACTTTGGAGGTATTGTGGGGTGGTCATTTTGGTTTGGGTGTGTTGGCCACGTCTCAAAATGACAACTCAAGAGGAAATGCAAAGGGACATTTCTCCTAGGATGGAAGAGCTTATCGAGGTTGTTGTGGAAGTGAATAAAAATTCTAGGAGGTTCTTGGGGTGTCTCTATTTTCACTCTTTTCTATATACAAGTGATGGTGTGGGTTTCATCTTCAGTTCTACTAGTGTTGGAGGGTGGTCTGACTCTCCAATGTTGTATCAGTCTAGTCTGAATGAGAGCAAAAAGAGGAATAAGGAAATTAGGTTAGAAGATAAGAATCAGAAGCTTATTCTAGGTGTGGAAATTTATTGGGACAGGGTGGGAGGGCTAAAACAAAGGGCTCTCATAGGTCAATGGGAATTCACTCATATGTCTGGAGACTAGTTGAAGGGTTGGGTGGATAAATGTTGGTTTCCAATCTTAAACTACAGATTGAAAATAGGCATTTTGTTTAATGAGTAGTTTTTCTTCCATTTTCCACACTCATGACACGTGGAAAAAATTATAGTAATCCCTTGGGTCAAGGGTCTAGGCTTCCTATAACTTCAAGGTTAGAGCGCGGGTTTCAATCCCTTTAAGGAAGTCCCACAGAGAAAAAATTTGTGGGTACAATTTTTCAGTCTTTCATTGGAGTTGTGGTTCAACCAAGCGATTATGGCAATAGAAAACACTATTGGGAAATTTTTCTACCTAGACGAAGGGAGTCTGAATATGTTTGATAAAGGGATTGCATGGGTGTTGGTAGAGGTGTATTTCTTAGGAGGTTTTCTTGTAGAGATAGACCTTTTTTGGGGTTCAAATTCATTTAGACAGGGAATCTATTTTTGGTGGATCCCCTTTAGGTGCTTGGGTTATCACTTGACGGGCCACTTAATTGTAGTGTGCCCTTGACGTTTTGTGGAAGATCATCATTCAAATGGTTGGAAATCCAAAAAATGGGGGCACTTTCAGGAACATGCATAGAAGGAGACGACAAAGTTACAAGTCAATTCCAATCTATATCATTAGGATTCAGGTACATTTCCAAATGTTCCTCCCTATCCTAATGATGATTCCCTTGCACTTGATTCAGTAAATCGTGTGATTAATCATACAAAGGATTAGTAAAAGAGAATTTAGTGTAAATATTTGTATGAATCTTATTATTTGGGATGGGAAATTTTGGATTTCCTCTAATTTATGTTCAACGCCATCTCTGCATTTGGTTTCTGGAATGTCAGCCCCCTATTTCCATGAATCACCCCTCTGACCAATGACATGGGATCGAAGGGGGAGGTTACATGGTTTCATCGAGAATATGCAATCATCTCTTATCTGATTCAGGTTCTTCTCAGGGATGTCATCTACACCTAATTTTGAGGACTCAAATTTGGGCTTCTTATCACACAACGATTATATTGTTTTAGATTTGCTCACAATTAAGAAAATTTTCTTCCTTGTGGATGAGATTACTGTCAGCCATAATTCCAAAAAAAAACACAAAAAAAACACAACAAAAAAAACAACAAAAAAAAAAAACAAAAAAAAAACAAAAAAAACAAAAAACAAAATACAAAATACAAAATACAAAAACAAAAAAACAAAAAAACAAAAAACAAAACAAAAACAAAACAAAAACAAAACAAAAAAAAACAAAACAAAACAAAAATAAAACAAAACAAAAACAAAAACAAAAAAACAAAAAAAACAAACAAACAAACAAAATAAACAAACAAAACAAACAAACAAACAAACAAAACAATCAAATAAACAAACAAAAACAAAAACATCACCATGAGAAAGAAGAGGGGAACAAAATTCAAGAAGGTGTCTTCATGGTCCCCTCTAGCATCTGCCCTAACCTCGTCTTTTCAAGAGGTTAAGGTAAATCCTATTCTTTCTCATGGTTTGATTGCAGTTTCTGAAAATTCTGGTTCCTAGGTCCTTAGAGGTATTTCACCATCATAAACTTGCCCTTGTGATTTTTACATCCATCAATATAAGGGGTTTAGGGAATGACCTGAAAAGGTGTTCCCTTTGTTTTCTTATTCAAATGTAGAAGCCAGCAGACATTGTCATTCAGGAGAATATGGTTCCTAGGGAGAAGGTATGGACTCTTTTATTAAATATTTGCCTCATTTGGAATGTCTGTGCAGCCAATGCATCTGGACATTCGGGGGATTTGGCAGCTATTTGGGACCCGTAAATCATTATCTAAAAGCTTATAGATCTGTGTAGGGATCATTCTGACTAGATATTTTAGAGAATATAGTGTTCATCTGAATATTCTCAACATTTATGCTCCTTATTCAAATAGAAAGGTTTTTTGTAATCGCATCGATCACGGTGGTTTGCTAAAATTGAGCTCCCTAATTATGGTTGGATATCTTAATATGACATTGGATGTGGATGAGGTAATGATCCAGATTTATGAATGAATGAAATGAATTATAGATTAAAATAGATACCCATAGATACAACGAAAATTAAACTTCAATTAATTAATAACAAATACTTAAAAATTGTTTACATGAAGAATGGAAACAAACTAGATCAGGTGAAGGTAGCTTATCTCTGAGAACAGATGTGATTGCTACATGCCTTCTGAATTGTGTTACAATAAGGCTCGGAGGCCCTTTAATTATTTAGAAACAATGGAAAACCCTAAACATCAAAAAATATAACCCTAAGAGATGAAGTGTCAAAAGTTTGTGGGCCTCGTTGGGATTAGTTGGAACACCAACTTCCCGAGGTCGTAACCTGGAATTTGATCTACGCTTGGTGTGTAAGATACCTCATTAGAAAGATATATCTAAGGAAAACAAATTTTCCCAGCAAGCACTTGAGTCTATTTATTGGCTTGGTGTGCTTTCCAAAAAAAATCGTTTAGGGCCTCAAAATAGCTCTAGAACTTCAAGAACCGAAAAACTGCAAAAAATATAAAGTTATGCTAGAATTAAGGAAATTGAAAAGAAACAATGTTGGGGGTCCAAGTGGAATAGGCGAGTGGCCAAAAATATTCATGTAGATCAGTCCTCCTCCCTTAGGAAACAATATTCCCCATTGCGTTGAGTGCCTCCATGATATGGGGAAACTTTTGGTAAACTTGGTCCCTCGTGAGCCACTTGCCTTAGCGCAGTAGTTGGCCATCCTTGACAACACGACACAGTTGGATCCTATGTTGGCAACTGTTATTGATCTATGTGTCCATGATCCAATCATTTTTGGGTTGCTCAATGTAGTTTGGGTTGAGCTCTGTTGGTGTCAGCTACTCATCAATGTTTGATGTGCCCAACAATGGTGGAAAGTGTGGCCAAAGGTAGTCCACATTGAATACTGGGTACAAGCCAAGGAATGGGGGGATATTGATATCAAAAGCATTGTTTCCTAAGGCCTTGGTGATGGTGTAAGGCCCGTATCGAAGTGGTTGAAACTTCCAATGCACTCCAGTAAGGCATTCTTTCTGTAAATGCAGCCAAACTTTGTCACCCAACTGAAACGTATGTGGCACCCAATGTTGATCATGTCATTGTTTGTACTTGGAAATGGTTATACAAGATGTCATGAACCTGTTGTTGGGTGTGTTGAATTTTTTCAATAAACCTGGTTGCTTTATCAACTTCAGACTAAACATGTTCAAATTATCCCTTGTGTAGTTGCAAGAGGCAATGCAACGTCATTAGGTCATAATGGTTGAAATCTAAGGCCCACTTGAAAGGGGTTGTGGCTAGTCGAGCTATGGAGAGATATATTATGACTATGTTGCACATAGGGAAGACTCTCATCCCATGTTCATGGATGCTTAAAGTTGTACATGCATATTGTGTGCACTATCATCATGTTGACGACCTTTGTATGGCCATCAATTAGGGTGTAATGTAGTCGACTTGGGGATCTTGGTGTCCAGCAATGACCAGAGGCTTAACCAGAAGGCGCTTAGGAACATGCTCTCCCGATATGATATAAGGGTCTGTAATATCTCGAAATGTACCCATAGTTGTTCAAAGAAGAGTTTGGCAGTGGCTTCTGCTATGATACTCTTCTTGTAGACAACCAATATGGTCATCTTACAAAATATGTCAACGACCACAAATGCACAGTTTTTCCATGCTTAGTAGAAGGAAGGCTAGACATATAGTCCATGGATATGGATTCCAAGGTTCAGTTACGAGTAGGCAGAGGAATATATAGGTGTTGCTTCTTAATGGTCGGCTTGGTGATGGAACAGGAAGTTCAAGATATGATATATTTTACAACGTCCTATTGGAGATTTTGCCGATAAAAATACTTTTGCATTAATGCCACTATCTTCTCTACATCAAAGTTTCCTATGACCCGACTATAGTGCACCTCCCAAATCATCTTGGCATGCTCGTTTGAAGGAACACAAAGGTGTCAAAGGTGACATAACATTTCAACCTAGAAGTAGAAATATGGAACTTACTTACCATCCATCAGCATCTGGTATGTGGTGGTGAATTCTAGATCATTTTTGTAAAGCTACGGCCATCCAAAAGTCATGTGCCCATAAGAGTCAAGAACAGTGGTCAATGCCACAACTGGTGGCCAACTAAGTCACTTTGCAACATTATTGGTGTTTCCCTTCTTGTACTTAATTTTCATATGAAATTGTCGTAGATATGTGGACCATTTCTTATGGTGATCATTCTACAACTTCCCTTATGTATGTATAAACTAAAGAGGTCGGTGATCTATGCAGATGATCATCTCCTTCCCCAGAATGTAGTGTTTCCACTGTGGGTAGGCATGCATGATGGAATACATATCTTTATAATAGGTGGAATATTTCCAAATTTTATCATAGATTGTCTCACTGTGAAAGGCCATTGGATGCCCTTATTGGGTCAGAACTGCACCAAGTGACATAGTTGGAGGCATCTTTCTCAATTTCAAATGGTTGTTGCAAGTATGGAAATGCGAGTATTGGTGCAAAGCAAGGGTGGTTCTTTAGTTCAACGAACACCTTCTGTTGGGACTTGGACTAGGAAAACTTTTCTTTCACTCTACCCTTGGTAACTTGACTCAAAGGCCAAGTGACATGAGAGAATCCCAACACGAACATTCGATAGAAATTGGCAAGGCCCAAAAAACTACAAAGCTCAATTAGAGTGGTTGGGGTTGGCCAATACCGAATGACTTGGATCTTAGTTAGATCCACATGCATGCCTTGTTCATCAATGATGTAACCCATATATTGGACCTGGTTGATGCCAAAGGTACATTTCTCCAAGTTGCCACATAGGTTTTGTTGATGTAGGGTTTGAAGGAACTGCAGAATATGTTGCAAGTGCTCTTCCCAACTCTTGTTGAAGATGAGGATGTTTTCCAAGTATAAAACCATGAACAAGTTAGTGAAAGGCCATAGGATGTCATCCATTAGCCTCATAAAAGTTGTAAGAGAATTTTCCAACCCAAAGGGAATGACCAACCATTCAAAAAGTCCCTACTTGGATTTGAAAGAGATCTTCCATACATATGTGGGTTCTATTGGAACCTAGTGATAGTTAGACTTCAAATCAATATCGCTAAAGCACTTGGCCTCATTGAGCTGATAAAGAAGGTCATAAATCCGTGGGATTGGATACATGTTCCTGACATTTATTTTATTTTATCCCCAATATATATGCAGAGTCTCCAAGTCCCATCCTTCTTCTGTATGAGTAGAATTGGGCTCCCACAAGGTGAGGAACTTGGTCGGATGTGCCCTTTTTGTAGAAACTCCTAGATTTACCACTTGATTTCTTCAGTTTTTGAGAAGAGAGTGGCAGTATATCGTCCCATTGGGTAGAGGTACTCCAAGATTCAGATCAATTGAATGCTTGATGTAAAGTGAAAAGGTACCCATGTGGGTGAGGAGAAGATGTCGCTTTATTCTTCCATGACCTTATCAACCTGCTTTTGCTGCATGGAGGAACCCTTCTTGGGGACCATGAATGTGGCCATGATCTCCCCCTTACCTTGTGAGTGAATCAGAAAGAAAAAAAAATCCTACTCTAGGAGATGATCTTACTACATTGCTTAGCAGAGATCAAAGAAATGGCGATAGGTTGTGCTACCTCCGGTATCCTGTATCGCTTACTGCCCAAAATAATAATAACAGTGTGAGGCCTGGATGCATGCACATAAAGACACTTCCACAAGTATGGTTGGCCTAATAATACATCACAAATTTCAAGGGGAGAAACATCACACAATACCTCATCAATGAAGGGCTTGATGTTGTAAGGTAGACAACACTATTGGATGACACAAATATCTCGCCCTTGTTGGAGCCAACTCATAGTGTATGGTTGCAGGTGTGATGTTGTTGGTAGGCATAACCACTTCATGACCTCAGCTGATATGAGGGTCTTTTGACTATCATCCTCAACAATGAACTTCATTGGTGAACCCTTCACTCAGATTTGTGAGTAGAAGATACGCTCACCCTCCTCTAGATCTTCAGGCTCAATCTTCTTGACCTTGGTTGTCGCATTGATGGCTTTGGGTTCTACACCAATGATATGTTCCCTTTGTTGGGTTCTGAATCTAATTCAGAACATGCATCTGATTCAGAAGCTTTTAGCTCAACCACTAGTGACTGCTTCATGCAACACTCATTTGTGTTGTGAGTGGGGCTCTTATGGAACTCACACCATTTTCATGTGTCTTTCTTCATCTTCCCATTGTTGTCCTTTAATTGTGGCTTCGATGGGTTGTCCTAAGTCGTTCCTTCTTGGCTCGATCCTTTTTTCTACCTTACTTTGGATTCGTAGATCCAAAGTCCTACCTCTTTTGTTTAAATTTTTTCTCAATCTTTGAAAGCATATCAGTACATCATGCTAAGTGAGGAGATGTCTAGGAACTCCATTTCTACCTAGATGTATCTTTGTAGATAGCCACGGTACTTGAGTACCAGATGTCACTCAGATTCGTTGATACCCAGCTTCGTGCACAGGGTATGAAAAATCTTTGTGAACTTATGTATTTCTTGGTACCTTTCCAGTCATAGTGTGGTCCATTTTATGTTTTTATCTTCATATCTTCCTATAGGGTAATATTGTTTCTTGATGGTGTCTCATAAATAATTCCATGTGGATGTGGCTGAAATTATTGAGAGTTCCTTCTCATCCATCTACTCATAGTAGGTTTCCCACCAGTCCTTGACGTGGGGGGGTGGCTTTGAGGAGTTAAAATGTAATATTTTCCCTATTGGAAAATTTATGGACCGAAAAATATCCTTCCAACATATTCAACCATCTATCTATGGCATATGCGTCTATCTGGCCTTCAAAAATAGGAATGTCAAAGTTAACCTATACCTTAAAGGGGGTGGTGCCTCCAAAGTGACTACTAGATGAATATGGTTCACCCAATGGTAATAGCCGAAGGATTTGGGAAAAATTTTCCATCGTCTCTTTCCTTTTCCACTTGAGGACTTCTTCAAGAAATAGTTTGAAAGGATCCACTCCTCCCTCATCTTTCTTTTCTTTCACCATGGGATGTCGTCAGGGTCAGCAAGGTCGGTCTTGTAATGGATCAACTAGTTGAAGTCCCAAATCCTTATACTTTGACCTTATTGGGGACATGCATAGAAAATAAGGAAAGTGCAGACTACTATAATGCCACTAATCTAGATTTATGAAGGAACAAAATGAAGTATATATTTAAATATAAACACAAAGCTACAACGAAAACTAAACTTCAATTAATTAATAACAAATAATAAAAATTGTTTACATGCAGAATGGAAACAAACTAGATTGGGCAATGGTAGCTTATCTTTGAGAAGAAATGTGAGGACTACATGTCTTCTGAATTGTGTTACAATGAGGCTCAGAGGCATTTTTATTATTGATAAATGATGGAAAACCCTAACCCTAGGAGATGGACCACCAAAATTTTGTGGGCCTCACTGGGATTAGTTGGAATGCAAACTTCCCAGGGTCATAACTTGGGCATATGATTTTTGTTTGGCATGCATGATACCTCATTAGAAAGATATATCTGAGGAAAACAAATTTTCCTACAAAGCCCCCACTTGCTACTAGTAGCTTGGCTTGTTTTCCAAAAAAAAACACCATTTAGGGCCTCAAAACGACTCTGAAAGTTTAGGACCCAAAAAACTACCAAAAATAGAAAGTTGTGCTAGAATTAAAGAAACTGAAAAGAAACAATGTTAGGGGTCCAAGTGGAATAGACGGGTGGCCACCAATATCCACTTGGATAAAGTAAAGGGGATAAAAAATAAAATGGATTTTCGAGTGGGGATTTCTTCAAGGAGTTGTTTGTTAAAAATTTGTTGGTGGACGTCTTTCCCAACTCAAAAATCCCCACTTAGAGGAATGATCGAATCAGGCTAGATGGGATTTCTAAGAGATCAATTTAGTTCTTAGTGCATTCCAAACTAGGTAGGGGACTAAGGAATTTACAAACATGGATGTCAAATTCCAACATATCAAATCATGATCTGATTTTTCTACAGTGGACTGAGGAAAATGAATGAAAATATTTTCCATTCAAATTTAACCATTCACAGTTAAAGGATAAGGCTTTTGATGGTTTGGTTAGGGTTCCTTGGAACAAACCCCTTTTTGTTACAGTGACTTTCAGGATGGATATTTTCTATCACAAGTTATAAAATTTAAAACAAGAGGTCTGGAGTTGGGAAACAGGGAAAAAAGGAACACGTTAAGGAACTGATCTCTATAGATATTAATATTAAGGCTTTGAATGATACAAAAGACATTAGAGAAATTGTGATGTCTATAATGGGTCTCCTAAGGAATATTATAAAATAATAGTGGAAATAATAAAATAAGGTTAGATTACATCATCAAATTTTAGAGGGAAAAAAGAAAAAACTACTTTTTCAACTTGTATTTTCAACTTATCTCCTTATGGTTTTACTCAAATTTCAAACAGGAGCAGTCATTGGATGTAGAATTTAATTCCTCTTGTTGGACACCTAATCCACTAAGGGTTGGTGTGGAAGTTGAATAGCCAAAGGGAGTCGAAGGGACCACTTGGCATATGAAACCAAGAATCATTCCTATGTATTATAAATATGTATCATTGTGAATAAGAAAACCAATCTAATGTTTATCTTTCATATTGCCTTTGCCATGTATGTGTTTAACATGGTATTAGAGTGGGCGATTGCTGGTCCTACTCCATTTTGAGCCATTATTTTCCCACGAATACTGACATATCATTTAGGTTGCCTTGAGCACTTGTTAGCCATGCACTCTGTATACTATCCCTTGCAAAAATGCTTTTGCATATTCTTCCTATATTCTACCTATTTTTCAGAACTAAGAGATATGCCATTGCAGAATGGACACCTTTGCCAGTTGCATTTCGTAACTCCTCCTACTGTGGAAGCCACACTGCATTTTGACGGAGCCTACAAAGACAATCTTGGCACTGTGGGCATTGGCTTTGTGCTCAGAGATGGTAATGACGTAGAGATAGAGAGATTTTCCTATCATTTGGGCTACAACTTGACTAGTAACGTAGCAGAATACAAGGCCCTAATTGCGGGGCTTCAACATGTTATCAAGAATGGTATTACAGATATTGTGGCGTATGGAGATAGCAAGCTCGTTCACAACCAGGTGAATGGGTAGTCCCAGGTGAGGAATCAGAGGCTTGAAAGGTATTACAACACCGTATTACAGCTCCAAGGCAGATTTCGGAAATGTAGGGTTGAGCATGTGCCTCACAGGTAGAATAACGATGCAGATGGCCTCACAAATAGAAAAATTAACGACGACCATGTGGATGGGCATACAGAAGAAATCTTGTGGCGGTGTAGAACTCCGGAGGGAGCTAAGTACTACATTTTTGAAAAGCAGTGCGAGGGTTTTTCTTAGCTATGCTTTATTCTAAATACCATCCAAGAAAATTTAGCAGACTCCTACTTCATTGTTCAGCAGTGGTGTTGTGGAATAGGAAAGCTAACAGGAATGAATGATCATAACCTAGGGATGTCAGCTTTTCTCTGTGTACGCAGTGAAATATTTTGTAGCTTCCACGGATTCTACAGTGGCTCTGAGGTGAGGGTAGCATGGGGTTAGTTATCTTAGAGCTAATCTGAGCACTCTCTGCTTAGACCTTAAGGAAATTAGTTTTAAGGTAACTATCTCCTTTCACTCTGGCGAGTCGTCTCCTCATTTGCTCCATCCCAACTTAGGAGATTACTTACAATATAATAAAGCAACGCTTAGGAGACGCTATTTACAAATTAGTATCTCAAAAGTTTGAAGATCCTGTAGAAGGAGAGCCTGCCTTGGTACAAAAGTTCAGTAAATTATATGAAGACTTGAGGGCTAGTTTCTGCAATCTTGAAGATGAATATCGATAAGTCTATAACTATTAGTAGTGCTTGTTGCAAAATTTTTCTTTTCTAGTTATTTCCAAGAGCATACTATTAATCTGGAGCACCTTAATGTTTTGCACATCTGTATTTTTCGATTATTGAAAACAGCCAACAGATTTCTTGATGTGCCACAAGTTTTCTCATATTGATTAATTTTGTAAAGAAAACATGTCACTCTATTAATTTCCATTTTTCTCTAGCTTTAAAAAAAAAAAAACAGAGTTGCTTTAGTACTCTTTTGTTGTAAGTGAAAATGGATTTAATTAGGGATGTATTAGATTTATTAAATACCTTGATACATTCCACTGTTGATGGGAAGGTAAACATCAACAAAGGCTCTCCCTCAAAAATTCTGACATTTCTACAATATGCACAAGAACAGATTGATTTTTCACAGCTTGAATCACAGCTACAACAAGATGAGTTACAGAAGTATAGTCATGATTCTGAACTTGTGTTTTTTCAGGACAATTATTTATTTGAGACACATTCCCATCAACAACCAAAAATTGATTAGATCATTGAGCCCCTCTCAGGAGCAGTTGTACATGCAGATGCAGAAATTCAGTCTACACTTGCCAAGTCAGTCATCAGACCTTGGGAAGAGCTTTTCCACAACAAGCACAGAAATGGTCTTGGATATGACAAGGATGTATCATTTCATATTCCAGATTACTCAAAGCCCATCCAGTTTCAGAGTGCTGGATTTCTTCATGACAATTCACCTTCAACTATTTTAGATTCTATTCCTTTTCCACAATAGCAACAACATAATGTTAAATGCCAACATTGTGATCGAGTTGGTCATGTGAAAGATCACTATTTTGATCTTCATCCATGTAAAAACTATCATAAAACTAGTCATTCTTCAAACAAATGCTTCAAAAACAAGTCTCTTGCAAGAACAAAGCTTCAATAGCCAAGAAGATATTTTAGTCATGTGTCAGAACATGTTCTAGAGTATTGAACAATCTTGCAATTGATTTTTCTATATCATCTCACCTTGTATATGATGGGGGGGGGGGGGAGTGATGGCCATCTACAAGTTTCAAAGCCACATCAAGCGAGCCTGAGCCACAACCTACCATACCAGATTCAGAGTTGTAGCCAGAGACAAAGATGCCCCTAAGCATGCCTTCAGTTGGTGATGCCTCTTCAAAGAATTGGGGACACTTCCTCTAGCAGAAGACTTTATCTTCTTTCTAGTTTTGGAAGAGTTCCAGGAATTGCATTAAGCATTCTAGAGTTTGTGGTCATCCTTAAACCATCATAGGTTGAGACCTCCCTTTTCAGGTTGAGGTTCTCCCTTTTTATGCAGGGTGAGACCTCCCTTTTAAGGTTGAAGGTTTCCCTCTTCAAAACATTAGGAGCACTTCCTCTAGTAGAAGACCTCAACTTCTTGCCAAACCTGGAAGAGTTCCAGGAATTGCACTAAGCATTGCAGTGTTGGTGGTTATCCTTAAACCACCTCCCACAGAGAGCACATTCAACCTAGTGTTGCCATGCATTTTTGCACGTTTTGCATTACAGCTCTCTTCTTGGACTCATACATAACCCTTCATATTAAGGGGGGCAATGTTGGACACCTAATCCTCTAAGGGTTGGTGTGGAAGCTGAATATCCAAAGGGAGTCCAAGGGACCACTTGGAATATGAAACCAAGGGTCATTCCTTTGTATTATAAATATGTATCATTGTGAATAAGAAAAAAAATCTGATGTTTATATTTCATATTGCCTTCGCCATGTATGTGTTTAACACCTCCTCCAATGGGTACCCATGTTGCACATCTTCCATGGACTCTACTACATGAAAAATGAGAAATACATGAAAAAATGTGATTGAAATCACGTTTTTCATGTATTTCTCATTTTTCGTGTAGAAGGGTCCATCAAAAGTATGCAATATGGGTACTCCTTGGATGAGGAATTAGCTTATGCATCCAAAGAGTGCTCCTACTTGAAATTTGAATAAAACCATAGGGAGATAACTTGATAATACAAGTTGAAAAAGTAGTTTTTTTATTTTTTTATTTTTTAATATTTTTACCTTTTAACTCCAAAAATGGTGAATCATCCCCCATGGTTGATATCATCATCTTGAATACTATTGGTTCTTATTTTGGTTGTTTTGAGGCCCATTTTAGACCTCAAAATTTCTCTAATGACCTAGAATATTTCTCAAAAGGAACAAAAGAAAGGTTAATGCAACTTTAGGAGAGAAAGAGGCAAGTCTTAAAGTTCCAAGAGGAGGAGTGGAATTTGAAGAGTTGAGACATATGGGTGGCTGAAGGAGATAAAAATACAAGAATATTTCATAATCATGCTTCAAAAGTAAGAAAAGAAAATTCCATATGGAGCATTAAGGATGGTAAGGGAAATAATATCTCATTTCAAAAAGAAATTCAACAGGAAGTGTTTTGATATTTTAGCAAACAAGATAGATCAAAAGAAGGTTTAAATATTGAAAACCAACTGGAGTGCATTAGTCTGTATCCTAAAATGTTTAACATAGAGGAAATTAATCATATGGGGAGGTTGATTACAAAGGAAGAAGTGATAGATGTTTTGAAATCATTGGTCAGGGACAAGAGCCCTCACCAAGATGCTTGGACAGTGGAATTATTCTTACACTTTCTAGATATTATGGTTATGGATCTTCTAGATATGGCAGAGGAATCGTTGCCTCTATGTTTGATTACTAACTCTCTCAATGCTACGTACATAGCGCTCATTCCAAAAATGTCAAGCCCTTCCACTTTTGCAATTATAAACCCATCTCATTATGTAACAGGGCATACAAAATTATTTCAAAAATCATTGCCACCAGGATTAAAGCATCATTGTCTAATCACATTTCTCTAGAAAAAATTGGGTTCTTATACAATAAGAAGATTCAGGACCTGATTTCAATTGCTCAAGAATGCCTACATTCCATCAAAGTTCATAAGGTGTATGTGTGTCTTAAGAGGATAGACATGATTAAAGAATACGATTGCACGGATTGGGAGGTTTTAAAATTCATCCTTCACAAGATTGGGCTTGAGGTACAAGTAGTAGACTGGATTATGGCATGTATCACATCAATAAATATTGTAATCATCATTAAGAAGTCTCCTATAAGTTTTTTTAAAGCTTCAAGAGGCTTAAGATAGGGATGTGTTCTTCCCCATTATTGTTCATATTGATTATTGATGGACTAAGTAGGAAGATTTTTGCAACTCAATCTATGGCTATTATCTCCAGATGCAGGGTGACTATAAATATAAATATTTTGCAAATCATGTTTGTGGATGATATACTTTTAATAGGGGAGATCTCATTCCCAGAATGGCGTGCCTTTCATCAGATTTTATCCATTTTTGGTGACTCGTCCAGCTTATATATGAACAAAGTCAAATCAACTCTGGTTGTGGCATTAACAGATGAGAAAAAAATTTCGAAGATCTCAAGAATCTTTGAGACGGAGTAATATCTATATAGATTATGGTTTTAGGTATCTTGGCTTCAATTTGAAACCTAACAATTATGGAATTAAGGACTAGGAATGGATAATAGGGAAATTTGAGAAGAGGTTGGCACTTTGGTCGCATAAGTGGCTCTCGATGGGTGGGAGGCTGGTGTTGATTAAGTTTGCCTTACAGAAAATTTTAGTTTTTTGGATGCATCTCTTCAAGTTTCTCAAAGATTTCATTAAGTGAATTAATTCCATTATCGCTAAGCTCCTATGGGCCAGACCCAAAAATGTTAAGAAAATCCACCTCATTCACCTTGATGAGATATCTCAGCGAGTGGAAGATGGTGGATGGGGCATTAAGGGTACTGAATGTTTCAATAGGGCATTGTTGGTCAAGAAATTGTGGAGGGAATTATGTGGTAAAGGAATTTGGCAACAGATAATTAAAGAGAAATATCTAAAAACCAAATAATATGTGACCTGGATCAAAAAAGGAGCTTGGGAACAAAATGTTGCATCATACATGTGGAGGAGTATGGTGAATATAAAACACTAGTTACTCGGGAACTTGAACTTGTGATGGGAGGTTCGCTATGGATTTATGGTCGAGATCAGATTGGATTCTATTAACGGTTTTGGTGAAGATCACTCACTACCCACTCCACTTCTCAAGTATATTCACAACAATGGTATTTCTTCTTAAAACAAATACATGTTGATCGTGTTTCATTTCCTATGTCACACTCTTGGCTTAATCTTAGGGGGATTGGCCTTTATGAGTCTCTAGCTGATGAATGGGCGAAGTATGTTACTCAATTAAACATGGCAAGTATTGATTTGACAGAGAATGTGGATAATTTGTCATGGGATGGTTGTACATTCAAGGGACAAACCTCGGTTAAAGATATATTTAACCATTTGTCTCTTATTCGAAGCCAGATGGTGGAATGTTTATGGTTTCAAAAAATATGGAAGTGGGAGATCCCACAAAAATTAAAATGTTTTGCCTCGCTGGTATTATGTGATAGAATTCTTACGTGGGAAAATATTCTTAAAAGAGGCAGTTTTTGTTTGGTGTAGGGTGATGAACATGCTAAGTATTTATGTTGTCTAGGATAAGATTTCCATTGAGAAATGTCTCAAACAGTGGTTTGACGAATGTAAGGAATTTGTGCTCAACCATTGTATATTCTATGGGGTATTTGGAGAAGTTGGAATGCAAGCATTTTTTATCAAATAGAGTCTGATTTTAGAGGCACATGCTTGAAGATTGCAACATATTTTATGGAGATAGGGCCAAAAATGAAAGAATTATCAAGGAGGCATTTCCAACTTGCAGAGGTATGGTTTAGATATTCAATTGGCTTCTTTGATGGGGTGTCAACAAACAAGGTTTGTGTCAGCAAGGTGTATATTGTTTTGAAGCCAAGAGATTACTATTGCTTTAGCTGGTACAGTGGAGTAAGTATAATAGCCAAACTAAGATTATAGCTCTTTGGGGATATTACTCTAGGTTAGATGGCTTGATATTGGAACACTTGATGTGTTTGGATATTCCAAAGTTATTATTGACTGGTTCTTGATGAGATCAAAATTTGAGCCACCATCACTCATAAACTAGATGCATCAAATTAGACTATTGATCAATAATTTCCAGAATATAACTTTTGCACACATTCACATGGAGTAGAACAATGTTGCAGATTCTTTGTCAAAAGAGGGATATAGCAAGATGTCGCGGAACATAAAAATTCTGATGAAACTCTCCAAAATTCTAGAAATATATCAAAGTTCTAGGAGTATAAATATTTTATAGATTGTCATTGTATTCATATTTTAGTCCACTCTTAGTTAGTTTGCCATGCTTAAGTAGTTTTAGATGAAAAATTCTTTTTTGTAAAGAAAGTAAGAACAGAAAAATGATAGAATGTTTACGGAGATAAACTGAATTAGATAGCCAGTATTTTTTAGAAAGCAAAAATCTAAATGTAAAGTCGATATAAGTCAATGTTTAGATGGGCAAGACAAAATGGGAAATTAGCATATGTAAACTAATTTTATCTATAAATGAAAGTCAGATGGTTTTTTCTTATTGGAAAAAGAAATGCAAAACATATAAATAAAAGCTCTGAATACGGTTCAGTGTATATAACAACGGTCGGTTTTGTTCACATATGGGGAAGAGGCACATACACGATTTGTGTCTCGTTCCAGAGAATTGAATGGTTATGAAAACCGACTTTGGTATCAAACCACAGATGATTTTTCTCTCTTTATTCCTGATTCCATTCGCAAAAACGTTGGTTTGTAGAGTGTAAGGTTGTCCTGGCACAGTTCTCAGAAGTTCGTAGTCAATTTCATTGTGAGAAGCCTCGTCTGATGACATCTGGATAAAAAGATACAAACATTAATATATTGTGTATGAAACTGTGTGGCCAACAAAAGAGGAGCCATTTAATGTCGCACCTGTAAAGGAACTGAGGCTACTCTCTTTCAAATTATCGTGGAAGTTGAACACCATGTGTGTCTCACTTTCACCCGTAGCTAGCTGCAAGGAGACAATGACGACGATCGCCGTGACTGGAAGCAAAAGCCTGAAAGCCATGGAACAGGATTGGAAGGACTTACCAACAAATATATGGGGGAGATTGCGAGAGAGTATTGCAGCACTGAAGAATAAATAGGTGCTACCAGCCCTAAACGACATAGCTTCTAGATCCTAAGTCCATACACCCATTATATATTTGGGTTCAAAGGGCAACCCCAAAATCCATAGCCAAATCCAATGGGTTCGAAGGGCTTACAGCAGTTAATACTTATTATGCTCTTCTAATTTTGTCTTCTTCTGTTTCCTTAATATACGCGCCCCAGCCACAACCAAACAAAATGCAATGTTCTGCCCATTGAGAGATACATGGTAGACTGATAATCATAGCTAACAAGGTCATTGTTCTAGAATATACAGAGATATAAGATTAGATGTACAGCTCCATTGGTACCATAGGCATGACGCCCTTTTCAACAGCATATTTTATCTTGCGTGGCACCAATTGACAACATCTGAGGGTCGTTGGAAGCACGAAACCTAATTATGATTTTTTTAAAGATAAACGTCATCTCAGCTAGCACCATCCATCCTCATAAATAGAAGAAGTGAAAATGAAAATATAATAAAAGTTAATTGTGATTATATATATATATATATATATAATTTTAATGGTGTAAAGATACACTAAAGGAATAGAAGATTTGGGAAGGTCATTTCTTCGTGAAGAGAGTCTATGTTTGAATGCATGCACATAAGGTCTCTCAAACTTTCCAATGCAAGTTCCATGAAATGAACCCATTGCTTATAACCTAGCATGAGCACAAAATGTTGACAAACCTTGTCCCTGTAGCTACTCTGTGTCTACAAATGAATTCTTAAAAACAAAAAATAAACAATGGCCAGAGCATAAAACATAAAACAGATATACACGAAGATTTTCCCTTAGATCCCAAAATCGGAACTACCACATTGATTTTTCATTATATTCATTTCAATATTACAATACATATATATACATGTCGAAGCATCCATAAACCTCAATCAATTAACCCTCGATTAAAACATAACCGTAGTTCCCTTGACCGGATCCACAAGATATCATGGACAGAATACCATCATGCCCAAAACCATGTGCAAAACCCATGCACAAAACCATAAGTAGGTCTGTCCACTTAATATAGGGTCCAAAAAAAATTCCCAAGGCATTGTCTCGGACCCCGTAAAGGGGGGCTACCGCCCCCCTAAACACCCCTGTTGTTGAAAAATGTGCAACAAGAAATGCTTGTTGAGAATGCAACAAGATGATGGAGCTTAGTGGAAAGGAGTCACCTTCACTAAGTAGGCCCGCAGGCAAATTATGGCGCAAAGTCTATCGGAGTGATCACAGCAGGAGTTATCAGAGTCTATTTTTAGACTGCTAGTCAAAAATATAAAAGTCAAATATTATTGTCTCATAATAATATTTAGACTATAAACTTTATCTTATCCTCTTGGAGCACTTCAATTTGAGCTACAGATATGGCACATGCATCTGTCAGAAGGAAATACGATTTTCTTTATGATTCAGTTGAGCTATTGCATGCAGGACATCAGTTAGAACTCATGTGGTTGAGTTCTGTGGAGTTACATGAGCAGTTAATGGAGTTGTGTTCAGTTTGACTTAGTTGAACTAGTTGTATTTAGTCTAACTGATGAATAGACTAAGTGATGAGTTGTGTGAATTAGTTATTAATTAATTCACTAATTATTAACTCATAATGCAACTGTAGAATACATCAGTTAACTCAGTGGATGTACAGTTCAGTGGAGACAAGTGTTAGAGGTTGAGATTGCTATCAGTTGTGCATGAGATTGTGCACATGCATGGATTGAGTAATGCCAATGAAGATTGTGCAGTGTGGGCCAATACCAAGTGAAATATAGCTTGTGCTCACGTGATTTATAGTGTGGGTGATTTTCACAAGGTAAATAGGAGTTTGGATCAGCCATTCTCATTCATTCTCTTGCAGGGTTGTGCAGTGGAGGCAGCCAAGCAGCGGAGGAGATTTGGAGATTAGATCTGAGCTGTATTGTGTGTAATAGGTGGAGATAGTGCTGGATACTTGTGAGGAGTATTGTACTATGTAATGTTACATGTTCTCAATCATTAATATACAGATAGTGTGGGGTTTTCAGCTGTAAGCTTTCCCCGGGTTACATATTGTGTTAATGTGTGCATGCAATTGATGTTTCATTATTTTTAATGCTGCTAAATTGATGATCAACATAGAGAAGCTTATGTATTGTGCATATATTATACAATAGTACATAATCAAGATAATCTCTGTTGAATATGTGTTTATTATTCAAAATTTCTACATGGTATCAAAGCAAGCTGATTTGTAGAAGAAGTTCTACATGATATCAGTGTTGTATTGATCATCAAATCTATTATTCAGGAAGTGTTTACATTTTATTTCTTCAGTCAGAGTCTGTGATCGGGCCAGGTAGCCTCTGGATCCATCCTTCTTTTGGAAGGTGAGATATTCGGTGAATGCCCAGACAGTCAATCTCTGTACAAGAAATACTTTGTTCTCACGAATTCTAGATCAGAAGCGGTTGAGTTTTGAGCTGGTGGAATTCGAATTTAATTCCAAAGCAAGAGCAAAACTCAGAAACATTCAGTGTGAGAATGGAGACAATATGCCCCAGTATCTCACGAAGTTCACCTAATGCCAGGATGAGCTGGGAAGTGTGGGGGTAACTGTTGAGGATGAGTATGGTGAGTCTAGCACTCCTTGACATTCCTAAGAGTTGGCATAGCTACCGGGACTCGATGAATGGAAGGGAGAAACTGCCAAACTGGGAATGACCATGGTCGGATTTGATGTAGGAGGAGATTAAACGGCGCACTAGAGACAGTTCTTCATCTATGTCTAATGAAGAAAATTGTGCTTTGGTTTCCAAAGCGAAGAAGGGGAAGGTGAAGGGTTCTCTTTACGAATCCAGTTCTTCCAATGATGGGAAGAAGGTTGACAAGTCGAAGGTGAGATGCTTTCATTGTCATGAGTTGGGTCATTATGCTACTAATTGCCCAAAGAAGAAATCCAAGAAGGGATCCGGGGAAGGATCTGAAGGTGAGGAACTTGCTTCGCAGTTTGAGTTGGATTTCACACTCTTCGCATGCATGGTTTCATCCATGGTGGGAAGTGGTTGGTTTCTTGATAGTGGAGCTTCTTTCCACATGACCGGTGACAAAGGTTTGTTCAGTACTTTGGAGGAGAAAGATCTCCGGATACTCATAGTGATGGGTAATGATGAGAAGTATAGTGTCTCAGGTGTAGGCATGGTTATTTTTCAAAGGGAGCATGGAGCTCGCCTTACCTTGACCGATGTCAAGTATGTACCAGGATTGAAGAGAAACTTGGTGTCGATCGTGGTGCTGGAAGATAGAGGCTATGATGTAGTCTTCAGTAAGGGAAAGGTTTTCCTTAGACACATCATCACTAGACAGGTGAAGCAGATTGGTTCACGGGTCAAGAACCTGTATGCTCTTGAGGTTCAAGATGCATGCAAAGCCTTGAGTAGCGAGGAAATTGATGGAGACTTGGTGGTTGAGAGGGAGCGTATATTACCTCTCAACATGCAGAGCCAGAAGAAGTCTCAGACGATTGTGGAGGAGCCACGATTGGTGCAGCAGCTTCAGGAGGTTGTGGAGCAGCCACAACAAGGGAAGCTGAGAGGAGATTGAGTAGAGACATCTACTCATGCAGAGACCTCCAGTAGGGGGAAACTTCGAGCCAGGTGGGTAGAGGGATCGCATGCAGCCATACCTCTAGGTAGGAGGTGGGGTGATATGGATTGATCGTCCCAAGGAGGAGGGGCAAGATCCTTGAGGTACCCAACCTCTTGGATGAGACCTTGCTATGGGAGCCCCGATGTGGAGTAGCAGGAACTGACTGATTGGGTAGAGACAGATGTGGATGGAGTGGCAGAGAGAGCGACAGTGTAGGGAATCCCAGGACAGCGCATAGCATGCAGGCTGCAGCAATGCGAGAGGCACAAGTGTTTTGCACAGTGTTAGGTGGCACAGAGAGGTGTGCAATGGTGCGAGACGCATGGAGATGTTGCAGTAGCGCAGATGTCAGAGAGGGAGCACTTGTCAATAGCAGGTAGAGCTTTAGCATCAGAGTATGTTCCAAGCCCAACAAAGTGGTTAGTTGGGAGTGTTTTTGTTCCAAGTGTTGTTGGAGCAAAGTGGACCGTGCAGATGTGCTACATGCAGAACATTCTAGAGTTTCAGGATCGGGTTTGAGAGGAAGCTTTTCTTGTTGAGAGGGAATGTTGAAAAGTGTGCAACAAGAAATGCTTGTTGAGAATGCAACAAAATGATGGAGCTTAGTGGAAAGGAGTCGCCTTCACTAAGTGGGCCCGCAGGCAAATTATGGTGCAAAGTCTATCGGAGTGATCACAGCAGGAGTGATCAGAGTCTACTTTTAGACTGCTAGTCAAAAATAGAAAAGTCAAATATTATTGTCTCGTAATAATATTTAGACTATAAACTTTATCTTATCCTCTTGGAGCACTTCAGTTTGAGCTACAGATGTGGCACATGCAGCTATCAGAAGCAAATACGTTTTTCTTTATGAGTCAGTTGAGCTATTGCATGCAGGACATCAGTTAGAACTCATGTGGTTGAGTTCTGTGGAGTTAGATGAGCAGTTAATGGAGTTGTGTTTAGTTTGACTTAGTTGAACTAGTTGTATTTAGTCTAACTGATCAATAAACTAAGTGATGAGTTGTGTGAATTAGTTATTAATTAATTCACTAATTATTAACTCATAATGCAACTGAAGAATACATCAGTTAACTCAGTGCATGTACAGTTCAGTGGAGACAGGTGTTAGAGGTTGAGATTGCTATCAGTTGTGCATGAGATTATGCACATGCATGCGTTGAGTAATGCCAATGAAGATTGCGCAGTGTGGGACAATACCAAGTGAAATATAGCTTATGCTCACGTGATTTACAGTGTGGGTGATTTTCACAAGGTAAATAGGAGTTTGGATCAACCATTCTCATTCATTCTCTTGCAGGGTTGTGCAGTGGAGGCAGGCAAGCAGCCGAGCAAATTTGGAGATTAGATCTGAGCTGTATTATGTGTAACAAGTGGAGATAGTGCTGGATACTTATGAGGAGTATTGTACTATGTAATGTTACATATTCTCAATCATTAATATACAGATAGTGTGGGGTTTTCAGCTGTAAGCTTTCCCCGGGTTACATACTGTGTTAATGTGTGCATGCGATTGATGTTTCATTATTTTCAATGTTGCTAAATTGATGATCAACATAGAGGAGCTTATGTATTGTGCATGTATTCCGCAATAGTGCATAATCAGGATAATCTCTGTTGAATATGTGTTTATTGTTTAAAATTTCTACACCTGTGACCCCCCACTGCGCCCGGTGCAATGAAAGGAGTACTAGCTACCTTCCCTCTAACCCCCCAACTTCATGCGTGGGGCTAATTATGGAAAGAATATAACACACACCCAACAACCCCAAGTGTGTGACGCCCAACTATCTGTCTTTTCTCTCCCACATGGTGCCGCTAGTCCCAAATTTCTGCACAATGGGAGATCGATCTTTGTTGAGGTCCTAAAGCCTAGTGATTCGTTCCCCAGGGCACACAATGGGTCCTCCTGCAAGATTTCCCTCGTCTAGTCACTACTTTAGGGTTCTCCAGTATCCTGAAACAAAAGGGGAGGTTTGGAATTACTTAGATTTCATCAGGAATGCACATGTCAATGGTGTTAAGGTTGCCATGACCACATCTATTGGATTTTATGATATTGAAGTCTCTAGGGGAGTTCAGAGCATATATGGCTATTTGAGAGGTTTGGGGTTTCGATAGCATTTAAAAGAGTATAAGAGAATCATGCCCACAAGGATTATAGGAGTGAGTGTGGATTCAAATGGTAAGCCATCTCTTTGGATCTAGTGTGTGAGACTGCTTCCTTCTTCGGGCATTCTTGAAAACGGACATTCTTGAAAAAGCTTTGCACTAATGAGGTCAAAGCTTGTTTAATATAGTCACTAAATATTTGTTACCTTTAAATTGTTTAATCTAGTATGTAAATATGCATTTTTTGGCATCAATCAACCAAAAGTGAAATCATAGAGAAATACAAATTTGTTGCCATTAACCATGGCTCTAAACTACACCAAATCCAATCCATTTGCTAGTAAAGGAAATATCTTTGCTAAATAATTTAATCACAAGTGGTTTTACATTGAGAGTTTTCCTAAAATGTTTTAATTCTAAGTGGCTTCACATGAGGATCTCGCAACAAAATCTAAACAAAGCAATTAAGATTCTGATTGGAAATCCGTTGGAACAGACATAAATAAATTTGCAGTAAGATTAAGAAAGGACTTCGGCACTTACCTTAAAAGGAAAAGTCCCTAGAGACTGCTTGGTTGCCAACAGCTAGCTCAGCCTCTGCACAGCTTTTATCTTATTGGCTAAAATGTCAAGCAAAGGCAAAAACTCTTTTAGTGTGGGAGGAAAATCAAATGTCACTCAGAGCACAATCCTCAACCCCTTCTTGTATTAGCCTTCTTACTTAATGTCATTTGTTCCACTATACCTTTTCTTTTTACTCGAATTTTTCTTACTAATGCCTTTACTAGCCTTCTCTTTTCTCTTTCTACTACCCACAACGTCATCCTTTTTGGAAATCAGATTGTTGGTGGTTGATAGATTTTTGAATGCTCTCTGGAGCTAACTTAGGGAACTTCCTCAGTATCCTTGAAGAATCCTCATTAACTAAAGTGCCACTGCCATTGCATTTAGGCGGGGATTTCTCTAGTTGTTTATCAAGCTTATTAATTTGTGAATTCAGTGTTGTTCGCTTCAGTCCATCAGTTTTTGTCATCTTCTTGCTCCACCCAAACCAACCTCATTTATCTTTATGACAATTGGCTTCAGAGGCATCAGGGTCCGCTTCAGAACCCAACAACCCTCCATTCTGATGGCATCCATCCCAATACACAGGGCCAGAGAATATTTCCATCCTCTTCGATGGCCTCTGAATTCGATGTAGCTTGGTCCAGCTGTCCTTTCTCCTCCTTTGTCAACATCTCATCATAACCCACCAGCTCATCTGCAAACCTATCATTCTCTGCTACAAAGAGTTCCTCGTCATTCATCTCCCCGGGGACCCTCCAGGACTTGACAGTAAGCATCACATGTAGCATATCATAGATCTTGGCCTTCCAAGGACTGACCATTTCAGTCATGTCTTGCTGCCTCCAATTCAAATGAGGCATGAGCTTGGCCTGAGTAAGATCAATTCCATGCCTAAATAAATTTGTTTGAACCATCAGTGCAACCTCTTGCGCCACCTCGACATCGGAAGGCGGAGTCCCAGTGCACTCAAGCGCATTGTTGATTTCATTTTCCTTGTGATTTAAAATGATATGTGATACAGTAGTAATCTCGAGTCCTCTGTGCCCTCGCCCAAGAACAAGAAGCTCTGATTGGACCTCTATATCCAAAAATCGTCAAAACCTGCCAGGATCATGTCTGCATTGAGGTTCTTGTAAGTATCGGACGGCACAATGCGCCCTATGAAGTGGATGACAGAGCTCTCAAAATGGAAAGTGATTTCCTTGTAGAAATATTTCATTCTCTCCATGGTTGTGCAATCTTCGAGCCTCGGCAGCCATGTAGAAAGCTCTAATCAGCCTCGGCAGCGATCAACATCTCCATGGGTGTGCAATCTTCGAGCCTGACGACCACAGGGAGGGTCGTGTCTAGCTAGGCCTTAAAAGTGCCAAGGTCAAAAATGGTTTGATAGAAGTAGGTTAAAATGGATAGGCTAGAATGAACAATATCTTTCCAACTGTACAAAAACAGTGGAATTAATACTAATATATAATATTATTAATATTATACATATAATTTAAAGTATTCTAGTATTTTATATATAATAGTTTATTATTATTTAGCAAAATTTTATTATATTTTTATTTTCATTTCTATTATAGGTATATGATACGGATAATTGGATAATTGGTTTTGTGGATAAACTAGTTAACTTAGTATTAATTTTCCATAAACATAGAGTAAAATCAACTTGCTCTTTAGGAAAATCTATTTAATTATAATTTTAAAAAGATAACTAGTATATCACAAAGTTGGATGAAAAATGATACTAAAAAGACTTTAGCATTTTAAATAATTGAAACTAGATTGACATAATTGATTAAAAGCAAAAAAAAATAGATAATAAAAATAAAAATTTAAATTTAAATGGAGAAATATTATTGCTTTGTAACCTTTAAAGAATGGACATCAAAATCCATCCTTGTGGAGGCAATATGGAGTGCTGCTAGTGTTGCATATCCATTATTTCTTTGGGTCATCATCAAGTTGAATGGACTGAAGGGAATGCCTATAAAAGGCATAGCTTGGGTAGTTGTTGTAGGAATTTCTTAGGGTCCACAATCTTTGAGGCAATGATATCTATGTATCATAGAATTTGTTACAAATGACTTCAAATTTATTATTCAGGAGGTCAAGTTTCGACAAGATGATCTATTGTTGGTATCCTCTTTCCTCACTACCTTGGTGATCAATACCTTGTTCATCAATAAAAATAAATTAGCTTGAAAACTTTGGTATTTCTAGACCTAGATAGTCATGTGCCCTACACCCACTCCTTAAAATTTGTCTCCAATGGAGCGTTAGATAGCTACCTTCTCTTTTGATTAATTATCTTCTCCATGGAGGCCACATTAGCTTTAGTGTCATTGGATGATTGATAGTGGTAATCCTCCACATATTTCAATGGTGTCCAATTTGCCTACATGATCAAATGGGGAAGTTTCCAATAGAAATGGCTTTTGGCAGTGGAATTGGAGTTATGAGTTAGGTGATTCCTATTGGATTCAAGGCAATCAACTTTGTCATATCTCTTCATTATTAACAACTTGCAATGGAAATAGGATGCATAGGACTAGCTCAAATTATCAATCAAAGAGTGAGAAAGAGACAAGAGGCAAGCAATCAGGGTAGAAGAGATGGTTAGTAACTTGACACGAGAAACCAATAGAAAAACCTCAACCCTCATAATGGCTCTTCTTAGAGTGTATTCCCGGTTCTAAAGCTTATATGCGAAGTAACAAATCGCGAAAAAGATAACCAAATGAATTAGATAAATGGAACAAGGAGGAACATACCAGAGCATAAGGTGAGAAGAGTATAGAGGGTGAACCCAAAACCCGATCAAACCCTAAGTATGCCAACATACACTTTTGTTTTGATCCCTACTAAGCCATAAAATTAACAATCCCTTTTGAATTTGTAATGCTACATGATGGTGGCATGATCACCATCTCATACCTTCTAATAAATTTCAAATGGGGTGGTCTAGCCATGATGGCCATTTACCCGTTGTAAATTGATTGAACTTGCACATAAAAGAGTCCAAGTGACTTTGCATGTAAACATTGCTTGGGCCTCTATCTTCCCTCCATACCCCACTCCCTATACGAGGGAAAAATGATGGTGGAAACATTTAGTTTTATATGTAGAGCATAGATTCTGAGTGATGTATTGGATGTTAAATGTTTGGCTTTGGGGATACTAGTGTGATACCTTTTATCAGCTTTGTAGGTCTAGTTGAAAATTGAGTTAATAGTGTTAGCTTTAGTGGAAACTTAAAATAACAACAATTCATTAGTTCCTAGGGAAAAATCAACATGGAGAAACTAATATAATTGGTTTTGTGAGTCTTATATTATTAGTTTGTGCTTACCTTTAAAGATTATTATGGTATATTTTCATTGATGTTTGTTCCTTTTTACAATAATTTCCATTATTATAACTAGATATTTTTAGTTTGTTATGTCAATAAGCATTCTCATTTTAGAAATAGGATGGAAGTGCTAGATTGGATGGAAATAATACATCCAATATTCATGTCCTATTTTAATCTACATGATCTAATAATTTAGTTGTTTGATTGTTAATGGGAGTTGTCTAGTTGTAGATGATAGATGTCTATATGGTTGTAGTTGGTAGTTGATGATCCATACCATCGTTCACCGCCTGCTACCAATTTGAATGTGCTAGTATAAATATTACAAAAAAATAACTTAGAGGTAAATTTTTTTATTTGTAATGTGGAATAATAATATGATTTGAGATGATATTATTGACTGTGGAAAGACATGAATATATTTTCCAATATCTTAAGTTATTCTTTGGAGAAGCTTTGATTTTTTAAAATCTTACACCATGGCTATTTTGTGATTCTTTACCAAATATTATCTCCATTGTTTTAGTTTTGATGAAGGTGGTTAATACTATCTTCCCCTTAATGCATTAAGATATTGCTAGTGACCATTCATGATTCTGCAAGAGTCAGGAGTGATAACCTACAAGCAATGTTATATCCATTTCAAAAAATAAGTGATGACAAAGGGCTCATATTAGGAGGTGAAATGATTTGTGTATCTCATACAACATCATAGAATATCCAATGCTTTGTCAATCAAAATACCATCCATGCTTCATGTATTGATGTTCTTTTCCACACATGTTGTGGTCTTTGCTACATTTGTTTTGTATTGATTCTTTTAAAACTTCATTGAAGCATTGATTATTTAGCTACTCCATATATGTTAAACCCCTATGTTAAGACCCTAATAATCATTAATTATTAGTTTATTTGTTATCGTTAACTCAACCTTGTGGCAGGTTACAACATGTCATTTTATCTTGTATTTATAATAAAGGAGATTCACTTGAAAATGCATCATATCTTGTCTTGCCATTAGATTCATTTTAAAAGGAGGTCACCCCTTGAAGTGGACTATATTCATTGAATTCTAGTAATTTTTCAACCATCGGGTTCGGTTTTAGCAACTACGACAATTGGCAACTTACGAGTAGGACCTTAGAATCTATGTTTAGCCCTTACTTAATATGAAGCATAACCTCCAGTAAGTATTGTCTTAGATTTATGGATCCCACTAGTCTCGATGTTTAGCCCTGGTCATGGTGTAGTCTCTCTGCCACTTTGATTGGATTGCTTCTAACATGTTTTATTAGTTAGGTGTCAACACTAATGGCTTCAATAGGGTATCAAGATAGTGAATATGTGAGCTAAAACTGTTCTTAATTTAGTATGATTCTTCAATGTTCCTCTGTTGACGGTGAGAATCCATAGCCACGATAGAGTCACTCAAGAAATCACAAGCATTGCTTCATTACCAACAAGTTTCCATAGTCCCGAAGAAGTTACTTGCATCACCTCTCTATGCATGAAGCCGTTTTCATGCCTTTACCCATTTTATATTAATTTCTTTTGATGCAATTTACATATTTGGGCATTCATTGCGCCAGGATGGATGAGGGATCCCGACTTATTTTATGACCAGAGAGGTTGTTTCTTGTGTTTCAAAGACTTTAACATTTTTTTAAATGGGTCTTCTCACCATGTGTTTTCTATTTTTCCCTTCTCTAATCACTAGTTCAACCTAAACTTTATTCAAGGATGATCACGAAAATGTTCGATTTGTTAAAAGGTTCTTGGTAGAGAAAAATGATTAGTCACCACGCTACAACCCATTGCAGCCGAAGAACTATTTCAATAGTGGTGCTTAAATATTATTGAAGAAATCACTCTTCATTCCAGGAAGAAGTATAGATACATTCTCACAACAAAGGATAATTTTACATGGTGGGTCGAAGTTCTTCCCCTTAGACAATTAAATGACTAGTAGATAATCTAATTTCTCAACCAAAATATCATTAACAGGTTTAGTGTTCCTACCTCACTTATCTTTGATAATGTTACCTATTTCTCATCATTTATATTATATGATTTTTCTTTAGAAAATAGGATTTTGTTTAAACATTCTACTAATTATTATCCCTAAGGAAATGCACTAGTTGAATACAAAAATAAAATATTGATCTGCATCATTAAGAAAATTGTCCTCACTCAGCAGAGAAATTGGCATAATGCTTAAACAAATGCTCTTTGGACCTAATCGTGTTACTTCCAACCCTTGTCTTGATACTTCTCCTTACTTCCTTGTATACGAAAAGGAAGCAATCATGTTAACCAATCTATACCTTCTTGATTTACAGTTATCTCAAGAGTCTCATGGTAGGTCATGTCTGATTATGAAAAGTAGAATTAACACTCTTTTAAAGATAGAGAAAGAAAGGAAAAAGGCCCGGGAAAAAATTTCTTCACATCAAAAGCATGTCAAAATATGGTTCAAAAAAACATCTATAGGTGATAGGGAGTTCAGTGTGGGATACCTTGTCTTGGAGTGGGATAAATCCCATGAAGATAAGGGTAACCACACCAAGTTCCAATCTCTATGGATCAGTCCCTATCAAATCCAAGAGAATCTTGGCATACATACTTACCATTTGCAAAATTTAGATGATAATATTGAATCCCTTCCCGTGAATGGCAAAGATCTGAAGTTCTATTTCCATTAGGAACTTTTGCAGCTACTATCCCTTTTGTTTATATTATTTTTATGCCATATTTCATTTCATGTATTTTATTTATTTTCATTTCTATAACAGCCCTAGTGAAAATTCCATGTAATAAAAGTTAATAAATGAAAAATAAGACCATAGTTAAGGGAAACTTATTCCAAGTTGAATGTTGGGCAAAGGTATCCTAGTGGACATCACTGGATGTGTTTATGGCTAAGGGAAATTGGCAAAGGCAAAGGCAAAGTCATTAAAAGGAAAAACTGCATTTTTGGCACATTTATATATGAAAATAAAGGAAATTAGGAGAAAAGTAAGGTGAAAGGTCATAGGTTGCATGTGAGGAGGAAATTGAAGGAAAAAAAGGGAAAATGAAGGAAATAGAGGCCTAATTGATAAAAAGGATTCTAAGGATCAGTTTGTAACCTAAATTGTTAGTTCACTTTTGGAGCTCTCTCATTATTCTCTCTCTCTCTCTCTCTCACTCTTGGACACTTAGATTTTTCTTGGAGGATTCTAGCCTTGGAGCAAGGAAGGAAAATCAAGCAAAAGGAAAGGAAGGAAAGCAAGGATCAATCAAGGAAGAGTAGGATCAAGCAGCCTCAGCAGGAATACTTTTAGGTAACATATCGCATGTGGTTTTTCCTAGCTAGTTTTGATATGCATGGATTTGCATGTTAGTGTATGGTTCTCTTGTTGTCAATGGCATGGATTTTTTGGGTTATGACAGTGGTTTTCAGCCTAGCCTTGCCTTTTTTAAGATATCCATAGTCTAACGGGATTGTTTTCTTAGTTTTGAGATTTCGAATTTCTGGATGGCTTCAAAATCAAGGGCAGAGATGGTCTTAGGGAAATCCCAAAGGCCTACGAATCCCTTGACTAGTTTTGGTGGAATAGATAGAAAACCCTAAGGGTGGAGTCCCGATTTAGGGCGTAGTGACTTGGTGTGGATTGCGGGAAAGCCTAAGAGACTGGTGTCTTAGTTAAGGGCCTAGTGATCCAGTTTGGATTGTGGTAAATCCTGAGAGACAAGGAGACGGAAAATTCCTCAAGGATAGTGATGGAATCCGGAGGCATTCCTAGCTCGGTTTGGTTTTGTGATCTCGATGCTGGTTTTAGTGAGATCACGATCCGGTGAGGGTGGAGGTGGTTTAACCTCTAAATTCCCTTGGTTGTTTTTGGATTGGCTTATCCATGAGATCCCACATTCATGCTTAGAATATGGCACGGGGTTGACTAGCTAAAAGAAATATTTGGTTCATCCATGTCTACGGTCGAGTGATACGTGGAAGTCTTGAACCTAATCAAATTTTCTTACGTTTAATAAAAGCTAAGTTCTCTTACTTTTGTAATTATTAATATGTGGATTTAATAGTTGTTATATCATTGTTATTTCCATGGTTTAATGTTGTATATAAGCATGGTTATATGACTTGTTATTCTCATGGTTATTTCATGTATTTACTTGTAGCTGAAAGGAAAATGGATGCGAGACCTAATTGATGTCAAAACAGTTAAGGGAAGAAGGTGGTGATCCTTCTTGTCAAGTCTTATATCATTTATCAGTAATTTATGCTCTATCTTGTATTCATTTCCTATAGATTGCATTGATGCCAAGTGTTTGACAGAATTTCAGTCTCAACTAGGGATGGTTATGCTTAGTCCTGGAGTCAGTTTATGATTTGTAAGACTTGTTATTATGTGGATCGTGGAGTTTGGAAGTGTCATTGAATTATGGGCAGTGCCATGGGCTCTCTGCCTGAAAAATTGGCTCAAATCTTGGGGTTGTTGGCACAACACTTAGCAAAATAGTCCCTAGACACTGGCATGCCATGTTGTGGGAGTGTCCAGAGCCCTGTAGACATTGGCATGCCCATAGCATGGGAAAGTCCGGGGGATAATTGGTCAAAAACTCAGTGGGACTCAGGGGCTGGTTACCTGAGAGGTTGGGATGGTTCTTGAGGGTGTTGTTACTAATGTGGAAGGTTTGCATGGTGTGTTTCTATCGATTCCACTTCCTTAAGGTGATTTAGGAGTTCAAATCATATCGTAGTAAATTCTCATCACATGTTTACCCCGGTTGGAAAGTTACTTGGGTAGATGTGGGAGAGGGTGTTACAGAGTGCTATCAAAGCATGGTTCACCCCTCAAACTAGATGGCCTATGTGTGTGGTCATGCATTCATGTTGGTTGCACTTGTGTCAGTCATCCTTGAATGCTTATTGCATGCATGGTGTTGGCCATGGTTGTAGTGATGTCGTCATGTGAAGGAATATGTTGTTGTGTGAAGTGTGTCGTCATGGGTGTATGATTAGTTACATGTTGTTTATGCTTGCGTATTGTCAGTGTACAATGATATGGTTATTGTTGTCATGCATGAGATCATGGTCTGTGTAGCTGATATGGTCATGCATTGATGACTAGACTCCGCTTAGAATGATGGATATATGGTTACATGATGATGTGTTATACTTTTATATGTTTCCATGATTATGTTGTACATATATCACGTTAATTGGTTGATCTTGCAGACAAGGTATCCTCCCCAAAGTATAATAAGGTACGTTGGTTTATTATGATTTGGTTTAGTTGACATGATATTCCTTGCAGGAATAATAACAAAGATGACTAGCAAGATGGCATACTATAGTTCCTAAGACTCTCCTTATGGATCACATGAGTAGCGTGGTGTTGGGTACTCTTCTGATTTGGAAGAGACACTAAGAATCTTAAAGGCATAAATAAGGAGTTGTAATGTAGACAATGACATAATCATACAGGCATAGGAGAAACAACCAGAGGTAAATGCAATGTTACTTTAGAGTTTGTCAGAATTGCAGCAATATGGACCACCTCGGATCAGCCATGAGCAGGATGACAGAACTAATGGGGCATATGGCATCAGGTCTCATGGTAAGTATAGGTTGGATACTCCAGATAGGAGGGGTCATAGACACAAGTATTATTCTAGTTTTATTTTTGACATGAATTATGATCATCACCATCATCATCCTTACAGGAGGAGTGACAAGGAATATTTACCAGATTATTTTAATAAAGAAAATCCACCTAAATTCGATGGAGAGATGAAGAAATAATAGGATGCATAGGCATGGTTGCTTGGTATGAGGAACTTCTTCAGATTTCATGACTATTTAGAAAACATGAAAGAAAAGATAGTCACATTCAGCCCCAAAGGTAAAGCATACATTTGGTTGGAAGATGTGAAGAATGTTAAAGGCATTCGGGAAGATGACTTGACCTGGAACGAGTTTGAAAGTCTCTTCAAGTGGAAGTATTTGTCGGAAAGGTACTATGATTACAGATCTAAGAAGTTTTATGAGTTGCAGATGGGTTCCATGACAAATGATGTGTATACTAATAGTTTCTTGGAGTTGTTGATATATGTGCCTTACCTCGGGGAGGAGAAGGCCAAGGTTTAGAGATTTATCAGTGGAATTTCAATAGTATACAGAGACCGAATTGAGTTCGATGAGCCTAGATCATTGGAGAAGGCCATCCGAAAGCTAAAACATTATTATGAGCAATCGAAGCACAAAGTTGAGCATAAACATTACTTGAAAGGAAATGAGAAAGTTAAATAAAAATGGACACCAAAGCAAGGAAGACCTCAAGATGAAGGTGAGAAATAAAATGCAGTCCCTTACAAGAAGTTCAATACCGCTAAGAAGGGACATCGAGAGTAGTAGACTAGAGCCGACGGTAGAGCACCATTGTAGTGTTGGATATGTGGAAAGGATCATCATAAGAGGGATTTTTCGTAGTATTAGGGTGGTAGACCCCAAATCTATAGTGCTCAAGAGGTGCATACAGTTGGTGATGTTGGTCATAGCATTCCTCAGATCTATGCAACTATGGACAACAGGCAGGAAAATCATCAGGAATCTATCATTTATATGGACTATCAGATTTGTGATTTCTATTTTGATTGATCCTGGATCTAATTATAGTTATATTAATCCTGACCTGGTGGATAAGTGTGGTTTGAGAAAAGAAGTGCATGCAGAATCTTGGTTGGTATAGTTGGCTACAGGTACAAAGAAGAGAGTTCACCATTGGGTAAGAGCTTGTGCATTTGAGTTAAATGGTATGCCTACAACAACACATTTGAATGTACTACCATTGGGATCATATAGTATGCTTTTTGGTATGGATTGGTTGTACCTTCATATGATTAAAGTGGATTTGTTCAACAAGGCTATTGAGCGTGTGGATGATAATGGGGAAAAGAAATTGTTGCAGTGAAAGAATAAGCCTACATCAGTGAGGATGGTTACCGCTATGCAAGCTAAGCATAGCTATAGAAAATGTTGTGTGATGTTTGCAGTATGTACATCTAATGATAAGGGTATGGATGTTGAGGATGCAAAAATATTCAAGAGGTACCATGTGTACCAGCAGTACCAGGATGTGTTTCTAATCAAGATTCCAGATTTACCTGCTCATAGGGAAGTATATTTCTCTATTGATTTGGTGCCAGCAACAACACCATCATCGAAGGCACCTTACAGGATGAGCACTCCAGAGCTAGTAGAGTTGAAATTGCAATTAAAGGGGATGCTTGACAAGGGATACATTAGGATAAGTGTATCGCCTTGGAGTTCACCAATGTTGTTTGTAAAGAAGAAGGATGGTACTCTTAGATTGTGCATTGATTACAAGAAGTTAAACAAGGTAGTGATCAAGAACAAGTACCCATTTCCAAGGATTGATGATTTGTTTGTTTAGTTGAAGGGAGCTGTAGTGTTCTCTAAGATCGACTTGAGATTAGGATACCATCAAGTACACATCAAGGAAGGGGATATCTACAAGACTATGTTCAAGACAAGGTATGGGAATTATGAGTTTTTTATAGTTCCATTCAGTTTGACTACTACCCCAGCTACCTTTATGTTCTTGATGAATAGTGTGGTGCATCCTAATTTGGACAAGTTTGTTATTGTATTCATTGATGACATCTTGATATACTCCAATAATGAAGAAGAACATGTCGAGAATTTAGCAGTAGTGTTGAGATTGCTAAGAGAGAATTAGTTGTATGCTAAGATTAGCAAGTGCAACTTCTTTCAGACAAAGGTGCATTACTTGGGACATGTTGTTTCCAAGGAAGGCATAGCAGTAGATCTAGAAAAGATAAGGGCCATCATGGAGTGGGCAGCTCCTAAGAATGTGGATGAGGTGAGATCATTCATGGGATTGGCAGGTTACTATAGGAGGTTCATCAAGAACTTCTCACACATTGCATATCCTATCACATCATTGCAGAGGAAAGGTAAGAAGTTCAAATGTATAGAAGAATGCGCAGCTATTTTTGAGTAGCTCAAGTGGTTGTTGACACATGCACCAATGTTAAAGATTGTAGATATGGATAAAGAATTTGTAGTGTGTACAGATGCTTGCAAGAGAGGACTTGGTGGAGTCCTTATGCAGGAAGGACAAGTAGTGTGCTATGAGTCATTAAAACTGAATGATTGCAAGAAGAAATTTTCGACATATGATCTTGAGCTAACAGCGATCATACATGCATTGAAGATGTGGAGGCACCATCTTCTTAGCAGGAGATTAATATTGATGAGTGATCACAGTGGGTTGATATTCTTGTTTGACTAATCGAATCTAAATTCCTAGTGACCTAGATGGTTTTCTACCCTTAGTGAGTTCGACTTCAAGATTATATACATTAATGGAAAGGAGAATTGAGTTTCAAATGCTCTTAGTAGGAAGGTACAGCTCAATCATATAGCATATATGAGCTCTTATGAGACAGAGTTACAGGACGATCTTGTAGGTAGGATAGTGGGATGATAGGTATATGGAAATTATGCATAGGTTATAGGAGAGTACAACTACAGGTATAGGTATAGGTGAAGGTACAGGTACAGGTGATCGGGATGCATATTACCATCTCAAGGTAGATGGTTTGGTGAGATTCAGGGACAGGATCTATGTTTCGAATTGTAGTGAACTCAAGAAGCTTATCTTAAGGGAGTTTCACATGAATCCATACTTGGGTCACCCAAGATATCAGAAGACGTTGGCGGTGGTGAATAAGTTCTACTATTGGCCGAATATCAAGAAGGAAGTGGCAGAATTCATGGCTAGGTGTTGGGATTGTCAGTGAGTGAAGGCAGAATGTAAGCATCTAGGTGGTATACTATAACCTAATGCGATTTTAGAATGGAAATGGGAGGTCATTTCCATGGATTTCATTACAATTCTTCCAAGGATAGTGATACAACATGATTCTATTATGGTCGTGGTCAACAGGTTGAGCAAGGTAGCTCACTTCATTCCAGTGAAGACTACATATTCAGCTAGTGAGGTGGCACAAGTTTTCATTAGGGAGATCATGAGATTACATGGTGTTCCGAAGAAGATTGTGTTAGACATGGATGTGAAGTTCACTTCCAAGTTTTGGAAGTACCTATTTGCAAGTTTGGGTATAGATTTAGCCTTCAGTGTAGCTTATCATCCGCAGACAAATGGACAGACATAGAGGATCAACAGGATCTTGGAGGATATGTTGATAATGTATGTGAAGCACCAGCATAGAAGATGGGAGGAGTATCTTCCATTGGTCGACTTTTTCATACAAAAATTGTTATTAGGAGTCATTGAGCATGAGTCCTTTCAAGGCATTTTATGGGTGGAGTTGTAATACTCCCATCAACTGGAGTGATCTAGTGAACAGGGTAGTTAATGGACCGGATATGTTGGCATACATGGAATAGTAAATGCAGGTTATAAAGAAGAATCTAAAGGAAACACAAGATAGGCAGAAGAGTTATGCATATCAGCATAGGGAATTCAAGGAGTTTTAGGTTGGGAAACATGTGTATATGTTGCATCAAGCCCAAGAATATCTCTTTGAGGATTGGATCATGTGCCAAGTTGGCGCCATTGTATTGCGGGCCTTTTGAGACCCTTGAGAGGATTGGACCAGTGGCTTATCAACTTGCACTGCCTCCAACAGTGGAAACCCACAATGTTTTCCATGTTTAATTACTTAAAAGGTACATAAAGGATGTTGATCATGTTATTGAGTAGCTTGTATTGCAGGTGGATGTTAGGACCCCATATTGTCTATTTTTGACCTTATATTTTGTCATTATATTACCCTCTTCAACCCTTAGTTGAAAGCCTTTGCTAGTGTTTTGACTTAATCATTCCAAAAGGTATATAGTAACTCTCCTCATTGCTGTATGTTTAATTATTCAACACATAATTGTGCTATCTTTATAATTGATCCTTGAAGTTGACTAAGTTGCTGAACAATTGTTGAAACTGCCTAACTGGCAAGACCACATTTTGCAGTTGTTGAAACAGCGGAAACAGCGCAAACTGTGAAGCTGAAACAGCAAGAACAGCACGAACCTCGAAGCTGAAACAGCAAGAATAGCACGAACCTCGAAGCTGAAACAGCAAGAACAGCATGCGAACTTCGAGGAGACAGTTGAGATTTGTGTAACAAATCTGCAACAGCAAAGGAGTCCGACCGATTACTACATTGGTCGTAATGATCATGATCCACATGACTGTAACCGCATTCTGTTAACGAGAGCTGATTTCCCTATTTTTGGTACAAAGGGTTGAACTAGAATGTATAGTGAAAATCTTTTGTAATAGATATCTCCTCTATAAAGAGGAGACATCTACATTAGAGAGGGAGGTATGTATGGAGAGAGGATGAACAAGCTGTAACACAGGAATTGTAGTGAAGGGATGAGACTGAATTTTTCTTGTAATATGGTATATTGACAGATGAATAAAGTTCTGTTCTGAGTATTTCAACTTAGTTTATGTGTCCTGGGGAATCTTGTGAGAAGGACAGGGCCCACCTTCATCACAAGATTCACCCATCTTCTTTCTATTGTGTGTTATGTGTGATTTCTGTTTATATCTTATTCACGGGTACTGCTTCTAATGATATTTTACTTTTGTTGAGACTCAGTTTTCCTTTTAACTGATTGATGCTGTATATGAGTGCCTCACTGGTGATTAGGATTCACAGAGTGTATTGGTGAACTGGATAACAGAGGCAGGTGCTGAAAGTCCTTACTCTGAGGATAGGGTCCTGATCCTTTGTTACAGGACAGCCATCACTCCCTTTTGCAGATTTGTTTTCTTTAATTAATTATCTGTTCTTATTCCATTCCTGCAACAGGCTGTAACTGCTGTAACACAGAGTAGGGGTTTAATAGAGAGTGAACTGTTTATACTACAGCTTTTAATACTATTAAGATTGAGTACATATAGTATGTAGTCACCTTTGGAATAATCAGACTTTCCCGGGTTGATAATTTATGTGGCACTCGATTGTTTTATTAATAAACAATTAAAGTGACCAACATTTTGGCGCCGTTGCCGGGGAAGGCGACTGAAGATTTTAAAAGTATTAACGATTTTCTTTTAGAGATGCAGGATGCATGAGAGGACGCAGGAAGGCTAACCTTACAGGAGGTAAGGGCAAAGGAGGAGGAAGAAAAACTTTTATTGATGATATTATTTCAAACGCTGAGACATCCCAGAGGTTAAGCTCTCGAAGGCCACAGACCCAACACTCTTCCCAAACAGACTATCAGACAGAGGAAGTAGTGGGACCAGAGAGGGTTATAGAACCATCAGAATATACTGAGGAACCGGTGGAAGAAGACGAATGACTAGTAGAGGAGCCAATAGAGGAAATTAAAGTGGAGGAACCAGTGCAGGACATTGAAATTCCAACAGAAAACTCCGAAGACCGGGCAAGCACATCAGGAAAACAACCAATGGAGGATAACAATGAAGGACTTTTCGGTGGAGGTCGCAGAGTAGAAGGAAGGGGAGAGAATTCTCTCTCCACCCTGGAATTCCCTATTGGGGATCTCCCCAGAGGAGCAACTCCTATGAAGAATATCCCACTTTCAGCATTACCCAATTTCCATGGTTTATCCTCAGAAGATCCTAATGAATTTCTTTTTGAATTTGATATATTGTGTAGAAGCTATGACTATGTTAATGCTGCTCAGAAATTGAAGTTGTTTCTAGCTACATTAAAGGGGAACACATTAAGATGGTTCATGAGCTTGGGAGCTCATGTGATTACGACATGGGACCAGATGAAGGAGAAATTTCTGGCCAAATACCAAGATTATTGTCGAACAAGAGAAAGGAAGGAGGAATTATTCAAGATGACTCAGAAGGAGGACGAAAGTCTGGAGGACTTCGTGGAAAGGCTACAGTATAATTTGCAGCGATCTGATCATCCTGATATGAGTAAGGATATTCTTAAGTCAATATTGTTAAAAGGGGTACGAGATGATTGTTTAGATATGTTGAATATGCTTGGAAAAGGGGACATATCTAAGGAATCATATGATGATATTGTCAATCTCTGTAAAAGATGTTCGAGAGGAGCAGCAAGCAGACCAAAAAGCAAAGATAGTACATACTCAAGAGTCTAGAAATCAGCAAGTGGAGGAGCAACACAGGCCGAAATAGGTAACTTACTTGAAGAATTTAAAACTGAAATGTTAAGCTCTTTTGCTTCACAAATTGATACCTTGCAAGTTAAAAAGAAGCAGGCAGAAGCAGAAGCTGCTCTGGCTATTTTCTGCTCTAAATGCAGAGAAAAACACCCACTAAGGGAATGCCCCCTGGACAAGGTACCAATTTGCACTATCTGTGAAAAGGACCATGAGACTCAACAATGCCCTTCTTTGCCAGGAATAAAAGCAGCACTGCAGCCAACTGAAGAAGAAGCTGAAGCAGTGTACCTGCTCACACAGAGGAGGCAATGGCAACCACGAGGACAAGGTACGAATTCTAACATACCATTCAATCGATGGAATAATCATCCTCCTTTTCAAGCAAATTACCCGCCCTTCAATCAAATGCAGTACCCACCCTTTAATCAAATGAATTTCCCACCCATATAGCAACCGAATCCTCCTTTTGTTGATCCCACAATATGGAATCCCTGGGCTCTACAACAAACCTATTTTAATCAATGGAACCCAAATTGGACAGCTCCATAGATCCCATTTCCAAACCAATTACCTCAGTATCAGCAATCTCTCTCCTTACCATCAAATGCTCCACCAAATAATCAGACAATGAGACCCCAGCTGCCTGTAAAACCTAACCCCAACCCAAATAAAAATAAAGCTCTGCAGGTAATTGATATTCAAAATCAACTTGTTTCCCCTATGCAATGTAATGATATTCATTTACGCTCTGGGAGAATAGTTGAACCCATTATTAATGACATTACTTCTTCCGATTCTGATAAAGAAGAAACCGGAAAAGAAAAGTCATCTAATAATAATGCTAAAACAGTTGAAACATCCTCTAATAAAACTGCTGAAGTAGTCGAGCCACCATTCCCTGAACGTTTGGCTCTTACTAAAACACTTGAGCCACCTGCTTTTAATCTTTTAGGAGAACTGCAGAATTTATATGTTAAAATTCCACTCTTACAAGCACTGAGAGATGTACCAATTTATGCTAGAACTGTTAGAGATATTTGTATTAAGAAACCTGGAAGAAAAGCTAAGGATCCCCTCACAGTTCATGTGATGGGTGATCTAGCTGCTCTAATGTCAGAAAAAAACCCTCCTGTGAAATATGGTGACCCTGGTCATCCTACGGTCACAGTACAGGTTGGAAAAACTTTTGTTTCTAGAGTTCTAGTAGATCTAGGTGCTACAATAAACATCATGACACTTGAAACTGCACAGTTATTACAGTTAAAGAATGTAATTAGGGAAACCCCAACCATTCTAGAGCTAGCTGACCGCTCCACAATCAAACCTGAAGGAGTCATTGAAGACCTGATAATTTCAGTCAAATCTTGGAACTACCCAGCTAATTTTGTTGTATTACAGACCAAAACAAAGTTGGGGGGTCATCCATTGATTTTAGGGAGACCTTGGCTGGCTACAGCAGATGCCTTCATCAGCTGTAGATTAGGTTCAATGACAATTTCTAATGGATGTGAAACCAAACAGCTTACTCTTTACCTTCATGCTACACCTATGATAAATAATGATAACTCTGTGTGGTTAGATTATGAGGACGATGAGACCCAACCCATCTTGATTGTCGGACAAGCTCTAACTTTTAAAGATTCAACCGAAGATGAATTAATTAGCAACTTTATTTCTGAACCTTCTTCAGTTAACTCTGAAATAAATGATCACTTGACTACAATCTTGGAATCTGAATCCCAGCAAAACCTTAGAGCTGAAGATTTATCTCAGACATCAGCTGATATCTCCTCCAAAAGTATAACAGTTGAAATCGAGCCTGGTAGAATATTAAATATAAACCCTAACCTAACAGATGCTGAAACACAACAGTTAATGAAGCTACTCCATGAGAATAAAGAAGCATTCGCATGGTATTACACAGATATGAAGGGAATCTCTTCTGAATTATGTACTCATCGTATTTATATTAAAGAAGGATCTCGCCCAGTCTGTCAACCCCAACGACGAATGAATCCCAATTTAAGGGAAATTGTGAAGGAAGAACTTCAAAAATTGTTGAATGCAGGATTTATATATCCTATATCTGATAGTGAATGGGTTTCACCATTAGTAATTGTACCTAAGAAAAATGGGAAATGGAGAGTGTGTGTAGATTATAGAGCTCTAAATAAGGCCACTCAGAAAGGTCATTTTCCCTTACCATTTATTGATCAGGTACTAGACAATTTGGCAGGTAAGAGATTCTTTTCCTTTTTGGATGGATTTAGTGGATATAATCAGATCAAGATTGCACCCCAAGATCAGGACAAGACCACTTTTACTAGTCCATGGGGTACTTTTGCCTATAGAGTCCTTCCATTTGGACTATGTAATGCTCCAGCAACATTTCAAAGAGCAGTGATAGGAATTTTTTCTAATATGCTTAATGATTCCTTAGAAATATTTATGGATGACTTTACTCCTTATGGTGTGACTTTTGAAGATGCATTACAGAACCTTGAAAAAGTACTTAAACGATGTATAGAAGCACATCTTGCCTTAAGTACTGAAAAATGCCATATGATGATGAATCAAGGTATTGTATTAGGACACTTCATCTCATTCCTAGGAATTCAAGTTGATCCAGCTAAAGTACAAGTAATTCAGACTCTTCCTATCCCCAAAACACAAACTGATGTAAGAAGTTTTTTAGGACATGCTGGATATTATAGAAGATTTATCAAGGATTTTTCTAAAATATCTTCTCCTTTGTTTGTGTTACTTATGAAAAATGCTGAGTTTAAGTGGACTGATGGTTGTCAAAAGCATTTAATGAACTTAAACATCAATTGTCTACAGCTCCCATTTTAAGAGGACCTGACTGAGCACTCCCCTTTCATATATCCTCTGATGCTTCAGATACTGCAATTGGATTTGTCTTGGGTCAAGAGGAAAACAATATTCCCTATGCTATCTATTTTATTAGTAAAAATATGACCCCTACTGAACTTAATTATACAGTCACTTATGCTATTAATAAGTTTCAAAATTATATTACTGGTTAACTACTTTTGTTCATACTGATCACTCAGCCATTAAATATTTAATGAACAAATCAGTTACAAATGCTCGAGTTACCAGATGGTTATTATTATTACAAGAATTTGATATCACAATTGTAGATCGACCAAGTAAAGAAAATGTAGTTGCTGATTTCCTTTCTCGGTTAAAAACTGATGAAAATATTCTAGTAGATGATTCTTTTCTTGACGAATATTTATTTGCAGTATCTGCTCACTCACCTTGGTATGCAGACATTGCCAATTACTTAGTTGCAGGGAAACTACTATCACACCTATCGCACAGAGAGAAAAGAAAGATCGTTCAGCAAAGTGCTAGGTACAGCTGGATAAGTGGGTGTCTTTTTCACACAGGACTCGATCAGGAAATTCGGAGATGCATCAGAGAAGATGAAGTTTATGATATATTGAAGGCTTGTCACGATGGCCCTTATGGAGGGAATTTTGTGGACAAAAGAACAGCATACAAAGTTCTTAGAATGGGTTATTATTGGCCCTCACTTTTCAAGGACGCAAAGAAATATGTTAGGGCCTACGATAGCTGTCAGAGAATGGGCCAGCCTAATCACAGGGATGAAATGCCACTCAACCCCCATGTAATACTTGAACCTTTTGAAAGATGGGCACTAGATTTTATAGGTCCCATCAATCCTCCATCCAATCAAAGAATTTATATACTAGTTTGCACAGATTATATGACTAAGTGGGTAGAAGCTAAGGCACTCATCAAAGCTAATGAAGAATCAGTGTTAACTTTTTTATTTGAAGAAATCTTTGTTAGGTTTGGTTTGCCTAGAGAGCTAGTTACAGATGGAGGACCTCCTTTTAATTCTCATGGCTTCAAAGATACACTCCAGAAATATCACATTAAGCATAAAATGACTACACCTTATCACCCCTAGGCAAATGGGCAAGTGGAAAGTACAAATAAAGTCATAGAAGCCATTTTAACAAAAACAATCAAGGAAAATAGAAGGGACTGGTTTCAAAGGTTGCCTGAAGCATTATGGGCTTACAGAACTACTTGGAGGAACACTACGAGTTTTTCACCTTATGAATTAGTTTATGGTAAAAGCGTTGTTTTTCCTGTGGAATTTGAAATCAAAACCTTGAGGACTGCTTTAGCTGTTAACCTTGACTTGACTGATGCACAGACAGCTAGGTTGCAGCAGCTTCAGGAATTGGATGAAAAGAGATTGGATGCCATCCATCAAACAACCATGATACAACAACAAAGAACCAGGTGGAATGACAAAACTATTAAGCACAAGCAATTCCAGAAAGGTAATTGGGCTCTACTGTATGACTCCCATTTTGAAAATTGTCAAGGTAAATTAAGAACAAGGTGGCTAGGACCTTATGAAGTAGATACTGTTTTTCCAAATGGAACAGTCAGACTCCTAACAATTGATGATTCTAGAACACCATTATTAGTGAATGGGTATCAACTCCGTTTGTATCAACAACCTATTTCTAAAGAGGATTTCAAAGCTACTTGCATGACATACATACACTATGCCTTTTTGGGGGAACCTGCTATCCCTCAATGCACTTAATTTTCTGTTTATGTATTTATTTTTTTTAGATTAGATTTCTTAACTAATAATCCTTGTCAAGGGTTTCCATGTTACAATTAATTATTTTGCAGATCTTAGCTTCGGAGGGTCGTTGAAAAGAAAATTCCAATATAGGAAGAACTAATTTGCGGATTGGGAAGCATTGCCATGTCATTTCAGATCATAATTCATTCCCTCTTACATTTTCCGTTGCTGAAACACCATTTCCCGTTGCTGAAACACCAAATCCCACTGCTTAAACACCAATCTTTTCCATTTTTCCTAAAAAGCACCAATGTCCCCATTTTTGCTCCCGAGAATGAACTATTACTCTGATAGAAACATATCATTCTCTATTAAAGGAATCAGCCATTCATCCTGTTAATAATGTTCCTTCACTACTACTTCTTGTGAATAATAAAAACCTTGTGTATAAAAACCCTCATACCTTACAGACCCTTTCTATAATGATCATCGACCTATTAAGGATGAGATAACACTTTTCAGCACAACAACCAAAGGTAAATGTAAAGGTATGCGTGTTTAAGTGTGAATATTAAATTTTATTTAATGAGGAGATAATTGATACGACTGCCGAAAGCATCGTACCACCAACCATATCATTCAGCTGCAGTTGGGGGGGATTACCGAAATATTGTAATCATTATATGACACGCCCATCACCGCCATCTGTATTCCTTGCGGTAGTATCTAATCCACCTCGTCTATACCTTATCATGTCATAATTTCATTTGTAACGTTCTGCTCTATTTCGACCTCGGCAACTCGGCTCTGCACTTTATATTTTGTCTAAACCAGTAATTATGGGAGGAGATGATGTTAGACATGAACCTGGCTCGACGGCATTACTGGAACTCTACCAGGAGGCATACCAAATCTTTCTACAAGCAGGATGGGTGGATTACTTCAGAAGACTTCCAAATTTTGATTCACAGTAGGTTCTGGAATTTGCATACAATTTGAGGGAAGGGTACTCCACTGTCCAAGGGGTGCGAATTCCAACAACAGAAGAAGACATAGCGCAAGTTTCATGTCTTCCAACCAATCGTATTCGCTGGTTCAGTAAGAAACACCTCATTCTTAATGCACAGCAAGATTTCCTATTACCATGGGAGCAGGTTGAAACCAAAGGCAGGGGTGTTGCACTTCGATCACTACCACCACCATGGCCAAAGGTTGCAGAATTTGTTAAGCATTATTTCACCTGCGAGGGCCATTATCAGGTAGTCTACCAACATGACTTTGTTTTATTAAATCATTTGCGGCATGGTCGTCTAATAAATATGCCCTATTATCTGCTTGGTTGTCTAAAAAATATGGCACACTATACCGTGAACGCAAGGCACCAACTCCTCTGCCTCATGCACCATCGTTTGGTCCAACTCCTAATAAATAGAGGCTTCACCCTACACAATCCACCTCCCCTCAATAACCCTCCTCAGCAAGCTGAGGAAAATCCTCAGCAAAATGAAGAAAATTCCCAGCAATCCGAGGAAAACTCCCAGCAAGCTGCTGAAACTCAGCAACCAGCAGCAGAAACACCCCAATTGAGCACTAAAAATCTGCAGCAGTCCTCACCCCTTGATAAAGCCGAACCATCCACTCCCATAGTCCATATCCCTACCGATGATTCGGATGATGATACCCTCATCACTTTCCTTAAGAGGAAAAAGCAACAGAAAGCTGCAACCCCACTAAAAAGAAGAACCAGGGCCTCAGTTAAGGAAGCCACCATTTCTGATAATTCCCCTACCCTGAGGAAAAGTGCTCGCAAGAGAAAAACTATTGTCTCTCCTGATTCCCTACCACGGCAACGAACAAGGTCATCTGCAGCAACTGAGGCCATTATCCCAAATGTCCCACCTATCATTCTAAATCCCCGTATTCCGCATAGCCCCGAACCTTCACCTCCTTCACCCTCAAGTGCCGAAATACAGAGCGTTCACGATTTTGTGACATCATTTTTCTCAACAGAGGCAGCTGCTCCACAAGAACCAGCTGCTGATACATCTAAAGTAGACACCCAAGACGATATAGGGCATGTGGCTGTTACACAAGAACCAGCCACTGACCCAACAGGTGCCACACAAGAACCACCTGTTGGCGAACAAAAAGAAGATGACCTACATGTGGTTGATACACAAGAACTAGCCACTGACCCAACAGGTGCCACACAAGAACCACCTGTTGGGGAACAAAAAGAAGATGACCTAGACGTGGCTGATACACAAGAACCAGCCACTGACCCAACAGGTGATACACAAGAACCACCTGTTGGAAATCAAAAAGAAGATGCCCTAGGTATGGCTGATACACAAGAACCAGCCACTGACCCAACAGGTGATACACAAGAACCACCTGTTGTGGACGCAAATGATGAAGTTAATGCCGAACAACAATTCTCTCCTCCATTGGAACCTGCAACTACAGAAGCCCCGATTACTTTAGCCTCCCTGCAGGAAGAAAATGAGTTTTTGAAATCAGAAATTAAGGCTTATCAACAAGAGTTAACAATGGCTAGGGAAACCTATAAAAAGGAACTCAATCTGTACATGTTAGCTCAGGTAGAATCTGCAGCTGAAAAGAGTGCAGAGAAGGATCAATACAGTGAATACATGTGTAGTGAATGTGGTGATATCTATACTCGAGCAGGATATAAGATAATTGCAGTTCTGTTGACTGGAGCCAGTCCTGTTATAATCAAAAAGGAACACCCTGCTGTTACACAAGAACCAGCAGGGTCTTCAAGAATTTTAGAGGAAGAAACAGAACCACCCCGGCCTACCCAAGTTGTTGATGAACAGAAACCAGTACCAAAGTCTTTTACAACTGTGTATACACAAACTGAACCTCCCTGTGTCAGCAATGCTCACGCACAGACTTCTAGTTTTCAAGAACTAAGTAACACATGGAAGACAGAATATGAGCTCTCCCAAGGAAAGGCATTTCAACAACAGAAGTCATTATGGCTCAACTATGCATACAAAAATTGGGAAGTGCTTGAACAGTCTCGTGCACAACATAAGGAGAATAAGCAATTAAAAGCCAGACTGTCCCTCATCTTTGACTTGGTCCAGCGGTTACTTACTACAAGGAAGCCCTCTTTTAACTATTCTGTATTTTTGAGAGAACGCTTAGCATTCCTCCAATTAAAAGCAATCAAGGATGGAAGACCCCACCAGGTCTCTACACCACAGCAATTTATTGAGTCTTTCGCAGAAGCACCAAATAGTGACCAGAACTTGCTGTGTGAACTCTATCTTCACAATGAGGCTATGCCTGAAGATAGAAAGATTAGTTTACTTCCTCTTTGTGGCGATATCCAAATAATAGCCTTTATTTCCTTCTTGGCCAATCATCTTACTTCGCAGAATGCTTTTATGTCTGCAGCACACAATGAGGAGAGTTGTCTTCTCTGGATTCATTCTAAACCACAGAATGCAGCCATCTTCATTGCAGAATATCAACGAATTCTACGAGAACCAGGGATGATCGATCATATTAGGAAACTGCAAGCAGCAGTCTTGGAAGACTGCCAACATTATGTGAAAACTAAAGGAGCTCTGGCTATAAAAGCAAATAACCTATTCTGGGAACACTGTCCTAAAGAAAGACGGGAATATCATCCCTACAATCCCCTCAATCTTCAGGTGGTGATCTCACACATACCTGATTATGTTAAATGCATTAGACAGTGTGATGAACGATGGATTGGTTACCATTTTCATTTCCCTCTCTTATGGCTTCCTGGAGAACAATATAAGGCTCAACTTAAACTGACCAAACAGGAAGAGTTGGCAGCATGGAAGAAACTTCAGAGCGTCCATGGGTTTAGAGACATGGTTGACAGCACCTTCTACAGTTATTGCATAAGCAATTTACACTGTTCATCCCAGTATTCTGACTCAGATTCAAAGTAGACGTTGCATGCGAACATGCAACATTTTCAGTTGGGGGGATGTTAGGACCCCATATTGTCTATTTTTGACCTTATATTTTGTCATTATATTACCCTCTTCAACCCTTAGTTGAAAGCCTTTGCTAGTGTTTTGACTTAATCATTCCAAAAGGTATATAGTAACTCTCCTCATTGCTATATGTTTAATTATTCAACACGTAATCATGCTATCTTTATAATTGATCCTTGAAGTTGACTAAGTTGTTGAACAATTGTTGAAACTGCCTAACACGCAGAACCACATTTTGCAGTTGCTGAAACAACGGAAACAGCGCAAACCGCGAAGTTGAAACAGCAAGAACAGCACGAACCTCGAAGCTAAAACAACAAGAACAGCATGCAAACTTCGAGGAGACAGTTGAGATTTGTGTAACAAATCTGCAACAACAAAGGAGTCCGACCGATTACTACATTGGTCATAATGATCATGATCCACATGACTGTAACAACATTCTGTTAACGAGAGCTGATTTCCCTATTTTTGGTACAAAGGGTTGAACTAGAATGTATAATGAAAATCTTTTGTAATAGATGTCTCCTCTATAAAGAGGAGACATCTACATTAGAGAGGGAGGTATGTATGGAGAGAGGATGAACAAGCTGTAACACAGGAATTGTAGTGAAGGGATGAGACTGAATCTTTCTTGTAATATGGTATATTGACAGATGAATAAAGTTCTGTTCTGAGTATTTCATCTTAGTTTCTATGTCCTGGGGAATCTTGTGAGAAGGACAGGGCCCACCTTCATCACAAGATTCACCCATCTTCTTTCTGTTGTGTGTTGTGTGTGATTTCTGTTTATATCTTATTCACGAGTACTGCTTCTAATGATATTTTACTTTTGTTGAGACTCTGTTTTCCTTTTAACTGATTGATGTTGTATATGAGTGCCTCGCCAGTGAGTAGGATTCACAGAGTGTATTGGTGAACTGGATAACAGAGGCAGGTGCTGAAAGTCCTTACTCTGAGGATAGGGTCCTGATCCTTTGTTACAGGACAGCCATCACTCCCTTTTGCAGATTTGTTTTCTTTAATTAATTATCTGTTCTTATTCCATTCCTGCAATAGGCTGTAACTGCTGTAACATAGAGTAGGGGTTTAATAGAGAGTGAACTGTTTATACTACAGCTTTTAATACTATTAAGATTGAGTACATACAGTACGTAGTCACCTTTGGAATAATCAGACTTTCCCGGGTTGATAATTTATGTGGCACTCGACTGTTTTATTAATAAACAATTAAAGTGACCAACAATGGACCAAGACAGATAATTCCAGTTCGATCCTCAGTGCATATTGCAGTGGAAGCATCTCATGCTCAGGAACAAAGCCATAGAGTAATTTAAAGTGTAGTGGAAACACTTTAGGCCTGAAGAAGCTACATGGGAGATGATGGATCAGATGCAGGTCATGTATCCTTCTTTGTTTGCCGGTGGAGGAAAAGCAGTTTTGGTTTGATGTTTGATATATGTTGGGCATATTTTTTGTTGATGTTTTGGTATATGTGTATATGTATATGGATGTAAATACCACCATGAGCTAAGTTATAAAGATCCAATAAGTGGCATGGTTTTTATCTTGTAATGTTGTCATGATGCTTTGCTTTTGAGCAGGTGATTCATTATAAATATTGCAATGAGATAAGTTATAAAGCTCCATGGGAAGTATGTTTGTTTTTCAGTAGTTTTGTTGAGGTCTTGGTGTAGTTTAACACCAAGGATGGTGTTCCCCAAGGGGGAGGGTTCTGTAATAGCCCTGGTGAAAACTCCATGTAATAAAATTTAATAAAGGCAAAATAATACCATGGTTAAGCGACACATATTCCAATATGAATGTTAGGCAAAGGTATCCTTGTGGTCATCTCTATATGTGTTTATGGCTAAGGGAAATTGGAAAAGGCATCAAAAGGAAAAAAGGCATTTTTGGCTTATTTATTTATGAAAATAAAGGAAATTAGGAGAAAAGTAAGGTGAAAGGTCACAGGTTTCATGTGAGGAGGAAATTGAAGGAAAATAATGGAAAATGAAGAAAATAGAGTCCTAATTGATAAAAAGGCTTTTGAGGATCAGTTTGTAACCTTTTGTCAGTTCTTTTTTACAGCTCTCTCATTATTCTTTCTCTCTCAATCTTGGACACTTAAAGTTTTCTTGGAGCATTATAGCCTTGGAGCAAGGAAGGAAAAGAAGGAAACCAAGGATCAAGAAAGGAAGAGCAGGATCAAGTAGCTTCAGTAGGAACACTTGTAGGTAACATATTGCATGTGTGATTTCCTAGTTGGTTTTAACATTCATGGCTTTGCATGTTGGTGTATGGTTCTCTTGATTTTGGTGGCATGCTTTTGCCGGGTTATGACAGTGCTTTTCAACCTAACCTTTCATTTTTATGAATAGCCTTGGTGCAATGGGATTTTTTTTCTCGGTTTTGAGCTCTGGAATTGTCGTATGGTTTCGGAAGCTAGGGTGGAGGTCGTCTCAGGAAAATCCCAAAATATTAAGAATCCCTTGACTGGTTTTGGTGGGATGCACGGTAAAGCCTAATGGTGGAGTCTCGGTTTAGGGCCTAGTGATCCAGTGTGGATTGCGGTAAAGCCTGAGAGATAAGGAGATAGAAAATTCCTCAAGGATAATGATGGAGTCTGGAGGCATTCCTAGCTCAGTTTGGTTTTGTGATCTCAATGTCGGTTTTGGTGAGATCATGATTTGGTGAGGCTGGAGGTGATTTAACCTTCAGATTCCCTTGGTTTTTTTTGGATTGTCTTATCCATTAGATCCCACATTCATGCTTGGAATATGGCACAGGGGTGACTGGCTAAAAGAAATATTTGGTTTAGTGATGTCTAAGGTCGGCTGCTACGTGGAAGTCTCGAACTTGATCGAATTTGCCTATGTTTAATAAAATCTAAGTTCTCTTTCTTTTGTACTTATTAATATGTGGATTTAATGGTTGTTATCTCATTGTTATTTTCATGGTTTAATGTTGGTTATAAGCATGGTTATATGATTGGTTATTGTCATGGTTATTTCATGTATTTACTTGTAACTGAAAGGATAATGGATGAAATACCTAATTGATGTCAAAACAGTTAAGGGAAGAGGGTGGTGATCCTTCTTGTCAAGTCTCATATGATTTATCAGTCATTTATGCTTTGTCTTGTATTCATTTCCTGTAGATTGCATTGATGCCAAGTGTTTGACAAAATGTTAGTCCTAGTTGGGGATGGTCAGGCTTAGTCCTGGAGTCAGTTTATGATTTGTAAGACTTGTTATTATGTAAATCATGGATTCTAGAAGTTTCATTGAATTATGGGCAATGAATTGGGCTCTAGGCCTAAAAAAGTGGCTCAAATCCCAGGGATGTTGGCACAGAACTAAGAAAAATAGTCTCTGGTCGTTAGCATGCCATGTTGTGGGAGTGTCTAGACCCCTCTGGACACTAACATGCCCATATCATGAGAGATTCTGGGGGTTAATTGGTAAAAAAATTAGTGGGACTCAAGGGCTGGTTACCTGAGAGGTTGGGATGGTTCATGAGGGTCTTGTTACTGATGTGGAAGGTTTATATGGTGTGTTTCCGTCGGTTCCACTTCCTTAAGGTGATTTAGGAGGTCGAATCATATCATAGTAACTTCTTGTCACATGTTTACCCCGGTTGGTCAATTACTTGGGTATATGTGGGAGGAGGGTGTTACAATTTCCTTATGAATTTGATTTTCATTTTCAACCACAAGACTTTGTACATAAATAAAGGCCTTGTTTATAAATAAAATTCCTTGGAACACTATTAATAATTCAAATGTTTTAAAGAGATTGTGGTAACTACTCAACGATTGGCTTACATTAGATCTCTTCACACTCCTTAGTCTCAAACATCTTTCTGAATTCAATGATATTCAAAAGGAAACTATCACTCTGATTATAAGGAGAACTCTAGTCAACTAGAACACACCGCAACCTTAATAGGATCTCTACTACCCAAATTGGCTATAATTCAAAGGTGTTAAAATCATGTTGACCTAATGGTTAGAGAAGGGAAAAAGAGAAAACAGGTGGTAAGCAAACCCATTTCAATAAATCTTAATGTCTCTGAAACACAAGAAACAACCTCTCTGGTCATAAAATAATTTAGGATCCCTCATCCACCTTGGCATAATGAACTCCCAAATATGTGAATTTGTTAAAATTGGCAACCAGGGAAAAACTTCATGTGGGTCATATTATTCAGGGCTGATAATATTTTTATTAGATTTATCTCGTCGATAGGTGTAGGATTGATATAAAGATCATTCGATTACGATAAGTATTCATGGAGATATGAATTTATTTTGATTATGGAATTATTATCAAGCCGACCTACAACTCACGTAGGCTCAGAAGCCCAACAGTCACATCTATTCAAACACCAACATTGTGTATAAATATAAGAGGACTTTTCCTCATTTGCACTCACTCTTCTCATCACATCTCTCTCTCTCTCTCTCTCTCTCTCTCTCTCTCTCTCTCTCTACTGCGCAGAAATGAGTCTCTTCTCTACTACATAGAAATGGGTCTCTCTCTCACACATGTGAAGCCGAAAGCTGTTGAACCTGAAGCTACAACTACAGAAGCAAATATTGACCCGCGTGGCCTAGAAGATCTCCTCTTTGAAACTATTCTATAGGTCCATCTGTATCTCCTCTAAAATACTCAACTTTTGGTGGTGGAATGAAGTCAATCTGACGAACGGTTTGTAAGATATCGACCGCCCTAGTTTAAAGCCGGAAACTGCTGAAACTGAAGCTGCAACTGCAGAAGTAAAGATTCACCTGCGTGGACTAGAAGATCTCCTCATCTGAACTGAATTGTAGGTTCATATAAACCTCCTCTAAAAGCCGCAACTTTTGGTGGTGGAATGAAGTCAATCCGACGAATGGTTTGCAAGATATCGACTGCCCTAGTTTGAAGCCAAAAACTGTTGAAACTGAAGCTGCAACTGCAGAAGTAAAGATTGACCTACGTGGCCTAGAATATCTCCTCATCTGAACTATGCTATAGGTTCATCTGAACCTCCTCTGAAAGACGCAACTTTTGGTGGTGGAATGAAGTCAATTCGATGGTCGGTTTGTGAGATATCGTCTGCCCTAGTTTGATAATGAAGCCGCTAATGCTGATGCTGCTGATCTAGGGTCTGCTACTGCTGATATGAATCAGATTTATTGTACTATTTCTCTCTGCTGAATTATTGAAGATAAAAGAATATTTGATCAAAGGGTTTCCCCACACATTGTGGGGTTTGTCCCTGGCTAGCCGCCATATCTTGTGTCTCTTGTCTTGGCGCGTTTTCTGTCGATCGTTTAATGTTCTATCTGCACTTTACTCTATGTACATGTGATTGCTAATCTATGGAATATAATAAGAAAAATAAGTAAACTGTTATAAGCATAGAACATACCATAACTTAACATGGTATCAGAGCTGAGGTGAAGACAAATCCCGAGCAAGAGCAAGAGTAATCACCGAAGAGAATATTGGCAAGGCTATCCTAAAAGAACTATGGGGTCCTCAACACTCTTTCCTGTCGAAGACAAGCTCTGTGAGAAAGATGACTATCACGCATGGAAGATGTCTATCGATCTAACCCTATAATATCCAGGAGTGCTGGACCATGTAAGAGGAAATATTGTTGAGCCTCCATCAAATGCATCTGCTACTGCATGGAACAAATGGAAAACCGAAGAAGTCAAAATAAAAGATCATCCAGGACTATATCGACAAGCACTTGGTGGCCTACATCTCTGAACTAGACACCTCCAAGGAAATCTATGATAGACTGGGAAATGGTACTCACGACTCTTGGAGGATTACCATCCGAAAGGTATGTGTTCAGGACTACTCTTCTGAACTATAATGTAATTCTTGGTTTCGAGGAATTAATGGCTAGATGCATTCAAGAAGAAACAAGGGAAGAAGAGCAAGAAATGCCCATGCCTAAAGGTCCTCCTACTGCCTTTTCTTGTCATGGTAAGAAAAGAAATAATTTCAAGACTAAATCAAAAGGAAAGGCTAGACCTAAGGGTGGAAGAAAAGGACGATGTTACATCTAATAAAGCAGGTCACTATGCAAGGGAGTGCCCTGATAGAAAGGACTCACACCAGGACGATGATCAAAATCCCTCTGATGGAAAATCAAAGGAATGACAAATTCAACAGCAAGGGTAAGAGGAGAGCTAGGGATCAAGGAAGAGGATAACCATTCACAAAGGCTAGAAAGTCCAGGATGTATTAAATGCACCTGACCTCAAAAATAACCTAGTGTCCATCTCAGCAATGGAAGACAAAGGCTACAAGGTAACCTTTAGCAATGGCAAGGTATGCATATGGAAAAATAATGTTAAAGATGCCTTTACTCTTAGGTTTAGTGTTAATTCATTATATCAGGTCGATGGAAGTCCGCTAGGTGTCATGTCTTGTGACACAACTCTTCAGTCCGAACTTTAGCATCGGAGGTTTGCCCACCTTCATTACAAAGCTCTACCTGATGTAAGACAGATGGTAACAGGGATGCCCGAATTCCAAGTAGAGAAAGAAGGTGTATGTTCGGGATGTGCCGAAGGAAAGCTCAAAAGGGGACCATTCCCCTCAAGCCAAAGCAAGACCTCTGATATATTACAGTTGGTTCACTCAGGCATATCTGAGGCTGGCATTAAGAGGAGACTACTACACCACATACTCCTGAGCAGAATGGTGTGGCAGGAAGGAAGAACCACACGATTGTGGAAGCTGTCCAGGCCATGCTACATGATCAAAGACTTCCGAAGTTTCTATGGGCTGAAACTACAAACACTGTCGTATAGAAATGGGTTCCAAGACTCCTGAAGAAAAGTTCACTGGTAAGAAACTTGATGTTTCTCATTTTAGAATTTTTGGAAGCCCTGTATATTTTCATGTGTTGAAAGAGAAAATAAATAAATTGGGTGCATCTGGAAAGAAGGGAATTTTCGTGGGCTATGGTGAAAATACTAAAGGCTATAGAATCTATGTAGCCATCAAAGGGAAGTCATAATTAGTCATGATGTCGCCTTTGACGAAGATATGGCTCTTAGCAAGGTGAACAAACTTCTGACTTTGAGGAGCTCTCAAGAAGCCGACACCAGGGAACTGAAAGAAAAGGATGATGAATCAATGCCTGATGTAGAAGAACCCATGGATCCGATTGATCCTCCTCCACATGAGCCTTCCTCTTCTAGGAAGAGGCCTTCATGGCTTAGGGGGCTACTTGATGATGCTGAAGGACATGTTGCACCCCAAGGAACCTTTCGTGAAAGTAAGAAACCTAATAGGTATTAGGGATACCTGACGATCATGAGCACGATCATACAAAATAAGCCTTCATCATTCTCAGATGTCGTCAAGCATCAAGTATGGAAGGATGCTATGACCGAAGAATATGAGTCTATCATGAAGAATGATGTCTGGGAAGTAGTTCCCAGACCCCAGGACAAGATAGTTGTTACTTCAAAATGGCTTTACAAGATAAAGCATGCAGCAGATGGAAGTACGGAAAAGTATAAGGCTTGTTTTGTTGCTCGTGGTTTCTCCCAGAAGGAAGGTATAGACTATGATGTGATATTTGCACCTGTTGCCAGATATACGACCATCTGCTCGATCATAGCCCTTGTCGCTTCACAAGGATGGAACCTACATCAGATGGATGTCAACACTGCATTCTTACACAGCTCGATCAAAGAAGAGGTCTACATGGAGCAACCTTAAGGATTTGAAATTTATGATCAAAAATCTCATGTATGCAGGTTGAAGAAGGCTCTCTATGGGCTGAAACAAGCACCGCGAGCATGGTATGAGAGGATCAACAGCTACTTGATGAAGTTGGGATTCACTAGGAGTGAAGCCGATCCTAACCTTTACTTTAAGGTTGAAGATGACAAGCCTCTCATACTGGTGCTGTATGTGGATGACCTCTTTCTAACAAGTGCAGACCCTCTCATTCACAAATGTAAGAGGTAGTTGGCTTCTGAATTTGAAATGAAGGACCAAGGACTTGAAGTATGGCAGAAGCCAAGGGAAATTTTCCTATCTCAAGGAAAATATGTGGTAAATATATTGGAAAGATTTGTATGATGGACTGCAAGCCTGTGACTACCTCGAGGATCTTAATTTTTAGAATTTATATGGTAGTGATGTCGAACCAGATTTGGGAAATGACTTTGAGTTTCAAAAACTCATTCGTGTTGATGTTCTTGGTGAACCTCCGTCCGAACATATGTTTTGCAGTTAGAATTGTGAGCTCATATTTGGTTGAGCCTCACTACATTGATGCCAAGAATCTTCTAAGATATCTTCATGGCACAATTACTAATGGATTGAGATACACTACCAGAAATATGAAACTGCATGATTATTCGAATGCTGATTAGGCAGGTAGTGTGGAGGATCACTGGAGCACCTTTTAGTGTTGTTTCTCTTTGGATTCTGCTTCGATATAATGGATGAGTAGGAATCATAAATTGGTTGCCATAAGCACCACCGAGACCATATACATATCTACGGGTATGATCTCATATGAAGCTGCCTGATTGGGGAAGATCTTCAGTGAGCTGTTTGAACACATACCACTGTGATTCTCTATAAAAAACAGAGGTGGGATTCGATTATTGAGGAATCTCATATTTGTCAGTTGCTCCAGCAGATAGACATCATTTGGCATATGGTAAGACGATGAGCAAGGAGGCTCCATCGCATTAAGATGATGTACAGGTCGATAAACCTTGTCAAAGCCTCGAGGAAAGATCTAATCTGTGATTTTCCAAAATGACTTGGAGTCGGCAAGAAACCCTTGTACAAGGGTCCTGCATGTTGCATACATTGAGCTTTGGGAGCTCTGAGGGCTTGCGGTTCTTACTGGAGCAACATACGACCACGGGGTGACTCACCCTCCCCTGGTGGTGCGCACTAGAACAAGATGACTCACTCTCTTGTGGAACAAGATGATTCACTCTCTTATGGAACAGGATGATTTGCTCTCCTGTGTAGCAAGATTGATGTGTTCTCCTATGAGGCCTGGATTGATGTGTTCTCCATGGCGGCCTGGATTGATGTGTTCTCCATGGCGATTGTAGCAGGATTGATGTGTTCTCCTGTGAGGCCTAGATTGATGTGTTCTCCATGGAGGCCTGGATTGATGTGTTCTCCATGGCGATTGTAGCAGGATTGATGTGTTCTCCTGTGAGGATGATTGATTAGTTCTCCTGTCGAGGCATCCTACCCATGTAGTCTGCGACTCATGGGAAGTACCTCTCATCTGATCAATGAGGGAAATGAAGTTAGGGACCATAGTAATACTGATGGACACATCATTGTATCTACCGTACTCCCTATGTTAGGATGACCTCCATTGATCTGGGATCAATGATACTGGTCCGGGACCAGTGGTATGAGTTGTACCATACTATGACACTAACTTTGGGTCGGTTGAGACTGGTCTGGGACCAGTGGTACATACTCTGAGACTGACTTCGTGTCAGTGTAGTACTAGTCTGGGACTAGTGAGAGTGGTACATACTATGACGCTGACTTTGGGTTGGTTGAGACTGGTCTGGGACTAGTGGTACACTCTCTGAGACTATGATACTGGTCTAGGACCAGTGGAGTTGTACTCACTATGATGCTGACTTTGGATTGGTTGAGACTAGTCTGGGACTAGTGGTACATACTCTGAGACTGACTTTGATTTAGTATGATACATCCTCGATCATTTCCTCTTCTTCATAATTCGGAAAAAAGCAGACCAGAACAGAACAATGCAAGAGCAGAGCAGAACAGAGAAAAACAATACTGATCAGTATAGGGCAAAACAAGACAAAGCAAAACAAGCAGAATAGAGTAGAGCAGGGCAAGAGTTAGGTTGTACAGGGCAATGCATTTGATGGATGAATAGTAATGACCAATAGACAGATTGCAGATGAAGTTCTCCCTGGTTGAGAGGGAGTGTAAAAATTGGAAACCAAGGAAAAAATTCATGTGGGTCATCTTATTCATGGCTAATAATATTTTTATTAGATTCCTCTCGTCGAGAGGTGTAGGATTGATATAAAGATCATCCGATTCCAATAAGTATTCATGGAGATATGAATTTATTTTGATTATGGAATTATTATCAAGCCGACCTACAACTCATGTAGGCTCAGAAGCCCAACAGTCGCATCTATTCAAACACCAACATTGTGTATAAATATAAGAGGACTTTTCCTCATTTTCACTCACTCTTCTCATCACATCTCTCTCTCTCTCTACTGCCCAGAAATAAATCTCTTCTCTACTGCGCAGAAATGGGTCTCTCTCTTACACATGTGAAGCCGGAAGTTGTTGAACCTAAAGCTACAACTGCAGAAGCAAATATTGAACTACGTGGCCTAGAAGATCTCCTCTTTGGAATTTTGCTATAGGTCCATCTATATCTCCTATGAAAGCCTCAACTTTTGGTGGTGGAATGAAGTCAATCCGACGAACGGTTTGCAAGATATCAACTGCCCTAGTTTGAAGCCCGAAACTACTGAAACTGAAGCTGCAACTGTAGAAGTAAAGATTGACCTACATGGCCTAGAATATCTCCTCATATGAAATGCGATGTAGGTTCATTTAAACCTCCTCTGAAAGCCTCAACTTTTGGTGGTGGAATGAAGTCAATCCGACGAACGGTTTGCAAGATATCGACTACCCTAGTTTGAAGCCGGAAACTGTTTAAACTGAAGCTGCAACTGCAGAAGTAAAGATTGACCTGTGTGGCCTAGAATATCTCCTCATATGAACTGCGTTGTAGGTTCATCTAAACCTCCTCTGAAACCTGCAACTTTTGGTGGTGGAATGAAGTCAATCCGACGAATGGTTTGCAAGATATCAACTGCCCTAGTTTGCAGCCGGAAACTGCTGAAACTGAAGCTGCAACTGTAGAAGTAAAGATTGACCTACATGGCCTAGAAGATCTCCTCATCTGAACTACGTTGTAGGTTCATCTGAACCTCCTCTGAAAGCTGCAACTTTTGGTGGTGGAATGAAGTCAATCCAACGGTTGGTTTGTTGGGTCCCTATAATACTAGTGATTACCCCATTACTATTGTAGTTATACCCCTTATTAATATTGTTGTGCCCCTATTTCCCCCATATTGTTATTACTGTGCTCCATAGATTCCCTCTATTGTTATTTTTGTGGTTTTATATTATTATTGTTAGGTTGGCTGGGTTATATTATGACTCCTTAGACTCCTATATATAGAAAGGAGGTTTTGTCATTTGAATCATCCAAGAATTGTTCATTTATGTAATGTAAAGGAGGTTGCCCCCTCGAAGAGGCTGAATTCTAAGGCGTTGATCTATCTTTTCTATCTTTTCTTGAGCTGGTTTCATAACATTTGGTATCAGAGCTTTGGATTCTAGGGTTTCGCTGCTCCAAACAGGTCATCGTGGCATTTTCGCTATAACTTTTTTTCTGCAACGTTTAAGAAGCTAAAAACAAAACCCATTTCAGAAGACATCGCGCTGAATCTCGGGTCCGAATTTCAGAGCTTTTTGCGCTATATTTGTGGAGATATGATCTGAGGAAGTTGGTCTTTTTGCAGACTCCTGAATTACATTCCAAACAGGTGACCTGGGGAAAATCATCATAACCTTTTCTCTGAGCATTGGATTGAAATTTCGTAAGAAGGTACAGAAAAAGAACAGACTGTAGTTTCTTGTATATATGTTTCAGAGCCAAAGGACGAAACAGTGACTCATGGCACGTCGTACAAGTTCGCTCTACTGAACTAGTCTATAATTAGGTCACTGTGGGCGATTTTTCATAACTCTTCCTTGGAGAATCCAAATTGGATCAGACTGGTGGAATTGGAAAGAGGACATAGAGGGCTACCATAGCTTGCAATTTCAAAACTGGATGATCTGAAAGTACAGAGATACATCACAGGCAATATCGAGCTCCTACAAAGTGAAAAAAAGGTGTGTAGATTCTTTTAAATTTTTGCTTAAGAGTGGTTTTAAAATTTATTTTGAAGGAATTCAAAGGGCTAGTAGAGCATTATTATCGGTAACTGATGCGCCGAGGAAAGAAAATGCAAACACCTAGTAAGGAACCTAAAAGCTCTAGCATGACTCATGAAGAAGAAGAAGAAATGCATTATGATATATCAAAATTACAAGAACAAGTGCAACAAGTGTCACTTGCACAAAAAGAAACAGAATCTAAGATGGATGGTTTAATGAAAGATGTAGAAGCTAAGATGGATGGTTTAAAGAAAGGTGTAGAAGCTAAGGTGGATTGTTTAAAGAAAGGCATAGAAGCTAAGATGGATGGCATGGAAGCTAAGGTGAATGGCATGGACGCTAAAATTGATGGCATGGATGATAAGATGGAAGAATTGAAGATAAATATGAATAAGTTTCTACAAGAAGTGGTCACTAATGGTGAAAGGGTACTAAATGAAACTCATGATGAGAACAAAAGAAATGTTAATCATGATTCCATAGACTCTAATGTTGGATCGAAGACTCACCATATTCCAAAAATCGATATGAGGAAGTTTGATGGCAAGGATCCCGCCACATGGATATTACAGATGGAGCAATTCTTCGATCTCAATAATGTGCAAAACACACAAAAGGTACGTATGGCAACTTTATATTTGGAACCAAATCAGTTTGTATGGTATCAATGGCTTTGCTCTCGTAAACAATTTATCACTTGGGCAATTTTTACGGAAGAATTGATAGCACATTATGAGGATACAAAAAGCAACACTTTTTTTAGCCAATTGATAAGTCTCAAACAAAAGGGTTCAATAATGGAGCACATTGAGGAGTTCCAAAAATTGAACATAAGGGTAAAAGATATTCCAGAGGAGCATAGGATTGATGTGTTCATAGGGTCTTTAAAGGATAATATCCAACATGATGTTCGCCTTTGGGAACCTGATTCATTAGAGAAGGCATTCAGGTTAGCAAGAAAAATGGAAAGCAAAATTATGGCAACCAGGAAGCATACCACTCACAACTATAAAGACGGAAGTGTTGTTGCCCCTAGTCTTCCACAACCTATAAGTTTGACACCACAACAATTGGAAGAAAAAAGAGCAAAAGGGCTTTGTTACAGTTGTGATAGCAAATACACTAAAGGTCATAAGTGTGCTGAGAAGAAATTATTCTACATAGATTGTGAAGAGGAAGAAGAAAAGGAGCAAGAAAGGTCAAAAGAAGAGGATATACTCCAGGAAAAAAGCCTAGATGAAGAAAAATAAATCCGACCATATCTTGTAATGCATTGGCGGGAATTACCACTCCTCAAACCATCAAGATAGAAGGACAAATCAAGAAGAAAAAGGTAATAGTGTTGATTGATTCAGGAAGCACCCACAATTTTATTCATTGTAAGGTAGCAAAAGAATTGAATTGCTTCCTATATCCAGCACCAGAGTGTCAAGTGATGATTGCAAATGGAGGAACAATAAATTGCTCTGGAAAGTGCCATAATATCAAGCTATCCATGGGAGAATATGTATTGACTAGCCCAATGCTTTCCATTCCAATGGGAGGTGCTGATGTTGTACTAGGAGTCCAATGGCTACAATCCTTGGGTACAATAGCTTTTAATTTTCAAGAACTTTTCATCAAATTTTCTACAGAAGGAAAGGAAGTTGAATTAAGGGGTATTGCAGGGAAACCAGGAAAGATAATCAGCTCTAATGGTATGACAAAGCTTCTAAAAAAGGAACAAAGAGGTGTAATTGCACAATTATGTTCGCTAGATGTTTCCACATTGGAATCATCTATTTCTCCAGATCTCCAAAAAGTCCTGGACAATCATTCCAAGGTATTTGAGACTCCCAAAGGTCTCCCACCTATGCGTGATCATGATCATGCTATTCATCTGATTCCAGGAAGTGTTCCTCCAAACATCAGGCCGTACAGATATCCCTATGTCCAAAAAGAGTGAAATTGAACGTATGGTTGCAGAAATGCTAGAGGCTGGTATAATTCAACCGAGTCAAAGTTCTTTCTCTGCTCCAGTAGTATTGGTGCACAAGAAGGATGGATCATGGCGCATGTGTCCAGATTATAGGGAGCTCAACAAGCTCACTATTAAAGATAAGTTCCCCATTCCTGTCATTGATGAATTACTGGATGAATTGCATGGATCAATTTACTTCACCAAGTTGGATCTTCGTTCAGGATATCATCAAATCAGAATGAAGACTGAAGACATTCCAAAAACAACATTTAGAACTCATGAGGGTCATTATGAATTTTTGGTCATGCCTTTTGGCCTTACCAATGCACCTTCAACATTTCAAGGTTTGATGAATTCAATTTTCAAACCATTCCTTAGAAAATTTGTGTTAGTATTTTTTGATGATATACTAATCTACAGCAAGTCTTGGAAGGATCATGTTGAACATGTTGACAGGGTGCTACAACTATTGGAGGAGAAACAATTATATGCAAAAAGATCCAAATGTTTCTTTGGAGTCCAGGAGGTGGAATATTTGGGTCATATTGTATCTCATGAAGGAGTTAAGGTAGACCCTAGCAAAATTAAAGCCATTAAGGAATGGAAAATCCCCACATCCATAAAGCATCTGCGAGGATTTCTTCGGTTGACAGGGTATTATCGCAAGTTTGTTAAGAATTATGGGAGAATAGCAGCACCTCTAACAACATTATTGAAGAAAGATGCATTTTCATGGACTCCGGAAGCAACAAAGGCCTTTGAACATCTTAAAGAGGCAATGTGCCAAGCACCGGTCTTAGCTACACCGGACTTCACAAAAACCTTTATTGTGGAATGTGATGCTTCAGGAAATGGAATTGGTGCTGTTCTAATGCAAGATGAAAGACCCATTGCTTTTGAAAGTCGTCCAATCAAGGGAAAGTTTTTAAGAAAAGCTATTTATGAGAAGGAAATGTTGGCAATACTCCATGCACTTAAGAAATGGCGACCCTACCTAATGGGAAGACACTTCAAGGTAAAAACGGATCATGATAGCCTTAAATACTTTTTAGAACAAAGATTATCCTCTGAAGAGCAACAAAAGTGGGTCACAAAGATGTTGGGTTATGACTTTGAAATCATCTACAAAAGGGAAGCAAAATGTGGTGGCAGATGCACTCTCAAGAAAGGATGAGGATGTGGAAGCATTGTTGTGCGCCATTTCTATTATCCAACCAGATTGGATAAACGAAGCAAGGGAGGAATGGAAGAATGACGAAGAAGTGTGGGCACTTATTCAAAGTTACAACAAGATTCCAGTACGTCTGATACATTTAGCTGGCAAAATGATTCGTTATGGTACAAAGATCGCTTATACCTCTGTAAGAATTCCCAGCTAAAACAAAAGATTCTTATGGAATTGCACACTTCTCCCTTAGGAGGGCACTCAGGATTTTTAAAAACTTACCACAGGGTTAAGAAGGAATTTTTTTGGGATGGCCTTAAATCAGATATTCAAAAGTTTGTGGCAGAATGTTTGGTTTGCCAACAAAATAAAGTTGAAACAATTAAGACACCGGGTCTATTACAACCTTTATCCATTCCAAGCCAACGTTGGGAGGAGGTTTCAATGGATTTTATCACAGGTTTACCCAAGTCTGAGGGAAAGAGTGTCATCATGGTGGTAGTTGACAGACTTACCAAGTATGCACACTTTTGTGCATTATCACATCCATTTAAAGCCAGTACAGTTTCTACTGCATTTATGGAAACAATTCAAAAGCTACATGGAAACCCAAAGATTATTGTAAGTGACAGAGATCCCATTTTCACTGGAAATTTTTGGACAGAATTATTTTCTTGTCTTGGTACTCAGTTAGCTCATAGCTCATCTTATCATCCTCAATCTGATGGGAAAACTGAGATAGTAAACAAATGTTTGGAAGGATATCTTCGTTGCTTTGTATCTGATAAACAGACACAATGGGTCAAATGGTTGCCTCTGGCTGAATGGTGGTATAACACTTCCTTCCATACAGCAACAAAAATGACCCCATTTATGGCACTTTATGGGTATCAACCACCATCCATCACATCATATTTAAGAGAAAATTCTAAGGTTCAGCAGTGGAACATCACATCGAACATCAACAACAAGTCCTCCAACTCTTAAAGGATAACCTCGTGTTGGCACAAATAGAATGAAACAACAGGCAGATCAACATCGCAGTGAAAGAAGTTTTGATGTAGGTGATTGGGTATTCCTACGGCTACAACCATATAAGCAAATGTCCCTCAAGCAAGCTAAGAAGGATAATAAATTATCACCAAAGTATTATGGTCCGTACAAGGTGTTGCAAAAGATTGGTACTATGGCATACAAATTGGAGCTTCCTGCAGCTTCTCGATTGCACCCAGTTTTCCATGTTTCATGTTTAAAGAAGGTTATAGGCGACAAGCTCCCAGTTCAAACAATATTGCCAGAACTTGACGAGGAAGGAAAAATTATATTGGAACCGGAAGCAGTCACAGAAACAAGAACTCGACAGCTACGAAATCGATCAATTTCGGAGTATCTTATCAAGTGGAAGAACTTATCCGCTGAAGATTCCACATGGGAGGATGAGAATTTTATACAGAAGTATCCAGAACTACTCAAGCGTTGAGGACAACACTTTTTTGAAGGAGAGGGGCATGTTGGGTCCCTATAATACTAGTGATTACCCCATTACTATTGTAGTTATACCCCTTATTAATATTGTTGTGCCCCTATTGCCCCCATATTGTTATTACTGTGCCCCATAGAATCCCTCTATTGTTATTTTTGTGGCTTTATATTATTATTGTTAGGTCGGCTGGTTATATTGTGACTCCTTAGACTCCTATATATAGAAAGGAGGTTTTGTCATTTGAATCATCCAAGAATTGTTCATTTATGTAATGTAAAGGAGGTTGCCCCCTCGAAGAGGCTGAATTCTAAGGCGTTGATCTATCTTTTCTATCTTTTCTTGAGCTGGTTTCATAACACGGTTTGTGAGATATCGTCTGCCCTAGTTTGATAATGAAGCCGCTAATGCTGATGCTGCTGATCTAGGGTTTGCTACTGCTGATATGAATCATATTTATTGTACTATTTCTCTCTGCTAAATTATTGAAGATAAAAGAAGATTTGATCAAAGGGTTTCCCAACACATTGTGGGGTTTGTCCCTGGCTAGTTGCCACATCTTTTGCTCTTGTCTTGGCTTGTTTTCTATCGATCATTTAATGTCCTATCTGCACTTTACTTTAAGTACATGTGATTGCTAATTTGTGGAATATAATAAGAAAAAGAAGTAAACTGTTATAAGCATAGAACATACCATAACTTAACAAAATTGCATCAAAATAAATTCATATAAAATTGGAAAAGGCATAAGAAAGGTTTCCTTCATAGAGAGGTGATACAAGCAACTTAGTTGGGGCTAAGGATGCTCACTAGAAGCGAAGCAATGCTTATGATTTCTTGAGTGACTCCATCGGGGCTATGGATGCTCATTGGCATCAAAGAAACACCAGAGACTCATACTAAATTCTGAACATTTTTAGCTCACATATTCACTATATTGATCCCCTATTGAAGCCATTAGTGTCAACTCCTAACTAATTAAAGCATGTTGGAAGCAATAAATCAAAGTGAAAGAGAGACTACACCATGATCAGGGATGAATAGCGAGACCAGTTGGATCCGTAATTCTAAGAAAATACTTCTAGGAGATTAGAATTCACCTTAAGTAAGTGTTAAACATAGATTATGGGGTCCTACCATAAATTTCCAATTGTTATAGCTGCTAAAACAACCCAAAATTTTCGTTGCTTTCAAAACTTGGAGCCCCCCCCCCCCTACTTAGCACTTTCTCAGAATTTTTCCTATGAATCCCTAAAACTTCACCCCTCCGTTGATTTGGTTCTAATTTCATCACATCCTTGCAATATTAGATATAAGCCTTTAAAAACTTATGCCTTTTATCATTAGTTTCAATTCGCAATCACAACTTGTAGTGATACGCTACCTATCTTCTAGAGTTACGACTTACGACCAAGACTATAGAGCTAACCCCCCAAGTCACAAATCAAAAATACAATGGCTAATAACCTATCCACTTTCTTCTATGACCTCAACTTGCAACTTGCTACTAGTTATTCCCCTCATCGTAATCTAAAAACATGGCATAGACTTGTCGCATGTGACTTAATCTAGTCGCAATTCTCCATTGTGACTTCCTCACATGTGAGCTTTGGTTATATTATGAAAATGCCCCCTTTCTCATTTCATTTTGCACGTCATCCTTGGATGAGAGAGCCATTTATCCAACTAGAGATTGTGATTGTGGCTCAGCCTAGTAAGTAATGCATTTGTTGCTAATCATTTTGTTTTGATTCATTATCAGGGCACCCAATTGATTTAGCTATCGTATGCCCTCGAATACTTACACACTCTTATGCTCTTTCTACAATTCTTCTCTGTGCTCAGATGTGATATGGATCTTCTTAGTCTCTCCCTTAAGCATCTAAATTGTGCTCTTTCATAAGCCTTTCTGATCCCTACTCGATTTTCATACCTTGTGTTTTTTTTCCCAAACCATCACACTTTTTTGTTTTTGTGATGTATTCATCTCATCGGCTAAGTATTTTGGTATCAACCAAAGCCTCACAAGCTCTTTGATTTCCACATTATGCCTTCTAAGAGCATGTCCACAATTTGAATTCATGTTGGTCACTTAGATTATTGTCGCCCAATTGCATAGCACGATATTAGTCTTCATGCCATTTTTTTCCATCCATGAATAAGTGATTCACCCTCATCCTAACTAGCAAGTCACAACTTCAATAGATACTCATATCCCTTTCAATCTAGAAATTGGATTCATTACTTGTATGGGTATCATCACTTGTGAAATCACAAGTTGCATTTGCAAACCTCATTGACATTAGAATCTCAATCTGCAACTTTGCTGGAATCTTAATCTGTGACTAGGCTAGAATCTTAGTCTGCAGCTAGACTAGAATCTTATCTACGACTAAGATAGAACTTGGATTTGTGACTAAGATAGGATTTGGATGTGTGACTAAAATATCCTTAGACTATGCTTATACGTTTTGAAACTAACCTTTCCCTCTCGAATTACAACTTAAACCATTGTGTTTTTTCTTTGTGGATTTGTAATATGTAATTAGATTTGGAATAATATAACATTTTGTTTCACTAATAAATATTTTAGAGATGTTAGGAATTATTGATTTAGATTGTCTCATCATATCCTCCTCTTTTAGTGAAATGGAACCACCCATTATAAGAGGATTTGGCAGAAGTTCTGGGAGAATAAATAAGTGTAGAAGGAGGTGTCGATAGTCATCCTAAACTACCCATGTACATAGACACCTCATGCTACATTGACAATATGACAGAGATGACTTGTGGTGATATATACTTGAAGTTCTCTAGGAAATACATCCCACAAGATGAATAATATTTCTAGGTCTACATTAATGTGAAGAATTCCTAGCTACATAAAGTTGTCTCACACCCTCTGGTCTTCCCTTGTGAAAAGGCTATAGAATGGGTTCTTTAGCATACTAAAGAGGAACCATTTAAAATCAAAAATGATTAGGAAGAATCAGTGGCATCATTCATATCAGTTGACATATAAAATCATTACAAGTTGCCCAAACCTCAAGATGCATTCAACACCTGATGGTTGGCTAACTTTGATGGATCAGCTAAAGATATTTTGAAATCTTAGTGGCAAGAACCAAGCAAGTTTAGGTAGATAATATGGTATTTATAAGACCAAATCATTCATAAAGTTCTATCAAATGCTAGAATCTGGGTTATGTAGGTTGTATCGAAAATCAAATATGGAGAACTTTCAATAAAGTTGGGTTCCCTTAATTCATCCATGTTCCACTAAAAGGACCATATTCAAATGGAAAAATATGTTGGTATCCTCCATAAATTCTAATATCCAAGTAGCAAAGAATCCACCAAAGAGGGAGCAGTCAAAATTCTATATGGCATCTTACCTATTGGATGTTGTGTGTGAAAAATGTGATTTTGAAGGACTAGGTTTGAAATGGAGTTCTGGTCAAGAACTACATGTGCACATCTATTTTAAGAGTTTGTGGAATACAGGATATAGGGGAATGTATGAGAATATTGTTGAATATTTCATATCTACCCTAGATTATATAATCTTCAGTACAAAGCATCCATGCATTCTTGATAGAGCTAGAGATTCTCTACATGATATTGTAGATTGGTTTCCCCTTGGTTATTCTACTTACATCAAAGTGTACGATGCCTACAAACCTCCACATGCTCTGCCCAAATTCATTACAGAGAAAGTACTATTGCAGGAGGTGGCTTACCAATTCACTATAGGATTGTCGAAGACCCTACTCAAAACTAAGAAATCCCCATGGCCTTTCTTCCCATTAGATATTGGGGTTTACTCCATTAAGACTTTCAAGAAGGAAGAAGTAGAGGCTGAAGAACTGCAACGTTTCAGATTTTGTGAGTTGATTTTCCATAGATATGATCCTAGAGGTATTTTCATGGGACATTTCAAAGAAATCAGATACAATTGGATATATACTTCAACCACTGATGAAGTGGAGGAAGAGAAAAAAAAAATTACAACAATTCCAAGGCACTGGAACCATCTCTTCAAGTTGAAAAATGAGGACATTCAAAGCCTAAAACTCAAGAGAGAATGAGTTTAGAATAAAGAAAAGTTATTCTTAGAAGAAAACAAGGACAAGAAGCTATCAAAGAGAAGAAAAGAAACTAAAGTATGATAAGGAAACTAAAAGGAAGCACCAAGAGGAGGAATTAAGAAAAAATCAAGAGGAAAATGTAAGAAATAAACAAGAAGGGGAAGAAAACATAAAGAAACAAGAAGAGTAAAGGTAAAGAAAAGAGGCTATGATGAAGAAAAATGTTTAGGAAATAAAGAAAAGAAAAGAAGAAGAAGCATGGGAATGAAGAGAGGAATAATAACAAAAGAAGAGAGAAGAGGAGGAACAAAAGAGGAAATAAGAAGAAGAGAGGAAAAGGAATGAAGCCAAAGAAGCCAAAATGAAGGAAGAAGCATTAAATAAGTAGCTTGAATAAGAATTGGTTGACAAGGAGCTTGAATACAAAGAAACTGAAGAGAACATGTTAAAGAGTCCATAAACACAGATAGAGTTGCACCTTGAATGTCCCACCACCCACTCCTATCACTGGTGGACATTTTCCAGCTTGGGAATTAGGCATTGCAATGGAAGAAGAAGAGGTACTATTGGACCTCTCTAAAGTCACTTTTTATCAAGTTAAGTGTAAAATCATACAAGAATGGCAAAGATGTTAGGCCAAGAATCCAAGGACACCCATGTTAGTCACTACGGAAAGAGATATAGTGATGGACACTATGATGAAACTGAGTGATAGCTTTTGTTGAAACTACTTTTGTAGCTACCACAGAGAAGAAAATAGACATATTATCAAAATGGGTTGAGGATTTGAAAGAAAAATTATTCATTTCAGAGAAAAAGAATATGCAGCTACAAAGAGAGAATCAAACTTTGTTTATCACATACTCTCAGGGTGAAGATTTCTAAACATCAATTCTTGTAGAATTTAAAGTGCTAGAAGAAGTTATGGATCGAGTCTATGAAGAAATTATGACCTTGCATCAAGTAATGGCTGCATTCCATCACATTCTAGGTGAGTTAAAAGGAAGAGGAATGTTAATTAAATTAGCATCCTCAGCAATTGATATCATATATGAATGGAGCATGAAATACCCTAGTGCACCTAAAGAATTGACTAGAAATGATTAGATAACCGTCGAGAAAGATAAGGTAGATGTCAAAATCAAGATGTTATCCCATGAGAAGTTGAGTAGGTATATGGACAAGACAATGGCCTCTTATCATACCTTTAACAACGGGATTGGATCTCTTATCAAAGTGCATAGGATACTTTCCATTGGTGCACTAAGAGAAGTAATATTGTAGGAAGAAGTCAAGCAAGAGTTCCAAGGGATATTGAATCTAATAAATCAAGCTACTAAAAGAGTTGATATAGAGGCTACCAAGGAGGTAATCACGTAGTATGTTATAGAGACTATGAAGTTGTACATGAAGCTCACCATGCTTTTGAATCGAGTGCAAGTTGAAAGTGGACATTTCTACTTGATGCATTACAGTGTCTCATGAGGTATGAGCATGAGCTACAACATAAGATCTAGGTGATCACCTCTTAATACAAAGTTCGGAAAGTATATTTGGTTAAATATCTATAGTTAGAAGCTCCCAATATATCCATCATCCATGTAGAAATTTGATAGAAATTTCAATTTCTCAAGATTTCAAACTAAAAAACAAGAGACACAATTCTACTCTACTGATCTGCAAAATGGAAATCACAATTTAGAACAACATGAATAGACATGCAACAAGAAAAACCACAAGTACACAATGATTTCTAGGGGAACCCAACTAGGAAAAACCCCTCAAGCCTCTTTTCATTAATCAGTTGAATAAAGAAACTATTACAATTGTTTGCTCCATCCTTGAGCACCACCAACAAAAGAATAATTGTTCTCTCTGTTGAATGACAAACTCTGGCCAACACTTATCCAATTATTTTCTCCTTCGGCCTCCTATTTCCTTACAAAATTCCTAAGGAAATTATCCCCTAAAAGATAGTAATTTCCTCCTATTTTCTTGAGAAATTCCCAAGGATTGATCTCCTAACCCATGCAACACCTGTACACTCAAACTAGTCTACAACTGATGTTACATTGCCTTGTCATATCCACTTCATTTGTGGAATTTGAATTCCTTGTATGCATTAACTATTTTAGGTCGATTTATCAGTTAACTAATAGATGTCTAAGTTAGATTGTTGTCCTACTACACAACTGACCTTCAACTGACGCTATCGATATTTAGAGGTTAGTTAACTAAATACAACTGAAAATAACTAAACTAGATTGCTAAAATTTAGCAATCACACATGCATAACTGAACTCCAAGCCCTCTATCTCAAATTTACTGAGCTAACTAAGTGAAAATATCCATGTCACACTAGTTAACTACCTCCAAGTTGTCCAGTTGATGCGGAAATTCTATTTTAGTCCATTTGACTAAGGCTAAAGTTAAATTGAACCTTTCTTACTACATTTTTTTTAACACTCCCTCTTAGTAAGAAAAGGGATTTTCGCCACCCTTATCATACACCTGTGGAATCTGAATTTACCTCTTGACAATTCCTTTATCAATATGTCAACATCTTTCTCCTCATTTGGAATGTACTATAGCAACATAATTCTTCTCTACACAAAATCTTGTAAATGATGATACCAAATATCATTGTTCTTAGACTTGTCATGAAATATCGGATTCTTAGAGACCTTAATGAAACTATGATTATCACAATAAAACATTGTCGGATCCATCTCTTGATTGAAAATACCCACAAGTATTTTACTAATCCATATGGCCTCACATGCTTCTTGACTTGCTGCCATGTATTTAGCCTTTGCTGAGCTAAGTGCCAAAAACCTCTTCTTCCTGTTGTACTAAGAAATAGTTGTAGACCCAACACTGAAGATAGCACCTAAATTAATGTTATTGTTTGATGGAATCCTTGCCCTATCTACATTGATGAAGCCTTGGAGCTTCACTCCCTCTATCCTCCTATCCCATAATCCATACTTAGTAGTTCCTCTAAGGTATCATAACACATGCTTTGTTGCCTTCCAATACAACTTGGTAGGCCTCACAATAGCTTGACTAAGCTAGTTTACTGCATAGCACATGTCGAGTCTTGTGTTCACAAGAAAGACCCCACAAGATTCTTGTAAATGGTAGCATCAACCTCTTCACCTGAAGTGGCATTCTCCTTCATATAGTTTGTAGCTAGAGGTGTGTCCATGGGCTTATAATTCTTCATGTGAAATATCTTAAGTATTTCTTAAGCATACTTCCCATGAGATATAAATAATTGACCATCACCTTTCCATACTTCTAGCCCGAGGAAGTAATGCATTAAGCCCATGTCTTTCATCTCGAATTCCCTTGCAAGATCCCTTTGAAATAGTGGATCAACTGCTCATCACCTCTCAATATTAAATCATCAGCATACAAAAAAATAACAAGAAAATTACCATCTACCACAATATGATAGAGGTTCACATCTGCACACTTCTGGTGAGTCTCAATCCACTGAGATAACTATCTACGTGAGTGTACCATGCTTAGGGTGCTCCTTTGATACCATACAATGCTCTCTTTGGGTCTGCACACATGTTACTCATGATCATATGTCTCAAATCCTTCTAGATAATATATGTAAATTTCCTCCTCAACAACATCATTGAGAAAGGTGGTATTCACATCCATCTTGTGGATTTTCCACCCCATCTCCGCAACCAATGCTATAATGGATCTAATTGAGGAATATCTTGTAACTAGTGCAAAATCTTCCTCATATTCCACTCCCTCTACCTAAGAGAATCCTTTAGCAACAAATCTGGCCTTTTACATCTCGATTCTCCAATCAATTGCATGCTTCACTTTGTATATCCATATGGAACCAACCATTGATTTCCCTTCTAGTCTAGGCACCACCTCCCATACATTATTCTTCATGATGGATTTGTACTCTTCCACCATGGAATCAACCCAAACAAGTTGAGAAACTATTTCCTCAAATGAAGAAGGCTCTATCTCAATGAGCTCTTTCATAAGAGCCATGTAACTAGTGTACATATCTAGTGACCTCCTCTACATGCATTGTGATGTAGGAGATCCCACATTCTCCCATGCATTCTATATCAATGTATTAGCTTCTCTGGTTCTCTATATCCCTTATCTAGATGTTTCTAGTTGAGTGGGTGTCTCCACTCGACCTCCTCTTTGCTCCTAGATTTTTGGATTCTCCACAACCTCCTCAGGCTCCCCCTTTGGAGCTAGAAGCTCATGCTCTAGTGGGATAATAATCTCTCATTCCAGAGACCATCTCATAGCCTTCCACTCATCGAACTTGACATCCCTCCTCACAAATATCATCCTCAGTGAAGGTAAATACACCAAGTAATTGTGTGGAGTTTCAGTGTATCCTACAAAAACGCCCAAGTTTGTTGTAGATTCAAGTTTCTTCCTTGAATCCTTGGGGACATGAAATAAAATGAAGCTCCAAAAATTCTGAAATGAGACACATCAGGCTTTCTCCCAGATAAATATTCCTCCAGGCAGCCCCTGATCATGCAACATGGCCCTTGTTTCTCCCACTATGCTCTTGTTCTTCTTCTTAGATACCTTATTTTGTTGTGGGTTATGGGGTGTTATTAGTTCTCTTTGAATACTTTCTTTCACGTAGAAATGCTTGAGGGTGTGAGAAACAAATTCACTCCTGGGAACCTTCACCTTCTTCCTAGTCTCCTTCTCAACCATGGCCTTGAATTCAACAAAATTTGAGAAAATTTCATCCTTCTTCCACATGAAGAAGATCCAACAATTTTTGGAGAAACCATCAATAAAAACAACACAGTACTTATGTTTTGTTGTGGATGTTGTAGTAAAGGGTCCACAAACATCAAAGTGGACTTTCTCCAAGATTGCATCTTCTCTACTTTCTCAGTCATGGAAGGTGGATTTTACATATTTCCCCAATGTTCAACCCTTTCAAACATCCTGCTGGTCAAAGGAGCCTTTAAGGAGATCGATGGTAATTTGTTGCATGATATTTAAGGCATCATGGTGTAGATGACCCAATTTCCTGTGCCAGAGATCTCCAACATCTTGACTCTGCACTTTTTCATCCTTACTGCTCAATGTAGTGTAATCTCCCACCTCAAGTTTGTATATGTTCTTCACTCGAGCCCGATCTGCTTCACTTTCCCAAAAGATATGTGTCTTAGAAATGTTTTCCCTTTACTGAAAATAACATCATAACCTCTATCCTCCAATACTACTATAGAGATCAGGTCCTTCTACATCCCAGGTACAAACATAACATCTCAGAGGTGAATAGGAGAGGCTTTCTCCCTCTCAAAGGTGACAATACCAATTCTTGTAGCACTATACCTCCCATGATCCCCCATTTCGATATGCATCTGGAGATCCTTCTCCTCTAGGCCACAGAAAAACTCCTTCCACCCTTTCATATGGAACAAGGCACCAGAATCAGGATACCACACACTCCCGATAATAGTCATGCATGTTATTAGGGTGAAGTCTAATTTTGATTGTGAAGCTAGTGCTTCACCTCGTGCTCCTCCTGAAGGCTTCTTGGTAGGCTTCTTATGCAGACATTTTGTTGCATGGTGCCCATATTCATGGCAATGGAAACATTTTAACTTTCTCAAGTCTTTTTTCTTGCCATTATTTTGGTTACATTCAAGTTTTCTCTCAGTCTTATTTCCTTTTCCCTTCTTCCCCTTTCCAACCAAGGAAAAATTTTCCTCATCCTCGGCTTTGGATGATGTTCCATCTCTATTATTTCTTCTGAACTTTTCTTGAACCAAATTAGACCATAACCTTTCCCAATTCATTAATTTTCCCTTCCATTCATAGAGTCATGGTAGTTATGACAGGGTTTTGGAAGGCCTATAAGAGCTAGGCTCACTAGGTCATCTTTTGCAACATGCACCCCAACCACTCCAATCTCATCTCGAACCTGTGTAAACCTATAGAGATATTGTGGAATTTGTATTTCAAGACCAATTTTCTATAGTCACTAATATTTTCGAATAACTCAATCTATGTCTTCCACATAGAAAATGGTGTCTCTTTTCCATGGAGATTTCATACCACATGGTCTCTCACACCTTCCAAAATAATTCTCTTGGCCTTTGCAACATCCTTCTTCCATTAGGTTAACTGTTGTGCGTCCGACTATGGAGGTTTTCCAATATCAATTTTAACATATTCTAAAACACCATTATCATCAAGCACTTCTTCCATTCGATCCTTCCAAGCTATGAAATTTGAGCTACCCTCTAGGGAATACTCCAATCTCATTCTTGTAAAATACATTATCCTAATCCTGAAGAAAAATTGTTTCACTGAAGCTACAAATTTGAAATTCCTAAGAGACAAGTTTGAAATATTGGTTCTAATTTGATTTTAGGGCTTTGATACCATGTAGAAACTTGATATAAATTGCAACTGCTCAAGATTTCTAACTAAAAAAATGGAGACATAATTCTACTCTACTAATCTCCGAAATCGAAATCACAATTTAGAACAACATGCATAGACATGCAATAAGAAAAACCATAAGTACACGGTGATTTCTAGGGGAACCCAACTGGGAAAAACCCCTCAAGCCTCCTTGCATTAATTATTTGAATATAAAAACTATTATAATTGTTTTCACCATCTCTGAGCACAGCCAGCAAAATAATAATTGTTCTTTCTATTGAGTGACAAACTATGGCCAACACTTAGCCAATTATTTGCTCCACCAACTTCCTATTTCCTTGCTCAATTCCTGAGGAAATTATCCCCTAAAAGATAGAAATTTCCTCCTATTTTCTTGTGCAATTCCCAAGGATTGATCTCCTAGCCCATAAAACACCTATACACTCAAACTAGTCTACCGTTGATGTTACACTGCCTTTTCATCTCCACTTCAGCTAAGGAATTTGAATTCCTTGCATGCATTAGATATTTTGGATTGATTGATCAGTTAATAAAAGGATCTCTAAGTTAGATTGTTGTCTTGTTGCACAACTGGCCTTCAACTAACTCTATCAATAGTTAGAGTTTAGTTAACTGAATACAACTAAAAATAATTGAACTAACTGCTAAAATTTAGCAATCACACATGCATAACTAAACACCAAGCACTCTAACTCGAATTTACTGAGCTAACTAAGTGATAAGAGCCGTGTCAAACTATTTAACTACCTCGTAGTTGTCATGTTGATGTAGAAATTCAATTTAACTAAGGCTAAAGTCAAATTTGAGCCTTTCTTGCAACATTTTTTTTTTAACAGATAAATAAGAATATTTTGTTTCTTTAATTCCATAATAATTTGTATTTTATTTAAAGGAAATAGACTTTAGATTAGAAAGTCATGAGGAAGGTCAATAATCATGAGGAAGTTGAAGAGTTATGAGGGTAGGTGAAAGGTCATGATAGGTGAAAGGTCACCTCACTTTGTATAAATATATCCTCATGGCTAGATGTAAAGGACTCTTAGTTTTGGACTTCATTTCAACATATTGTTTTGAGAGCTTATAGATCCTTTTGAGAATTCAAGTGATATATTTACATCCCCACTAATGGATTTCATGGATATTTCATGTGATGGTGTTATTGACATTTCAGCTTAATTTTTAGAAGCTCTTTGAGCCCAAGCAAGCAATTTCATACATGTTTTGTTGATTCAACATTGTGAGAATCTTTTCTTGGTGATTCAATGGTATATGTTTACACTTCCATGTGTTTAGTTAACGAACTACTTTGTTGATTTAAGCACATATTATACTTGGGATTGTATGATTTTTCATGCTTTCATGTTTGTTGTCAATTAGGAACTAATTTGTAATTGATAGAAGAATATTTCTCTTTATACATGTGTTTTAATTGAAGTCAGTTAACATGCTTATTTAATATTCATGTCATGTTATTTTATTGTTGTTGTATATAGCATTTCATATGTAAAGTTTCCATAAAGCTACTTTAACTTGTATTTATCAAAAGTTTTATTTGTTTTCTAACTCTTATTGTTCACTCTATCCAAAACAAATCATAAATCAACATGGTGGCTATTGGGCCCACATACCGGATGGGACTCCTATCCCAAATAGTGTAGAGTCTATTTGGGATTTTTCACCAAGGATATCCCCTATCTATTGGTGGTAAAATTTGGCCTATCAATAGGTTCATAATTGGAATAATAACTATGATTCTAGAGTTTTTCTTCTATAATTAAGACATCTTGGCATTTTCCCATAACATTCTTTTATGTAGTTTCAAATAGTGAAATTTTTTGGAGACTTAAGTAAAATGTTAGGTCCCTACAATACTAGTGATTACCCCATTACTATTGTAGTTGTATCCCTTATTAATATTGTTGTTCCCCTATTGTCCCCATATTGTTATTATTGTTCCCCATTCTATTGTTATTTTTGTGCCTTTATATTATTATTGTTAGGTCGGCTGGATTATATTGTGACTCCTTAGACTCTTATATATAGAAAGAAGGTTTTTTCATTTGAATCATAAAGGAATCATTCATTTGTGTAATGTAAAGGAGGTTGCCCCCTCGAAGAGGCTGAATTATAAGGCATTAATCTATCTTTTCTATCTTTTTGTGAGCTGGTTTCATAACATTTGGTATCAGAGCTTTAGATTCTAGGGTTTCGCTGCTCCAAATAGGTCATCGTGCAATTTTCACTATAACTTTCTTTCTGTGATATTTTAGAAGCTAAAAAAAAACCCATTTGAGACAAAATCGCACTGAACCTTGGGTCCGAATTTCAGAGCTTTTCGCGCTATATTTGCGGAGATATGATCTAAGGAAATTGGTCTTTTTGCAGAATCCTGAATTACATTCCAAACAGGTGACCTGGGGAACATCGTCATAACTTTCTCTCTGAGCATCGGATTGAAATTTTGTAAGAAGGTACAGAAATAGGATGGACTATAGTTTCTTTTATAAGTTTTTCAAAGCCAAAGGTCAAAACAGGGACACGTGGCATGTCGTACAAGTTCGCTCTACTGAACTAGTCTATAATCAGGTCACTGTGGGAGATTTGGTATAACTCTTCCTTGGAGAATCCAATTTGGATCAGACTAGTGGCATTGGAAAGAGGACACAAAGGGATACTTTAGGTCACAATTTTAGAATTGGATGGTCTGAAATTATAGAGATACATCAGAGGCAATATCGAGCTCCTACAAAGTGAAAAAAGGTGTGTAGATTTTTTTAAATTTTTGCTTAAGCTTGGTTTGAAAAATTATTTTGAAGGAATTAAAAGGGAATAGTAGAGCATTATTATTGGTAACTGATGGCCCAAGGAAAGAAAATGCAAGCACCTAGTAAGCAACCTGAAATCTCTAGCATGACTCATGAAGAAGAGGAAGAAATACTACATGATATATCAAAATTACAAGACCAAATGCAACAAATGTCGCTCTCACAAAAGCTAAGATAAATGGCGTGGAATCTAAGATAAAGGGCTTGGAAGCTAAGACGAATGGCGTGGAAGCTAAGATGAATGATTTGAAGATAGATTTGAAGAAATATTTGAAGATAGACATGGCAGATTTGAAGACAAATTTGAAGACAGACATGGCATATTTGAAGACAGATTTGACAAATTTTCTACAAGAAATACTTACTAATGGTGAAAGGGTAGTAATGGAAACTCATGATGCGAACAAAAGAAATGTTAATCATGATTTTATATACTCTAATGTTGGATCGAAGACCCAACATATTCCAAAAATCGATATGAGGAAGTTTGATGGAAAGGATCCCGCAACATGGATATTACAGATAGAGCAATTTTTCGATCTCAATAATGTGCGAAACACACAAAAGGTATGTATTTCAACTTTATATTTGGAACCAAATCATTTTGTATGGTATCAATGGCTTTTCTCTCGTAAACAAATTATCACTTGGGAAATTTTTACGGAAGAATTGATAACACATTATGAGGATACAAAAAGTAACACTTTTTTTAGCCAATTGATAAGTCTCAAACAAAAGGGTTCAATGATGGAGCACATTGAGGAGTTCCAAAAATTGAACATAAGGGTAAAAAATATTCTAGAGGAGCATAGGATTGATGTGTTCATAGGAACTTTAAAGGATAATATCCAACATGATGTTCGCCTTTGGGAACCTGATTCAATAGAGAAGGCATTCAGGTTAGCAAGAAAAATGGAAAGCAAAATTATGGAAACCAGGAAGCATACCACTCACAACTATAAAGATGGAAGTGTTGTTGCCCTTAGTCTTCGATGGAAGTGTTGTTGCCCTTAGTCTTCCACAACCTATAAGGCTCACACCACAACAATTGGAATAAAAAAGAGCAAAAGGGCTTTGTTACAGTTGTGATAACAAATACACTAAAGGTCATAAGTGTGCTGAGAAGAAATTATTCTACATAGATTGTGAAGAGGAACAAGAAAAGGAGCAAAAAAGGTCAAAAGAAGAGGATATACTCCAGGAACAAAGCCTAGATAAAGAAGAAATGAATCTGACCATATCTTGTAATGCATTGGCGGGAATTACCACTCCTAAAACCATCAAGATAGAAGGATAAATCAAGAAGAAAAAGGTAATAGTGTTGATTGATTTAGGAAGTACCCACAATTTTATTCATTGTATGGTAGCAAAAGAGTTAAATTGATTCCTATATCCAGCACCAGAGTGTCAAGTGATGGTTACAAATGAAGGAAAAATAATTGCTCTGGAAAGCGCCATAATATCAAGCTATCCATGGGAGAATATGTATTGACTAGCCCAATGCTTTCCATTCCGAATGGAGGTGCTAATGTTGTACTAGGAGTCCAATGGCTACAATCCTTAGGTACAATAGCTTTTAATTTTCAAGAACTTTTCATGAAATTTTCTGCGGAAGGAAAGGAAGTTGAATTAAGGGGTATTACAGGGAAACCGGGAAAGATAATTAGCTCTGACGGTATGACAAAGCTTCTAAAAAAGTAACAAAGAGGTGTAATTGCACAATTATGTTCACTAGATGTTTCCACATTGAAATCATCTATTTCTCCAGATCTCCAAAAAGTCTTGGACAATCATTCCAAGGTATTTGAGACTCCCAAAGGTCTCCCACCTATTCGTTATCATGATCATGCTATTCATCTGATTCCAAGAAGTGTTCCTCCAAACATTAGGCCGTACAGACATCCCTATGCCCAAAAGAGTGAAACTGAACGTATGGTTACAGAAATGCTAGAGGCTGGTACAATTCAACCTAGCCAAAGTTCTTTCTCTGCTCCAGTAGTATTGGTGCATAAGAAGGATGGATCATGGCGCATGTGTCCAGATTATAGGGAGCTCAACAAGCTCACTATTAAAGATAAGTTTCCCATTCTTGTCATTGATGAATTACTGGATGAATTGCATGGATCAATTTACTTCACCAAGTTGGATCTTCGTACAGGATATCATCAAATCAGAATGAAGACTGAAGACATTCTTAAAATAGCATTTAGAACTCATGAGGGTCATTATGAATTTTTGGTCATGTCTTTTGGCCTTACCAATGCACCTTCTACATTTCAAGGTTTGATGAATTCCATTTTCAAACCCTTCCTTAGAAAATTTGTGTTAGTATTTTTTGATGATATACTAATATACAACAAGTCTTGGAAGGATCATGTTGAACATGTTGACAGGGTGCTACAACTATTGGAGGAGGAAAATTATATGCAAAAAGATCCAAATTTTTCTTTGGAGTACAAGAGGTGGAATATCTAGGTCATATTATCTCATGAAGGAGTTAAAGTAAACCCTAGCAAAATTAAAGCCATTAAGGAATGGAAAATCCCCAGATCCATAAAGCATCTACGAGGATTTCTCGGGTTGACAGGGTATTATCGCATGTTTGTTAAGAATTATGGGAGAATAGCAGCACCTCTAACAACATTAATGAAGAAAGATGCATTTTCATGGACTCCAGAAGCAACAAAGGCCTTCGATCATCTTAAAGAGGCAATGTGCCAAGCACTGGTCTTAGATACACCAGACTTCACAAAAACCTTTATTGTGGAATGTGATGCTTCATGAAATGGGATTGGTGCTGTTTTAATGCAATATGAAAGACCCATTGCTTATGAAAGTCGTCCAATCAAGGGAAAGTTTTTACACAAAGCTATTTATGAGAAGGAAATGTTGGCAATACTACATGCACTTAAGAAATGGTGACCCTACCTAATGGGAAGACACTTCAAGGTAAAAACAGATCATGGTAGCCTTAAATACTTTTTAGAACAAATATTATCCTCTGAAGAGCAACAAAAGTGGGTCACTAAGATGTTGGGTTATGACTTTGAAATCGTCTACTAAAAAGGGAAGCAAAATGTGATGGCAGATGCACTCTCAAGAAAGGATGAGGATGTGGAAGCATTGTTGTGTGCCATTTCTATTATCCAACCAGATTGGATAAACGAAGCAAGGGAGGAATGGAAGAATGATGAAGAAGTGTGGGCACTTATTCGAAAGTTACAACAAGATTCTAGTACATCTGATACATTTAGCTAGAAAAATGATTCATTATGGTACAAAGATCGCTTATACCTCTGTAAGAATTCCTGACTCAAACAAAAGATTCTTATGGAATTGCACACTTCTCCCTTAGGAGGGCACTCAGGAGTTTTAAAATCCTACCACAGGGTTAAGAAGGAATTTTTTTGGGATGGACTTAAATCAAATATTCAAAATTTTGTGGCAGAATGTTTGGTTTGCCAACAAAATAAAGTTGAAACAATTAAGACCTCGGGTCTATTACAACCTTTATCCATTCCAAGCCAATGTTGGGAGGAGGTTTCAATGGATTTTATCACAAGTTTACCTAAGTCTGAGGGAAAGAGTGTCATCATGGTGGTAGTTGACAGACTTACCAAGTATGCACACTTTTGTGCATTATCACATCCATTTAAAGCCAATATAGTTTCTACTGCATTTATGGAAACAATTCAAAAGTTACATGGAAATCCAAAGATTATTGTAAGTGACAAAGACCCCATTTTCACTGGAAATTTTTGGACAGAGTTATTTTCTTGTCTCAGTACTCAGTTAGCTCATAGCTCATCTTATCATCCTCAATCTGATGGGTAAACTGAGATAGTAAACAAATGTTTGAAAGGATATCTTCGTTACTTTGTATCTGATAAACAGACACAATGGGTCAAATGGTTGCCTCTGGCTGAATGGTGGTATAACACTTCCTTCCATACAGCAACAATAATGACCCCATTTATGGCACTTTATGGATATCAGCCACCATCCATCACATCATATTTAAGAGAAAATTCTAAGGTTCAAGCAGTGGAACATCACATCGAGCATCAACAACAAGTCCTCCAACTCTTAAAGGATAACCTCGTGTTGGCGCAGAATAGAATGAAAAAATAGGTAGATCAACATCGCAGTGAAAGAATTTTTGATGTAGGTGATTGGGTATTCCTACGGCTACAACCATATAAACAAATGTCCCTCAAGCAAGCTAATAAGGATAATAAATTATCACCAAAGTATTATGGTCCATACAAAGTGTTGCAAAATATTGGTACTATGGCATACAAATTGGAGCTTCCTGCAGGTTCTCAAGTGCACCCAGTTTTCCATGTTTCATGTTTAAAGAAGGTTATAGGTGACAAGCTCCCAGTTCAAACAATATTGCCAGAACTTGAAAAGGAAGGAAAAATTATATTGGAACTGGAAGCAATCACAGAAACAAGAACTCGACAGCTACAAAATCGATCAATTTTGGAGTATCTCATCAAGTGGAAGAACTTATCCACTGAAGATTCCACATGGGAGGATGAGAATTTTATACAAAAGCATCCAGAACTAGTCAAGCGTTGAGGACAACACTTTTTTGAAGGAGAGGGGCATGTTAGGTCCCTACAATACTAGTGATTACCTGATTACTATTGTAGTTGTATCCCTTATTGATATTGTTGTGCCCCTATTGTCCCCATATTATTATTATTGTTCCCCATAGAATCCCTCTATTGTTATTTTTGTGCCTTTATATTATTATTGTTAGGTCAGCTGGGTTATATTGTGACTCCTTAGACTCTTATATATAGAAAGGAGGTTTTGTCATTTGAATCATCAAGGAATCATTCATTTGTGTAATGTAAAGGAGGTTGCCCCCTCGAAGAGGCTGAATTCTAAGGCGTTGATCTATCTTTTCTATCTTTTTGTGAGTTGGTTTCATAACATAAAATATCAAAATATAGGTAGTAAAAAAATTCAATTTTTGGTTCATTATACTTTTACTGATATAGCTATGGAAGATAGGCTTTATGAATAATCTTGAAATCAATTATCAACAAGTCCTGTTGAAATTTTTACGATAACTCTTTTTATAGGAAATTTAGGAAAGTGCAATTTTGTAGAAATTGAGGGAAAATATCATAGTACATGTTATCAAAATTTTATCTTCTAGTTTGCTATACTTTTCATATATATAGCTTGTGGAATATAGGGTTTGTGACTATTATTGTAACTAGCTTTGAAATAGTTATCTTGGTACTTTCACTATATGTTTTTTTGGTGAAAATTTAGACTCCAAAACTTTTAGAATATTTTATATGACACAATGAATTACATGCGGAAAAATTTTGATATTTTGAATCATTATATTTAATGATATGTATCTTGTTGAAGTTAGGATTTTTAATAGTTATTTTCTAGTGATTTCAAGAGCTTTTCTAGCATTGGCAAGCTCATTTCAAAATTTTATTTTACAGACATATTATGATGTCTTTAAATAACACAATGATATTTTATTCAATGATTAAAACTATGGTTGAGGAAGAATAAATGTAGCAACTACACATGGTTTTACCTAGTTGGAAAGCTTTATAACCCATGTTGGTATCTTGTTGAGTAGTATCACATCAAATAGTACTTGTATACATAATCTCACTTCCATATACCTTTTGGGTATATAGGAAGTCCCCTAGGTATACCTGAAATTAATTTTAGATAAGCTAATTAGTTGTCTTGTTGTTATTATACACAAAGAATAACACTCTAGGATACCACTCTTTAGGATCTGGGTAGCTAAGTAGCATGGGTAAAACCATACTTAAAACGTTTTAGTCAGTTCCCTGAGATATTGGTCCAAGTGTTATTGTTGTACTCCACACATATATTAAAGATCTATAACACCTCAAGGAAAGGAATCTCAATTCTATATTTTTATACTTTTATATATCCTCTCCTCTAGTAATAAGGATGAGACTATTTCATTGAACATTAAAGTAGTTTCATTACTACCTATGGAAAAAACGAGATTATCCCACGAGTCTAGTAGAGGAAATAACAAACTAATGCATTTATTTTCATCTGAAATCTTAATATCAATAGATAATATCTAACTTACCACAGTATTAATGGTGTTCATACCCTCTGTTATTGAGTCCCCATCCTTCATCCTCACATTATATATCTTCTTCTAGAAGAACAATTTTTTCACTGGGAACTTAAATCGATACAAATCCCATAACTTGTCCTGTGAAGCGTTTGTTGTAGCTTCCCTTGAAACATTCAGTAATAATGAATCTAAGAGACTGATCTAATAGCCACCCTATGAGTGATTTCAGTTAAATATTTATTGAACAAAGGTATTACAAACTCATGTGCTGGTGTGTGTCTATGTTATTTAGGCAACGGATCGCTCAGATTGCAAATACACAGACACTTGAAATGGAAAACAACAAAGAAAATATAGTAAGCAATATAAGAACACAAGAATTTAATAAGGAGTTCACCCTATCCTCCATGGCTACGTCTCTGGTCCAGCTCTCAGTGGTGGCCTTCTTTTATTGTGCCTTAAAGCAGAGAATTACAATGAAGGAGCTCAATGTGAATCTCCTGAATAGAATTTGCTTGGCAAGGTGGTTCATGGATGCCCCAAGCCACTAGAGTACACAAACTCTTTTCCTTACCAGCTCTATGACCTTTCTGGTCTTCAATGGAGAGAGCCCATTGTGGTGCTCAGTCCGAATAGATCCTCTTAGGGATGGCTTGAATCTCTTAAGCTCTCTGGTGCTCAACGCTGCCTTTGGTTAGCTCAGCTCTCTATCTTCTTTCTTCTACTTTTGCTTCACTATCTTCCTTCACTTTCTCTGTCTTCTGTCTTCTTTCTTCCTTTTTTTTCCTTCCCGTCTTTTTCTCGGGGTTCCAATGTCTTTCTGCTTTACCTATGCACGGATTTAAGGCCATTCATTCCCATGGTTGTTCAATTCCTCTTCCACTTCCCGTCGAATCGCCTGCTACAACTTTTCTTGGAGTTCCCTGTCCCGGTGTCATCATCAGACCCACAAGAAGTGGCCACATGTCCTCCTACAGCTGCACCAACTCGCTTCGTCGGTTCGGTTTTTTTGTTATGTCATGGAATGAGTATTCTTCCACCTTGGCAGTCAAATCAGACGTCAAATTCTTATAAATTACGGCTTAATCCCCTGTCGATTCTGTTTTCCCATCGGGCGTTATCTCAGCCGTTAGATCTGGGGCCTCTATATCTGATGCCATTCACACATTTCGCGTGGTTGACTTGCTCGACCATTAGCGCGCAATGAGTGGCGATTTTCTCCCTCCTCCACTTGCCACGCATCAGCCGCTAAGTGGAATCACTCCGTTTTTGCTAATTCCACTTACCGCTTGAGGGTGCCCCGATCAATACGCCGGTTTTCGGAGCGCGGGCCATGCCTTGACCTTTAGCCTTTTCCCCATGGTTTTCCTGGCTCTCCATGCAACCAAGCGCCTGGGGCCTCTCCTTCTCGAGGGGTTTTTCCCAGCAATGCATGATTAGCGTCATCAAAATCTGCCTATGTTTCCTGATCCGAGCTTCCCAAGGGCTAGTTTTGTCTCCTGTGCAGTCTCCATGGGCCTCAGTCAGCGCGCTTTGACCGAGGTCCTAGTCATTCCACACTGGCTACTAACTGCCATTGTTCAGAGGTGTTTTGATCGCTATTTCTTAATTCTTGATGTTTGTCCCAACCTGATATAGTCATGGTCCTTCTGAAAAGTCTTCATGGATCCAATTCGAATCACGACCTTCCCACTGAAAAAAAAAAGCTTTTGGACCACCAAAAGTTGGTTTTCAATCATCGACTAAGTGAGGGTATTATTTTCTCACTTGCCCAATCTCAATCCACTTCACACTGCTTGGATTTGAACCTTTGAGCCCTACTCTGAGGTACTCAACATCTCCTTTGCGTGTCGTCCTCACCTTTCTATCCAGCACTGTGTCTTCCTGCAATTCATTAAGATATTCAGGTAGCAGGTCTTCGATAGAAGGCAATTGACTCTGCTCTTCAGGATCCTCAATCATTGAGGGTTCAAGCAATCTCAAGCAATCTGCATTTACGACCGAGTAGATGTGCATGTAAGCTGGGAGATCAAGGTGAAAAACATCTCACCAATCTTCTCAAGTATTTTGAAAGGTCCATCCCTGATAGGTTTTAGCTTTTTACCTTCACCTTACATCCTGTCCTTGCTGATATATAGCCAGACCTAGTCACCAACTTGAAAACTATGCTCCATATGATGCTTGTCATGCCTAGCCTTATATTTAGCTTGGCTCTTTTCCAGTTGTTCCTGTACTACCTGGTGGATCTCCTGGATTTGTTCAATGAATCTAGTTGCCCTGTCCACATCACTGTGCCCCTCAACTGTGGTATCTTTACCAAAGACAAAATCCAAAGATGACCTTGGTGTGAAACCAAAACATGTCTCAAAAGGAGATCTCTATGTAGAATAATGTTTTGCTCTGTTGTAAGCATGTTGCACATAACACAAATGTTCATCCCAAAGCTTTGGATGTTTGCTGCAATATCCTCTGAGTAACTGGATCACTATCCTGCTAACTACTTCTGTCTGGCCATCAGTTTGTGGATGAAAAGCTATGCTTTTCTTTAGTTTGGTGTCCATCAGTTCCCACAGACTTGACCAAAACTTCCCCACAAATCAGGTGTCTCAATCAGATACAATGGAAGTGGGGAATCCAAAATGAACCCATACATGTTCAAAGAACAATTTTGCAGTCTGTTCAGCTGTAATCTGTTTATTACAAGGTATCAAAATACATATTTTGTTCAACCTATCCACAATAACATATAGATAATCATGACCTTTCCTAGATTTCGGCAGTCCTCCAATGAAATCCATGGAAACACTTTCCCAAGGGTGAGAAGGTACTAGTAAAGGAGTGAACAAGCCTAATTTTCTGTTGCTGGGCTTGCTTTTAGCACACATAGTACATCCTCTTACATATCTAGAAATTGTCTCATTCATTTTTGGCCAATAACAAAATCTCTGCAGCTGTGCAATTGTTTAACTTACCCCAAAGTGACCTGATATCATAGAAGTGTGTGCTTCCCTAATTATCTTTACTCTCTCAGTTTGTGGAATTCAGAGTTTCCCACAATGGTATAAGAGTCGGTCCTTCACATGATAATCCAATTCTTCTACTCTTTTGCCTTGACTCAAAGTTTCATATACATCTTTAAAGTCTATATCTTGAGCATATTGTTTAATGTAGCTTTCATGTAGCACAGAATTATGCTTAAGTATAGTGGATGCATTTATAATGGGTCTCAATAGCATGTCTACAACTTTGTTATGTATGCCCTTTTTATATCTAAGGACTAAATGAAACTGTTGTAGAAAACCCATCCATCTGTAATGTCTTGATTGCTACAACCTAGTTTGGGAGTGTAGATATTGAAGTGGTTGATGATCAGTAAGTATTACTATCTCTTTACCCATTAAGTAATGTTTCCATTTTTTCACACTCTGAACTAATGCATACAATTCTTTATCATATGTAGGATAGTTAGCTACTGCAGGATTAAAAGTCTCAGAATGTTAACATATGGGTTTATCGTGCTGTGTCAACATTCCTCCCATGGCATAGTCACTGGCATTAGTTTGGATCTCAAATTGTCTTTACAGATCAAGGAGTGCTAGTATAGGGGCTATACTAATCTTTTCTTTCAATGTGTCAAAGGCTTTCTATTGTTTTCCTCCCCACTAAAACACCTTGTTCAATCTGGTTAAAGCATGTAAGGGAGCTACAATTGAGGAGAAATTAGAAATGAACTTCCTCCAATATTGTGCTGCTCCTAAGAAGCTTCTCACTTCTGTAGCTGACTTGGGTTTAGGCCAGTCTACAATGACTGCCACTTTAGAGGGATCTATCTTCAATTCACCACCCCCTACTATATGACCCAAGTAGTTTAGAGATGTTTTGCCAAATTCAAATTTTGAGAGTTTAACATAAAGTTTCTCTCTTTTCAAAACATCTAGTGTTTGCTTAACATTCTTTAAATGTTCTTCCTATGTTTTACTAAAAGTCAGAATGTCATCCAGATACACAATAACAAAATCATCAAGAAAAGGTTTGAGTACATCATTCATTAATCTCATGAAAGTAGCAGGAGCATTAGTTAAACCAAAAGGCATAACCAACCACTCATACAATCCCTGCTTTGCTTTGAAAGTAGTCTTCCATGCATCTTGTTCTACAACTCTGACCTGATGGTATCCATTGTGCAAGTCTAGCTTGGTGAAATAAACAGCTTCCTTCAATTGATTTAAAATATCATCTATGCGAGGAAGGGATAACGATTTTTTATCGTTATCTTATTCAGTGCTTGGTAATCAATGCACATTCTCCACGAACCATCTTTCTTTCTCACCAAAAAAATTGGTGACCCACATGGTGATGTGCTAGGCTTGATGAACCCCTTCTCGAGCAACTCCTACACCTGCTTCTTGATTTCAGCATTCTCTAAAGCTGACAACCTTTGATACCTATGGCTGCAATGGTTGTTTCATCTCCCGAGTCTAACCCCAAATCTTTTTGAATAGCTGTAGCAATCTTCTTCTTCTTGCCCTCGAACTTCTTAGGTCTCAGCTCTGGATGCAAAATCCAACAATGCTCATCATCATGCCCATCCTTTTTACAGTGAGTGCATGAAGCTTTGATTTTTTGTGTAGTGTTAGCCTTCCTTGCTTTCCACTTCTGCTTTCTTTTCTCCTTTCTCTTACTTGCAGTGGGTTGGGATGGTCCCCCAACTTCTGGATTTCCATTCTTTCCTCTAGCTTCTAGATGAGTAGCTTGTATTGACACCTCATCTATACTAGTGGGATTGAACATGAGGATGGTATGCCTCATGTAGCTATGTAGACCACCAATGTACTTCAACAAAGTTTTTGGTGAGTCTAATGAAATTCCTAGAATCAATGCTTTCTTTGTAAATTCTTGAGTGTACCCTTGCACACTTTGCCCTAGAGTTTTCCAACTCATCATGGCTTGTTGCATGTAGGCCAATGGGTAGAACTGCTTTTTTATTGAGGAAACAAATTCATTCCAGACAGAGATAGTCTTACCATGTCTTTTCATGTCAGCTTGGGTTCTGCCTTCCCACCAAACAAGGGCAGTGCCTCCTAGGCGTAGGCTTGCCAGCTGAATCTTTCTCTTGTCTGAGTCGATGTTCTGTACTCTACAATAAACATCAATTTGTCTAATCCAATTTTCCAACTTCTCTGCATTTAACTCTCCATCATATATAGGCAAATCAAATTTAACATCTAGTTTAATTAAGGATGCTTTCTTGTTATGCACACGGTTATTAGGAGGTGTGAGAAAGCTTTCCTCTTTCCCTTTTCCCTTGGAGTGGTCATGAAAGTGAGATGCATCTTCTTCTTTGTCTTGTTTAGAGCCTAATGAGTCTTCATCCCTATGTTTTCTAAAGTCCCTATACATTTCTTCTACCATGGACTTTATAGCTAGGAAACTTTCTATGAATTGAGGGTCTAGCCCTACAGAACCTTCTTCTAACATTGTCTTCCAAGGATAGACTTTCCCAATTTCAGAATTAGTTTCCACCAACTCTCCTTCTCCTAATTTGATCTTTGATCTATTGAGCATTCAACAGTTAAACCAACACAAGCTTGTCTAACCTTTACAACCTAGAGCTCTGATACCACTTGATTTGATAGCCACCCTATGAGTGATTTCAGTTAAAAATTTATTGAACAAAGGTATTACAGACTCATGTGCTAGTGTGTGTCTATTTTATCTAGGCAACGGATCGCTCAGATTGCAAATACAAAGACACTTGAAATGGAAAACAACAGAGAAAATACAGTAAGCAATATAAGAACACGAGAATTTAATAAGGATTTCACCCTATCCTCTAGGGCTATGTCTCCAGTCCAGGTCTTAGTGGTGGCCTTCTTTTATTGTTCCATAAAGCAGAAAATTACAATGAAGGAGCTCAATGTGAGTCTCCTAAATAGAATTTGCTTGGCAGGGTGGTTCTTAGATGCCCCAAGGCACTAGAGTACACAGACTCTTTTCCTTACCAGCTCTGTGACCTTTCTGGTCTTCAATGGAGAGAGCCCAATGTGGTGCTCAGTCCGGACAGATCCTCTCAGGGACAGCATGAATCTCTCAAGCTCTCTGGTGCTGGACACTACCTTTGGTCAACTCAGCCCTCTGTCTTCTTTCTTCTGCTTTTGCTTCATTGTCTTCCTTCACTTTCTCTGTCTTTCGTCTTCTCTCTTCCTTTCTTTTCCTTCCCGTATTTCTCTCGAGGTCCTAATGTCTTTCTACTTTACCTGTGCACAGATTTAAGGCCATTCGTTCCCATGGCTATTCGATTCCTTTTCCACTTCCCGTCAGATCACCTGCTACAGCTTCGCTTGGATTTCCCTGTCCCAGCGTCATCATCAGACCCACAGGGAGTGACCACATGTCCTCCTGCAGCTACGCCAACTCGCTTCGTCGATTCAGTTTTTCTGTTACGTCGTGGAATGGGTCTTTTGCCACCTTGGCAATCAAACCGGACGTCAAATTCTTATAAATCGTGTCTTAATCCCCTATCAATTCCATTTTCCCATTGGGCGCGATCTCATCCGTTAGATCTGGGGCCTCTAGAACCAATGCCATTCGCAAATTTCACACGGTTGACTTGCTCGACCGTTAGAGCGTGATGAGCGGCGATTTTCTCTCTCCTCCACTTTCCACACGTCGTCCGCTAAGTGGAATCTCTCCATTTTCGCCAATTCCACTTACCGCTTAAAGATTCCCCCGATCAATACCACCGGTTTTTGAAGCGCATGTCCCGCCTTGACCTTTAATCTTTTCCCCACAGTTTTTCTGGCTCTCCATGCGACCGAGTGCTCGGGGCCTCTCCTTCTCAATGGGTTTTTGTTATAGAAATATTTGGGCATTGAAACCCCAATCACATATGTCCATAAACCAAGGGCTTCTAAACCCTTAAAAGTGTTGTTTCATACCCTAAAGGAACAAGGTCAGCTGATTACATCATTTCGTAGAAGTTCTCCCTGAAAAATTGCTCAGAACTGATCAAAACTGGACCATACAAACTGCTCCATGCTGAGGGTGCAATGCATCTCACCTGTTACACAGGGGGGGTGCGATGCATACTGAAAAGCCCTTCTGTAGGGTGCGATAAGTGAGAGCAAACATTTGGCAGAAGTAGTTTGCTAGGTGGAAACTCAAAGAATCTTCTAGAAACTGCTCATATGACACTTGCCTCTCTGAATTCGCCCAGGAATGAGTAAGAGATCATGAAATATCCAAGTGGAACCAAGAACTATCAATGAAATGACACTAATCAAAATCCCAAAAGCCGACTCACTCTCCTACAAACATCTATATATGGATCCCTCATCCTAGAGATGCAGGGGCTGGAATTTTGTAATTTGTAAGGAAGTGTTGTTGGTTTCTCTTTGAAGACATTGTATTGTTGGGTGATCTTGCTTTGTATGAGGTGAGGAGGGCTTTCATTCTGGGAGGATGATGCTAGATCAGACAGCTTGGTTGTAATCCTCTCTTCTACTACTTCTATCAATAAAGCTATTTGAGTTTTCCTCCATATATTTGTATATCTCTGAATCTTGTATTTGTATATGCATTTGTATGGTTAATATACATCTGATCCTATATTTTTTATGGTTATAGATCTCTATGCTTTGATGGTATTTTTTTGCCTTGACTCTACAGGTGTTCTTTGAAGCGAGACAAGTGAGAAACGAGTGGCAAAAGCTCTATCAAAGGAGAGAGGAAACAAGCAAGGAGACTAGTGAAAGACTGAGGTTGGTACTCTCTGCTTCTCTCTCATCTATCTCTCATAAAGGAAAACACAAGTAACTTTAGTTTGTTTGTTTCTAAGATAGCTACCCGTCTTAGTGGGACTAGCAGCTTTGAATGGACACTAGTTTTCCCGATAACAAAATGGCGACTCCACTAGGGAGTGAATAGTTTGTTTGTTTTGTTACTATTGTTTGCTTTATAAACCACAGATGAAGCCTGAAGTTAAGCTAGCTAGCCTCGAACTGCTTTCGCTATGCAACTGCAAAGTAGATCAACGTTGCTTTAGTCAATCTCTGGGTTGGTTTATGAACTGAACATATGACTTGCAAACATCCTAAGTGCCCTGGTGGTAGCTCAAATAACCTCATTATATCAGCCCCTATACTTTGTGTTTACTGACTATCATTAGCTCAGCCTAAATCCCTGAACTTAGCTGCAAACTGTGAGTGAAAACCAAGCCCAGTCTCGTCCCTAGACCATCGCACTATCTCTCATTGGAAATCTGGATGCATCGCACTTCCCATGTGTTGTAGGTGAGATGCATCCCTATTTACCTGTGTTACAGGTGTGATGATTGAGTAACACTGTTTCTGCCTCCAGATTTTGGTTTTTTCTTCATTGTCTTCAGCTTTATTTAGTAGTTTTGTTGTCTATGATCAGTATATCACTGTCGAAACCATCTTCCTTTGCATTATTTAGCCTCCACTAATAAGGAATTGTGAATGTTTTTTATGTATTTTTCATCATTTACAGTTCTCCTTTGCAAATAGTAGCTTAATCGAACTGTCGTCTTTTGATTTGAAAGTGTTGCAAGTGTCGTTTTCAGTCAAGAAAAAGAGTGTCGTAAAGAATTCCTCTTTTAGATAGTCAATTACACTTTTGCCATTGTATTTGATTTGAATTAATAGTATTTCAAGTGTCGAAAGCAATTTTAAATTCAAAATCGCAAAGTGTCGTCTTAGTCTTCCTTTCATTTTTTGAATTCAAAATCGCAAAGTGTCGTCTTAGTCTTCCTTTCATTTTTTTGAATTCAAAATCGCAAAGTGTCATCTTAGCCTTCCTTTCGTTTTTTGAAGAGAAAATTGTTAGTACTGTCGCTTTGAAAGAAGATAGTTCAAATCTGTACTTAGTTTTCTTTTGTCATTCTCACATTAAGGAAACTGAAAAACAATACATGCATGTGCATTTGCATTTAGACTGCATGCTGAAATTGATTTAGGAAAAGTGCATCTAGTGTGTGCTCTCTGCTCTATATTGAAAGAATTTCATCCTTCTTTCCTTAGTAGCTAGTATTTTCATTGAAAAAAGAAAGTAAACGACTATTTATCATCTTAGATTGCATATTTAGGAATTGTATATCTACATGATGCAGTGAACCTTAAAGGAAAATGTCTTAAGAAAGATCAATTGTAAAATAAACCTCAGTGAACATAAAAACACTTTGGAACCTAACGCACAACATTTAGAAGTCTAGGCTAGAGACGTATTTAAACGTCATAAATCCTGGTAACTATCGCTTTCATTGTAGGTTGGGTGATTCCTCCTCTTTGAGGCGACAAGTGCCAATATGGACTTGTGCTCCCATGTACCATCAAGTATATATTGGGAGACCACAATAGGCTACATCCTTTATCCTTAGGAAGCCGTGTCTGACACCCTATCGATCGCAATGCACTGAACACAGCATTCGGGAAGATTGACTGTCGTACCATAAAAAGTATTTTGTAGTTTTGTGATTAGTTTAGTAATCCCTCTGTCTATATTTCCAGAGTAGTCACTTTCATTCCTATTTAGACTCCTTAAAAGAAAAGGTCTATTTGAGCACTTGTCACTTCAAGCTCATTAAAAATCGAAGGCGACTAGAGTCATATTTATTTTTTTCCCGACTCTTAAAAATTGAAAAAGCAAGTTATGTCAAAGCATCATAAAATTCATTTAATTTAGAATAACATTTCCCCTTTTTATTTTGAGTTGATCAAGTAATCTACAATTGTGGAAGAAAATCAATCAAAACCCATCATTCACAGAGACTAACGAATCAATCGTCTTTGAATCTGGAAACGAAACCATTCTGGGCCAAGCGATCTCGTTTAACTGGGTCAAAGTCTCCTGGTTTATTTGAAACTTGTGTTTCAACATCCTCAGAGACTCCAGTTACTCCAACTATTTCCGATATCCCTACCTCTACAGAAGAAGTTCCACAATTACAAGAGGACATTAGAACTGATCCTAGTGTAACGATAAACACATCTATTCCTAAACCAACTCCATCTAGGACTGATTCAGAAGGTGTCACCCCTCCAACATCTAAAGAGTGTGTACCTTCTTCGGCACCAAAAATATTTTACGAACCTGACAGTCTACCTCTTCCACCTGGACTGATTGCTATAGAAGAGATTGTGGAGGATCTTCCATCCAGTACCCCATTGCATTTTGGAACTGGGATCCACCTATATCCTTCTAATTCAGAAGTTAGGCACTCTTCATCGCAAGTTCCTGTAGAATTGCTAGGAAGTCTCTTGGATAGACTCAATATGTCTGAACAACCATCAACATCTAGGATTGTGTCCTCTGATACAGCAGTATTAGAATCTCCTGCCACTACTCCGACAATATTTACTGGTATACCATCTGTCCCAACTAACTCTCGACCGCTAGATGAAGTCCACCTAGGGACTATTTCGACAGTATGACCTGTTCTTGTTTGTTCGTCTGGAATATTATCTGGAATTTCTTATGTTGAATCTCAGCAAATTGGTCCTTCACAACAGTATCAATTTGGGCAGTGCAGTCTACAAAGACCAATTTTACCTTTGAACACTGGATTGCCACCATATGGGGGGCAGTATGCTTTTTCATTGTTCCCTCTGGGAGAATAACCATATGAGAGTTCAGAACATAATTCAGGTCAAGCTGGAATTACATCCAGAAGTTGGGTGCCAATACTGCCTCAACAGCCAAGAGTTGTATATTCAATGCAACCAAGTCAACCTGTGTCAAATATTCCCACTACACTGGCTATTGTGACGATGTCGCAAGTACAAGCGTTGCCTATTGTATGTCAACCTCAAGTCTCTCAAGTTGTAATACAACAGCCTCTTGTCTCCACGACTCAACCACAATCGTCGATTAGTGGCTCCTTAACTGAAGCGACTCAGGCTCAAACGAGTACTATCACCCCTCATCTTGGCCAAACATCCAGTATTGGACAATAGAAAATGGCTTCACAACCATGGCTGGTGCAATATCAACAACCGCAATTCTAGCAAGCTTACCGAGGATCTGAGCAACAAAACTTTGCGGGTAATGGGCAACCGTATATTCAAAACGGTTACCATCAATCATATCATAATGGTTACACCCATCAACCTTATCAAAGTTATCAGCATCAAATACATTATGCTGGTATGCAAAGACCCACTTCTCAGGCGATCCCATCTTATCCTAGGTATGCTTCGCTGAACCTGAATCAACAGTTGCCTTTCATCGCAACTTTAGAATTACTAGATCTGAATCGACTAACAAATGATCCAATTGCTTATGCTCCTTGGTGGCCAGCGATTCCTCATAAACTTCCGTCAGATATTCCTAAATTCAATGGAAATCCGGGTGAAGATCCGTCGAATCATGTGATGACTTTTCATCTGTGGTGTTCATCCAACACTCAATGATGATTCGATTAGGCTTCACCTTTTTCAGCGAACGCTAACTGGTCCAACGGTGAAATGGTACATCGAATTTCCTGGAGCTTCATTCGATAACTTCAACGCCCTTGCCACAACCTTTTTAACCCATTTTTAGTTACCAATAAGGTACAAAATAGGAACTGAGCTTCTTACCAATTTTAAGTAGACGACAACCACTCACATATCTGATCATATTCATGAGTGGCGATGACGTTTTCGAATGGTAAAAAAATATGTTCATGATCAGCTGCTAGCTGAATGGTTTATTAAGTCATTGTTACCTTCTATTACAGAAGATGTGGCTAAGGGAGGAGTTGTCACTGAAGAGCAAGTCATTGCTCGTGCACAATATCTGGACTTGATCTACTCAGTCTGTCATGCTCTATGACAAAATTCCTGATGCTCCTAGACCAGAGTTTTCCATTCCTCGTCCTCCTAAATCAAACAAAGACTCTCATGATGGTGATGGCGTGATAGGTACGACAAGCACGAAAACCGCAAAGGCTACATCTAAGAAAGCCCGTACAGTTTCTAGTCAAAATGCAAATGAAGAACTTCTTGCCTCGAAGGTTAATGTCATGTTGACTGACAGAGGCAAAGAACTGAAGCAACCAAGGGGCAAGAAGAAAGGGAAAAGAAAAAAGAAGAAACAGGATGATTCATCTCCTTAAAAATCTTCTGCAAACTCTTCTAGGAAAAAGAAACCTCCTGGGCCATGTCACATATGTGATGAAGACCATTGGACAAAGGATTTTCCATACAAATATGAGATTAAGAAATTCTTTAAGAGTTCAAAAACCTCAGTAGTATTGACCGATCCGTTTCCAAACCCATAAACCAATCTGGTTGCTAGCGACAATGCTTCCCCTTCCCAAGTGCTTATGTTTTCCATTTCAAAGCAACAAAATGATGCTTTGATATCGACAAGGAATAAAGATTACAGGAATCCACAGTTGTCAAACAACAAGGTTGCAGACCAACCTAGTAGTTTGACAACAACTTCCACCGAAGTTTTGCCACCCATCATTCTTGAGCTAATGATAAAGCTGCCAAAGGGAGTAGTACACAAATCAACATTTAATCCTCGTGCCCAAGCAGCACAGAATTATAATATAGTAGAGGATCTATCCCAATCACCATCTGCTATGTTGACGCTTGAAGTACTGCAAAATTGCCCCTCCCAAAAGCAGTCTCTATTATCAATAATAGGTGGGATTGACCCAGCGGATTCTAATCTTGTAGCCTTTAATCATAAAGTATATGAACCTCAGTTACCAACTCAACTCGCTTTCCTCATCCAAGTGAAAGCCCTCAGCAAAACTGTTCATCAAACAATTATTGATGAGGGGGCATCTACCTGCATTATGTCAATGAGTTGCTGGAAAACTTTAGGATCACCACCCTTGTCAAGATCATCAACGACATTAAAAGTATTCGATGGACGAACATACAGCCCATACGGGATTTTAAGTAACTTACAAGTTGAACTGGGAGGAAAGACAGAAGAAATTGACGTCGAAGTTATCGATGGAAACCGCGATTACAATATCCTACTGGGAAGGCCCTGGATTTATGTTATGGCTGCTGTTTTATCAACTTACTTTAGAAAGATTGCATTTCCCTTTCAAGGAGGGATTACAATGATTGATCAACAAACCTTTCTCCCCAACAGTTCACAAGTTATAGGAAGCATTCCAATGATCCATGGAAGCTCTCATTCGCTTGAAAATGTCAGAGTAGGCTTACTAAAAGACCCTGCCTTGATGGGTACTTTTGCCCTACCGCCTCTGAGTAATCTAGCGGAAGTGGCCATAGTAGGAACATGCAATATGATATCTTCCATTCAGAAGATTTCCAAACATTTTGTTAGCATGGATCATCAATAGGTATTGCCTCCAAGCCCAATAGAGATTTTGTAGCAATCAATTTTCTCGGCCTGGGCAGCAAACCCAAATCAACACTCATAAAGTGTTTGGATAGATAGGTCAAAGGAATATGGCACCTCTTTAGATCCTTGGTCACATGTACATTCTACAAACAAAGGAATTATTCAGTCGATGATGATAGGAGAGGCACCATGGGAATATTACCACCATCGTTCTCATCTTCAATATTACAACAAATATTATTCCAGTGACCTTGATCATCCTTCAATTTTTGATATTCTATCAAATACTGTAAATATGGTGGATTCCGAGCGAAATCTATCCAATATCGAAGAAACTATCGCCATAAATATCTCAATCAAACCTGATGTTGTAGAGAATATTCATGTCGGAAAATCTTGTTCTTCTTCAGAACTGGAAATATATTGTGCTCTCTTTGGCGAATTCAGAGATGTCTTTGCATGGTCATATGAGGAAATGCCAGGCATTGACTCGAGCATATTTGAACATGAAATCAAGATGTATCCAAATGTCAAACTGGTATGACAACAACTTCGTCAGGTGCACCCGAAGAAAGTCGTTGCAATCAAGGCAGCAGTTGAAAAAATTTACATTCTTATTTCATTTACCCGGTTCCTCTAACTAATTGGGTATCGAATATTGTTCCTGTGATGAAAAATCAAGGAACGATTAGAGTGTGCATTGATTACAGGGATGTAAATCAAGCTTGTCCAAAGGACAACTACCCTACACCCTTTATCGACCAGATAATTGATGAATGCGCCAGATGCGAAATTTTTTCACTTATGGATGGATTTTCCGGGTATAATCAAATAAATATCTGCCCACAAGACCAGTCAAATACTACATTTATATATCCGTGGGGCACATTCGCATACAACAAATTACCTTTCGGTTTAAAGAACGCAGGGGAAACCTTTCAGAGGGCTATGAATTATGCCTTCCATGACATCAAGAGCATAGTTCAACCATATCTCGATGATCTACCAGCTCATTCATGAAAGCGAACTGATCATTCACAGCATTTGAGAGCTATATTTCTATGTTTCCGACACTACAAGATACGACTCAATCCACACAAATGTGTGTTTTGTGCTGGTTCTGGTTGTTTACTTGGCTTCGTGGTTTCTAAGGACAGAATTCAACTCGACCCATGTAAGGTTTAGGCAATCATTGATATGCTTCCACCTTCAAATTTGCTTCAGATTCAGAAACTCCAAGGGAAAGCAAACTTTCTGAGGAGGTTCATTCCAAATTACGCCGAACTTCCTAAAGGTTATACGCATCTTTTGAAAAAAGAAGTACCATTCAACTGGGATCAGGTTGCACAAGCTTCCTTTGATGCTCTAAAGGAATCCCTAATGAAAGCATCATTAATGTATGCTCCTCACTATCAAAAAGACTTTAACCTGTATCTAGCCATAACAGATACAACCATCGCAATGGTTTTAGTTCAAGAAGAAAATGGAAATGAACATTCTGTATATTATTTAAGTTGAAACTTAAATGATATGGAAAGCAAGTACTCCTATGTTGAAAAGCTAGCTCTTGCAGCTGTTCAAGCAGTACAGAGATTTCGACACTATATCCTCTTTCGCAAAAATACCATTTTGTCAGATTCCAACCCTATGACTTACATTCTGTCACATCAGTTACTTGGGGGAAAATATTCAAAATGGATAGCTATTTTGCAAGAGTTTGATCTGGAATTCGTAAAATTCAAATCAAAGAAATCTCTAGTTTTTGTGGAATTACTATGCGACTTCCCATCGTCGTCCAATGATTCAACATCCAAAGCATCAATCATGGATGAATCTTTGTTTCTGATATCGTCAAGCGATCTGTGGTATGGAGATGTAATCATCTATCTCCAAACCAAAACATACAAGCCTAATACCACTCGCTCAGAGCAACGACGTATTCGATACCAAGCAAAAGACTACATGATCGCCGGTGATACAATTTACCATCGCGGTATCGATACAGTTTTGTGAAGGTGCCTCACCCATGAAGAGGCCGAAAAAGTTCTGAATGATTTTCATTCAGGCGCATGTGGGGGGCATCAATCTGGTTACGCTACAGCACAAAAGATTTTACGAGCAGGTTACTTATGGCCAACAATGTTCAAAGATTGCATAACCGCAGTCAGAAGTTGCCATGCTTGTCAAATCTTCGACCACAAAACCAGAATACCACCCGCACCTCTACATCCAGTTGTTGTTGTTGGGCCATTCACCAAATGGGGCATAGATTTCATGACATGTAACTCCAACTCGACTGGGGAGCATGGGTATATCATAGTCGCAGTTGACTATTTTACAAAATGGGCCAAGGCGATGCCTACATTAAACAACAGCGGCAAAACGGCTGCTCTTTTCTTTTTCAATCATGTAGTCTCTAGGTTCAATGTTCCACAGGCTATAGTCACATATCATGGATCACATTTTCACAATCACATGATGGTTGAATTAACTGCCAAATTAGGACTATCCCACAATAGTTCTACTCCATATTATCTGCAAGCTAATGGACAGGTTGAAGCAATCAACAAATTCCTCAAGCGTATGCTACAGAGAATGATTGGAGCCCACAAACAAGATTGGCATTTAATCCTGTACTCAGCTCTATGAGCATACAAAACCTTGGTAAGGAATGCGACCGGGTTTACACCCTTTCAGCTGGTGTATGGCCTGGAGGCCGTCTTACCAATTCAGTGTGAGATTTCATCTCTCAAGCTCGCAGTTGACCTTCTCCCTGAAACTTCAAAGGAAGAGGCTCGTTTCTTGGAACTAATCCAATTGGATGAAACCCTTCGTGACGCTGCCTTAGCTAACAAAGCTCATAAGAAATGAGTTAAGGTGCAATTTGATAAGAATGTCAAGCCCCGTGTCTTCTCAGAAGGTGACCTGGTCTTACTTTACGATTAGGAATATGATAAATTGGGAGCAGGTAAGTTCCAATCATTGTTTATGGGTCCCTACATTGTTAAGCGAGTATTAGCAAAAGGGACCTATGAGCTAGTATATTACGATGGGATTCCACTGGCACAACCCCGAAACAGGTTGTACCTTAAGTGTTACTATGCTTGACTAAGCATAGTAATCTCTTTATATGCTTTTGTTACGTTTTTGTTTTCGTCAAGAGTGATCGTTTTGGTTAGGTAATCCACTTTTACATTTTTTTCATATGTCGAACCTATTGGAATCATTTTTTTGATATGCCAATGGAGCTAGTCGTCGTACGCGGAACCTATCTTCTGCAGCCTGGGCCATTTTTTATCCAAGCGGTGAGTTAGTGAGTTTCAGAGGGGTATTTATTGGTCGGTCAACGAACAACATCGCTGAGTATAGTGCGTTGATATAACTTCTCTCTGATAACATCGCACGTGGCGTACGCCGACTTATTGTCAAGCTAGACTCACAACTTGTCATCCTGCAGCTTACTGGCATCTATTCCGTTCGAAATCCAGCTATTTATCGTATGTTCCTAAGGGTCGATATTTTGGAAAGGAAGTTTGATTCTATTCAATATCAACACATTTCCAGAAACTTAAACACATTAACTGATTCATTAGCAAATTATGTGTTAGATAGACATTTGCAGCATTTATAAAAGAAAGCATTTTAATCAACATTTGCATCAGGATCATATAACTTAACCAAAATAAAGCTCCGAAAATCAAAAATATATATAACTATTTATAGTTTGTCAAAATGTTCTGTGTCCAAGACAAAATCGGTCACATGACCCAAAAACTCAAAAATGCAGGGAAGCACCCTAGACTAATGGTGCTGGTGATAACAAGTCACTGCCTGTGCAATCATACATAAGAGCCTAGTCCATCGGCTCGGCACACCAGTAGTATGGCACTGTAATCTCAGAGGTAACTCGTCGGTCCTCACATCCTGAATACCAAGGGTGAGACACTCGATCTGATCCTGCAATACTGCAAGGGTCTCAGCTACGTACAGATCATGAAGAACAACCCTCCCTACAACCTCTTCTGTTGGAATGGCAGCTGCTACCCTCAGGCGCACTGCTGGTTGCACTGGTCCAATATTTGCACAAATATATGGGTTTGATTAAGTCTTGATAACATTTAAAAAACACAAGAACATTATAAAAACAATAAACAGAGATATGGTCAGATCTTTTACCTATAACATCCCACTACTCACCAGCTGGCAGCACCGAATCTAGGTCACCACGGAAGTCCATCCCAGCATATGGATACTCAGTAAAGACCATCTCTTGACAGTCGAACCACTCAAAGAAGGCATCAGAGAATGAAATCTGCGACTGGCCAGCATGTCTAGTCATAAGATCGACCCATCTCTGCATCTGTGGTTCCGTCGGTACTGGCGGTCTGAGTGAAATGTAATGTGCCTGCGTCAATGGGATCCTCTCCAAGGTGAAAGCAGTCAGAATAGAACCATAACCAACGTTCTTGGATCTTCCATTCTTCACCTTAGTAAGTTGTTCTTTTATAACCGGAAGTACTGCATCACACCAGTTGAATACCTTTGGTTCAAGGCATTCCAAAGCATACTGCATATAGGACCTGTTGGCCAAATGAAGAGCCACGCTACCAGCCAATCTAGAAAAGGTGAATAAAATAGTCCTCAAGGACCAGTTAGTGACATCTTGGATACTGATCTTTCCGTCCCTGCTCGACTGAGATCCATCTCTACAGAATCGGCTAATATAATCCCTCACGGATTCACCTCCACGGGCAGATCTTGATAGTGAGAGAGGGGCACCACGCCTCGATAAACTGATCAAGAAGTAGATATCCTCAACTATCAAAGGGATGGATTTACCTCGAATCTGGAACACTTGGTTGGTAGGATCCCATGCATCGAGAAAATATTGCAACAAGTTGATTTGTTGCCTCATGCTGGACATGCAGAAGAATTTGAGCAAGCCATAGTTTCGCAATGCAATCACCGTACCAAGATCATGTAAGACAATCATATCCTCTTCTTCATGCTCACATTCATGCCATGTTATGACCATATTGATCTAATGAATCTCTGAAAAACAAACAAGGGGAAGATTAGGATCCTGATTCAGGCAAAAGCAAGCAAAATTTCCATGAAAAAATAGTGCATAAGCTTCCCTTTTTGTACCCATCGCACCCTAGTTGTGTACTAGGTGGGATGCATCCTGACTGGCCAATGGCCAACTCAATATGAATCACACCTTTCGAAGTATACTAGGTGCGATGGGGAGAGAATGAATTGTTCAAACCCTAGAGTCCCAGAAGAACAGGAAAACATGCTCAGAATCAAAAAAGGAAAGAATGCAATTGAAGAGCTCAGGGTTAGCTCCTACCTGGTCCAGACGGCACTGAAAATAGTCCATAGAATCTCCCAGAATCAGCTGGTGAAAATCAAGAGGGAAAACACCTCCAGAGCTCCAAAAATCCCAAATTTGAATGAAATGGTAAAAATGAGAGGTAGAAACTACTTTTATGTTACTATTCACTTATTTCAAGTAAAATATTCTTATTTAACTCATCTTTCAAGCATGTATTTACATTTCTAATCAATTTAATGGAGTAATTGAATAGGCAGTGTGACTGTCAAAAGAACATAGTGTTAATGGTGAAATCAACATCTTTGACTATTATCACGAGTAGTTTTACGCAAAGTTCAAGCTCGTTAAAAAATAAACCTAGCAATGAGCAAAATGTTCCCCTAGAGTTCAAGCTCATTAAAAAATGAACCCGCCTTCGGTAAATAACCATTTCGATCGCATAATTATCAGCTTTTGAACCTTGGTCATGTTCTTACCATCACCTCCATTCTTTTTTAGCCAATCATAGGCCTCCATTTGATTGTTTACCCTTTTGGAGGAACAGCTACAATGAGTGATTCTATTAGCCACCTTCTTTACACTGCCGTGATTGAAAAGTTCCAAACCTTACCTGGAACCAGTTGCTATCCAAAAACATCACTTGTTCCTCAAAAAACGAGTCTCCTTTAAGCTCTTTTCATCTAACTCGTAAAATATGAAAATATTGCCGAGCAATTGTCCTCTCCAGCTCATTAAAGTGATCGGAAGTGCCATCCCTCCTCTAGATTTTAATCTTTTTAGACCTGAGGGATCATTACACAAAAAGATCTAGCGCTTGTCTTGTTCGGCTCGTTAAAACTATTTAAAAGTCATCCCTTTCATATTGTTTTATACTTTTTCAGACTTAAGGGATTATATTATGAAAAAGGACTACTAGAGTTGCCTTTCCATCTCTTTTTAGACTCTCTAAAATTTAAAATAACTGAGTTATCTTTGTCGTTAAACTCGTTAAAACAATAGCGACAAACTTGTCCATGTAGACAAGAGCGATTTTCACTGTTGCTAGGCTCGTTAAAACATAGCGATGGGTTTGCCCAAAGGGAAAATTATAGAACAAGCATATGTTATCCTCCTCAAGATTGACAAAAATAAGGAGGAACTGGTTAGCAATGGCTGGGGAAAAAGGGAAGAAAACTTGAATAACTTCACTGGTAGCAGGTCGCTCTTGAACATGACAATTTCATTCCATCACCATGATTGAGTCGAGTTGGGTTATTCCGTTCACTGGTCATAACACCATTGGTCCTCCGTACCATCCATTTTTGGGTTAACGCTACCAATCCATTTCAGTGTCACCGATATGTTCAAGAGAAGTCGCTCAAAGAATTCACCAACCCAGCTGACGCCTCATCCACTACAATACCTTCATTTTTCATGACCGCCAACCTGAACCTTGTATCATCAGATCATTTTCACCTCCACAAAATCATTTTCTCTGTTCCATGTCGTAGATGTGGGATTCATTAAGGCCCTCCTACGATGGGTCACTTCTTGTCGACATCAACTCATTATCTAAGCATTGACTTAGGAACAACCCTTTCAGTACTTTGAAGCTTTCATGCCTCAATGGCAAGTTTCTCACTTCCGGCGATAGGTTTACATCAATGCCCTTCGACCGAAAGATTTTGCGTGGTGTTCGACATCAAGTCATGTATTCACACCACATGAATTGTACTACAACACCTTGAGGGGTATCATCATTATCGGTGATTCCTCTCGCGTCTGTTAACAGCTTACATCATTGGCTAGTAATCAGGCGATGTCTTTCCATGTTCGACATTAGAACATCTTTTCACATGGATCGACTTTTACTTCGGGTGAATATTGAACGAGTTTGAAGACCCTGGATCTAGTTTCATCCATCTAGGCTGTGATATATTTTGGAAAATAAAGACATCAAATGTACATCATTCCTGCACAGATAATCATCCAAACTAAGGGATGATGGGTCTACCAGATTCATTAGTCTGCCACACAAACGATTTTCTATCCTATGTACATGAAAATGAATTTATAAAGTTGAGCATGGGAATGCCCACCTCACCTAGATCATGAAAATATTATGAAGATAATATATTGTATTGTCTCTTATTACAGGTCACCTTCAAGTTCGAAAAACCTTGGATCCTCATAATAAACCATTTCACCCGACATCAAAAGATTTACGACCTCATGCTTTAGGGGGCAACTGTTATAGACATATTTGGGCACTGCAACCCCAATCACATATGTCCATAAACCAAGGGCTTCTAAACCCCTAAAAGTGTTGTTTCATACCCTAAAGGAACAAGGTCAACTGATTACATCATTTCCCAGAAGTTCTCCTTGAAAAACTGCTCAGAACTGGTCAAAACTGGACCATACAGACTGCTCCATGCTGAGGGTGCGATGCATCTCACCCATTATGTTGGAAATAATACTGAGAGGGGGGGTGAATCAGTATTATCAAGTCAAATATTTCCTTTTTCAACTCCAGATAATATACGCTACTTCAGTTAATAAAAACCGCGTATATACGCAACTACAGATAAAGAAACCCGCGTATATAGAGCAGACTTATAATTAGATTTATCTTTCAGATGTCAGTTATTAATCTGTGAATCAGAAGTAAATAAACAGTACCAGAAACAGTGAAACAGAGCAGAAGACAGTCACACATAAGAACACAAGATATAAGGAGGAAACCCAATGTGGGTGAAAACCCCCTGCTGCAATTCGTCTCTATCTTCTTTTTAATTAGAAACTTCTCTTTACAATATTTTGTACTAGTGCAGTCTTTACCAGTACGCGGGCTATAACCTGCAGAAAGCTAAAACTCTCTCTCATTCTCCAGCTTTCCTAGAAGGGAGATCCAACCCCCTTAGTTCTTGTACTAGCTTGAGATACTAGTATGCAGGCGTCTACCTGCAGAAGGCTGAAACCTTCTCTTTGCTTTCAGGGACCTCGTTTCATTAATTTTCAGAATGGATCCACAGATAGCATCAATCAAACATCAAGAATTTCTGCATCAACCAAACTCCTTTTCACCAATCAAAAACTGAATCAAATAAACACTTCTCTGATCGCTGTACCCAAAACACAGTAATTGTAATCAAACACCAATTCTGAACCCAGAACACTGCAGCAATAAAACAGAAGCAACTAGAACATAAATAAAGATATGTACGCTACTTCACTATTCAGCAACCTGCGTGCGTACGCTTCTGTATCACACCCAACCTGCGTATACGCTTCTTTCATTCACAGAAAAAGCATGTATACGCACCTGCACTTCACTGAACCTGCATACAGATCTATAAAGGATAATTCATTCTTTTAAACATTCAGTCATTAGTTAACCCAGATTATCAGATTTATAGATCAAGAGTGCGCCACATATAACAGATCAAAATCATACAGAAATATCAATGTTCAAGCCTTGAGATTTTGATCCATCAATAGACCTTATCCTTCTTGTGCTCAGGTTCCTCCTTCATTCAGATCTAGATTTGCACCAAAACCCAATCACCAGTATTCCAGATCTAGCACAATATCAGATATTCAATCAATCAGATGGTGTATTGCCACATGATCTCCTTCCTCTTTTATAGTTTTAGGCCTTCCACAATACCACGGTCCAAAACCATAATAAACAATACCAAGGGCCCAATACCTGGGGTCAACACTTCTGACGAGATACCATGGTCCAAAACCATAGGTTCAAATTCCAAGGACTAACGACCACAGACCAAAAAAATGTTTCCCACCATGTACGCGCTTTTATGTGCGTGAAAGTGCGTGTATACGCATACGCGACTTTTGAATGTCTAACCCGCATGTATACGCGTCGTAGGCAAGGTGAACCTGCGTATACAAGATTTCCTTCATCCTGAGAGCTTGAACTGAGATCTGTCACCAAAGTGAGTTGCCATCAAGGACAACACCTGTACCATAGCACCACACCTATGCCATAATGCCAACAATCTCCCCCTTTGGACTTGATGCCAACAATCTCCCCCTTTGGACTTGATGGCAACCCAAGATCCTCATTCTCCCCCTTTGTCATCAAGGGCAAAGGGCTGTGCTCCCCCTGAGTACATGCTGATATCTCTGCTCTGTTGTGCTGAACATGCTCCCCCTGACTGTAGGCAAGATCTACAAAAAGATGTTCTGTAAAAAGAATCATGACTTACATATCATAAATGACCTTCCTATCACCAAAGGACTCGATACATACATCCATCACCCAACCAAGTGGGGATCATCCACCCAACCAAGTGGGGATACATCAGAAATTTACATATGATAACCAATTACATTGCATCAATCATCCCAGGCATAGTGGGGAAACCAAAATAGGCCGTTACATGACCTTGATAAAGAGAAGATATACATGACATAGAGACAAAATATCAAGACTATGCAAATCACCAATAACTACTATCAGTAGTATCTAACAATAGTAGCAACCATGATCTCCTTCTGTTCTCCTTTCTGCAGCTGATCCACCTGAACCAAACAGCTTGAGTACTTGAACCAAGAGCTTCTAAGGTAATGCCAACAATGCATTATTAGAAGATTATCTGCTCCCCCTGAACCTGTGCCAGATCAACTCTGACAGACCCATATCAGACTCTCTGCAACCAAAGTCTGTCCTTGCTGATTTTCTTCAGAACTCCATATACGCGACTGCACCTGCATAAATCAGCGTATGTACGCGGATGCCCCTCATCCAACTCGCGTACACCATCTTTTCTCTAAAACAAACAAGCTTCAACAATAGGATGAAGCATCAACTACTCCCAGCTTCTGTCTGAGATATTCAAAAGTTTCCCTGGGCAATGGTTTGGTGAGTATATCAGCAACTTGTTCCTTAGAAGGAACATACTCCAACTTGACTTTTTGCTCAAGCACTTGTTCCCGAAGAAAGTGATATTTGATAGGTATGTGCTTGGTCTTTGAATGCATGACAGGATTCTTTGAAATGCTTATTGCACTCGTATTATCACATAAGATAGAGACAGGTGGAGTACAAGTGATTTGAAAATCCCGCAAGATTTGCATCATCCAAAGAAGTTGAGTGCAACAAGATGCGGTAGCCACATATTCTGCTTCAGCTGTAGATAAAGCAATCGAACTCTGTTTCTTGCTGAACCAAGATACTAATCTGGAATCCATAAAGAATGCACCACCACTTGTGCTCTTCCTGTCATCCACGCTTCCGACCCAATCTGCATCTGTGTAAGCATGAAGTGTGAGATCTGTATCTCTAGGATCCCATAAGCCATAGTTTTGAGTTCCTTGAAGGTACCTAAAGATTCTCTTGAATGCCTGAAGATGAGTTTCCTTTGGATTTGCCTGAAATCTTCCAACTATTCCCACTACATGCATGATGTCTGGTCGGGTACCTATCAAATAAAGTAGACTTCCAATCATAGATCTATAGGTTGGTTGATGCACTGCTGCTGATTCATCATTTGCACTGAGGCTGCATCTTGTAACCATGGGGGTACATACTGGTTCGAATCTTCCATGCCATACTTCTTTAGAATCTGCTTGAGGTACTTGGTTTGAGACAAGAAGATTCCGCCTTCATTTTGTTGGATTTGCAATCCAAGAAAGTATGTCAGTTCTCCAAGCAAGGACATTTCGAATTCTTTCTGCATCACCAAGGCAAAGCTTTGACTCATAGCTTCTTCATTGCTTCCAAAGATAATATCATCTACATACACAACAAGTATTAGCAATTTGTTATTTTCAATTTTTATATAGAGATTGCTATCTGCTGATCCTTTTGAAAAACATTGTTGATGAAGGTATTTATCCAAACAATAGTACCAAGCCCTTGGAGCTTGTTTAAGCCCATAGAGATCCTTTTTAAGTCTGCATACAAGATTTGGATCATTCCCAAGGATGAAACCATCTGGTTGCTCGATGTATACTTCTTCTTCTAAGTCTCCATTCAAAAAGGCTGACTTCACGTCCATTTGAAATACTTTGAACTTCTGAAATCTTGAGAGAGCAAGGAACATTCGGATGGCCTCAAGTCTAACAACGGGAGCAAAAGTTTCTTCAAAGTCTATTCCTTCTTGTTGAGCATAACCCTTACAAACCAGTCTGGCCTTGTTTCTAATTACTTCCCCATTTTCATTCAACTTATTTTTGAAGATCCATTTTGTCCCTATGACATTCTTATATTTTGGTCTATGAACCAACTCCCAAGTGTTGTTCTTTTCAATCTGCTCAAGTTCTTCATCCATAGCCTTGACCCAACATTCATCTTTGCATGCCTCTCTTACATTTTGTGGTTCAGTGGAGGAGAGTAATGCCAAATAGCTTGAAGCTTCTGCAATTGTTCTTCTTGTTTGTACGCCTGCTTCTTTCTGCCCCAAAATCTGAGATTCTGGATGATTCTTTTGAACGTACCTGGATGGAGTCTTCTCTTCTATCCTTATCTGTTCCTCTGGTGCCTCTTGAGGTTCTTCTTCATCATCTGTCTGATTTGGAGAGTAGTCTTCATCCTCTTCGATATTTTCATGATTTACTTGCCTAGGGATGTATCCTTTTTCATCAACCACTACATCAATGTTGTCAACAATTCTTCCAAGTCTTTTATTGTAACACTTATTTGATTTGCTATAGGGAGAATAACCAATGAGAATGCCTTCATCTGCTCTAGGTTCAAGTTTTCCAAGCTGTTCATCAGTATTCTTAATATATCATTTGCTTCCAAAAATTTTGAAATTCTTTACCGAAGGAGTCTCACCATACCAGAGCTCATGAGGAGTTTGAGTGCTGTTCACTCAAGACATTTGTTTTGTTGAGAATAACAACCGCAGCATATGCAGCTTCACCCCAGAAGGTTGTGGGAGTTCTAGACTCATCAAGCATAGGACGAGCCATTTGTTGGACTGTTCTGTTCATCCTTTCCACCATTCCATTTTGCTGAGGAGTCATAGCTGTAGAGAATTCCCTTCTTATTCCATGTTCTTCACAGAAATCGAAAAATTCGTTTGAGGTAAACTCCCCACCTCTGTCGGACCTGAGGCACTTAATTTTGTAATCCGATTCATTTTCAGCCAAGGCTTTGAAGGATTTGAATTTTTCGAATGCTTCGTCTTTGTGCTTCATAAGTCCTAACCAAACAAACCTGGAGAAGTCGTCAATGAATAATATAAGGTATTCTTCTCCTCAAGGTGACCTTGTCCTAAATGGACCGCATACATCAGTATGGACTAGCTCAAGAGGCCTGCTAGCTGATCCTTCCTTCTCAGGAAAGTTAGTTCTAGTTTGCTTACCAAACTGACATGATTTGCATATGGTGTTGTCTGGAATTTTGATATCTGGAAGACCACGAACTGCCTGGTATTTGCATGCTTTCCTTATTTGTGAAAAGCTTAGATGCCCCAACCTCCGGTGCCATAACCAGTGTTCATCATCCTTGCTCAAATAGCCTTGTTGTTGTCCTTCTTCAAATATGTATAGATTATTTGGAGTTCTTCTGCCTTTGATCATTGTTTTTCCTGTATCAAGATCACGAACACTACATCCATTTGATCGAAATATTACCTCAGTTCCTTGATCACACATCTGACTAACACTCAGTAGATTATGCTTCAAGCCATCAACATAGAAAACATTTCCAGCCTTGACCTTTTCTTTCAACTGAGCAGTACCTTTTCCTTTTATGGCTGCAGGGGTATCGTTTCCAAAAGAAACCTTCTTTCCCTTTTCTAATGCAGTATATGATTCAAGTTTTTCTTTATCACCTGTCATATGCATCGAACATCCGCTATCGATATACCATAGATTTTCCTGTCCTTCTGCATAAAACGTTATCCCACATCTTTCTGGTTGTGGTTCCTTCATTCTCCAAGTTCTGGCACTTGAGGTTTGTTCCTTCTGAGTTGTCTTCCAAAACCTACTCCTGCATTCAGAATCTTCATGACCAAAGTTATTACAAATAGAACATTCAACTTCATTTTCAAGGGCTGAAAAGTTGTTATAAGTCCTTTTCGTGATCCCAGTCATATTCCTTTGTTTTTGAGCTTCTCTAGTCATGATTGTCTTATAGGCAACACATTGGGCTGCTTTGTGACCAAATTTATGGCAAGAGAAGCATTGGCCATTGAAGAAACTCCTGCGATTATCAAATCTATCATCCAACTGATTATAGTTTCTACTAACATCCATTCTTGAGGCAAATTGGGAAGATTTTACCTGTGGCTGATTGTAGCTTCTATTTGTCCTTAAGGTAGCTTGCCCCCGATTTTCTTGATAGTCTTTGTTTGTTCTTGAGGTAAATTGTCCCTGATTTACCTAACGATTTCTATTAGGCCTTTTCTCGCTCCTCCTTGCTACATCAATATAACTTTTGGAGGTGGATGCTTGAGATGTTTCTCCATTATATCCCAGACCTGTCTTGATTTGTGGAGAACGCTGCACATTGATAATCTCATCTACAGTTTCAAATCCTTTAACAAATTTAAGATTAATAGCTTTTGTTTTCTCAATCTCCTTTCTAAGACCAACAATTTCACATTCCAAATTTTCAGGATGTTTTTCCCTTTTAGCCAGTTGACATTGCAGAGAATCAATAATCGCATTTTTCTCTTCTAAGAAAATTTTGAGATTAGACATCTCTTCATAAAAACCTTCTACATCTATAGCATCCATGTAGTCATCATCTTCAAAAGCCATTAAAATTTTATACTCATTACCTCGTTCATCTTCGTCACTATTTGAAAGTCCATCACTATCTTCATGAGTGTAATAGCTTTTCTTATTTGCATTCTGTTTCTTGTTCCATCTAACAGGTTCCTTCCCTTTGTCAATCTTATCCTTGTGAGGACATTTGGCAGCATAGTGACTGACTCTTCCACAAGCAAAGCATTTGAAAGGTAACTTACCTCGGAACCGTCCAGTACCCCGTTGAAGATTTCTGACAAAATTTGATTCTTCTTCTTCTTCTGACACGTGTCCTGACTCGTAGTACTCGCCTTTGCCTGAAGCCTTGAAGGCAGCTTCTCTCCTGTCTGATGGACCTCCTTTCCTCATTTCATAAGCAGTTATAATTTCGTGCAGCTATGACATTTTAAGGCTTTGTAGATTCTCTTTTTCTTCTATTGCAGAAACTTTAGATTCAAACCTAGGGGACAAAGATCTTAGAACTTTTTCAACCACAACAGCATCTTTTATTTCTTCACCCAAATTTTTCATACAATTAACAATCTCATCTACACGAAGAAAATAGTTAGCCACACTTTCATCATTATACATCCTGAGATTTTCATACTGAATCCTGAGGGTTTGAAGTTTTGCTCGTTTTACCTGATCATCTCCTTCATAGCTCAGAACAATCTCGTCCCATATCTCTTTTGTGGATTTAAACTGCATTACCTTGACAAATTCTGATTGATATAGGCATCCTAATAGAGTATTGACCACCTTTTCATTTGTTTCATATTTCTTCTTCTCAGCCGGATCTATAGGAGTTGCTGATGGAAAAGTATACCCTATATCTATGATATCCCAGACTTCTGTACCAAGAGATTGAAGATAGGTAGTAACTCTTACCTTCCAATAAATGAAGTTTGTCCCATCAAAAATTGGTGGCCTGATTGATGCTTCCCTCTCGTAGTTGCTCATGATGAACGATCTTCCTTCAAGCAATCAAGCTTCTTCTGAAGGACCTGCTCTGATACCAATTGTTGGAAATAATACTGAGAGGGGGGGGTGAATTAGTATTATCAAGTCAAATATTTCCTTTTTCAACTCCAGATAATATATGCTACTTCAGTTAATAAAAACCGTGTATATACGCAACTACAGATAAAGAAACCCGCGTATATAGAGCAGACTTATAATTAGATTTATCTTTCAGATGTCAGTTATTAATCTGTGAATCAGAAGTAAATAAACAGTACCAGAAACAGTGAAACAGAGTAGAAGACAGTCACACATAAGAACACAAGATATAAGGAGGAAACCCAATGTGGGTGAAAACCCCCTGCTGCAATTTGTCTCTATCTTCTTTTTAATTAGAAACTTCTCTTTACAATGTTTTGTACTGGTGCAGTCTTTACCAGTACACAGGCTGCAACCTGCAAAGAGCTACAACTCTCTCTCATTCTCCAGCTTTCCTGGAAGGGAGATCCAACCCCCTTAGTTCTTGTACTAGCTTGAGATACTAGTACGCAGGCTTCTACCTGCAGAAGGCTGCAACCTTCTCTTTGCTTCCAGGGATCTCGTTTCATTAATTTTCAGACTGGATTCACAGATAGCATCAATCAAACATCAAGAATTTCTACATCAACCAAACTCATTTTCACCAATCAGAAACTGAATCAAATAAACACTTCTCTGACCGTTGTACCCAGAACACAGTAACTGTAATCAAACACCAATTCTGAACCCAGAACACTGCAGCAATAAAACAGAAGCAACTAGAACATAAATCAAGATATGTACGCTACTTCACTATTCAGCAACTTGCATGTGTACGCTTCTGTATCACACCCAACCTGTGTATACGCTTCTTTCATTCATAGAAAAAGCGTGTATACGCACCTGCACTTCACTGAACCTGCGTACAGATCTATAAAGGATAATTCATTCTTTTAAACATTCAGTCATTAGTTAACCCAGATTATCATATTTATAGATCAAGAGTGCGCCACATATAATAGATCAAAATCATACAGAAATATCAATGTTCAAGCCTTGAGATTTTGATCCATCAATAGACCTTATCCTTCTTGCGCTCAAGTTCCTCCTTCATTCAGATCTAGATCTGCACCAAAACCTAATCACCAGTATTCCAGATCTAGCACAATATCAGATATTCAATCAATCAGATGGTGTATTGCCACATGATCTCCTTCCTCTTTTATAGTTTTAGGCCTTCCACAATACCACGGTCCAAAACCATAATAAACAATACCAAGGGCCCAATACCTGGGGTCAACACTTCTGACGAGATACCATGGTCCAAAACCATAGGTTCAAATTCCAAGGACTAACGACCACAGACCAAAAAAACGTTTCCCACCATGTACGCGCTTTTATGTGCGTGAAAGTGCGTGTATATGCATACGCGACTTTTGAACGTCTAACCCGCATGTATACGCGTCGTAGGCAAGGTGAACCTGCGTATACAAGATTTCCTTCATCCTCAGAGCCTGAACTGAGATCTGTCACCAAAGTGAGTTGCCATCAAGGACAACACCTGTACCATAGCGCCACACCTGTGCCATAGTGCCAACAATCTCCCCCTTTGGACTTGATGCCAACATGTTACACACGGGGGGTGTGATGCATACTGAAAATCCCTTCTGTAGGGTGTGATGAGCGAGAGCGGACAAATGGTAGAAGCAGTTTTCTAGGTGGAAACTCAAAGAATCTTCTAGAAACTGCTCATATGACACTTGCCTCTCCGAATTCACCTAGGGATGAGTAAGAGATCATGAAATATCCAAGTGGAACCAAGAACTATCAATGAAATGACACTAATCAAAATCCCAGAAGCTAACTCACTCTCCTAAAAAAATCTATATATGGATCCCTCATCCTAGAGATGCAGGGGCTGGAATTTTGTACTTTGTAAGGAAGTGTTGTTGGTTTCTCTTTGAAGACATTGTATTGTTGGGTGATATTGCTTTGTATGAGGTGAAGAGGGCTTTCATGCTGAGAGGATGATGATGGATCAAACAGCTTGGTTGTAATCCTCTCTTCTACTACTTCTATCAATAAAGCTATTTGTGTTTTCCTCCATATATTTGTATATCTCTTAATCTTGTATTTGTATATGCATTTGTATGGTTAATATACATCTGATCCTATATGTTTATGGTTATAGATCTCTATGCTTTGATGGCATTTTGATTCCTTGACTCTACAGTTGTTCTTTGAAGCAAGACAAGTGAGAAAGGAGTGGCGGAAGCTCTATCAAAGGAGAGAGGAAACAAGCAAGGAGACTAGCGAAAGACTGAGGTTGGTACTCTCTGCTTCTCTCTCATCTATCTCTCATAAAGGAAAACACAAGTAACTTTAGTTTTTTAGTTTCTAAGATAGCTACTCGTCTTAGTGGGACTATCATCTTTGGATGGGCACTAGTTTTCTCAATAACAATTTTTTCCAGCGATGCGCGATTAACGCCATCAAAATCTGCCTCTGTTTCCCGATCCGGGCTTCCCAGGGACTAGTTTTGCCTCCTCCGCAGTCTCCATGGGCCTTGGTCAGTGCGCTTTGATCAAGGTCCTTGTCGCTCCACGCTGACTACTAACTGCCATTGTTCAGAGGTGTTTTGATCGTTGTTTCTTAATTCTTTATGTCTATCCCGACCTGATACAGTCATGGTCCTTCTGACAAGTCTTCATTGATCCAATTCAGATCAGAGACAATCATGTTTTTCCCTTTTCCTTTTGATCCAACCTGGTCTAGACTTCTATTGACATCCCTGTTGGTGAAACAATCAGATCCATAGCAATCCATCAATATTTTTCCACCAAAAAATCTTCCATTTTGAGCATCCACAGCTGAAAACTCTGCCCATTGAATTTCTCAATCGCTATATTTGAACTACTTACTATTTCCTTCTCACCACAAGAATCACTTTCACCGATCTACCATTGTAACAAGGTCTACCATAAGCTTGATCCAAACCCCTTAGCCACAAAGGTTTCACCTTCAAGCCAAAATTGCTCTGATACCAAATGTGATTTTTAACCCTATACAATTAATTGCTACAAATGGATTCTTAATAAAACAAACAAGATGAAATGGATAACGCATAGATCAACATAGGTTTAACATTCCCATATTTAGCCCTATTTTTATAAATTTAAAAACATGATTGTAATGCCAGTGTGCACACAGGAGCCATGGTTGGCTAATACATTGTGTATATAAAACACTTAAATTTCATTACCAACTAAAGGAGGGGACAACCTTAGGGAAATCCAATGTCTAAGGGAGATCTATTCCACATCTTGAAAGACCATGAAACCAATCCTAAATGAAATTATTGAAGTTAATGAACCATTGGTTGCAAATTTGTTGAGCCATTTCCTAACAATCAATTTATGAGATACGGCTGGGGAGAGAAATTGGCTGATAGAAAATTATGAGATGTAATTTGGGTAGTGGGCTAGAAGATGGTGCCCATCACCATTGTAGATTGAGGGATAGGCTTGTGGCCTCTTGGACACATAATGGGAGGCTGGGAAGAAAAAATAGGAGCACATAATTGAAGAGACAAGTTCTCTCTCATTGGTTGTTTGGTTTTTGGTGTTGGATCTTAGGAGGAATGGTGTTCTAGTGCTTGTTGTAGATAATTGGATGATAGAATTTGTTGGGATTTAGCAATAGAATATAGGGTGATGTTTAAGTTATTATGAAGATATTTGTACAATAGCTAAACCTTCGTGAATTTTGGGTAAAATCCCTATGAATTATTTGATACCACTGGGATATGTTGTCCAAGCATGTTGGTCAAAGGGAGGCTCAATGCGTGACTGAATCACTATGGCACGTACAGTATAGCTGATATACCACATGGATAGTGGACATTAGACTCTTGTGGTACTTGTTATAAAAGGATAGCTAATAAATCACATGGTCAGTGGATTCCAACTCCTAAGATTAATAAATACCCCATATGAACCTTGGGTAAATCCATGTGAATGAAATCATAGGAAAGAGTAAGTCACTATGGTGACCACTGCTAAGAATAGATGATAAAAAATCATGGTGTTTAGTGTAGCTACAATCGATAAACCACCCATGTGCTTGCTATTAGAGAGTGATTAATAAACCATCTAGATAATGGACTCCGTCTTTTGTATTTAACCTGGCCTTTGATGTGAATTTCTTGAGCAAGTATTCTTCAAACATTGGATCCAACTTGGGGGTGGTCAGCTATTAGAAAGTTGTAGTATAGTTGGTATGTGGTTAGGTGGTGAGTGGACTTAGTCCCTCCTTCAATTTCTAGCTAGTTTAAGAGATACATATAAGACTATTACATTTGTGAATTAGAATTATGAATTGTGATGTTCATTTTTATGCATATGACTCGTATAAATATTGTGTATATGAATTTTCATGAATGTATGGACTATGTTGTTTAATATTTAGTTCTTGAAGGATATAGGGAATTTTGTGTTTATCATATCTTATTTTACAACAATGGTTTCTAGATATATTACCTCAATTTATTCAAAGGATTGGTAATTCTTGATAGATGGATTGCAAATCCTCTTGTATATGTGTAGTCATGACCCCCTGTGTAACCATGCTTAGTTAATTGATATTCAAAGCCTTTCAGTAAATCTAATTAGATTTTAGGTTATGCAGTGGAAGTGATGGTAGTTTATTAAAAATTTCAATGAATTGATCAAACAACCAACACCTTTGAAATAATGTTTTTCTATGTGAAAACTGTTGAATGGTATGTGTAGGATTAACTAATAATCCTTTTAATTAAAGCACTTAAACAATGTTTAATCAGTGTTTGATCATTTTTTTAAACCTACTGTCCTAGGAAGGTAATACCGGAGGAAATGCATTATTGATGAAAGGGATATTTGGGAGTATGATACCAAGGTGCATCGTATTAGGGAAAGAGACTCGAGGACTATGTAGTAGGCACAACCCAATAAGTTGTGAGTGTGGCCCAATATGAACCCCCTTAACTCAGGGACTACATAGCAAGTGCGACATGATAATTTGAGACTGAGGCTTGATATGAATCATTGGAGCCCATCTTGGTATGGTGTAGTGGCACCAAGCCTGGTATGGACAAATAGAACATTCCCATAGTGTCTTTTAATGTAGGATTTTTAAAAAAGACTTGAAATTTTTATAACAGTGAAACATTAATTTACTATGAGCTTGATGGAACTTAATCATAGTCTCTAAACCATACTTAAAGCCTTAATTAATCAAGGTTAGTGTTAATTAATCTTACAGGATAGGATTATCATAGCTTAATCGTATTGGGATACGTGAGCACTAGGCTGATATGATGTGGCAAGTCCGCATGGATGATAAGTGGTAGAGGGAGTTGATCTAGCACCCGGAGGTGATGACACATGGTAGGTGGATTCCATACTTTTGATGAGTATCTGACATGGTAAGGCACATAGCATAAAGACATGTAGCATGTGGCATGTGTTGATTGGTCCATGGTGTCATGATGCAGTAGGTATGAACGTCTCAAGAATTGTGCAAGGATCACGTTTGGTGGAGATTTCCCATTGTATTTTGTGTTTGGACAAAATGAATAAAAGCCAATGTTTTTGTTCCAAAATTGACATATCAAAAGGGCCTAGCCCTAGTGGGGCCATAATAGGGTACAATGCAATAGGGTGTCATTTTAATATAAAAATGCCAACATCAGTTTGGTATGACTTGACAGAGTACAATGTGGTAGTGATGTGGTGGCCTAGGAAACCCAATGGAAAATCATGTTTGGTCCATGTTGGCATGACGTAGCAAGTCTCTGGATCTATGCCAAGACCCTTCCAAGTAAATTTTTTACATGTTAACACATTGGTGGTTTAAGCATAATGGAAGCCCATGAGATACGTGGGGCCCTTTTCCAGGCACCATAAAACTAGGATGTTTGTTAATGAAACATTTCATGGAATAGTCAGTGCTAATAGACCTTATACAATGTGATGTACATTCCATGTGGACTCCATGTGGTGATGGCATGGAACCACATGGGCCAGGAATGGTCATGTGGATTCCACATAGATCCATCTGATGACGTGGCCTCTTTTAATAGGTTAAATTTATAAATGGCATGAATTTCTACGTAGGGCTCAAATTGAGGTAAAATTTATATCATCGAAAATATCTCGACGTGTTAAATGTGATGGTAGCAGCAGTTTTAAAATATGAATACTTTGAAAAAAATAGCTCATTGCAACCCCATCTTCATAATATACCTTGGACATTGGATCAAACAAGTAACACTCCCACAACCTAGGATTCCACATACGGGGGTGGTAGGTGTTATAGATTGGTATGAAAAAAATAGCAGTAACACTCCCATAATATGAGATGGAATAAGGAGGTGGGAGGTGTTACATATTTGTATCAGAGCTAAGGTTCAACACTAGACCTGAAGAGTCTCACACACATAGAGTAGAATTTAATTTCATATGGATGAGTAAATTAATTTGTTATATGAATTCTTATTTAAACCTGCAATTGATGTGATTGTTAACTTTGATGGAATTATTGGATGTCCTTTTGTTTTCTAGAATATGTAAAGGACATGGGTTTTGGTTTTGTGAATAGATTCAGGCCAACATGCTTGTTGTTGACATGCTAAGGATATGATTAATATGGTTATGCTTGATTTAGCTGACAATTGTGTGTGTGACAACACAAAAGATTAAGACACATTCTACAACAAAAAAATCAGAGTAATGAGTAGAAGAATGGTATAGTACAACATGGACATCACCCATCCTAAATAGGAAGAAGATTCAATTGGAAAGAGGTTAGAAGAAGGGAGTGAAATTTCAATCAACATAAGTGTGCACAACTAGTTGTGAGCAACATAAATAGTTGCTCATACATGTACCTATTCTGAACACAGTGAACCCAAAGAAATATTTCCTAGTTTTCATAGATGCCTACAAGGAAGGCTAGGTGGATGTGATGCAAGAAGAACATTTAATCTACTATGATCAAGGAAACTAAATGAGCATGAGAATAACTATGTCACTCATGGCTTGGAGATAGCAACAATCATGCATGCACTGACAAGTTAAATTAGCCCAATTTAAATTCTAGACAAGTCAAATGGTTGGCTTTAATTAGTGAATTTTATTTTGAAATCAAACATATTAAGAGAAAGGAAAACTAGGTAGCAGATGCACTTAGTAGAAGTCTTCAGGTAACTCACTTGGCATCCATAAGCACTTTTGCAATTGAAATCAAAGAAAGGATTAAAGAAGCATTGCTACATGATTAGAATTTCCAGTATGTGAATAAATGCTTACAGTAGGAACCAGAGGGAACAATAAGAAATAATTACAATCTAAATAATGATGGTATGTACCATGTATGACCAACTTAAGGAAACTCATAATGGATGAGTTCCACAAAATACCTTATTTAGGTCATCTTGGTTACCAAAAATGAAAACAGCCATAAAGAAATTACATTATTGGCCAAGAATAAAGAAGGAAATATCTTAATATATTTCTAAGTGTCCAGAATTCCAAAAAGTCAAATTAGAATGTAGACATGTAGCAGGATTACTACGAAAATATTTAATCCCTAAGTGGAAATGGGAATTCATATTCATTGACTTCATCACGGGATTACAAAATACATCCAAACAGTGTGATGGCATTATTGTGGTAATGGAGAAATTAATTCATAGTTGTTATATCCACCCATAAAACTATTGGCATAGCTCATCTTTTTATGAAAGAAATATTCAAATTGAATGGCATAGCCAAGAAGATCATTTCATATCAGGATGCCAAGATTCACTTCAATTTTTTGTAAAAAATTGTTTACTAGCATTGGGACTCATCTAGATTTTAGCATAGCCTATCACCCTCAAAGATATGGTCAAAATAAAAGGGAAAAACTAATTCTATAATACATGTTGAGGATGTATTTCATGCATTAGACAAAGAGGTGGGAGGAATTCCTACCTTTAGTTGAATTTGGATACAACATTGGGTACTAAGATTCACTGAAGATGAGTCCTTTTGAGGTACTATATGGTAGAAAATGCAATACTCCCAGTAGGTGGGATGACCAAGTGAAGAGAGTGGTACATGGACCTAACATGCTAAGAGAAATAGATTCCCCGTTAGGTAGAAGACGAAAGTAGCACATGATAGGAAAAGGAGTTATGCATACTAGCAGAGAATGGACAAAGAATTCCAAGTGGGAGAGCATGCATATCTCTACATCAAACCAAGGAAGAGCTCATTGAAAGTGGGTTCATGTGATAAATTAGCACCCAGACTTTGTGTACCATTTCATATTTTGGAAAGAGTTGGACCAATAGCTTATAGACTATCCTTTCCACCCATAGTGAAATAAAATGATACATTTCATATTTCTTTGCTTAAAAAGTGTGTTTGTGACACTAATAATGTGATTGATTGGTTTGTGACATAAGTGGAATATAAGGGAGAATTCCAAATCAAACCACTATGCATCTTGGACCAGAGACAGGTCATGTTCTAGAATCAATTAATAGAGAAAGTTAAGGTTCAATGGAAGCACTTTGGATCTGATAAAGCTACCTGGGAATTTGAAAACCAAATGAGGGAGCTCTACCCAATTTTTTTAATATATAAACTAATGTAAGATTTGTTAATTATAAAGGTTAGTTTTTTTTTTTGGTTTATGAAACAATGAGGACAGTGTTCCTTTAAGGGTATTGGGTTTGTAACATTCCCCCATCTATCCCTATTTTTATAAATTTAAAAACATGATTATCATGTTAGTGTGGGAATAGTAGCCATAGTTGGTTGATATGTTGTCTTTAAAATACTTAAATTTCATTACCACCTAAAGGAGGGGATGACCTTACAAAATAAAAGGTCTAAGGGAGATTGGTTGCATGCATGCCTTGAAAGACACAAAACTATCCATAAAGAAAATTATTGAAGTTAATAAGCCACCAGTTGTAGGTCAGTTGAGCCACTTCCGGATAGTCGAATTATGAGGTATGGTTGTGGGAGAGCAGTTAGCTAGTAGAAATTATGAGATGTTATTGGGGCAGTGGGGCAAAGGATGATGCATATCCACCTTATGGATCAATGTATATCCCCACGGCCTCTCAGACACACAACAGAAGGTTGGGAAGAAAACAAAGGAGCATATAGCTGAAGAGATAAGTTCTTTGTTGGTTGTTTGGTTTTTGGTGTTGGCTCTCAAGTAGAATTCTCTTCTGGTTCTCACTACATATAGTTGGAGCATGGAATTTGTTGGGATTTGGTATTGGAAGACAGAGTGATGTCTAAGATGTTATGAAGGGCCATGTACAAGAGCTAAACCTTCTTGAATTTTAGGTAAAATACATGTGAACTATGTGAGTACCACTGGATTGTGTTGTCCAAACCTGTGTGGTCAATGGGAGGCTCAGTGGATGATTGAATCACTATTGTGCTTGTTGTATAGTTGATAAACCACCTGGCATGGAATTATGGGTCAGTGTGTTGTTTGCTAAGTAGTTGATAAACCACCTGGATAATGGACATGAAACCCCTATGGTGTTTGCTATGAAAAGATAGATACTAAACCACATGGAGAGGGGATTACAACTCTTGAGACTAAGAAATACCCCATATGAACCTTGGATGAATCCCTATGAATTAACTCAGAGGGAAGAGTGATTCATTGTGGTGTTTATTGCTAAGAAAAATTGATAAACCATCTTGGTGTTTATTGTAGATACAACTAATAAACCACCCTTGTGCTTGTTGTTAGAGAGTAGTTGATAAACCACCAAGACAATGGACTCCATCTTCTAAGTGTTTAACCAATCCTTTGGTGTGAATTCCATGAGAAAGCATTCCTTACACATTGGATGTAGCTTAGGCAAGGTCATCTACAAGAAAATTGTGGTGTAGTTGGCCTACGGTTGGGTAGAGAGTGCAATTACCTCCTTTAGTTGCCATCCAATATAAGTTATACAAATAAGTATATTTCATTTTTGAATTTGAATCATGAACTATGATGTTAACTATTATGCTTGTGACTAGTAAGAAACCTTGTGTATCTAAGAATTTTAATGAATGTCTAGACTGTGTTGTTCAATATTTAGTTCATGATGGATATGGGGAAATATGTGTTTATGCTACCTTATTTGACAACAATGGTTTCTAGATATATTAGCTTAATTTGTTCAAAGGATTGGTAGTTCCTGACAGATGGACTAAAATTCCTCTTATATAGTCATGAAAACTTGTGTAATTGTTCCTAATTAATTGATATTCATAGCCTTTGAGCAAATCTAACCAGATTGTAGGTTGCATAGTGGAAGTGATGGTAATTTATTAAAAATTTCAATGAGTTAATTAAATAACCAGCACCTTTGAAATAACATGTCTCTATGTATAAAATATGTTGAATGGCATGTGTGGTATTAACTAATAATCCTTCTAATTAAAGAACTTAATTAATGTTTAATTGGTGTTTAATCATTGTTTTAAACTTATCAGCGCAAGAATGTAATACCATAGGAAATGCAATGCCAGGGAAAGGGATCTCGAGGAGTGTGATATCGAGGTGTATGGAACCGATGAAAGAGGTTTTGGGACTACGCAGCAAGTGCATCCAGGTAAGTTGTGAGCAGGGCCTGATATGAACCCTAGCCTGGGGATTACATAGTAGACGTGGCTTGGTAAGTTGTGGGTGAGGCATGGAAAGAATTAGTGGAGCCTAGCCTAGTATGGGCCAGTGGTGCTTGGCTTGGTATGGACTAGTAGAAGTTGCCCACAATACGATCTGATATAGTATTTCTAAAAAAGGCGCAAAATTTTATAAAGGAGAAACATTAATTTACTGCATGTATGAAGGAACTTAATCATGGACATGAAATCATACTTAAAGCCTTAGATAATCAAGATTAGTGCTAATTAATCATATTAGGACAAGATTAGCATAGATTAATCACACCGGGATACATGAGTGTTAGGTTAGTATGATGTGGAAAGTCCATATGGATGATAGGTGGCAGAGGTAGTTAGCATGGAAACTAGAGGTAATGACATGTGGTAGGTGGATTCGACAATTTGAAAAGAAAGTGACAGGGTAGGGAATGTGGCACAAAGACATATAGTGTGTGTTGAGTGGTTCATGGTGGCATGATGTGGTAGGTATAGACGTCTTAAGAATTACGCCAATACCATGTTTGGTGGATATTCCAGTGTATTTTTTGTTTGGCCAAAATGGTTGAAAGCCAATGTTTTTGCACCAAAATCGCCATATACAAAGGGCTTGGTCCTTGTGGGGCCATACCGAGGCACCAAGCAGTAGAGTGTCATTTTAATATAAAAAGGCCAAGGTTGGTCCAAAATGACTTATCAAAGTACAATGTGGCAGCATTGTGGTGGCATAGGGAACCACATGGAAAGTCTTATTTGGTCAACATTGGCATGATGCAGTAGGTCTCAGTATTTGTGTCAGGACCCTATTGAGTAAAGTTTTTACATGTTAACACCTTGGTATTTTTGGCACAACATAATCCAATGAGAAATTTGGGCCCCTATACTAGGCTCTAGAGTATTCGGAGATTTGTTAATAAAATGTATCATGAAATGCTTGGTGTCGATAGCCATGACTCGATGTGATGTGCATGCCACATGGACCCCACATGGTGATGACATGGCACCATGTCTACCACACATGATGACGCGAGTGCCACATATATCTCTCCTTATGACATGGCCTCTTTTAATGGGATAAATTTATAAATGGCATAAATTTCTATTGAGGACTTGGATTGTGGTAAAACTTATATCACTGGAAATATCTCGACGAGATGAATGTTATTATGGAATATGTTTTGGAATGTGAGGACTTTGGGAAAATTAAGTTATTTTAACCCCATATTCATAACATACCTTGGATACCAGGTCAAACAAGTAATACTCCAATAGCCTAAGATTCTACATAAGGAGGTGGGATGTGTTAAAACAAATATTTTATCCTGGAAACTAAAACCAGGAAAACTAGCATGATTTTTCAACATATATTCCTTTTTATAGCATTATAACACAATATATATCTTATGGAATCCATGAACCACCAATCCGTTTACTCGATATTAGAATACAATTGCAGTTCCTTAACCAAAAATAAAGAACCATGGGAAAAGCCACCATGCACCATAAATTTTCTTTTAGAAAAAACCATGTGCTGAAATACTTCCAAAAACAAATGCAAAATAGTTCCAAAAAAAAATTTGGGGGGCGTTGTCGCCAGTGCTTGTGCATTTTACATCACATGGGGATAGCAACACAAAAAGAATATAATAGAAACCTAATAGCCAGAAGATGGAAAACCTATTTCTCTTCTCCTATTAGCTTTAGATAATAGCTTCTCGAGATTTAGTAGTATGGGGGTTTGTTGATCAACGTTGGATCTAGTATGTTTCCTCTTGAAATCCAATTTTAATGTCACCAAAATAAACACATATTATGACATTATTCGTCATTTTTTTCATGCTTATAGTGCTAATATATAGATATTAAAGAAACATGAAATATAAAATTGTATGTACCTTTGACATATATCTATTTGTATTTATTGTTTGTTATCTCCCTAATTCCTCTATACATGTGGATTTGGCTAAGAAATTTATTCTTCAAGGGTTAAAAATCTCCATGACCTTTACAAATCTTCTCGTGTTTGAGTAGTTTGCAATACTAGTTGGTATAATTGGTTCAATACATTGCACTAATCATGCAAACTAACCAAAATATGTGGTGTGTCAAGGTTGGGGTTAGGATTAGTCATCTATATCAAATATAATAACCATAAATCCAACAATTTTCAATCCCCGAAAATGGTGCCAAAATAGATGTTGTTCCTTGAGTTGACCTTGACAACTAGATCAAGTCAAAAAACCCTATTGAGGTTAGTAAGCCTTCATGCTTTTGGTTTCAAGTTGGCTCTTAAACCAAAGGGGGTAACCCTCAATATAGAAAGATGTTACCGACAACAAAAAGGTTTGTACTAGTAATAAATAAATAGATTTGAAGCCATATCTTTTTATTATAATTGAATAAGATAATGGTCAGTGAATTGTAATGTAAGATATCAAATTAAATATGCTTGACAAATATAACTTTCAAAAATTCATCTCAATGTTTTAAATAAATAAAAAAATGAAAATAACAAAAAAACATGCTTATAATCTTTCGGATTAATCACATCATTAGGATTTGGTCGACGTTTTGAACCAACTAATGTCTTGAGGATGAACCACGTTATTTGGTTTGAAATGTCAACCAAATCCTAATGATGTGATTAATCTTAAAGACATTTATCTACAATATGGATCACAAAAGTCTCAGATATAACATGCTTATAATCACTAAATTACTTTGTGTGAAACTAAATAATCAACCACATAAACGTAAACAAGAGGAAAACCTTTTAACTAATAGAAGTAAGAAAGATAACATAAAGATAATAAATAAATAAAATCAAAATGAGGAAAGTTACAGAAATGTACTTATAAATTCCAATTGAAATTAAACTCCATTGTTAATAACAAGTACTTATATCTACTTATATCTACTTATATGTAGTTCTAATATTTACTTCACTTAATTGACAATCCACATAATTTAACCATTACAACATTTATGCAAAATTAATTTATATGAAATTAAAGTGTACAAGTATACTTATAACTAAACTATCTTTAGTACATAATTTTAACACTTAACAAGCACACAATAAAATGATTGCCAATTTCCAAAATTGTTACTTAAAACATGGAGTATCGTCTACAAGGAAAATCCAAAAACATTGTAACTCGCATTGTGTGAGATATTACATTAAAAATGTGTCTTAGACCATTAAAAAATATCACATACATTTACCTATTATTTTATCCTCACCAATAGCCACCACCCCTCCCAACCATAATAATCACTGAATAATAATTGGCTACATGTGTGAAATTTTCACATGTAATTATTTACATTATATTTTTTCTTTTGTCAAATTGATATTTGCTTCATCGAATATATCAATGCCTTCTCTTTACCTTTCACAAGCATGCTTGTCTCTAGCTAACTAGTTCTAGTGAGTTGTTCCTTTTTTATGAAGCACAAATTTGACATAATTTTCTTCTTAATCATCTACAACTTCTTCCATAGATAATTGCAATCGAACTATAGATTATGCTCCTTGAGCTACTTGTGATGAGAACTACTTCTAAGATGTGCTCCCTCTAAAATTTTTAATTTTCTCTTATTCCATGGGAGTGATCAGTGGTTGTTTTTTAGATTTCAAATAGGCCACTTCAAGCTTGGATCTCAATAGATATGGAATTGTAGGAAGTTTGAGTTTCAATTTATTTAAGAGTGATAACGCATTGAATTCCTTGCATAAAGCATTAAGAATTAATTCCCTGGGACTAGATATCCATCTATTTCTAGGATGTAACTTTAGTCTTCCTAACATCTTTTTAGATATTTTGCCAACTATTAATCTAATTCTATCTAGCCGTCTTGGGTCTAGAAGGTCGATAGACCAAACCTTTGTACATAACCTCACTCCTCTTTGAATTCATCCATTTCATTTCTATCTTACACAAATTCCTTATTCATTTCCTGAATAGTTGGTTTATTTTATTTAATCATCAATATAGAGAAGATAATTTTTAGTGTTGTTGGGAGTCCCATGGTTTGCAACATATTAACTAAAGTAGAGTTTAGTCACTGGATTATGGAATCCACCTCTAAGATCTTACTCATAGTGTTTGGGGTATGATATGTTTCATATCCAAGAGAGCATTAGCTATGACAATAGACTCACAATTGTGCATCAATGTTATGTTAGGTTTAATATCTTCAATTTTATCACCTATAATATCCATTATGGAAATATTGAGGTCAAAATGGGCCTAAAAAAATGTACTAACAAAATCAACTTTAAAGGAACCAATAAGAATACAGATGATGATGTCATATCTAGGAATAAATATTTTTGGAGGGAAAAGAAGAAAACTACTTTTCTTAATTGTGTTTTCTATCAATCTCCTTATACGTTTACTCAAATGTCGAGTGTAGCCAACTATTTGATGTAGAACTAAAGTCCACGTCAAAGGAGTACACACTCTACATACTTTACAATAAAACAAAATATTAAAAGAAATAAAAATACATGAAAAAATGTGTTTCTTGAAATAAACATGTTTTGTCTTGTATTTCAATTTTTTTGGTGGGGATCTACTCAAAAGTATATAGAGTGAATGCACATTGGATGCAAAACTAAATTATGCATCCAATTGTTGCATACACTTGAAATTCGAGTAAAACTAATAAGGAAATGAGTGGAAAATATAATTAAAATATAGTCTTCTTTTCTTTAAAATTTTATAACTCTTATTTTATTATTTTATTTATTTTTTTATTATTTCCCTTAGGAGGCTCATTTCAGAGCTCAAAATTCCCCTAATTCCCAAATTTTCTTTTCGGATTTTAATACAGTCGTTTTTCCCAAATCTTTTGATTTTACAGTCTTGTAGAGATTGAAGGTCATCCTCCTTGTCTTTAAGTATAACCTATATCCCTTTGATGATTTCATTTTTCTATGTACAAGTTGTGGCCCATCATATCTCCAATTATTCATTCTCTTCACTTGATCTTCTAATTTAAAAACCTTTTATCTCAAATCATTTTAAATTTTCAGAATAATTATTTGAAGTAACCTCAGTTGAAGTAGGAGAAACAATATTTTTATTTATAATTGAGTCTAACTTAGTGTTAGGGGCCTCCTAAGTGACGAGCCTCATAAATGTGTAATTATATGGGCTCATTTTACCTCCTAACCTAGTCAAATCAACCATTATCTTGTCTTATTATATGATTTTCTAATTATATTTATGCTTATAGGGTGAGTTGAGTTAGTTATTATGCCATGTGATCTAACATGTATTTAATGCAGATTATTGATGGATTTCGAGGTCAAAGTCAAGGATCTAGTGGTCAAACTATAGCAATAACTCGAAGTAGACAGAGGAGAGGACTTATAGGAGGGAATCACCCTCGTTTATTTCTCCTCACTTCGAATTCCCCTTCATTCAACTCGGAGTACAAGCAGCCGAATCATGCACTAGAAGGCAGCCGAGCAAGTGGAAAATGATTGATAGTTATCTCGAGTTTTGGGAGCCAAGCCTCCCTGATTTTAAGGAAGTTATTGGTAGCTTCAGATGTATAAGTAAAGAGGCCTAGGGCCTCACTAAGGTCGACCCTTTTTTTGCTTGTGTAAACTCTGCTCAAATTTTGAGCTTACTATTTTATGACAGTTTTATGTAATCTTGCTATTTTTTGATAATGAAGATGAAATCTTTTTTGAGCTAGCACTGAGTTATCTTAGAGGGCTGAAGCTCTTGGGTTAGGGCCCAATCCAAGAATCAAAGCTTCTCTTTACTTGCATTTGTATGCTTTACTTTAGTTTGTAGATTAGTTTGTTGTTAGATGTATTTCTCTTATGGTTAAGAATAGGTTGCTTTTGATGATTTAGTAGCTTGCTTCCGTTTATTCTTTCTGTAGCAAGTTAAGAAGTGATCAGAGAAGATTTAAAAGGCTAGAAATAGTTCCTTGGCCTCTCTTCCTCCCTCTAGGACCATGATTTGAGGCAAAGACTCTCTTGATTCCCAAAAACACAAATTTTCCTCATTCCTAGGACTTTTGGTGTTTACAGCTCTCTAGTAGGTTGATAGTCCAGTTTTGCTTTGCTTTAGATCTTCTTTATCATGTTCACTTCCTAATTTTCAATAGTCCTTTTGCATGCTTTCCTTTCTTACAGCATTTCCCAGCATTTCCTTCTATACATCATAGTTTAGGCCATTTTAATGCAAAACTTTGTTTTTCCTAGGATGCACTCATTTCATTGGTTGCTTGATTTTCTTGGTTGACTGTCATTTTCTATGTAGAAGATCTATTCCAGCAGTACGCCAGCTTACCAGAAATCACACCCTCTATCTGATCCATGCCCTATAGGTCTCCCAAACCTCACCTCAATTCTGCCCTAGTTTCCTTCATTTTTCATAGAACTTCTTCCTCTCTCTTTGAGAAAACCCAATCATCTTTCTCTCTCCTGGTGATTCATGGTAGACCTTAGGTGCCCTAACACCTCATTCCAACCTTCATCCACCTTTTCTACCCACTCTCACACCCTCAAAATAGCGAAAATTTCTCTCGACCTCCTCCTATAGGCCTCCTGTAGTTTCCGTGTTTTCCTCTTGTAGTTTTCTTGTGTCCTCCTGTAGTTTTTTCTGTAGGATTTCTTGTGAAGGCCGGGTGTGGGAAAAGCCTCCAGAAGGCCACCTAAGACCTCGTAGGACCTGTTAGAGTCAGTCTACTAGCCCTTCACCAGAGATCAAAGCTCTTTGCATTTCATGGTTAGGTGTCTCATCAATGTGATCAGTTGCATTCCGTTAGGCATGCCATAACTCTGGTGGAGTAGTTTTGTGTCATTTATTCCCCTCGTGTTTGGCACTGCTGGTTTAGGTCTGTTTAAGTAAATAAAGTCTTCAAGGGTCATTCATCATCTTGTTTTAAATTTCGAGTTCTTAAGTCTAGGGTTGAGTCAATTTTGTCTTGAGAAGTCACAAAGGACCAGCAGGCCAGGGGGATGTCCTTCATAGAGCATCATTTCAATAATTCTCATCATTATACAACTAAATTTGGACTTTGTTTTCAAAACTCTGTTTTTGAAAAACACAAGTCACCATCTCGTTTTTGTAAAAAATTGTCAAATTTTCAAGTTCTCCAAAGGTTGAAGCACAGCCTTGGTTTCCTTTGCCAAAGCATTTCAGAGCTATCCCTCCAAAAATCATCATAAGAAATCATTATTTCAACCAATTTATTTTAAAAAGTGAAACCAGAAATCAGAGCCTATTAATTCAAAAAAGTTTCAACACCCAAACCTTACAAAGTGGGTTTTTGGTTCAATTTAATTCAAATGAGATATTTTGTTTGCTTATAAAAGGGCAAATCAAGTCTATTTGTTCACCAACAATCAAGGCAAGAGCATGTTCAAGCATTGGAAGGTGAAAGACCAAGTTTATATACCCGTGGACAGTCTTACAGGTGCGCGTTGCGCGTAGAAAGAGCACGCTGCGCGTTGGGTGGAGCGTTGCGCGTTGGGCAACTGGAGCCAGTGTAAATTTACACAGGCGCTACGCATTGGGAGGTGCGCTGCGCGTTGGGGTGGCACGCTGCGCGTTGAATCACAGTCACAGGAAAAGCGCCCAAATCGTGTCTAATTGCCTCCAAATTTGAAAGCAAGTGTTCTATCATCGATTCAATCAATTTCATATCATTTATGGTGTGTTTGAAGAGAGGTGTGATGTGTTGGATGTGAGAAACAAATGAAACCCTAGGTCATCAAATGAAACCCTAGGCCTCACCAAAATCTGCCTTAAGGGTGTTTATGGATGATTGATGAAGATTAGCTCCATGGTGAAACATAACTTCATGCCCATTTGAAAGCTTTGAGCCAGCAACACATCACATTTTGGTCCATTTGTCCAACTGCCCTTATGGCTGTTTTATGCTCAATACACTAAAACAGAATGTCTATTATTGCATAACTCTCATGATATTTCGGTTGGTTTTTGAGCATGTATTGAAAAAGTAATTTCACCACACCTACAACCTACCATTGCAGACAGCATACATTTTGCAGACATTGTATTTTCAGAGCTATGTCGGACACAAATTCATCTTATGAGCAGGGGTATGACAATGATTCTACAACAGAGGGTAGTGTGCCACGAAGGTCTCGCAAAGGTGGCAAAGGTGGTAAGCCTCGCAGGGAAGAGCCTACTTCTTTGGAGCAATTGCAGGCTTGCCCACTTGCAATGGATTGTTTTCGTCGACAGTCATGCTATCACTATTGTGAGCTAATTTCACAAATTCAGCATCATCGTGAATTAGCTCGCTTGTTCATTCTACATTTACATGATGGCCATGTAAATCTCGCCGGAGTGGATTTCATTTTGTCACCAGAGACTATTGCGGAGGCCACTGGGATACCAAATATTGGAGAGCAATGGAATAAACGTCAGCAGTTAGAGAAATCTTACTATCAACCATACATCAAACCTGGTTATATGAGGCACTTGAGCAGCATTTTTCCTTTTCAATACCTCAAAGATCAGTTTGCACCTTTGATGAAACTCATCATTCGGTATTTCAGTTGTGAGGGAAGATTCTCCCGTCTTTATGCGTACCATGTCCGTTTGTTGATGCATTTTACAAGGGTACGTATGATGAACATTCCATACTTCATGTTTCGCAACATAGAGAAGATGGTGCCTCTTGTACAAAGGAAGACCCCAGCACAGCAGCATAATAGTATTTATCATTACGCGTTGATCAAGATCATAGTGGTTCATCAGTTGGCACAGCAGGGCATCACTTGGGAGGAATTTCTTTCTCGTGACCTTTTCACAGCGCCTCAGCCAGCTCCAGAGATAGTTCATGATGAGGCAGGGCCTTCACATCAGTTTGACATTCCTGAGACAGAGCATGTCAGTGCTCCAGCATGTGTAACATATCAGCAAGGACATAGGGCCTTATTTGCATCTACACGACGAGCACTATCTTCACCCGGGGTGGAAGGGGTCTCGTTGACTTCATCAGCACAGCGATTGTTATATCCACCTCGTGTGGAAGGGGCCTCGCTTTCGACAACAGCACTGCAGGTACATGATAAGGGCAAGAAGCCCAAGCATGAGGAGAGGCCTTCAGGCAAGCCATCGGGTTTTATTACTAGTCATGATTAGACAACTTCATACATCAGGTATCTAGAGCAGCGCAATAAATAGTTAGAGGATGAGCACACACTTATAGAGCTGCAACGAATCCGCTAAGACCGTAGGTTGGCCCGTAAAAGACCGGGTGATTTGACACCTGTTGCGCGGAAATTTGTGCTTGAGAAGGTCAACCGACACTTGGAGGGGTTGCTGGAGAAGGCTAATAGAGACAAAGACTTGCTTCGTCACATGAAAAATCATTACTGGGCCCGCATGCATGTTTGCAAAGCGAAGATGAAGATCCTTAAGAGGCGATTGAGCAAGGCACTAAAACGGCAGAAAAAGCCTGACCCACTCCAAATTTTGGCCGAGGCTTCATTGGTGGGGCAACATACATGATAAAGGGTCATTACTCCAAATTTGGGCAAATTTGGAGAAATTTTTGTCATTTTTGAAAATTTTGTCCTAAAAACAGGTTTTTTGGTTCAACGCGCAGCGCGCTGCCCGTAAGATTGGGAGGTCCAAATCACAAACAGTTTGCATTTTTGGATTTTTCATGATGAAATATGCCTGCTCAGCTATTGCCGAAGCATTTCATCGAGATCTGGATGGTCAAAAGGCTCAAAAACACCATAAAAACCACCTTGCTGCCACCTTTTGCCACAGCAGGAAGTACCTCTGGGAGAATGCAGTTTTGAGGGGGCAAATGAGCTCCAAATTGAGAAATTCCACTTGGGTTGGAAAGTAGACATCTAGGGCTTTCCAACGAGCTATCTTGAGCTCAATTTGGATGCCGGGGAGTGCCTCAAAATCAGTCTGAAAGGTGCACTGCGCGTTGAGATCAGGGCGCTGCGCGTTGAGGTTTTTGGTCCAGTTTTCATCCTTCAGCTCAGGAAATCGGCCAGTTTTCACCAGTTTTTCTCCTTGATGTGATTTTTGACTCACCATGATGTAAATTGATGTATGTAAGGTAACATGGCACTTTTATCACCTTCTAGATGGTTCATTTACAAAATTACCAAGAAATTAATGTAATGAAATCAGTTTCCTTCTTTTTAGAGGTAGGTTGTTTTGGTCAACTAGATTCCTGCTCCATGTTTAGAATTGGTTGAAACAACTCCTAGAAGGAGGATCTCGACCCCTAGAGGGTAGGGAATGAGGTTAACTTGGTCTATATATGTAAATTTTCATTCAGTAGCAGAGGTTGGACTCTTGGGGGATAAGCTTAGACTGTATTACACATTGTATCTCTGCAATTTTGGAAAAGGAAAGACCAAGGTTTTGCAGCACTATTTGGGATTCCTGTGGTTATTTGTGTTGATGGTGTGTTTCTCTCATGTACTTGTAAGTTTGTTATGTGTATCATTTTCCTACTATTCTCTTCTGCAAATTAAACAAATGAAGTGTTAAGGTAGAATTCATAATCTTGTATGCTCTGCCTTTAAGTTTGTTTAATATCTATGTTTTCATCTGTTTAAGGAGAACTCCTGAAAGTTTCTCGCTCTCCTTAGCTCCTCACCAGTCATTTCTATCCATTCAATTCCTTTAAAGACATCAAGACGATTGCCTACCTTGCCCCAAAAAGACCTCTGCAAAAACTGTGTCACATCCCCGCACCCAAAATTTCCTTTCCCTGTTTTCCAACAAAACCCTAAAAATCTTAAATCAAACTATCTTATCAATTTACTAGCCTAAAATCAGTATTCATATCGGTCATCTCAGCCCCTTTGAAGACCTTTTGCCGAGATAGACCCGGAGAGAGCCCTCTCCTGTCCTCGTAGGGCTAGCTACGAGGCTGAGCTTGGTTTGATGTTGCCTTGAGTTTCGCCTTCCTCAGCCTGAGGCAAATTCGAGTGCTAACATATTGGCGACCATACTGGGGAGAACAAATTGTTTGCCAGTTGATGTGTTTATTTCATAAGTCTTAGACGGAGCCTGAAGTTATGCCAGGTAGCCTTCGAAATGCTTTTGCTTTGCATAAGCGAAAGTAGATAAACGCTGCTTCAGTCAATCTCCGTGAGCTTGTGAATACAGCACTTCATTTGCATTTTACCCCAGTACATTTGTAAACTCTGAACTTTTGATGATAAGTTGAGAGTTTTCACAGGCTGATTGGCTATTTGTTCCTTGATATTTTGAGAATAACAAGCTGGCTTCAGATCCTAGTCATATATTTAAATCTCATTCATGTCCAGCTGTTTTTAAGTATTTTGAAGACATTGATTTTGACGAGAGCTTCGAGTTGTCCCTGTTCAAAACCAAATCTGAAAGTGCACTTGATTCTCTAGTTCCCAACCCTGATTTTGCTGCTGCCCTTGAAATCGAGAGACACAATAAATTGGTTGAAAATTTCATCCTAAGACACCTTCAGACAGATATCCAAGTCACTAATCTTGCTGATTTCCTCGAAATTGTATCTGTCAATATTGGATCTACTATCACAGCTTCTGTTCCGCATGAGCAAACCAATCCTCCTTTTATTTCTATTTCCCCTATAGTCACACATCCTGAATCTACAGTCAATTCTCCCTCTTCATCCCATATAGCTTCTCCTCCACCTACACCTCCCCATACCCCTCATACTACAGCTACACCTACTCCACCTACTACTCCTAGACCCAATCTACCCAAAGCAATGGCTGCTCGGTTTGCTCCTCTTGCTCTTCCTCAAAATCTGCATGATATGCCAGCTGATTATCAGAGCAAAATTCCCATGTTTGATGGCACTCCTCAAAGTGTTTCTGCTCAGCAGCATATAGACAAAATGGCAACTTTTTTTTGATTTATATGAGATAGATGAAGAAGATGTAACTATGCGTTTGTTTGTGCAAACATTCGGAGGAGAAGTAAGAAAATGGTTCAGAGGTTTGACAGCTAGAAGCATACCCACATTGGATGAGCTTCAGAGACAGTTTCTAGACCGATGGGAAATCAGAAAGGATCCACTTCAAATCAATGTCGAGTACAAAAATCTCAAACGTAATCATGGTGAGTCTGTCCAAGATTATATTATCAGATTTAGCACAGTTTATAATGCTATTCCGGATGACTTAAAACCATCTAGAAAATCAGCTCTTCTCAAATTCCCGGATGGCTTTGATCCGGAGATGGCTTATTCATTGCGAGATAGAGATCCGCCTACCTTGGAGGATATGTAGAAAATCGCTGTTAGTGTTGAAGCGAATTTGAATGACAAAAGAGCAAGGATGAAAGCTGAAAAGCGAGTAACAATCAAAGAAGAAGCCTCTACATCAGATCAGCTTCTTCGCAAGGTAGAGAGGATGCTCGAAAAGGCCACTCTCGACAAGCCGGAGCCGCAGATTCGCAATCCTAATTTCCGAGGTCCACAGCAGCCACAATACAGAATTAAGCAGTGTGAAACAAGGACACAAGAGTCAGCAGTTCAGCAGCAAGTAAAAACTCCTCTTCAGCAGAATTTTGTTAGCCAAGAATCCGAGGATGAAGGTGATACTGTAGGGGAGGAAAATCATTTCTTTACTCCTGATGATCTGCCTACCTATGTTACGGAAGAGGAAGAATTTGTGAGAAACTCCATCATCCACCAAGATGAGAATTATATCTTATCAAATGATGCAGCGCTTGAGGAAGAATCGGAGGAGTACCAAAGAGGATACCTGAACGCTTTGTCTGCCCAGCAGAAACAATTAAGAAATCGAGCTGTGCCCATAAATCCTATTCAGAAGAAGAAAGATACTTCAGCAAAAAATGATTCAGCTGTCCCACAGAAAAAAGGAAAAGAGATAAGTGATCCCGCAGCAGGTCAATCATCATCAGCAGATAAGGTAAATCAGCCACCAAGCACAATGAAGGATAAAGTTGAAAGAAGAGAAGTTCCGGCCAAGGAGGGTGAAAAGGTTTCAGCATTTAGTTTGGAGAATGAAATTTCAAAGCTGAAAGTGTTGATTCCTTTGACTGAAATCATGAAAAACAGCAGCTACCGAGGTCAAATCTCCAAAATTCTGAATTTTGATCCAATGCTTGACACGGTAAATGTAGAAGAGGATCAGCCAGAATTAATTTTTGGGCCTGCTTTAGATGGTGAGTCTCCTGAAAGTGATGTTCCTCCCTTCTATATCAGTTTAAGGTTGCACGAGTATGTTTTACATAATGCTATGTTTGACTCGGGTGCTTCACACAATTTGATGCCGAAAGCAATCATGGAAAACCTGGGATTAGACATCACAAGAAAATACCATGATTTGTATTCATTTGATCCAGCCGGGTAAAGTGTATCGGATTGATCAAGGACTTGGTGGTAAGCTTAGATCAAATTCCAGCTAAGAATGTCTTGATGGATGTGGTTGTGGTGGATATTCCTCCGCGTTTTGGTATGCTGCAGATCTTGGGGAGCTAAGTTGAAAGGTACACTTCAGTTGGATTTTTCTTATGCTACAATTCCAGTCTTCGGTCAAATGAGAAAGCTATATCGGGAGCAAAAGATGAAATATATGATAACCAGCAAAGAGAAGCCAATCAATCATCCTATAAATTATGTACATACAGATTTGGAGTCGTTTGTTTTGTTTGTTGATAGTTTTAATGACATGGATAGTCAGTTAGTTCAGGCAGAAGATATACCAGAGATTACCGAAAATTTTAGAGAGGTTCTGCAAAAGGAAACAGAAGAAAAGCCAGCTGCTATGAAGCAAACAGCTGAAGATAAGGGGCAGCAAACAGAAAAAACAGAGCCAACACAGTTTCAGCACTTGGAGGAAGATGAAGATGGTCTTTGGACCATGGATTTTGATGGCGCCGTGGGCAGCGATGGTGCTGGTATTGGTGTGTGGATTCGAAGTCCCTTTTCCGCCCAAGACAAAGTCCCAAGCAAGGTGAGAGTGTGTTCTTATAAACTAGCATTCGATTGTTCAAATAATGAGGCAGAATATGAGGCTCTCATTGCTGGCCTTAAAATTCTTCGAAAGCTGAAAGCAAAGAAGATTGCAGTCTATGGTGATTCCGAGTTGGTGATAAAACAAGTTAAAGGTGAGTTTCAGGCCAAGCATCCTCATATGAGGGCATATCGAAATGCTGTCCTAGATATTTTGAAATTATTTTCTGAGCATACTTTGACATGTGTGCCCCACATACAAAATGGTGTTGCGAATGCGCTGGCCAAGGCAGCAAGTAACTTAAAAATTCCAATGAATTCCAGCAACAAATTTGAGATTTATGTGAAACACCGCCCCACAGTTCCGGATAATCAACGATGTTGGCAAGTCTTTCAGGATGATGAAGAAATCAAAGATTTTCTGCAGATTGAAGGTGAGTTTAAAGATACCTCCATAGATACAAAATCAGATGAAGTAAATCAAATGGATGTGCTACAACTTAAGGATAATTTTATTCCTAAGGGATTGATTCCTTTAGAGGAGTTGTTTGATCAAGATGATGTGGCCCGCAAACCAACATTAAGACCAACTGAAAAAGGTGTTAAAGAGGTAAATATTGGGACAGCTGAAAATCCTAAGATGGTAAAGCTATCTAAGTCATTGTCACCAAAGGTAAAGGAAGAGTATATCAGATTGTTATCTTCATTTTCTAATGTTTTTGCATGGGATTACTCAGATCTGAAAACATATGACACCAATATCATTCAGCATACTATTCCTATAAAGCCAAATCAGAAACCTTTCCGTCAAAAGTTGAGGAGAATCAATCCTAAATTGCTGCCATTGATAGAAAAAGAAGTGAACAGGTTGTACAAGTCTGGAATCATAGTGCCTATCAGATTTTCCGATTGGATATCAAATTTGGTGCCCGTAAGAAAGAAGACCGGTGAGATCCGTTTATGCATTGACTTTAGAAATTTGAATAAGGTGTCTTTAAAAGACAATTATCCGCTGCCCAAGATGGATCATATATTGCAGCGAGTAGTTGGAGCATCAAGGATGTCGCTACTCGATGGCTATTCCGGGTACAATCAGATTTTGGTGCATGAGGATGATCGTGACAAAACTGCATTCACCACTCCATGGGGAACTTTTCATTATGCAAAGATGCCGTTTGGTTTGAAAAATGCAGGTGCCACTTTTCAGCGTGCGATGGATATGGCTTTCGCCAACAAGAAAGATGTTTTTTTGGTTGTTTACCTTGATGACTTGACTGTATTTTCGAAATCTGATGAAGAACATTTATATCACTTGAAAATTGTTTTTCAAAAGTGCAGAAAATATGGTATTTCGCTAAATCCAAAGAAGAGTCTTTTCGCCATGAGTGAAGGCAAGCTCTTGGGTCACATCATTTCCAAACACAGCATCCGTATAGATCCTGCACGTGTTGAAGCTACTCAACAAATTGAGCAGCCTCGGAACAAGAAAGAAATACAGTCCTTTAACGGGAAACTGAATTTTCTGCGTCGCTTCATTCCAAATCTTGCTGAGCATCTTAGAGAAATCACAAACATGCTGAAAAAGGACAGTCAATTAAAGTGGACAGAAGAGGTGGATTAATCAAATGATCCATTTATAGCAGACACGGGAGGAAGTACTTAAAAATACTCTCAAGTTGCCAGAGCGCATTAAAAAAATTTATGATAGGAAGGCAAAACCAGATGACTTCCAAATAGATGATGTGGTTTTGAGGTGGGATGCTCGGAATGAAGACAAAGGGAAGCACGGCAAATTTGAAAATTTACGGAAGGGTCCCTACAAGATCGCAGCATATCGTGGCAAAAATGCTTTTCTTCTCAAAGAAATGAACGGAGATGATTACCTCGGAGGGTCAGTCAATGGTCGGCTCCTAAAGAGGTACCATGTCTGAGCATTTTCTGCTCTTGTCATCATCACTGTACATACCGTTTTACTTCTGTTTTATCGCATGTGTGTACTGATCTTTCATCTTCAGTCTGGGGCCCGCAGTGAAGGCTATAATTCTGGAGATGAAGGTTAGTTGGTTTCAGGTTTGTCAAGTTGTTTTTTATCAGTCCATTTTTTGTTCAAAATTGAGTCAGTTTGGGTCAAAGTTGTGTCCAATTTTCAGTCAAATTTGCAGTCAATAAAGCTGTCAAAGTTCGTGTCAAATGTGAAAATAATGACTCCATCACCCAATGGTTAAAAGCACTGGTCTGCTCTCCCAGAGATCTGTTGTTCTTGGCACCTCCAAGGAGCTACCATCCCCATTGGAGCCAATGTTAGAGTCGGTCTACTAGCCCTTCACCAGAGATCAAAGCTCTTTGCATTTCATGGTTAGGTGTCTCATCAGTGTGATCAGTTGCATTCCGTTAGGCATGCCATAACTCTGGTGGAGTAGTTTTGTGTCATTTATTCCCCTCGTGTTTGGCACTGTTGGTTTAGGTCTGTTTAAGTAAATAAAGTCTTCAAGGGTCATTCATCATCTTGTTTTAAATTTCGAGGTCTTAAGTCTAGGGTTGAGTCAATTTTGTCTTGAGAAGTCACAAAGGACCAGCAGGCCAGGGGGATTTCCTTCATAGAGCATCATTTCAATAATTCTCATCATTATACAGCTAAATTTGGACTTTGTTTTCAAAACTTTGTTTTCAAAACTCTGTTTTTGAAAAACACAAGTCACCATCTCGTTTTTGTAAAAAATTGTCAAAATTTCAAGTTCTCCAAAGGTTGAAGCGCAGCCTTGGTTTCCTTTGCCAAAGCATTTCAGAGCTATCCCTGCAAAAATCATCAGAAGAAATCATTATTTCAACCAATTTATTTTAAAAAGTGAAACCAGAAATCAGAGCCTATTAATTCAAAAAAGTGTCAACACCCAAACCTTACAAAGTGGGTTTTTGGTTCAATTTAATTCAAATGAGATATTTTGTTTGCTTATAAAAGGGCAAATCAAGTCTATTTGTTCACCAACAATCAAGGCAAGAGCATGTTCAAGCATTGGAAGGTGAAAGACCAAGTTTATATACCCGTGGACAGTCTTACAGGTGCGCGCTGCGCGTAGAAAGAGCACGCTGCGCGTTGGGTGGAGCGCTGCGCGTTGGGCAACTGGAGCCAGTGTAAATTTACACAGGCGCTGCGCGTTGGGAGGTGCGTTGCGTGTTGGGGTGGCACGCTGTGCGTTGAAACACAGTCACAGGAAAATCGCCCAAATCGTGTCTAATTGCCTCCAAATTTGCAAGTAGGTGTTCTATCATCGATTCAATCAATTTCATATCATTTATGGTGTGTTTGAAGAGAGGTGTGATGTGTTGGATGTGAGAAACAAATGAAACCCTAGGTCATCAAATGAAACCCTAGGCCTCACCAAAATCTGCCTTAAGGGTGTTTATGGATGATTGATGAAGATTAGCTCCATGGTGAAACATAACTTCATGCCCATTTGAAAGCTTTGAGCCAGCAACACATCACATTTTGGTCCATTTGTCCAACTGCCCTTATGGTTGTTTTATGCTCAATACACTAAAACAGAATGTCTATTATTGCATAACTCTCATGATATTTCGGTTGGTTTTTGAGCATGTATTGAAAAAGTAATTTCACCACACCTACAACCTACCATTGCAGACAGCATACATTTTGCAGACATTGTATTTTCAGAGCTATGTCGGACACAAATTCATCTTATGAGCAGGGGTATGACAGTGATTCTACAACAGAGGGTAGTGTGCCACGAAGGTCTCGCAAAGGTGGCAAAGGTGGTAAGCCTCGCAGGGAAGAGCCTACTTCTTTGGAGCAATTGCAGGCTTTCCCGCTTGCAATGGATTGTTTTCGTCGACAGTCATGCTATCACTATTGTGAGCTAATTTCACAAATTCAGCATCATCGTGAATTAGCTCGCTTGTTCATTCTACATTTACATGATGGCCATGTAAATCTCGCCGGAGTGGATTTCATTTTGTCACCAGAGACTATTGCGGAGGCCACTGGGATACCAAATATTGGAGAGCAATGGAATAAACGTCAGCAGTTAGAGAAATCTTACTATCAACCATACATCAAACCTGGTTATATGAGGCACTTGAGCAGCATTTTTCCTTTTCAATACCTCAAAGATCAGTTTGCACCTTTGATGAAACTCATCATTCGGTATTTCAGTTGTGAGGGCAGATTCTCCCGTCTTTATGCGTACCATGTCCGTTTGTTGATGCATTTTACAAGGGTACGTATGATGAACATTCCATACTTCATGTTTCACAACATAGAGAAGATGGTGCCTCTTGTACAAAGGAAGACCCCAGCACAGCAGCATAATAGTATTTATCATTACGCGTTGATCAAGATCGTAGTGGTTCATCAGTTGGCACAGCAGGGCATCACTTGGGAGGATTTTATTTCTCGTGACCTTTTCACAGCGCCTCAGCCAGCTCCAGAGATAGTTCATGATGAGGCAGGGCCTTCACATCAGTTTGACATTCCTGAGACAGAGCATGTCAGCGCTCCAGCATGTGTAACATATCAGCGAGGACACAGGGCCTTATTTGCATCTGCACGACGAGTACTATCTTCACCCGGGGTGGAAGGGGTCTCGTTGACTTCATCAGCACAGCGAGTGTTATCTCCACCTCGTGTGGAAGGGGCCTCGCTTTCGACAGCAGCACCGCAGGTACAGGATAAGGGCAAGAAGCCCAAGCATGAGGAGAGGCCTTCAGGCGAGCCATCGGGTTTTATTACTAGTCATGATGAGACAGCTTCATATATCAGGTATCTAGAGCAGCGCAATAAACAGTTAGAGGATGAGCACACACTTATAGAGCTGCAACGAATCCGTGAAGACTGTAGGTTGGCCCGTAAAAGACCGGGTGATTTGACACCTGTTGCGCGGCAATTTGTGCTTGAGAAGGTCAACTGACACTTGGAGGGGTTGCTGGCGAAGGCCAATAGAGACAAAGACTTGCTTCATCACATGAAAAATCATTACTGGGCCTGCATGCATGTTTGCAAAGTGAAGATGAAGATCCTTAAGAGGCGATTGAGCAAGGCACTGAAATGGCAGAAAAAGCCCGACCCACTCCAAATTTTGGCCGAGGCTTCATTGGTGGGGCAACATACATGATAAAGGGTCATTACTCCAAATTTGGGCAAATTTGGAGAAATTTTTGTCATTTTTGAAAATTTTGTCCTAAAAACAGGTTTTTTGGTTCAACGCGCAATGCGCTGCCCGTATGATTGGGAGGTCCAAATCACAAACGGTTTGCATTTTTGGATTTGTCATGATGAAATATGCCTGCTCAGCTATTGCCGAAGCATTTCATCGAGATCTGGATGGTCAAAAGGCTCAAAAACACCATAAAAACCACCTTGCTGCCACCTTTTGCCACAGCAGGAAGTACCTCTGGGAGAATGCAGTTTTGAGGGGGAAAATGAGCTCCAAATTGAGAAATTCCACTTGGGTTGGAAAGTAGACATCCAGGGCTTTCCAACGAGCTATCTTGAGCTCAATTTGGATGCCAGGGAGTGCCTCAAAATCAGTCTGAAACGTGCGTTGTGCGTTGAGATCAGGGCGCTGCGCGTTGAGGTTTTTGGTCCAGTTTTCATCCTTCAGCTCAGGAAATCGGCCAGTTTTCACCAGTTTTTCTCCTTGATGTGATTTTTGACTCACCATGATGTAAATTGATGTATGTAAGGTAACATGGCACTTTTATCACCTTCTAGATGGTTCATTTACAAAATTACCAAGAAATTAATGTAATGAAATCAGTTTCCTTCTTTTTAGAGGTAGGTTGTTTTGGTCAACTAGATTCCTGCTCCATGTTTAGAATTGGTTGAAACAACTCCTAGAAGGAGGAGCTCGACCCCTAGAGGGTAGGGAATGAGGTTAACTTGGTCTATATATGTAAATTTTCATTCAGTAGCAGAGGTTGGACTCTTGGGGGATAAGCTTAGACTGTATTACACATTGTATCTCTGCAATTTTGGCAAAGGAAAGACCAGGGTTTTGCAGCACTATTTGGGATTCCTGTGGTTATTTGTGTTGATGGTGTGTTTCTCTCATGTACTTGTAAGTTTGTTATGTGTATCATTTTCCTACTATTCTCTTCTGCAAATTAAACAAATGAAGTGTTAAGGTAGAATTCATAATCTTGTATGCTCTGCCTTTAAGTTTGTTTAATATCTATGTTTTCATCTATTTAAGGAGAACTCCTGAAAGTTTCTCGCTCTCCTTAGCTCCTCACCAGTCATTTCTATCCATTCAACTCCTTTAAAGACATCAAGACGATTGCCTGCCTTGCCCCAAAAAGACCTCTGCAAAAACTGTGTCACATCCCCGCACCCAAAATTGCCTTTCCCTGTTTTCCAACAAAACCCTAAAAATCTTAAATCAAACTATCTTATCAATTTACTAGCTAAAATCAGTATTCATATCGGTCGTCTCAGCCCCTTTGAAGACCTTTTGCCGAGATAGACCCGGAGAGAGCCCTCTCCTGTCCTCGTAGGGCTAGCTACGAGGCTAAGCTTGGTTTGATGTTGCCTTGAGTTTCGCCTTCCTCAGCCTGAGGCAAATTCGAGCGCTAACAGGACCCATCCACACCATCCTACATCCTCCCAAGCTCCAAAACTACCCTCTAATGCCACCTGTTCGCTACCACACTCATACACAATAAATTAGATGCATGTTAAATTCACATAAAAACACATAAAAATCCAAAAATATGTTTTTTACTTATTTACTTCCATAAATAGCATGGTTAGATGTTGTTTACTTCCTTGAGTAGGTATTGGCATTTCTTTCATGGTTTTCATAGTGTTTTTGGCAAAAGTAGAATTAGCTTGTTAATTAGGGTTTACTAGGTTTTGATTTACATTCCAGTTTTTCTCCTTTCTGCAATTAGAATAGAATTTGTAGAGTAATCTTTCTTTCCTTTCATCACACATAGAGCTTCTTCTGAAATCTATAGAAGCTTGCTTGAGCTCCTAGTGATCTCGCGTCGGCTGATCAAGTGACAACCTACAGTGAGAACTAGTACTTGTCCATATAGCACCGACGCTTCCAAGTTTGTTATGAACTACCAGGTTGATAAAAGTAAAGTTGGTAGTTGGGAAGTTGTAGCATTCTTGCTGCAATATTGGCGCTCACCACTTTTTGGCATCGTTTCCAGGGAAGCGTCATAGTATTCTGTGATTATTGCTTTCTTCTATTTCCTATTGCAACATTCTGCTAATAGTTTATTTCAGAAAAAGTAGACTAGTCATTTCTTTTCTTTCAGTTCTGTTTTTCCTTGCTTTCCTTTTCAATCCTGCAAATTTCCATTCAGCAAGTTCATTTCAGCTAGTTGCAACTTGTTTTGTTCAATCACAATTTCAGTTTCTATAGGTACTTTTAGTGTGGGGAAAAAGAAACAAAAAACCAACCAAAAATATTTCATTTCATGCCTCGTAGGAGTAGAGATAACTTAGGAAAAATTTTTCCCAACACCCCCACTGCTTCACACAGCCAACCTTCTCTCTTCTTCGGTTGCTACAATTAAGAAGAACCCTTAGGTGAACATCCAAACATATTTGAAGAACCTATATGGGAAGAACAAGAAGAAGAAAACATTCCTCTGGAGCCAATGGCTAAAAACAGAAGTGCTAGGGAAAATGGAGAGAGAATAGAGGGTACCTTCCCCATTCGGGAGACCAATGGGGACACCAAAATGAAGAATATAAGTCCTTCATCCCTACCTCACTTCCATGGTCTGACTACAGAAGATCCTAACACCTTCTTGTTTGAGTTTGTTGTCATCTGTCGAACTTATGACTATGCAGAAGATGAGCAAAAGTTGAAATTGTTCCCTTCTACTCTCAAGGGCGCAGCACTGTGCTGGTTCATGGGATTACCTAGCAATCGCATCACAACTTGGGCTCAAATGCAACGGACCTTTAACAACAAGTATCGAGACTATTTTAGGTCAAAATATACTAAATAAGAAATCTTTTGAATGACCATAGGAAGTGATGAGTCCCTAGAAGACTATGAAGAGAGGTTCCAGCTCAGTTACAAAAGGGCCAGGTGTACACTTGACCCTGAGTCTCTGAAGTTGGTCCTGCTCAGGGGAATTTGGGAAAAACTTTTAGACACCCTCCATCTATTGGCCGAGGGAGACATCTACCAACTATCCTATGGGGACATGAAGACTGTTTTTAGAAACTATTCTAGAGCAGCCAGAAAGAAAGGTAGGGGGAGTCAACCCATAGCCAGTACCTCTTCTTCCAATTCATCCATTAAAGATGAAATTGGAAACATGCTAGAAAACTTCAAGAGTGAGATGTTGCATACTCTTGCCATGCAAATGGATACCTTACATATCAAAAGAAAACAAGAGGAAGCAGAGAGGACTTTTGCCTTTTTTGCCCTAGATGCACCTGGAGGCATCCTAGGAATGAATGCCCATTGAACTCTATAGGGGTTTGTTCAGTCTGTGAAGAAGATCATTCTATAGATAAGTGCCCTTCCTTGCCTGAACTTAAAGTTTCATACCAGGGGGCCGAAGGAGTCACTAAACAAATCTATTACATAAACCAAAGGAGGCCGCATGGACTTAGACCATACCAGCAAGGGATGCAAGGGACATCTCAAGCATAATACAACCCCAACCAAGTCATCTCCATGCCTTCTTGGGGCCCCCTGCTCATCCTTCCTGGTCCACGCCTCCTCCTTGGTCCTTCACATCTCAATATCATGCCCAACTAGCCACCCATTCATTTCAATCCTATGCTCAGCCGCAACCTCAGTGGAATGCATCTCATCAAGGGTGGAGGCCCCAATACAACTCTCTTCCCGTTCTTCTGCCTCCACCACCTGCCCAACCACAACCGTTACCTTCTACTCCACCAAGAAAACCCCAAATGCCTACCCAGCCAAATCCGAACCCGAACAACAGATAGGTTCAGCAAGTGTATAGTGGGGAACCATCATGCCCAACTTATGCTGTGGAGATTCAAGAAATTAACTTGCGATCCAGGAAAGTTCTCCCAAATAGCCAGCCTCCACCAAGGGAGGTTGAGAAAGATAAAGACGAAAGTGAACCTAAAGCAAATCCATCCCTTCCTGAGAGACTATCCATGACAATCCAACCTACCCCAGAAGAGACTGAACTCCTGGGAGAATTGAAACATTTATGTGTGAAGATACCACTTCTCCAAGCCATAAAAGATGTGCCTATCTACAAGAGGTTGATCAAAGAGAAGTGCTTTAGGCATCCAAGAAGGCACAGAAGAGATGCCCCAACCATCAATGTCATAGGACAATTGTCCGACCAGATGTTGGGGTAGATAATCTGTCCAAAATATCTGGACCTTGGAAGCCCAGTAGTTGATGTCCACATCAATGGCACAATGGTCCCACATACCTTGATTGATTTGGGAGCTGCCATTAATGTGATGACAAAGGACACAATGCTCAAACTTAACCTCCAAGGCTCCTTGAGGAAGAACACGACAGTGCAGCAGCTAGCAGACTGCTCCATAGTGACCCCTAAGGTGATTGTGGAAGATGTGATGGTCTCCATTGATTCTTGTGAGTACCCTGCTGATTTCTTAGTTATCCAACCAAAGGCAAAGCTCACTGGGTATCCTCTCATCCTGGGAAGACCCTGGTTGGCTACAGCCGATGCCTACATCAGCTGCCGAGCTGGGAACATGATCATAAAGAACGGGCACATGTCCAAGTATTTAATCCTATATCCTCCTTCCCAACCCTTGCTAGAACATGATCTACCTCTCTGGTTGGAGAAGGATGATGATGATGAAGTTTATTCTGCACCACTTTTTACATTAGAAATCGCCACGAGGGGGAAACCGCAAGAAGAGGATGATATGATTGAAAATTTGATTTAGAATCCACCTCCCAGTGTATCACCATTAGAAAACATAGTAAAAGAAACCCAAAACATCCCCTCAACTAATCTCTATGTGGCGGACCCCACTTCTCTCCATGTTAAAAATATAGAGTTCAGCCTAGAAATAACATTGAAAATCAATCCATCCCTATCTACTTCCCAAGAGAAGGAGCTATGCACAATACTAAGAAAACATCTATATGCCTTCGCCTAGAGTTATAAGGAGATGAAGGGAGTGCACCCTCCAGTATGTACTCATAATATATACATCAAGGAAGATTGCAAGCTAGTCAGGCAGCCTCAAAGGAGGATGAACCCGGCACTTAAAGATATTGTTAAGGAAGAACTGCAGAAATTGCTTGATGCAGGATTCATCTATCCCATCTCTAACACTGAATGGGTCTCTCCTTTGGTGCTAGTGCCAAAGAAAAATGGTAAGTGGAGAATCTGTGTCAACTATCGGGAATTGAACAAAGCCACTAAAAAGGACCATTTTCCTTTACCTTTCATAGATCAAGTGTTAGACAGTCTAGCAGGGAAAAAAAAAATCTCCTTCCTAGATGGGTTTAGTGGGTACAATCAGATTCAAATCAGCCCGGAAGACCAAGATAAGACCAATTTCACTTGTCCTTGGGGTACCTTTGCATACTAGGTCCTTCCTTTTGGTTTTTGCAATGCTCCAACCACTTTCCAAAGAGTGGTATTGAGTATATTTTCTGAACTGGTTCATGATGCAGTAGAAATATACATGGATGATTTTACTCCTTATGGCTCTGACTTTCAAGAAGCTTTATCTAACCTAGGAAAAGTTCTAGATAAGTGTATTGAGATGAACCTGTCCCTTAGTCCGAAAAAATGTGAATTTTTGATGACTGAAGGGACCGTGCTAGGTCATGCAATATCTCAACAAGGACTGCAGGTGGACCCCAACAAAATTGCCATCATCCAAAGGGTCCCACCTCCTCAAAAGGTGAGAGATGTCAAAAGCTTCCTAGGCTTAGTTGGATATTATAGGAGATTCATTAAAGAATTCATAAAGTTAGCCTCTCCTTTGTTTGGCCTCCTAGGCAAATATGTTGAGTTCATATGGTTGTAAAACTATCAAGAAGCCCTAGATATCTTAAAGAGCAAGCTAGTGACTGCCCCAATTCTCAGAGGCCCAAACTCGGCCCTACCCTTTCACATTCACACAGATGCCTCGAAAAAAGCAATAGGAGCAGCCTTAGGACAAATTGATGAAAATTTACCTTATGCCTTATACTTTATAAGCTAAAACTTGTCAAAGGCGGAGTTAAACTATACAGTGACCAAGAAGGAACTCCTAGCTGTCGTGCATTCCTTAAACAAATTCATACATTATATCACAGGCTATCAAACCTTTGTGCACACTGATCATGCTGCAATTAGATATTTAATGAACAAACCAAATGTAAATGCTCGCATTATTAGATGGTTTCTTTTACTGCAGCAGTTTGATCTGACCATTATTGATAAGCCTGGTAAAGAGAATGTTGTTGCTGACTTTTTGTCTAGAGTAAATTTGCCTGCAGGTGAAGAAGGAATGGTGGATGACCAAATGCCAGATGAACACCTATTTTCTATATCATTACTCTCTCCACGGTTTGTTGCTATAGCAAACTATTTGGTTTCAACATAGTTCCCACCACACCTATCCTCAAAAGAGAAGAGCAAAATAATAAGGAAAGTGCCCCTTTCACCTGGATTGGAGGTAATCTCTTCAAACTTGGCCCAGATCAAATCTTGAGAAAATGTGTCAAGGAGGAGGAAGTCTTTGACATCCTCCTGACCTGTCATGACATGCCTTGTGGAGGTCCTTCTGTAGCAAAAAGAACTGCCTTCAATATATTCGAAGCAGGCTACTACTAGGCCACTCTTCATCAGGATGTGAGGAGATACACGAGCTAGTGTGATCGGTGTCAGAGGATGGGGAAACCCACTCCAAAGGATAAAATGCCCATGCAACCTCAAGTGACCTTTGAGCAATTTGAGAAGTGGGGCATGGACTTTGTGGGGCCTATCAACCCTCCTTCAAAGAAGAAGCAGTACATCATTGTGTGCACCGACTACCTGACAAAGTGGATGGAGACAAAAGCAATCAAAGCAGCGACAGAGGAAAGAGTAGCTTATTTTTTGAGGGAAAACATATTCTACAAGTTTGGGTATCCGAGAGAGTTGGTCACAGACCAAGGCAGTCAGTTCACTTCCAACCTGATTGAAGACCTGCTCACACATCATAAGATCAAGCATAAGACTTCCACCCTTTACCATCCACAAGCCAATGGGAAAGTGGAGGTCACTAACAGAGCATTTGAAGGGATCCTAACCAAGGTAGTGAGCAGTAGCAAAAAAGACTAGGTGGACAAATTAGTTGAGGCCACTTGGGCCTACTACACAACATGGAAGACCACCACCAAGTTCACACCCTATGAACTAATCTATGGGAAGAAGGCTTTGCTGTCAATATAGTTTGAATTCAATACTCTAAGGATGGCAGCTCAGTTGGACTTAGACCTCAACCATGCACAGAAGGAGAGATTACTTCCGCTCAATGGATTGGATGAATACAGATTGCAAGCCCTTCTCCATATAGAGGTAGTCTAGCTTTAGAGAAAGATATGGCACGATAGAAATATTAGGGAGAATAAATTCCAAGAGGGAGATTGGGCACTACTCTATGATTCAAGATACAAGGATTTCAAAGGCAAGATGAGGACAAGATGGCTGGGACCCTACACTGTGGAGAAATGCAATGACAATGGTTCAGTTCTTATTAGAACCATTGATGATGAAGCCATCCCCATGCTTGTCAATGGACATTGGTTGAAATTCTACAAGAAACACCTCTCCAAGCAAGATTTTATTGAATATTTGAATAAAACAGTGATGGTAGTGGAGTATGTCTTAGCTTCCACTTCACCCACTCGTTGAAGAAAAAAGTGAAAAAATAAGGATTCAAGTGAAAACTTCCATGAGGTGCTTAAGTCCCATCATTGGGTTGAAAACCTCTTCTGAGGCGGCCCAGTGATGTCAAAAAAAAATTGAAAATAATAAGATTCCTGGGTGAAAACCTCCCTTGGAGGTGCCCAGGGTAGGAAATTAAGGTGAAAACCTCTCTAAGGCACCCTAGTTGTTTTCAAAAAAAAAGAGAGAGAGAAAGAAAAAATTATTTTTTATTGCATTGCAGGTTTGCAGGAGGACTATAGGGAGCAAAAGAAGGTGCCAAGGGGACCCTGACATTCATACAGCATCCATCTCATCTTCTCCACACCCTCCTCCATCATTTCTGGCATCTCTTTCACCCCACTGTACCTCTTCTTCCAAAACTGTGTTTTCTACAGGAGGATTTGTTTTTTCTATAGGACGCTCCTGTAGGAATTACAGAGAGTCAAAAGTGTCTACATAAGGCAGTTTGAGGGACAAGAAAATCTTCATGAGGAACCTATAATCCCTCTTACCATCTTCAAACCTCCTTGCCATCATTTCCAAGCCTACATCACACTCCAAGCATCATTATTAATTTTTTTCCTTTCCAAGAAAAAACACAGAAAAACAGTTTTTCAATTTTGAAAAAAAACAAAAATAAAAGGAGGAAAAGGCACCATTAACTTTACCTGAAGCTTACCTACTATCCCTCCATCATTCATCTCCACCTCTGGCATCATTCTCAAGCTCCAAGCACAGGGAAATAGCTAAAGTTTCAAGGGGAGAAGCAGCTACAGGAGCTCCTGTAGGAATTCCTGTAGTAGCTGATCCCATAGAAGTCCAGCACCAACAGCAAGGGACAGCACATCCGAAGGTTGAAAAGGCACTTGTAGCTCAGCGCCAGAAAAAGAAGAACCTACAAAAACACACAACAACACATCAACAAGCAGAGACAGCATGCATGAGGGAAAATGAAGGCATGCAGCAGAGAAAGCCACAACACCTCACAGTCAATGGCAGCAAATACACTTAGATTACAGGTAAGTAGCTAAGTCACTCCTCTATCTGCATTTGTGTAATAAGGAATCATACGAAGGCAATGAGATGGTTGAAATCGAAAGAGGGAAAGGTGGTCAGTTAACTTGGCCACCTTCATTTAGTTGACTCCACTTAACCGAGCTATCACCCACACGTGTGCACAGTCAACTCAAGCAAAATATGTGAAGGACAGGTAGTGGGAGGAAGAGTTAACTCCAATGCAGTGATGAGGGGATGATTACGAGGGGGGTCATGATGACCAAGCAAGTGAGGACCAACAGTCCTAATTTGGGCAACATATACCTTGCCAGCTCAGCACTCATAACCGAAAACAGCCATAAAAGGTAATGAGCACTCCTCCCCATGCATTCTCACCACTTTTTGGCACCGTTGGTAACTCAGCCACACAGTAGTCTTCTTATGCCCCCACAGCCTCATATCCACCATCCTCCATCGATTTCCTCCATATTTTTTCTCTCGGCATCTTCTACAGGAGCCCTAGAGGTTTTCTACAAGAGCACCTAAAGGAAATCTACAAGAGGGATAGCGGGCTTCTACAGGAGGGGCAGTGAGTCATTTTGAAGGGAGGAAACGTGATTTTTGGCATGAATTTCAGTTTGAAGAGGTAGGTTTCATGAATGTCCTCTGTTGAATATCAAAATGTGAAAGAATTGGTCTCAAATTGAAGATAAAATGAGTCTTTAAGAGGGTAGAAATACATAATAAAAAAATAAAAAATAAAAATAAAAATCTGTTTTAAAAAAAAAAAACACAGTCCCCTCTGTTTGTCTATTTCACTCAAAATTCTTTGTCTCCACCTCCATATTTGGTTTTTCAAAAGAAGTACATGCAGTATGATAGGGGGGTTTATGAGAAAAGAGCCCAGTAACTCCACTAGACTCCATGCACATCCTCAAGTAGTGGAAATATTTACAAGGGAAAATTGGATGAATTTATTTGAGAAGTTTAGAGGGTTTGATGATGAAATTTCCCATGAATTTGTTCTCTCTCTAGTCCCTCACACAAGAACTCATGCTACTGTAACCATTAGAGGCGTCTCCATTGAAATAACCCCTGAATTCATTAGTAGGGTCACTACCCTTCCTCTTGGGCTGCCTTGGAGTAAAGATGAGAAAATAATTGGCCATGCTGCCAAGAGGAAATTTTTCCAAAATAATGAAACCCGTATTGAAGACAAAAATGGGATTAAGAGGGCTATTGTACCATATCCCTGGGATGACGTTAGCTACCAAGTGATCAAATACATTTCTTGTGAGGGGAGGCACAGCATTGTTTATGGATATCATTTCATAATCCTCCAAGAATTGAGACATGGCATGGATACCCCAGCACATCAAAAGCTCAGTGTCCCTTACTTTCTCCTTCAATCCCTCATTGACTCCAGCACCAAGGTACAAGAAGGAAATTCATAGTAGCTAGCTCACCATGGCCTAATCAAGACCCTAGTAGAAGAAGCCCTCTATAGCCTTACAATCCCTATAGCATGGGAAGTTTTCATAAATATGACAACTGAGGATGACATCAAGGCATTAACCTATGATGCTAGTCCTGCTGTTAGTGAGGAGGGAGAAAAGAAAGGAGGAGAAGATGAAGCTAGTAGTGACATAGCAGAGCAAGAGAGGAAGGAGGAAAGAAAAGAAATAGAGGAGGGGAGAGTTGAAGAGACAGAACAGGAGGTACAAAAAGAGACAGAGTGGGAGGAGGAAAAATAGACAGAAGAGGGAGAAAAGGAGGCAGAGAGGGCAGAGCAAAGAGAAGAGTCCCATGAAACTTTGGAAAGAGAAGCAACAGCTACCCTCACTACCCTTAGTACACCAGTCAAGCAGAAGTAGAAGAGGAAAAGAAAAACCTCCATGTATTTTAGGGCAAGGAAGAGTACCAGAATTAAAACAGGTAAACCTCAGCCCTCATCAAAGACTCCCATTAACATTGAAGATTAACCATCTGCCAAGGTGAAATAATCTCCTTCCAAGACACCCATAACCTATGAAAGGAGGACTACAAGATCTTCTACATGGAAGGGAAAGGCAATTCTATAGGACCCCAAACTAGACCTACAAGAGGCTAAAACAGTCCTACAGGAGACACTGTCCAAACTACAAGAGACACAAAAACTTGAGGAAAAGATAGGAGGACAGCCAGAGGTGAAAGAGGAAGCATAAGAGCTACAAGAACCTGACCCCCAGCCTAATCTTGACTCCTATTACAGACTACTTGAGGGAGGCAAGATAATCCCACAGAAATTTACAATTCCACTGTTTTTCGAATTGGAAAAAGAGAGAGTGAGAACACATAGGTGGATGGAAGACAAACTCAGGGAAATGGGCAGGGAATTGAGTGCTCTCAGAGACAGAGAAGCCATTACAAGAAGCCACCTTGAGAATGAGAATGAATTACTAAGGAGGAAGCTGCAGGAGAAAGAGACTCATTTGGCATACATGGCTAGCTTATCCATAGAAGCATTACAATGCAGAACACCAACCAAATCTTATGGCCTCTATCTGAAGGATCAATGGCTTCAATTCCAAATAAAAACTTTGGCACAAAGAGGCATAATGCCTTTCCAAGACTACATATAGTTCATGGATTTGTGTAACCAAAGCACCTCTGAGGACAAAGAAAACATGGCAGAGTTCTATCTACACAACATGGCCCTCATAGACCTGAATGTGTGGGACCCTAATGCCAAGCTAGGGGATCTGCAATTAATGGCCATGGCGTCATGGATGAACCATGATGAATTGAGGGCAACAGAAATGAAAATATTGTTAATAAAATAATGGAATGAACCATTGATGATAAGAGCTGAGCCATCAGAGCCTATGGAACTCATCAGCACACACAACCTGCTTACCAATGACCCTCAAACTACCCCTAAATATCTAGCCAATCAAGAACAAGCCATTGCACACTTTGAAAATATGCTTAGGCTACTTGGGGCTGACTATGTGCATGCATGTGTGAGAAGATGGAACACCCTACCCCACAGCTTGCAGATCAGAGAATACCATTTCCCCATGAGGCTGAAGGAGGCATTGAAAAGAGTGCCAATGTACAAGCACTCCATGCAAAGGCTGAAGGTCAACTGGATTGGCCTCAAACTGAGTCCTCCACTCATATTAGGCAGGCTGGAAAGCAGAGGAGAAGAAGAAGAGAAGGAGTAGTGGAAGGAAATAGACAGAAAGGCAGGGTTTTATGGAGAACATGAGTAGACCACATCAGAATCCTAGAATGCTAGGGAGGCCACTAGGGCCATGAAAGACCAAGAGATTGACTAGGTTGCTCAGAGGATGAGCAACACCTTCAGTAGGGGGTGATGATGAACCTCATAAACGGATAATTATATGGGCTCATTTTACCTCCTAACCTAGTCAAATCAACCATTCTCTTAGCTTAATATGATTTTCTAATTATATTTATGCTTATAGGGTGAGTTGAGTTAGTTATTATGCCATGTGGTCTAACATGTATTTAATGCAGATTATTGATGGATTTCGAGGTCAAAGTCAAGGATCTAGTGGTCAAACTACAGCAATAACTTGAAGTAGACAGAGGAGAGGACTTATAGAAGGGAATCATGCTCATTTATTGCTCCTCACTTCAAATTCCCCTTCATTCAGCTCGGAGTACAAGCAGCTAAATCATGCACTAGAAGGCAGTCGAGCAAGTGGAAGATGATTGATAGTTATCACGAGTTTTGGGAGCCAAGCCTCCCTGATTTTAAGGAAGCTGTTGGTATCTTCAGATGTATAAGTAGAGAGGCCTAGGGCCTCACTAGTGTCGACATTTTTTTGGCTTGTTAAACTCTGCTTAAATTTCGAGCTTACTATTTTATGATAGTTTTATGTAATCTTGCTATTTTTTGATAATGAAGATGAATCCTTTTTGAGCTAGCACTGAGTTACCTCAGAGGGCTAAAGCTCTTGGGTTAGGGTCCAATCCAAGTAGCCAATCTTCTCTTTACTTGTATTTGTATGCTTTACTTCAATTTGTAGATTAGTTTGTTGTTAGATGTATTTCTCTTATGGTTAAGAATAGGGTGCTTTTGATGATTTAGTAGCTTGCTTCCGTTTATGCTTTCTGTAGTAGGTTAAGTAGTGATCAGAGAAGATTCAAAAGGCTAGCAACAGTACCTTTGCCTCTCTTCCTCCCTCTAGGAACATGATTTGAGGCAAAGACTCTCTTGCTGCCCCAAAAACACAGATTTTCCTCATTCCTAAGACTTCTAGTGTTTGCAGCTCTCTAGTAGGTTGATAGTCTAGTTTTGCTTTAGTTTAGATCTTATTTATCATGTTCAATTCCTGATTTTCAATAGGCCTTTTTCATGCTTTCCTTTTTTACAGCATTTCCTTCTCTACATCATAGTTTAGGCCATTTTAATGCAAAACTCTGGTTTTCCTAGGATGCACTCATTTCATTGGTTGCTTGATTATTTTGGTTGACTATTATTTTCTATGCAGCAGATCTCTTCTAGCAGTAGGCCATCTTACTAGCAATCACACCCTCCATCTAATCCATGCCCTATAGGTCTCCCAAACCTCACCTCAATTCTGCCCTGGTTTCCTTCATTTTTCATAGAACTTCTTCCTCTCTCCTTGAACAAACCCAATCATCTTTCTCTCTCCTGGTGATTCATGGTAGACCTTAGGCACCCTAACACCTCATTCCAACCTTATTCCACCTTTTCCACCCACTCTCACACCCTCAAAATAGCGAAAATTTCTCTCAGCCTCCTCCTGTAGGCCTCCTGTAGTTTCCCTGTTTTCCTCCTGTAGTTTTCCTGTGTCCTTCTGTAGTTTTTCCTGTAGGCTTTATTTTGAAGGTTGAGTGTGGGAAAAGCCTCCAAAATGCCACCTAAGACCTCCTAGGACCCATCCACACCATCCTACATCCTCCCAAACTCTAAAACCGCCCTCTAATGCCACCTGTTCGCTACGACACTCACACACAATAAATTATATGCATGTTAAATTTACATAAAAACACATAAAAATCCAAAAATATGTTTTTTGCTTATTTACTTCTAGAAATAACATGGTTAGATGTTGTTTACTTCCTTGAGTAGGTAATGGCATTTCTTTCATGGTTTTCATAGTGTTTTTGGCAAAAGTAGAATTAGCTTGTTAATTAGGGTTTACTAGGTTTTGCTTTACATTCCAGTCTTTCTCCTTTCTGCAATTAGAATAGCATCTATAGAGTAATCTTTATTTCCTTTCATCACACATAGAGCTTCTTCTGAAATCTATAGAAGTTGGCTTGAGCTCCTAGTGATCTTGCGCCAGCTGACCAAGTGATAACCTGCAGTGAGAACTAGTACTTGTGCATATAGCACTGACGCTTCCAAGTTTGTTACGAACTACCAGGTTGATAAAAGTAAAGTTGGTAGTCCAGGAGTTGCAGCATTCTTGCTGCAATACTGGTGCTCACCACTAAGAAAAATAATAAAATAATAGTTAAATAAAAAATAAGAGTTATAAATTTTTAAAATAAAAGAAAGAAAACAACATTTTTATATTATTTTTGGCTTATCTCCTTATAGGTTGTCTCAAATGTGAATTGTATACACCCATTGGATGCAAAACTAAATTCCACATCCAACAAGTACACACTCAGAATACTTCTTAGTAGACCCACATTGTAAAATAATTGAAAATACATGAAAAAAGTGTGTTAAAGTTTTTTAATGAATCATGTATTTTCATTTTTTTTTCAATGTGGGTCTATTGAAAAGTATGTCGAACACGTTTTTTCATATATTTTCAATTTTTTCGATGTGGGTCTACTCAAAAGTATGTCAAGTGGGCACTGGTTGGATGTAGAATTTGATTACACATCTATAACAAGCCACCCCACATTTATCCACTTTGACAAGCTCTCCAGGGTGAACATGAGTTGAGTGTTACTATGATATGACCCAACATCCAAGTTCCAGTTACGGAAGTGGGGCTTGCAATACGACCACAAACTAACATTCCTCAGAGACCACAGACCACTCAAAAGGCTGCAAACCACCTGTTGATGGTGCTCGAAATCCATCAACCAAGGGGTCTCCCCAATGTGAAGTCCCAATTAGACCTCACACCATTTGGTGTAGGAACCCCATCCATAATATATGTCCAGTTTCCATATATCTTAAAGATAAGCCTTGGCTCTAACTATCAGCCAGAGAGAGAGAGATGCAATGGTGTCTTCGAAAAGCAATAACATGTCTCTGATGAATGTTCAGTTGTAAATGTGTCAAAGTTCTTCTACTATAAAGAGGGGAGAAAAGTGAGCCTCTAAGTGAGAGGTAGTAGTACCACCCAAGAAGAGACACACATTCACCTGAAGGATCCATATAACATCCAGTGTATTAGTCCACAAAGGATGTGATAGTCATTACAACTAACAAATGAAGAAAGATGTGCCTAATATCCTACAAAATAGTCCAATGTGTTGGAGAGTGTTATATTCTTTCCATGACTAGCCCCACGCACGAAGATGGGGGGTTAGAGGTGGGGCGGCTCGCCCCCCCCCCCCCCCCCCCCCCCCCCCCATTATGATGGGCGCAATCACAATGAAGGGTGGATCATGGGGGGGTGACAATTCCCCTTGTTGGGCGGTTTAAGGGGGGCGGTAGCCACCCTCTAAAGGTTCAAGGGAAGCGCCTAGGGAAAAAAATTGGACCCTATATTAGGTGGCCGGACCTACCTATGATTTTCTGTATGGGTTTTGCACATGGTTTTGGGCATGATGGTTTTCTACCCATGGTATTTTGTAGATCCAATCAAGGGAACTGTTAGGATATTTCGACACATAGGAAATATTTAAGTATAACTTGGTCTAGTGTAGAGTTAGGTAAAGTCTATTTCTTTACTATGTACGTTTGTAACTTACAATCTGATGGTCACGATATGTTCTAGACATGAAGTGATCTGACGGTTCATTCTCTCCTCAGTATTACCGACACTTGATCTGTGGCTTAACACCGATTGTTCCATGATCTCTATTTAAAGATCATGGAGGGTCATATATAAGGTGATGGTTCAGGAGAGAAGCTTATGTAAATTTTCTTTCTTTTATTAATTAATTGTCGGAAGTGGATGTGTTGGCTCAAGCCGTGGACTATTTCCCTCTTTGAGGCTTTTAACCATGTCAAGAATACTAGTCTATTGATCTGTGATCTATTTTTAAGCAGTGTCCTTTGGTGTTCTATCTGAGGAACTTACCCTGTAAATTCATACATGGTATCAAATCTATTTGAGGGCTGCATCCATTGGTGATCCAAATTCGAAGCCGGTACAACTACATCTGACTGTCATTTCCTAGATCTACTATTTTTTATTGCTTTCAGGCCGAGAGGACTATTCTATTATGTTAGGAGCATCTGTTCCAGTGAGAAACCCCTTTCGTTTCACACAAAAAGGTTTTTGGTAGCCCTAGGTATGTCATTTTTAAGATCTTGAGGTATACAATGTTTATCTGCAGTTTGAGTTATTCATCTCTCTATTTATTTCGGTTTATTTAGCTCTCTATTTTTTATTACCGGATATATACCTTTCATTTCTATGTATGCTCTTTGCCCCGCAACTTTGTGTGATTTTGGCAAATCAAAAACAGAATGGAAGGATTTTTCTCATGCGTATGCTCTTTTCCGCCGCGCCTTAGTGTGATCTCGGAAAATCAGAAAGATTGAGTAAAATATTTAGTTTCCGACAAAAGCTAACTTCAAGCCATAAGGTTTGGTTTTTTTGCATGTCTATGTTGAGTTGTGCGTTTTCTTGTTTTGTATGCAAAAGGATATTTTTCAAGTAAGCACACACTCCAAAGCATCAGTGACTAAAAAAAAAAAACCCTTCCTCTTTTTTAAAAATTACTAACCTTTTAAACTAGCTCACTTGGTCCAAAGTTACTTTATGAGAATAGAGGTCTTGGGTTCAAATCTTTCTTTTTGTTGAGTTACTTTTTCAAAAAGCACATGTAACTTATGTTTTAAAGTTACTTTATGTAAAAGTGTTCTCACCCATTATAAAAATTGATTCACTTATAATTCTAAAGTCTCTTTATCTTTTATTTAAGTTACAATTTGGTGGGTAGCTCATCAAGTATCATTGTAAAAGTGACTTTCACTTATTTATAAAAGTGGGTCACATCATTTTATTTTATTTCTTTTTAAAGTGAGCTAATTAGATTATGTTTTGAAAGAGGGGGTATTCTTTTAAATATAACATTATCATTCACTTCCGCACATTCACATTCTTCATCCGCATCTGCAACAACTTTTCTTCAAAAAGCCATAACTTCTTCATCCGGAAGCCTTTTTCAGAGACTTTTTTTAATCGGCCTAATTTTTTGAGATCTTTCCATTGGAATACTTAGTTTCAGCGTCTACAGCTTCAGTTTCTATTAAAATGGAAAGTCCATGCCAAGTTATTCTTGACAGCACCAACTACTTCCAATGGGTGTCCTACATGGAGGATTTACTTAGAAGTAAAGGTCTTTATAGAATAGCCTCAGGCCAAGAGTCTAAACCTAAAGATGAAGATAAGGAAGTCAAATGGGAAAATAAGCAAGATCAAGCACGTGGCTTGATAGGGATGTTTATTTCTCCAAACCTTAGATTCCATATCGCAGAACTTGATACCCCTAATGAAGCAATGAAACAACTCAATAAATTTTTTGGAATTAAATATGAAATTAGATCCCATCAACTCGAAAATGAGTTGCTTACATTGGACCCCAATATTTTTTCTTCCATTGAAGATTTTTTATCCAATTTCAAGACCCTTAGACTTCTCTTGGAAGGTGTTAAGGTTAAGAAATAAGATGGTAGCCTTATCTATTCCATTCTTACTAAGTTAGGACCAGCCTACTCTGTGTTTGTTTCCACCTTCCATTCTATTAGAGAAGCCTTTATTTCTCAAGGAAAAGCCTACAAGCCCCTCTCTTTTGATGCCTTTTGTGATTCTTTAATAAGAGAACAATAAAAAATCTTACATCTCGGTCTTCTTAATCTTGGAAAATCTTTTAAGAAATCCTTAGCCACCCAGCAGTAATCAAGTTCAAAGAATCCTAAGAAGCAGCATCCTAAAAAGAATGGTCCTAAACCAACCAAGGGTCCTAAGCACTTTCAGTCTCAAAATGATAAGGCAAATAAAAACAAAGGGAAGAAGACTCATATACATTGAAAATTTTGTAATCAAGATGACCACTTAGAATCCAAATGCTTTAAGAAGATGGAAGCCTTGGAAGCAGCAATGAAGAAGCATAACATCCATTTGGAGCACTCTTCAACCTCAACTTCATCTTCAGGAATAGCACTTTCTGCATGTGGTTTTCAAGCATCTCAGTCTGGTTATGCACTAAATGTATCTTCTTCTTCTTATTCTCATGAGTGGCTCATTGATTATGGAGTTTCTTATCACATGGCCAAAAACAAAGCCATGTTTTCTTCTTTAAATGATTGTAACACCAAAAATATATATGTTGGTGCTGATAGATCTCTTAGTGTTGTAGGGACTGGAACTATTCATCTAAACAATGGTCAATTTAATGATGGTGTTCCAACTTTATCCTGCAATCTTCCATCTATATATCAAATAACTCATTTAGGAGAAGGTAAAATCGTTGAATTTTCACCTCATGATGTTGTAATTAAGGACCTAAGAGATTCCAGGCAGATTTTAACTACTTTCATTGTTGATGATTCTACAAGGTTGTATAAGTTTAACAAATTTAGGTCATCAACTCTTCCCTCAGTATTTTTTTCTCATAATGATGAAGTGAGCAAACTTTGGCATGAGCGATTTGGTCACTTAAATTATCGCTTCCTTCAAAATCCGTGTAAAAAAATATGGTGACAAGTCTTCCTATGGTATCTTGTAGAGATAGTGTTTTTTCTGGATGTGTACTTGGAAAACATCATCGGGATAGTTTTGAAAAAAATGCCTCTTGGCACGCCTCAGCCCCTTTACAACTTGTTCATAGTGATTTATGTGGTCCACTTCCAGTTGTTTCATTCTCTGGCTACAAGAATTTCTTAACTTTCATTGATGATTTCTCTAGATGCACTTGGGTATACTTCTTAAAACTCAAGAGTGAAGTATTTAACATGTTCTTGGCCTTTAAGGCCTTTCTTGAGAAACAATCTGGACATCAAAATCTTAAGCTAAGATATGATAATGGCAGAGAATATGTTAACAACAAATTCATCAACTTTTGCACTGAGCATGGAATTCAAATGCAACATATTATTCCATATACTCCACAACAAAATGGTGTAGCTGAAAGGAAGAATCTCACCTTAAAGGAAATGGATAATTGTATGCTTCAATCTAAAGGACTTAGTCTTAACTTTTGGGCAGAAGCAATTAACTGTGAAAATTACATAGGAAATGGCACTCCTACTAAGGTTTGAAAGAATAGCACTCCAGAAGAAGAATGGAGCCCAATTAAACCAGATGTAAGTCACTTTCGTGTTTTTGGAAGTGAAGCATGGGCCCATATTCCCGATGAGAAACATAATGCCTTAGAACCTAAGAGTGAAAAAATTATTTTTGTTAGATATTCTGAGGATGTCAAAGGATATAGACTTCTTTCACATAAATCCAAAAATGTTATCATGAGAAGAGATGTAAATTTTTCTGAAAATATATCGGCCTATGAGCCTACTTCGGCAGATTTGCCACCTCTCTATCCCTTCTACTTCTGAAAAATATTTCTTCTTTAGATGATGACAGTGAGGATGAAAATCCTCCCCCACCTTCTCAGGATCCTCCTTCATCTCCTTAGCTTCCAAAATGGGTATGTGCGACTTGGGATACAGCGAGTTCTCTTGCAAGTGATCCTACAGATCAACGACGTACACGTTCTCAGTTCGATAGAGCCTCTTCTTTATTGGCTCAAGCTTCAGCGAATTATGATCCTGACACCTTTGCAGAAGCTTCAGGCCATCCATATTGGGATGCAGCTATGAATGAAGAATATCGTTCATTATTGGCAAATGATACATGGGATCTTGTTCCTCTTCAAAAGGGAAGAAAACTTATTAGATGTAAATGGGTTTACAGAACCAAGTTTGGACCAGATGGAAAAGTTTATAAACATAAAGCTTGTCTTGTTGCTAAGGGATTCTCATAAGTTGAAGGCATTGACTATACTGAAACCTTCTCCCCTATTGCCAAAATGAACTCTATCTTCCTTGTTCTTTCCCTTGCTACCTCTTTCCAATGGGAATTCCATCATATGGATGTCAAATCTACCTTCTTGCATGGGGACTTGGATGAAGAAATCTATATGGAACAACCTCTTGTCTTTCTACAAACAGACTCCAGCCTTGTACTTCGACTTAAGAAATCCCTTTATGGTCTCAAGAAAGCCCCTCAAGCTTGGTATGCCAATATGGATAGCTTTCTTTTAGATATTAGCGTTTCTAGGTGTCATTCTGACAATACTATCTACACCAAGAAAGTGGGTAAGTCTCTTATCATTCTTGTTCTTTATGTTGATGATCTTGTCCTTATTGGTAGTGTTCCAAACCTTATAAACCATGTGAAGTCTAGCCTTAAAAAATAGTTTGAAATGACAGACTTAGGACACTTGCATTATTTTCTTGGTCTTCAAGTCTTGCAATCCAAGGAAGGTATTTCCCTTTCCCAATCCAAGTATGCCTGTGATCTTCTATGCCACTTTCACATGGAAGACTGTAAGCCAACCCCTTCTCCCTTTTAGTCTGGAGCCAAACTTTTAGTCACTTGTACTTCCACTGAAGTTGATGCTACCTTATACCGTCAGCTTGTAGGAAAACTTTTGTATCTGACCCATACCCGTCCTAACCTTTCCTTTGTTGTTGGCCTTATTTCTCGTTTTATGCAAAACCCACATGAAAGTCATTGGAAAGCAGCTAAAAGAATACTTCGTTATGTTCAAGGTACAATTCATTTTGTGATTCATTACAGTGCAGAAGCATCTCCTCTATTGGTTGGTTTCAATGATTATGATTGGGCTGGTGACCCTGATGATCGGAAGTCTACTGCAAGTTATGTCTTCACTCTTGGTTCTGGACCTATTACATGGTCTTTCAGGAAACAAAGTGCCATTTCTCTTTCTTCAACATAAGAAGAGTATCGTGGTGCCGTAGAAGCTAGTAAGGAAGCCTTGTGGCTTCGTCAGATCCTGTCAGAGCTTAGCAGCATCCGACTACACTTTGGTGTGATAATCAAAGTGCCATTCAACTATCCAAAGATCCAATCCAACATCAGTGCAACAAACACATTAAATTACACATGCACTTCATCAAAAAGCTCATTCATGACCATGTTCTTGAAGTGAAATATTGTTAAACCGATGATCAAGTTGTAGACATCTTTACAAAGGCTCTCACATAAGCGAATTTTACTAAACTTCAATTTATGGTTGGCGTTCAGGAAGTTGTCACTAAGGGGGGATAGGATCTAATTCCTCCTTCCTTCTCCTATTGTGTTGTATTTTTACAACCTTCAATCCTATCCCAAGTTGTTCTTAAGGGGGGGTGTTAGGATATTCCGAAACATAGGAAATAGTTAAGTATAACTTGGTCTAGTGTAGAGTTAGGTAAAGTGTGTTTCTTTACTATGTACTTTTGTAACTTACAATCTGACGGTCACGATATGTTCTATACATGAAGTGATCCAACGGTTCATTCTCTCCTCGGTATTATTGACACTTGATTCATGACTTAACACCTGATTGGTCCATGATCTCTATTTAAAGAGCGTGGAGGGTCATTTGTAAGGTGACTGTTCATGAGAGAAACTTATGTAAATATTCTTTCTTTTTTTAATAAATTGCCTAAAGTGGTGCGTTGGCTCAGGCTGTGGATTGATTCCCTCTTTGAGGATTTTAACCACATCAAGAATACTGTTGTATTGATCTATGATATGTTTGTGAGCGGTGTCCTTTGGTGTTCTATCGGAGGAACTTACTCTATGAATTCCTACAGGAAATATGGTTATGTTCTAATCCATGGTTAATGAATTGGGGTTTATGGATGCTTCGGCATGTATATGTATGTATTATAACATTGAAAGGAATATAATGAAAAATCAATTTGGTAGTCTCAGTTTTGTGATCCACATGAAAATATCTGTGTATATTTGTTTTATGTTTTATGCTCTCGCCATTGTTTATTTTATTTTTTTTAAGAATTTGTTTGCAAGTAATTTCTGTACAGGGTTAAAACCTACATCCAAAAGGATGGGACAAAAATAATAACCATTACAACACATTCTCAATAATATAAGTGCTAAAATAACTGAAATAGTTCAACTATCTTAGCATATGTGAAAGCAAACATGAAATACAAACATCTGCAAATTAGTCTTACAAACATTCATAATCCATGCATGAAGAACGTGTTATATTTGAAGGCTTATGTTATTAAGTAAAAGTTCTAGGATACATGTTTACAATGTACATCACTAGCTCCAGTAGTGGAGCATTGGAGCCACTCCTTGCTCCTCAAAGAACTAGCTTATCTCTCTAATGCCTTGCAGGAGGAGCCAAGGTGAAAATTCCTTTGCTCATACAATGAGGGATTATACATAACCAAGGGTGATTCTTTCACTGCCCTCATGATTGTTTGACTTCCTATGACTTTTCAACTTACATGACTCTTTACATTCCATGTGTGTCCTTTGGACTTCCACTTTACAATACATTTTGAATACAATATACATGATCCATAATAGTGATGTGGCATATGACCACTCATGACATGACATGACATGAAACTGTTGACATGGACTACTTGATGATGTGGAAATATCAAGTCACTATTGCTACTAAGTGTTAGATGTCTTCTTGAATATGCTTTCTCTTCACCTCTGCATGGCTTGGTGATGCAGAATCGTCAATGATCTCCAATCTTGGACAGTGGTTTCAAACTAGTGTCCTTCGCTTTCTATTAATCGATCAAATTGTAATTTTAGCTATAAGAGAGTCTTTAAGCATGTTTCTTATCCTTCTCCATCATCTTTCCATGACATGATAGGGTAACTATTCCTACAATTCACTCATGACGAGATGACATCAATCTGAAAACCCCCTAGTCTAAGATGATGCATTCTAATCCACCAACTGAGCCTGGAACAAGTGATAGGCTAAGAAGAGGGACTCAATGACTGCGTAGTGCATAGGTCTAGTATCCAGGGGAAAATATTGAGCTCTAATACTGTAGAGTGCACATCTCAGGCAGAACTGAAGGGTAAGACTACACATTTTCCAAAGCCAATGGGGTCAGGCTGAGGAATGGACACTAGGAGATCTAATTGTGCACTTTTTGGAGTCAAGGGCGGTTGGGATACTACTCATATACATAGTTCAATGGCTTAGAGGGTGATCTTGAGGATTGAGGATGTGAAGTGTGTAGTTTAATTTGGGACGGGGACATGACTACGGAATTATGGAGGTCAAGGTCAGGGCTTAGGCACAAAAATTGCATGGTGCAGCAGTCTTGGGAGGTAGGAACTTCGCATTGCATGGTTCTAAGTAGCAAGGTCACATATAGAGGGTTGATACTGTGTAGTGCACAACTATGGAGAGGCCCAGTGAGGCTAAGTTTCTTAGTTGAGAAGTTTTTCTGAAAATGGCTTAGTGTGGGATCAGTAAGATCAGTGATGAACAGTGATGAACTTTGACTATGATCACACACTTAGAATACTTTGACAAAATAATAACATAAATCATTCAAACATATAAGCAAATCCTTTCCCTTTGTGTGATGGCTTTATGACAAGGTACATCAAGTAAGACACTTAAGATATACTTTTGGACGACCGGTAGAAAACTTGTGTGACAGTGCTCAAAACTTTGTGCATGAGTACAACAGATGTTTACATAGCTATAAAAAATCATATACACAAATTCAGACCTTTAAAACCATCAGAATAGGCTTGTAAACATTGCACGACAACCAAACATTCCAAAAGACGGCAATTTACCCAACATTCAAAAGGGAACAAAACACTTCAAGAAAGTCCATGAAACAAGCTTTGGCGTTTATGAAAACAATGTAAAAGACCAAGGAAGGCTTTAAGCCAAAATTTTGGAGGGTGTGGCAGTAGCTACAATACTTGGTGACACATTGGTTGAACTCTAGCTTCTTTATCTCGGTTAACTTCTTTTATGTAGGGCCTCGGTTCTTCAGGGAGTATTGATTCATCGTGCGGATTACTTTGGTTTCACCACTTACCCCATGCATAGACATGGTCCCCTTTATGCCCTCTCGTTTGAACCTAACATAAGATTTAGTGATATCGAAATGTGTCGAGTTGGGAAGTGTAGTGTAGCTCGTGAGCTTAAGATTTTCATAGTATAAATTTTCATCTCTGGTGTTTCTCTGCTGCCAGCAGACCTGGACAGTACCCTGGCAAATTTATACAGGAACCCAAACATTGCTCTGCTACCAGCGAGCTTGGACAATACCCCGATGGAGTTGCTTGCTTCACCTCTTTGTGCAGGAAGCCTTTCCCTTATGTTGGTGCTCAAATCATCCCACATATGAATGACTTGAATACTCATTCACTGAGGACTGAGAAATCCTCCCACTCTAGGTGTTATAATCTAACCTCCAGTGCACCACGGGGTAATAGTTATATAATTTTCAATAGGAAAGCGTAATAAGGTCAGTTGTTGATAATTTCTTCATTGTAGTAATCTTATGGTATTAACAAAAGAGAAAGTTCCATTAGAAACACTTCCTGAAAACTTTAACCCATATGAAAAATATGAAAACTAACAAATAAACTTCGAAATTGGATTATAACAAGTTAAAGAATAATTGAAAAAGGGACAAACATCAAAGGTATGAGATGCAGAATCATTCAAATATGATAAGAGATCATTGCAACATGTACCAATGTCCTCCAACTTACCATCCCAATTGTCTAAAGACAACCGTGTTCAATAGTAAATATTGAAAACATAACTTGCAGAGATAAAATGGAAATTTACAGATTTTGAAATGAAAACCACATGATATATAGAAGAATTACAAAATGTAACACTATAACGATCGTAAAGATAAAACAATAATTGTCATAAGTCAAGAGGCAAGCTACTAAAATGAATGACAATCAAATTTTGATCATCTAATCATTAAGATCGATAGTATGATATCAGAACATGAACAACTAAATGAAATATTTCTCTAAATGAGAACGGGTCTCAGATTTAGATTTATGTGATTGTAACATACACATAAACAAACACAACAAAATTCATCTAAAACACCAAGGAAAGCTTTCAGAAATGTAATAACAGACTATGTAACATGTACAATCAGTTTCACAAAATCGAAAATATCACTTCTATCAATCACCCCCCCCATACAGGAAATGGGGCCTTAAATACTTAGTTTGGAATATAATTGATTAAATAGTTGTCTCATACGTAGAAAATTTTAATTTAAAGTAAAGGAACTCTTAAAATAAAAGTTTATGCATCATGACGCCTTCGCGGCTTTGGACTCTTGGATTTCCTCATTGTGCATGTAGAGGAGAGAGCGTGGGCCCCACACATCCTGGCTATAGGTGCCTGAGTTTTAATTAGAAGAATTTCACTCCAGTCTTATGTCTACTCCATTATAGATTGCATTGGTTGAATAGCTTGAGTTGTTGAGGAGACATGTTCGATAATGAGACTTCATTTTTAAATTGTTCCTTAACTTAGCCATTTTATCCCATTCTGTTGCTGGAAACTAAGGCACATTTTTATATTTTGTTATAACCACCACAATTGTGATATTATCTGATATTGGGCTTTAGGGAGGTGTTGTACTATTCAACAACCCCCATTTTTATATATAAATTTCCTATGAAATTATTACATAAAAAATAAGGGACCCTTTTTAAATTTTTATAACACAAAAAATTAAAAACCTTGTTTCTGTTTTGAATAAAACGATTTTTATTTATTTCATAAAAAAAAAAAAAACTAAATTTAATAGCCCCTAAGACCAAGATTATAATTAGGATTTAAAAGCCTTAAGTATTAAACACATATGGGAGTTTTAGTTGGAGTTTTCCAAAGTCCAACTATCAGAACTAAAACCTCAACCTATCCTCCCTCCATCGCAAATAAACATAACGCCATGGTTAATGCCCCTCCACTAGCCCATTGCGATTGCGATATCATAGCCCGGACCCGACAGGAAAATTAATCGTAATTCATAAAACCCCACGTCCACAGAACACAACATCCATGACTTAAGTCTCAGCCTTGACTCTAATGTGATTGTGATCTGATAGCTCGAACCCAACAGGAAAATTGATTGTAAATCATAAAATTCCCGCGTCCACGGCTATCACAAATTCTAAAATCCATGCGCCCATTCCAAAGGCCTTAGTGAAATTGCAATTACGATCTGACATCACTGTATGACATCATCCTCCATGTCATCTGACTGTTGTCATTCGCCATGTCATTCTCCACATCAAATGCCACACCATCTATCACGTCATTTGTTATATCCCCCGTCAATTTCTACATTATGCTCCACGTCACTCATCCTCCACGTAATCGCAAATATTTTACGGCACTGTTCATAGTCCATTGCTCCATAATTGCGATGCAATTAGCCCTATCCTCGTCCTTCCACAATTGTGATATTGCAATCACAAGATTCATGGGCCTCACGCCATTTTTTCCCCTGTCCATTCCAATAGGGATACTCCCAGCTTAATTGTGATTGCGATATGACTCAATCCCGCTCCAATTGATTTTGATTTAATTAAACAGCTCACCTATTTTCATTGGTCTTATCTTTTTCTGAAAACATAGTTTCAATTTACGTTTTCTTATCCATGGTTTATCGTTTTACAGGTATAAACAAAGAATTCGATATCGAAGAAAACGAAGAGGGGAAAGTTGCATAGAGAAATAAGCAGGTCAGTTCCATAGAATCTACAAATGCGAGGATCCTTTGATCGAAATATGAGACCAATAAGCCAGAATTGCATTTCAAAAGATTATCTTTGAAAACTGTTTTTATTTTTTGAATATTTAAGGGATTCTGTTAATTTCCTCAGCGCTATGCACTGACCTGTTATTTTTTTTATTATTATATTGCTATTTAAACCCACTTAATGGATCAAATAAGGGGTCCAGAATTCGAAAAAGAAAGCCTTTGAGGCTTGCACTATTGTACCTCTTAGTATTTTTAATAGAATGATAGGATCTGAATTCTTTTTCTTTTACTTAAAGAAGCTTCAGCTAGTTGCATTTATGTACTTTTGGAGAGCTTTGGGATGAAGAAAAAGGATCGAGACTATGAATTTTACAAAAGGAGCATGATACATCAGGTATTTTTATCAATGTTTTAATGTTCTGTTTTGTATAATTTGCAGTCATTCCATATTTCAATTTGTCTATTATATGTATATTTTTAATACAGTTCAGCATCATATCATTTCTGAATATGCCAACGCTGTAATTTTTAATACATGTATCAATAAATTGTTAATTTATTTGGATGGTGATATATGCTTTAACAATTCTTTTAATTAACTATTTAATTAAAAGAATTAACTTAAAAGTTTTCATTTCTTTTAGTATATGATTAATCTTTATTACCATGTACTAAAGACAACCATTTTAGATCGCATTCAAATAACAAGTAAACCTGGGAAATAAATAAGTTTTTATATGCATATAATTTAGGAATTGAATATACTTCAATCAAACACTTATGTAACTACTTACTAAGTGCCTGATTGTTAGTATTTAGATCAATAAGGAATCAGATCTTAAGAGATACCTCCTTGATCTAATTCCTTCATTTTATTTCGATTCCTTCAAGTTTTATTTTTAGTAAATCAGCTCTTGATTGGGAGAAGGATTATTATTTCCTTCAATCAAGATAGGATAGATTAATTGCATACTAGTTAAATCATGCATGTGTTATCTTAGAAGTCCTCTCTTCAAGGAAAAGCTTTATATTGGTTTGGTTGTTCCACATAAACAACTTAAGGGTCATTCTTATTTCCTGGTCAGCTAGAATAATCGATCCGATGTACCTAGCTATTATAAATTAAATACATATTTAAAGCTGATAGTGAATTGGAAAAGGTAACTGGACCTAATTTAACTAGTTAGAGCCACTACTCCAAATGGAAAAGGAGTTGCTTTAAGGTTTGAACCAGGTGGCTTTCCCCCATGTTGGTGCATTGAATTTCGAGGCATTAACAGAAGGCTATGTATAATCTTGTTAATTCTAGCCAAGATGGAAAAGCCTCTGCTAATACCATTTATGACTGCAATCGCTAAAATCGCCTCTTCGCCTTGTATAGTCAAGAAACCGAGATCTTGTTCTATATTCTTCAGTTTATTACAGAATTCTTCTTAAGATATTACCCAATTATCTTTTCCCCAAAATGAATGCACACCAAACCTGCCAAGGTAGTTCCAATCTGCTCTAAAGTCATATATTTCATTAGTGGCCTTCTTGAATTCCTCCCGTGTCACTTGCATTGTAGCACACTTTTCTCTTAACGTACAGAAAGAGAAAACACATTGATCTCTAGTGGGCATATCCAACTCTTTCAAATTTTCATCCTCCAAGGTGTTGATAAGATCAATGAGTGAATTACCATCTTTCAATCTTTCATCAAGAGTCAAGGCTGTACATTTTTCTTCTAAGTTTGCATTCTTAATAATACCCTTTTCACAGTCTGAAAGGATTTCAATGTAGGTTGGGACTATAGAGATCTTTTGTCTAATTTCCCTTCATATTTCCCCTTTTTCCTAAATTAACACTTGTTTACCTATGTGGGTAAGTTTAGTCACTTCCAGTAGGGTCTTGATCTCACCATGTGATTCCTTTAGAGAATCTTGAATTTGTTCGATTTCTTCATTTTTTCAATTTACCAAATTTTTTGCTCTGTATTCGGCTCTTTCCTTCTTAGAATGGGCCAATTCCAAATCTTGTTTTAACTAAGTTATCTTAATGTGTAGTAGTTGGGACTCTTCGGTTTCGGATGTTTGAGCAGAGTTAAGAGCTCAATCCACCGAGGCTTTGTATTCTGCCAAAAGCTTGAGGTGATGATCCTCTATTTCGCGGGATTCTTTTCTTTGTAGCTCCGTTTGTTTAAGGGTCTCTTGGCACTTCTCCTCCTTGAGCTGCAAGGCCATTTCCATCTTTTGAAAATGGGTTTCAACCTCTTCCTTTATTTCAAATTCCTGAATTAAAACATGAGGGTCATGATCAGTTATTTTTAGAACAGCTTGTAAATATTTGATCTCCCTTTCTTTTTCTTCCACCGACTTCTTAACGGACCCAGTGTCTTTAGGTTGTCTGGACTATCAAATTATTATTTCTTCTAATTATTTTATTCAATTTTTTTTGTCTTCAAAGCCATGCATGCCACATGCAGCTAATCAAAAACCTTTTCAAACATTGCCTACATTTTTCTATTTCCTGCAGTTGCGTCCAACAATCTATGCCATAATTTCGCCTATGTGTTGATGAAGATCGATAACATCCATATCAGACACCTTCCCCAATTTAATATCCATGGAAGAAGTTTGAGATCCCAACACCTATTGGTTTTACCCGATTCCAAGCTGGACAACTATGAGATTCAAAATATTCACTTCGAAGTCAGTGGCGGAAATAAATCAGGGTCCACCTATAGAAGATACACCTTTAAGTGTTGGAATCTCTATTGAGTGAGATTGTTCCAATAATACAACCAACTCCGCACCGGTCTCTATTATCTCTTCCCCTTCGGTAAAAACATGTTTAATGTCAAGGGCTTGCACCCTAAATATTTCGGTCTTATGTCATTGATAACTTGTTATATTTATTTTCCTAGTTGATCTACCTCCTGTTCAAAGATGTCAATGTCAATGTCATCTTCCTTTGCCTTTACCTGCCATGACATTTAAAACGAAGTCACAGTTTCTTCTTTTCTTTTCGCTACAGCAGCTAGAGCCAAAGGGACTACGTTGATTACATACATCTATTTTTCAGTATGGATGGGAGTAACATCAGTTGTTCCCTCATCTTCTGTAGGTGCAAGTGGCACCATCTGTGCGATATCATCCATGGGTATCAAAATGTTTGCCACTTTTTCTTCTTCGGGCTTGCTCTCATGAGAATAGGCTAACAACCCTGCTTGTTTCTTTAATCCCAAGATGATTCCCAAAGGATTGTAATTCCATCTACTGTCTTGCAAGAATCTGAAAGACAACATTTCCTTTTCCAAGATATCTATAGCATTTTTATTTTTGGAAATTAGAGGTGAAATTGCATACGAATAGTTAAATAATGCTCCTTTCTTCTTAGAGACAAAATGTAATTCATTCATAAATTTTTTTGCCTAAGAACCTCATAAGCAAACAATAAGGGCGAAACATACTTGGGTAGATGAAAGGGTTGCTTTTCAAAACCATATAAACAAATCACGATAAAATTAGGGTATAAAAACCTATTCCCTATACTTTTCTCTTCAGTAAGCCTTAATATTTTCCTTTTCTCCTTTGAAATTATGTCTACTATTGCCTTTGTTATTTTAATTTATACGGGATAAGAAAAGCGATCCATATATTGGGAATAAGGATGAGGAATACATTGAGGATAAATTACATCATTCCACTTATAAATTTCCTTATCTTTATTATCAATATCTGTAATACTCATGAGGAGCTTGCTAGATAGAAAATAGGAAGCGATCAGGTGCTTAGTATTTAGCTCAAAAATCAAAGTTCTCAGATTGGATCAAAAACTATACAGTTGCGTCTATCTTGTCAAGGCGATCGCAACGCAATTCATTTCATCGAAAATGGATTCCGGATGAAGGAGAAAAAGCCTATTTTTCGTTTTCCTAAACAACTAAAAAAAATTGCAGAATGGGACAGAATGATGACATGGCAATCTAGTCAGCAAAGGGAATCTTCTTTGGTTTTTTCACAATGGGACTATGACAAGTGTCACCTCCGGATTCGCCAATTTGGTTATGTGACTGTGAAATTGCCTAATTATCCTAAGTTGGAATTTGAAGTTGTTTTATTTAAATATTATTATATATATTTTATCCATTATTATTATGTTATATTATATAATTTTTAAATTATATATTATAATATCATATATATAGATATATTATATATTTTAAATATATTATTTAAATATTAGATCAAATCCAAAGCATGAAATTTTGGATATATTATAATATCATTAATATATATATTATATATTTTAAATATATTATTTAAAGATTAAATCAAATCCAAAGCATGAAATTTTTGAATGCCGCATTGCTTAAATGTCATATGGTTCAAACGTTATATTCATATCACATAAATTCGAAGGCAAAATATATATGTTCAAACGTTATATTCATATCACATAAATTCGAAGGCAAAATATATAAGAAATGCGAGGGAGGGGGTAGGGGGGGTTTTGAACACTCAACCTCTCCCTCCAAAGCTAGGTTGCTTATCATTGAACCATCAATAAGGGGGTAGGGGGGGTTTTGAACACTCAACCTCTCTCTCCAAAGCTAGGTTGCTTATCATTGAACCATCAATAGACGTGTTAAACATTGGCCATGAAACTTTATTTAAGCCCACTTTTTTGTCAAAGGCAGGGAAAGAGGGAGCTAGCCCTGCGGGCCAATCCCCTCCCCAACCAAGCGCCCAAAACCAGGAGCTAGGGACCAATGCTAAACATGTTTAGTGCCCATACTTATGCTTAACTGTTAATTAAATCTCCGTTAATGACGGATTAAGTTGGTAGATATTTTGGAGGGAGCGCCAAATTCGGCGGAACTACCAGTTTTAGCGGACTTAACTGGAGTCCCTCCAGATTTAACAGAGGTTTCCTAGGAAAAATTGAATGAAGCATAACTTACTCAATTTTTGACCAAATTGAGATCAGAAAGAAGTTTTCTTAGCTAATTTGGACCTTCTGAACACATTGGTGTAGGTATCAGGAGCCATAGAGCTTTCTAAACATCATTTTTTGCCACACTGATATAATATAGAGACCCAAGCCATGGAAGCTGGACCAAGGAGATGTAACCCAAGAGGGGTGAATTCCTTCATCAAAATACATTGTTAATGTGTCTCTTTGATGTTTTTCTGCATTGTACATGTTTTCTATTCATTATTCATTTTTGAAGCTATTTTGCTCATAAATGTCTTGTTTAAATTAAGGAAATTTACCTATTTTTAAGCACCAACAACTAAGGAAACCTCAGCAAAAAAAGCAAGAAGCAAGCACATGTTTATAAATCCATAATTTTTATTTGCACAACAAAACTAATCATACAAAAACAGATCAAGTGGTATCAGAGCACAAGGTTTAATTTCTTGATTACTTGAGTTTGTGCAATTAGGATTTTAATGGTTGCAAAATTGTGATGCTTACAAGGTTAAAGTTGCACTAGAGGAGAAGGGAAGCTATTGGTTGCAACTCTAGAGTTAATGCCTAGAATAAGCAGAGCCACAAGGCCACGATCTCCAAAACCCAAAGTTCCAATTCCAGTTGCACTTGAAGCTCCTCGAGTTTTTCCTTCAATTGAGATTGAAGAGGTACAAACAAAACAAATTTTTGAGCCTGAATCCATAGCCATTATGTCTGGAGTGTTGAAATGTGGAAACAAGAATATTCCAATTTTAATTTGTCCTTGAATTAAAATTGAGAATTAAAATTCGAATTTAGTCTCACCAGTTGTTAGAAAAATAATTAATTAATTCATATTGAGTTAATTAGTTGGAGAAATTCAAACATGAAGTCTTTGTGAAGTCATGCAACAGTTATCCCTTTGATTGAGGAAGTTATCCCTTAATTAAGGAGATAAGGATGAGTTGTATTTGCATTGTAATTAGTTAGCTCAGTTAACTGAGTTAAGTCTAGTTAAATTAGTTCTAAACAATTTGAGGAACTAATTGTGAGTTCAGTCAGTTAATGCATGCATGCATGAAACTCCAGATAACTTAATATTCTCTCATAAATAACTCATGCATATCAGTTCAAATAGAGGCCCAGTTGAGATTAAAGGCAAGGACAGAGATCAAAATCAATTAAGCTTCTGCAAGTTTGATTGTAGAAGTAGATTAAGTATTTTTCTTTAATACATTGCATAATCAGATTAATCTACAGTGAGAATTTCTACATGGTATCAAAGCAAAGGTAATCAGAGTTGTGAACAACATACTGAAAAGGGAAAAGTTGAAGTTTGAAGTTTTTGATTGCAGGTACAAAATCAAATTCTTATCACACCTCAAAGTTCACCAATGGTGTTCAATGGCTTGACACTCAAGTATGCACTAGATGGCAGCTCGAATTACGTAGCATGGAAGGATTGCATGGTATCAATATTAGAAGACAATGGTTTGAAGGATTTCATTGATCAAGAAATCCCCAAGCCAGCTGCAGCTAATGCACAAGAAATGGCAAAATGGAAGAAGTGTGTGGTGAAGGCGAGGAGGATTCTTCTGGAGGGAGTTCGAGACCATATTGTCTTGAGTCTCCATGGGAAGGAGACTTTGTTTTCAATGTGGAAGACATTGAAGAACCTATATCAAAACAGTAGTGACCAAAGGAAATTAGCGCTCAAGGACAAGCTTCGGAAAATCAAGTGTGAAAAGGGCGACAATATTTCTACTTATCTGAACAAGCTCACCACCTACAGAGATGAGCTTGGAAGTGTGGGAATAACGACAACCAATGATGATATGGTGAGCCTTGTTCTCCTCGGTCTTCCTAAGAGCTAGCATAGCTACCAGGACTCATTGAATGGAAGAGAGAAATTGTCGGATTGGGAATGACTGTGATCAGATCTGATGTAGGAGGAGATCAGGAGGAGCACCAAAGATGGTTCTTCATCTAAACATGATGATGAAGAAAATCTAGCCTTAGAAAGTAAGGCAAGGAAAGGGAAAGGGAAGGCTTCCCATTCCAAATTGAGCTCTTCTCATGGTGGGAAGAAGATTGATAAATCTAAAGTGATATGCTTTAATTGTCATGAGGTGGGCCATTATGCAACTAATTGTCCATTGAATAAATGCAAGAAGAGATCCTCCAAAGGATAAGAAGGAATAGCACTGGCCTCTCCATTCGAATTGGATTTTACCCTCATCACATGCATGGTTTCATTGATGGTCGATTGTGTTTGGTACCTAGATAGTGGAGCCGCATTCCACATGACCGGCGATAAGAGTTTATTCAGTACCTTGGAGGAGAAAGACTTCAAGATGCGCATAGAGATGGGCGATAATGGAAAGCACCGTGTTTCAGGGGAATGCACGGTTGTGTTTCAGAGGGAGCATGGAGTTCCTCTCACCTTGACTGATGTAGAGTATGTGCCTAGACTGAAGAAGAACTTGGTATCAGTCGTGATGTTGGAAGACAAAGGCTATGATGTAGTCTTCAGTAAAGGAAAGGCATTCCTGAGACACATAGCCACGGGTCAAACCAAGAGGATTGGGATTTGAGTGAAGAATCTCTACAAGATGGAGGTAGATGACTATGTTGCATTGAGTTCGAAAGCAGAATTGGTGCAAAGCCAAGACATTGGCGAGTTATGGCATAGACGGTTGGGCCACTTGCATCATGGGGCCTTGAAGATAATGCAACAGATTTCTACCAGACTTCCCAAAGGTAAACTTGAGCAAGTAGACACATGCAAAGGTTGTACCTTGGGAAAGTACACCAAGTCTTCCTTTCATGATCGAGACAGTTGAGCTGAAGCAATCTTGGAGCGAGTTCATACAGATGTGTGTGGACCATTCTCGACAACCTCCACTGCGAAACAAAGGTATTATGTGATTTTCATTAATGATTTTTCTTGTAAATGCTGGATCTATTTCATGTAGAAGAAGGATCAAACCTTCTCAAAGCTTTGTGAGTTCAAAGCTTTGGTTGAGAAAGAATCAGGGATGAAGATCAAGGCCTTGAGAAGTGACAATGGTGGAGAGTATGTCTCTCAAGAGCTTAAGGACTTCTTTGCAGCGGAAGGAATTAAATGGGAGTTGATGGCACCTCATAACCCATAGCAGAATGGGTTGGCCAAGAGGAAGAATAGAACAATTGTGAGGGCAACTCGGGCGATGCTGCATGACCAAGGCTTACCACTTCATTTGTGGGCTGAGGCATGCAACACAGTGGTCTATTTGTAGAATAGAAGCCCGCATCGCATACTTGGGATTAAGACACCAGAGCAAGCCTTCTCTGGGAAGAAACTAGATGTGGGTCACTCTAGGATCTTTGGCTCATCGGTATATTTCCATGTGACCAAGGATGCCCGAAAGAAGCTTGAGCCGACAGCTGAGTTGGGGATACTTGTGGGGTACACTGATACACCCCATAACTATCGAGTGTACTTGCCTACCAATCGGAGGATAGTGGTTCGCAGAGATCTTAAGTTTGTTGAGCAGAAGGCCATGTGAGTTTCCCTTGAGAGGGAGCTCCAACTACAGGCTGTGGAGGATCTTTTGATTCCTAAGGAGGAGGAGCCTCAGACTAATGTGGAGCAACCACATGTAGAGGTTCCAGGAGTGGAGACATCCACTCAAGCAGAGTCTTCCAGAGATGGGTGGAAGCACACAAGAGAAGCTGACAAATTGTTATCGGATGCGAGAGAGAATGTGGGAGAACCATCTTCTCAGCGCAGATAGAGGAGGTCACCTGATAGGTACACTGGATACATGGCCCTTGTTGGGGAATGTGTTGAGACCGAGCCATCTTCCTTTGAGGAAGCAGTGCAGCAGCCGATTTGGGTTGATGCTATGGTGGAGGAGTATGACTCCATAGTTCAAAACAGTGTTTGGGATGTGGTTCCAAGACCAGAGAAAAATTCAGTTGTGAGTTCCCATTGGCTTTACAAGGTAAAGCAAGCTGTTGATGGTAGTGTGGAGAAACATAAGGCAAGATTTGTTGCCCGTGGTTTCTCACAGGTCAAGGGGATCGACTATGATGAGACTTTTGCTCCTGTAGCAAGGTACTCATCTATTAGATCGATGTTGGCACTATCAGCACAGATGGGTTGGAAGATCCATCAGATGGATGTGAAAATTGCATTCCTCAATGGAAAGATTGAGGAAGAGGTGTACATAAAGCAGCCAAAAGGTTTTGAGACCTTCAATCGTGAGTCACATGTGTGCCGACTCAAGAGATATTTTTATGGGCTGAAGCAAGCACCTTGTGCTTGGTACACCAGGATCGATAACTATTTCACCGGGTTGGGCTTCACAAAGGGTGAAGCGAATGCAAACCTGTACCACATCATGGTAGAAGGTAAGCAGTTGATCATTGTTATTTATGTTGATGATCTCATATTGACAGGTGATGATCAGTTGATCATGTCTTGCAAGGAGGACCTTGCAAGAGAATTCGAGATGAAGGAAATGGGTCTCATGCACTACTTCCTTGGCATGGAAGCGTGGCAGAAGGATGGGGAGTTGTTTGTGTCTCAAGGCAAGTATGCCAATGAGATACTCAGGAGATTCCACATGGATAAGTGCAATCCCATGCAGACTCCTCTAGCAGGTAACTGGAGGAAGGAAGATGCTACTTCAGGAGAAGTAGTAGAAGCTACTATGTATCGGCAGCTTGTGGGTTCACTGATGTACTTAGTGAACACATGACCAGATTTGTGCTATGTGGTGAACCAGCTGAGTCAAGCTATGGTTTAGCCTACCAATTTGTTTTGGAAGGCCACTAAGCATGTTTTTAGATACCTCAGGGGCACATCCCAGTATGGATTATGGTACAGACAGATATAGGGAGTGAAGCTACAGGGCTTCACAGATGCAGATTAGGCAGGGAGTCCATCAAATCGGAAGAGCACATTAGGGGGGATTTTCAACCTTGGGTCAGCTGCAGTTTCTGGTACAGCAGGAAATATAGGTCAGTTGCACTTAGCTCAGCAGAAGTTGAATACATGGTTGCAAGTCAGGCAGCATGTGAAGCCATTTGGATGTGGAAAATTCTAGTTGGTTTGTTTGATCAAAGGATGGATCCAACTGTGATATATTGTGATAATAAGAGTTGTATCAAACTCTCTAAGAATCTAGTATTTCATGATAGGTCCAAGCACATCGACATTCGGTATCATCATCTCACAGACTGTGTGGTGAGGAGGATCATGTTGTTGTAGTATATTTCGACTGAGGAGCAAGGTGCTGACATTTTGACTAAGGCATTATCAAAGTGTAAATTCAAGTTCCATAGAGACAGGATCAGGGTGGCAGATAATCCCTTTCTTGTTGAAAGGGAGTGTTGAAATGTGGCAACAAAAATATTCCAATTTTAATTTGTCCTTGAATTAAAATTGAGAATTAAAATTCGAATTTAGTCTCACCAGCTGTTTGAAAAATAATTAATTAATTCATCTTGAGTTAATTAGTTGGAGAAATTCAAACATGAAGTCTTTGTGAATTCATGCAACAGTTATCCCTTTGATTGAGGAATTTATCCCTTAATTAAGGAGATAAGGATGAGTTGTATTTGAGTTGTAATTAGTTAGCTCAGTTAACTGAGTTAAGTCTAGTTAAATTAGTTCCAAACAATTTGAGGAACTAATTGTGAGTTTGGTCAGTGAATGCATGCATGCATGAAACTAGTGTACTCCAAATAACTAAATATTATCTCATAAATAACTCATGCATGTCAGTTCAGACAAAAGCCCAGTTGAGTTTAAAGGCAGGGACAATGTACTATCAGTTGCTAGAATTTTCCTATAAGAAAATCTCTTGCATGCAGAAAGAATTCATTCCTTGATATTTGATCAGTTTTACAATGTGTTGGAGCAGTGTGTGAGATCAGTGTCACACAAGGCTACAGCAGGAACACCCAGGGAAAACAGCGCAAGGAAATAGGAGGCTTGGAGGACAGAGGGAAAGGCATATGATTCGTCTAGTCTATCTATGAGCAGTGAGGTATTGTACTGAGAGCTAGATAGATGTGAGAGCTAAAGCTTTGTGTAATCCTGAGATATTTCCACTTGTATGATAATACAGATAGTGGGGTTTTTAGCTGAGGCTTTCCCCAGAGTATTCTTCTGTGTTTCATGTGTGATTGATTCTTCTTCTCTATTATATGTGTTCTGTTTGATCTTGCTCAAAATAGATTAAGCTTCCGCAACTTTGATTGTAGAAGTATATTAAGTATTTTTCTTTAGTGCATTGCATAATTAGATTAATCTACAGTGAGAATTTCTACATGGAGAAAGAGATCCTGGAGGTCCCTCTTCAAAAGAGGAAGAATTCAAGAAATCCTTCCACACTTTGACTGACATGATTAAAGTCCTCTATGAAGAGAGTAACACCAAAATGGTTGGAGAGAGTTCTAAACCTCCACATGGAGAAGGAAGCTCAAAGGACAAAAAATATGAGAATAATGATTCCAAAAGGAATGGTGGAAATCCACCTCCATCTCCACCATCCTCATCATCTTCCTCAGCATCTTCACCATCTCACACAGCATCATCTTCCACTACCACCACTGAAACTGCCCATATTCATTCCAAAACCCCAAAAGGGAAAACTCCATTACTGAAATTGGGCATAAAATTCAAACTTCCCATGTACAATGGAGAATTAAATGCATAAAAGTTGGAAAACTGGATTCGACAGTTCGAGGTATATTGTAGAATTCAGAACCTTCATGAAGACGACATAAAGATCCAATTGGCTTCACTGAGGCTAGAAGGAGTTGCACTAGTTTGGTGGGAAGCAAAGACTCAAGAAGAAATGAGAATCCATGGTAAGATATCCATCACTTGGGTTGAATTTGTTTTTGCAATTAAAAGACATTTTTATCCTTTAGCCTATATGCAAAAAGCCATTATGAGTTGGCAGAATTTTAGGCAGCTTAAAGGCCAAACAGTCCAAGATTATACATAGGAGTTTAGAAAAAGGGCTTTGTTATTAGGAGTGAATTTGAATTCCCATGATACACTACTAAAATATATTGGGGGTTTACATTCATATCTGAAACATACTATTCTTATTTTCAATCCAACTAGTTTGGATGAAGTATGTGTGCAAGCCACGCAAAAAATATCTAGAGGAAAGAACACTTATGAAGAGAGTAGTGATAAAAAGCCACCTAAGGGTAAGGAGAAAGAGAAAGGAAGAAAATTGAAAGGGAAGAAAAATTCAAGTGTGAAGAAAGAAGGCGAGAACATTATCTGTAAACATTGTTCAAAAGAGAGACATAATGAGGATAATTGCTAGAAATTGCATCCAGAAATGAGATCAAATAAATTCAACAATAAAGGGAAATAGAAAACCACTACTATCACTCAAGAAGATTTAGGTTCTGAATCAGGGGATGAAAATAAAATCATTGTCATGGGAATAAAAGGAAAATAAGATATTCCAAGCACTAGTTCACAAAACTGTAACACTACTACTACTCCAGATGAAAAGAAACGAATTGAGTTATTTCATGTTAGAGTCATCTCTAAACACACCAAGATTGACATGCTCTTCGATAGTGGGTCACAAGCGAATCTAATCTCTGAAGACTTAGTCAACAGATTGAATCTTGAAACTGTACCTCACCCTAAACCATACCCTTTGGGATGGATGACAAGAGACACAAGTTTACAGGTTACAAGAAAATGTTTGTTTAAGTTTGCAATCACTGCAAATTTTGTTGACGAAGTAGAGTTAGATGTGGGGCTGCTTGATATTTCAGGTGTGGTGTTGGGTAGTCCATATTTGTATGATCGGAAAGCATTGTTTTACTGCCATGAAAACAAGTATCACTTATTCAAAGATTGTGTGGAGTACATAGTGAGAGCCCATCGCAAAAAGCTAAACATTTCTTTGGTTAATGTAGGGGAGGCAAAAAGACTAAGGAATTAAAGTAAAATTTTAGTACTTCTCATGTTCAAGCCAAATGATGATATTGTTTATGAAAATTTTGTTCCATGTAATGAAAGTTTCAATTCTGATTTGGTTGGTTCATTTCATCAAAGTGATGAAGTATTTCAAGTTGTGAAAGAATCATCCTTCAAGGAGAAAGAAACTTCACATGAAATATATTTGCAGCAAGAGGTTTCTCTTTATCATGTTAACATGCAAGGGTTGAAAAAATTGCAAAGTGTAGAGACACCAATGCAATGCAAAAGTTTGTTGAACAATGGGTTCATTCAATCATCCCTTACGCCATGTTGTGCACCGATGGTTATGGTGCCAAAGAGGAATGGTAATTATTTCAAGAAAGAGGACAAAAGGTGTAGTTTTCACCAAAGAAAAGTTGTAACAAGTATTGAAAATAGCAACAAGAAATGATAAAAATAGAATCCAGAATATTCCAATTTTAATTTTTCCTTGAATTAAAATCGAATTTAGTCTCACCAGCTGCTTGGAAATAATTAATTAATTCATTATGGATTAATTAGTTGGAGAAATTCAAGTTAGAAGTATTTCTGAAGTCATGCAACAGTTATCCCTTAAATTAAGGAGATAAGCCTTAAATTAAGGAGATAAGATTGAGTTATATTTGAATTGTAATTAGTTAACTCAATTTATTGAGTTAAGTCCAGTTAAATTAGTTCCAAACTATTTGAGGAACTAATTGTGAGTTATCAGTCAGTTGATGCATGCATGCACTCAACCAATGTACTCCAGATAACTGAAAATTCCCTCATCATAAACTCATGCATGTCTATTCTAAGAAAGACCCAATTGAGTTAAATTTCAAAGACAATGTACTATCAGTTGCATGTTTTCTCCTATAAAGGAAACTCATGCATGCAAAAGGATTAATGCACAGGAGGATTGTGCAGTTCTGACAGGGTGTGAGATCAGTGTGAGAGATCAGTGTTCCACTTGGTTGAGAGTCTTCCACTTGGTAATAGGAGGATCACCCAGGAGAAACTGCACAAGGAAATAGGAGCTTGGAGGGCAGAGGAGAAGGCTTGTGAGAAGCCAAGTTTGCCTGTGAGCATCCAAGAGGATTGTACTGAGAGCTGGCTAGCTATGAGAGCTAAGGCTTTGTATAATTTTGATGTATTTCCACCTTGTATGATAATACAGATAGTGGGGTTTTTAGCTGAGGCTTTCCCCTGAGTATTTTCTGTGTTTCATGTGCATTGATTCTTCTTCTTCTAGTTATATGTGTTCAGCTCGATCTTTCTCAATCTTTAAGATTCCGCAAATTGATAGTAGAAATAGGTTATAGTATTTTTCTTTGGTATATTTCATTATCGAGTTAATCTACAGTTAGATTTTCTATATGGTCTCAGAGCGAGATTTGTAGAGAATTTGTAGAATTTCTACATGGTATCAAAGCTAGCTGATTTGTAGAAATTTCTACATGATATCAGAGCTAGCTGATCTATAGAGAAAATTCTACATGGTATCAGAGCTTAGTTTATCAGAGTTGTGAACAGTATACAAAGAAGAGAATTCGAAGGTTGAAGTTTGGGGTTGCAGGTGCAAATAAAATTCTTATCATACTTCAAGGTTGGCCAATGGCATTCTATGGCTTGAGACTCGAGTATGCCTTGGAAGGTAGCTCAAATTACATAGCATGGAAAGATCACGTGGAGGCTATATTAGAAGACAATGGCTTGAAGTATTTCATTGATCAAGAAATCCCAAAGCCAAGTTCAACTAATGCACAAGAGTTGGCTAAGTGGAAGAAGTGTGTGGTGAGGGCAAGATGGATCATCCTTGAGGGAGTTCAAGACCAAATTGTCACGAGCCTCCATAGGAAGGATAATCCATATTCAATGTGGAAGACATTGAAGGACCTCTACTAAAACAGTAGTGACCAGTGGAAATTGGCACTCAAGGATAAGCTTTGAAGAATCAAGATGGAGAACGGCGATACTATTTCCACATATCTGAACAAGCTCACCACTTGTAGAGATGAGCATAGTAGTGTGGGAATAACTATTGCCGATGATGATATGGTGAGCATCACTCTCCTTGGCCTTCCAAAGAGCTAGAATAGCTACCAGGACTCTGTGAATGAAAGGCAAAAACTACCGGATTGGGAACGATTTTGGTCGGATCTCATGCAGGAGGAGATCAGGGGGAGCACATGAGATAGTTCTTCATCCAAGGATGATGATGATGAAAATCTGGAATTAGTGAGTAAGTTAAGGAAATGGAAGGGGAAGGATTCCCATTCAAAATCAAATTCTTCTCATGGAGGTAAGAAGGGTGACAAGTCTAAAGTGAGATGTTTTAATTGTCATGAGATGGGACATTATGCGACTAATTGCCCATCAAAGAAGTCCAAGAAGGGATCCTCGGAAGGATAGGAAGGTGAGGCTTTAGCCTCTCAGTTCGAAATGGACTTTACCCTCATCGCATGCATGGTGTCATCGATGATGGGTTGTGGTTGGTATCTTGACAGTGGAACCTCATTCCACATGACCAGTGATAAAAGTTTAATCAAAACCTTGGAGGAGAAAGACCTCAAGATGCGCATAGAGATGGGTGACGACGAAAGGTATGGTGTTTCAGGAGTGGGCACGGTTGCTTTTCAAAAGGAGGATGGAGCTCCTATCACCTTGACAGATGTGAAGTATGTGCCTGGACTGAAGAAGAACTTGGTATCAGTTGCGATATTGGAGGACAAAGGCTACGATGTTGTCTTCAGTAAAGGAAAGGTGTTCCTTAGACACATCACCATGAGACAGGTCAAACAGATCGGTTCACGAGTTAAGAACCTATATTCTTTTGAGATTAAAGATGCATGCAAAGCCTTGAGGAGCAAGGCAAATGTTAGAGACTTGGTGATTGAGAAGGAAAGTAAATTACCTCTCAACATGCAGTCCCAGAAGAAGTCTCAGAAAATTGTGGAGGAGCTACAATTGGAGAAGTGGGCAGAGGGATCACATGCAGCCATACCTTCAGGTGTGAGGTGGGGTGATGTGAAGTGATAGTCCCAAGAAGGCTGAAATTGGGCAGGGTCCATTGGGAGGTTTTATCTCATGGATCGTACCTTGCTACGGGAGACCAAAGTACATAGTAGTGGGAGGAATCAGTGGGATTGATGCAGTCATAGATCAAAGTGACAGAGGCTAGAGCATAGGGAAAATTTTAAGGATGGAAATTTATCTTAAAGTTTAGAAACCTTGGCGAATCCCACTAGTCAATAATATGAAATCTATAAAATGTTTGGAGATAATTTTTGTAAAAATATTCAAATTTATAATATTTTTATATAGTTTATATATAATTTTTTGGCGATTTTTAGGGTAAAATAATTTCATTCTATAAAATTTCGGTGAATCATTTTTACAAAGAAATGGAAATTAGCGAATATTTTTTTTGGAAAAAGTATAGAAAATTAGCCCATGGGCGAATATTAGCCCCTAAAATTTTCCCTGCTAGAGTAGTCAGATACTGAAGAGCGCAGAGAAGGATTGACAACAGTGCAGAAAGGCAGAGTCAGTAGAAGCACAAAGTTTTTCAGTTGACAGAGGCAATAGCAGTCAGAGACTTTGATGACAGATGCATCATACTGATTCAGGTTGGATGTTTTTTTTGTTTTTGAAGTTGCTGGAGCAACAACACTAGAGAGAAGTGTTGAATGCATAACATTCCAAAGGTTAATGATCGGGATCGAGTTGAATTCCTTTCTTGTTGAGAGGGAGTGTTGAAAATAGCAACAAGAAATGATAAAAATAGAATCCAAAATATTCCAATTTTAATTTGTCCTTGAACTAAAGTTGTGAATTAAAATCGAATTTAGTCTCACCAGCTACTTGGAAATAATTAATTAATTCATTATGGATTAATTAGTTGGAGAAATTCAAGTTAGAAGTATTTCTGAAGTCATGCAACAGTTATCCCTTAAATTAAGGAGATAAGCCTTAAATTAAGGAGATAATATTGAGTTATATTTGAGTTGTAATTAGTTAACTCAGTTTACTAAGTTAAGTCCAGTTAAATTAGTTTCAAACTGTTTGAGGAACTAATTGTGAGTTATCAGTCAGTTGATGCATGCATGCACTCAACCAGTGTACTCCAGACAACTGAAGATTCCCTCATCAGAAACTCATGCTGTCTATTCTAAGAAAGAGCCAGTTGAGCGAAATGTCAAGGACAGTGTACTATCAGTTGCATGTTTTCTCCTATAAAGGAAACTCATGCATGCAGAAGGATTAATGCACAGTAGGGTTGTGCAGTTATGACAGAGTGTGAGATCAGTGTGAGAGATCAGTGTTCCACTTAGTTGAGAGTCTTCCGCTTGGTAATAGGAGGATCACCCAGGAGAAACTGTGCAAGGAAATAGGAGCTTGGAGGGCAGAGGAGAAGGCTTGTGAAAAGCCAAGTTTGCCTGTGAGCATCTAGGAGGATTATACTGAGAGTTGGCTAGCTTTGGGAGCTAAGGCTTTGTATAATTCTGATGTATTTCCACCTTGTATGATAATACAGATAGTGGGTTTTTTAGCTGAGGCTTTCCCCTGAGTATTTTTGTGTTTCATGTGCATTGATTCTTCTTCTTCTAGTTATATGTGTTCAGCTCGATCTTGCTCAATCTTTAAGCTTCCACAAATTAATAGTAGAAGTAAGTTATAGCATTTTTATTTGGTATATTGCATTATTGAGTTAATATATAGTCAGATTTTCTATATGGTCTTAGAGCGAGATTTGTAGAGAATTTGCAGAATTTCTACAACAAGACGTCAGTGCAAGAATATACATAACACCAAACAAGAATGGTTTGTATGGCTTTTAATGTTGTATGTTATTTGTAGCACTTCTATTACATACATGTATTTGAATTATGGCAAAAAAGAGTATTTTCTTGAAGAAATTGTCCACTTGGGTGACATAAACATGTTTAGAAGTTTTTCTTATGCACGTGTCATCTATGAAGGAAAATTGTTTGATGTTTTGAAGATATCAAAGTACAAGTTGGGTTTCACTTCTTTGATGCATTTGGGCCATGATATTGGGGGAGGTAAGTTGAAGGCAAGCCTCTCCAATTTAGATGCCATTGTTGATTGGTCAATGCCCAAGATCGTCATTTTGATAAGAGGTTTGTTGGGAGCAGCCCAATGTTCGAGAAGAGTTGTTGTTGACATTTCTTCTTTCGAATCTCCTTGGCATGCATTTTCATGTGTGTGAAAAGTCTTCTAGTGAGGAGGAAAATAGCAAGAAGCATGTGTTGCTTCAAACCAAAAGATCAGTGCAATTCTTTTTTATGCTCTTTCAAACTTGAAAAGTTCATTTGAGTTTCAGGTTTATGCAAGCAACTTCGCCATCTTATTTCATTCAGAGGATTTCCATGGTGTAAAGATTAAGTTGCAGTGATCCATGCACTTTCATTGGATGGATACTTATCAAAGTTTTCACTTGGTTCGAAGGTATAAAAGAGGTATAAGCAACAAGCTCATTGTTATGTCTTTTAGGCCTATTGGTTATGTAACTGTTGTATTCAAGTGTCATTATGTTTTACATGAAAGTTATGTTCATAAAATTTCATAATTTCAAGATGTACAATCGGTCTTGAGTCATGTAAACCAAGTAGTGAACTTTGTCATCCATTTGCATTATATTTTGTTATGTCGTCATGGTAAAAAGGATGTTTCTTTTGATGGCGACATGGAAAAAACCATGAGTTTCTATGAACGACTGAAAGTGGTGAAAAAAACAGTGCAAGATCAGCTTGAAAGGGGCAAAGACAAGTACATGTATTATGTCAATCATAGGTTTCAAGTCGACGGTGCACGCTGGTGTCAATTTTGCAAAAAGAGGCTTCAAGTTGTTGAACAAAGAGAGAATGTTTAGATTTCACATTCTAAATGCATTCCTACAGAATTTCTGAATCAGTTTCAACAAGACGTCATCTGTGACAGAAGAATTGGGTCCTCAAGGCAAGTGAATATTGATTTCCTTAGAGAGGAGCTCAAGGAAACATATTCGTCAAAATCCAATTGGATCAAGATTGGAAAGGTGAGGGGGTTGTACCCTCATCTACTTTTCAGATAATAGTATCTTTTGGGGTCCAAAAGGCTTCTAGTGGGGAGGAATGATTAGGTGCTCAGTATTTAGATCAAAAATAAAAGTTCTCATATTGGCTGAAAAACTATACGGCTGCATCTGTCTTGTCAAGGCAATCGCAATGCAATTCTTTTCATCAAAAACAAAGTCCGGATGAAAGAGAAAAGGCTTGATGTTCATTTTCCTAAACAACTAAAAACAATTGCATAATGGGACAGAATGATGACATGGTATTCCAGACAGCAAGGGGAACCTTCTTCAGTTTTCTCCCAATGGGATTGTGACAAGTGTCACCTCTGGATTCGTCAATTTGGTTATGTGACTGTGAAATTGCCTAATTATCCTAGGTTGGAATTTGAATTTGTTTTATTTAAATATTATTATATACAAAATATCCTAAGTTGTAATTTGAATTTGTTTTATTTAAATATTATTATATATAATCTATATATAATTATTATGTTATATTATATAATTTTTTAAATTATATATATATATATATATATATATATATATATATATATATATATATATATATATATATATATATATATTATATTTTACATATATTATTTAAATATTAAATTAAATCCAAAGTACGAAATTTTCGAATTCCGCATTGTTTAAATGTCATATGGTTCAGACATTCTATTCATATCACATAAATTCAAATTATTCCGCATTGTTTAAATGTCACATGGTTCAAACATTCTATTCATATCACATAAATTCGAATTTAATTGAAACGGAAAAATATATGAGAGACTGGCGGAGGTAGGTGTGAACCTATGCCCTCCCCCTCCCAAGCTATGTTGCTTACCATTGAACCATCAACATACATGTTAAGCATGGGCCATGAAACTTTATTTAAGCCGACTTGATGCTGACGGCAGGGAAGGAGGGAGCCAGCCCTACGGGCCAGCCCCCTCCACATGCAACCAAGCGCCTAAAATCAGGAGCTAGGGGCCAACTCTAAGCGTGATTAGTACCCATAATTATCCTTAACTACTAATTAACTCTCTGTTAATGATGGATTAAGTTGGCATAGATTTTGGAGGGAGTGCCAAATTCAGAAAAAATGCCATTTTTGGCGAACTTAATTGGAGTCCCTCCAGATTTAGCGGAGGTTTCCTAGGAAAAAATGAATGAAGCATAACTTGCTCAATTTTTTACCAAATTGAGATCAAAAAGAATTGTTCTTAGCTAATTTGGACCTTCTGAACACATTAGTGCAGGTATTAGGAGCCATGGAGCTTTGTAAACAACATTTTTTGCCACATTTAGCTAATACAGAGGCCCAAGCCATGGAAGCTGGACCAAGGAGATGTAGCCCAAGAGGGGTGAACTCCATCAAAATATTGTGTTAATGTGTCCCTTTGATGGTTTTCTTCACTGTACATGTTTGTTGTTAATTATTCATTTTGGAAGCTATTTTGCTCATGCATGTCTTGTTTAACTTAAGGAAATTTACCTGTTTGTAAGCACCAACAACTAAGGAAACCTCAGTAGAAAAATCAAGAAGCAAGCACATGTTTATAAATCTGTAATTGTTATTATCACAGCAAAACTAATCATACAAAAATAGATTAGGAAGGGTAATTGAAGAGAACTAGATGAATTAAATAGGTATAGTGTCGACATGAGCTAAATGGGATGGTAGTAGTTAGGTTGACTATAAGGACTCAAGTTAGATACTTAGGAAAATTTATCGTCTTACGTTCTATATGGAGGGTGAAGAGTCGTATGTCTAAAAATATGGACTCATCCATTTTAGCATCATCTGCTAATTTGAAAATAATAGAAAAAAGAGAAGTGAGTGTCTAAAAAAAGGGTTTCAAAACCTGAATTTCTATGGGAAATTGCAATATAAGCTCTGGATCAGGATTCCCTGGCAAAGTTTTCATGAATTCCAGTTTATTGTCTTATTCCCAAGTGATAAATTCTTGGTCTAACCCCTTATCGGTTATGTCAATTCCTTGGGCATGAATGCCTAACATCTTGGCTATCGTTTCTTCTTCTAATTTCAGCAAGACTTTTTGGCTAGATTGGAAGAAAAATACTTGTTGTTCCAGGTCATAATTCTTAGCAAGCAACTGAATGGAGTCGGGGTCGAAATGAATAGAAGGGAGGGTGGCGCCTAAGATTCCAGACTTCAAAAGGCACATATCCTCATCTGATACGCTGGTAGAAGGGGTCAAAGTCATTTTAAGAGTAAGGATATCAGTAATACAAACTTTAGTATCTTTAACCCTAGCTCTCTCATTTACGAAACCTTCCTTACTCGAAGACTCAGACATTATCGACTTTTATAACTAAATTACCAATGTGGAAAAGAAAAGTAAGTAATAATAACTTACCCAGTCAATAGAAATGAATTTTGCACACTGCACTCAATTAGAGGATATATTTTTCCATTGACGAGTCCTCGGAGTGACATGCAGAAGAAAAAGGTGGAATGAGTGAATGAATCATAGAAAGTTGGTGGCATTAAGGTTAAATTATGGTTACAGAGATAATTAATGGATGCTATAGTTGTCATGCGCTGACTGGTGGAACGTTGTCTAAGGATATGGGCCCCGCCAATCAGGCATTGGCGGATGATTAAACTTCACGCAAGTAAGATCCCGACATTCGTTGATGATCAGGGGATCAGATGGCTAGGATAGTGTCGGCTTGGTGGAGCAGGTTATCTGTCAAGCATGTCCTGACCCGATATGAAACGAGGGACATCGAATCAATTTGATTTCTATGATCACAATCTAGCTGGTGTTGAGTCTGCTTCTAACTCCTGTGCATGTTTAGATGTGACAAGGAGTACCGAGAAAGATATCGTGCATCGAACGATAGTGGAAAAAGAAAGTTGATCGAACTTTACACTCATCGAGATTTTTAATAAGGTTAAACCTCTATCATGAATAATTTCGATGCGCACTCTCTACCGTCAATCTCATAAGGAGGTAAATTGGTCGCTCAGATATGTGATTGCATTAGCATGTATCCCGATTCCCTTAAACTCAAAAGGTTTCTAATTAATTAAGTCTATAAATCCTCCCTTAAGGTTTCGGAAGGGGGGAATTAGGGGCATAATACCTTCTTTCGCACTTATTTATTTATTTTAAGAGGATTGTGCATCGACATTTAATTATTTTGGGGCAGAATAAGGATCCCAACTTATTGAGAGAAGAAGAGGTTGTTCCTTTAGAGAAGCATATAGAGACCTCTGATTTAGGTTTTCTTGTTTTATATTTTCCCCTTCTCCTCTTCTACTAATTGTATAATTATGAAAACATCAAAACACAAAACCTACTATAGGCATAAGGTTTCCTAATTAGACATAGCTTCATGGTTGGACCAAAACTCTCCTAACAAATGGATCATATTTTCCGTCAGAACTTCATCAACTAAAAGATATAACCGACACAAGGAAGACAGACTAGAGGTTAGCCAAATGTTGAAGTGTCACAAGACTCTTTAGACTTTAGCCACACACATACTAAGAAGCCAAAACAGGTCTAGGCACAACACTTATTCACATGATGAAAACAAAAGGAGACAAACAACAAGAAAGAAAAACAAAAGAAACAAAATGAAAGGAAGACAACACACAACAAGGAAACAAAGCTAGAAGACAAGAAAGAGAATCTAAACCAAAGCATAATGCAAGAGAAAAGTAAGAAAATATAAGAGAGACTAAAGAGAACAACACGGGATGAGTGCAAGATAAGGAAAACTAGGATGCAGCTAATCATACTCCTAACCTAACAACTAGAAGGTCAGGGTCACATATAATGGAATTTCCAATGTAGCCACTGTAATCATTCTTGACCTACAATCACAAATATGTGATCAATTAAAATAAATATAAAGCAATGTGCAAGAGAAAAGATGAGATCTTGAATAATTTGCAAAAACATTTGAAGGTCACACTCTTACCTCTCTGATGGAAAGCATAATCAAACAAACCTTGAAGACTTCTTGCAAATGCACCTTCTTCTGTGTCATCCTGCTTAGCAAGCACAAGAAAAAGTTGAAACATGTTTATTGCAATGGAGCTTGCCGAGTAATATTTCTCCAACCATTCAGTGATTGGATCATAAAATTCATGATGATCCTCTTGAAAACCCCGAAATCTTTGAAAATATGGATTTTCAATTAGAGGCACGGGATTATAATGAGAATCTTGTGAGGGAAAATAGATCTGATCATATTCAACAGTCATGTCGAGACAGTGAGGACCTGACATAACCATTAGTGGAGACTGAAGTGCCTCAACTACTCGAAAAAAATATGAATAGTGAGATGTTGAACGATGAATATCAAATGATATAAAACAATTACCATTGGATATACTGGTGGGAAAATGATGATATGAATTACAGTCATCAAAGATAGGATAACGATCAGATGAGATGATTAAAGCATCAAATTCCCAGTTTTTAATAAATGAAGATAAATTAGTTTGAGTAGTTGTGTGAATGCTCTGAACACTCAAACCAAGTTCCTCACAAGCCAAATGTGACAAACCATTTTCCTGTAAATGGTGATAAATTGTGCAAGCGTTGTAATCATGAAAATAATTTAAAAGGGATGCCAGCACAACAAATACATGAGACTAGTCAAGACATGATGAACGGAGAAGAACTTGATTTGTGCAATAACTTGTGCATTAATTATTACTCAAGAGGATTTTAGGTGCGATGAAGGGGAATATTTCCAATATAACATATGCAAGAAAAATTGGGAGTTGAATATTAAGAGATGAATATGATAGGCATGATTCCTTCAGCCAAAGATAGTCTTTGAAATGATCAACTTCACAATTCCATGACTTTATGAGAGATACACATTCCAAACCTGAGTTTGATGCGAGAGATTTTTATGAATATGAATAAAATGAAAAATATTCCTGAATCCGGTCATAAGTAAAATCTTTAAAACTTGAAAGATCATACCCAAATTAACAAACATTTTTTCAAAAAGAAATTTACATCGAGTGAAACCATGCAGACGGAAGGGTTGTGCGGGAGAAACCAGATCTAGCTTAGTTTAGGGGGCTTACCAAAGTCGTGAAATCTTGACATAACAATCAATGGAAGTTGAAGTGCCTCAAATCCCTAGCAGGTCCCAGAACTTTCCAAAATTGTAAAATCACATTTTGAATATTGTACCAGATCATGCATGGTGTGAGGATAGTTGGTACCAATGCTTTCAATAAGACCACTGCTCATCAGATGGCAGCAATATGTTTCATTGACTTGACCATATTTTTCAACTTCAACAACTAGATTACTCAAGTTGAAAGATTATTCTAATTGCAAATTCAAAGATAAATGAATCGAGGAAATTCATAAGATAATTTTAAGAGTTGTCCTCATGCAAGTGAAGAGATGATGAGGGTTGGGAAGAGTATTCAAAGATTTGATTGTTTTCATTTGCCTTGTGGATAATCTCACCAACTTCTGCCAATTGAGAGGTTAACTCATTGGATAATGGACTTGAAAAATGTGGAGTACCCTCGTCACAAGCGTATGCATCACAGACAGTAGAGCACAAGGGATAGTGAGATGAAGAGGAATTTTTGATAAGAACATATTCTTTGACTGAATCAAATTCTAGATCCAAAGTAAAATCTTCATGATAAACCAAAAAATCAGTTGATGCAACTAGGAATTTGTGATCGCATACATCAATAAAGTCATCATCATTATAATGATTGTCGCCCAAGGCTATGGCTTGATTGAAATAATTAATTACATTTGATTCACTACCAAGATTAGAATATTGAAAATAATTCAGGAATGAAGCACATCATCTTCTCATGGAGGGATTTTGAAAATAAAAGAAAGATTAAAAGCATCTACACCTTCCTGCTCCTCCTCCTGTGTAAAGTGACTTCCTTTTATCTGATCACAATTTGAACCAGAAATGTGAAAGTCAAGAGAGTGTGAAATACTAGCTAGTGGAGCAGATTGATCAGGTGGATCACATTACAAAGAGTCATGGCATGCAAATGATAGAGGATCACAGAAATCTAGATCATATTGGAGCCTAGAGTTATGAATGATAACATCGTCTTGTGAAATGGGTAAGTTAGTCTTCCCCATGGGGTTCATGAGCCATTTTGGGATTTCATCCATTGAATCTGGGTCATGAGAAATAGAAGAAGAATGAGAAGGTGGATTAAGAATTTGATTTGCAGATTTCCCAAATTCACAATCACTGCAAGGATGCACCCACATCGGGACTGGAAAAGTAGGAGCACAAGGAACAAAAGGAATAATAAGTTTCTCTTCTAAAATTGGAGGTGTCTCATGATTCACAAGAGTTGGGGAAGTGGGAAAATCAAGGGGTTCAAGTTCACCATGTAAAGAGATAAGAACCAAGTGCTCAAACTCTTGTTTTAAGAAATCCTAATTCATGTCTTCTTTAGAAATTTCACAACAAAGGTGAAGGAATCGATTAGAAAAATCCTCAATTGATTCATTAGGCTTCATTCTTAAGAGATTGATTCTTTTACAAACATTTCGGTAATTATACCTATAAAAGGCTTGATGAATATCCCTGAGGAGATGACGAAGGGAATGGATGGAAGCAAGTGGCAAGGTATGGCACCATCAATTAACACAACCTTCAAGGGTGAGGAAGGAAATCACACAAGCAAACTCTTCATCATTGATTTCGTAAGATTCACAAAATCTAAGAAAACTAGAAATGTGCTCGATTATGGATGTTCCATCCTCACCATCAAACTTTAACTAGGACAAGTGATAGAGAGGTTCATTGGGGATTGCAAATTGATAAAGGGGAAAATTAGAGAAACACCCTGGGAGTAATATTTGAGTATGATCCATTTTAGATAAGAGGTTAAAACTAGATTCAACGAGCTTATATTGTCATTTGGCCCTCCTTCTAGTGCCACTCTTGAAGGTGCTGGAAATCTATCAACCAATGGGTCTCCCTGATGTGAAGTCCCAATTATATCTCACACCGTTTAGTGAAGGAGCCCCATCCGAAATATTGGCCCCATTGCCATATATCTTAAAGATATGCCTTAGCTATAACTATCAACCAAACAGAGAGGAATGCAATGGTGTCTTTGGAAATCAATAAGGTGTGTCTAGTGAGTGTTCAATTGTAAATGTGTCAAGGTTCTTCTACTACGGAGAGGGGAGAAAAGTGAGCCTCTAAGTGAGAGGTAGTAGTACCACCTAAGAAGAGACACACATGAAACAGAAGGATCCATCTAACATCCATCGGAGTATTCCACAGAGGCTATGACAGTCATTACAACCAACAAAAGAAGAAATATTTGTCTAATATCCTACAAAATAGTCCACAAGGATGGGATAGCAATAAAAACCATTACAACATATTCTCAATAATATAAGTACTAAAATAACTGAAATAGTTCAACTATCTTAGCACATGTGAAAGAAAAAATGAAATACAAACATCCGCAAAATAGTCTTACAAAAATTCATAATCCATGCATGAAGAATGTGTTGGCCTTGAAGGCTTATGTTATTAAGTAAAATTTCCAAGACACATGTTTACAATTTACATCACTAGCACCAGTAGTGGAGCATTACAACCACTCCTTGCTCCTCAAAGAACTAGCCTATCTCTCTAATGCCTTGCAAGAGGAGCCAAGGTGAAAATTCCTTTGCTCATTTAATGAGAGAATATATATAACCAACGGTGACTCTTTGACTACCCTCATGACTATTTGACTTTCTGTGAATTTTCAACTTACATGGCTCTTTACATTCCATGTGTGTCCTTTGGACTTCCAATTTACAATACATTTTGAATACAATATACATGATCCACAACAGTGATGTGGCATATGTCGACTCATGACATGACATGACATGACACTACTGACATGGACTGCTTGATGCTATGGAAATGCCAATTCATTGTATTTTTTAAGTCTTGGATATCTTCTTGAAGATGCTTTCTCTTCACCTCTGCATGGCTTGATGATTCAAAATCTTCATTGATCTCCAATCTTGGATAGTGGTCTCAAACTAGTGTCCCTTCACTTTCTCTTAATCGATCAAATTATAAGTTCAGCTACAAGATATTCTTTAAGCATGATTCCTTCCTTCTTCTCCTTCTCCATCATCTTTCCATGACATGATAGGGTACCTATTCCCGTAATTCACTCATGGCAAGACAACATTAATTTGAAAATCCCCTAGTATAAGATGATGCATTATGATCCACCAACTAAGCCCGGAACAAGTGACAAGCTGGGAAGAGGGACTCAGTGACTGTCCAATGTGTAGTTTCAGTAGCCAGGGGAAATATTGAGCTCTGAGACTCCACAGTGCGCAGTTCGGTTATGTTGAAGGGTAAGACTACGTAGTTTCCAGAGCCAGTGGGGTTAGGCTAAGGGAACGGACAGTGGGAGAGATAACTATGTAGTTTTGGGAGTCAAGGGAGGTTGGACTACTATGTAGTTTTTCAGTTCAAGGGATTAGGGGGTGAGCTTGAGGCTTGAGGATGTGAAGTGCATAGTTTAAGCCAGGCTGGGGACATGATTACACAATTCTGGAGGTTAAGGTCGAGGCTTGGGCACAAAAACTACGTAGTGCAGTAGTCCTGGGAGGCAGGATTTACGCATTGCATAGTGCCAAGAAACAAGGTAATAGCTAGAGGGTTGAGACTACACAGTTTGTAGCTCAGGAGAGGCCCAGTGAGGCTAGGTTGCTCAGTCGCAAATTTTTTCCGAAAATGGCTAAGTGTGGGATCAGTGAGATCGGTGATGAACAATGATGAACTTTGACTATGATCACACATTTAGAATAATTTGATGACAAGAAAACATAGATCATATGAACATATGAGCAAACAATTTCCCTCTGTGTGACAGCTTTGCGACATGGTGTATAACACAACGCATACACCTACACATGGTGTACAACATAATACATACACCTACACATGGTGTATCACACAAAACATATATGTACACATAGTACAACACAACAAATACACATGTCACAATGTAATGACTACACAATACACATGACACAGTACCACATGTACACAACACAACATTTATGACATATACACAACAACACATGTACAACATGTACGCAGCACAACATGTACACATCAACATTATTGTACATCTAGAGACCACACTGTCTCTACCAGGAAAGCTTACCTCTAGTGTCTTTCCCACACCTTACTATGTGCATCCACAACCCAAATCTCGGGTATGTGGCTCTTCCACTATCCATGCTTGTCCTAGCATGTCACAGATCACACTGCTTTCATTTTGCTAATGTATCCTTCAACATTTCCTGCCATAACATAAACATAGGCATAGTATAAGCACATATATCAAAATCATATCCATGTGATACTAAGACGTCCACTAAGACCAATATGGTCTATCAAACCTTAAGAAAGTAACAAATTAATTGAGACTCGTTATTATTTAATTTCTATGATCAAAAGGAAGGGAGAGAAGTGTTCCTAGATCACTATAGTTTTTCTAACTTAACAAGTCAAGAAGGTTGGAAGTGTGGCAAAGGTTTTGGAAATGAGAACAGATGTGAGAAAGATCCAGGCAATCCAAGTGAAATTGTTTTCAACCCCCTTGGTATCACAAAGGTGATAGACTCTTTCGTCCCAAGGTGTTTTGGGAATTGACCAACACCCAATTTCACGTTGGAGCTCATGAGAATTAGTCTTTATCTTCGCAATGTTCATTTTCTTCTTAGCACTAGTCAAGACAAAAAGATAATTCTAGTTAGCAAGATCAGGGTTGATCACCTCTTTATTTTTTTAAACAAATGTAAAATTTAAAAAAATTTATATAAAATAAAAATTTATATAAGAAATAAAATAATCAAATTTTAATTTTAAAAAAGAGAAATAAACAAAAATTTGAAAAGGGGGGAGGGATGGGAGATGCAGGGCATCACCCTCCCTACACACAGCACACACAATTGTTTGACAACATGGTTTTTTCAATTAATTTTTAAGTTTTCCCCCTATCAAGGTACCCAAAAGCGAGCGTCGTTCCCCCTCCCCCCACCTTGATATGATGTTAAATCCCACTATACTTGGTGCATTGCATGTGCTCCCAACACTTCATCAATCATGGCACAAGGTTAAACATAATTTGAATATTGCAAATGGAATAGGAAGGTACATATGATCTCGATGGGATAATTCTATCATATTAGCAGGGCTAGAGAAAACAATTAATAGTATAGATCACATTTTGACCGTTCTATCGAAGAAATCATCCATCTCCTTCAGCTCAAATAAGGATAGTGACTAGCTAATACATATGCTTAGAGATTATGCCTTATAGTTGTTATGATTCATTAATTTTTTACTTGCAGCACTAGTAGTCTTTATTGTCTTCTTATTTCAATGTATATGAGGACTCATCCTTGGGTCATCAAATCATAAATAAATTGTCCACATAATCTTACAGCTTAAAAAAAAAAAGATATATGACAAATTATTCAATGTATATATTTTTTATAGCATACAAAAATATTAAAAAAAACGTGGACAGAAATTGATTCATGGAAATTACATTAATTAAACAAGAAAAAGAATATTAATTGATATGGTGGCTCAGTTACGGTGCTCCTGTTGGGACCACTCGACTAAATATGTCACTCTACTAACTAGGAAATTCTATTTGACTTCCTAGCCTAGAGAACCTGCACAGGTTTCCTAACCTAGAGAACCAAGCCCACTCCAAGTGCAATCGCAGTGTGTCTAGAATAGTTCCAACACCCTCAAAACTACCAACCAATATAAGTTCTCACTCCTCACTCTCCTCACATGATTTCCTCCACCTCTTGTTTCTATGCCCTCTTTCTTCCCCACTTCAAACTCCAAAAAAAAAACAAAAAAAATAACCCCCTCCCTGTTCTTCTCCTCTCATGCTTATTCCTCCACCCCCGCCTCCCCCATCCTTCAAATTCAATGCCATTGACTCCCCCTCCCCCCATGCTTACATCTTGAGCCACTCCCCTATCCTCCCATCCTTGAATTTACTTGAGGTCACTAGACCTTATCAGGTCATGGAGAATATTTAAAATAATAATAATTTTAATATAATAAATAAATAAATGTAATATAATATTCACTTTTATGGGTTAATCAAACCAAAATGGATTTGTGAGAATTAAATGTTGAATTAATAATAATAAATTATTAATTATTAATTAATGATTAATTAGGGCTAAGGGTTAATCAATCAGTCAGCCATTAATCAAGCTTAATTATTAAGAAAGATTAAGGCTAACCATAAGCTCGACCATTAATCGGGATTAAGGTTAATCATATCTTATTTGATAATCAAGATTAAATGTTAATTAATTGTCTAACATAATAAGCTATGGGTTACTAGCATATTCATGACATGAGGTGTGAGTATGTAGCTAGCATACGCATACCTCATACATATACTAATAATACTTATCAAAACGAAGCACTGAAAATAATCATTCAGTTGGTAGGTTATTGTCACAATGTAAGATAGTAGGATCAGGTATGAGAATTACAATGTATATAAAGGTCTAACACAACTAGCCTATCTCATAAGCTTTTATTTACAAGATTCTCTAGCTATATGAGGTCTTAGCAACCTCAAGACTCTAAACATAGGTTATCCAGTATGGTTTCCCTTCGGGAAAACCAATAGCAGAAAAATTTCGGTCTATATAGTCCTCATTTGGCATAATGCAAAGTGATTAACTTCAATAAGAAAAAACATATATCTAAATTTATTTTATAATTTTTTGTTTTTCGTTGTTTGTTTATTCTTCTTATTTAATTATGTGTTTTTAATTCTTTTTAAGTGCTTTAATGACTGGGACTCGAACAATTAAGTTAATCCTCAAGGATATATATATATATATGTATGTATGTATGTATGTATGTATACTTTATTTTTTATTTTTTAAACTTCAATTTTATTTGTTTTCTTTTAATTTCTTTATTTTGTCATATTTTTAATTTAAAAAATTGCATTACATCATGTTTTTAAATGGTGTTTTTCATGATTTTGTGTACACTAATAATGATTTCATACGCAATAGTTAAAAAAATATTGCAATTTTATTGCGCCATTCAAAATGGGTCAAATTGTCTTAGGCTAAGATCTCAAAAAAAAAATTGCTTTTAACCTTAATAATAATAATTTTCTTATGGTAGAATTATTATTTGATTTAGGTGTTGCTCTTTAAGGTTTTTAGTCATGATATTTGGTTTATATTTCCATAGTTGAAAAATGTTGAAATTTTAAGGCTTTTTATACTCGTGATATTTGGTTTTAATTCTATGTTTTTAAAATGTCAAAATTTAAGGTTTTTTGAAGTCACGTTATTTGATATTTAATGCTATGGTTGAAAATTGTTGGAATTTTAAGGTTTTCCATGATCATGATTTTGGTTTTTAATGCCATGGCTGAAAAATGTTGGAATTTTAACCCTAAAAAAAGGGTGATGCAACATCACCACTTTTCGATTTTGGCATGCCTTCTCATGTTTTTTCAAAAAAATGAGGGGTTTTATTCAGTTAGAGTTATCCTTTTGAGGTTACAATTCTCATTAAGTTTGTAACATTGTTTCTAAGAGAAGGTGAAAATAACCTGTAAAGTTCCCAATTAGTGTAAAATAATGTGTAGTTACTTACATCATTGATTGTAGTATTTAATGAATTTAATACAATAAGACTTACCTCAAATGAAAGTTATCACAAAATTTAATGGGCCCCATGAGTTAATATGTGAGTACTTTAACTCCATAAATTATCATATGATCATCAATTTAGAAGATGGTGGGATGTTAGATCTATTGGTTTCCAAGTTCCCATTATCAACCATGCAACTCCCCATATAATGAGTATAACAATTATAGATCATAATCAATGCATGTCGTCTGATTCACCAGATGCATTACTCGTTGTTAATGACCACATAAGTTGTAACCTGATGCAAATATGAATCATCAATCACGGGTGATTAGGACTATCAAATCCATCAAAAGTGTATGTCATTGTTAACCTCTATTTGGACTGGATTTTGATATGATATAAGAGCCATTGATTCCAATGGATTGGTTGTGCACACATCTCATATTTAAGCTATCCTTTGTTTACGATCCAATATGGTTTTTCATCCTTTGGATTAATTTAGACATGCCCATCAAATATGTGATCAATGGGTTTTAAATGATTTGTGTGATTCAATTGTTTATATATTCATTGCTCTAAATCAAATGTGATGGATCCTCATGAGCACAATTAGAAAAAATCGACTTGTCATGAATTGTTGGTTGTGTGATATATGAAAATGTTGTTGCTAGATAGGCTTTGTTTAGGAGAATAACATTTTGGAACCTCGTAGCTATGGCATCATAATAAAATTTAGGATTAAAATCGTCCATCATAGTAACCAATACAAAAAATAAAACTTATATGTTGATTAAAAATCGGCTACAACACTTATTAGGGGTTCAATTTTGTAAAGTTGGATAGTCTAATTAGTCAACATTCACAAATAGGGGCATGATTCCATATGATCTAGAAATCGTGATGACTATATAAGAGTATTTTGTGATATGATTATATGGTAGGATGATAATGATGTCTTTTCAATTGTAGCTAGATCAAAGTTAGGAGATTCTTGGGAATTATATGTGACATTAAAGAATATATACACTATCCTGTATAATTTTTTGTCATTATGATTTATACTTCAAAGGGGTCGATTTCCTTACCTCCCAGTTTTTGCTTCCACTAACAAATGACGAGGTTATTATTTATTATCTAAAGAGAAGAATGTTTGGGAAGCCATCAAAGATTAATATAATGGCAAAGCATAGTACCTACAAATGTGACCCTTAGGAGTTATCTAGTAGATATTGTAACCATTAATAGTGAACATGGAGTAATAACTCATGTCTATGGTGTGGAATTTATTGTCTTTTTAAATTTTTTGAACTTGTAAGATGCCTCAAATTAAGCATTTGTTTCTTAGTAGTTTTACTTGTTCATCAATGATTTTCTACTATTATCTATTGGTATCATATTTTGATTTAATAGCATCCCTTGTATTACTCATCCATTAGGACTAGGATGGGGACCATGAAGTTGATAGGAATAAGGATTTCTCATAAGACCCCATGTCTAGGTTTATTCATTTATATAGCAAGGATAGGGATCAGAATATTGATAGGAATCATAATAGGAACTACTAGGTTGGTTTCCATTCATCCACTATTTAATGTTACAATGATAACCATGATCAATTGAGTCATGATGTTAGGGATGCAAACATGGAGCCTAGTGAACTCTTTAATTATTCTATTTGTTTTGCAATTTTCTAACCACTTTGTTCCTCATGTTGTAACAACTAATATTGATTAAGTACTTTCTTCTTAGGAGTTGTATTTTAGATGTTCCTATTTTCATCAAAATTATAAAATTGGACACATTTCTTGTTGAAAAAACCTTTGGTTTCTCTTCACCTTTTCATACAATGTTCTAAATTCTAAGTTTCATGTTTGAAATTAGATTATTGTTAGAAAAAACCTCTTTTATGTGTAGCTATTTATTACCCCTAGCCCTCAAGAGAGACACATTCGTTATAGGTGGGGAATATATTAGTTGAGAGAAAGTCACAATTTTAATATTTGATCGTATTTTAGGTTTGTATTTAGTTTATCAATGATGGGACTGTGTCAATATTCATGATTCATGAAAACCTAAATTTGAATCTTTTTATTTTGTTTCCTTTTAAATTTTCTTTAATCTTATTCATTTAATATGTTCAATTTTGAATTGTGTTCATTTCATAGTGGATTTTTAAATTCTAGTTGCATTTAATAATATATGGAAAAGTACTTGTGCTAAATAGGGTAACTCATTTAACCAATAAATATGAATAATCCTACCAGGATATGATAGCTCGTCTCTCTTTGTTTTACTCCATCTCCTTGAAAGTATTTCTATACCTATAACCATGTTTGCATAATCTATACACATATTTATGTTGTAGGTAAACTTGTTTTATCATAATGCAAGTTACTTAAAGCTCCCAATTGGGGTTTTGCCATAGTATTTCACTTTTTCTAGAAATTGAAAACATTCTTTTTTGTTAACTTCTTAGTCAATTCCTATGTAGGAAGTCATTGGGACTATTTTAATCAATATTCCAATGCCAAGGCATGTTTTATATGGTTTTGAAAATGTATTCGAAAGTATGAATCCTTTTTTTCCATCTCATAGCTTTAGCAAAATCAATATTCTATGAAGCATTGTGCAAATTTCTAGAATTGTTAGGTCAAAATATTTAATTCTAGAAAACTTAAAATCCTTTATTGTTTAGCCTAAAATATTTTAGAGAATTCTATTAAAACATGCATGTTGTTAGTTGTGGTGGCTTTATTGTAGCTTTTGGGATCATCAATTTGGATCTATTGTGTTCTACAAGGGAAAACTAAATAACAAAGTGCACAACTACATAACAAAGTGTATGGAAATCCTTTGTAAAATTTTAACATATATTTCACTATATTACATATCTTAGTGTGTACTTCAACCTTTCTCAAATTAAATTTAATCCCTATGTGGTCCAATGTAGCTATTGGTATCAAAGGTTGAATCTTTTTTGGTTACGATACCTCACTTTGGCTTTATAATACATTGATGTATAAAAATCAACTTATGCAGTTAGAACCCCGGATGCGGGTGCTGACGTGCGGAGAAGGGGCGGGCCACATGCCCAGCATGTGCCACCCCGTGTTAAACCCACGGCTCCTTGAAGGAGGCCGTCAACTGGCATTCTATCTCCTCATCCGCGCAATGCAGCAGTTAATGCCATTGATGGCTGAGGAAAGAGGTAGATGGAGGAGCAGAGCGCAGTTATGGAGCGCCTGCAACGAGGGAATGAAACAGAATATGAGGAGCTTAATGTGTCGAGCAGGGAATATTGGTCTGCCGAGTACTGGAGGGTGCAGACGCACAGTGAGTTCAGGCCGGTGGAGATTTCATCACCCCGCGGCTCAGCTGAAGCCTGTCTCTGTGACCATCCTTGCCGCTAGTCCGAGAGAGGAAGGCAATTGGCATACCACCAACGACAATTGGGAAAATGGAATGGTTTGGAACCAAGAGGGAGAATTCAATCTGAGTTCTGTGCACCAGAGGACAAAAAGGGAAGGTATTGGCACTGCTACCGAGTTCAAGTTCATTTTCAGACAATCAGAGGAGGCATTAGGGACACCATGGTTAAGGTACGAGAACGACAGCCCAGCAGAAGGGGACCATGGAGAGGCTCCTCCTCACGAGCCCCTGCAGCAGATGAGCATCATCATTGTTGTTGCTGTTACTGTCATCGACGAGCCCGAGCAACCCAGCTCCCCATCAGACAATTCATGGAGGTTGGGAGTTCCAGCGAAGGGAAGCCGGTGCCTCCAGCCTTTGGCTCTGTGGTATTCACTCTGGGCAACTCTGCAGACATTGCAGGGGTCAATGCCCACATTTCAGTCTTATTCACCAGAATTTTGGAAGGAATTGAGGATGGAAATCCTCAGGGCACATTGGAGATGCCAATGGAAGACTCTGGAAAGGAAATTGATGTTGGAGACGGCACGACGGAGATGCCAATGGAAGGCTCGGGAAAGGAAATTGAAGTTGGAGAAGAACCGGCTGTGGAAGAGGTCACTGAAACTGAGCCACCATCGTCTGAAGCCAGAGGCAAGGAGGACCAAAATTCGCATGCCCTCTCACCTCCATTGGGGCCAGCCCCTCCAGGCGTCGACGAAGAGGTATGGAGGAAAATGTGGGAAGGACGTGAAGAAGGTGACAGGTGGGCGTACGTGGTCGAAGACAAAAGCCTCTGTGACGAGGCGGAAGAACATCTGGCAGCCTGCCTTCCATCCACCGCCTGACTCCAGGATTAATGCTTCCACGGGTATTCTGATTTTGTCATTCGGTTATGTTTGCTGGCAGTCGCTACTTGTGTCTCTGTTATGTTCAAATTTGTCTGGTCTTTGGTTCAGTCTCACTTCTGTTAGGTCTATGTGGGGTTACAGTAAATGCATTAATCGCCATGGCTATCATGCGCTCTCAGAAGCTAGCCCCTGCGTGGGCAGTTATATGTTTGGTCTAGGTAATGTTATTCCCCAGAGTTTTTGATAGATTTTGCCCCTGGGCGGGGGCTTTTGTTGTCATGAGAAGTTATGAGAAGTCTTGTCGATGCTGCCCCTGCGAGGGAGCTTTCAAGTCTACAGTCAAGGTTCCCAGGGTGCTTCTGCAGGCCCTGGAAGACATGTCTTTCTGTTTGTAAAGTTTTTTGTACATATAATTTGAAAGTTTAGCTAGTTTTACAAAGAAAAAAAAAAAATTATGCAATTAGAAAGTTTTGTGCTCTGTCAAACTTACATAAATGAAAATTTGTAGTTAATACTCTCAAAACTTAAAAGATTCCCTCATATGGTTAAAAACATCAAATTTTTCATTTATATTTGACTTAGTTATATATCATCTATCATCATATACTCATTTTTTAATTAAAATATTATGATTTGATTTATTTGAAAGTTATATTTTTAAGATGTGAACATAGATCTACTTTTATGAAATAGTGGTCAAAAATCCCTTAAAAACATAATAATAATTTATATATATAGATAGATATATAATTCAAAATGTGAATCACTATCAAACCATACAAGAAGAGACTCGAAAAAATTAAAACAATAATTAAATATGATATAAATTTTCCAATTAAAATACACGAATTTTCCAATTAAAATACACATTGTATTGCACTCATGCAACTTTAATATAAAATAACATTCCCTGAGATAAATAATAGTTAGTTGTAATAATTATAAGGGTTCTTTGAAAACTATCTCAACAACTTAAAAATATCCCTACAACTTAATAGAAGATATTGATATATCTAAATTTGATAAAACTATTATAAATATAAATCCAAATAAATATAATTTATTAAATCTTAATATCTTGCCCAAAAATGTTATGCCATATTCTAGTTAAACACTAAATTAGTTACTTTGTATTTTTATATTTTAACCATTGTGGCTATGAAGATCCAAATATAAGGCTTCATATCGTTGAAGGTATGTAATATAAGTTTGTCTCATTTTTCAATTTTCTCAAAATCCTATGTTTATTTTGAGCATATGTGACATAATAAAGTGGTCATGACTTATGGCAGAGAATTATTGTAAAACAAATTATAATGATACAAAATTAATGATAATAAGCAAAATAAATGAACTCTTAAGAACAACATAATTATCATTAATATATTCTTGATCATCCTTTCATCAAAAGTGAAAATATTGACTTATAAACACCATTGTTTGTGATACAATGACCTTATTTGTGATAAAACGAAAATATTGACTTATGAACACCGTTTTGAATACTACGGGAGAAGAAAGGTGGTGTTGAATTTGAGAACAGCATTGGGCCCGGAACTGGATTGCGTGGTAACAACCGCATACCCACGAGCAAACCTGAACTTGCCCGTCCCTCCAACCACCGCATACTCACACTGCGGTTGATCGAACCTGTCGGTTCCCTGCAACTCCAGAGTGCTGCCGTTGTACTCCAAATTCTGAAAGATGAGCGTGAAAACCATGAAGAAATCAAGCCCAGTAACCAGATTTGTATTCACGTACGTTCCTTGCACTCGGCCCACAATATTGCCAGAGCCAGAATCGGAGTCAGGAATTTTGGTTATGATATCGCTCATAACTATGAGGGTTCCAAACTTGCCCGGGCTTGAAGAAGAGCCATTTAATCCCGCAACTGTAAAGGAACTGAGGTTGCTCCCTTTCAAATTGTCGTGCATGTAAAACACCATGTTGGTCTCACTTTCACCCGCAGCAGCCTGCAGGAAGACGATGACGATGATGGCTATGACTGGAAACAAAAGCCCGGCACCCATGGAAGGGGAATGAAAGAACTTACAAATATACAGATGGGGGAGTTTGCGAGAGAGCATTGCAGCGCTGATGAATAAATAGATACGACCAGCCATAAACGACAAAGCTTACAGATCCTAAACCCAGACCACCGATTGTAAATTTGGGTCAGAAGGGTAACCCCAAAGTCAATGGCCAGATCCAACCGGCTTACAGAATTTAATATATTTTAATATTGATGGGTGGTTTTCTATTTTTTGTTTTTTGATTTTTCAATTGAAAAAACTTGGTTGGATCAGTTTTCAGTTGTGTTGGGTGAGTTTTCAGGTATCTATATAGTCTTGTTTTACTCGAAATTGGACTATAAAATATGTGTAGCCAAATCTCCCGACCTAATCATTAGACTACATACTCAAAATTTATGATGTTATTCTATTTTGCCATCTTATTCCCAAACCACACCCAAACAAAATGCAATGCTTTGCCATTGAGAGATACACAGTAGACTAATATTCAGACCTAACAAGCCATTGTTCTAGAAGATGCAGATATAATATCAGGTGTATGGCACCGTTTTCAGCGGAATATTTTTATCTCGTGTGGCACCATTTGAGAACATCTCATGGTGGTTGGAAGCCCGACACCTAATTATGATTTTTCAAATGTAAACATTATCCATTGAAAATTAATGAAATTTTGAAATTTCCTTGCACAGCTTTTCTAAGATGGGCGACAAACGAATTTGTAACCTCCTGTGATTCTAAACTAAAACCTCCAACATATAAACTGATTAACACTGATAGGATCTCGACTAAACCTCCAAAGTGTTTGAATTTTCAGAAGATGACTTGCAGCAACGATTATGACTGCAAGTCATTAATTTTGATAATGATGGCCATCGCAACAATCAACATAATTCGTTAAGCACAAACCAAAATATTTATATAACACATGTACAAAAGGCAGGGGGCAAGATCAATTAGTATGGGAAATATGGTTTTTTTCATGCGGTCTCCATAATTGTGGGATTTTTGCTTTTGTAAATCAAGAAGTTTAATTATTAGAAGTCTTTAATGATATCGGATTGGCAATTCAGGTGACTTTCACTTGCAGGAAGAGTGATCCTCGCTCAATCGGTGTTAAACCAACTTGTAGTAGACTGGGCTCATTATATTACCTCCCAGCAAGTGTAATTCAGTCAATGAACAAGCTTACAGCAAATTTCATTTGGGGTGGTCAAGCCGGAAAAAAGAAATATCATCTCTCAACATTATCCAATATCTCCATGCCGAAGTGCTGCGGAGGGTGGGGGCTTTTAGACTTGAGAATTTTCGAAAGGGCTTTGCTTTGTAAAACCCTGTGGAGAGGCATCTTCGAAAATGGTTCGTGGAGCAATATAGTTCGGAAGAAATATTTGAGAAGGAAGGATCTGTCATTCTGGCTCAGAAAAGAAAGGATCAGCTCTTCTATAGGGTCTCCAATTTGGTTAAGCCTCAGAAAGATCGGAAACTGATTCCAATCCGGAAAAAGAATTCTCATTGGGAGAGATCAATTTATGAGTGGCGCTCAGGTGATCAAGGTTCATGATCCATTACTGAATTTTCTTCACAGGAAAGGTTTGTTTTATTGGGACAGTAGGTTGGCAGGGTCTGATCCCTCTCTGGAAGGAAGCTGGGTTGGCAGGGTCTGATCCCTCTCTGGAAGGAAGCTGGGGATGCCGATTGACATTTCTATACAATGGGATCATATCAAAATCCGTCTTAGAAATTGCAGAAACTTTCGCTCGGAGGATCGAGTTGTCTTCTGTTCATGTAAAAGATGTTTATCAATGCTATGGAATCCAGCATATGTCTCACACCTCTATTTCGGAAGCGTTCTTATGGAGCAGTATTCAAAAAAAGTCATGGAGATCAGTTTTCATCATAACTTTTTGGAGTATCTGGAAGTGGCGAAATAATTTTATTTTCAATAATAAAGCTTCCCCTTTTCTGGAAATCTTCTCCATCATTACTTCCATCTATGAATCAATCCCGCAAAGCCCTTCCAAGCAGCGGAAACAAAATGGTAATGAGATCCCTCAGAAGTTGTCGTCTATGCCAAGGGCCTTTTTCAATGGAGCTGAACAGGGAGGCCAATGTGGATGTGGGGTCATCATCTGGGTAAATGAAAATAGCCAATTTCTCATTTACTGGAATGGGGGGAGAGGTTTCTCATGAGGGGAAAATCTTCTCCATTCAGGACTTCTTTCCTCCCGACTTTTAAACCTTTCCTTTGCTTCGGTTCTGGTTTTTCTCATTATCTTTTGGTTTTGTTTCCCTTCAGTTCAGTTGTTCTCTCCATATGTTGATGGTCTTAATCTTCTAATGGTGTTGTTTCCAATGGGCACAGGTTCTCCAAGCTTGATGTCTCTATACCGGGCTTTCGGGATGGCTTTTTACTAATGGTCTATAGTTATGGTCTCTTTTGGCTTAGCAGCTAGATCTTGTCTTCTTTATGCACAGTTAGACTATTTTAGACACATATCTCTCATGGCTATCAGTTTGATGCCCATCTGTATGGTTTTTGCTTATTTTTTTTGTGACAAGTTCTCGCCATCCCTTTGCATAGTTTGACCTATATGAGACACATATCCTCTAATGTATTTGTACATATATACTATGTTTATATTTCTAATATAAATACAATTATACTTTTTCGTTCTAAAAAATGATGGCCATCGCAACAATCAACCTAATTCGTTAAGCACAAACCAAAATATTTATATAACATATGTACAAAAGGTAGGGGTCAAGATCAATTAGTATGAAATATGGTTTTTTTATGCGGTCTCCATAATTGTGGGATTTTTGCTTTTGTAAATCAAGGCGTTTAATTATTAAAAGTCTTTGTTTTTAAAGGAATTTTTTCATATGATTTTTGATAATAAATGTGTAACAAAATATTGTTTAAAATATGTTTTCACTGTATAAATAGATTCCTAACGAGATTCCACGTTAGGGAAAAAATTGAAATATTTGAATTTTGTAAATTATAGGATTGAAACTTACTATTTGAAGAAATTTTTATTAGATTTCAAATAAAAATGAATAGGAAAAATACCTTAAAAAAATAAAAACATGTCATAGTTAAACTACTATGATATTGGGAAATTGAAATGCACCAAGATGAATTATGATTAAAATGTAAAAAATTAAATACAAGTGAAAATGAAAAATAATAGAAGTTTGTTAAATAAAAATAAACTAGTGCAGTCATATAAATTAAATAGTTGGTAAATGTCTATAGGCATCAATCATGATAAGCATCAAAATATTTACCCGGTAATACATTTCACATTGTTCAAATTTAAAAAAAACCATAAAAATTAACTTAACTATAACTTTATTTAAATTATTATTATTAATAATTATAAAAAGAATTAATATTAGTTGTTAATCATGGAGGTTTACTCCACTTTATTATGGAAATTTTTAACTTGTAAATAGTTTTTGTTATAATATCATGGGTCAATACTATGGCTTATTAATACCACATGTCAATATATTAGTTCTTTAATTAAGTAATTTGAGATAGATTAATTAGAAGAGCATAACTAATTTGGAGATAAATATTAACCCTTGATCTATGAATACTACTATGAATATGTTGACATATAAATCTATACCATTCACTTAATAATTATTGATAATTAAGATAATAACATACAATACCTACATGATCGCTAAGCAAAATCGGTGCTTGGGAACGGCGTCGGACGGATGACCTAAGGTTTCTGCAACCCAACCTAGGGTTTCTGCAGCCCCTGCAATGGCAGGCTTGACAGACACAGCACAGTACTGAAATAACCAGAGCGGATTCGTGGTCAGCGTGAGCCAGCCATACGCAAACAGCAGAATGCAGTCCCCTCAGGGGGAGGGCGATGCGCCTCCCCCCAAGAAGGACAGTCAAACGCAGCCGACGGAAGAATGGGACAAAGAAAACGAACAGAGCAAAGGCAATACGGGACGCAATAAGCAATAGGGCAAGGAGACAGATCAGGAAGACAAAAATAAGGAAATTTCCTCCACATGCAAGCCAGTTGCAACTCACAGGCTAAGAGTGGAGTTCCCCAGTCATCGTATCAATGCCAGAATACAGTATATGAGAGATCATGCGCTGATTGGCAAATTCATTGGAATATGGCCGACTGAGAGAGCGCTGAGAAGCTGGATAAGCACCAAATGGAACCCAAAAGGGCATATTACTCTGCATCTAGGGCCAAAGGGGTTCTTCACTGCAGTCTTCAACTGCCTGGAAGATCGCAACAGGATTCTAGATGGGGGTCCTTATTTCTTCAACTCTGCAGGATTATATCTCAAAGCTTGGGTCGAAAGATTTAATCCAGACAAGGAAGACCTTAGCTATGCCCTCGTGTGGATAAGGTTGTACTCGCTTCCTTGGGAATACTGGGAAGAAAAATCTCTTCAGGAGATTGGGAATACACTAGGCGAGTTTGTCAAGGTCGCAGAGGAAACAAAACTATGCAGATACACGTCTTATGCACGGATCTGTGTTTATATGGACCTCAAGCAAGCCTTGCCAGACACGGTAAGTTTCTTTCATGAAGATGTTGAATGGATTCAAGTTATAGATTATGAGCATGTACCATTTAGATGTAGGAAATGCCATGACATAGGGAATCTCTATAGAGACTGTCCATTGAATAGGAAACCCCCTTCTCAAGAAAGTTCAGATAACCAAACGCCTGATGGTTTTACCAAGGTTACGAACCGTAGAAGAGGGAACAAAAGATCAACATTCAATCCCAAGACAAATCCAGTCAACATGACAAAACCCTCAACGAGTAATAGCTTTGAAGCCCTAGCTAAGATTGACCTACAAGACTCAGATAAGGAACTGCATAAGGACAAAGAATCTAATAAAGAACAGCTGGAAGAAACTTCATAGCAATCAGGGGATATCCCTCTCAAGAAATCAATCCCTCAATCTCAATCCAAATCTCAATCCTGGATTTCTCAGGTAATGGAAGTTGACAACCCTGAACCAAGCGCCAAGTCACCAAAAGAAAGAGAGGAACCCTCTCAAGAGCCTCAAAGCATGGACGAAGATCCTGAGACTTTAGACATAGGGGATCTGGATATCCTAGGACTGGAGCAAGCATGCAAAACAGGGAATTTTGATAAGGTACCAGATCGGCAAGTGGACAACCTAGTAGAGGTCCTAAATCGGGCACATAAGAAATACTCTTTAGGAGTCCAGACAGGAAGTCCATGGGATGGCAAATTTATCACCAAGGACAGCAAGAAGAGAGGCAGAAAAACAACACTTGAGAGAACCATCAAGATAGGAGAGGTGTTAGTTGAGTCAGGGAGGTATGCCAAGCTGACCAAGTACTTTAATACTGACCCCCACCCTTCTCAATGAAGCTGATATCATGGAATATAAGGGGACTCAATGGCCCAAGGAAAGGCAGATTATTAAAAAATATGCTTATGCAAGAAAAACCAAGCATACTTTTTCTGCAGGAGACTAAATGCAACTCGACAGTTTTGGAAAAAATAGCAGCGAAAGCCTGGCCAGGAGGGCTAGTAACAGTTGTTGATGCTCAAGGGGCATCGGGAGGACTTGCAATACTCTGGGATGCGCGAGCCATTCAACTAAACAACATACATGCTAACAAGAGCTTCATTCAGGCAACATTTCATCTAATCGGCACCAACACCTATGGACTTGTAACTAATGTTTACTTCCCTCAGGACACTACTCACAAAGCTCAAATTTTGCATACACTATCAGACCTCAACTCAGACAGGCCATACCCGCTTTGGATTGCTGGAGACGATTTTAACATGATAGCAAGAATGGAGGAGAAGTAAGGTGGTAGAAGCAGAACAAACAGTGATGGGAACCTGCTAAAAGACTTCATTCAAACCAACTGGTTGGTAGATGTTCCTGCAAGCAATGGCATCTTCACTTGGACCAATAAGAGAGATGGATCGCAACAAATCGCTTCGCGTCTTGACAGATTCCTTATTTCAGACAATGCAACTCACCTGGGAGGGGAATTCATAGCGTCCATCCTACCTGTCTCAGGTTCAGACCACTGGCCTATTGAACTTCAATGGAATAGGCTAGGTAACAGCATCTGGCGTCCTTTCCGATTTGAAGAATTCTGGTTAACTCATCCGGACTTTGCTGAATTAGTTAGATCAACTTGGCTCAACTTCAATCCTATCAGAGGTACAAAGATGTCCATGTTTCAACAAAAACTAAAGCATCTTAAAGGCAAAATCAAACGCTGGAATCACAATACTTTTGGCAACATTTTTAAAGCTCAGGCTACTCTTAATCAAGAAATGAAGATGATCCAGCAAAGAATCATCACCAAAGGACGCTCAGACGAACTCACCAAGCAGGAGAAAATCATTGAATCCCAAATATTAGAGAGAGCTAAACAAGAGGAAACCCTTTGGAGGCAGAAATCGAGGATTAGATGGCTAAAGGACGGGGAAAAGAACACAAAATTTTTCCATAAAACCACAGTGCAGTGCAGAATGAACAATTGCATCACCCACATCAAAAATGAGCAAGAGAATAGAATAGAGACTCACGAAGGCATTGAAGAGGAATTTCTCAGATACTTTAAGAAAGCACACCAAGAACCCAGTGTGGACAGAATGCCTGCTATAAACAAGATCCTAAATGATATCCCAAAAGTAATAACAGAGGAGCATAATAGTCTCCTCCTCAAACCCATCAACTTGCAGGAAGTTGAAGAAGTTGTTCAACAATTGAAGGCAGGGAAAGCGTCGGGCTCGGATGGATTTACATCAAACTTTTTTCATAAGTTTTGGGACCTTATAAAAGCTTAAGTATGGCAAGTGGTGGAGGAGTCCCGCGCACTACGTTGGATGTACCCAGGGCTAAATGCCACATTCATTGCTTTAATTCCAAAGGTGGAAGAATCCAACACACCAGATAAGTACAGACTGATTGCCCTATGCAATATTATCTATAAAATCGTCTCAAAAGTTATAGCTACCAGACTAAAACCGTTGCTCACTCTCATAATCTCGCCCGAGCAGTCTGGTTATGTAGAAGGCCGGCAAATAACGGATGGGATTATTTTAACTCATGAGATAATCCATTCTTTAAAGCAGACCAAAAAACCAGGTATGTTGCGTAATATAGATTTATCTAAAGCTTTTGATAGTATCATTTGGGGTTATATTCAAAAAATTCTTACTGCCTTTGGTTTTGCCCCGTCATGGGTCAGATGGATTTTTAATCTTTTGTCTTCAGCTTTTTTCTCTGTTCTTATCAATGGTATCCCCTCGGCAACGTATCGTCCCTCCAGGGGTATCAGGCAAGGAGACCCCCTGTCACCTTTTCTTTTTGTTATTATGGCTGAAGGACTAGGTAGAAGTATAACTTCAGCCCGGCTCTCTCAGCGTCTAAAAGGCCTTTCCTTCAACAACTCCCCATCTTACTCCCACCAGCAATTTGTAGATGACAACATGCTTTTTGGCTATCCATCGGTGCAAGAAGCTCGCCTCCTCAAATCCCTCCTTTCAAACTTCTCTGATGCCTCTGGAGCCCTTATTAATCGCATCAAATCTCAAATTTTTTTCTTTAACACCCCTGCTCCCAACCAAAAATCCATAGCCCGTATCCTGGGCTTCACCATTGCTTCCCTTCCCTCCAAATACCTTGGAGCTCCTTTAATTTCTTCAACCCTCAAACACTCTTCTTGGAAAAACCTGCTAGAAAAGTTGGAGGCTCGGCTCACCCTCTGGACTTACCGAGCCCTTAATATGGCCAGCAGACTTGTTCTCATCAAGGCAGTCCTTCACTCCATGCCCTTGTATCTCTTCTCCATTCTTGCAGCACCTAAATGGGTTCTCAAAGAAATAAAGAATCTCCAGCGCAACTTCTTATGGGGAAGCTCAGGCCACAATCGAAAATGGGCTCTGGTAAAATGGGACAAGGTATGTCTTCCGAAGAAAGCTGGGGGCATTGGGCTAAGAGATCCTGAGCACAGTAATAGGACAATGGGAGCTAAAGTCTGGTGGAGATGGCTAGCCAATCCTAATACCCCTTGGGCCTCCCTCTGGACAGCTAAGTATGCAAGCAACTGCCCTATGGAAGAGAGAATTCGAATGACGGAATTAAGCATGGGATCGGTAATTTGGAACTCGGCTATTCAACATAGAAATCTCATACAAAAGCACAGCTTTTGGGAAGTCAAGAATGGATGCACGACTCGTTTTTGGGAAGACTCCTGGCAGCAATTCCCAAAAATAAGGGATGTGCTCCCTAACCATCCAATATCAGAGCAGGATATCAATCAGTTATCCAAGATTAATCAGTTCTGGAACCCCTCTGTCACACAGGGAAATAGACAATGGAAGGATGCAAATCAAATTATAACGCACAACTTTGAGCAAGTTCAGCATTATCTTTCCACAGAATTACAAAAGAGGCAAATCCCTATCTCAGAAGAACCGGACATTCTAAGATGGGGATATGAAGAGAAAGGGACATTCACCACAAAGGAAGCGTATAAGATAATAGTCCAAGATCAGCTAATCAAAGACACTCTATGGGAAAAAATATGGCACTCATCCATCTGGCCGAAAGTGTCCACTTTTTTATGGCTTCTATGTCACAATAAAATTCTAACATGGGATAATCTCCGGAAACGAGGTTTCTCAGGCCCATCTTTATGTCTCAACTGTAAGCAAGAAGAGGAAATAGCTATACATCTCATGCAAACCTGTCAAATTGGAAGAAAGCTGTGGGAGAAGGTAGCCTTCTGTTGCCAAAAAGAGGGCAGAGTGCAAGGAGATCTAAGAGCCACTATTCGCAACTGGAGTCAAATGCCATACCAAAGCAAACTCCTCAACACTCTATGGCAGCTTATACCTAGCCTATTGATGTGGAACATCTGGAAAGAGCGAAATAGAAGAGTTTTTAGGGATCAATCTATGTTCTTAGAGCAGATATGGACCAAAATTCATCAGAATATCAAGGAGTCTCTATCAATTAGAGAATGGTACTCAGAAGATTTCCCTTCATTACTGCAGGAAAAAACAGTGTGGGATAATTGGAAGATCCAGGTAAATCAGCAAACGATCATCAAAAAGAATCCTACCATGAAGGAAAAAGAATCAGGAAAATGGACTCCGCCGCCCAGTAACATGTTCCAGCTTAATTTCGATGGGGCCTCAAAGGGTAATCCAGGGAAAGCAGGGTATGGGGGGGTCTTCAGAGATCACCATGGCACTCCTCAGCTTATTTTTATGGGCTCAAAAGGTTGGGATACCAACAACTCAGCCGAATTGGAAGGATTATGGAGAGGTCTCACCCTGGCTCAAGAAAGAAGCTTTTTTCCGCTCATCATAGAAGGGGATTCGCAAATCATTATAAGAATGGCTACAAAACTAATGCATGGATCCCACATTCATAAAATCAGTAACAGTTGGAGGATGGCCCAAAGGCTTGAGCTTATAAACAAATGGCTCTCTCAGCATCAAGCAATCTCCTTCAGACACACCAGGAGGGAAGGAAACAAGCTCGCTGATTTTCTTGCTAATCTCGGAGTGGAAATTGGGGTAGGATTCTTTGCAGGCACAATCTCCAGCATAGCCTCCGAGGATCAACTCTCTGAGTTCCAGAAAATTGTGATACAGGATAAACTTCAAGAGAATGACACACACCCGGATGCGGGTGGCATTCAATGACATTAATGGGACGCCGCACAGAGCAGGCAGCTGGCCTGGCACCTGGCTGGCAGACGGCCCTCATGGCATGCGCCTCGGGCTGGCAGACTCCTTCAAAGGCACGCGAAGTTAATTCGATGCAGAACGGAATGATGGTCTCACAGTTTGGCATTTATGAGCGCCTGGTTCAAGAGCATTCAGGTAAGTTCTTATGTATGGCTCAGTTTGTCATTCACGCCATTGTTACTGGTTTAATTCACCTCAGCGCAGAACTCTCTCCGCACCCTTGCCTGGTTCATCGCATTTGGAAGCTTGCCTGGTCTTTGAATGTCTTTGGGATCCTCTGTGCTCAAATTCTCTCACGCTTGCTCTGCCTCAACCCCTTTCTCAGTCATTCTGCTATCCCGAGCATGCCTCGCCGTCAAGGAATCCCACGCAGAGGAAGCAACATGGGAAATAGGGGCCGAACCTCTCGTCCTGCTCCACAGAACGTCATTCCCATTGCCTCAGCCTCCCCTTCTTCTCTGCCCTTGGGTCAAGCTGGGTCTCTTCTGCATAACTCTTTTCAGACTTCCAGGTTTACTTTCCACAGTAGGCTCAACAGGCCTGTATTGAGAGCAAGCATCACAATTATTCTCGCGGAGGAGGAGAGTAATCATGTCAACTCGGCTCAAACCACTTCCTCTCATTCTCAAGAAGACAGTGTTCTGCAAGGGGAAATGGCTGGGGTAGTGTCTAACGCGGACAACATGCAGGAGGACACCCCTGTCTCTAAAGCGCCTCAGCATCCCGTCGACCCAACTCAGAGTGAGATTCTGGCCTGTGGGCCGTCTCAACGAGCAGACTGCATTCTCAATTTGGTGACCACTCCTGAAGGCGGCACAGAAGGAAATGATGACAATGGCTTCATCACCTAGGTAGCTTCTTCCAGCCAGGTGGAGAGGGACACGCCTGACTCTCCGCAGCATGCAGACTAAAGCCGGCTCTTTACGGACAGGTGGCATTCTTGCCTATGCTCAGTGCAATTTTGATTATGTGTCTTTGTTTCCTAGTCCATGGGTCTATGTCTGGTTTATGTTCATGTTCAAGGGCGTGGCATTAGCCAATCTGATCTCTGTTTATTGTCGTGACTATGAGTATGATGGATACCTTTTTGTCTTTTTGGTCAATGGTGGGCATGACAGTGCGAGTCTTAGTAAAATTTTTCAGGGGGTCATGGTCCAAACAAAATCTCTTGTTGGTTGTAATGTGAAATCGGCAGAAAGCATAAATTGTAATATCTCTGAATATCTGGCTGAGGAATGGCTTCGGCCTCCTCTGAGGTCTTGACCTCACTGTACATATATTTTCTCTTTTTAATAGAATTAGTATTTACGTAGAAAAAAAAATAATTATTGATAATTAAATTAGAATTCTGTAAGACCTATTTTGAAATAGACATACCTATGAACATAAATATTATACATAATATTAATAATAGAAGTAGCTTAGATATATATATATATGTGTGTGTGTGTGTGTGTGTGTGTGTGTGTGTGTGTGTGTGTGTGAGCGTATTAATAATGATAGTTAACTTGGTATTAGTTTATCACCAATATAGAGTAAATTTAACTTTCCATTTGGGAAATTAAGTTAATGATGGTTTAAAAGCTACAATCAATCCATTAAGTTTGATACAAAATTATATTAAGGGGAATTTAAAGTTTATAAACACATTGAGTTTGATGAAAAATGATATTAAAAGGCTTTTAGAGTTTTTAAATGCTTAAAAGTATATTGACATGGTTAATTAAAAGAAAAAAAGAGAACAATGAATAAAAATATAAATATAAATTTATACAGAGAAATATGGAGTGCTACAAATGTTGCATATCCATTATTTCTTCTGGATTTTCATCAAGATGAATGGGATTGAAGGGAGTGCCTATAAAATCATGATCTTGGGTAGTTGTTGTTGTAGGAGTGGCTTGAGGTCTTTAATGTTTAAGACAAAGATATCTATTTTATAGAATGCACTACAAATGACTTTAAATTTTTGGTTTAGGAGGTCGAGTTTTGATAATATGGCCTATTGTTAATGCCATCTTTCCTCCATTACCTCGGTAATGAAGACCTTGTTCAACCAATAGAGCTCAGTGAGCTTAAAATCTTTGGTATTTCTAGACCTAGAGAACCATGTGCCTTGCACCCACTCCTTAAATTTTATTTACAACTGAGCAGGATAACTTCCTTCTCTTTTGATTAATTGTCTACTCCATGGAGGCCACATGAATATTTGTGTCATTATAGAATTGATAGTGGTAACCCTCTACATATTTCATGGTGTCCAATTGTTCCTACTTGGTACATTAGGGAGTTTTCTAAGGGGAATGTCTTTTGGCAGTGCAATTGCAGTTGTGAGTTAGGATTTTCCTACTAGGTTCAAGCCATTCAACTTTGCTAGCTCTCTTCATTATTAAAAACTTGCAATAGATAGAGGATGCAAAGAACTACCTCAAATTATCAATCTCATAGTGAACCAGACATAAGAGGTAGAGAAACGAGCTAGAAGAGATGGCTAGTAGCTTGACAAAAGAAACTAATTGAAAAAAAACTCAAACTTCATAGTGGGTCTTCTTGGAGTGTATTCTATATTTTGACACATATATTTGAAGTAATACACCAAAATAAAGATAGCCAAATGAACTAGAGTAATGGAACAAGGAGGAACATACAAAATCTTAGGGTGAGAAGAGCCTAGAGGGTGAGCCCAAAACCTTATCAAATCCTAAGTATGACAACATCCACTTTTCCTTTGAGCCCTACTTCGTCATAAAATTGGTAGTTCCTCTTGAATTCATAATGATACATGATGGTGGAGTGATCACCATCTCATACCTTCTATTGAATTTCAAATGGAGTGGTTTAGCCATGAAGGTCATTGTACATCGATTGAATTCACACATAAAAGAGCTCAAGTGACCTTGCATATAAACATTGCTTGGGCTTATATTTTCCCTGCATGACCCACACCCTATACAAGGCAAAATTGATAGTGGAAATATTTATTTTTACATGTAAAACATAGATTTTGAGTGATGCATTGGATGTTAAAGGTTTGGCTTTGGGGATACAAGTATGCTTCCATTTATAAACTTTGTAGCTCTAACTGAAAATTGAGATAACAGTGTTAGCCTCAGTGGAAAATTAAAATAAAAACAACTCATCAGTTCTTAGGTAAAGATAATATTGGAGAAACTTATATGATTAGTTTTATTAGTCTTATATTATTAATATGTGCTTACCTTTTATGAATTATTATGATTTATTCTCATTGTTGTTTGTGCTTGTGTACAATATTTTCCATGATTATAGCCAATACATTCTTATGTTTAATTACTACACCAATAAGCATTCTTATTTGGGAAATAGGATGGAAGGTATCAGATTAGATAGTGGTGATACATCCAATAGTTACGTCTTATTTTAATCTACATCATCTAATAATTTAGTTGTTTTATTGTTAATGGGAGTTGTCTAATTATGGATCACAAATGTCTGTATAGTTGCAGTTTGTAATATCCCTATGTTCTGGCATGTTAATGTGTTACTATTTGTAGATTGAATTGTAGACTTGATGGCAAGAAAGCCATGCTTGGTTGAATGAATGTGAACAGTAAAGTTATCATTATGTAATAGATAAATTTTATTAATAAATAGAAAAAGTTGGAAACAACTTGGGGAAGAAACACTAAAGTAAAGAGATCGTTTCCAAAGAAATCTTCCTAAAAAGAAAAAATCCCTAGGAGGCAATGGATAAGATCTAATGAGATGGGAGAGAAATATCTAATTAAATCACTTAGCTATATAAATATGCTAAGTAAGGGTGGAGTAAATCACCGTAGGCGATAAAAGAAAAGAAAAACTATTTCTTTTTTCAAAAGCTTAGGTGGGTTGGTTGGCAGACCCACAAACGTGGGACACTGCTAAGGAAAAATCTGTTAGGAAAGAAATTGTATAAAATACAATAATTTGGAATGAAGGAGGTTGATGATTCCAATGGTAGGCACATCTCAGCTCGGGGGGAACTGGTGGATGTAGTTCATGGTTGGGTGTAAAAGTGGATCTCCCAAGTGTATTTCCAGTAGTAATTACAGTTAGATCACTTATTTTAAATTCTATTTGAATGGTTGGCTTGTTAAGGATGTATTTATTGAAAAGAATTTGATACATGATGAGTAAGCTAAGAATAACAACAATACTACAGTAGGTGAAAGAATATTGTTCATGTTTTTGTTCCTTCGTATTTATGTGTATATGCTAGATTAACACGCATGCAAGTATACTTTTATTACATTAGTTGATTGTACTTTTACAAACCAAAAAGGGTAAAGTTTATTAATATGATGAAGATTTTATATGTGTGCTTATGATGTAATTAAATAAAAAAAGAGATTATGGAGGATTGAAATGGTATCCACATAAGAACAGATATAGTAGCTTACTTAGGAATTTGGAACATTCAGTAAATTTTATTATTAACTCAGATATAGATATATGAGACGCTATAAGTGTACTTTTGATCGCAATAAAATTCTGCCTCATGCCGAGTAAAGGGAAGTGAACATAGTAGAGCTTATGTGTATATAGGAATTGGAACTTTATGTACAATCAACATGTTTTTATTCTCCTAGAAAGTTTAGGAACATTGTAAAGCAATAAATCAGTCGAGACAATGATGATGAGGTTGAATACCTAACCGAAACTGAGTTTGTTTGGAGGTAAACTAATACATCAGTATAAATGGGATTCCTTTCCCTTTGGATTGAAAAGGATATTCTTCTTAGGAAGAAAAGAAATAGGATACATTTGCTCTGGAGGGTTTGTTTTGAAAAAAAAAAAATCACATACAAATGAACTCGACCCTTTGCCTTAGAAAAATCAAGAAACTTACATATCCTAAGTTCGTAAAAAAAAAATCGGAATGAATATTTACAGAACTGGCATACATATCACAGTCATGTTTTATGTGTGTTAATGGTATCATAGTCTAGATGTACAAATCCACAGTAGACTTTTCAAAGCGATGCCAAACTTATTTAATCGCTTCAAAATAAATGTAACAACCACTTAAAGAAAATCATTTAATACTAGGGAACAGAAACTTAGTCCGATATTCTACATATTTTTTTCCAAGAAACCACAAATATAACAACAACTTAAATATATACAATGCTAGCAACAAATTTCCTAGGGGTGGAGTAGAGAACTTAATGGATTTTCAAAAAACATCACAGATGTGCAACACCTATATTAATGAATTGTGTGTGAAAGAAGAATAGAGAACAATATCTAAACCCTAAAAATTGTATGGACTGTATAACCATGGAAACCCCATCGAGGGGGAAATGTTATAATCAAAAGTATAAAATATACAACTTATTCATCGTATCTACTTGTAACCCATAAGGTTTTAGTGCATACACAAAAAGAGAAAATTGCATTGGCGTTACAAGCCTAAACTAAGATGAGTCCACTTAGAAAGACCAAGAACAAAAATATATATTTTATGGCCCTAAATAGTATTTGTTGACACCAACATAATCCCTTTCCCTCGAGAAAAACTAGGTATAGGACCCACGATAAGTGAAATGGGCAAGGAGAGAATGTAATGCAGTAGAAACTAACCTGTGACAACATAGGTGGTTGATTAGCAATTGTAGGAGTCTGTCTTTTAGTGAGGTAGCGATAGAAAAATCTAGAGGTATACACACCTACAGAGAAATTAAAGAAAGGAGAAAATTAATCAGGAAAGATAATACTAGGAGTAAAACATAGAAGGAAATATATACATAATGTAGACCCACCTTAACATCCAAGCAGAGAATAACTAGTCACATTGTCTGGCTACGCCAAAACCTCGGAATGTTGAAGGGATAACTGCAAGAAAAGTTTGGACAATAGAGTAACATTAGTTAATCCCTGAAGGAGAAAAAATTTGTGCCACCAAGCGGAACCTTCGTTGTAGTTGTTCACTATCATCACAAAGAAAAATGGTATAAAGAACTGTAGGGAAACCATATAGGATTCAACAAAAAGGAAGGAAGGGAAACAAATCACCTGGTATGAGAGGTGCCTCGACAATGGAGTGGACCCTGGAGTGAAGAGTGTTTCAATAATGAAGGAATGATACTTTCATCTAGAAAAAATATTACAAGGTGTCTTTTAGACAAAAAAATATAATACCATGAATAACAGAGAACTCAAAAACACGGAAGGCTATCAAGTAACGTAGCCATTTTAGAGAAGCCAAGCACAGTGAATAGGGTGGCCTCAAAGTTAAATTAATTGAAAGGAATTATGTGGGAATTATGAAATGTAGCGTTGTAATAACAAATTACCATTCAGAGAGAAGGAAAAAAAATTACCTAGAAGTGGTAGGGTAGACCTAAGTGTTAGAGTGATGTTGTGTTTCCTGATGGAGGGAAAGAGGGATTCCCAGAACCTCCTTTCCAGTAGTGGTGGTCTGGGGTGATCAATATGGACGACCAAACAAAAAGAAATCAATGGATTTTAGTGTTAGGGCGTTAGGGAATGACAGAAACCACTAAGGAAAAGGTAACCAGAAGACTCATCAACAAAAACCAAAGAGAAGAAGGAAATATATAAACACACCATAGAGAAATTGAACCCATCATTAGAATTTTTATCAGAGGAGTACCTCGTAGTAGGAAGGAAGTGTTGCCATGCCTTTGGGACAAATTCCAGTTGTCGAACCTTTGAAAATATTCACTACCACATTCGACAGACATACAACGCATTGGGAAAAAAAACCAAATGAAAGAGATGCCTGGTAAACAGTTAAGGTTAGGGTTTGAGAATACAACCCTACCATTAGATATTCAAGGTCGATCCTCACCATCCAAGCAAGTAGGGTTGAAAACCCAGGTGGTATCACATGGGTAGGGTGAACGTGGATAATTCAATCACCAACTCCAAGACCATAAAAGCCACCATACTTGCGAGTTACATGACCATTAATGTATTCAAGAAATTATAATGTTAGATGAACCACATTTAACTCTATGTGTTCCATCACAATCACATTATCATCATCAAATCAATTAAATCGTTAGGTAGACCTTAAGGTATTAAGTGCAACATGTATCACATCGAAAAGGGGGATAGGGATAGGTGCCAAGGCATATTGACATAGGATATTGATGAAATAAAAAACAACCAAGTACGTGCAATGGTGTGGTAATAATGGGTAAAAACAACACCCTTAGCTCATAGAAGCTTCGAAGAAGTCCCTAAGTATATACATTTCCATATAAGAATATTAGGAGAGAGTAGAAAAGAAAAATAAGGGGTGTCAAATGGTGTCAAAAACAGGCTCGTCACAGGTGGTATCAGAGCCAAGTTTCAAAATGGGATTGAAGGAACCATCAGAGTAATGAGTAGAAATGTGCAAAAAAACAAAAATGATGCAGTATTAATACTTGGTTGTGTCTGAATGTAAGGTACTCGAGTGAAATAGATTACCACTAAATGGTCGAGGATCCTCCTTTGGCTATCCTCACCGGAGAGGAATTATTTGTTGAGTTAGGAAGTGGAAGTAGCCCGCCAACATCTTCATTTATGGATATCATCATAAATCTACAACAAGAGTTGGCTCACCTCAGGAGCAGCAATGAAAGTTTGTTAAATGTTAGTGAGGAAAAAGAATGGATGATAAGAAAGTTGACAAAGAGGTCCATCAATAGAACCATAGAACCATAGAACCAGAAGCACCAATAAGGCAAATGGTGGAAATAGAATCTGAAAAATCTAAAAGTGGAGGTGATTCAGATAGAACATATCCAAAAACGCATAAAAGAAAGAAGAAAGTAGAGTTGTAAGGGGAATTTAGAAAAATAAATCCCCCTACTTATGGCAGTGAAAAGGAGGAGGATGTAGAAGCATGGCTTTTCAACATGATGAAATATTTTTAGGTTTATGAGTATGAGAGTAACTTGAAGGCTAGACTGGCCATTTATCAACTGCAAAGCAGAGCTTCTCTCTAGGGGGAAGAGGCCAAAAGTGTACACACATTGGAAGAAAAAATTGTTACCTGGGAGGAATTCCAGAAACAATTTAATTCCCAATATCTAAATGAATGATATTATAATGATCATGCCAAGAAATTACATGAGTTAAGGTTGGGACAACTAACTATGGATGAATTTGTGGCTAAATTTACAAATCTGCTACGGTATGTACCCTATATTAAAGATGAGAAAGCCAAGGCATAATGTTTTGTAAACTGCTTACCTGCCCCTTACAAAGAAAGGATTGAGTTAGAAAATCATAAAACAATGGATGAGGCAGTAAGGAAAGAAAGATTGTGCTATCATCAATTTAGGAATAGGGGTGAAGGCTTAAAACCTTGGCAAGGTAAGGGCATAAACAAAGTGGCAATGGGGTCAAAAAGATAGAAACGCGCTCATCTTAGATGTTTTGGCAAGGACCATCAGCCGAAGAATTTTGGCAAGGGAAACTTAAATCATCCAGACCAATCTCAAATTGGTTCCAAAAACCATGGATCTGAACAATAAAAATACCAGTGGGGTCAAGGAGAGAGAACCACTAAAATTATGGGGATGTGGTGAACAACATCTATTAAGAGATTGTCTGCATAATCCCATATCTATTCAAAATATTCAAGCTTTCCATGAGGCTACCATTGTGAATGATTTTGCCAGGAATATCCCCATAATAAGTGCAGTGTTGGAGGATCAACAAGTAGAGCACCAATCCGCGATGATCGAGATTGAAAGTATCATTTTAAACCAATATGTTTCTGTCTTAATTGATCCAGGGGCTAGTTTAACTTATATTAGTCCTCGGGTTGTAGAAAAACGTAAATTAAAAATATAGAAATTTAAGACTACATGGTTGTACAAATAGCAACAAGTATGAAAAGGTGAGTGACTAGTCAGGTGAAACAGTGTCATTTAAATTTAAATGGTTACTCTATAGAAGTAAATTTAAACATACTTCCCCTTAAGATCCTATGACATATTAATAGGCATGGACTAGTTGAAAAAGAATGGGGTTGTTATAAAATGTTTAGAGAAAACAATACGTTATATAAGCCAAGATGGACAAACCCAATTAATCAAAGGTATACCAAAACCCATATCAGTTAGATAAATTTCAACATTACAAATGAAAAAGAGTGCAAGAAAAGGGTGTCATTTATTTATGGTGCATGTAGAAATAAATGAACAGCAACCAGAAAAGCGGGACTTAGAGACCCTGCCCATCATTAAAGAGTTTTGGGATGTTTTTCCTAAGGAAATCCCAATTTACCTCCTCGAAGAGATATATATTTCTCCATTGATATGGCACCAGGTGCAACCCCGGTGTTTAGAGCTCCTTATAGAATGAGTGTACTGATTTATTAGAGTTGAAAATGTAGTTACAAGAGTTACTAGACAACAGCTATATTAGACCCATTGTATCACCATGGGGGGCTCCTGTGTTATTTGTTGAGAAGAATGATGGTACATTTAGAATGTGCATTGATTATCGGCAATTAAACAAGTTAACCATTAAAAATAAATACCCCTTGCTTTGTATTTATGATTTGTTCGATCAAGTGAAGGCGGAAACCATATTTTTAAAGATTGATTTAAGAACCGGTTATCGCCAGCTGAGAATAAAAGATGAACATATTCATAAAACAGATTTTAAAACCAGATATGGTCACTATGAATTTGTAGTGTAACCCTTGGTCCTACTAATGCACCAACAACCTTTATGTGTTTAATGAACAGTGTACTTAATAAGTACCTTGATAAATTTGTGTTGGTGTTTATAAACGAAATTTTAGTGTATTCCAAGAATGAAGAGGAGCACAAAGAACATCTTAAATTAGTGTTGCAAACTTTAAGAGAACATCATCTATATGCTAAATATAGAAAATGTGAGTTTTATAAGGACATAATACAGTATTTGGGACACACTATTTCAAAGGAGGGACTGTATGTTGATCCTAAGAAGGTTAGGGCCATTATAAGTTGACCCATAGCTGAGGATGCATCGGCTTTCTGCTCATTTATGGGAATTATGGGATATTCCCAAAGATTTATAGAAGGATTCTCTAAGCTAGTCAATCCAATTACATCCTTATAGAATGTTGAGATTTGCAACAAGAAATGCTAAAAATATCATTGCTATAAATAGTCGCGCTATAAATAGCAGTTCAACCATTGGAGATCTTAGCAACAATGGGTGAAAAGTGAAAGTGCTAAAAATAGATTTTCCGAAAATCACATTTCTGGATCCCTTCTTATTTTAGTCAGTCCCTGAACTAAACATAGGAAGTAAAATTCAAATTTGATATCAACAACAGTTTGGAAATTAATTAATTAATTCATCTTGAGTTAATTAGTTAAGGAAAATCAAACTTGAAGTCTATGTGAGGACATGCAACAGTTTCTCCTTTGATTGAGGAATTTAACCTTCAGTTAAAGAGATAAGGATGAGTTGTAATATTGAGTTGTAATTAGTTGACTTAGTTTAACTTAGTCAAGTCCAGTTAGATTAATTTAACAGTTTGTTAAATTAATGAGAGTTCAGTTAGTTAATGCTTGCATGCATGTAACTACTGTAATTCAGATAACTGAAGATTCACTCATGGATAACTCATGCATGTCAATTCAGTCAGAGACCCAGTTGAGATCAGATGGAGGGACAATGTACTATCAGTTGCTAGGATATTCCTTGGTGAATATTCCTTTCATGCAGAAGAAATATTATTTCTTATGGATTGCTCAGTGGGACCTGAGGTTACAGTGAGTGTGATGAGGCCAATTCACACATGTGATATCATTGGACCCCAATCAAAACTGTGCAAGGAAATAGGAGGCTTGGAGGGCTTGAGGAAGATATATTCTATGTCTATTGAATCTGTGAGCATAATTGTTTGACTACAGAGAGAGCATGATAGCTTGAGAGTTGATTCCTTTTGTAACTTGAACAAGATTTCCACTTGTATGATAATACAGAGTTGGGGTTTTATTATGGTGCTTTCCCCAGTGATATATCTTCTGTGTTATGGTTGATTACTTCTCATTCTCAGTTATATATGTTCATGCTTGATGTTTTTCATGTTCGATTAAGCTTATGCTAAATTGTGTGTAGAAGTAGATCAAGTGTTTTGCTTTAGTACATTGCATTACCAGGTGATCTACAATGGGAATTTCTACATGGTATCAGAGCAAAGGTGATCAAGGCAAAATAGTATACAAGAAGGAGAAGTTCGAAGTTTGGTTTCTGAATATTGAATTGATTTCTTATCACATCTATTTCATCGATGGCATTCAGTGGTTTAAGACTCGAATATGCCCTTGATGGTAGTTTGAATTTATAGTCTGGAAGGATCGCATGGAGGCAGTATTAGAAGATAACAGCCCAAAGGACTTCATTGATCAAGAAGTCTAGAAGCTGACTGATGCTACTCAACTGGCAGAATGGAAAATGTGTGTGGCTAGAGCAAGGAGAATCCTCCTGGAGGGAGTTTGAGATCACATAGTCTCGAGCCTCCATGGGAAGGAGACTCTGTTTTTGATGTGGAAAAAATTGAAAGATCTTTATTAGAATAGCAGCGATCAGAGGAAGCTGGCACTGAAGGAAAAACTTCAAAAGATCAAGCGTGAAAAGGGCGACACAATATCTACAGTCCTGAACAGGCTCACCACCTGCAGGGATGAGCTTGCAAGCGTAGGGGTTGTGACAGCTGATAACGACATGGTGAGTCTAGCACTCCTCGGTCTTCCTAAGAGCTGGCATAGCTACCAGGACTTGGTTAATGGAAGAGAGAAACTGCCAGATTGGGAACAACTTTGGTTAGATCTAATGCAGGAGGAGATAAGGTGGAGCACCAAGGATGGATCTTCATCAAAACAAGATGATGAAGAAAATCTAGCTTTAGCGAGTAAAGCTAAGAAAGGGAAAGCTTCACATGGTGGGAAGAAGGTTGACAAGTCAAAGGTGTGATGCTTTCACTGTCATGAAGTGGGCCATTATGCTATGCATTGTCCACAGAAGAAATCCAAGAAGGGTTCCTCAAAGGGATCTGATGGTGATGCACTAGCTTCACAATTTGAGTTGGATTTCTCGCTTATCGCATGCATGGTTTCATCCATGGTGGGATGTTTTTGGTACCTGGACAGTGGAGCCTCTTTCCACATGTCATGTGACAAGAATCTTTTCAGTACCTTGGAGGAGAAGGATCTCCAGATGCAGATCGAGATGGGCGATGATGGAAAATACTATGTCTCAGGTGAAGGTACAGTTGTGTTTCAGAGGGAGCGTGGTGCTCCTCTCACCCTCTCTGCTGTTAAGTATGTACCAGGTTTGAAAAAGAATCTTGTTTCTGTTTCTATGCTAGAAGATAAAGGCTATGATGTAGTCTTTAGTAAAGGAAAAAAATTTCTGAGGCATATTGGCACCGTACAGACCAAGCGAATAGGGATTCGAGTAAAGAATCTCTACAAGTTGGAGGTAGATGACTGTGCTGCATTGAGTTCCAAAGCAGAGGTGGCACAAAGCCAAGATGTTAGCAAGATGTGGCATAGAAGATTGGGCCACTTGCATCATGGGGCCTTGAAGATCATGCAGCAAATTTCTACCGGCTTACCCAAGGGAAAACTGGAGCAAAGAGACACATGCAAAAGGATGCACCCTGGGTAAGTATGTGAAATCTTCCTTTTAGGATTGGGATAGTAGAGCTGGACCAATCCTGGAGCGAGTTTACTCAGATGTATGTGGACCATTCTCTACAGCATCCACCACTAAACGAAGGTACTATGTTATTTTCATTGATGATTTTTCTCATAGATGCTCGATCTACTTTATGCAAAAGAAGGATCAAACCTTCTTGAGGTTTTGTGAGTTTAAAGCCTCGACGGAGAAAGAATCTGGGAAGAAAATAAAAGCCTTGTGTAGCGACGATGGTGGAGAGTATATCTCCTAGTAGTTTAAAGACTTCTGTGCAGCAGAAGGAATTAAACGGGAACTGACGACACCCCATAACCCACAACAGAATGGGGTGGCCAAAAGGAAGAACAGATCTATTGTGGGAGCAGCTCGAGCAATGTTGCATGACCAAGGCCTACCACTTCATCTGTGGGCTTAGGCATGCAATATAGCAGTGTACATTCAGAACAAAAGTCCTCATCGTATTTTGGGTATGAAGACACCTATGGAGGCTTTTTCAGGGAAGTGACCAGATGTGAGTCACTTCCACATCTTTGGATCACTAGTTTTCTTTCATGTGACCAAAGATGCTCAAAAGAAGTTAGACCCAACAGCTGAGTTTGGGATACTTGTGGGGTACACAGATACACCCCACAACTATCGTGTGTATCTTCCTACCAGTCAGAGGACCATAGTGCGCAAGGGTCTGAAGTTCAACAAGCAGAGAGCCATGTGAGTGTCACTTGAGAGGGAGCTCAAGTTGCATGGTGATGAGGAACTTTTAGTTCCAAAGGAGGAGGAGATTCCTGATGATGGGGATCAGCCACATGCAGAGGATCCAGTAGTGGAGACCACCACTACTGGAGAGTCTTCCAGAGACGAGTGGAAACACTTGCGAGAAGCTGACAGATTGATGCAAGATGTGAGAGATAATGTGGGGCAACCATCCTCTCAGCACAGATAGAGGAGATCTCCCGAGAGATACACTGGCTACATGGCCCTAGTTGGGGAGTGTGTAGCAATTGAACCTTCTTCTTTTCAGGAGGCAGTGCAGTAACTAGTCTGGGTTGATTAAATGGTAGAAGAGTATGATTCTATCATGTGGAACAGTGTGGGATGTTGTCCCTAGACCTGCGGACAAGTTAGTGGTTAGTTCCCGATGTCTTTACAAGGTAAGCAGATAGCTGATGGTAGTGTTGAGAAACACAAGGCAAGGTTTGTTGCCCGAGGTTTCTCACAGGTTGAGGGGATCGACTACGATGAGACCTTTGCTCCAGTAGCAAGGTACTCATCTATCAGATCAATGCTAGCTCTATCAGCTTATATGGGTTGGAAGATCCATCAGATGGATGTGAAGACGACGTTCCTCAATGGGAAGATTGAGGAAGAGGTATACATTGAGCAGCCCGAAGGATTTGAGACCTTCGATCGCGAGTCGCAAGTCTGCCGACTCAAGCGAGCACTGTATGGGCTGAAGCAAGCACCCCTTGCTTCGTATACCAGGATCGACAACTATTTCACCGGGTTGGGCTTCCCCAAGAGTGAAGCAAATGCAAACCTTTACCACATCATGGTAGAAGGTAAGCCATTGATTATTGTACTTTATGTCGATGATCTGATTTTGACACGTGATGGTCAGCTAATCAAATCTTGCAAGGAGGACCTTGCAAGAGAGTTCGAGATGAAGGACATGGGCCTCATGCACTACTTTCTAGGCATGGAAGTGTGGCAGAAAGATGGGGAAGTATTTGTGTCTCGAGGCAAGTATCCCAATGAGATACTCAGGCTCTTTCACATGGAGAAGTGCAAGCCCATGCAGATCCTCTAGTTGGGAACTAAAGGAAGGAGGATGCTACTTCAGGTGAGGTAGTAGCTGCTACTATTTATCAGCAGCTGGTTGGTTCACTTATGTATCTGGTGAACACACGACCCAACTTATGCTTTGCGGTGAACTAGCTGAGTAAAGCTATGGTTCAGCCTACTAAGTTGTTTTGGAAGGCAGCGAAGCATGTGCTGAGATATCTCAGAGGCACTACACAATACGGATTGTGGTACAGATGGATAGAGGGAATGAAGCTGCAAGGTTTCACAGATGCGGATTGGGCAAGTAGTCCATCAGACAGGAAGAGCACTTTTGGAGGAATCTTCAACCTTGGTTCAGCTGCAGTTTCTTAGTATAGTAGGAAACAGAGATTAGTTGCACTTGGCTCAGCAGAGGCTTTATACATGGCTGCGAGTCAGGCAACATGTGAGGCCATTTTGGATGCGAAATATTCTAGTGGGATTGTTTGGTCAGATGATGGATCCTATGGTGATATACTGTGATAATCAGATTTGCATAAAACTCTCTGAGAATCCAGTGTTTCATGACAAGTCCAAGCATATAGATATCCGTTACCATCCTCTATGGGACTGTGTGGTCAAGAGGATCATGATGTTGTAGTATGCTTCGACTGAGGAGTGGGATGCAAATATTTTGACTAAGGCATTGTCAAAATGCAAGTTCGTGTTCCACAGAGACAGGATCGGGGTTACTAATAATCCCTTTCTTGTTGAGAGGGAGTGTTGAGATTTGCAACAAGAAATGCTAAAAATAGCACTTCTATAAATAGTCGGGCTATAAATAGCAGTTCATCCATTGGGGATCTTAGCAACAATGGGTGAAAAGTGAAAGTGCTAAAAATAGCATTTTGGGATCCCTTCTTATTTTAGTCAGTCTCTGGACTAAACATAGGAAGTAAAATTCGAATTTGATATCAACAGCAGTTTGGAAATTAATTAATTAATTCATCTTGAGTTAATTAGTTAAGGAAAATCAAACTTGAAGTCTATGTCAGGACATGCAACAGTTTCTCCTTTGATTGAGGAATTTAACTTTCAGTTAAAGAGATAAGGATGAGTTGTAATATTGAGTTGTACTTAGCTGACTTAGTTTAACTTAGTCAAGTCCAGTTAGATTAATTTAACAGTTTGTTGAATTAATGAGAGTTCAGTTAGTTAATGCTTGCATGCATGTAACTACTGTAATTCAGATAATTGAAGATTCACTCATGGATAACTCATGCATGTCAGTTCAATCAAAGACCCAGTTGAGATCAGATGGAGGGACAGTGTACTATCAGTTGCTAGGATATTCCTTGGTGAATATTCCTTTCATGCAAACAAAATATTTTTCCTTACGGATTGCACAATTGGACCTGAGGTTACAGTGGGTGTGATGAGGCCAATTCACACATGTGATATCATTGGACCCCAATCAAAACTGCACAAGGAAATAGGAGGCTTGGAGGGCTTGAGGAAGATATATTCTATGTCTATTGAGTCTGTGAGCAGAATTGTTTGACTGCAGAGAGAGCAGGATAGCTTGAGAGCTGATTCTTTTTGTAATTTGAACAAGATTTCCACTTGTATGATAATACAGAGTCGGGGTTTTAGGCTAGTGCTTTCCCAAGTGATATATCTTCTCTGTTATGGTTGATTACTTCTAATTCTCAGTTATATCTGTTCATGCTTGATGTTGCTTATGTTAGATTAAGCTTCCACTAAATTGTGTGTAGAAGTAGATCAACTGTTTTTCTTTAGTACATTACATTGCTAGGTGATCTACATTGGGAATTTCTACATAGAAGAAAGGAACAAAGTTTGAGTGGACAATCAAATGTCAAGACAACTTTGATAAACTAAAAAACTTACTGACAGTGGCCCCTATTTTAAAAATTGTAGACTTGACTAAGGAATTCATGGTTTGCATGGATGCTTGCTTGGAAGGCTTAGGGGAGTCTTGATGTAGGAAAATTGAGTAGTAGCTTATGAGTCTAGGAAATTGAAAACACATGAAAAGAAGTATGTTGTATATGATTTAGATTTGGTTGCAGTAATACATGCTCTAAAGATGTGGAGACACTACCTTTTAGGAAAAAATTACTCTAGTAATAGATCACATCATCTTGAAATATTTTTTCAGCCAATCGGATCTAAATGCCAAACAGGTTAGGTGGTAGCCAGCTTTCCTCTGTGAATTTGAGCTTGACATTAAACACATAGAAGGCAAGGAAAATAAAATAGCATATGCCTTAAGCAGACATGCACATGCTTTATTGGGGATGTCTGTTAGTAGTATTTGCATAGATTTTGTAGATAAAATTAGAAATTCAATACAGCAAGATCACAACTACATGGAAATTCAACAGAAATTGCAACAAACAAAAATTCCAAGTTATGCTAAAAATTCTGAAAAATTGTTAATCTACATAAATAGATTATATGTCCCTAATGTGAGTGCTTTGAAACAGATGATACTAAATGAATATCACAAGAAACCAAATGCAGGCCACCCTGGTTATCAAAAGATGATAATAACATTGAGAAAATATTTTTTTTGGTCGAGCATGAATAAAGAAGTGGTGGAATACTTATCAAAGTGTCTAGAATGTCAACAAGTAAATGTGGAACACCAACACCCATTTGGATTGTTAAACCCACAACCAATTTCTAAATGGAAATGGGGGGGTGATTTCATTGGATTTTATTACAAGATTTCCAAAGACAAAATGACAACCTGATTTCATTGTGGTGGTGGTGGACACCTTGAGTAAAGAAATACATTGTATACCCATGCAGTCTACTTATGGAACATCATAGATTGCCAACATTTTCATGAGGAAGATTTTCTGGTTACATGGAGTACCAAAGATGATAGTTTCAGATAGAGATGTTAAATTCACTTCCAAATTTTGGAAAGCCTTATTTGGAGGCATGGGGACACAACTAAATTTTAGCACTACATATCATCCCCAAATTGATGGGAAAATAGAGAGAACTAATCAAATTTTGGAGGACATGCTAAGAATGTACATCATGGATAGACCTACCAAATGGGAAGACTTTATGCACTTAGCATAATTTGCTTACAACAACAGCTACCAATCTTCAATAAAAATGATTTCTTTTGAAGCTTTGTACAGCTAAAAATACCATACACCTCTCAGATGGAGTCAGCCCAAGGATATACAGATATTGGGGCAAGATGCATTGCAAGAAATGGAACAGGTAGTGTAGAAAATTAGACAAAACATAAAAACTACATAGGACATATATTAAAGTTTTGCAGATAAGAAGTGAACTAAGAAGAAATTTAAGGTTGGAGACCATTTTTACTCAAGGGTGAAACATGTTAGATAATTATATATTACAGAGTAATGGAACACATAAAATATTGCAGAAACATAAACACAGAAAACACATAAAACGAGAGAGACACATATATATGTGGTTCACCCAGTTTGGGCTACGTCCACCTCGAACAGCTAGTCCTTCGTTTCTATTATCCAGCAAAATGAAGAGACACAACCTACAGCAGATTCACTGTAATATCCTCTGTTTTTCTCTCACAGTCTCACCTCTTTGTTTCTCGCTCACAGAATACACATCGATTTCACAGCCTCAAATACAATGCCCTCATACAAAGAGAGGGGTTTCATTCTAGGGCAAAAAACCCTAAACTAAACATAAGTTCTATCGTTAGATCATCCGCCTAATGAACAGCCTAGATTGACTAGAAATTACTATACTTTTACAAGGCAATTTTACATTTATTTTTGGCTTCGGGGGCGCTGGCCCCTCGACCCCCCAGCCGAGGGGGATCGGCCCCCTTGGACCCCCGCAGGGGGGACATCGGTCCCCCCCCCCCCCCCGCATCCCCCCGCTCGGAGGGGTGTACAAAACTTCCTGGGGTATACATCCGGCTGAAACAAAGACCTCTGAACAATCATGCTCCCCACACAACAATCTCCCACTTGGGGAATGATTATAGCAACTCCACCGCTGCTTCATTTGCTGGACAATGACTCCTCTTTGGACCTAGTTATTTCTCATCTTCATCGTTATCCTTGAAGACCAATTGAAACTGAGCATGTTCTCAGTTTCTCCCTGGTTACAACTTTTGTTAGCATGTCTGCAAGATTCTGGCTAGTGTGTATCTTTTCCAGCTTCAACTCTCCATCTTCCAACACTGATCGTATGAAATGGTACTTGAGCTATATGTGTTTAGTCCTGGAATGAAATGATGAGTTCTTTTCAAGATGAATGGCACTTTGGCTATCATTATATAACGTGCCCATATCATGCTCCTTACCCAATTCACCCATAAACCTTTGTAACCAAATCATTTCTTTACTAGCCTCTGTAGCAGCAACATACTCTACTTCTGCTGTTGAAAGTGAAACAACACTTTGGATTTTTGAAACCCAACTGACAGTTGTTCCACCAACAGTAAATACTTATCCTGTAGTGCTTCTCATGTTATCTCTGTCACCTGCCATATCTGCATCAACATATCCCTATAGAGAAATGTTTGAGCCACCAAAGCATAATGCTTGATTTGTGGTACCTTTCAAATATCTGAGAATCCATTTCACTGCCATCCAATGTTCCTTTCCTGGATTGTTCATGTACCTGCTTACAACTCCCACTGCATGTGCAATATCAGGCCTTGTGCAGACCATTGCATACATTAAGCTTCCAACTGCTGATGCATATGGAACTTTAGACATATAATCCATGTCTTCTTGGGTCTTTGGGCACATTTCCTTACTAAGTTTGAAATGGCTAGCAAAAGGTGTACTAACTGGTTTTGCATTATGCATATTAAATCTTTTCAACACCTTTTGTATATACTCATTCTGAGACAATGTTAATTTGCGATTTTTCCTGTCTCTAGTGATTCTCATACCAAGGATTTGTTTTGCAGCTCCCAAATCCTTCATTGCAATGAATTTGCCAATTTTCTTTTGAGCACATTTATTTCCTGTATGTTAGACCCTGCAACAAGCATGTCATCCACATACAATAACAATATAATATAGCTGCCATCATTTTGTTTTTTCAGATAAATAAAATGATCAGAGTGACATCTAGTATAACCTTGTTCAGACATAAACTTGTCAAATTTTAGATACCACTGCCTTGGAGCCTGTTTTAAACCATACAAGCTCTTCTTCAACCTGCACACTAGTTTATCCTTCCCTTTTACCTCATATCCTTGTGGCTGCTGCATATATATATCTTCCTCCAAATCCCCATGGAGAAAGGTTGTCTTTACATCTAACTGCTCAAGATGCAAATCTCCAGCTGCTACTAGACCTAAAATAGTTCTGATTGAAGTCATTTTAACAACAGGAAAAAATATTTCATCAAAATCAATACCTTTCTTCTGTGCAAACCCCTTCACCACAAGTCTAGATTTGTACCTCTGTTTTCCTCCATCTTCTTCCTTCAGCCTATAAACCCATTTATTTTGCAATGTTGTTTTACCTGCAGGCAACCTAACTAAGTCCCAAGTCTGGTTATGTGCTAAGGAGTCCATCTCTTCTTTGATGGTTTGCTCCCACTTCTTCCTGGTTTCTACTTGCACTGCTTCTTCATAACATTCAGTTTCACCAGAATCAGTCAACAATAAATAATATAATGAAGGAGAGTATCATTTAGGGGGTCTACTTATCCTGGTAGATCTTCTATCACCACTTTCAGGTGTTTGGGGTGCCTGTTGCTATTGTGGTGGTTGTTGTTGTTGTGGTTGTTGATTATTATTATTTTCAGGCATGTTTACTTTTTTAGTGATTTCGTCAAGAACTGCATATTCCTTGTTTTCTTTTTCTTGCTTCTTTTCCTGCAACTAATTTTTATACAAGACCTTTTCATTGAATATTATATCTCTGCTCCTAATGATTTTGTGATTTTCATAATCATATAAGTGATAACCAAAATCATTAACACCATATCGAATAAAGGTACATTTCTTTGACTTTGCCTCAAGCTTTGTTCTATTTTCTTTATCAATATGGACAAAGGCCTCACAACCAAAAGGTTTTAAAAAAGAGTAGTTTACCTTTATACCTGTCCATGCTTCCTCTGAAACACCACCATCCAAGGAACTTTAAGGCCCTCTGTTTATTAGATAAACAGCAGTATCTACAACATTTGCCCAAAACTGTAAAGGCAATCCTGCATGCAATCTCATGCACCTTGCACACTCCATGATTGTTCTGTTCATCCTTTTTGACACACCATTTTCTTGTGGTGTTCTTGGAACTGTCTTCTCTCTGTGAATTCCATGCTCTGAACAGTACCTATCAAAGTCTTTGCTGCAATATTCACCTCCATTGTCTGATCTAAGACACTTCAATTTCTTTTTTGTCTCAATCTCAACCAAAGCTTTCCATTTCTTGAAAGTATTAAATACATCAGATTTATCCTTAATACAATAAATCCAAGTTTTTCTAGTTGCATCACCAATAAAAGTAACATAATAACGAGAGCCACCAAGAGATGATACCTGAGTAGGTCCCCATACATCTGTATGCACAAGCTCTAATTTTTCGCTCTTCTTTTCTTTCCCAACTCTGAGAAATCTGACTCTCTTCTGTTTTCCATAAATGCAATTCTCACAGAAGTCCAAATCAACATTCTTCAAACCCCGCAACAAATTCCTTGAGTGAAGAATCTTCATCCCCTTTTCACTCATGTGTCTGAGCCTATGATGCCATAATGCTGCATCTGCTCCTTTGGAAGCTAAAGCATTAACAGAGTTATAAATACCATTGCATAAATACAATGTACCAACCTTTTCGCCTTTTGCTATTACCAGGGCTCCTTTGGTGACCTTCCAAGCTTTATCTGTGAAAGTTGTCACACAACCTTCACTGCCTAACTGCCCTGCTGAAATCAGATTTTTCTTTAGATCTGGAACATGCCTTACCTCCTTTAGTAGCCATTGGTTTCCATTCTGTTGTTTTACAAGAACCTTACCCATTCCAAAAATTTTACAGGGTTTATCATCACCCAAATGGACTTGTCCAAAATCTCCTTGAACATAGTCATGAAAATATTTCTTATCAGGTGTGGCATGGAATGAGGCCCCTGAATCTACCACCCAGGAATCAGTAATATTTTCGAAAGAAAGAATCAAAGCATCTTGTAACACCTCACTTGTCACATTTGCTTCATGATTGTTTTCTTGTTGTGCATCTCCTTCTTTTCCCTTCCGAGATCTACAGTCTTTCTTTAGGTGTCCTTTCTTTCTGCATTTCCAGCACACTATCCCTGATCTGGACTTGGATCTGCCTTTCCTTGATTTACTGCGATATCCTGAGCTCTTTCCTCTTTCCATTTTTCTTCCCCTAGACTCTGCACTCAAAGCATTACCCAATGTTTCACCAGAGCTTTCCATCGCATTTCCTCGCTAAGGATAGCACCAACAACATCATCAAACTTTAAAGTACTAGATCCAGACACAGAGTTACTGATGGCCATTACTAAACCATTCCAACTTTCTGTTAATGAGCAGAAGAATAACATAGCTCTAACTTCATCTTCAAAGTTTACCCATACAGAACTTAACTAACTTGTAACTGTATTAAAATCATTTAAATGATCTGCAACAGATCCACCTTCCGACACCTTCATATTAAATAACCGTTTCATAAGAAATACCTTGTTTGAGGCCGAGGGTTTTTCATATAGTTTCGACAACGCCTGAATCAAACCCTCTGTCGTTGTTTCCTTCAAAATGTTGAAGGCGTCTAACGCAACAAGGCACAACCGTATTGTTCTGAGTGCCTTTCTATCGAGAAGGTTCCATTCTTCATCTGTCATAGCCGTCGGCTTCTTTGTTTCTCCGCTCAATGGTAGGTACAGATCTTTCTGATATAGATAACCTTCCATCTGCATCTTCCATAGCGAGAAGTTTTGGCCGTTAAATTTCTCGAACCTAAACTTACATCTTCCGCCATTGCTCCCGCACGAGGAACCCTTCTTTCCTACGAGTTTATCAGCCAAATAGACCTTCGGCTCTGATACCAGTTGTTAGATAATTAT